>JAVIWC010009611.1:0-1424291 GCA_031894815.1 Creontiades dilutus | reverse complement strand
CCTCCGTTCCATGTAATTGCATTCTAAACGCCCTAAACCAGTGGTTCCCAACCTGGGGGCGATCGCCCCCAAGTGGGCGATTTGGGTTATCAGGGGAGCGATTAATAAATTGGGGGCGATTTATTTAGGAGTGACCGGATAACACTGCTTTGGTTGTGTTTATATACAGTTATAAAATTGCTTTATTATTAGATTTCACTTCAAATTAAAATTAGGCATTTAAGGAAAAATCAAGGGGGGGGGGGGTGGGGGGCGATAGGTGTTAGTCAACCTCCAGAAAGGGCGATGGGCCACAAAAGGTTGGGAACCAGTGCCCTAAACATAGCTCAATTCATATTGGAAAGAAATTAGGCGGAAGAGTCCATCAGCTGGTCTGTGTGGGTCCAGAGCTCGTGAATGAACTTCTGGTGTCTCAAATGGTTTCACTTCAAATTTCACCAGATGAATTGGGAGTTAGCCGGATGGGTCACTCAACTGACTCAATACTGTGTAACTAAATTCTAGATGTCTCAAAGAAGCTCTGATTCAGGTTTCATCACCGGGCCTAGATCAATTGATGAACAAATCAGCCGCAAAGGTCATCCCTCAGCTCATTGTTTCTTTTCCATACCCAGTAATTCTCAAAATAGCTGCATCTCGTATTTCAGCTCCGTAAGCTGTGATTTTTGTGGATAGTTCCCACATCTCGGTTCTTTATTCTGCTGCTCTGAGCATAAACCTGAACACTTTTAGTTTCAGGTATGTCCCCCGAGTGTTGCAGGCCTCATCCCTTGAAAACCACTGAACCATTCCTCACTTCCTTATTCTCAGGTTGATTAGGAAACTATTTACGAAATCGAAAAAACATTAAGCACCCACTAATTGACTGATTGGGCGGGTAACACAAATGCTCCGCCGTCTGCGCCATGTGCAGTTTCTGCGAGGCTTTTAGAAAAGCAGCTTCCTTTTGGTTTGCGCCGGACGTGAAATATAATTCGACTACCTTTTGATCGGGAATTAGTTGCTGATTATCATGACAGACGCGAATTTGTGATAAACTTAAGGGGTTAGGTTTTATAGTCAATCCAAGTGGAACTATGGTTTTCGGGCATACACGTGCTCCACTTCACCGTAATAATTTGAAATCTCTGGTGTATATTTATAACTATGTATAAGGTGGTGTCCATCGGTGCACAACTGTCCTTCGCTGACACTTCGTTATTTCTATTTACCTTATTTTGAGATTGAGAAAATGTATGTCAAGTACGACTCCTATTGTAGCTCTCATTAATAAGTCTCGACATTCGAGCCGTCATTGGCAGACTGGGAGGATGTCAAACGCCAGAGAGTGAAAAACTATGAACAACCCTATCTAAACCAGTTTACCGAGTTCCTGGAAAAACCCTGACAACTAGCAGTTGTTTGTGATAACTTTTCCCTCTATTCAACGACTTCTCGTCGATCTATTACTACAAACAGGTAGATGGCAGCATAGCGAATAGAAAAATCTTCTTTCTTCGGCTTTGTAAGACAAGATTCATTTCTTCAACATTCAAATCTACACCTGAAATCATTAATACGCCTCTTCATAATATATCAAAGCATCATATTCCAATCGTATAAATTTGAAATTATTTAGTAGATATTTACTAGTTTCGCTGATATATTCAACAGGGATATGGAGAGACAAGTGTCACACGCTTACTGTTGTACGTCATGTAAATTAAGTGCGATTTCATGTTCGAATATTAATAAAATTCCATTAGGATCTGATAGTGAATCTATCAATATACAAACAAACATTAACTATCCTAAATCTGTTTGAATATCGTAATATCACATTTGGAACAAGGTTTTTATAAAAAACGGAGGAGGATAGAACGTTGTCTATATTTCCACGAAAGTAAGGAGTTACACTGTTAAATCGATTTCGATAGTTAGGTCATCATCAGTAACAAACATGAACTGAACATGAAGTTCATGTTTGTTACTGATAATGACCTAACCGTCGAAATCGATTTAACAGTGTAACTCTTTACTTTCGTGGAAATATAGACAACGTTCTATCCTACTCCGTTTTTATTTGAAATGGGTTTCCACAACTTCGTCGCGAGTGACTTAGTCCGTAAGGTTTTTATTATGCAATATAATAGAAAATGAAAGGATTAAAATAATTTCTTTCTACACTAGGTAGGTAATTGAATTTCGAAATGATTCAACACAAATGTAATACGACGACTTATAAGAATGAAGGCACGATATCATGGTGCATGGCCGGGACTTTTGGTTCAACTAAGTAACTAACCAACTAAAATGCTGCAGATTCTTTCACTGGGGTTTATTATTCAACTGATCAACTGATCGAACCAAATAGGTATTTTGGTTGAGAACCGATTTAAGTGCTCTATGCATATCTCCTGAAATTCAATAATCGCTCTATCACCTGTGAAACACGCACACTCCAAAGCTTAGTAGAAATTCAAATCAAGAATCATTGAATCATTAACCCCAGTGAAAGAATCCCAAAAAACCTCAAAACAAGTCCAAGCGGCCTAAATGTATACTCTTTTTGAAGAACATAGAGACCCTCCCCACGTCCGTAGGTCAAACCATTCCCGATGAATGGCCCGCTTTATGGTGCCAACTTTTGCGTTTTTTGGTTTATTATTGTTTGTTTGTTACCTAGTGATGCCGATAGCGTCGAGTTGTAGTGAATGTGGATACTGGAGTGATAGCCGATGTGGATACTTATAGTTTATAGCCGATACACTTGTTGATGATATGCATGAAACGCTGATAATATATAGGTAAATATTATTCAATATTATTACTGGGGTTTATTATTCAATATTATTACTGGGGTAAATAGGTATTTTTTCACTGGGGTTTATTATTTAATTGGCTTGCGTTCATGGTTTGAATCTGTACTAAGCTTCGGAGTGTGCGTGTTTCATAAGTGATAGAGCGATTATAGCGCAGGAAGAGATTATTGAATTTCAGGAGATATGCATAGAGCACGTAAATCTGTTCTCAACCAAAATGCCTATTTGGATTGATCAGTTGATCATATTTGTGTGCCTCCTCTACATCAGTCTACCTTTGGCTACATCGTTTAAATTTGAATTTGGGGAAGTTTTAACGCAATACGAGTGCTAAAGGACTTGATAAATTATAGATGTTTTTATTGTGAGGGGGGGGGGGGATCGAGGTTCAATAAAAAAACGCTGCAAATACTTTCACTGGGGTTTATTATTCAATTGGCTTGCGTTCATGATTTGAATTTCTACTATTTGCAATTTATACTATACTATATGAAATTTAGACTTGTTTTCCCCAGAACGATGAGAACATTTTTAATCTTACAGAAAATTACATTTTTCAACAAAAACAACTAAAACGTCTTGCGTCAAGAGGGGGAGATTGAAAGGGGCTTTTACTGGTGCTAATGGGGGAAAGTCAACCGAGTGGAAGGGTCCGCTGTGGTGTTGCCACCTGCCGGCGGGGAAGGGGTTTTCGTCCCTGCGGTCAGGGTCGCCCATATATGGGCTATAGTATGGGTACAGGGGCGCTGGGCCCCCCCTGCGGCGCCGCTGGCCGCCTGCCGCGCCGCGCCTCTTGAGAGAAAACTCTCCCACAGCGCGGCGCGCTTGTGTATGTACATATCTACATGAAGAAGTCGCCAGCCGCAGACGCGTCAGGGTCATATGTGAAAAACGACGAGCGAGCGGACCACCAAAGCGATCTGTTCTATAAGCGATCAAACATAGCTCTATGGAATTGTCATACGTAAAAGCGCGGTACCGCGCTAGTTGAGTTTGTCGCGGCAAACCCTCGTGCCGCGTGGTGTGACAAATCGCTTTTTCGCCGCGCAATCCCGTTAACATTTGTTTACGTTACACTTTGTAACGTTAACAGCGGACACTTTGTAGTTTAACCCGCTTCTGTCGAGGTTTACCGTTCTTCGTTGATATTGCCTCCGCTGTGTATTTTCAATGATTTTCAATTGAATTATGCATCAAAAAGTTACAGTACGAAAATTTCAAAGATTCTGATAAGATAACTCCAACAAAATGAAACATTAAAAACGTGAATTCTTTTCGTGATTTTAATAATTTGGAGAGTCTTAGAAATGTTTTCATTCGATTCAGCGAGAAAAATTACTTGGTTATTTCCCCTTCGTCTCATCATTTTCATCCAACAACACAGGCATTATTTCATGTCAAAACGCTGATTTCGTTTGACAAATTAACGTTTTTCCACGTTCAAACACCGAGTTCTCTGTCAAAAATCGCTCTGAAATAAAAAATTCAATAGGTACAACTATAAAAACGCTGCAAATTCAGGAGATATGCATAGAGCACGTAAATCTGTTCTCAACCAAAATACCTATTTGGATTGTTCAGTTGATCATATTTGTGTGCCTCCTGAAATTCAATAATCGCTCTATCACTTGTGAAACACGGACACTCCAAACCTTAGTAGGAATTCAAATCATGAACGCGGGACAATTGAATAATAAACCCCAGTGAAAGAATTTGCAGCGTTTTTGGTTTATTATTCAATAATAAACTATTGTAATCGCTCTGGAAAAAAAATTTTTAACCCCCCTGAAAATTTCATGGTTTACGTTTCAAAGGGTGTAGAATCCGAATCTGCAATAAAAAATTTTCCGTCCGTCCGCCGTACGCCGTACGCCGTACGCACGATTTCTCCCAAACGGCTGGAGCAAAAGAATCTGAAATTTTCAGGAAAAATTCATGTTGGTCCGACGACGCCCCAAATCTTGAGCCAGCTCTCTTACTCAATTTAAAGTGTCCTTTAAGGGCTGTCAAAGTTTTGTAAAATCCCTAGAAACCTCAAAACAAGTCGAAGCGGCCTAAATGTGTACTCTTTTTGAAGAACATACCTTGAGGAATCGAATGAGACCCTCCCCACGTCCGTAGGTCAAACCATTCCCGATGTATGGCCCGATTTATGGTGCCAACTTTTGCGTTTTTTGGTTTATTACTGTTTGTTTGTAACCTAGTGATGCCGATAGCGTCGAGTTGTAGTGAATGTGGATACTGGAGTGATAGCGGATGTTGATACTTGTAGTTTTTTGCCGATACACGGGTTGAAGCATTCTGATATGCAAGAAACGCTGATAATATATAGATAAATATTATTCAATATTATTAGTGGGGTAAATAAGTATTCTTTCTCTGGGGTTTATTATTCAATTGGCTTGCGTTCATGATTTGAATCTGTACTAAGCTTCGGAGTGTGCGTGTTTCACAGGTGATAGAGCGATTATTGAATTTCAGGATATAATATATTATGCATAGAGCACGTAAATCTGTTCTCAACCAAAATACCTATTTGGATTGATCAGTTGATCATATTTGTGTGCCTCCTGAAATTCAATAATCGCTCTATCACCTGTGAAACACGCACACTGCAAATTCTTTCAGTGGGGTTTATTATTCAATTTTATTCATTTGAGTTGCATTCATGATTTGAATTTCTACTAAGCTTTGGAGAGTGCGTGTTTTACAGGTGATAGAGCGGTTATTGAATTTCAGGAGATTTGCATAGACCACGTAAATCGGTTCTCAACTAAAACACCTATTTGGATTGATCAGTTGATGATATTTGTGTGCCTTCTCTACATCAGTCTACCTTTGGCTACATCGTTTAAATTTGGATTTGGGGAAGTTTTAACGCAATACGAGTGCCAAAGGACTTGATAAATTATAGATGTTTTTATTGTGGGGGGTATTGAGGTCCAATAAAAAAACGCTGCAAATTCTTTCACTGGGGTTTATTATTCAATTGGCTTGCGTTCATTATTTGAATTTCTACTAAGCTTTGGAGTGTGAGTGTTTCACAGGGTAGAGCGATTATTGAATTTCAGGAGGCACACGAACATGATCAACTGATCAATCCAAATAGGTATTTTGGTTGAGAACAGATTTACGTGCTCCATGCAAATCTCCTGAAATTCAATAATCGCTCTACCCTGTGAAACACGCACACTCCAAAGCTTAGTAGAAATTCAAATAATGAACGCAAGCCGATTGAATAATAAACCCCAATGAAAGAATTTGCAGCGTTTTGTTGTCAAAACTAGGCATTTACGTCTCTATAGAGATATTTGGATTGCAATATTGAGGTTTTTCGTTTTATTTGTGTCGATTTATAAGTGTCATGAAGAAAGTTGTGCATATATATAATATATATAAAGAGAGAAAGAAAGAGGGGGAGGAGAAAGAGTTGTGCGTGAGGAATCTATATAATATATTATAAGGATGTGTGTTTCCAAAGCGTATAATTCAAAGAAGCCATTATCCCCGATTATCCAAAGGCCCCAAAGACTGAAAATTAAATCCGATTAAATCGCTAATAAACCATATTGTGGGATTACTGTTGGCCCACCCTTTCTAACCCTGAAATAATAATTAAAGGATTTCCATGTCTTCATTAGCCAAAAGTAGGGAGAACGGCGTTATTTCTTTCCTTATGGCAGTCCCGAGACAGGCCTTGATTTATGCTCAGTATTAAATCAACGTTGAGATCCTGGAGTTGGGAGGCATCGTATTACTTGCAAATGAGGCCTGCTGTGGAGCTATGGGGCTCTAGGGCATCTTTGCGGGCTATTATTCTTTGATGAGAACGTCTCCCGTAATGCTCAATTACTTTGGGGGGAAGGGGGACTCATTTCAGAAACAATTGCTGTATCTCCCATTCACTTGATGAACACGCACGGTATTTAGATGGAATATCTAGATGTGAGTGGTATTTTGTCATGTCTCACAAACTTTATCGATCAACTCAAGTTTTTGAATGATTTTATGCAGCACAGTAAGGCACGACACTGTGACATTTATCTTAACGATACAAATAAATCTGATTCCAAATGTATAATTTGGGAAATTTTGGAGTTATTCCAACGTTTTTCGAATCTAGATAAGAGAAATGTATTTATGCTCGAGGATCCAAAGGAGAGATTCAATAAATCTTTTCCATTGACCGAGAAAACCCAAATTCAACATTCATCCTCAAAATATATTGGATGATGGTTTACTTCAAGTCATGAATACACCAATTCAAATCACAAAAATCACCTAGTTTGGATGAAGTGTTAGTGTAGAGTGATGAACACGCTAGTTGGCACATAGCTATCTCCATTCCTCCACAAATTGTGTTGTGGGGTCTCCAGGCAGAAGACGAGAGTCAATTAACTAGGAGGCCCAAAACAAAAACAAGCAATTTCTCCATGTCCAACAAGTGATAATGCTCTCTAGGTTCGCTCGAAAACACACATACAAATCCAACTGAAATTTAAATAAATAAAATTAAAATACTGCCGAAAAGAATTCTTCCGCTTGCTCTCTTCGAGTGAGTTGAAGCGTGGAAAATGGCGCTATGGGTAGCATTGATGCTATACGATCAACCGTGCTGTTTGGTCTATCGCCGCGTATGCGTCTCACCAGCCGCCAGTTGGAGAACTTCAAGGTTCTGCATCACGACGTTTACTTGACCAATGTTTCAGATGGTGGATGACAACTCGATTAGTCCCATTAAATTCAAGGAACTGGTTTCTATCTGAATGAAAAAGATCGATCTTTTTAAACGTTTTAACGATTTCGAGTTTTTGACGGAATTATCCTTAAATATAATCGTTTAGGGTTGAATCCAAGAAAAATGTTTAATCTCCCCTCGAAAGGTGTTGGTTTTCGTTTCAAGATATGTAAATTTGAAAAATCGAATAAAATAAAATATCCGCTTTATGCCGAAATTACTGGACCTAATTTCAGGAAATTACCGGTGTCAGATACAATACCTCAGATAGAATTTCAAAAGTCTTAATCGAGTATATAAAACAACACTGGCAATCAACTTCCTTGCATAATTCACAGCTAACATACAATTTCCAACAACAGCTCTATGACAAGTGCTCTATAACAAGTATGTACGGACAGACCTAATTCATTGCTTGTAAGTTTCTCTGAATCATACATACATGGTTTTAGTTTAACTCTTTATCCTTATTCTGGGAGAGTTGAGCGGTTTGCAAAGTAAATTTGTTGATCTAGCTCCCCAATATGACACCTGCTAGCCCGGAGTGATAACTCATCTCACACAGACTCAGTTCGCCGTTGGGAAGGTCAAGTGTGCATATGCAAATCCACCATGACATCTAGGTCGGAGCTAAATTAATTATACGCCAACTCATATCTCTAGATCAGGTAGTTCAGTTTACTACCCTTATCGTTACCATTAAGAATGGCCAATTATATCACCTCACTTAGATGGATTTAATGTATAAAAGGCACTCCCAACACTATTCCAACTTATTTCTACTGATTCTCAGTCCGGAAATATTGCCTGCCGATATCAATAGTGACCAAAATCTAAATGCGTAATTTTGAGAAAATCGCAAGAAATTATGGCAGTTTTAAGTGAAAGAATTCTCTACCATTACTACCTAATTGCATGGCTTCATTACATTCTTTCTTCTGCTGTCTGACCCAAGAGCGAAACTCCCCATTGTGCTCTGCTCTTCTGTTTGCACTGTTTTTTGGTTGAAAAGTGAACAACGGGGTCCTTCCTCTTATTTTGTCACTGTTGACTTGATTACAGTTAAGCAATAGTGTCGACAGCACTAACTTGTGTCATCGTTTCTTTTAAAAAGTTTGAGCTCTATCTCTCCACAAAATAACTTGTGTGTTGTCATACTTTCAGTCAGTGTGCCGTCTCTTAGTCATTTGGAGAGCTTAAGTTGTTTTGAATATTTCGGAATATGGTTTTTATTGTTCTCATAAATTATATACAGAGAGAGGGCTCTATCGGGAATGTGCATCACTTGCCAACACACGGAACTCATAACAAATAAGTTTGATTATCGGCACAAGGAAGGATCGTGTCATTTGCGTGTCATACAAAAAGTATTGAAACTTTTACATTACCAACATTGTGAAGTTCCCGAGAGAAATTCTGGAACAAAACTCTTCCTAATACGCATCCTTTCGAATCAGTAGCATTTATACAAGCACAATTCAAATGACTCGTATCTAGCTGACGACTTTACACCGTAAACCTGAAAGGTAGTCTTGATAAATTATGAGAATGTTAACAAGAATAGTTAGTCAGGTCATTCTACAACCTGTATATTTTACTAGAAAATGCATTAATGAACCACACTGCGTGAAGATCGTAATGTCATGATTGCTCCAATCATTTCTTACATAACACAAGCTTTTCATTAAAATCTTAATAATCCTAGAAGTTGGCAACAATAGTTTGCTACGACATTACCGAAATCCCGCAGGAGAGACCTTATAGGTGTGGTATGTACAGTGAGTTATACTGCTTTGTACAGTAATAGTTTAATAATATCACACATTGTGGTTACGTATTACAATATCAATACTGGTGTTTCAATAAGTTAGGTAAAGATAGAACAATGTTAGTGTAGGTTTAAAAACAATGTGATACTTAACCACGGACTTAGTCACACGCGACGAAGTTGTGGATTTCAATAAAAACGGGGTAAGTTAAAACTTTGTCTGCATTTCCACGAAAACGAGGAGTTACAAAGTTAAATCGATTTCTACGCTTAGGTCATCATCAGTAATACAAAGATGATTCTGCCTTTGCAAGTCATCTGAATGAGTCCAATCATAGCTTTATTTTTGATCTGACAAACAGGCAATGTGTTGAATTCTTTCAGTTTTGCAAAAGGGAGGTATGTTGAATGTGCTAGAAAATTTTGAAATTTTTATCAGTGACAGGTCAGGAAAATGTACGTTTAAAAGAGGTTGTTCTTCAAAATATTTCACCATTAATGGGTTCATTAAGTTTGGCTCCACCTCTCCATAGTGTTACTGTTTGTGGCCCTCTCACTTTGCAAGCCTTAAGTGGTATTGGTTGGTCCTCCCCGTCCCTTTCACTTCCCTGAGCCAATAGTATTCAATCCCCTTTCACCTTTCTGTGATGTACCTTCAGTTCATGTTTGTGACGGATGAAGACCTAACCATCGAGTGATGGATTTAGTGAGGTAGTTGTGGGTACAACAAATCCTGTTTTTTTTTTTTTTTTTTAATCATGGAACATAGCCTTGACCTAACTGGCAAAAGATGTTGTTGCGTCCTGGACCCATTTGAAGACTGATTTTTATCATTTAAATTATTAACAGGGGCACAATCCAGTTCTTAGCGACCGACCCGAAAGTCCCCCCCCAACACTCAACATTCCTTCAACTAACCTTCGGGTGGGCTCCTTCCGCTCTTTGTTATCCGGCGTCACCACTTTTCCGTCCGCCCGAGGGGGTCATTCTTGTACCTGCCACCTTGGTAAGCACTAGCCTCTCTGGTGATCTGGTTGAATCTACAGATTTTTCCAGGGAGTTGGTTGATACACAGAATGCGCTCACGAAAAACCCTTGTTAGTCCGCCCCCCTCAGCCATAGCTTTCATCTCTGTTTACCAGCTCCCCTCCTCTGAGCTAGAATCCCATATTTGTAGGTTGCATAGGCAATTGTTCATCTTCGGTACTTGAATGTGTAAAATTAATCATTTAAGTGATCTGGCTGTAGAACCATGGAGGTCTACTGTTTAAAAGGCTATCGAAATAGAAGGATAGGTTTGATCACCGTCTTCCAAATAAAAAAAATTACACTAAACAGAATAAAAAAGCTATGCTAAAGCATCTTCCTTGTTTCTTAAATTTCAGTCGTAGGCTCTAAGTAAAAAGCATCTGGGGATCCAGGGGAACGAAGGGTCGAGTTTTTTATTTATTTATTTTATTAATATTATTTGATTCATTTTCCATCTAAGGTTACTAGAGATTTGTCTCTGAACTTTAAAATCGTTGTTCATGTATGTGAAATTGCCCGCAGGGACTGGGCATCCCTAAAACAACTTAAAGTCACCCACACTTAGATATTCCAAAAAAACCGTATCGCAAAAAGTCACGAGATCAAAATGATTAAATTTATTGTAAGATTAGATGCTATAACGGACGACGAAGTGGTAGACATCCACTTCTCAGTTCATGTTATAAATGCTGACCGAAATTTGTTTTGTTTTTGGAAATTTGGGTTGATAGAATGTTCATACCTGCCAATGACGCCGCCCACAATCGATACAGCTCTAGCCCGACCCCTAAACACAGAAGGTTTTCATCGGAGACATCGGAGTCAAAAAGGGTTCCATAATTGCCAACTACCAACGCTGTTTCCAAAGGGGGGAAAAACACAGGTTCGTTAGGTTTAGGGGAGCGGAGGAAGGGACGATGATGAACGACAACCTGTAAATGGCTTCACTTGTGACCTGTCTGACATTTCTACCTACGGTAACCTCATCCCAGACTTGTGGAACTCGGTGCGGTTGGCGTATCAAGCAATTGGCTTCTATTCAGAGGATCGAAAAGTCAAAATTCAACAGGTCGCACAGATAACAATGAAATTTATCAATAAAGCACTGCAGACATTCCCATCTGACGTGATTGGGAAGAGTCATTATAATCATTAACAAACAGTAATATTAAGAAATTGAAAATATCACTTTTTATGAACAGAATATATGAGAAGCTTACTTTCAAAAAGGCACATATCCAAATCTGGGAGAAAACGTTTTTTTCTCAATTTTCTATCTCTGAATATGAGTTGAATCAGATCCCCTATCATTTCCAAACAAAACAGAACGCATCCACGTCAATTCCGGGGCTAAAGTTATGTGTTTGCATCAAAAGGTAACAAATCCGTCCCCTACATTTTTTTCAGTGCCTTGCAATCGTAATGGCACATATCCTCCGAATTTCGTCAGGCGATAAGTCGTGGGTTTTCAAAAGGCACATATCCAAAAAGAAGCATTGCGCCTTCGTCTCGACGTTGAATATTTACACGAGACTCGATAGATGGCAGGCATGACAAATGGAAATATGGAGTCAGGTAAAGTTTTCAATAAAACCTACAGAATGGAGAATGAATTCTTTCTTTTTCAAAAAGGCCCAAATCCATGAGTTTTGATCAAAAGGGCACATTTCCAAAGTGAAAATGGATATACAGCCTCGTGTTTTGGAGAAAATTGATTCATATTCTGAGGCATCTTTATCTGTGCCTTCTCACGCATTACTCCGATGAGAACCTGCAGAAAAACATCTCCACTAATCTGCGAATCGTTTTTTTCACTTCCTGAACATTTTGTCGGAATGGATATGTGCCTGTTTGAAAGTAAGCTCCTCGTATAATAGGTGTACATGTCTTCTTCATATAGAGTCTATATGTCTATATTATAGACCTTGTTCCACAATAAGGTCCTCAACAACTTGTGTGTCCAACCTAGTTGGGCCACATCCAATGACAGTTGAATTCATAAACTGGGCAACCGCTTCTGTTAAATATTTTGTACCTACCACTGTATGAATTGCACAAATGAATTGGATCGAATACTTACATATTTTGGAGGTATTCTTTCATTTTATCTGAAGTCATCAGCAGTGCGCGGACCCGAATCTGGTGATGATTACTTCTACGCATGAAAGTTCCTCTGCATCAGTAATCGTGTTGACGCCGTTCATCCTAATGACGAATATAGGTTGAATGAATCTAATTAAATTTAAATAAAGCGAACTTTTCCAATCCCTAAAAAGTTCTGTGGAGTGAAATGAAGCAGACTAAGTCACTCGCGAAGATGTTGTGGAAACCTATTTCAATAAAAACGGAGTAAGATAGAACGTTGTCAATATTTCCAATAAAATAATGAGTTACACAGTTGAGTAAATCGATTTCGACGGTTAGGTCATCATCAGTAACAAATATGAACGTGAAGTTACAGACATGAAATTCATGTCACTTACTGACTTGACCGTCGAAATCGATTTAACTGTATGAACTATTTTCGGGGAAATATTGACAACGTTCCATCTTACTCCGTTTTTATTGAAATGATACACATAAATGTAACTCCCTTAACGTCTTGACTACTGATAGTTGACGATTGTCCAACAGTCGCGAAAACATCGTGAATTTTAATCGGTGGGGAAAATGTCGGGAATTCTATAATGACTGGCGAGTTTTTCCCAAAGATTCCGATAATAAAAGATTCTTGTAATAATTATAAAATGTCCAGTTCTAGGACGAAACGGATTTTTGATCGAAAATTGTGGTGCAATGTGCCAACAAAAAAAAATGCTGGTACCATATAGAGTTTAGGACAACGCTCAAAATCCTGCAGTTGGATCAATTGCAACATTGTGAATGTTGTATCACACAATTTTTCCCAAATAACAACTGTCTTTTAATGTCGCGAAATATGTACCTATACAAGGTACTCTTAGTACTATTTGATGAATATGAAAAGTTTAAAATAAATATAATTAAAATAAAACTTTTTTTACGATTCCAAATCGTTCAACTTTGTGTAAAGTTCTATACAAACGATAACTGCTTGCAAATGGGAACTAGATAGATAGATAACTTTCATTTGTAATGATCAAATGATGATTACAAGAGTTCGATTAATTACATGTACAAAGAAAAATTAAAGAAATTTTAAATTGATTGATTTATAAAACAAAACATTATATCTTCTAATTATTTTAAATACTTAATTTCTTCATTATTTGATTACATCATGACTGGCCTCTACTGAGAGGAAAACGAAAAGGAATGGGGAAACCCAACAGGCACATTCAGATCAAAGATGCGACACTTCATAACTATTATTGGGTTATGCGATAATGAAAAAATATAAACATAACTCATAAACAAAACTCCCGAGTTGTATTTTGCCCCCTCTATTCGTTAGCGGAAAAAACTCGGAGAATTAATGATCTGCTGACATAGTTGTAAACTACCATCATTTTGGCGTTTTCATCCCGGAAATCCAATAACGAGCAGAGGACAGATGGGAACTATTTCTTTCCGAATACGTTTTAAACTAAGATCTTTTCCTACACCAATGTGTAATGATTTTGTCAATAGGGAAAAGTTCGATAAAAAGTCAAGAAATTGGTGTGGGGTAAGATATTAGTAGATGCGTGGAAGGGTGGCGACACAGCAAACCATGATAGTAACTTTAGATAAGAAGTAATTTGGTACTTGTCTTTTTTTGTAAAAAGATATAAGCGTCTCAACGAGAATCCTTTAAATCGAGTTATCAAACTTGGGTGGGAAACTACTTAGTAACTGATTTATCTTGGAAAGATGAAAGGACTTTGGCAACGTAGATTTGCATTTGGCTGTCGTGAACAATTATTTTGCTTATACCCTCACTGTTGAAAACCGTCAAACGAAACGAAGTAGGTAGGAGCTACCTACTACTAAAATAGAGCTAGATCAAATTTGAAATGGCATTTCTTACATGTGTGGTATTGTGAGAACCATTCCTCCAATATATTGTAGTATGCGGAAGTGGATAATGCTGATATGGTAGACGACAATTTTCATGGTACTGTAATGCTATGTTCATTTCGAGAAGTGTCTTGTATACATATACATATGTGTGTGTGTGTGTGTGTGTTTTTAAATGTATTTTAGTTTATTTGAATCAAAATGACTGTATTGTACTCCTGTACTATATGCTATGAAACACAAAAATCCTGCATTGCCAAACTAAAATGTCGTTTTTATTAAATGAAAGATGAAAGCAGATCTCTCCAACTATGGTGACGCAAAACTTGATAGACAAATAATAATAATAATAATAATTACTGAAAACTAGACGCTAAGAGCATCGCAAGGGTAAGCCCCTCAGACCCGCGGATGCTTTTGCTCAATGCCTATGGGTAAGATTCGAGAAACATGGGAAAAGCCGCGCTTTTGTTCATATAAATTAGCTATAAATATATAATTCGGGAGATTTTTTCGAATGGTGGATGATTTTTCTGTGCTATGAAAATTCCAATCCCCGAACTTCAACTTCTCCATTGCACGTGAATGCCCTCTGAAAATTTGATTGACATAAAAACGTGACGCCTTTGGTCAGTTAATTCATGACTAAAGCGTGTTCCATGATAAAAATTAGTACATCCAACGAAATAAAGTACCTTGGAATCAATGCACCATCGAAATTCACTACGAAGCTTTCCTGCTGGTGTCAATGCTACCCCAGGATACCTTGGTCTGATAGAGGCCACTCCGGGCCTAAGATGACTACAACTCGCACGATCCTGCTCCAATAAGTCTCTAGCAATCAAATATCAAATAATATACAATTTGTGCAGGGGTGCCCCCACCCCCCCCCCCCCCCCCCATCTAAGTTGGTACCTCCTCCCCAAAACAAAAATGTAAAAAATACTGGAAAACACCACTGATTTTATCTAAAACTAAAAGAAGATTTATGTAGGTATTGAAAACCATGCCGCGTGCCGGCGCCAAAATCACTGACAATATTCGAACACTGTCATTGTCATTTATACATTTTCAGATAGAAAAACAAACCATATCTAAATGAATTACTAGGTTCATTATTATTTACGTTTTAGTGATGAAATGCATTTTTGAGTGTCGTCACGTTAAACACTGTTTCAATTAACTTTACCCACTCCCAAATTTTTGGAACCCCCCCCCCCTCCAAGAATTTCAACGACGCAATCTGCGTCATTCCCTCCCTCCCCCCCGTGGGCACCCAGATTTGTGTTTTAACACTAACTTCAGACATAAATATCCATTGAACCGCATGGGGAAATGAATCTGAGTTAACAATTGGTCCATTTATAAGGGAGAAAGTCATTGGATATATTTGTCGAGGATTTACCTTTGTTGAGTCGTTAAACAACAAATTTCGAGGGCGGGTTATTTTTTCCAAGGTTGATTGAAAGGGTTCATTGAGAAAAAATTATAATCTAAAATTTTTGTTTTATCGATATTTTATTCCACCTACATTTTGATCTTTCTTCAGTTTTGGAATAACAACAACATAATCATTCTATCAAGTTGAATTCAAATTAGTTTCAAAATGGAACTCGCTCAAGGGTTTCACTTGTTTTTCAAGGATCAATTCAAAGTTTTGTTCGTGAACGAAAAAATATTTATACAACGAGGACCTAGTTGGCGT
Source organism: Creontiades dilutus (assembly GCA_031894815.1). Classification (NCBI taxonomy): domain Eukaryota; kingdom Metazoa; phylum Arthropoda; class Insecta; order Hemiptera; family Miridae; genus Creontiades; species Creontiades dilutus. The sequence goes on along the minus strand of JAVIWC010009611.1, from coordinate 1,408,272 downwards.
GTCGAACCTGAAGAATACTGTCAAAAAACATCAAAGTTCCTGAAATAAAATGATTCTTAAAGCGACTTCCGTTGAACCCTTACAGAGTTTTAAATGGCGGAGAATCCTCGGTTGTGGATAAGTGCGCGACTTTTAGGGAAGATTGTTAGGCTTATAAAAGCACTCTTTTCCTTGCCGGAGCACTTCAGATAATTAAGTTTCCGGCATCAAGAAACCTCACTCTGCGGGTCGATAACGGTTTTGTAGTTGTATCACTCTCTAATGCGGATAAACCGGAGCACTGACTCAATTTCCTTAACTGTTGTACGAAATCCAACACTGTTACTTCTTGTCTTTATCGAAAACGCTGCAAATTCTTTCACTGGGGTTTATTATTCAATGATTCATGATTTGAATTTCTACTAAGCTTGATTGTGCGTGTTTCACAGGTGATAGAGCGATTATCGAATTTCAGGAGGCACTCAAATATGATCAACTGATCAATCCAAATAGGTATTTTGGTTGAGAACAGATTTGCGTGCTCTATGCATATCTCCTGAAATTCGATAATCGCTCTATCACCTGTGAAACACGCACACTTCAAAGCCTGGTAGAAATTCAAATCATGAACGCAAGCCAAATGAATAAAATTGAATAATAAACCCCAGTGAAAGAATTAGCAGCGTTTCATGCATATCAGAATGCTTCAACCCGTGTATCGGCTACCAATTAGGAGTTCACTCCAGTATCCACATTCACTACATCACTAGGTTACTGCCAGCAAAACAAAAACAATAATAAACCAAAAAAACGCAACTGTTGGCAGCATAAATCGGGCCATGCATCGGGAATGGTTTGAGCTACAGACCTGGGGAGAGGTTCATTCGATTCTTCATGGAAAGTTCTTCAAAAAGAGTCCAAATTTAGGCCGCTTCGACTTTTTTCGAGGTTTTTAGGGATTTTACAAAACGCCTGAGAGTCTGAAGCGCCTTTGTGGGTCATGGTAATCATTACCTGATTTCACGTCTGAATAGTGGTCAAAAATAATAATAATTACGAACTGTAGGTGGGGGGGGAGGTAGTTTTTATGAATTATTGGGACAAACTGTATAGTTTTAAAAATCAAGCAGAATTCACATAGAGAAAAAGTTTAACAAGAGGAAGAGGGTTGATTATGTTTGTGGGTTGCGTAGTAATAATGAGAAAGTAGCTAATTAATGATGTAATAAAACAATTTTTACCCTAAAAAGTGGAAAAAGGGCAAGTATTTTTTAAAAATTAATTAATTATTTTGATCGTTTTATTTTGATAAGGGTGAGGACAAAGATTTTAGCACCTTTATCCGTAAAATGGACAATCGCAGTGAATTTTATTTCCTATTTCGTTGTTTCACATTTGCATTTGAAAGAAGGATGAATATATTTTCATGGAAGTTCTACATAGAGCGTAATTTTTATATATTGGTTTTATATCAGTTGTTCTAAGTCCCAGAAAGAATGTGATGAAAAGACGGTCAGAATGAGAGTGGTCAGATGTTAATGTACTATTAAAAAGTGCGGCAATGAAAGTGATTATCGTGATCAACTGTCCTACTTCTCTAATATGGTTACTTACGTTGATCAAAGTACAGGGAATAAGATGAAACATGATCTGAGAAATTCTTCCCCTTGAAATTTTAATATTAATTTCCTCAATAGACGTTCTAAAGAAGCTTTAGGATTCATCGGCTAATCTGATCTCCAGATAAATAAAATAACATCAATTTAGTGGTAAAAAGATACCGATGAGGGTGGGGTTAGAAAAGAATCGTAAAATGGTTTTTTCTTTTTAATATATCCGTCCGGGCATGAACAATATTAAATAATAAATATCCGAGGAAGTTTGGAGATACGAAAGTGGTTAATGGAGATTTCATTATTTATTTAACTCAACTTTGCTCTCTACCGTTGAAAATACCAAGGGAGGAAGCGTAAACTTCTTACGGTAGTTCATCCAATAGATGAATTTTTGAAGAGAAACTTCGATTGGAGCTTTACAACTTTTCCAATGTTAAAATGTAAAGTTTTGTGTGCAGCCCTAACAATCATGACCGGTAACGATATTTTCCGCATGAAAAGTTGCTTTATGGAGATGGTGGTATTGGGTGTGTTTTCCCATGTTACTATTTTCCCGGTTTTTTTATCAATCTGATTTATGTCATTATTGAACTGTGACTATTAAGAGCTGATTTGTTAGCACTTAGTTCGAAACTACGAAATATCGGAATCCGAGTGGAAAACAAGAATTTCGGTATGAGCTGTGTGAAGAATTTCTTATTGGGGTCCGAACCTGAGAATACGTGTCATTTACATACAAATATATCAGATTTCTAAAGATGTGTCAATAAATATACGTGAATCTTCTATGACAGTTTATAATAAACTTTATTAATTTGAAATCCTAGGATATAGGTAATTGAAATAATAAATACGTTGGTTTGTTGGAAATCAACGACATAATTTCAAAGTTGTGTCACTGCGACGTCATTTACAGCTTCAAAAGTCTGATAGTTCAGTAAATTACACACGTGGGATAGAATCAGTTCATATGATGGAACTTTTTATGGGCAGAGAGTACAAAGCTTTCTCAGTCTTGGTTCAATAAAAATAAAATAATAAAATGCTACCGCTGTCCATGAATAAACTTGGAAGCAAAATATCCAATTGAAATGGTGAGCTCTTTATTCACGCACTCGCTTGCGAGCAGCGGAGCTTGGAAAGCCAAATTATAGCTGGGTCAGTCAGAAAATACCTTTTATCGTATTCCAGTTCATTTAATCGTTACAAGCTTTTAACCGTTTTGTATGGCGTGTAGGTATATGCATCAAATCAATAATTAGAAGGTTCACCTATTAAAAAGAAGGGAAGCAAAAGAAGCCCGGAAAAGTTTTTTGAGCTAATCACAACGATTCACGGGACAGAAATTACACGGAACATGATCCCGCAGATATCAACGCCTTCTAGAGGGATGTCGACATGTATTGTGGGTTTATGGCGCCAATTTTAAAGCGGTTAGTATAATGATGGATCGTTGTTTCCCCCAGTACTTCGAAAACTTTAGTGCTATCGGATCACTCTAGAACCTGAGAAAATTATGAATGGTGGATTTGATGTTTGCGCATTCTTGGAGTGATGAACTGATCTGTGATCAATGAAACTATTGGGGACCATCTACAGCTTTACTAGCACATTGCGTGACGTTGTCGGCGGCATCGAATCAAAGGATGTAATAGCTACTAATGATACGATCACTATGGTTTCCCCGGATACCCTGATAATTCGAGCGAGGAGCACTAGAACCGGGGAAAATTATGCTTAGTGGATTTAACATTCGCTCATGCGGAGAGAGAAGTATTGATTTGTGAGTAATGAAACTGATAGGGGGCCAGCCATAGGGCCCTATGTGTGGCTTATTCTCTGAAAATCACATCAATCCAGAAGAAACCTTTAGGAATTAGGCTTGTTACCAGGGCACACGAACAGACAGACAGACTTACACACACGTAGACTGGCAGGCAGAATGGGAAGGCTCAAGTCCAAATTCGGTCCTCTGAATTAATTCATGGAAGCCAATTACTCTATACATGTACTCTTTCCAGGAACGGTTAAAGGAACGGCTTTCCAAGTAACTAATTCAGATTACTGAAAAAAATATAAATAAATGTCTGAAAAACCATATCGTAATTGTTGTTACTACAGTGTAATAAATTAAGGTGATATTTCAGCTTTGTGCATTGAAGAAAGAATGGAGACCTGCAAGACCCATTGGACTGGGGCGTGCACCGTCACTCATCAGCTCTGGTGTTCCACCATCAGACGTTCCCGTGATCCAGTTCAGTGAAGACTCTGCAGAGATGAGGAAAATCAAGAAAGTGCAGAGTTTCTTCAGAGGATGGCTCTGCAGAAGGAGGTGGAAGCAGATTGTGGAGCAGTACATCAAGAGCCCACATGCCGAGAGTATGCGCAAGCGCAACAGGTACTGACGTGTAAAAATGTATAACTTAATTTATTTCAATGTTACTGTGAAGACAATTTAATATATTGAAAGCTCCATTACTTGTGTGTTCACCGAAGGAGATTCTCCTCTATACTATGTATGGTTTTTAATGCTCGATTTGAGAGAACACCGTGAGGCTTGAGAGTTTTGTACCATCTATTGCGTTCTCTTACACTAACCCCTTGTGAATGGTTGCGAGAAGCTAACTCAATGGGTGACTGATTATCTTCAAAGGCACTTAAGTTTTTTGAAGATGTTACACCGGTGCCTGAGACTTTGGTGAGGATGAGAAAGAATGTTTAAATCGATTCCCCCTAGCTAGAGTCGAATTAAGACGTTTACGTGATCATTACACAGAACAGGTCCCGTTTACATAGTAGAGCTTAATGAAATTGGTAGATTCGAATTGGAGTCAACTATTGGAATGGCTGTCAACCATGAAGGCATTCAACAACTCGCTAAAAGGTATCCTTATTATTTATCTGAAGATAATGGTTAGGAAACGTAACGAATTGGCCAATAGGAAGGCAAAAATTCCTAGGTTCAACTCCTACATACATGGTGGCGATCCACTATACTAACATTTGAAGGGTATGTTCGAACGCCTAATATTCAAACGTTGATTATTCTCGAACCCCCTCTTGTTTTTTAGTGAGTATTAAAGCCTGTCTAAAGTTGATAGAAACTTGTGATTTATTTTTCCTAAACAAATTAAACTGGAAAAACTTGAATTTTTTAATCACGCTTTTACCATTTCAAACTAACTGCTCTTTCCTTCATGTTGGAGAGATTTTGCTTTTCACGATTGATGACTGAAAAGTGTGAAAACTAACAAACTATCACAAAGTTTCTCCTTCTCCGTAAACTCTGAGAAGGCACACACATTAGGACAAGGAACTACTATTCTATTCCCCAATTCTATACAAATGCGTAAAAGAGATTACTGGGATTATCCCAAATAAGGCGCCATAAGCACTGGAACTTCTCCACAATCCAACTGCCCGTTTTCACAGGAACAGAGAATTTAACAGAGACAGAAGATAGGCGGACCGCCGGCTTTTAGAAAGGCGGAACCGGAGGTGATCTTCCTTTTCCGGCTTCCAACCGTTGCTTTTCCAATCGCCGCTGTGGCCTGCGGTAACCCTTTGAAATATGAAAGGTTCAAAAAGCAACGAGCCTGAAGGTCAAACAAACAATTGATTACTGAGTGAGAACCAAGAATTTCATTCATTCTACCGATAGCGGCAGTTAGTACAAATCCACAGATGGTTAAACAAATATTCCATCAAGATCTCAAAATGGTGATGTCATACATAATAGTTATTATATTCGGTTTAAATGAGTTTCGGCATCTAACAAACTCAAATTACTATTGTAGGAACAACTACTGTAAAGCTACTACAATTTTGTAAGAAAACCCCAAGTTATGAGGTATTCCAGAGCCACTTTTTTTTATTTTTAGCAATTTTTGAGGGCCTCGTCAGTTCATCTTTTTCTCTGACAAAGAAAACTCTATTTTCGTCCTCCTCCACCCAAATTTGTTGATAACGTCCAAGGTGCTCAGAATCCAAAAAAAAAAAAAAACACAGCTCACTTTAAAACTCTTTAGGCCTACAAAGTTCGCAACGAAAAATTACTGGTGCATCCACAGAACAGTGAAGCATAGAGTGACTCATGAGCGCCGCCAAGACGTTTTTAATTTAGCCGAACAGGAAGTACAGAAAGTAAGTAAGTAGAAAATCCCTGAAAATCTAGGATAGATGGGATGAAAAACAAGGGAGGTAGGAGCGGAAAATTTTCCGCCATCTAAAATCCATAAAGAGTGCGGAAATAGTTTCCCAATCTTGGATGAATAGGAAACAAGATAACAGCATACCGGTAACATTCGATCGACTCAAAACCAATATTTCTATTAAACATTACTAACCTATCTACCAACGCTCATTACCCAGTTCTAATTTAAGCCCGGACCCTCTAAACCTACAATGATCCTCAGGCTGAATAGTGGGGCGTGATTAAAGACGATCCTTGTTGTTCGCAACGTATTCTGAAGTGCCGCCATCACTCGCAGGATCATCCATCACAGCAAATGTTCAAACTTCCCGACAGAAGCGGTTCACAATATTTCATTCTCCTCTGGACGCCTTCAGCGTTTTTGTTGACAAGCCATGGAAACTCGATGAAACATTCCGCCAATATGCAATTTCTCTTAATAATAATTTTGTTTCAATTCGTGGAAAATTGACGGAAATTGTTCTTATTCAAAACTCATTGCCTAATTTAAATGGGTTGAACAATCTTGAAAGAAGTATAATATGAGCTTGTTACAGCTGATCGCGAGAAAAAAGTGCAGCGAGACATTTTCCTACAGATTCAATACATACAATTCAAAAGGTGGTTCGACTTTGTTGGTCTGTGGCGTAAATTTTTAGCGTTAGAACAACGATACGATAGAGTTGCGTCGATATGAGACGATCAAATTGGCTTTCCCTATCTACCCTCCGAAATTGAGCAAGATCGGAAGATTATTGTGATGAAACAATGGTTGACGGATCCAATGTTTGCGCTTGCGCAGATTGACGTGTGAGAAATTGATCATAGTGAACCAACTACTTTTTAACCCCAAGTCCGTCGAAAATCATTGAAATTGTATGGAAACAAATTTTACCTATGACTGGATTCGAAAGCATCATAACGTGTTTTGAATTAAGTAATTATCCATTGCTCGGACGGCATGAAATTAATTAGGAAATTATCCAACTGCAGTAATAAAATAGGATTGATTACAATAAATAGTTGATAGTCCATTTTTTCAAGTTAGAGTGCTACGTGCATTAGAATTATAGCATTTTTTCCGTCCACCTGCACCGGACCCTCCTTGAATATCGTAAATACGGTGACGGGATGAAGAAGTACACACCGAACTGAATTCCCAGTTCAACAGAAAACAGACAAGTGCGACCACATCGTTAATTGCTCTAGAACTCTTGGAGTCACGGCGGACCCTCGCCGAACAAATTAGCGTGAAACAAAGGAACTAACGTTAAAGCGAGAATGATAAATAGACCCAAAGAAGTAAACCACCTCGTTCGCCAATAAACGGAAGCGGAATGGAATATTGACCATAAAACTTCGTGTTTCTGCTTTTAAACCCCACACATACATATAGAAATGTGAATTGGCTGGCGGGAAGCACTATATGCTTGAAAATTGTACTAGTAACTAGGAAACCGAATAATAATAAGCCGTTCCTACAAAAATTCCTTTCTGAATCACGAACGGTTGTTTATACGATGACAGTGGTCTCATTTGATAATGTATTGAACTTATTTAAAGCATACCAACCAACTAATCAGCAACTATTTGAATGTTTTCGAGATCTACATGTTTCAATATTCAAATCATATTTTATTTTTAAATGTTACATTTATTGTTTATTGAATGTCGTCATGATGATCAAGGTCTAACTCATCCACAAGTGATTTTGACACAAGTTTTATAAACTTTGTTCTTGTAGCCCGGGAGAAAACTTTCGAGGGTTGTGTTCACACAGACATTTTTCCTGTGCATTCTGAAAAGTAAATTTTCATGGAAAGGGGCTTACTGACTTGTTCTTTACTTGATCAGTTACCAAGGTTGAACTGTTTCGATATAAATATTGTCTTAAAGTAAAAAAGAAATGGAGAAAAAATATATTTCAATGTGGGGGAATTTCTGTGATACGTTCGAAGAACATTATAAGGTAGAAACCAACAAGAACAAACCAAGATCAGGTAAAAGGAGAAATTATTTGTAAATGTTTGCTCATAAGTGCTTCCTCAAAGACGGGAGCTTGTTGGTTTTTGTAACATATTACTCTTCCTTATTATCTTCGGAAATAATCTGAACGATGAGGATTTATTGATCACTTTATATGACACTTGTTGATTTTTAAGAAAAGTTACACAAAAAAATCAACAGGTCCACTTGTTGAATGTAGAAAAGAGGCTTAGAAGAAAGAAATTCAGCTCCCTGAGTTATACAGCCAGTTCCGTTGATGGCCTTTTTTCCAAGTGGTTGGACTCACAAATTATCCGCTGGGTGTAGTGAGTTGTCAGTGATATAGAGCTTTAACCGGAAAATGGAAGGGGGGTGCGGCTATTCGCAATCCAGAGGGGATCAACAGGTAGGTATTTCGCCTTGGATCACTTGTGTGTTGCTGGGAGTTGGCGGCGGAGGGAAGGAGAGGGTGAAGCCGTATCACGCTTGGGAAGTCACATCGTCTAGGTGTAAAGGTCGGAGGGATCCTCATAATTCTCCAGTATCGGCTCTGGAAGCTGGGTAACTTCATAAAAGCTAGCGGCAGCACTTGAAGGACAGTTATTGCACGGCAAATGAGGAGCCGACATCGGCTCAACAGGTCGCTCTCTGTTTCGATTAACTTTGATGTCTTTATCAGGTGCAATTATTTGCGGATACTCCTACCTCCACTTTCCCCTAAGAACTAATTAGATTTGTCTATGGCTGTAGAGTAAAAAGTGATTTAAAAGAGTGTGGGAAAAATTCTGGAGGGTATATACAAATATTTTTAAAAATACAACCCGTGGAAATTTTATGCAAAATTTAACTCTGAACAAAAATGTTCACATAAACATGTAAGTCTTACTGGTGAAACCCTCAAAAATCATCAAAAACCCTTAAAATAAAAACGGAGTAATATATTATTATATTTCCACAAAAATAATGAGTTACACAGTTAAATCGATTTCGTCGGTTAGGTCATCATCAGTAACTGAAGGTACATCACAGAAAACACATCTTATATAAACCCAGGTGATAGGAGATTGAATCCTATTGGCTCAGGGAAGTGAAAGGGTCGGGGAGGACTAACCAATGCCACTCAAGCCAAAGAGAAAGGGGCACAAACAGTAACATTATGAAGAGGGGTAGCAAAACTTATTGCATGTTTATTATTTCTGTACGAGAATAACTCTTCTACTTGAATCACTGACGTGACATAGACATAGTCAGATCTAAACTCGCCACCCCGAACCTCCGCATCTTGTCTTGTGTATACCATAAAAATGTCACCACTTATATTTCTGCACGTTAGGTCAATTAGGAACGGAATTAGCCAGAAGCTAATTGGCCTTCAGTTGATCACATATCTACGACTAATTGACTTCTACATGTTCAAAGAGAGTTGGAAGATTTCGTCTTAAATACAACTCCGTGAACACGATAATTCACTTGTCCTTCCGTACGAAACAGAGGCTGATATAAAAATTTAATGCTCACAAATCCCAGCATTGCAGACCATGGGTCTTTTCATGTCCTTCAAATTAAGTTGGAAAGGCAAAAATACAAACCTAATTCAACTTTCTAGGCTGATTATCGCATAAAATAGCCCTTGGGCTCATTCACATGATCAGTAGCGCCGTAGTCAGGTTTCTGATATCAAACAGAACCTACAGTTCATGTGTGCTCAACTCATTTGAATGTAATAATTTCGAAAATTTATTAATGATATAATTTTTGATGCTTGCTTTTAACTTGTTCAGCCTAGTCTTCAGGATGGTTGAGGCGGAAGAGGAGTACATGGAACAGCTGGAAGTTCTCGTTTCATGTTTCTTGAGACCCTTCAAAATGGCAGCCAGCTCGAAAAAGCCACCTTGCTCCCACGAAGACGTAAACTCAATTTTCCTGAACAGCGAAACCGTTCTTTTCTTGCATCAAATATTTCTCAAGGGACTGACATCAAGGATGGAAAGTTGGCCTACTCTGGTTCTCGGTACGTATTCATGTTAATCTGATGTTCTGTTCTCCCTAAAACTTGCCGAACCCTAACGGCTATAATATCAAATGCGAATGAATATCTTCTCAGACGTTTGCTCCCTCAGGTTAAATTCCTTAAGTAACATCCTATGAACTGGTTCAGGTCCTTGTATTTCGGTTTTTCCTTATAAGCCAATTAAACTAGTAATTTATTTCATAATTTACAATGAAAACGAAAATAGAGTTATCTCTCATAAGTTGTGCCACTCTTCGTTGCTGCAGCCCTTAATTAGTAAATTGTATCTAACGCTTTTCCCCAATATTTCAACTATGAAATGATGTTTGATCTACCGAAAAAACATCGTTAACCTCCCTCAAAATTTGTTTGTTTCCATTTCAAGAAGTGCAGAATTATAATCTTTGATCCATCAACGCAAAATTTTCCGCGCGAGTGTGAATGAAAACTCATGTTAACCCAGTGACGTTAATCGTCTAACAAGTTAAGCAGTCTAAGACATTGATAAATTCTAGTGGAAGACTTCATCATTAATCATGTTAAAGTTTTGGATTCACCAAAACCGTAAAATCCGAAACAAAACCACAAATCATTTCCCGATACCGCTTTTGGAACTTCATTCAGCAAGCTTCAAACTTCCGACGAAAATGGTTCGGTCGATTTGAGAGAATATTCATTGCCTGTTTCTTAGCATTCGATCTATTGTTGTTAAGTACTGATAAGTACCAACGGCCACACAGCTGTAGGTAACTGGAAAGAACCTTTTGCACGTTGAAAAGTTCGTAAGCCGAAAGAGTTATTGGAGTTTCAGATTCGCAATCTAAAAGTCAAATGAACGGAAACCTCTTCGAGTTTAAGAAGAACTGTTCCAAGGAGAACAGACCACATCTGAAGGGGTTAAGAACTAAAATCATTCAAGAACGAAATTTTCCAGCTATTGGTAGGAAATCAGAAATAATGAAGAACTGAAAAGACTCTTGAGAGACCAGTGCGACAGGGCTCCATTTTTAAAAACGCTGCCATAATACAGAAGCTTATTGTTTTTCTGGTTATATGAGGCTTTAGCAATTTTTGAGCATTTAATTGAAATCTTCTAACATTTTTTGGCCCAAAATCTCATCATTAAAATTTATTGGAGATACATACGGCTAAACATAGTTCAGAAAATAAAATATTCAATATTTCGCATTTTAGCGATTCATTATTACCTCATTTTGTACAAATATGACCAAATTTTAAAATCAAATCATCAAATTTAATAGCAAGCTTTATCACGATTACTTCTTTCAATGAGGAGACATTTTAATAACTTTTGCTCTTTCAGCGAATTTCTAAACACACCTTTTAAAATCCCACCACTTTTTTGTGGTCCAAAAGTCTTTGCTCGAAGCCTGATTTGAAGGGGAAAAGTCATCTCCTCTTTAAGAAGACAAAATGTCTGGAATGGGTGATATAGTTGACATCAGATGTACCTTTGTTTATATTCTAACGATTTTGCCGACAAGGTCGAAGATGCTTTGCAAATAAAGCTATTCATTGATATTGTTCCAAGATGACTGTCATAAATTTAGGTACATTGATTCATTTCTCTGTAGTTGAATGATATTGAGTTGATCTTGACGCGACGTTGCAGTTACGTTGACCTTTTTCATTTGTTACTGTGAGAATGGAGAGAAGATCGATTACCTAGAAGATTCCTCGATTTTTGTCTCTGTATCGAGGTCAAGTCTGAAGGTACATATTGCATGTTCCCCGCAGTAGCTCCTTCGGAGCTGGTATCAGCCACTTATAAGTGATGTCGTAATTACCCATGTACTATGATCGTCGTAATCGGCTCGGTAGAGACACACAATTGAACATTCCAGGGATGCTTCACAGTAGTTAGCCTTAATAACCACTATCTGCCGACTTTCCGACCGGAAAGGTTGAAATTTCCAATTTCGAGGTCCGAAACACCCTCTCAATACGGTATGGATGGAAATCTACAGGAATATCACAGTGCTTCGGACGATGCAGCAACATAAAGGATCTACACCATCTGAACCGAATGTCACTGCTGTGACTGGTGAGATATGGTAGCGATAGATAGAGAGATATTTACGTCCTATCAGCAAACATGGATTGTAGTGGAGTTCGCATACAGCCAAACATTCAACAAGGTTATGACTTCCTTGCAATACCAGTGGCAGACTTGGAAGTCCGAAGGGGTTTGGGATTATGAAAAGCTGGCGTACTTCGACAAACGTATTATCATTAATGGACCTGAATGATTCTCCTATCACTACCGTCCAAATTTTACTCAGATGCTGCTAACTCAGAACACGCAAAATATTACCGATCTGCAAAGGTCGGACGACTGTTCTTTACCCTTCTAGTGTGCTCTTGCTGCTGGATTTTTTCCTGTGAATTTGATAGGTTTGTCGAACAGATAGAGGTGCTCTTATCTAGGGAATGGGTCAAGTCCACAGTCGTGTAAAAGTTGAGCTGCACTTCGTCATTTCCGTGCAACACCTCCTACCTTTGAGGGGAGCTCGGTGGAAAGAGAATCAGCCTTGGATTAGGGGAGGGACCCTTCGTGCCTTGATTTACATACTAAGAACCTCAACACTCTACCAAAACAATAATACAAGAGAGAAATAATTCAACCGAAACATCTATAAAGTCTAACTACACCCCAAATTTGATGAATCGATGGATCAGTAAAATTGTATGCACAGATGGAAAAGATATGTGTATATGTGAAAAAGGATTAAATTTCAGGAGTATATCCCAAGTTCCCTAAAAGGAACAACTGCGAATAGATTTGTTGAGATTCAGATCACGTTCATTCCTACCTATTAGTTCTGTAAAAGGTACATTGTTTAAACGAAGCCACTCGGTCCAAATTCTCTAGGTTACGGAGAGCGAACTTTAGCAGTTGGAAATTGGAGCGTGAAATACGGGCGGACAGCACTGGGGTCCCGCTCAGGTTACCTCAACCAAACCGCCGAGCAACTATAACTAATTGAGCACTTTCGCTACGTTTGCCTCGGTTAAGATACGCGTAACAATTCCACTTCGACACAGCGGTACTCCTTGAGTTGTGCGGTGTTGTTGACACCCATTGGTTATTCCGACACCAACCAGCGATTCTGAAGCCCCTAACTGACTGGGCCACTCGCGCTCATTAAACCCACCCTGTGTTTTAGCGGGATAGAAACGGCAAGCTTATGTTTTAGGAAACAATGAGAACCAACAAAATAAACTAATGGAACGCCCGAACTATCCAGAAAGCCTGATTGTGGAAAACGTATATTTTTTAAAACACTTTCTCTTTTTCATTTTTCTAAACCATTTATGAGCAAATCCGTCTAGAATATTGATGATATTGTTTTGACGAGGAACCCCTCATTCCCCTTCCCCTCATTGTCAATTAATTTGAAAATAAGTTGGGAAAAGTTGATCCCACTAATATAAAATATTAAATGTACTAAGAAAAATATATAAAAGATCGAAAGCAATCTGAGCATCACATGCACTATAAAGAACTCCCACATGAACATATTGCAATGATTGTACTTCTGTGAAGCGATGGCGCACATCTACACACAATCTCAAAACAGTTTCAAAATATGTGTAACAATTTTTCTGCATAAAGATTCTTTATTGCATTATTAAACTGCTGGTGTTAGCTGATAAAAACATTGAGCTCCGCAATTCCTCAAAATGATTTTTTTAAATTGGTGATGAAATGGCTAACAATGACGTAAGGAATCTATTTATCGCTCTGGGACAGAGGGATTCATTGTATTCAAAGGAAATAAAATCTACTGAGGGGCATCACAAATTTGTATCCAAATCAAGCGATCATTGCTAGAACCCAAATTTTTGCTTAAATAGAGGCCTCCTAGTGTTGATGGCACGCAGGCATCCACGGAGAATGAATTGAAGAAATTAAAAAACACTCACTTCTATCGGTAACAAAATTTTATAATAATTTCAATTTACTAATTACTCAACAGCTTTAATCAAACTAATTTGGTACTTTTATCATGTTCACAAGTAACAAACCATTTTTCATTCACGATCAAGTGTATTTGTTTTCCCGCCAAAGGCCCTTTGGAAACTCAACAGTTGGTTCACTTATATATTAATGAAATATATCATAATCAAACGAAATAATTACTGTTATTGTAAACTTTTAGTTCATGGGCAGATTACTTAAAAGACAGAATACCAAAATTCCTGTAAATATTTCATATGTATTTGCTAAAAGGTATTACTTATACAATAATAGTTGACACAATACAATAATTGTTTTAAACAATACAATAATTGTTTAATACAGTACAATCAATTATTTGTAACTACCTCCAGACTTTTTATAAAAACCGTTTTCCTCCATATCCAATATATCTTTTTCCAGGGATCAATCGCTCGATCAATCAATCAAAGATCAATTCTCAATAGAATACGTGATTTGAAATACTGCAGTTAATATCTATGGTGTTGTATTCGGTCCATTTCGGCCAGCAAAATCATTTTTTCGTACAAGGAAAGCGCAAAGGCGCAAAGCCACACTAAAAGCGGAGAACCATTGACCTAATTAATTTTTTCCTGAGAAATGCTGAAGGCGAATAAAGTAACGTGGCGTGTTGTTTGCATCCCGTGTTGACGTGGGAAACAGAGAGATATATGAAAAAATGTACAGGTGCTGAGGAGACTCCGGCCGTAATTAAGCCACACTAAAGCCCTTTGTTTTTAGCGAGGGGAGAGAAAGTCATATTTTGACCACTATTTCGGTGGCGTACCAGAGAGAATGCCGCGGATGTCTGCAGTGTTTAAAAGTATAGCTTAGATTAGAACGTAGTCACCTACACTTCATATGAATTTCAGAATCCCCAAGAATTATCCCAATGATGGATACGAGTGGTTTCCTTTTCCCGCCTCATGAAACTGATTCCCCCGAGGCCAGACCTGGAGCTTTTCAACTTCCAGGACACTTCATTCGTTAGATGCCTGGATATAGAACATGGATTTCACACTTTGCACATGTTTTTGAGCAAGGAAATGAGCCACTTCATAAAATTGTAAAATTTCAAAAGAATTTGTCAGTGTTTAAAGCCTGCAAAATGCAAATTTAATAGTTTTAAGAAACTATGTTTGAACCAAGAAACGTGCGGCGTCTCCAATCTGGGATAATGGTGCAATCATAAACTTCAACATATCAATTTACTATACAATTATGTTACTTAATGTCCAAGAACAATGTCGACGAGTTAAAAAATGAGAAAAAGGTTTTTAAAGCATTATATTTATCTAATTATACTATTTTAGGCGATCTCTTCGACATGCTACTTCCCATGTTGAGCATTTACCAAGAGTACGTGAGAAATCATCACTACAGCCTTCAAGTGTTGACCGAGTGCAAACAATCTGCTCAGTTTGCGACTCTGCTGGCCAGACTTGAGAACAAGCCATCTTGCCAAGGACGATCGCTTGAAACGTTTTTGACGTACCCTATGCACCAGGTAATCGCTGGGTTTCTGTTATCTTGTTTCTTATCATGTTATACCCATTAATTAGCTAACTGTTGCTACCTAGTTGAAATGAGGACAAGGTAGGTAAGCTACCAGAATAGAACGTCACCCGAACAAAAGTTCATACAAAGCAAGTTTAATACAGCTGTCCCTCGATAATCCGACAGTTAAGGGACCGAGAGAGTGTCGGATTACCGAAAATGTCATATTATCAAAGATGTTTTATAATAGGTAAATAAGTGATGTTTCAACACAATGAAGTTAAAAAAAAGGAAGAAACAGTAGTTACATGTAATTTATTAATACTAGGATACAAAATGACAGTACATGTATGTTTTAAAATGAAATACGGAAAGAAACGGGAGATGTATGTTGCTGCCGGCAGCGCGTCGGACTACCCAGTACGTCGGATTAAAAAGTGTCGGATTATCGAGGGACAGCTGTATGTGGAATTGAAATCATAGCATACGTCTTATTATTCAGTAAATAGACCATATAGTTTCATTTGGCGGAATAATTTCGACATTTTACCATAGGCAACGGTTATGTATCAAATAACAGCATTGCTTATTTGCAAAGTTAACTACAACCAACTGCTACAAAATTCATAGAAACCCGAAACCATCCATGCCAAAACTTTTAATGATTTACCCCCAAACTGAAACAAAATAGAACCAATGATTGTGGGAAATCAAATATTTAGAAAATTAACGCTTGTGCTCGGTGATGGAATCAATACTAGATTGCCTTAATGGTTTAATCATCTCAAATAGTTGAAATTCTTTCAAAATCGGTCCTTTAGTCGAGGAATAGTCTTTATCAACCGTTATTTATTACTAAATGTTATTACTAAACCAACCAAAATGAAATTCATAAGCTGGAACTTATTCTCAACTTCTTTCAGAGTTATGAAATCAAAAATGCCCCTAATCTTATGTCTGAACATAGGATATAGACCTGTGATCTGCCTATCTAATACAGAAGTATAGTAACCTCTCAACCTTCATTTCAAATCAATATGAAAATATTAAAAATGGCTAGAAGGTATGTACAAGGAAGTTTCAGTATGATGGACCTGGAAGGGAAGGGGGGAAGCACTCATTCCACAGCTTCTTGCCTGTTCTACCTCCTGCTTCTAATCATCACGTACCCTTTATATTTCTTCTTTTCAACGTACCCTTTATATTTTTCCTTTTCAGAAAGCTTTCGTCAATATATTTCAGCTAAGGAAGAAAAATAAAACAGTCCAAGTTTACCGTATAACGAAAAAATTATCAAAATGTTGTTAGTTGCTGTAATATGCAAAAGCGTCGAATTTGACGCATTCACGTTTCGTATTGACATTGCAGGTCCCGCGATACATAATTACTCTACACGAGCTTTTGGCCCACACGCCCCACGATCACGTAGAGCGCAAAAGTCTTCAAAACGCTCGACAGCAACTGGAAGATCTGTCTCGACAGATGCACGACGAGGCACGTATCTCTCTACCTAACATAAACACTTAGTAAAGTTGACAACTTTCACATTTGCACGAGGCATTGTACAAACGGAACTGCCTGACTAAATGGGGTGTCTCGCTATTGTAGAAGCAAGCTGACATTTCTCTTTCATACCTATCGCGTCATTGGACAGTCGTATTGTAAAGTTACTTCAAAAGTGTGTCCCAACCTGATCTCATAAACTAGACTAAATTACCCTAAATTATATCTGTAACGTTACACACAAGAGACAATCGTATTCAGTGGCGTAACAAGTTTTTCGACCCCCCCCCCCCCCCCCCCACGACTCAAACTGTATTTTCCCCCCCTCCCCCCCGAAGTTATTTGTGGATCATAATGAAACAGTTTCGTAATTTCAAAATAGTATATGCGCAATTATCATTCATCATCATCAAGTTTTAGTATTTTGATCATAATGCTACATTACGAAAGTTTGCCTGCCACTCTTTGGAAAGAGCAAGAAATAACAGGGAAAAACATTTCTTATCTTGGCAGCAGCTAGCAGAAATAACATCAAGGCCGTGCTCGGTCGGCTCCCAACAATTTATAATTTGGGAATAGATTTTGAAACAGGGATGAACAGTAATTCCAACATCGGAATATTAAAATACCCGAAATCTACGCTCATTACCCTAGGTAACTTGATATTCCAATTGTTTTGGTCTTGAACATACGCATTGTACAAAAGTACAAAGTACGGTTGCATAAATAACGTTTATCACGAATTAAAACAATGAAATTCGTCATGATTGGCCCTAATGTTACCAGCCCTCTCACTTCATGCGGGTTGGTTTCCCACATTTTCTTCTCCCCATTTCCCACATTTTCTCTCCTCGCTCCCCCCGCATTTTCCCTCCGCCTGCGGACCCCTCTCTTACGCCACTGATCGTATTATATCTGTAGACCAGTGTCAATGTTCAAAGTAGACGTGGTTTTAATTTTGAGTTGCGTTCTCCCGAAATCTTTAGATACGTCAGGCTGCTCCTACAACGGAGATTTACTGTTTTTTCATTGTTGCAACTTACTGAAGCTTGTTTTGATGTTTCCAACTGTCCCATATATATGGTACAATAATATAATTATACCTGCTGTTCCAATGTTTTGTTGATTGTATCACATGAGAACTGGAAAAATGTCTAAAGCCGTCACCTAAACAGATCTCTCACTAAAATCCACCTGCATTACCTACCTCAATCCTGCATGTACGGAACTGTTATCCTAACACATCTGATGATCACGTAGATACTAAAAACTGAAAAGGGCAATAAATTGCACTTCAATTGAATGAGATGCACATTCATACTTATAAAGACATGATAAACAGAAAACTCGTCTTATTTTTATTGATTTAAAACATATCGAATAATAAAATCCAATTATTTTATATCAATTCAGTGTCTACGTAATATTGAAACAGATTATGTATATTGCAATGATTCCGAAAATGAATTTTTCAGGTCCTGTGTGATTCAAATTGCAACTTCTTGTATCGTCGTTTCTAGAATGATTGTTGTACTAACTGTAGCTTGTTTTGATGTTTCCAACTGACCCTCATACATGGTAAAATAATATACGCATACCTGCTGATAATTATGTTGCATTCACTGTATCGATGCATAATTGATTTTCGTGGGACATATATCGTCAACTAATTTTCGAAATTGGAAAATATGTAATTTTAAAAAAAGAGGGTTACTATTGAAATCATGCTTAATGTCTAAAGCTGATTCCGGATAAATAATTTTCTTTTACCATAGATAAAAGGTGTAATGCAAAAATTGTTAAAATTGTATTAAAGAATAATATTGAAGGAAATTCCATAATAAAAATAACAAATTTATTATAACATCCCTGAGCCATGGAATATCTCTGAGTCTTTGAGGGATTTGATGGCAAACAATCGATCAGGCATGTGCAACCAAAATTTATCGAATTTGATTTTCAATTCTTTTTACGTTTGTTTTCATTTTTCAATAAATTTTGGCGGAATTAATTTCCTTCTAATATGCAGCCAATTGTTACATTGCTACGAACTGAAACAGGTTTTTTTTTACCAGCAATCATCTACAGCACGTTGTTCATGGTTGGCAAGATTGCATGTGGAAATGTTGATTAAAATTGTGCAAAATTTAGCAGGGAAACATACACTTCTTCAAGATGACTCAAAAACAGACACAATTTGAAAGAACATTCAGAAGAAGAATAGTCCTAAAGTATTTCGGTCAAAAATATCATCATTTTGCATTCTACGAAAATATATCAACATCCAATCCGCTTTCAGTCAACAAATTTTGCGTGCTAATGATTCTTTTATGGTTTTTGTAAATTATTATATTCTGGCCCCTCAGAAACTGAAATTCTGTTAGTATTAACCTTAATTCTTGGTTCTCTTTCAGGTGTCTGAAACTGAGAATCTCAGGAAGAATCTGGCAGTAGAGAGAATGATAGTCGAAGGCTGTGACATTCTTTTAGACGTGAACCAAGTTTTTGTTCGCCAGGGTAAAGTCAAATGAAATATCCGCACTTCTTACTTTTACCTTTTTTCCATTGCTTAGTATATATTCTTTCGCAGTTAACAACATTTTATGTTTCACTAGGTGTAATTCCCGAATAATCACTTTTATTCGTATGATGGGTTGGTTCTGACGAATTTCCTTCATTATTGTTCTGAATTGACATTCCTTGTAGTTTTTCTCTAGTTTGTAATATTGATGACTCAATTCGATTTTCGTGGGCTAAGGTTTCAACTATTCTATTAACCTATGGAATACATATTTTATATTCTTAGTCATTGAACTTGGTAAGTTATTGAAACCCAATCAGCGTAGCAATTATAATTACTGACACTTTCTTCTGAATAACTGGATACATATAAATTAGATCCACTAATTACGGATTTTTAAATTTTTGGGACAAGGTCTACTACTTTTGAGAATAACCCACGGTGTGCAGTAACTAATTATTGGGCCCATCTATGATTTTTCTTAATCTAGTTCGTTGAGCAATGATTAAGTATATATATTTTTTCTCGAAGAGCGCATTTAAGAAAATGCACACAATGAGCCATAGATAATGACATAAATCTTCATCAGTTTTTCTGTCTGTTGGTAATAGAATTCAGTCAAAGGGCCCAGTGGTATTCATTAAACTTGTTACATTGGTTCAGTCAGTTCGACCAAAGACAATAAGTGAACTGTACTAAGCGTTTTCATGTGAAAATTATTTCATAATCCTCTTCTAAGGAACTTCACAGGGAAAACGAGATTTTAATCAAGGAAAACAAGTGAATTCATTCTCAGAAGGTAAAAGAGGTTATGTTTAACTCGTTCTGAGCCTGCTGGTGAGGACTTTTTGGGACTGATTATTGCAGTTCAAGTTATTTGTTTTTATTAAATCAAAATGGGTCGTCAAAAAATGGAAATTGAAAATTACCCCTTGAATAACAATAATGATATGCAAACAAAGTGTGTGCCAACTATGGTTTCTTTGAGAAGTCGGTGGGTGGTCACACGTGTTAAAGATATCCGTATTCGACAACCGGGGGAAGTTAATCCTGTCGAACCAACCTGAAGCCTCAGGTGAGAATTGCGAAGAGACTTGAGACTTGTAGTTTTCCACAGTTTCTGTCTGGTAGTAGGAGTTTAACCTGTACAATGAGTGTAAAATTCTGCTTTTCAAGGAATACTTCCTTCAACTTTCAAGGAATATTTACTCCTTTTCAATCAGCATGGTATGAGGATTGACTGATTTGCAATCAAAATCTTGAAGTTGATCAGAGGTTTAATATTAGCTTCATTTGTCTTATCGTGCCTTCCCGCAATTCTTATCTGTTGTGAGTTTGTACTAAGTTAAGTGAGGTGAGGATAGAGTAGGGATGAAAACTGCAGTTTAGTGCCAATGCTTATTGGAAAATTATTGTTCATCCCCAGTTCCTCGAGTGAACTGACCTTTCCATCTCTAGTCGGAAATTCAATCTGATGATAAAATCCGGCACATCAAATTCTTGCACTCTCTTCGGCAATTCTTCTATTTTCAAGTG
This sequence comes from Creontiades dilutus, assembly GCA_031894815.1. Taxonomy (NCBI): domain Eukaryota; kingdom Metazoa; phylum Arthropoda; class Insecta; order Hemiptera; family Miridae; genus Creontiades; species Creontiades dilutus. Next base: position 1,387,428 of record JAVIWC010009611.1, on the reverse strand, counting down.
TTTTCAATCTACACATGTTGAGTATGCTTGATTGATATGGGAGACGGAATATACTCTATCCCTGGTGGGGTTTGCGAAACAGCTAGGGTGGCATTTTTCTGACAAAAAGGTAATGCAAATGCTGGCCAACCTCTATAGTTGGTGCACCACCATAGTTGACCAGCCTACTTCCAGTATAGCCAATATTCAGGAAGATAAAAAGTTAAATCTTATACAAATCATTTCGAGGTTTTCATGCCTTTTCTTTGGCATACATGTTATTGGCATACATCGGTTGAAACCTGGAGATAATTTGAGTTAAACGTGGTTTCCTTGGATATTGAGTAAAGTTACCCGGCTGATTTACATTTATTGTTTGCTGTAGTGATACGGGAGAAAAAAGCCGATTACAATTCATATTAATAACTGAGACATATATCCAACAGAGACAGTTGTAGAAAAAGTGAGGTTAACAATTCATAAATCTATATATCTGTTTAATTATTTGGCTAAAGTATAAACAAACAAAAAATCCTTACCTTTCGATTAGGAAAATTGGGGATTAGAGTGGCCTAGGCAATGCTTAAAAGTTGACAAATAACAGTTGAGGGATGAAAAAAAAGTATTCATCGATGGGATATTCCAGACTTCCCGGGCTATTTCTATTAAGGAACGATTAAACGAATAATAAGTTTCGTCGCTACGATTCTGTCATTATCATTTACGAGTATTAGGGTTTGAGTATTTGAGTACATATATGAAAAAGAGAGACATTGAGTCATGAATATGTATTTCAGTTGTCCGAAAACATGATTCAATATGTTCCCATTATACTAGTGAAAATGTTTATTCCTGATCGATATTTTAAAGGAGGCGCATCACCGCGCAGCGACTTGAAATAGCCTCAATGTGATGCAGAATTTTACGTTAACGTTTCCATCACGTTTTTGCAACATTCTTTTCACCTCCTCATCGATCGGTCCAATTCCGCGCTGATTTCAGGATGCGTGCTCGCATCATAGTCGACTTAGATTCTATTTCGCCGAGTTGATTTCAAAAACTCAAAAAACAGAAACGGAGTACGTTGAGACAAGAAAAACGATCAATCCCATTTAATTGGGCGGATTTACTTTTTTTCACTAAAGTTATCAACTGTTTTCTCCAGATAATAACAGCTGCGGTATTCTAAAATCTGTAATTCTCAACTCATAAAACACTGTTGGACCGATTCATTGGTTTTATGAACATCATAGGTACTTGGAAAATTATTGCAATACGCGTAATATATGCTAAATTGTGATTGCTAAAGATTGGAAGGGTTGCATTAAACTTTGAATGTTAGAAACTAGGAACATGTAGGTGCTTTAGAAAATCATTATATAGTTGATAGCAATAAATGAATGCCCTTATTAGAACGAGTGATAAAATAAATTATATGTTGTTGTGTATTTAGTTCATAAGTCAGCGAAATAATATCAAAATTTCCGTCATTTTATTAAAAAATTAATTCTATTAAAAATACAGCAACGAAATGACATCAACATTCATTTTGAAAACACCGAAAAACCAGATGACATTAATAATAACGAAGGAACTATTATACAAGAAAAGCTGCCAATAAATAAATGGAAAATAAAAATTTTCCCCTGTAAACTGAGAACGTTCTTTAGTTACTAGTACACTCAGGTCTGAAATGCTAACATAGATAGGAACAATTTCACGATTATTTAATAAGCCAAAAATGTGGTGCACAATGCAGTTGTGCTACTTCGTTTCAGCTAAAACTCTACTACATAATTTCAAAGAACAGAATAAACGACAAAAAAAAAACTCGCTCTATAAACGAATTTTAGTATAAATAGTCAACCTCTTCAATGAAATTATGGTTCTATGATATTATTAATCAATAATGAAAAAATTTTAAAAGTGGATATTCAACCAGTTTTTTAGTAATATGGTTGTAGTAATTTTTTCTTGGTGTGTCTTGATGTACCAGATGTATCAAGTCAACGTATTGATTCAAAATGTTCCTTAATTCAAAATAATGATTTTTTTTAGAGTATGATGATTATTAGGGGTGTCCAGCATCAGTTTTAAATGGGTCTCACCCAAATTTCCATTTGTTATCACGGAAATTCGTTGAAGATAGCTGGATTACATTAACACCATCACTTTCAAATTTTTGCATTTTGTAGTTGCACTCATCGTGGTTTTCCTCCTTCCTCGGAAATAAATAGTGTGTGATTTTCCTTCAGAACTTGATGTCAGAATTAGATTCGTAGATATATCATCCTATACGGCACCAGGCACTTAGTATTGTAATGAGACTTAGCGAAAAACGTTACTTAGTAACTAAATTATCTTTACTATTATCTTTAGGGTATATAATAAGGGTGTGCCAAATAAGAACACATTACTCCTTATCGGCCAAGTCCTGTGACGAAAACTATGGGCGCATTCAACCAATACAAAAATTCAATACATTACAGGAGTTCTTAATTGAAAAACTTGAATTAGCAGAGGAACATTGTTTATGATTGGTAAAAGATACGAGCAATAAATTGTAATAGAGATATGGAAAAAGAAATCTAAAATTAATTCGGAGGTCTGATACCTACTATTCAGGCGTCAATCTTGGCAGTTTGTTCTATGTAAACTCTCCAACAATCCACTCGGCGTAGCCGAGAGAATGCATTCAATCGTACACATAAATATTTAGAGTAATTGTGTGAAGTGTGCGCCAACATAATTAACAAGAGCACTTATATCAATGTGTATTTTAATACATTACGCTTATCGAGGAGGATCCAAATCACGAAACTCAATAGATGACATACATCTGTACGTGTGTTTTATCATTATTTTACTGTCATTGACTTTTCTTAATTGCCAGCGCTCAACTCAAGCTACCGAACATGACCAAGCGTGAATGAAAAGGCTAACGGTCTTAACACGTAGAATGGAAATCATTAAAATTTACAAGTACAACAAACAATTGTGAGTCATATAATATAACCAGGTCTTACTGAGTCGTTCAAATTTGCTCGCACCCATATAGGGTATTACCGAACCTACCTAGTTCTGAATTGATCCATTTGAAAGTGAAACATTCCATTTGTGTGTGACCTGATTGAAATCCAAACAGCAAACCATTTCCACACAGTAACTGCAAAAATTGAAATGCTTTGGGACAGTAGTTCTCAACCTGGGTGCTATATGTGAGAGTGGAGGATTACTGAAATTCGGCTAACTGGTTTAGGGAGTTAGAGTGGCGGTAACTCCATGTATGGGTGGTAAAGACAAGCTACACCTAGGATAGATCACTTTTGATGACCTTTGATAACATTCAACTCCCAACACTTGATGTTGACCGTGACGTACTTTTTAAGAATATCTTTTTGCTTGGATGTTCTTCACTAGATTATCATTGAATCCTCTTGCGAAACCGAAGACTACCTACTGAAGATGAAAGATGGAATTAAATACTGAATTCCCAATCTCCTGAATGATTTGTCAAGGAGATCGGTGTTTTTAAATTTCCAGAACAAGGCCGATGTACACGATATCGTGTGTGAAGTTGTAGAATCTGCTTAATTTCGTTTAATCTGCTTAAGAATGGTAGTAATTTCGTGTTGTTAATGTTGGAAGAGTCCAAAGCTTCCTCAAGGTTGAAAATATCATTTTTTGATAAGTAGTTGGCTCAAAATTCATAACCCAGATCTGACGCATTTGGGCACTTCTTGTTATGTATTTGGTTTACCGACTTGACCCGGGCAATATTGACGATGGCTTCGCCAATGACATTATTTGAGTAGTCCCGCTTAGTCGCCATCACTGAAGAAGTTGTTTGATTATTTGGCAGAGATGTTCATTGACTCTGTCACAGCCGAATTGAGTAAATTCAATGTGAACGAGTAGTACAACAGAATGCCTTCGCCCGATCTTCGAGTCCCCACCCGCTGTCCATCGTTATATACAAACATCATTTTCCCTAAATTACAACTATATAATTACAGGCTAGCCCGAACGGGTCGTACTTTTTTCTACCTATACTGACTTGTCCTGCGGATGCACTCTCTGCGATCCTTGAACTAGTTTCATGATTGTCATAGGATTGCCTATTGATACAGTGATGGAATTGAGAGGAAGAGTAAAATAATGCGCTGTTGACTGGTCCATTAGTTTTCGTGAAATATGTCCCCTCGCTGAAAACCTCATTCAAATAGACAAGGCCCATTTTGGGGGAGATCTTAGCCGGGGACGCACCCCCGTCATCAGAAGATTCAAACCGAAGCGGTAAATAATAGAAACCGAAAAGCACGAGAGGTGGCCCCTGGGTTTTTGGTCTGATGAACGATTGGGCTGATGGTCACCTAGCATTTTTTTGGACTAAGGTGAGAATTTTACAATTTGTTCGCTTTAGCTTGTGTATCTCATACCGAACCAAAAACATCGCCCGTGGGTACCGTACCACACCGGCACTATTTTTGTAGGCTGAAATTAGCTCCACTGTACGGGATATTACAGATGTTTGAGAGATATTTAACGATAAATACATTAGGGTTAGTTATTTGTGAGACATGTGGACCAACATTGCATACCTCTCACATGTTCGGAAGACACTTGTGGTAAAATATAGTTGCACTCTGCAGTTGAAGCGTAAGTCTGTAGGAACATCAAAACTGAAATAAAATAGTAACGTACTACATAGAAAATTAACCCGTCCTCACTGTAGAAAGCTGTGATTGTAGAAGTTCTGAGCGAATAATGTCTTAGTAATTGAAATGTTCGACTGTTGATTTACCCCTTCCCACCACGGTATAAGAACTGAAGATCATTTATTTGAGGATCGAGAAGGTCCGCGAGGGTTGACTCACATAAAATCCGATGCTAAACTCATTTTTTTGTCCAAGTCGATTTTTGGCAAAAACTCGGATTTTATTGTGAAAACCCACGTTTTCCGGCTCCTCGAACGTCAATTTCTACTCTACCTTCGATCGTAAAACATTTTTTGCTTTGTCCGATGTAAAGCTGAGATTTTCCTTGGGTATTTGACGTGTATTTTCATAAAACCTATAGAGTTGAAAAAAGTGGTCACTCTAAACATTTGACAAAATTCACTTTTCAGATTTTTGACTTTTTTAACCATCGAAAAATTTTTAAAAACATATGGAAATACGTCAGGATTATGGACAAATTAACAGTTTTTCCAACGGTATAATCAAATTTAATTTTTTTCAGGTGATTAGGACTTAGGGCAATGGGTGTTAAATCCGTTTTTGTGTGTTGAGGTCAAAATCTCGAAAAAATCTTGAAAGTAGAAAAACAGATTTCAAGCTGAGTAAAAAAAACTGTTTGCTTAAGCAGAACCAACTATTTGAATTGAGGTAGGTGAAATAGACGAACGTAAAAAGTATTTGAAACACTTCTTTTATTATTATTTATTTTTTACTTTTTAAATTTATTTATATGTACCTATAGTTTTTTAATCAGAATAGAGAAAATAAGAGAAAAACTCACTTTACCTGTCTCTCACTGTCCCAGAAGAGGTCCCCATCAAGTTTCGCCGTCATAAGTGGAGAAACTTGACCACGATTTTGCCAAAGTCATGACCACTATTTTGCCATTTACACTATTGATATAACGGCTCATGTTCAGCTGATCTTCACCCAAGTCAGCGCGGCACGAAAGAACACATCAGCTTCTTAGCACAAAAGCACACGCCAAATGAACTCGTAACGTTTAAATTCTTGTGACTCAATTACATTGCTCTGTTACATCGCTAAGATGTAACTAGTGATCAATCAATTCAGATCATCAATACTGATCTTCAACAACCTACAAAGTAACTTGCAGGAGAAATAGATTGCCGTATTAAAAGTTGATCGCTTATTTGGCACACTTATGTTTTAGCTTAACCTGCAGCAATAATATAGCATACATCGACCGCTAAACTTCTTAAGGAACTTGTACCAACTCGTGGATGCTTCTTAAATTTGAAGTTGATCGAAAATACATGATCTCTTTTCTGTAAAACGCGTTATAACTTATTACATTTTGCACTATTTTGTATAGTATAACAAGGGCACAATTTTCTAATTATACAAATCCATTTCGAATGTCTAATATTAGGAAGAATGAGTACGTATAACTATCGATGTTTATGTCTCTAATTCCAGTTTTCAAATTAATGGACATGAACAGGTAAACTGTGAAATTTTACCATGCAATTTCGATGATACAGGGAATCCTTATTTAACATTGGGAGGTTATTTGACTATCAACGAAACAAAAGTGAGTTTTTTCAATTCAAATCTTTTCAGTTATTTCACAGGATGTCTTTTGAATTATAACTTTAGCGAAAAATCCAGCATCAACAGCTTTTGTTTGTTTGAATTAACCTCTTTTTGATAACTCAATTTTGAAGTATTCAATCATATTCATTCAAAATTATAATCATCAGTCCTGAATTTAAGGGCCTCTGGTTTGAATTTTTTCCTCTTTCTGTTTTCAAAATATTCAAAACCCACAATACATTTTCCTCGTTAGGGTGAAAATTAGTAGCTAAGACTGTTTTTATCTCAACCCTACTTCAAGTAGATCCCATTTTCATCATAGATTGATGGTTTTCTCTACTACTAGTAGTACTCATAATATTCAAAAATTTAGTTTTATCCGTGGTCTGAAAAATAATTTGAATATGATTGTAGACAAAAACTGTGTAGTCTATCTTGGAAAATTACTGTGATAAGATCAATAAATGTGGAGTGTGAATCTGCGTTTGTGCAATATTATTGAATCCCTTCACAAGTTTAAATTTAAGAATATCGACCTCTATTAATCCATGCGTAACCATTTGGTTGTTATTTATACAGTAAATGTGAAATTCTAATTCTGCGTCAAGTGAAACAACTTCTAAAATGTAAAATTGTACGCCCTATATACTCTAGTTAACGCTCATTTTCATTTACCAAACACAACTTAGAAGGTATTTCTAAACATTGCTTCATACTGATAGGCTATACTATCCCTTCAGAAATTGGAAAAGTAGAAAGTTGAGAATTACCTATGATAAGAAACTGTTGATTTATTCGTTTTCATCATAATTATCGATACGAAACCAAGAAAATCTACGGCAGCAAGACAATGGGTCAAGGAGTCGGGTATGCTAAAACCCGCAAGACCGTTCGGTCTTGAAGGGGAGGTAGGTCCAGCGCCGTGTGCTAATCAAGGGCTCAACGTTTTTTCGATGCTTCACGAATAGGAAAAGTGTATCTACAAAGGTGGATAAAATTAAGTTTGTCCCAATTTTTCAGAGAATGTACGTGTTGACTATTTAGCCAACCAGAAGATCAACAATTTTTTTTTTCTGAAATCAAAATTTACAAATTTACCAAATTGTACTTAACACCCTGCTAAATGTTCAGTGAATGGATTTTACGGGTTAGCGTCAAGTCCAGCATTTTCAACTGATCTTATCACTTGGTACACTAATCAAACCTCCTACCGAAGCCCAGCAGACTTCAATAACAGATTTCCCCATTATGCTACTGTTTTAATGGTTCAATTAAATCGTCTGATGTATATTTCGGAACACCCATCAATAAAAGTGATTGTTCTAACCTAAAGTCACAAAATATTTTATTAACTAATATGGCGAACCAACCAAGGATGAAACCAATTCTAGCAGGAACCTTGTGCGTGATAACAATTTCAATAACAGCTCCTACTTTGCTTTCTCTTTACAAACACCAAGGTTAACAAAAACATTCACACATCATACAGTAAAGGCTTCATTGTCAACAATTTTTCGTTTGGTAACGTCTGTTGAGGAAAAGACTTCATATTGAGTCGCGTTCATGAATGTGTGATGTAGAAAATGGCAGTATTTCTACCGTGGCTTTCTTTGGGATCGATTGGTATTAATTTGATAGAAGAACTCAAATGGATGCGAAGTAAACAGAGCAGTTTCATAAGCAGAATTAATTAAAGGAATTCACACACGATCCATTATGATAAATTAAGAGATAGATGATATTTGTCCGATCGCGCCGGGAATCAAATACCGTGTGACATGGGTGAAAGATTCGAATGAAACGTCACCCAACTGGCCTTTTCACACTGAAGGGCCAGTCGAAATAGAAACAACGTCCTCCTATGAGATAAGAGTATTATTCATAGAAATAATGGCTAGTGAAATCATTATGAAATTATTAATTCAGGAAAACCATAATTTTGAAGTTTGTATCGTTATGCAAATACAAAATTTCTGTGCAGGAGATCGGAAAATGGTTTGTCTTCCAAAATCAAATCTGCTTACAGGTTTTTTCGTTTCAGAGCTTGCTGATCAATTTGGGTCCCTTTTCTTTCTGTATACTCAGTATACTAGGTTTTCGTCAAATTTCGTTTTTCGGTCTTAGATGGTCACCCATAATTTATGTTTAAAACAAATTAATGCCCTGTCGACATGCGGAAAATGGAATTTTTGCAAAGCCGATTCCTCAAGATCAAGTCAATCAGTCCAAATTTGTTCAAGCTCGGGGAGTACTTGGGTATATTTTTAGGGATGGTGCCCTATTTTGGTATTACATACAAATCGTTAAAACAGATGCAAAATTTCGATAACGTTGTGCTGGTAAATCTGGTCCCTTGCTTTCCTTAGATATTGAAACCTTTAGGATTGATGGTAGAGTGGTCGGATGCTCATCCATGAATCGCAGGCGTATTTCCCATAGTAAAATGTACACCTACACGTATATTACAGTTCTGTTTTCTATTCAACCATTTTAACTAGTTTGTTTTGGAAAGACAATCCTCCCGCTTCCATGAAACGGTTACCCGATTGAGAGTGGACAATCACCGACACGAGTTGTATCATTCAATTAAGTGAAACATAACACAATCCAAATCAACAAAAAAAAATAACTCTTTCATTTCGTCAATTTTTGAAGTACTATTATTAACTGACAGCTCAAATTTCGTAAAGTAGGTACCTAAATATGTTCTTGTGAGGAGAAAAACGATGGTCATACGACGGTCGTTCGGTCTCATTGAATTCGTGGAACTAATTTCTACTTAATCAAACTAAAAAAACTAACTTCCTGAATCGAAAGTTTAAATTCTTCAATGTTGCTCATTAAGGTTAAGTGAACATGAAGCCGAGATGAACACTAAATTATATCTAATTACTGGTTGCCTATGGCTGAGTTTTGAGCGAAATTTCGGAAAACTTTGGTCCTGTGGTTTCGGACAAAAGCTTCGACCATTAGGTATGTTTTCCTTTTTCCATTTTTAAAATCTCCCAACATTGAAACAAAATTGGGGGGGGGGGGAGGGGGAGTTAAATTATTACCCAACTTTTTATTATTTTCGTATTTAATTAAAAAACCAATTAGCCAAAACAGGTTTTCGGCTCTTATGTAATACGCCAAAGGTGGTAGGTCGACTTAGTCATAAATATGCTCGTAACTCCTTAAACACGAACACTCAACACAGAGTGGTAAATATTGACAATGAACATTGAAAAATTAATTAGTGCCGTGCAACAACGTCCAGCATTGTGGGACTATTGGGGTGCTGTTTTTGTGTTGCATTTGAAATTCGGGATAGAATTTGGTCAAATGAGGTTGTACTCATTCTGATGTAGCTCAAAAACCGATCTTCATTCTCTCGCAGCTGACGGTACAAATGGCGATATTCTCTACTTGTAGATCTCACATGATTGATTTCATGCCCCTACTTACTTTTTCTTTCAACTTTCAACGCACTATTCTTCAATAAAAACAAGTTAACGGGGTTAATTTCAAGAGACGTCTTCAGCGGGATACCGAACAATCGTTAGCAATATAAACACATCATCGCATCACAACGCTTTGAAATTCGAGCCTCTCATCCCTTTGCATTGCATCGCATCGCTTCGCGTGCAGTGTAAATACAGCCTTATAATGTTCTGAAACGGAATTGTATGCAATTCTAATAGGATTCCCTCTACGGACGGAGCATTGCTTAAAACGAAAATTCAGGGTATTCGTGTGACACATCTCGTACCTATAGGAATTTCCTGCGGTTTAAATTGAAGTTATGAGGTTTTACATAAAGAGCGAAATCTCCAGTGCATCTCACACTTAACCCAGATGACTCGAAGGACGTCACCTGATGATGGTGGGAGGGATGGTGAAGGGAGGGGTTGGTGGGGGGAGATACTATCGAGCAGCCCTCCCGGGGGTCGACGTAGTAAAACCACCCCGAACCCCCGCTCACCCTTAGGCAAGTAAACACCGTTGTAAGCCCCCACCCCTGCCACCCTTACAGCTCAACCACCGCCCCATGTAGACCCCGAGCCTCCATCCCCTTACATTCCCGTCCGCTCCGTACAGCGCCGTCCAGGACGCTCCGGGCAACCCTTCTCGATCCGCCGCGCTCCCGGCTGAGCTATTTTCGGAGAACCTCTCCCACAACCCCTTCGAGACCACAGCTGATCAGCTGATCGCCCTCTGTCATTATTGATTTTTCCCTTACCACCCCATCATCACCGAGCACATGCGTCATCAGTTCCCGCACAATTCAAATCCCGCCTCCAGTTACCTTCTAACCCTCTCGATGGGCAGTGAACCAAAACTCGTTCCCAAACCCTTCAGCCCCTTCACCCAGCAACACACAAACAACTAGAAAAAAACCACTCAAACCACGCTAAAAACCTGCACACAAATCTCTTCCTAAAAAACCACTATCTGACTCAACCTATAAGGTTAACTCCCCAACATCTTTTACCTGGCCGAACTTTCCGCCATCCTTGACATGTCTTCCACTTCATTGCGCATCAGAACAAAACAATATCATCGATCTTCCTTATTTCGGGATCCGGTAATTTTAGTCGGTTAACTCCGGCTTAACCCAGGGTTAACCGTTGTTTGCCGTCATCTGTTGATCAAACGTATTGCGAGTGCGTCAAACGCGGATTATTCCCCGTCACGCCCACCACACAGCTTCTTTGTTCTCTTTACAGCAAAGTCAATAACATTATGCTTGCCAGTTCGGGTATTCGGTCGAATCCGTGAATTCAGTTCCCTGTCTTCACCGCTTGCCACATTTCCAAATAAAACGAAGTGCAAACCCTTGACGAACTATCTTCGATTCGGCCTGAAGTGCGGCTAGCTGTTTTCAACCAGGTAACCGAAATCGTCCACAGTAAAAAACCATATTCCCCTAACCAACCACAATCTCTCAAACCAGTATCTATATTGCCATCAAAACATATATTACCAGAATTGTTCCTCATAGTGTTATCATTTAGTTGTAGATCAGATTACAGTTGAGATGAATTGCAATCTATTTTAGCTGTTTGTCAACAAGTTGTTTTCTGGACGAATGCCAAATATAGCTCAGCCAACATCTTGATCGTTTCACCTCCCACTGGGATTTCTACCTACTTCTCCACCATTAGATATAACCTGAATGTTACGAAATTTACAATATGTTAACAGAAATATGAAACTAATATGGGGTTAACGGTATTGTTTCCTATACAGTATTATTCTGTAAACGTTCAACAATAAGGCGCAGTTGTAACATGTCTAGAGTTAATTCAACTCAATTGAAATCAATGGTAAGGAGGTACCTTCTTCCTTCAGATTAACTCCATTTAAGATGGTCAATTTAGTCCTAATTGCTCGAACTTGCACATTCATACCAAAATTCTGACGGATTAGAAAATCTAGAAAAGTATATAGCGTCATGACTATGCATTCATATTGATGCCAATGCATGAAGAAGATTGGATTGACTAACAGTTGTTGATTATAATTTCGTCTAAATTTGCTATTTAATGTGGCATTTGGATCCATTGAGGGCCTCGAACAAAAATTTTAAAACTCAATGCTTCGTCAATCAAATTTCAAAACTGGAGCAAGCTGGTTTTGAGCAGAGAATTGATATTGTTCACCGTACTTAACCACCTCTCCTAAACAATCATACCCTACTAACGTGACATAAAAACAATGTCTGTATTTATGCTGAAAACACAACGAAGTAAACTACAAAACTATATTGACAACCGACAGTACTAATCTTCGATTGTTTATTGGAATACAACATCTATTGCATTTGTTTATCAACTCGCTGTTTTCTCGCAGACTAGTTGATTTCCAACTCAGTTGACTAGAAGTATCGATACCTGATCATTCTATGGCAGTCACCTTTCCACTTTAATTCCCATCTATTGAAACCGATTGGGTGATTTTATGGATATAAATGGAAGATTCCATCTCCTACTTTGCTGAGTAATTTCTGGCATTCCCCCAAAACCAACTTGATGGACAACAGAAGTGTTGGCGAGCAGCAACTTCTTCTTTGGGGAGTTGTGCCAAAGTTCTCTCCTTCCAAAGTACGCAACAATGAGCTTCGGTTGAATTTTGTAAGACCGAAACCGGAAATTGAGGTGCTCGTCAGTCTGACCTTTGAAGGAAATGTCTCTCGTCAACAGCTTCTCTTTACAAAGGCCGATGGACAAGGTTAGATCACAGACTTTCCTCGGTCTGTTAAACTTCTGATCTATTAGCGAATTTTCAAAGAGAATAAAGGTGATGCAAAGGACTCAAGAATCCTGCTGCTTCTTTTTTGAAGATTTCTCCCTCAGAAATTATTGATGGGTTAACCGAATAAAACCTATGGAATACATGTATCGATGCATGCCTTCAAGCAATATATTATTTTGAGAGCGGCGTAAAAATCTTTAATTTCGGCAAAACAACAAGCATCGCGTAGAAAGAATATGTTTGGACCATTGCACTTTTTGAGATAAATTTCATCATTATATCATTCATCAGAACTTTGACAGAAACTAGCTAAAAAATGCTCAAGAATTGTAAAATGTAAAAAATATTGAAATTTATTGTTGCAGCAATTATTGTAACAGATATTGTTGCATTTACCTGTAGAAAGAAGTGCTTACAATTATTTTCCATGTATCAAACAATATTCTGTTCATTGGACTTATCATTCAAAATTTAAATGTGTAATAGGGTTCATTCTATTCAACGTACAGCTTTCCGTTATTCAAAATTCACGAATGCGAAACATCACAATCTGAAGACAAGGGGTTTTGAAATAGTTGACTCTGTAAGTCAGTTGAAGCAATTCATTCACTTCCTCAATTGCACGGATTAGAATAGATTCCCATTTAAAAAGCGCCTCGGCTCACGCACAGTTTTTAAATATTCAATTCTTCAATTGAACAGTACGTTGAAAAAAACTTTAAGATTTCCCCAAAATTTGGTTAGATTGGATAGTTATTGATTATACGTTGATTATTCCCTGAGACCTTCTTTGTTGATCATTGCAAACGTGCTATAATCCTGCTATAACCATTAACTATTTTCAGTAATAGTTTTGATTAAATTGTCGATATAAAACTCATGTTCTGCTGATCAACCACAAATACTGTGCATGTGCCGAAGTTCAATTCTTGATACACTCCTTTATCCTTAAAGATTTCCTAGTTTTTCTAAATTTCCATTTTCAACTAAATGTTATTAAAAAGAAGTTTTAACCAGAAGGAAATTCATCAAACCGTAACCCACTGCAAGCTGCAATGTAATTGTTTTATTTCACCCATCCTCTCATTTCAAGTTCTATTGCTAATTTAATTCTACCTCATCCATTCACAATTTCTTTGTCCGTAAACATATCTTCACGATTGATATCTTGGAAATGTTGTGAGCAGGAAGCTTAATTCAGATACCGGCGGAGAAATCCAAGGGCCAGAGGAGCAGATTGACAAACTTCAAATCTGAAAAAGAGGCATTGAGGCAGTGTTTTTTGTTTTCAAATCACCTCATTCTAGCTACCAGGTATGTAAATTGTGTCCCGTCCTATTTCATTTTGTTTTAAGGAATCATTTAGTACTCATGTTGTGTATTGTCAAATGTGTAATACACTTGAAACACGAACGGAATCCTACGTAGTTTATGATAGCATCAATCAAATGAGTAATGCTGAAAAAACAATACTTTCAATGCATTGTGGACAAAGATCAAATACATCGATTTCCTTCAATCGAAATTGTCAAAGAGGTGCAAAACAACGTCCGAATGGGGAAATTAAGATTCTGCAGGTAGATTTCGCACGTTAGCTACGTTCTTACCTATTGAATTTTACTGGTTTAAAAATCCTGTCATTATAATAATGGCCACAATACTCGTACGTTACGGAATGAAATCGGAAACACATATATTACCGCTTCATTGAAAGCGGGTGGCTACTATTTCATAGGTATCTTATGAGCATCGCAACAGCTGTTGTAGTCAGATGCAAAAAACCCCTCTTGAAAGGTCTGATCAAGTTTCCTGACAAATCTGCTCAATGAAAATTAAATTACTGTTGACACACCACCTGAAACGGCATCGGAATTACCTATGTGCTGTTCTGCATAACTACGAGTATAACAATTGTTTAACTATGATACTTACTGAAGCTGCCGTCTTGATACAAAATAATTCAAGATGCAAACTTGATGGTGCTTACGAATAATTGAAAATAAACGAGAGGGTCTAGGCTTACAATGTTCGAAACGCTGTACTCATGAATCACCAATTCTGCTTTCGCAAGAATCAGAGATCGACCTAAGGAGTGATGGGTCTAGATGCAAGCAGTTTGAGATTAAAATAGTTGAGACGTTGCTTTTTGGTTTGTCCAAAGGATTTGAAAGAGTAATCCTTCCACGAATGCTTCTCAAACTCAAATTATAGTTTTAGTGTAAAGCTCTGGTCTTTTTATGAATTGTATCTGTTCGGATAGCTGCAATGTGTTCATGTCGATGGTGAATACTATGTCTTGCCCACATAATAGCGACTGGCATCTAAACTCGGCCCAATATATTTCATTACATTTGCCATCAATCTAACAGGAGCTCATCTTCACCAATTTAATTCTCTATACGGTAAAAGTTCTTTATGGAGGTTTAGTACAGAGTGCTTGTGTTATTCTAGAGTGGTATTTGATACTAAGGAACTATAGAGAGTTCTCTATAGAGAGAAATCGATGCAATTGGCTGTAGCTAATTTATCACATGGTTTATTGTTTTTCCTCGATATCGTGAATTCTCATATTGCACATGCTAGATGCTGAATGACACCAACGAATGAAGCAAACATTAATATCAACAATTTAAAGACAACTCGAATATCCTCATGTTTGTAAAATCACTATTCCAACCCTTCTTCCTCCATTCTTGAAACTGTCATAGAGAACAGTTGGATAAACCTGGAGCCTTATAACTTCTATGTTTCTGGGCGGTGCAGGCTAATCATCTCAGTCCTTGGAAGGGGTAATTGTTAACTCCATTCATCACTTTCGCGTGAGAAACAAGACTAAAACACAAGTTAAAACTATCCGTTAGTACGTTGCGCAAAAAACTGCAGTAGCTTCGACTAAAACGTACTTTCTGTCACAACACCAGCAATTACTTTACACCAGGACTTTGTGCTATTCCTTTTTAAAACCAAGCAAACACAAATATGGATCCTATTCAACGGGCTAAGCAATATGATCTTTCGTCTTTCCAGAACATCCGGCGGACGACTTCACCTAGTGCCCGAAGTCGGTAAAGTGCCCCTGGCCGACGCTCTCCTCATTGAGGATCCATCAGAGAATGGTGTGAATGAAGATGATGGTAACCTGCATGAATATTTCGTTACAATAGCTACCTACCTTTGTCTTGGAATCATCTCGACTCATTGTATTAAAGGGAATCATCATGACCAGGTTTCCAGATAAACTGGGGCAAAGAAGCTACGTAGTTCACATATTTGTTTTTGTTTTTTCTTTTTTTTTTTTTTTACGCCGACGTTTAAAGAAAGCTTTTCCCAACATAGATAAATACTTATATATTATATGAATCAGGGACAATTTTCCGTAGATTTTATAAATTTTTAAATAGGTCATTTTTTAACCGATTTCGTAGTGTTGTCTTTGTAATTATTTTTAAATACAATTCCAACTCGCCACGTACTCTTTTTTAAATGTATGTATCTACTGTCAACTAAGGTATGGCTATCAAGGTCCATACTTGAAAAGAAAAAACATATTGCTGTAAAAACCTCAAGCTTATGGATCTAGGTTCTTAAGAACTTATTTACATTGTTTGTCATTACCAAACTATCTAATTTCTTGCAGTGCAAAATCGAGTGAATAATTTATGAACTTTGTTGAACTGATCAATTATCAAATTATTTGTTGAATAAGTATGACATTTGCTGGAAAAATTGTAAAACAGATCAAATAAAGTTACTGTAAACTTTAAAAGACATTGCATCCCCATTACACAAGCATCAACTGCCGTTAATGTGCATTAATTTGCCTCTATCATTTTTGTGCTTATGTGCGTTCACTTCCATGAAAAACATCTCTGACTGTATTGGTGCTAAAATATGAGCATCTTCTATTAAAGACATTTTCTATTTATTACCAGGTAGAGGAGCTCAAATAGTTGAACGTGTCTTCCTATTATCCAAAACAGTGGCATATAATTTATTTCTCATGGTTCATTACTACGGTTCACTATTTCACTATCCAAAATAAATCGAAAGATTTAGACGAGAAAACGTTTGGTTGCAACATCACTGTTCAAGAAAATTGCACATTATGGACCTTTCAATGGCTTTGTTTCCCGGCAAGGGCGCTGTCCAACTATTCTACTCAACTTTTTGCAGTAAATTTCTATCAACTAAGCTCACATACCCAGCTTTGAATTTGATATCCCTCCAATACCGTATTTGCAGGTTTACTTAATTCGAGAGAACTCATTTGGGGATTCTTTGGTTCACAGTCAAATCGTTATGGTTTGAAAACCTAGTTTGTTGGTAGATATGATAAATTCATATTCCAATGGTATCAATGTGAACCATTCAATTCCTTTATAAGATGTCCAAAAGAGTAATGATAGCTTGGCTGAGTTCCTAAAATTAAGTAATATGACAGTACAGGCATTAGGCAACTACCATAATATTGTCTTCCCTCGTGTTTTACGTCTTTACGTAATGTAGGAAGGTTGTTCGGTCGCACTCAAAATATTTAGAGGTTAGAAGGTGGGAGAGAAGTTTAAATTTGGCGAGAGTGTGGAATATAGTAAAACATCTTTATAACATTCTCCTGTGTAATGCTATTCGAAGACTTTTAGCGCTTTCAGCATGTAAAATACCACACGCAAATGCTTTCATCCGTATTAGACTTTTTATGACTTTGAGTTTAAGATGGCTTTCAGACCGGGAACAGGTGACATTATCTAAGAACTTTCACACATAAGCAACGCATGTTTCATGCTTTTCGTTTGGAATTTTGCGCCATTTCTCACTATCAGAAAGAGGGATATGCTCCACAGAACTGAAATGTAGAGAAATTGAAAGAAAAACAAAATACAGCTACATTAGATCCTCTTATCAAAAAATTCCATCCCCTCCTAAAATTCCAGTTTCACGAAAAGTTAACAAGGCAGCTTCTGTAAAGGCGATTATGAGTAATGTGCAGATCATCCCGGAAGCTTTGAGCGAGAAAGAGATTTGCTGTTTCTCGGGCAGAAGTGTTAGAAAGAAATTCTGGGCAAAATCACGTTAAGCTATAGTGTAGAGCGAGGTGGGAGAGAAAAGCGAGGTTTTTAAGAAAAGCAAGATGTAATTATGCAAATTGTATGTCCAATATATTTTCTGTGTGAAAGTTCTGTTATCAAGTACATTATAGAATTTAAATATTATTTCTTTGGTAGGTATCTCAATTTGCTAAATAAACTAAATCAGTCTGTTACTACCTACTCAAACCCCCGAGATCAAACGTGTGTTCATCTAAGAACGCACTTTGAACAGCGTTGGTTTGCAGAGGATAGTGGCAAGAATACAATATTGTACTTACAAGTATATACCACATTTTGCTTATTTTTGCTCTCCTTCCCTCCTGGCCAGGATTGGCTTAGTTGTCCCTCGGCTCAGCTCCCGATCAACCACCCTTTTTCTGGTTCCCTCCTCGCCGACTAACTACTTGCACAATAGGCCATTTTGCAGAATGCCTCAGCGAGTGAATTATTTCGTCAATGAATGTCCCGAGTTGGACATCTTTTCACGCTCACCAGTGTTAGTTAGGAGGAGGTGTAGTGAATTACTACAATGAGTTGTCTTGCGCATCACGTTGTTCATTTGATTCATTTATTTTTGTACGACTTGATATTATTTAGCCTACCTCTTTTATACAATTATTCTGTCTTGATATTTTAAAATTTCTCCGTATTGGGTTTGGTCCGTATTTTTTTAAATAAATAAATAAGATTCTACAGATGAACAATGACAATTACTCCCGTGGTTCGAGTAAGATGGATGCGGTAGCCGAGTGTCTGAAGGCGGCGGTCATTCTCTGCACTCCGAATTGGTAGTCCGAATTCATTCGAAGCGTCAATTATGATTGGGGCCGTAACATTAGGCACAGGACAGTAGGGCCAAAGCTTGATTTCCTAATCCCTCTCGAGCCAGGCTGAAAACATAACGTAGCGGGAAACACCACCCATGTTCTTTATCATATAGTTAGGCTAGTTCCGTACCTACCGTGTCAATCAATACGATGACTGTTTTTTTCTGAATTTATTACACAGATACGATTTTTGTTGGCCTCTAGTAGTCCAATTCTGCTCAATTAAATTTCCAATAACGATTGCAAACGTAACGCATCAATCAAGGACCAATTCGGGGAATTCATGACTCTTCAGCCTATTTTTGAAGTGAGGATTTTTGTAGCCCCATAACGATTGTGGTTTTCTTATTTCGTTGATAAGTAACTACAACATCGGTCTGACTAACTCTGCAAGCATTCGAGAAACGATTTAGACTCCAACAAACTTGGACAACTCCAATAACCAATTTAAACAACCGCGCGTTTGTGGCGGGAGTAGCGAGGAAAACTCAAACGGATTTGATTTCAAGTGTTAGCGATTTGCGATACAGCGTGTGCACGCAGGACGCACAACTCTCTTGTCATTGTTTGAAGAACGCTAAATCCATCCGACCCGCCGGTATCGCTTAGTTCCTGCTCTTGTAGGACACGGCGTTATAGTTGACACCGGGGGAATGTCGAATAGACCACGGTAGCCCAGTTGATCTTCTTCCAGAGAAAGGCAACAGCTGAAATTCTGTCCAAGTATCAATAATTGTTTAGACCGTTAATTTCAATTGCCCCTTCGATTGAGAGAAACAGCTCATTCATTTTAAGATTGGCACCCACAAGTCTGAAATTGGCTGATTGATTCAAAGATCAGTTTTACACGTGCAGATTAATGAAAACATATCCGTTTGTAAAAACAGAATAAGAGCAACCAAAAACGCTGCAAATGGATCGTACAGTCGTATTAATTTGTTATGGTTATGTGAGCATATACGCGGTTACAGAATTGTTTTTTCTGGGCCACTTAACGAACGTCATAACGAAGGCCTTGTGTAAATTTCAACGTTAGGGGCTAGTGCCAGGGCTCTTATTGTTTCTAATGATTAGGTAACTACACAATTATGATTTGTAAAAAAATTATATCCATAGAAAGTGTGATGGATATGGGTAGTTCCCATCCCGTTTCTTGAAATTGATTAGTCTGAGCACAAACCTGAAGCTGGAAGGGGAAACTATTTCATTCCATTGCCCCGTTGTTACAATACATCATATAATTAATACAGCTGGGGAGGGATTACCAAAGGGGATCGTATTCTAAATGCTTTATGAATATGAGACGCTGTTCTGCTAATGTAAATCAATGTTCCTTAATGACCCTTTTACCCTGGAGGCCTTAGAAATGGTATCATCTTTCGCTTACCAAGCGATGATATGTTACCGTTATTTGTTTATTCTTTGACAGTACTATTTATTTGGAAAATGGTGAGATAATTATGATGAAGGCAATTTATGGGACTTACAATTTTATTAGCGTATTAAGTACCAGCCTATATTTCGGGAAAAATTTAAAATTTGGTGCATAAATAAATTCTTCTCTTTATGAATAGTTCATTTTCTGCACTATGGAATTGTTTATCAAAAATATTTACAAACAAAAATAACGCTTAGATTGCAATGCCTGGATTTTAAGCCCAGCCTTATCCAGTATACAGACTGAAACAATTTTCTGGCGCAGGAAGCACACCACACATTTCCCTAGGCAGTGTATCGAGAAAAAAAAATGCGGGCCTCTAATTTTCAAATTAGCGAGTCTGCAATTATAATAACTGTGTTTACTACTCAAACAAGCACAACATGCACATTAAACACCCATGTTGTTAGAATGTGAATTGGAACATTTACAACAGATATTGAATCTACGTCAGATTGTAAGTACGAATGACCATCAATTGAATTGAGAGTGCAAAACGTGCGCAAAATGTAATTTTTGTAAGCCGACACAGGTCACAAATGGTTGTAGATTTTATGGTATTTTTTCACGCTTTACAAGTTTATTGATACTTGGAATTCCAAATTGAAAAACCATCCAACAAACGGAATTAGCATTCCGACAACAGAGATGGTCAGTCGAGGAAATGAATGAGAAAATGTGCGATTCTAGTAGTTTTGCCGGTGTTTCCTCAGGTAGACAGTACCACTACATGGTTCTGAATGAAGAATATCACAAAAATATGTATCACATATATCTGGCAATTATGGATCTCAAAAACGCAAGGTTTTGCTTTTCACGCAAATGGAATTGCACGCGATTGACTTGCGAAATTGCACACGTTTTTCCACAGTAAAAGTTGGTCATTTTTTCAGGTGGTTTGACGTACATTCCGAATATACATTTTTTGATATTAAACAATTTAGGTTTTCTTTTGAATATCCAAATCGTTGTGGGCTGCGCATGCTTGAAAAAGCTGCACAGTCATTACATTTCAAGATACTATAAAAATTGAGGGACTTTCCGTTATTGTACATCTACTTCTTGGAGAAATTGGGGTGTACAAAATGAAATTTCTTAGTCAACTTCAACCCAGGGGTTCTGAAAATGACGTAGCTATCAAACATAAATTAAATTTATTTTTTATCGGCTCTCTAAAGTAACACATCTAATTTTTATTCACTCACCCTCGTTTTCCATTAAGTAGTATCACCAAATGACTCTGATTCACAACCCCAACCTGTCACTGCCTTGTGTTATATGTAATCCACATGCTTGCCAACCAATAACGCTCTCCCCCCTTGAGGTAGATTTTCGTAATAAAATTACTTTTGTGCATGTCATAAAAACATTATATTACCCTTTTTTCATCTATAGTAGGAATTCTTTTCATCTTTAGTCCACTTTGAATCAGTTAGACCAAGTACAGAGTATTAACGAAATTGACCATTTGATACCATTACTGTACAAACTCTTCTTTGTAAGGAATCTTAGAAAATAACATATATGTACATGAAGATAAGTGAAATTAAAAGCGTTTAATGTGAAAGCGGTATTTGCGCCTTTCCATTTAATCAGAGTCTTGGAATAGTTTTCCCAGCTTGACTGTATTGTGTTCTTTCTTTGATCTTCCAATCAAAAATATATTGTTGACCTTCATGTTTAATTCAATTCATCGTCTTTAAAACGTCAACTTATCAACTGTCATTTGAACGCGTAATCAGTCAAACGTAACGAACAAATGGGCTTTTCTGTAAATTTGGAGAAAAAAACTGGTTTATTTAAAATTCATGGAATGTCCATTTAGACTTGGAATTGTTAACTACATCGTATTTCTGTTTGTAGAAACTTGCTCCATGTCAAGCCACTCAACTGAACATTCAGGCGCTAGCTGCAATCTTGGGAACAGGGATTTTAAAATCATTCTTGAGGGTAAAGGATCGAACCAGCAACAAGTTTCTATTCACATCGTAGCTCCAACGATACAAGAAAAAGCCGCTTGGATTAGTGACATCAGCCAGGTAAGTTTACCGTTAGTTTTTATTTAGTAACGAGAGTAAATAATAGATAATAATAAGATGTAAATGTGAATGTGATCGGGTCCAGGGTGGTCAAATTTTTACGGTTGAGTTTCCGGACTGGGAAAACTTTCCGGATTGCTAACACGAATGCTTAAATGAGGTTATTTAAAGAATGTGGTTAGAAACCAAGTTATTAATAATTATTTAAGTAAGCGCAGTGAATTAAGAGGAGGTAGGCATGGCGGAGGGAACTGTGTAAATTGGAAATAAAGGTTCCTTTCAAAAATATTTCTCAGAAATTGGGAAACTGCAATGTTATATTACTAAGTGCAGCCATTAACCAAATTAATTTCAACTGTAGAACTCTACATCAAAATTTGGAATAGCTCTTGGACTTGGAAAAAATGTTCTTTATTTTAATTATTTGATGGTTGGTACTAATTTACCAAGTTTATAACGTCAGAACTGCCGACTAATTTGTATATTCGTCGATTTTTATCTAAACAATATTTCTGTGAGTTGAGTCGTTCTAACGTCATTCATCAAGGAAGATTATCGAATTATTGTTTTGAAAACATACTTTTCGCTATTTTTTTTTTTTTTTTTTTTTTAGAATCAACCAGACCCATGGTTTCCTGGTTCATGGGTACGATCACCCTTTGTTTGGTTGCCACGAATGACGCAAGGCAATGAGAATGTTCAGAGAATATTATTTTGTCTCGGTTGATTCGTATCTATCAACTATTTGCACTCAACCTGTTGAGACAACTGGGGACCCAACAGATTACTTCTATTCCTTCCATCTTTGCGTGTTGGAATTTGCTAAAAAGCCAATTGAGACCAAGTGAAGGGATTGGGAGGATTTAAGATCAGCCAGTTAAGCGATAAAGCCAAATAGTTCTCTCCCACTCAGGGAATAATTCCCTCGTGCGTCCGTTTGTTTGTGAGCCGAACGCGCTAGGGCTAACTTCCATCCTGTTCATCATAGAGCGCTAAGAATTGATACACGCGGACCATGGGTCAGTGTGAAAAATTATTTTCGCAACGTGAACAAAAAAACATTTAAATATGAAATACTTACATTTTACATGGAATTACATGGAAAAATGCTTTATTAAATGCCCATAAATTAAGGGATGAATTCAACATGTCTCAATCGAGGAATTCAATAATGTAACTATATTATTGGCTACCTCCACGTTTGGTTGGAATAAGCTCCTCACCTGGCATGTACTTGAACTATATGGAGACGAGAAGGAACTTGTCAAGGTCCTTTTAGTACCTTTCATGCATTTTTAATTATCTATTATGTCACTACGATGCAGGTTATACCAACCAAACGAATGACCGAAACTTCGCCCACCAAAAAACGGCATCCCTTCAGCTTCAGAAAGGGTGTAGTATTGATTGTTTGAAAAGTTTAAACCTGGATGAGAGGTATTATGTATGATCACGTTATGATGTCCCTGGGCACTAAGCATTGCTCAGCGAGTGTCAAAAGGCCGTCACAAGTGTCGGCGAATTCGTTGCTGTCCTTCATCTGAAAAAAGAAAAGATGCTAAGCGTATGCTTTGATATGCACTTTTAGCATACCTGCCAACAGATTGTTATTTTGAGTGCCAATCATCCTCCAGATTTGGGACCAGTGCCCCCCCCCCCTTCTACGGGGCTGCTTGCATCCTAAAGCACTCATCGAATGATGCCCCGTGTGACCGCATGCTTGTTGAGTGGAAATAGATGTGGAAGGTTGACTGATGCCATCCGTCTGTTCATTCGTAAATCCAATCTGGTACAGTGCAGGTCTGTCGAACACTTTTTACGAACTTTTTGACATCTGATGACTGGATATTTTTTGCAAAAGCGAAGTCTAAATCTTTTATCACCGAATTGCACAATTTACTTCTTCCACGTTCATATCGATGTAAGCTGGCATAACAATATTACATTCTACATGCCAATATCATGACCACCTGAGTAAAATCTCCCAAATATTGAGCCAGTTTTATTCGTGTGTTGCAGTGCATGGACAATGTTCACTTCAATGACTTACTACACAGTTCGATGTCTGACACATCGTCAGTCACGATGCCTCAGTCCATCAAAAACGACCCCAAACTATTCAAGGACGATGTGGACATCAGGTTCAGCAGAACGCTCAACTCTTGCAAGGTAAACTTGTTACGTTGGTAACTGAGCTACGGATATTAATACACTGAAGAATGCCGATACTGTTTTCAATATTATATTGTTTTATACCTGGAATATGAGAAACGTTATGCCATGTATCACCATATAATCTTCTCCAGATACCGATATTTCCTACGTCATTTATCATTTTGATTTATTATTTTCATTTTCAACCCTTGTAGATTATTTACAAAGAAATCAATAATTTATCGCAGAAATATAATATTTAGGTAGGTGCATACCTACCTCCCCATTTAATTTTGCAACATACTGCATTAGGCTACTTTTTTTTCCAAAGAATTACCCAAAATTTTTTAGCTAATAAAACTTCGAAAAAATATCGGTGTAAATCACAATTACCCAAGAAAATCCTCTGACAGCTGTTGAAATGTTTTTTTAAACTACCAAGATATCTTGAGTAAATGGAGAAGGTTTAACAATTGACAACACTATTGTGAATGACTAAGATTCTTTTCAGTTCAATCAGTTTGACTCTGATTCACTTTTCAAGCTGTAATAAACAATTTTACTTCTCTTTTTAATTTAAGTACCTTTTTTATTTCTTTTCTTCATCAGATAAATAACACGAACTAAATAATCATTACTGACTTTGCATGTGTTGGAGTCATTGGAATTGAATCGATTTTGTGAAAAATGAACTACTTATTTCTTATCAATCATTTCCCCTTTTATCATGTTTATTTCTAGTTATGTTCAATTTGTGTGTTCTGTAATTCCTCTTTAGTACATAAGTGTTGTTTATTTAGGTTCCTCAAATACGCTACGCTACACCTGAGAGGCTATTGGAGCGATTGACAGACCTAAGGTTTTTGAGCATTGATTTTCTGAACACGTTTCTCCTCACCTATAGAGTGTTCACTGATGGAGTCACCGTTCTTGAAGCTCTCAAGAAGGTATTCTACAATGCAGACCCTCCGGACTCACAGCCATGTGCGGATATAATGTGAGCATTCATACCTAATACCATTTTTAACTGACTTGTACATTGGTATACACATTCTTGGAGCAAGTTATACTGCAATGTACACAGTAGATCTAGTTTTAGGTTTGGAGTTCTGAAAGATACTGGGGATAATGAAGCATGGCCCATGGTGAAGGCTCCCATATAACTTAGTGTGATGCTAGATGAGAAGTTGAGTTTTTGGTATCACATTCATAAGGTGGTGGATAAGGCAGCAACGTTGGACTTAGCAAGTTTATGGCGAATGTAGCCAGCTTAAGCGTAAAATTCCTAATGAGAACAGCGGAGGCAATAATGCTGAATGGAGCAGAAGTGTGGGTCGAGGCAATGCGTTCCCAAAAATATAGAGCAAGGTTGGAATCTGTACAGAGAAGAGGAGCTCTGCGCATACAGGACCGTATTCGGAGTTGCAGCGCAGGTTATTGCTAGCGTCGTGCTTATTGATTTGATGGCTGATGAGCGGCAGAGGATATATCGACGGAAGGAAGGGGAACTGTTAAGAAAGAAGAAAGACTGGAAATGATAGGATATATAGGATGGAAATGGCAGGATAGATGGGAAGCGGAGGTCAGAGGAAGATGGACAGCACGCTTGATCAAGGATCTGAAAGGCTGGATCGAAAGGAAGCACGGCGACGTAGGGTACTATGTAACGCAGTTCCTCAGTGGACATGGGTATTACCGGGCCTTGTTATGTAAATTAGGGAAGGCTAGAGATCCCACCTGTATGCTGTGCCGCAGTGGATAGGAGGACGATTGCCTCGCACCACATGGGAGCATCTCACTCGCAGAATTTGGATTGCCTGACGGAAGACATTGTAATTCTAAAGAGTCTATAAGATAGGTTGATTTTTAAAAGGCAGAAAAATAAAGATATATATTTTTTTCAACAGTCGACATAGAAGCATGGGCTCATAGAGATGGGGAAATGTTCTGCCGGTTTTATTTCGTTCTAAACAAAGCGGTGCTCAGTGATAAAAAGTTTTCTCTACTTTTTTTCACTGGATAAAAACCTTTCTAAAATTCCAATGAAGCCAGAGCGTGTATAACATTTTTTGTAACCTGAGGGAGTTGGTGCGAACCTAGATATTTGGAAGCCTGCTTATTAAGCTTCGAAGGTTGTGTCATTGAATTTGATTTTCCAAAATCCTACGATCTTCCCTATTATGTAATTATTTGCTGTTTTTTTCGTGCCGATTGAAAAGCAAGTACCCGTTCTCGAGACCTGAAGTCAAGGATTTACACATCTCATTACGTGATCGGACTCGGAAAGACTTCGCAAATGTGGCCTGTAATGTCTGGTAAAATTCATAACTGAACTTTTAATTGTTCCGTTATGAACATGATTTTCGTTGGTCTTGAATATATTCTTATGGTTCATGAATAATGCATAGGCACCGTCTTCATGATTAACTTCCCAAGGTGTGATCTGATTCTCCAAAGAGGATGCAGATAAGTAAATGCAAGTATCGTATTATTACATTTAAATTGCAACATCGTTCTGGTGTCAAAGCAGTCAAGAAACGATGGCTGACTAGTATTGAGAACCAATTGTAAACAATGGCGCGTTTGTAGCAGTAGTAGATAAAAAATCAAACCGATTTGATTTCAAGCCGTGGCATTTCAAAAGGACGCATTTTTTTCGGAAGCATAATGTCAGTGCTATTCAGCAAATTCATGTAGGACGGCAACACGCTTTGTTTTACCTTCCCCAGGAATTTCGACCATTTACTTACAGAATTTGGAACTGAACAATTGAAAAGTCAGAAAGTGGTTTGATATGGTTATATAGGATGTTATGGCAGTTCTTAATAGGCATAACTAGAAATATATATATTTTTTTCAACAGTCGAATATAACCTAATGCTCGTAGAAGTATGGGCTCAGCTTATCAGAGCCGATTTCCCCGTAGTTCTGCCGATTTATCGACTTTTACGCACTTTTATTTTGTCTCTATAACTGACTAGCCTCGTCGTCGGACCCTCTTCCAATAGTGATAGTAAATTTTTTATGGTTACAAAACGGTTTCCCAAAGGCCCAATGAAGCCACAGCGTAGCATTTTCCCTGTGAACCTGAGGGAAGTTGAATCGCAAAACCTAGATATTTGGAAGCATACTAATTATCAATTCGATGGAACAAACAACATGATGCTGAAAATCCAAAATGCCTAGTATTCTTATCTATTATGATCATTATTTGTTGTTTTTTTCTTTACTTAATTAAATTTATTCTAAACAACAGGGAGTTTTGATACTTTTCAGACCTGAAAGAGAAGATACACTATCTACATTACATCTGTATGACTCGGAAAGAAGAAGGAGTAGCGCTCTTTCCCCTAGAAGAACAAGTGGCGCAAGTTCTGTATCCGGTAATAATCAAAATAAACTTTTACCTACTTACCTTGTAAAACCTTTACGTGTACACCATTAACTGGCTTTGTTTTTGTATTTGTACTTAATTTTCGAAGCTTGATACATATTCTTTTTGGTAAAGGTTATGGTTCAGAAGTCAGTGACAGGGACCGTAGTCACAGTTATGATTCCCAGAGTCATGTGCAGAGTTCTCCAAGAGGACACTGGCGGTGCAGCTACCGTAAATGCAAGTATCCTATTGTTACATTTAAGAAATTTCTGGTGTCAAAGATGGTTCAATAAATTGGCCTCAGTAGTTGAGAGGTTAAAGAAGACGGTCTTTTTGTGGGCTCTCTGGCAAGAGTTCAACTTCTGTCGAGGCAATTAGAATTTTCGAGCTGTAATGTTTGGCATATTCAGCATATTCAGAAGGACGCAACTTTTAACATAAATTCTCTAGATCATTTGTTGTCACCTCCTCACTCACTGATCACAATTCAACCGAAGGCTGCTGATATTCTATATGTTGAAGAGCTTTGTTTGAATTGGCTTCTATAGAAAAGTTATTCGGGTCCTGAACATTTCGTTCTGGTGTTGAAAAATAGGTAAGAATTGGAATTCTATTTAGATATCAATTAATTTTTTATTAAGTCAGGAGGACCTAATTTAATTGCTCTTTCTCCATTTCCCTCTCTCCTCTACTTCAATATAAAGCACTCAGCTGGTTCATCTGATTCACGGAATTAAATCACTTCTGTGAGATTGATTGATGGAACTTCTTAACTATAGCAAATTTATAATAATATTATATTTATAATGAGTTCTCTCATATAAGTGCTCTTACCAATAATTAACATTATTTCTTTAAGAGGAAGATGTTGTAGTCGATTAAAAATTGTTGGTGGCTTGTTTATTTAGAATCATGCCGTATGACTGAGTATATTTTTATAATTGACAAAATTAGAAGATCAATTTGTTCCCCTATTAACGGTTGTACATTAAATGTTTATTTGGACTTCCTTATTTTATAGTTGAAGAAGAGCAGATGGAAAAAATCAAGGAGAGAAGTAATGTCACCGATTCTCCCAGTAAAGATCAGACCACTAAGAGAAAAGTGAGCATTCGAGTTGAACAACCTGAAGACTCTTCAAAGCTTACGATACCGCCAGAAACTATTGCAGGATCTTCGAGTGCTGATACTCTTACTGGTACGCAATGACTTTTTCTGTTTTAGTGAACTATTTAATGATAGGTAGTAAATTTGGAAGTGAGATGTCCATTTCGTCATTTTTAACTATGGAGTTGACCAAGGCAAAAAAAATACTACCTGCCCATGATAATACAAATGAATTTACAAAACGCTCTATACAATTGTTTTGGTGCTTTGCTGTTGTTTCTAGTCCTGAATATGTCTCATCCCCAATGAACAATTAATTTCAATTTGAATCTCTTTGCAGAATCGACTGTGGCCAGTAATCCTTCTTCGCCCAGCAACGTCAGTGAAACCACGTTAGTGGGCAGTAACGAATCTGACCAGTCCAATCCTGAGCACGCGGCAGTTAAACCTCCCACGCCACCAGTTACTAAAAGTTCAGTTGGTCCTACCGTTATCACGACGGTGAGCCCACCAGCCTACGCTCCACCTATCCCTGCTAGATCGACAATCACACCGAATTCTTCGCCAGCACACGATACGCATAAGGACCCACATGACAAGTAAGTTTGGTCAATTAGATACCGCTACTATGCCGTACAATTACTCGTAGGTACTTCACATTCTCATCAGAAATTCAAGTAGACTATGGAACTAACTTTAAGTTGAGTTTTGCATTTAATCGAGGAGATTCAGCCCCTTGGTAAGGGGTTAGAGGCCCTTGATTAGTTGCCCGCTTTGAATAGACCTCATTGGGGCTTATGCCCCGAAGATTTCAAATCTGCGAGAGGTCAGTGCTGAGCACTCAAATAAAATGTGGGATGCCGTTTTGGCATGTCCAATAGGCATCGTTCTGCTTTACTCGTTATGTTCTATTATTCAATCTAACTACTGGTTTCTGACGGGAGTTATGTGGCGAAGTCACAATGAGCTAACTCGATCAAACACGAGTAGCTTCTTCCCTCACCCTCGGCGGCCAGGGGCCCCAAAGGGCTCGACGGACTGGGGCCCGAATCTCGGAATGTAGTGTTGCCAGATTCGCCATTTTATCCGCCTCGTGGAAAGTTTTATCCGCTCGTGTGCGATTCGGTTTCCCTGTGCTTCAGCAAATCGTAAATTCTTGTCTACTTTGGAAAACCTGAGGTTGGTGAGTGCCCTTTCGGGAATCTTTCTTTTAACCTTTCTTTATCATTTCTTTGTTTAAATTACCGTTTCTTTTAAGGCCGCCTTATCCTTTGTTTCTTTCCCTTATTACATTATTTTAAATTGATTTATTTATTATTATTTTATAAAATCCCCTTGCAAATTCCATTAGGAATTGGAGTTGTGGGTGTCCCTTTACCAGCACGCAGTATTCAGGAAAACACCCGTAACAGTTATAAAAAAACTAGCTAATAAAAACTATCGAAACTAACTGTGATAATTTGGTAGGACGCAGTTACATGACTCCACTTCACTGAACTCTTAATATACTCCCATAGAATTGAATAGAATATTAATTTAATGACAGAAAAAAATCGATTGAACAAAGGCAGCAAATAATGAATAAATGAAACAATTTCTTCCCGTCCACCAACCAAATAAGTTCACAAGAACTTGAAACTCGCATAGGACACGCACTATATCATTCGTGACGAAATGGTGGAAAACCATGTTAAGAAAAAACACAGTTTGTAGAAAAATTAATGAGTTATACCGTCAAAACCGTTATAACCGTCCAAATCGGATCATCTCATTATTTTCGTGGAAATATAGACAACGTTCTATTTTACCCCGTTTTTATTGAAATGGGTTTCCACAACTTTGTCGCTAGTGACTTAGTCCGTATAGTTTAGAGATTATTCGATTCATTTCTGTACGTGGAACTTCCAATTTATACAAAATGGATAGTATTGTCTAAACCGATAATATTACATTCTCAATCGGGTTATGTATAATATCGACTGTTACATCTGCAAAATACATTGACCGAAGCTCAAATTAACAGTGAATGGCCTTGCTTTGACCCAGTGAATGGTATTTCCTAAGAAATGGTTTGGGTTGAAACCAATTGTATATGCTAAGCATTTACCCAGATGGCACGCTATTTCCTTAATTTTCAAGTATTCTTGGTCATACGGTCTAGCATTCTTGCCCCCAAATACGCTTTAGGTCAGGAAACTCTGCTTTCGCCTGAATTGTCCAGATTTCCAACGCCTTACATTGCAATGTACTCAAGCCATATTTATCCAATTGCAGATCGAACTTGGGGAAACCCTATCCCGTCTACGGTAAACGAAAAAGCGTAGAAGGTCATCGTAAAGGAGATGGGGATGTGGAGTGGGAAGAAGAACCCCAAATATCCAGCGGTGTTAGCAGCAGGTCTGCTTCCATTGTCAGCTCAGCAACAATGCAAGTAAGGGAAACCAACATAAGTAACGGTTCCTCTTATGGTATATTATACATGTTTTACTATGTACTACATGTAGCAGTATATACTGATAGTACATTAGTATCATCTACACTATCTTCGGCGCTGTTTTGCTTTCCCAACACTCCGAATGGCTGAGGGAACAACATGCCTGTAAAAATTCTTTAATGCACGAACTGCAATCCAGCTACAAGATATTTCTGCAGTAAATTCAACATGTGACCTCAATTTCAGACCACAAATTTTAAGAATATCACGCCGGTTTGTAGATTTCAATCGTCAATAGTCTAATTCAGTAGGTACTGGTTCAAGTATTTGCGAGTACAACAAATGTAGCGTTGGCCATACATATGATCTAAATCTTCGAGTCTTAAACAAAATTTCCTCTTTAGGGATATTACATTGGGAGACGATCTTGTGCTGGACTGGATTCGGAAGGCCAGCCTTTATCCCCGAGACCAAGCTTTCAACATGAAACCCCACAAACAACCAGCAAAGCTGGCGTGGTCATCACATCGTTCAGGCAGTCCCAGCGGAGGTAACTATTTAGAAGTTTTATTTCCAAATTCATAACCGCTAATGTAAATAACCCTAGCATTAATTTCTTGCTATCACTGTTGGAATCACTCTTTTCGGATGTACTTGTTCTGCATGAAGCGAGCTCTTCATAAAGCAAAGGTCACATTAGGATCATTTTTGATGATATGCTGATGGCTTTCAGAGAAGCACTTTTCAACAGTGATAATCTTGACTTCGGTGTAAATTTCAGAGAAAAAAATGGTTTTCTACATCTCATAAACGCTTTTCAAGGTTTAGGTATCTTTTTTCGTTAAGGATGGTATTTAATGAGCAACGTTCTATACGCTACTGTTTTTACGATCAATGAATGGTAGATTCAACTTTTTCTGAAAGAGGTTTTTAGTTCTTCAATCAATTCTTGAGTAAATTATATCAAAATTGATATAAACTCAAATTATAATATTGGTACAAACTATACATGAGATTTTTATCGTTTTTTCACCGTTTATTCATAGAGCTTTGTTATGAGGAAAAAGGCATGTACCTACTCATCATTTCTTGCCTGGTTCGGTAATAAAACAATTTTTAGTTCATTATTTCCAATAATAAATTTCAAATTTGGCTCCAAAATCTATCGATCCGGGATGTGCTAGTAATTTTGGCAACTTGATTAATCAAACCTAAGGGGTTTTAATTAAGGATTAAAATTTTACAAAATCGAAATTTCAAAAACATTTGACGTAAGAGAGTAGTTTTTAGTTTGATTCTGATAGGAATTAGTTCCCTGAATCGAATGAGACCACTCGGGTCGCTGCACGATGATCCGTTCGCTCAGCATTTGAAAACCTCATCTTCGGATGATAAAAATTTGTCGTTAACGGACAAGTAGAGAGCATAGAACTATATATCGTTATATAGTTCTATGGTAGAGAGCAGGGCAGCCCATTCAACGGAATGTCTGAGCAAGACCGAGTGGTTGGCAGCCGCTCAAGTATTTTCATCTTGAATGCAATTACAAGATTATGGTGGCGCGAGATGTCGAATTCGGATAATGCACCACAAACCTCGTATAATATACTCGTACGCTGATCAGTAATTTACGTAGGAGGAAACAACATATTTGTGATTTTAAAAAAAGAAAAACATGCTAGGGTTATCCAAAAGAGTACGTTTCCCTATGTTGTGGAAAATTGCAAAAGCTTTCATTTCATTTTATTTTTTTTAGCATGGAACATGCTTTAGCCTTGGACTAACTAGCCGAAAAATTTCACACGGGATGGGTGACGCGTGAGGGTAACGCGGAAGTGTCACACGTACCAGGGCACCAAGAGCTAAGCCGTTAGCTAAGTCTGGAGCCTTGAAAACGCTCTTTCCCCACTCCCCAGACGCACTGGTATATAAAGAATGAAGAAAACGGATCGTGGGGCGGCAATACCCTGGGGATCGTGGGATTATTAAGGTCAAAAAACAGGGCTAAAGAGAGGGTTGTGTGTGTGGGGGGGGGGGGGTCAACATATTCGATTGTTTTCTTTCTAATGCTATTGCGTCATCTCATCATAAAGTGGAGAGTTCTAAGCAAGCAGCATGGGTATGTGCGCGAATGTTTGAAAGTATTAACTTTGTGTAAGCGTTATCAACATGATACCCAATTTTACAGGATACGTTAATGATACAGGATTGATTCCGTCCCGTTTCTTGGATAATCGTGTCATGCTATTTTGGTTGAGCTATATCCCTTCGTCAGGTTATGAATATGGTTAAAAAGTAAAAGCGGGGCTAATACAGTTCTTTGCCATTGGTGAAGCGTTTCTCGAGATGTTCTTTAAGCTTCGGGGACAAATGACGAATGATGATGGGCAAGATTTTCGTTTGTTTCCGAAGCTCAATCTTTACAGACCTCATACCTTCTGATTTCCTTTCTTTTTTCACATTTTTCTTGCAGTGAACTAAACAAACACGGGTTTATGGGAAATCATCAAAAATACGGTAATAAAAAGAAAAATACTGCCTGAAATAAAGAGAAGAACGAGTTAGCTGAGGGGGAAACTCACAAAATCTGCAAGAAACACAAACAGCAACGAACGAGAGTTAACAACAAACCGCCATGTTGCTATTACCGTAGGTGGTCGGATCGGTAGATTTTGTTGATCCATTTTCGATAGATGCTTTACTCATGGACCAACTAGCCCAAGGAAGTGGAGCGCGGGAGGGGAGACGCGAGATATTATATAAGATAATGATAATGTGCTTCCTTTTACGGAAGTTAGTAGTGAGTCATCATAAGCGCTATAATTCTTTATAGTTCTGCGAGAACCTGAGCTACGAGTCCTCATTTGCATAATCAGTCTAACAGCATTATTACGATAGATATATTTTAGTCAGTAGACCACGGAGATCAGTAAACTTACAGCACATCCGTCACATAGGTGAAGCCGGAATAGCAGACACGAAAATAGAAAATTGACCAGCAGAATGATAAACGAAAGGAAAACCGCAAAAACAGCATGGCTAAAGCATGTTCCATGTTTTTTTTAATTTCAGCCGCAGGCTCTAAGCAGTGAACATCCGGGGTTCAGCGCAACGCCGAGTTTTGTTCACCTCTAGTTTAATGTTACTGAATCCTAATACTTTTTGTCAAGCCTTTTTTAAATTTTTCACAACGTAAATTTATTTTTCGGATAATCCTCGTAATTCCTGATTCAGAATCAATGCCCTATCATTGTTAATCAGCATTGGTAGAGCGATATTATTTATATCGGTATATAGCGATATTATTAGATCGGTTCGAGAGGGAATCCCCAGTAAAACTCTTCTGGATTCTGAAATTTGTACAACAATAAAATTAACGTCTGCTAAACTTGAAGCGTGGAACTTCGAGCATTTTCAGTTTTAGTAGTTGATTCTTGCTTCTCTGAAGGTCACCTGCACATTGTCAGTGCCATTTCTCATTTAAAAGGTCATCAACATAATATGTATGCTTCGTCTGAAAATCATTTGCGTATTCTCTGGATCTACGTGGTTAACAGCTGCTCATGCTCTCGTTCCTTCGTTTTTTTTTCGATTTTTATTGAACAGTGCAACTGCTATTCAGTCATGTTCAACCCTGAAATGAATTTTTCTTCAACTTCTATGAACAAAATATGAATATTTATTATTTTTATCCTGCATTTTGGCAAGATTAGTTCCATCGCAAAGCAAGATTGAAACAAGTTGTCTTGTGAATGTTTTTTATTTTTATTATAGCTGTTCATTTTTTGTAATGACAATATAAAATCGATATTTTTTTCGACTCTTTAAACAGCTGAATTTTCCAACTATTGGCAACATGTGAACGGTGGGAGTTTCCACCTCGTTTTCGAATTTTTTTCCCGATTGAATGTTCTTGACGAGTGTTTTTCAAAAAGGATCGAGCCGGTGGGAATCGGTCGATTAGAAATGAATGTAACGGATCTCACTAGGATGCGAGTCTTATGTCTTCTTCATCGTCATCCATCCAATACGGAGGGACTTCAATACCCACAACTCCATCCGAAAATCTGTGTATTAGTTCTATAAAGAAACCTGATGTGTATTTCGAATAAACCTTTGAAAATGTGGTTGCCAAAGGAAGATAATCTGAGCTTGGAGGTCCTAAATTTATATTCCCAATCACCATGAAACCATATTATTTTTAATGAAAGGTAAAAATGAATGCAGAAACTACCGGATCCTTTCTTTCATACTTTTGGGAGAAAAGCAATCGAAGATTTTATCACAACCAGCCGTAACCCCCCACAGTTTGTAGTAGCATATTTATTAAATGTTGCCACTATTAATCTGCAAGTATCTATCATCTTAAATCGGTGATCGTTAAATTAAAAGTTTTTGGCGATGCACGTTTTTTGGTTAGAACGTCCACTCTTTATTCCCAAATCTAGGAACCCATGAGTATCCCATTTCATTACACCCACAACAACCTTTACGATTGTATCTTTCAAAAAAAAAAGGGAGACATACGTTCTGGAAGGAGGCTTCTGAAATTTACTGTACTCGTAGTGAATGTTTCAAAACATTCGAGAATTGGTGTGCAATGTGAAAGTTCACCTGTTCAGAACAATGTTTTTAATGATTAGAAGTGACCAAAACATCTGTATAAAGGAAACCAAATGACGTCATAAGGAATTACCTCACCTTCGCGTCTGTATACGGAACACTTAAACGAAGTCATCCACAAGGAACAATTTCTGAAATGCATAAAAGCAATTTTAATAATAACTTTAAAAAACGTTTACTTACCTAGGTAAAGTAATGACAGGTTAGCAGGAGTAAAGATAGGTTAGGATTTAGGAGCGATGTCAAATCCAACTTATATTGTATAAATATGAATTTGTGAAAAATTTCTTATTACACCTGAGTGGTTTTGTGCTGGTCTAAAGTGGGATGTACAAGCAGTAGAAACCTAAATGGAACTATAACACAAAATAAATTCCATTGAAATAAAACAACACATCCAGATATATAATTGCAGAAATTATAGATCGAGAAACAAAACTGTCTTAGGCTATTCTGGCTTTTGATTAATTAATTTGAGTTTATTTTCGGCGTAGGTTGGCTACAACGTTAGCTGGAAGCTACAAAAATAACTCTATTAACTAACTCTGAACTAACTATTAACTAACTCTAATTGCATTTTGCCGTTCAAATACATTGCCTATTTATAGGACAGGCGTATCTGGCTAGCCGACCAACAAATTTTAAAAATCTTTTCAAGGTCCTACATAATTATCGCCGTCTTGAATTTTGAAGAGCAAATGTTCCTTATTCCAATGAATTATTTATTGTTAACATCCATGATCATACAAACGTGATTCGCGGTGAACTCCTTCACATGTTACAAAGGGTATCCATAAAGTGCACCGCCACTTTGATGGCTGATTTTTGCTCTCTTGGAGCCCCAAGATCAATGTTGACACCTCGATAAAGTTATTCAATTGCTTAGAATTCGTGAAGTAGTTGGCAACACACATTTTTTGCCGGTTTTGAAGTGAAAAGGTTAGTTTGTTGTGAGTGGTCTCCAAGATGCCATATCAAGGAAAGAGGTGTGTTCATACTGATTTTTTCCTTAGTTTTGAGTGGTTTTACAGGGTTCAGGGCAACAAAATCGAGTTATACCTATAATTTTCGATTGAAAATTGCAATTGAACACAAATTTACTAAATATGTGTCTCATCTGGGCTAAAACAAAAAAAAAAGTGTACTGTATTCACCTGTACCAGACTTGTGGGCGATCATTACGGTGACTGAGGTTCACCTTGCCAGTTTGCGGGGCTGCCAAGAAAGGTGACTAAGGTGCCCATGAACTGCTCAGCTAGTTACATGGAAATACCTTTGCAGGTGGCTTTTGGGTGATTGTAACTTGCTGCAAATGCCAAAGAAGCCAAACAAATATTGTTTCAAATTGGTTGTACGTTTCGAAACATGAGGTAATATTGTGTACGACTTCATGCCATACAGTAGGGATCAGTTATTCAGGAGCAATGCTTTTATATTAAATCGCCCCCATATCATCAGAGTTGGAGGCGAAGAAGGAAAAAAGGCGATGGCCTCAAGAGGTCAGTGGCAATAACAAGAAGGTTGCTCTCAGCTGACCCAAATGAGAAAATTCTGAGATGGTCCTAACGTTACCCAAAAAAGTGTATTTTACGTATTTCCTTTTCTAAGCAATAAAGTACCTATCCGTCATACAGGGTGTCCCAGAAGTTATGCACAATCCGACACCTTCGCGTTCTACAACTGATTTCCAACCAAAAAAGAGCGTTAGTCTAATAAAGTTAAAAAGCGGTCATCTATTTGATGTCAGAAAACATTTTTTTAATTGCATTGAAGATGTGCGATTGCTGCGCGAAATGGCAATTTTGTCAAAATCTTGAAATCGCCTGTTTTTCATCTAGCCTAGAAACCCCATTAACGCTTAACGCAGAACTGTGCAGGCCTGGTCAAACGTGCGACAAAATGTCAGCTTAACGACGGTGTAGTCGTTTTGGTTTTAAAAAATATTTTTAGTTTATGAAATGGTGTTTATCTGCAGAAAAAAGAGTGTTTTCTGTTAAAATTGATGTTTTTCCATAAGTTTTGGCGAAAAAAAGTTGGAGGCGGGATGTACGTAACTTTTCTCGCTGAATCGAATGGTGACAACGACCTCTCAAGTGACGATTTAAGTTAGTTTTGTCGGATGCATGAACCCGTTCGTTAGTAAACAACGTATACGGCATTTCTAAGCTGTCCGGCCAAAGCCAGGATAATCGAAAAGCCTAGAAACGGCTATTGTTTGTGTTCATTTACGATTGATTGCGATGACTTGCTTTCATTTGAATAGCTAAAAAATGTTTCCTGATGTCGAACAGATAGACAATTTAACGCTCTTTCCAACGGTGTCATCAAATTTGAGCGATCTCCAAAATTGAGGGAGTTATGGCCGTTTAATGATAAAAGATCGAAAACACGAAAAAAATCTTAAATCGTGAATAACTCGGAAACGAGGCCTCTGGCAGAAAATGGCTTTGAGGCATTTTTGTTCGGAAATGAGTTGTAGAACACGTAGGAGTCGGATTGTGCACAACTCCTGGGACACCCTGTTAAACTAAAAAACGCTCCAAATTCTTTCACTGGGGTTTATTATTCAATTGGCTTGCGTTCATGATTTGAATGTCTACTAAGCTTTGGAGTGTGCGTGTTTCGCAGGTGATAGAGCGATTATTGAATTTCAGGAGATATGCATAGAGCACGTAAATCTGTTCTCAACCAAAATACCTGTTTGGATTGATCAGTTGATCATATTTGTGTGCCTCCTGAAATTCAATAATCGCTCTATCACTTGTGAAACACGCCCACTCCAAAGCTTAGTAGAAATTCAAATCATGAACGCAAGCCAATTGAATAATAAACCCCAGTGAAAGAATCTGCAGCGTTTTTTTATGGTTATCAGGATGCTTCAACCCGTGTTTCGGCTACAAAGCCTTTTAGGAGTTCACTCCAGTATTCACATTACTACATCACTAGGTTACTGATATAAAAACAAAAACAATAATAAACCAAAATAAGGCAAATTTTGGCACATACATCGGGAATGGTTTGACCTACGGACCTGGGGAAGGCCTCATTCGATTCCTCGTGGAAAGTTCTTCAAAAAGATTACACATTTAGGACGCCTTGACTTTTTTGAGGTTTTTAAGGATTTTACAAAACTTTGACAACCCTTAAAGGCCACTTTAAATTAAGTGAGAGAGCTGGCTCAAGAATGGGGGCGTCGCCGGACCAACATAGATTTTTCCTGAAAATTTCCGCTTTTTTGCTTCAGCCGTTTGGGAGAAATCGTGCGTACTTACGGCGTACGGCGGACGGACGGAAAAATGTTTATTGCAGGTTCGGATTCTACACCCTTTGAAACGTAAACCATGAAATTTTCAGGGGGGTTAGAATTTTTTTCAAGAGCGATTACGATCTTTTATTATTGAATAATAAACCGAAAGACCCAATGTTTGTAAATTGGGGAAGCTACGGAGGAGGCACTGTCTTGGTCAGGGGCGGGATATGCAATGACCCGCACGACCGAGCGGTCTTGAAGGAGGGGTTGCTTTGTGCGCCGTGTATTATCAACCCCAATCTGACCTGGCCCTACGGCCAGCAGATTAGGCCCAGTAGCATTGGGTGTTGCAATGTTGATTATTTGTTTTTTTCTGACCAAATTCAGTTCTAGTAAAATGTTTGTTGACTCAAACATGTTATCCAGTTGTGGGACAATGGAAAGATATTGGAGTTTAAATCGAGTTCATATAAAGAGTTAGAGTTTAAACCAGATTGTTAAGATATAAACCAAAAAATGAATATTTAAAATGAAAAATTAAAATGAATTTAATGAATGAAAAGGTTCGTTTGTGAACAGTGTCTACGGCATTCCTGAGCTGTCCAGCCAAAGTCAGGATAATCGAAGCGCCGAAAGACGGATATT
Source organism: Creontiades dilutus (assembly GCA_031894815.1). Classification (NCBI taxonomy): domain Eukaryota; kingdom Metazoa; phylum Arthropoda; class Insecta; order Hemiptera; family Miridae; genus Creontiades; species Creontiades dilutus. Next base: position 1,347,936 of record JAVIWC010009611.1, on the reverse strand, counting down.
GTTTGTGTTTATTTACGATTGATTGTGATGAGTTGCTTTCAGTTGAGTAGCTATACCACAAGTGAGTATGTTGACATGATTTTTGTGTACGGTTTTGCCAACGGTAATGCTTCTGAAGCAGCAAGGGAGTCGCACTCCTCGTGTACAACTCACACCCTTGCGAACACATCGGATAGTATGAGGAAAAAATATTGGTAGATAACACAGTTTATGTCACTGATCCTTTTTTTCATCTAGTAAACTATTTTTTTTCTTGTCTGCTAATCCTTTTTGGTCACTAAGGTTTTGGTTATTACTACCAGCTATGTTCAAAAGCTATAGCGCACCATGATGAACGGGAATATGCAATAGGGAAACCACGCTGAAGGAAAGAAACGAAAGGGAAGAGTTGGTAATGATGCTGAAGCCTGGGTAGATAAGGGTGCATAGCGTCGGCAAAAAGATGAATGCAACTCATCGCAATCAATCGTAAATGAACACAAACAATAGCCGTCTCTCGGCTCTTCGATTATCCTGGCTTTGGCCGGACAGCTTAGAAATGCCGTAGACGCTGTTCTCAAACGAACGGGTTCATGCATCCGACAAAACTAACTTAAATCGTCACTTGAGAGGTCGTTGTCACCATTCGATTCAGCGAGAAAAGTTACGTATATCCCGCCTCCAACCTTTTTTCGTCGAGACTTTTGGAAAAACCTCAATTTCAACAGAAAACACACGTTTTCCAAAACCAAAACGACTACACCATGGAAAGCTGATATTTTGTCGCACGTTTTATCTGGCCTGCACAGTTCTGCGTCAAGCGCTAAAGGAGTTTCTCGGCTAGATCAAAAACAGGCGATTTCAAGATTTTGACAAAACTGCCATTTCGCGCAGCAATCGCACATCTTTAATGAAATTAAAAAATGTTTTCTGACGTCAAATAGGTAGAAAATCTAACGCTCTTTCCAACGGTGTCATAAAATTTGTTATTAAAGTTGTTATTTCCAAAATTGAGGGAGTTATGACAGTTTTTATGACATAAAATCGAAAACACGAAAAAAATCGTAAACCGCGAATAACTCGGAAACGAGGCCTCTGGCAAAAAGTTACTAATAGTCATTTTGGTCGGAAATGAGTTGTAGAACACGTAGGGGTCGGATTGTGCATAACTTCTGGGACACCCTGTAGAGGTTTTGTGAGTTTTTACCGTTTTAGTAGCTTAACACACGTCCGTAACCTGGCAGAGTGTATCTCAGGCATCCTCCCTTTTAGCCATCAACGTGGCACAGTGAACTTCAGTCACCCGACACGGCAGCCCATCAACCTGGCATCTTAGTACACCAATCTTTCACCGGACCATAAAAACCATAAAAATGGGCAGATCAACAATTCAAGCGTCATTGAAGCATTAGATAGGCCTAAACATTAAATTCTGAGAAATAAATTGTTTTTTTAATCATCATTTCTATTTTTGCCAGGAAAAGGGTTAAAACAATAATTTTGTCCTTAAATATTCCTTGGATTCTGTGTCAGGATTTGTGATAAAACATATTATAATGTAGGCACCTGATGAGGTGTGGAATCGGCGCGTTCTGCCTGCTCAAGAAATCTAAACATCTGAAAGCCAAAATTCAGTCCTAAACATAAGACACGCTCCCCAAAAGCCACTCTGCTTAGATCTACATAAGAGATATATTCAATAGTTAGGTGCTGTTAACTAAACGTTTGTGTTATAATTCTATTAAAATGGGCAATTCTGGTGTGTCGGAAAATGAAGCTTCTAGCGTTAGTTTTCTTTTGTAAGGCAGTTCCTAAGATTATAAAATGTGTAAAAATTATAGTAGTAGATATTGCAATGTAAAGTTATATCCAGGGCGGAATAGATAAAACAACCTCCTACGTCATAAATAAACTTCACAATCACCATCGTCAGACTTCAGTATCTCTTCTACGACTTCTTTTATTCAGGGGTGCCCACAGGGGGGGGGGGATGAAACAGACTGCGTGATTAAAATTATTGGGGGGGGGGGTCCAAAAAATTGGGGGGGGGGGTAAAGTTGATTGAAACAGTGTTTAACGTGAAGACATTCAAAAATATATATCATCCCTAAAACGTAAATAATAATAAACCTAGTAATTAATTTAAATATGGTTTGTTTTTCTGTCTGGGAATGTATAAATGACAATGATAGTGCTCGAATATTGTCCGTTCGGCGCCTGCACGTCGCCTGGTTTTCAATACATCATGGTTTTCATAAATCTTCTTTTAGTTTTAGATAAAATCAGCGTTGCTTACGAGTATTTTTTACATTTTGTTTTGGGGAGGGAGTACCAAATTACAGGGGGGGGGGGGGGGCTGATTCTAAGTTTTGGGGGGGTGCGTCATGACGCTTAGGGGTTGGGCACCCCTGTTTTATTCCAGTATGATGGTTAATAATTTGATGCCACGCTAATATTGTTCCTTTCCCATTAACACCTGAAGTTTAAAATCTATTCTCTGCACAACAATTTCTGCTATTCACAGTCCATCGCTTATGTTCAAAAGTTACGTAACGTGTCGACTAGTTGGCCAATAATCCCAATCACGACATTGGAGTAGGGTCTTGATTAAGAGAAGTGAGAGTATCGCGGTTGTCGATTTTACCAAGATGTACAAGTTCGTGACATCCAATCTTCTGTTTTTCAGCCCAGAAATCAGAGGTGCCAAAAATCTGAGGTATGTTCGAAGCACAGTCCGAAGTAACGTTGTACATTTAACAAGAGTGGCACCGTACATGTCATTCTCCCATCAGAAAACGTCAAAAAAGTTTTGGGGAAATATGAAACCTGTGTGTTTCTGGTTGCATTTATTCCTTTATTTTATTTCATTTGTTTTTCACTGAAGAACCTGCTCCTGTAAAGTTTTACTCGGAAACCAGTGGATTTTCAACAAACATCGCTTCCTTTCCTGTCAGCAATTTTTAACCACAACTTCCTCCTCACCAGAGATTAGATACTTTGCTTCTCTCCCTTGGTTGTAAATGCGAATGATTCACCTACCTTATAGATAAACCCAATCATGGTACAGAGAAAACCATCCATGACGAATGCTGAAAGCTGATCCGTGACGTATTTGGTTGTTCTAGCCGTATGCCCGCATCTACGCGAGTATCGCTAATTCATTTTTTGTTTGTTCTGTTAAAATTAATGTGACGTGTACCTCATATTCATTTATCCTGAATGTATTTCTGTAGAATTGTGAACAAGAAAAAAATCACCAGAATTGCCCGTTACGAATTACAGAGGAATGAAAATAAGTCTTACCAAAAAACATCTTCCTTTTCATTATTCTTGATCGAATAAAGTTCTACATATCACCTGCGTAACAAATATGTTTTGTACGCACTAAGGAGTATGATGGAGTTTCATAACGGTGTACTTATGCCTGTAGTCAGCATAAACAATGCCATATGCTTTCCGAAAATACTTTACTTGATTTTCGAAAGTTGTGATGGATATGGTTAGTTGGCCCTTCCCTATTCTTGAATCCGTCGCCTTGGGAGATGAATCAGACGCCTTCAAGCATCTGGGTCATCTCCTGAGCGTGGCGGGCATTACCGCATTCAGCTCAATGGAAGGGGCAACTATACCATTCCATCACCTCACACAGTATTGATAGAAAAATGCTTTACGTTTCACCTGCATAACAAATACAATTTATGCACCAAGGACTATGGTGGATTTGTTAATGCTTCGTAGATGCCTATAGTCAGCATTAATTATGCCACTGATAAAATGAGTCTGTTTGATCGTCACTTGTCTACGTCTATCCATACTTACGCGATATGAATATGACGTAACGATGTAATAGTAGTGTTTTCCTTCCTGAATCAGTCTAATAGCCTATAGAGTATTGTGTGCCTTGATCGATGTGTCTGTAAATGTGCTCATTGTCAGTTGTTCATCTGTAACATATTTTCACTATTTTACGTCTTTCTTTTTGCCTATTTTTGTGTAACTTGGTTGGTGTTTAATTTATTGTTACATCCTCGATGTTACATAGAAAAGTACACTAAGTTAGGTAGTTGAAGTAATATATGGTGTTTTACTAGAAAGGCTCTGCTGTAGTGGTCCATGTGGTAATCAATTTTCTTCAAGCATTTTCTATGTACCCACTTGTTATCTCGGTGGTACACAACATTTTGTTCAATTCTATGACACACACTTTTTTACTAGGCTCTCTTCTGATCGTGGGCAAGTAGATGGTTTACGTTTCTGTTTGCAGTTTTTGTACGGACAGTAGGAGAAGGACTCTATAAGATACACATATTAACTCATAACCAATAGATATTAGCGATTGGACAAAAATTCGATAATGGCACTTTCAATTTAAATTCCGGAGAACTTAAGTGGGCTGTAGGTAGATAAGTACGTATTATATATATTTCATTAGAACTGATTCTTGAAAGGTTCCATGTTTACCCAATAAAATAGGATATTCAACCTAAACACCTCAATTTTTCTTCGTTCATTGTTTCGGTGAGTCCTTTTTTTTCTCTTTTATTCATTATTTCGTGAATTTCATTGATTTTTTATTCATTTGACTGGAACAATTAATTTCAACACTGCCAAGTGGGACACTGCAGTACCTTTTCTCACTATACCATTTTACTTTTTTCTGTAATGAGACGTACCTTTCCTAGCCTTTTTGTTTTCCATTGAGTTACCTAATTGCCCATGACTTTCTATTATATGTGTTATGAATCTCCTCCGATTCTGTGCTGTGCTGTGTCAATGTGTTTTCTTCTTATATAGCCTCAGGCACGAGCCACTTTGGTGAGTAAATTTTGATCGTTTCCCCCCCCCCCCCCCCCCAAACTTGTATTAGTTTCAGGAAAATCGACAAACTTGAATTTTGCTCCTAGAAATTCTTCTATTTCGATCCTGTTGGGATCTTCTTCGTTCTTTACCCTTCCGTCCTCCTTTAATAACACGTTTTTTATCTCATTTTTGCCAGCACTTGTAATTTGGTTTATCATTGTTGAAAGAAATTGTGAATTATGGATTTCCCTCTAGCTATCTGGACATAGACTCACCAAGTGTTATGCAGTAGATGACCCTACTCCCTTTCCCTCTTCTAGTGAAACAGCACCGTCCACTCATTTTTCTTCACACCACTTCAAAGATGAGTTAATCTCTGTGCCTGTGGGGGTAGACTGACTGATTGGATTGACACCTGCATATATGAGAGGTGCAGTTCCTTTTCAAAACAAGGTTCAACTGTACTTAGTTCAAAACTCCATCCTGGGCTGATCAGAACCGCTGATGCGTGCTTTAGTTCTACAAGGATGCTAATCGAGAATTTTATCAATAGTGACCACAAATCCAAACCCTAGTCTATTCGTAGGAGGACCATGAATGCCATTGGGCACTCATTGCCTTGGTTGATGAAAAATCTTCTACCATGTACAATAATTGTATCTATTGCTAATAATACAATTGGGAGGTGACCTAGAAGATTTTTTCCCGCCATTCGAATCTGGAGTCAGATTTGTACAATGATTTGTAAAACTATTAGTTCCATCAGGTGATGCGCATCAATTACTAATCAATACAATTATTGTATCCATTGCCATTCCTGTTACCATTTGGCATAAATAACATTTTGAGAAAAAGAGAAGTGCGAAGCAGTATTCATTAGAGACCAATGAATGAATTTTAATTCTAATTATATTATTTTATAACGTTTTAATTCCACAATTAACGAGAGATAAAACCCAAGTTCCTTTTTAAATTAATAACAACTACTGATCATTACTTTAAGGGATATTGATCAAAATTGGTGTAGTTTATCCCGAAGAAGGATACCATAAGTTTTTTCAGTCGTTTCACTGAAACTAGGTAAATAACATTTTGAGAAAAAGAGACATGTGCGAATAGTTTTATTGAATGAAGTGGCAAAACTGTCCTTAGTATATTAAGGGTTAAATCATAAATTGGTTAGTTGAAGAAGATAATTTTTTCAGTCGTTTCACTGAAACTAGGTACATTGTCAGGGGCATAACTGAAACTGGGTTCTGCTGAATCAATTGAACGTTAATAGTGTTAATTTTACGTATGCTTTGTTCGATATCGCATTTCTTTCATGGAATTTATTTTCAATCAACTTTCTTTCAAACCTCATGTACAATACATTGCAGTATTTGAGAGTGTCAACTCGAAGATAGTTCGTCAGCACTTCAAAATGAGTAACTATTCAAATATTTCCTCAAAAGTGAAAGCTATTTAGTAGAGCATGTTGAGTGTTCGCATATTACGGTAGAAACTAGGAAGTGCTGAAAGTCATTCTCTTGCAGCTTCAATATTTTGAATATTCCCCATACTATAGAGAGCAGTGTTTTATTTATAAGTTTTTCATGTGCGCTTTTCATCCGGTAGTCGAATCTATTGGGGTCATGAAGTTATCGAAGTAGGTATTGTTCATCGTGAGATCGAAATTGTTGGAGGTAGGCTGCCAATCACTTGGAAATGTAGGTACCACTTTTCGAAGTTAATAAACAACCTAGCGCTGTAGTATAAGTTTGGATTAAGTAGTTGTGTATCTTCTCTTAAAAATCAAAGTTAGTCTGCAACTCACCGTTCCTTAAGCTTACTTTCAATCTTACTACAGTGTGCATACAGCTTCACACTAGTTGGCATGTGGTTACCCTCTTCTTCATTAGAAAGCATGGTACTACCCTTTCTTCTCTGGTGTGAGCATTAACTTTAAAAAGTTAGTCAAGATTATGCATTAGGTATTTGCATCTAATTTTTGTGGCTTTTCAGTCAATCAAAATGCTGAAATGTCCATAATACCACTACTGTTTCTTTGGTTCTGTACATCCGAAAATTCAACTCCTGGACATGATATAATAATGCATTTAATTTGTTGAGATGAAATAAATTAGGTGTTTCTAGGTAATAGATGTGCTAAGCCTTGTCATTATTGATAACCATCAGTAGAGTTAACTATAGCAATCTTCGTGAATTAATTTGAACACAAATTATTTCTTACTACTCTGAATTTGTGCCATCTACATGTTGGATCTGTCAGGACAAAATTCGGAGTTGTAAATGTAGTTTTTTTTTATTCGCCAGTTGACTCTGTCCTGAACAGTAATGATAACGCTACATCAGGGAAATCATTTGAAGATAAATATGCATGGATTGCTGGTGGAATATTGGAGATTTTTGCTTGGAATTCATGAGCCTGGACAAATGTCAAATGTAGTTTCATAATAGAAAGGTGGATGATGTAGTTACTGTCGGATACCTAGTACTTTGTGATAGGGATATTGAAAGTAGGAAGTGATCCTAGGACAGAGGTACCATCTGCAGAAGATTTGACGAGAGTGTTGCTCTTTCACTTCATTTCCTTCAACGATTGAATTTGATTTGACATGAACAGGAACGGAAGAGATCCTTGAACTGTTCGGATGTTTCAAGTCTTCGCCCATTTACGAATCAGAACTCCTCAACTATAATTTCACAATAAAATATTCTAGTACGACCATATGGCTCATACTGTCCGGCTCTAAGAATAATTGATTCACTGAATACCCGCAAACTATACAATCCCAACAATGTTTTGCAATAACAACATTGCGCATCAGTGGTATTAAATAATTGTTTTGGAAAAGTGAATGAGTCATACAAATGTGGAGGTTACCACAACAACTTAATCTTGACCAATGTACTTAAAACGAATGCAGCTGGATATAGTGGAGTGCCAGGGTATCGTTTAGGTAACATGTACCTAGCAATTTTTATTGAACTCATTTCAAATTTGTATTAACTTCAGTCGTTTATGACCGACTTTTTTTACTGTCTCGATATTTTTATTTTCACCCAAAACCCCTAATTTAATAGGCGTTTACTATTTACGTGTCAGCAACAGAACAAAACACTCAAGCAAGATCAATGTGCCAAAGGTAGGTATCGTAAGGGCTGTATTTATTTGTTGATAGCAGGGTATGTTACTGTGAAAATTTGTCCTTTAAACATAATTACATGGGGTAGAACTTTAGAATGTATGGAAACTTGAAAAATTACATTTTATGCAGAATATTTAGATTGTACGAGGAATCATATTGAAGCCAGAAGCGAATATTGAGGATATCCAACAAGTACATTAAATTCATTCGATTAAATCTGACATAGCCTCAATATTTCACAGCTTTATGTATTTTTAACAGGTAATGTTAAAAGGAAGAAATTAATACATGGGGAATCTAGTCTGAAATCGCTTAATACTTGTAGGTATTATAAGCAGTGCTTTTGTAGCTATTGGTAGCAGAGCTTCATATTTTCAAAACGGAGAATTTAGGTCAGGTACAACTGTAACAACAGTCTTAACTGAAAGAAGTTGGAAGTTGGTTCCTATTTTATTGTTTTAATTAAAGAATACCTACCTACTTAACAAAGCTTAATAGGAGAAAATAGCATTTCTATTTCTACTTAGATTCATTAAGACAGCATTAAATGTAGCAAATTTTGCTACATTTTTTAGGCCCGGTGTAGTTGACGTACTGACTATAGTAGGATTATTTTTTTTCTGTATTCCACTATTGTTCGAAAGATTTCATCAACCCTCGATTTTTGATGAATCTCTGGAATCCTTAACTAGCTTAATCAGGCCTTGGCAAAGGTTGAGCCGTTAAAAGTGTTAATAGTAGGTAGGAAGGCACTTATTAAGGTGATGTTAGACTTCCAGAGGTTCTTTGTTGCGGCTGTAACCAATAGGTAAATTAAAAATATATCAACGACTGTCGCGTAGCTTAATCCTAAGAAACAACGAAATTTCAAAAACACAATTTGTCTGGGGTATATCTTGAGTTGGTTGATTCAAGGAGCAGTACATCGACAGCTGCTGCCGCCTTTGCCATCGCAACCTCAGCATCAAGCAATCCCCGGGATGTAACGAATGGGGACCCTACCAAAAACAGGAACAACTGTGATACCAATTCCAGGCCTGGCTCATACAGGGAAAGGCGTCGAAAGGAAAGCGTCATGTCCACTGCTGCCACCATGAGAGTTCTCAACGTTCTCCGCCACTGGGTGTCAAAACATTCTCAGGTTAGTTTGATCAATATTGTGTTTCAAGTACTGTTGTAGCAGATAATGGTTATTTACATATGCTTGGGAACCCAATCAAAACGTTCGTTGCCCTCTGCTCAATATAAATTATATTAGAACACTCTCTAGTAAGTACCTTGGATTTTTACGTCAAATGATACTATTTTGGTCTTCAAGAACAACCACTTCTTTCCTCCCTACTAGCCGACCACTTTCTTCTTAACAGTTCTCATTATCTGGTTATGTTTATGCATTGTCTAATTACTTTTTTGGCTCGTAAAAAGTTCAAATGATTCTCGGTGTAACTTCATTTATGATGGTGGTAAGATGTGTTTTCAAAGGTCCTGCACTTCTCAGGAAATGGCATATATCTTTGGATACGGTTTCTCATTTACTAACACTATTGTCTGCTCGCGCGTAGAATGATAGCCTTCGCACGTTGAGTTGAATATCATGATCATTCTGATCTGATTATTCATGAACCCAAGATCCTGCTGATACTGCTGTACATTCTATTTTACTATCTATCAGATCATGTACCAAATATCACTTCCATCATATTATCTGGTAAAAGTATTAAAGCTGATGAATTTGAATCTGCGCTTGCTGAAACGATTGCACGTGCATTAGGTGTAAGCTGTTGCAGCCACAGCAACTTGAACTAGGTATCACATACTCGATTGTTGAAAGCTCTCCAATTTCCAAAAGCAGCTGACTCGTTCTCCGAATTCCCCTAATAATTGTAGGTATTGAACTGTGTGATATTAAATTGCTACGCTAGGAATAAAAACTCGTGTCAAGTACTAAATCATAGCCGTCAATGTATTCAACAACAAAACATTCCAAGTAAAACAGGTGGAAAATGATATGATCAACATGGAAAAAACGCAAAACCTGTTGCCCTTTCTGAAAATGGAGGCAATCACTCAATGGATACCATCTGATGCAAGAAATATCACGTTCACGCTCAGTTTCAAGATACGGATTGGCCTTTCCAACGGTGAGCCCAGCGCCCCTAGCTGATGAATTTCGACTGCGCCCCATATGGGCTGAAAAGAAGCGCCAATATCTCTCTTAGGTTTGTTGCAGGTACAGCTAACTTCAATTTTATTTATAACTTTGAAGACAACACGTGTTGTTGTTGAAGTGATAGGTACTCTAATTTCCGAAATGGATTTTCGTTTGACTCGGTTCTTCCAGATCTAAATACATAACGATTTCAAGGCCTAATAATTGTAGGGTGATTAAACTGTTGAAAATGATATTAAATTGTTATGCAAATTAACAGAAATATTTTATTTTTATTCTTACAATTTCAACTCGTGTCATCCAGTACTAAATCATAGCCATTAATGTATTTAAACAACAAAACATTCTTGCAGTATTAAACAGGAATAGTGAAAATCCCACGATATCTGATACTTCAATAAAACTTTTTAAAAATGACAAAACCTGTTGCACCTAATGCTTGAAATGGAGGCAACACTCAATGGATACCACCTGATGCAAGAAATATCAAGTTTAGGCTCAGTTTCAAGATACGGATTAAAAGAGAATTCTGTATTTCCACACTATTGATGACATATTTTTTTAATGTTTAAGCCAAGAAGCGAATCTTCAATGTGTATAAATAAATTAATCATCTATTGATTATTGAATTATTTTATAGCCTGAACTGGCGTGATATTTAACTGATAACATCAATTACCCTGAACCATGGTTGGCTTTCTTCACAAAGACAATGATAGAATAGACCCTCTAATTGAAAGACTCATTCAAAAGTACAAACGATTCTTCCCACCTTGGTGGGAAGAAACACGTCACTTTAGTCGTTTCTTGAACGTCTTATAAAAATGGTGGGAAGTAAAACTACTGTCGATGTTAGCCGAAAACACCCGACGAAAAGTGTCTTCATCCGCGTGGCGAGCATTTCGGTTCCATGTCAATTTCTACGATCCAGCTGGATCGGCACTGGTTGCGACTAAAGCGCTTCAGCGGGCTGCCTTCATACTAAAGTATTGATTCAGCGGGTGGAGGTCATAACTTCCAGAAGGAATATTTCTCTTTTCCTACGGAATGTTGGCACGATTGATTGCTTGTTATCATTTCATTAAGGGAAAAAGCGTAATGTTTGTCGTCATTTCGTAAGCATTTGCATTTGAAATGTAATTATTTCCAGGACTTCGGTGTTCATTATAACTAATTATTTTTTAGTAGTTCAGTGCAAGGAATTCAGTTTGACCTCTCCACTTTTCATAGGGATATGGAGGAGTCGGGAATCCACCACGACGGCGCGCCACCCGACGCCAATGCACCAAACGATGATTCTACCGTAAGTCTTTCAAGTATTTTCCAGGTTGGAAATCAAAATAAGAAAGTTATAGTGCTTCAGTCACCTGGGATTGAAAACGAGAATGCAATCCAAGTGCAAGGGGAACTCCCCAACTTGATGGACGCGGTCAACCAACCTGGTGACGGTGCACCTGACGCTGATCAAAGCATACAGTTAGAGAACGAAATCACTTACGCAGCGAATAATCAGTCGGCAGAAAGTGTTGAAACTGTTTCTGCGGTTGAAGATTCACATAATGTGCTTGACGATACCGCGAACGAAGTTAGTAGCATGGAAGTATCTGAATATACTTCTCAGGAAATAGCTGAACAGAACGTACCTGAAGGTCAAGAGTTGATTTATATCCAACCTGAAGACATAAAAGATCAAGAGATGCAATATATTGATGTTTCCGCATCCAATGAAACTGTCACTGCTTATCAAGGTAACTTACCTACTGATGCAGTGGCTCAAGCCTTTCAGGATGCCGTAGCAGATACAGAAATTCCTGTGAAACAGGAAATAACCCCTATGCAAGTAAATCCTCCGCCTAAACGGGTAAAACCTAACCCGTACGCTTCTAAAGAGGATTCTAGAACACGGTTTTTGTGTCCGGTGTGTGAGAAAAGTTTCCGTCAGAAGCATTTGCTCCTTTGTCACATTAAATTGCACGACGGAAGACCGAAAAGTAGCAGTGTCTATATGAGTAATTGCACGACCTGTGGAGGGAATGTAAGGCTAACCAGCGAGCAGGCCCGCCTGCTCCAAGAAAGGGGAACCGAAGATGCTCGAATTATTTGTTCGACTTGTAAAATCCTCGGGCACGACGTCATTCAACAGCAGAAAGCAGTACCAGTTGAACTGAAGCCAGCTTTCAATTTTGCCTGTGACATGTGTGGATGTGACATCAAACTGACAGACGACCAGTTGCAATTGGTTGAAAGGAAAGGTGCGGAAAATATTCGTATCATATGCGCCCCTTGCAGCATGAAAGACGCCGATCCAGCTGAAGCTAATTCAAATGAAGTTGATGATATTAAATGTAATGTATGTCGCCGCACAATCATTAATACAAATAGAGATGGCTCCACCCGCACAAGTCCAACATGTGCTGAGTGTCTGGCCAAGGGTGAAGATGCGATGGCAGTGGACAATATCAACCCTTCTGACGACACTTTCCTCTCTAATTGTAACATGTGCCACAAAGAATTGTTTTTTGCAGAACAACCTCCTCGAGGGGTTAAAGTAGTATGTGAGACTTGTAAAAACAAAAAACTTGGCCGAACAGTTCAACCTGCTGAAACTCCCGCCAAGCCTGTTGAATCTCTCGCTGTTATGTACAAGTGTAACAATTGTTTCTGCAATATGCAACTTTCTGCTGAACAAAAAGAGTTGCTAAGAGTTCGAGGAGTATGCGGAACGAAGATTATCTGTGCATCCTGCCATGCTAAAGAAACTTCGAAACCAGCCAGCGCTAAAAAGCCAAGACTATCTGTTAGGACGTATCAATGCGACATATGTTTAATGGACATGATTTTGGATTATACACCCGATGATGATGATGACATTATATGTAGTACATGCCGGAAAGCAGAAGAGAAAGAACAAAATAAAAGCAAGATCGCTGCCTCTACCAAAAGGGTTAATGACACTAAACCACAACATATTATCAAGAGTATTCAACCCTCCATTCGAACTCCTATTAATCGTTGCTGTACATGTAACAAGACTCTTCCACTGTCTAAATCTCAAATTCAGAAATTGAAAGAAAAGGGTGGGCGCGCCCGTGTGAAATGTTTAGACTGCAACCGGAAAACTGAAGAAGAACTGCGAAAAACGAAGAAAATTATCAAGACTGAAGAGGGAGTTGACTATAAGTGTGAAATATGCTCAATATCTTTCGGGCAGCGCTTTGACGATTTCACCGAACATTTCAGCAGGGTTCACGTACCAGAATCCGACCCTGACAAAACTAGTAAAGGGCTGTACAAATCCAAGAAACCATTAATGTATTGTCCAATATGTGAAGCTGCTTTCACTGATCGTACAAATTTAAAAATGCATATGAGCACCCATAAACCAACAGAGCTGCAGCGTGTAACGGTGCCACGTAAGCCTTGTACACTGTGTTTTGTAAATTTGGATCGCACACAAATGATCAAACATTACAAAGATACCCATAAAATTGATATTGTGAAACTTCACTACACTTTCAAAACCGCTGAGGAGTTGAAAGAGTGGAAAACCAACCAGGAATCGTCCACGAAGATTAAATTTTTGATCGTTGACCCCAGGGCAAAAGTCGTTAGAGGCAGAACAGGGTTGGTTGTGAATTTGAGATGTCAGCACTCCGTTCAGAAAAAAAGTGGATCAAAAGACAAGTGCCCTACAGTGTTTTGTCCTGCAATGATGACGGTTAATGAGAGACCATCTGGGCGTTATGATGTTGAGTACATTGAAACTCATATTGGGCATGGTGAGCTTTCAAACCTTCCAGAAGAGGACCAACAGCTTGTTGTTGAAATGTTGAAAGGTGACAGTACGGTCGAAGAAATAATTGAGGAACTGAAGAAACACTATAATGATCCAACATCTGATGATTTGTTGAAGAGTATTTCAGGATTACAAAGCCTTAATCTCATCACTTTACGGAAGGAGCTAGGAGTGGTGGGTACTTTATCGTCTAGCACAAGCGATGACGAAAGCGAAGTAGACGGCATAACAGACAGTGAACTGGACGAATCGGTCGTAAGGTACGTTGACGTTCCAGAATCGTTATCTTGGTTGTTCGAACCGACCGAAAACGGTCCTGATTTAGACGGCTCCAAATCCGAACAGCGAGAGTCCGAAGAGATCCAAGAAGAGCCGGGTGACAACTACAAACTTGATTTACGTCCTCAAAACTCGGAAGACGACCCGCTTGCTGCCAAAAAATTCGAGATCCTCCGACGCCTCACGGAAGTTCTGAACAAGTGCACGTGTGACGAACATTTGGAGATCGTGGACGTATATCTCAATCCGTGTGAGCAAACTTTGAACGAACTGTCATCCGGCCGAACTGTTGAAATTGTTGACGAAGCTGATGACAGTGCGCCAGCTGATGATAATTCCGCGGCACAAGAATTGAATCCCCCCTCGAAAGAAGAGGAACCTGAAACAGACATCCCACAGGAACGTTCAAAGAACGAACTCTCTAACGAAATTTCTGCATAATCTACTTTATTAATATGACTATGTACATAATTATATTGAATTTCTAAATATACGAGTATTTTTAAGTAGTTGTTTTCTTTTTAAAATTGAGCCCCCTTTTCATGGTCTCTTCTTAATTTACATGCCTACTACTCCTGAACGAATTGGAATAGATAGACTAAGTTTGAATTTCCCCTCATTTGATTTTTGCTTATCTGTCTTTAATTAATTAAGAAAAGGTATTTCTTATTAGCATAAATAACAAGTTCAATGGGAAATGAAATTCTTTGAAAGAAAAGTCTGGTTTCAACGTAATTACTGAATGTATGATTTAATCAAATGGCATATTTGTGTTGAATGAGATTGTTCTGTCTCGGAAATCCCACTAACACTAGAGAATCTGTAGAATATGCACTTGGGAAGAGGAAGGGGCAGAGTTTTTGGAAACACTGATTAAATCAGCTTCCGATTGACTGGCTCAGGAATATTTTGCTGTAGGACAGGAAGTAGATAATGCTGAAAATATATTGGTCCAGACCGGTGATGTATTAGAATAATTTATCCAATTCAGCTTACTGACTTCGATTATGGTATTTTCAACATTTGGTATGAAGCTTCTAAAATGCATGGCAACCTACATTATTTTTAAGTTTGTAACAAAACAAATCGTTAGCGTATCAATTTTTAGGAAAATACGAAGTACTCAAAAGTATTCCAACTGTGAACTATAACATTAAAAAATTATATGCACGAAATTACGCTGAAAAATTACAAAGGGAAAACTAGTTTGTAAAGATAAATAAACGAAAATTCGCTCTTACAATCATGCAACACTACTGGATCGTTATATCGAGAGTTTTGCTTGATGCTTTGTTTTGCTGGGTTTTTGTAAGGTACATCCATTTCCAGTTTGTATTATTTAGTTAGGTATATTAGCATTTTCCTAATTTTATCTTTCTGAGTAGCAGGTCAAAGAATGATCATACATTTACGAATCAGAAATGTACGTTTCCGTTATAGCCTGTGCCTTTGAGAAATTCCGGCTTCGAAGTAGTTCTGGTTGCCTAAAACAGAGCATTGAGAAACTCAGGGGACCCAGAAGATTTAAACTGAAATGATCGAACAGGCAATCATTGTTAGGGCTCTTTTATGAAATCTACTTTCAATAGGTGGGAATAGATATCATTCTTCCAATCCCTCCAGAATTATTGAACGGCAAGCACCCAATAATCTTAAATTAATGCACTCTCCTTCTTAATCCTTAACAATTGCGTTTGCAACAGCAAATTTATTAAAATAATATACATTATATATGGTTAGGTCTCCTTTAGCTCCCCATAAACTAACTTTATCACATTTTTTTCATATTTAACTGGTTAGGAAATCCTGAAATCAAATTAATAAATTCATGTTATTACTGAAAAAGTGGCTCATGAGATGGAATTTTAGATTCTATAGAAGTTTTATGGCACATACATGTGCTACGAAATATATCCAAACCTCGCCCGCTTTTTCTGCCATCGGACTGTGTGGTCCACTCAAATATCGTCAATAATACTTAACAAACAAACCCAGTTACCAGACTTCATCTACCTCCTTTTTTTCTAAATCATATTACCTCGGATATATTAATTAATGTTCCAACTGCTATTTGTAGGACTTCGAGCAGGACCAAAGGCTGAAATGTTTGACCATCGAGTTTCTTGAAGACATCATTTACAGTCCGAACCTACTCCCTGCCGAGCACAAAGCCGCCTCTCAACTTCTGAAACTCATCACCAAAGAGGAAACTGAGAACAGCAAAGTCGATTTGGACAAACTACTAGCCCTTCCGCAGGTCAGTACCTGTAACCTCTTGTCCAACCGCCTCATTAATGCATTCAAATCTAGTTTGCAAATCAAATAAGTTTTAACAGATCATAGAGTACAATCATATTGTATCCATAAAAATACATAACACAGTCGTGCATATAAATACAATTTATTTAGGCTTCCTGCGTTGTATGGAAGTTACAATGAAAAACGCAAGCGCTTTTGGGTAATACTTTGCCCCTTTTTCAGGCTCTGTAATTTATCAAGACACCAGCATGGATAAACAATAGTTTTACAACTTTCCAAATGCAACTCCGCTATTTAAAACATAATCATTAACCATCAAATGACCAACAACAGTAATTTTATAATTCTAATCTGCAGAAACAAACAATTACGAATCAAGTCAATCAACGCCAACGTGTATTGATCAAATAAATCAAGCAATCTGTCATCAAACCAAAAAGCTCCCAGGCACATTTCTGTCTTCGAAAATCTCCTAGGTTTCAGTTGCTAAATTAATAAAAATACCATTTTGTTGCTCTCTGACGTTGTCTGTTTAAAAAAACTTCCCGCATCCGTCCTGTTACTATCGAATACACCTTCAAAATACACCCCTCTAAAATACCCGCTCCATTTCTATCCAGCTATTACTTGTTGTGACCCCTCCGATTCGTTCTGAAATGTCTATTAGTTAAGGCAAATACTGACTGAAGAAAAGAGCATAGGGAACCCAAAAGTCCTCTTATAAAATGTGGAAAAAATATACTCCGAGTTTTCTTCCGACTTCAATACAATAGTATTTGTTATCCGTTGATTAATTTAATCTCGTTCACAGACTCCCTGCAAGGAGAGCATTGAGACACTATCAGCTCTCGAAATCGCTGAGCAAATGACCTATGTCGACCATCAGATTTTTGTTTCCATTCGGAGCGAGTAAGTACCATTCTTCAACGTCAAATGTATACCTAACTTTCCTACCTATAATACATCGTTTTTCTATTGTTTTGTATGTCTAAAATTTTGATTTTTCAACTATTACATTGCTTTTATATATTATATAATTTTGTTATAGGGAGTTTCTTGGTCAAGCATGGATGAAAACGGACAAAGCGACGAGAGCACCTCACATAATACTTATGACTAAACGATTCAACGAGGTACGTTGTAACTTTTCAGGTTTCCAAAAAATTTAGGAAGCAGACTAGACTGGTCAATCAACCTTCACCATATACTGTAAAGATTCACTAGTCAAGAATGAATTTATATTAGCTTTTATAAAGCTTGTTACAAGAATTTGTTGACACACAATAGCCCTAAAATGAAATTGTTCATAATGTTCCTAAACTCAAAACTTTGGATTTTGATAAAATTTAAAACGTGGAATGTCTGAAAGATGGTGATGTCCGAGAACTTATGGTTGAAAGATATGATTTTAAAACAATTACTTGACAATCTCAGGGTGGTAATAAATCGTTTTTCAGGTTTCCCAGCTGGTAGTGTCAGAGATTATCAGGAGATCCAATATGACTGCTCGAATCCATGCAATCGAAAAGTGGGCTGCTGTGGCTGATATTTCTCGCTGCCTTCATAACTTCAATGGTGTCCTCCAAGTGTGTGCAGCCTTCACAAACAGCTCAGTTTTCCGGTTGAAGAAAACGTGGGAGAAAGTTTCTAAAACTGTAAGTCAACTGTAATACTTTGAAATTGTAGGTATCTACCTACCTAATTACTTATTTAGTAAGGGTCTTGAGTAGAACAAAGCCTCCAAACCTACAAAGGTAGCGCCTCTATTACGAATGAAGTACCAAACGAACGAAAGTAATATGAGAGACTTGTTTTTAAACACATTCCAATACTTCCAGGTCCCCCTGTACGACGAGAGCCTCTCATTACATACAGAGAAAGCCTGTTTTTTAGTTTTAGTCGAATTCGAGATGTGCATTCCAAAAGGAGTAAGGGGAGAATTTCAGGGGACAGCATATCCATGCTGTAACAGTACTAGAATAGGTAAAAGTTGTTGTTTGTAGAAAATAATCTGATTATTACTTTCAAAGCCTCATTTAGACCCCTCCTCTTGGAAATTAAGGTGGCAGCAACCGTGAATGCTGCTTCTCTTACAGTTGCAAAGGTTGTAAAGGTATTGCTATGGTTGGGCTGGTCTTGTAAATGACTCGTCCCCCCATGTGCCTACCCATTTAAAATTTAAAAAACAAAGTGCTAAGTACCTCTCTGATTCCCGTCATCAATGACTCAATGATTCATTACCTTCCCATTCAAGCTTTTTAAGAGAGGAGGGTTTTTAACAGCTTCGTTCCGACGAGTGGTCCGTTAACAGAATGCGCATTTTCCTGTTTTCCAACACGTAAGGCTGCCAAAACAGCCATTGTCGGTAGCTGCTCCAACTTGAGGGAGCTGTTGATAGCACTTGAATATAAATGGATACCACTGAGGGTTAGTAAAGAAAACCTTTGGCAATTTAAATCTCTTGCCTAACTGCAAGTTGAACAATGTAAAAACTGCAACGCAGGAGAGGTTGTTACGGCCCAAAAACATTCATACATCCGACTGAGTTCGAGCTCGCGTCGTTACTACGAAGGGGAGATTTCCCTTTAGTTGCAACATTCAAACATTCTCGACTGTGGGTTATACTCCTTGAACATAACAAGGTAATCCTAAGTGGATGTTGGATGGCTCAAATATTCCAACAAACGTTCATCCACAGTTGAGAGTTGTGAACAATTATCTAGAAGGCTGTATCTAATGTCCAGAGCTGTTGAAACAAACTTACTTACTGATTAAATGTGTTACATGAAGAAAAATTTTGGCGAGACATGCATTTATTTAGGGTCTCCTTGGTGGATTCAAACGATACTAATTATTTCTGTAAGCACTTGTGCAATGGAGAAGGAAGGTGAGTTTGGAAAGGTTGAAAATAATTGTTAATAATTAATCAAATCGAACATTGCATTATACGCACATATATGAAAACATGTACGAATGGACCTTAAGAGAAAGTTATTCATCCCAAGAAGATGAAGCAGTTGGGATATTTACTCTGTTTGTAAATAAAAGCGAATACATTACTCCTACGATTACGTAACCTGTAGAAGAATTGTAAAGGAATACTATAGTTACCCCTTACAAACGCTGGGGCGATTAATGCACGGAACACCTAGAGAATAACCATAACGTTTCCCCAGAGACGGTGGTTTCAAGAATCAAGAAGGGTGAACTATCCATATTAATCACAAATCTGTTTCTCAACATTATTTTGAAACTGATGTACTGCATGCGTTTATTTCAGACCAAACAAACGATTGAAAAACTTCAGACTATTGTATCTTCAGACGGGAGGTTTCGTAACCTCCGAGACGCCCTCCACCGGTGTGACCCCCCTTGCATTCCATACTTGGGGATGTATTTGACTGATCTGTCGTTCATTGAAGAAGGTACACCAAATTTTACAGAAGATGGGCTGTTGAATTTTTCGAAGATGCGAATGGTAAGTTATTGTTTATTCCACCTGAATTTGGATATGCCACCTTGAGTAATGAAACTTGTATATTGATGTATATGGTAAAACAATTCACTATTAAGTGGGTTCCTACGTTGATTTTGAGGATTGACCATGTTCGATTAAATATATGATTCCCTTACTATTAAGACTCTACAATAAGTTCTCAATTTTGGCGTTTTTATCGGGTGCACACTTTCAACCAACGTTTTAAAAGTTGTTGCAGCAAAATAAGAGTTAATTCGTTTCAGTTAACTTTTATAACATTAATCCAAAATATGCACTTTAAAAGTTGAATTTCATTGTTGATGGATTTTACAGATAGCACACGTAATTAGAGAGATCCGCCATTTTCAACAAACCCCCTACAAAATAGAGTTGATTGGAAAAGCTACGGATTACCTCCTTGATCCTTCTTTGCTCCTGGATGATGATGAGCTCTACCAGATCTCGTTGGAGATCGAGCCCAGGACATCGCGCCTCAGTGCTTCCACCATCCAGACACTCCCGTCCTCGTCCCAGAATAGATAGGCCATAATTGCCCCCTGGAGCTCACCGAAAAAATGACCGCATGTCACTAGCCCACAGTAAACTGTTTAGGTTTGTTATTGAAATGAGTTTTTGTTTCATTCGACCTTATGCGGAGTTATTATGCCTTTAACGACTTCTTGATTGGAATTATTATGACTTCCTAACGCCAGAACAAAAACAGAGACACATATTAAAATTATTCTCCCTGAAGTCAATAGAACAACTATTCACCAGAAAACGATAAAACAGATTCAAATATGAACAAATAGCCACCATTGAGAATCCTGTTATTTGTAGAATTTATTTTTTCCAATTACTCCAACTTTTACTACGCATATACCTCCATGCATATATACAATTGTAAATTTACAATTCGGTAAGAAACATGGTTTTTTGTGGCTTAAAATTAAACAGGCCTAGAGCTTATTTGATCCATTCTCCAAATCAGAACGAATTTTATTGGTATCCTCGCTTAAGTGGTACTAAAAAGTAAATGAATAAAATAGCTCCGCTAGAAATGTTCCAAAAACTCATTCAATACGTTGAAAGGTCATAATAACTTTTAACTACGGCTCAGTTCGATGTTTTTAGATTATTCCAGTATGTAGCTTGAAAAGATAAAATTGAATTTTGTCATAGGTTTGCCACAGTTATTGTTATTTGATTCTTTCAGCGCCAAGCCGAAATATAGGAGAGTGATGATGCGCATTTTTTCCTTCAATTTTCAGACGGCTTATTATGTACAAATCTATACCTATTAATTATTATAATCAACCATCTTTATATCTCAATTAGTAGATAAAGATTTTCTCTCCGACTTTTGATATCACGAACCGTTGAAAGACTGTTTCAGGTCCACTCCTACCCCATGAATTGTTATACATTTTATATGATATATCGCACTTGCACTTTAAAATTGTTAGGCGGATAGGAACCGTAAAAATTTTACTACGCTTGAAGAACTCTCGCTAAATTTTAAATTGCAAAGGACAAACGTACAATTAAAAGTTAATTCAATTGAAGCAATATTTCATACCTCTTTTCTTTCATAAAGCTTTATATATATAAAAGATATATATAGAACACAATATCCACAGTTTTATATTTATAGAACACAAGTATCCTCTCGTCGCGTTTTTTCAACTTTGCCTCATACTAACTTTGGATCTCAGTGACAATTTAACGGTGTGTATGGACCTACAAGTGATAGCGAAGAGATTTGGTTTAGCCATCTTAAAATTGAACCTCCAGGGGGTGATACCTTCTAATGACTTGAAATATTGATATTGTATCGGTACTTTAACAGTGATCAGTGAAACACACCTAGATACTCTTAGGAATCCTACGCCCAAGAGATAGATTTTATATCTTGAATCTAGTTATAATGATCTCGTTGAAGGAAATTATTTTTTAAAAATCAGTTAAATGTTTGAAAGTAAAGTTGTAATTGAGATTAATAAAATTTAATTTGTTGAAGCCAATTTTGAAAACTTGGCATTTTTCTTTCAAATGATACTATCGGATTTAAAGTATACCTGTCGATGGGGACACGGCTGATAATTTAGTTGATCCTCGTAAAATTCTTATAGTGAAGTCAAAAATTGAATGGAGTTTTATCGTTCAATTTCAGTAGGTACCATGAATCAATTTATTGATTAATTGAAACAGTTCATGAATTTTTCTCGTAATTTTATCGGCAGGTGAAGATTTATAGTTATTGTCTTAAGACAGTGTAATATTCTAAAGTCTCAAATTCCTGCTGTTTAAAAAAATGAGTAGAGTACGATATTAAATTGGCATTATACATAAGGACAATCAAATCGTGTAGAAGATACTAGAAATTGAAAAATGTAAATCTGAGCTCGATTTTACTCGGAACCAGATGACAAGAGAATTTCCTTTATTAACCATAGCAATGAAAATCAATAACTGTGTTGTAGCTACAAAACGATGTTATCCTTGTAGTTATTTGTTTATGTGTTGTTGATGTGTAAATGTTGAGTGATGAATGTCAGAACTGTAGCTGATTCTCTCGACTTATTTACCGATAATTGTTGAGTCTAGCTGATAGTGTTCAAAACGTAGATGACTCATTAGTTGAGTCAAGGAGGTTATTTGCCGATGATGGGTAACTCAAGGTTTTATGTCTTATAGAGCTGAAAAAGTTGAGTGAGTTGTTTATATTTTCTGGACAGGGTGATTTTGCCACTTATCCAGCTTAATCATGGTGTTTTATTTCCAACAAGACCTTGTGAAACACAGTACAGACGTAGAAAGCTGTTGTAGGTCAAAGTTCATGGTTCACAGGTTGAACCCGCAATCTCTTGAAAGAAGACCCAATGTGTGCTGTCAGCGGCTGGCAGATTCATTTCCAGGCCCACACTGAACGTGTTACGCCATGTAGAGCCATTTATTGTTCTATTGATGAAGTTAAGCCATCTTTCACCATATGATTATAGTGATATGGGTTAGCTTGCGAAGGATGGAATGAAGCTTTGAGCTCACCAGGTCATATGGCCTATGCTCCCTCCAAGTCCATAAATGTTAATAGTGCAGGGTAGTTTTCTTCTCAAGGTGGTTAAGAGGGAAAAAGAACCAACCTCTTTAAATTCATAGCTTAATCTCTGATCTCCATTACCTTTTCCATATGTCATTCAAGATAGTATCTATATTGGGCTATTATTGTTTTAATTTCCACCTCGACTCCCCTACGAAACAACAGAATATCGGAATATGAGTCAAACACATAGATTTGAATAATTATTTATTTTGGTTCCTAGAAAAAGGTTTTTCTTCATTTTACACTTTTATAATTTTGCTACCTGTTTAACCGATATGCAAGTATCTTTATTTTCTTTCTATTGAAACCCTTCAATTTATTACGTTCATTTACTGTATCAAATTGTGTCAATCAAGTACCTACTACACAAACCGGTTGATATCTCCTTAATAACTTTGACAAGTGAAATGTCCAATTATCTCAAATTTGATCCTCTCAGTATTAATGACTCTGGTGTCATAAAAAATCCTTTACTCAGTTAATATCGCATTATCTTCAAACCTCCCCAGGCAGAATTCCAAGAGCCACACCGTAAAATACCTTTTCAATTAAATTTGGACTTGCCGATTCGTAGATGATCAGCTATGGGTTGTGACATTGCTCGCACTTCCCCTTAGGTTTCGATAGATGTTAGCCAATTTAATCAGTATTTTTGTTTTCGAAAGAAATCTCTCCTATTTTAGAAATTAGTTCGGAATGTTAGTCATATAGACTGCAGAAACATTTCTGCAAATGTTAGCGATCGTTGTGTAAATGTTTATTGGGGAACACTTAGAAAGTACCTAGAAGATGTATACTTCTTTCTTTGAGCTAAAGTAAAAAGCTAGAGGAAAAAAAAAATGTTTGAACCCAAAACCTACGTGATAGTTTAAGAACTAGTCAGCAAAAATGGGTTCACAAAGCTGACACCATTTTTGTATTTTGTGACTCAGTATTTTTTTCGTTAGTATCTGTGCCGAGTATGTCTTTATCTAGAAATATCTGTTGAATTCATGAATATTATATGTTGTTAGGCTGTGACTTTTTTTCATTTTCTGTACCATGTGTATCCGAGCGACGAGCTTGTACCAATTTAAAGCAATCCACTCATCCTACCTCTGATTTCATCCACTCTTGCCTTTACAACATTTTAATTAGTTATTGTTACTTTTTTATTATTAATTTATCAACAAGAAATGTTTTCTTACAATTTTCTGTAGTATGGATTCTCCCTTCCTCATAAACATTAAAATTAGCTTCTTATTATCGTTATTGATACTGTTGTTTTTTATTACTTTTTTGTTCGTTTCAATCGAATAAGATATGTCGATATTGGACATTGATTTGCAGCTTTGAAAATGAGACTTGGAATGGATCTTTCATCTACATATCACATCCCCTTCTAAAAGCCTTCGATTTTTTCTTAATGATCCATCGTACATTTGAAAATGTTGAAAATCACGACCAGAATAATATTTTTAAACTTAGTTCATATTAAAATTAGATCAAGGATATATAAATTACGTCAATACTACCCATCAATCTTAGAGTTCATTCTTGTTAAACTTAATCCTGGTAGGTATCAATATTTATTTTAGTACTTTACTTGAAGTTATTTGTTGGATTTTAAAATCAAGTTATGTTGATCATTGTTATTATCTCAAGTCAAGATGCACTTGCAGGTATACTGAAGTTACTGCAGAAAGTCCACTTTTGGAAAATCAATATATCCAAATAATGATTTTGGAATTTTATGCACCTGCGTTGTGTAAATGTGCCATAGGGAACATTCAAACTTTGACCAACATAATTTTTTCCCATAGACTTCTACAAAAAGGATGTTTCACCAGTTGAAGAACCTCTTTCTCCGTATATGTCAGTCATAATATTCATAGTTAAATTATACTTCATGCTCCAACTTACTGATAAAGGACATTAATTCATTCATGTACCCATCAGTAGAACATCTAACATACTAACGTAGTGATTTGAAACATTGTTCAATTACATGCTGACTTGTCAAATGGATGAAATCCTCATTTGGTTTCTCTGTTTGATTAATTTGTGGCCAAATGTAACCTACGAAGACTTCAATTCAATCAATATACCTACATCTTATTTTTCGCATTACCTATATTTCTGTACCTTAAAATATTACGTACCTAGAGTGTAGACCTTTGTGGAATATTTTAGATTAGGAATTTATGTTATTGCTAATTTTACTGAGAACTTGAATAAACTTCATTACTCCTATGAAATGATAATTTTAAGGAAGATGTAAATAATGTAGATAATACGACCTATTTTTGGAATCAAGAAATCTTTATGGTAAGGGTGTTAGTTGTTATCACTTGTAGGTGAACTCCCTGTATCGATGTTACCTTAGAAAGACAAACGAAATAGGTTTAACGTGGTAGTGAACTGTAAAAAACGTTGCTAACATAAACTGTAGAGTGCGAAAATACTTCTAACATGGTTGAAATGGAAGATTGGAATTATTTATTCATTTATTTTTCTGTTCTGCAATATTCTTCTGAAAATAACATCTTAAGATTTAATTGATAATGAGCAGTTCATGGCAGATATTTTAGTTTCCAAAATATATTGGCAAACAAAATAAAACACATGAAATAAGAGATTAAGGCATCAGTTGCTGTATCAACCTCTGAACAAGTTTTAAACCTTGGAAAATTTTGAAAAATGACGTAATGTTGTCCATTCCTGATGTTTGACCATTCTTGGAGATTTGCTAGCTCTGCTGTCACATTGTTCCACCATTTTCTTCTAATGGCCGAGGTTTTCCAAGGTCCAAGTTTTCTTCGCTCAGAAAAAATGAAGTATGTCTTCCGTTACGCACAAGAAAACATTGAACCCACCCGAATTTCTCATTGTTGGTTTTCCTCAAGCCAAAGGGGTGTTCTTCTACCCTGAGGATGTTGGGGACGGTGTGGTGCAACCTGGTTTCAAGCACACAAAGATGACATTGTCGGTGGTTGTAGCACCATCTCCCCTTATACTTATGGAATATGGATGAAGCGCAGAGCATGTTGCCAGCGTCATTGAACTTACATTCCACTTAATGCTAGCTTTACTGAATTACAAATGGTTTCGTGGGCAGCAGAAATACCCAACACCTTACCCAAACATGGGCTGAGAGCCAACGGAAATGGCTTATTTATCGTGCTTCTGCCTCACTGCGTACAAGCAGTGAAGCATAAACTCACCCCGGGTGGCAGTTCCTTTCTGGCTATACTGACTTCTGTGTGTTCCTTACTATCGTTCTAATGATAGTACTCTAAAAACCAGTTCCTTAATTAGGTATAGTGCGGTCCAACATCTCCTGGATGTGATCTACCAAATAGCTTGACATCTCTGAAGGGTCGCCTCTTCTCTAAGAGAAATGGTTGTTCGGTCCACCCTTGTAGAATAGATTTCCTTACACTTCCAACCATTTAGGTAAATGGGGTTCATCCTTGCTAAACATTAGCTGCCAGTCAAGGGCGTACGCAGGAGGAGCAACTGGGACAGTCAACCATGTCACAAACCCACTTCAATGGACTATGACTGTTGAATTTACACAAAAAGTTGGTCCACGAGAAAAAAATAATTTGCTGATGAATTGTTGAAACTTTTTGGTGGACATCAAGGCATTTGACGTTGCAGTAAAAATAATTTTCAAGTTGTTCTCAGTTCATCACATCCTGTATATATAAAACTCAAAGTTCGTATGTATGTATGTAGCTTTCTATATATGATCCCAATAGACAGCTAAACTGCCCAACCGATTTTGATGGGGGAGGTCTTAAAATAATCAGCGAGTTGTAACGCACAACATAGGCTTGGTCAGAACCTCCAAAACATCCCCCCTACATCCCTATACTTATTTCATGAACGACGCTAACCGATTTGTTTGGTTCCCGAACTTTTGATATTCTGGTTGCTAACAGCCAGTTTATTAGAAAATGAACCCTTGGACAGGAATTTTATATTTCGTGCAAGGCAAAGATTTCACTGTAGTTTCATATAAATTATTCATATAAATGATTACCTAACTTTAGATTCACACCAATTTTGTTCTCGATTGTTTTGTCTACATCGGTCCTGTGAAGTTATCGTTGGCTCCAGTATAACAGAAAGTCTTCAGTACCTATGCCTAAACTGCCAGTCCAGATACTGTTCAGAACAAACTTTATATCTGGAGTGCTCCTCTCCTTTGTTCAGATTCCATTCTTGTTAAATATTTCTGGAACCTGAAAGCATCTGCCCAGGTCTCTGCAATGTAAACCATAATTGTTTCTTCGAAAGAAGCCTTCATTTTGATAAGCTTGCTATTGCAACTGCTCCTACTACTCTGTTCATTTGTTCCATCCCTCCATGATCTGAGTTTTCCAACATTGAGCACAATAATGAATTACGCATAGCAAACTATCTTGGCAGATGTGATGAAATGTACAACCTTATGAAATTAATCCACCGCAAAAATGAATTTGCTCCATTTTGTTTTTGTTCGACTTTCAAAAGTTTTCCAAGTTTGGAGTTGATCAAAAATCGATCACTACACTACCGAAATCCGTTCATCGCTGACTAAGGCAATATAATTTCAAAAATTGTCAACAAAATATTGGGCAATTCTCATTAGAACTTGCTGTTACTCTACCATGACAGTAGGGATCAATGGTAACAATTTGAAAATCAATATACATTTAATTTATTTTAATACTGGATTATTTAGTTCGAATTTTGGAGAATAGCTCTTCTAGTACGTTTTTAATGATGATATTTTACACATTTCTTAAAAGCAAAGTTGTGAAAAAGAGATGAGAGGCACTTTCTTTCATTTAAATCACACATTTAAAATACATTTACTTACTTATAGGCAATTTAAAGTTTTAAATCAAACAAATTTTCTGAAATGCATTGAAGTTTACACGCTATTCGATATTACTGCATGGAGCACATCACATTGGTACGTATCACTATTCCGATTAACAAGTACTTAACCTCAAGTTAAAACTTCAGTATACTGATGAATTCATTACGAAAAAAAAATAGTTCCTAGATGGGCGAAGTGAACGACTGGTATAGAGTCATTATTTAGTCATTTTTGAAAATTAAAAATGCACCGAGATTACCACGTTTGACCAAATTTCTCCCTTAAATGTTCCTATGTATTAAACAGAGAATATAAATATATATATACCTATGCATATGTATTGTATGTGAATTTCAATTTTCTCCACGAATACAATCATTTATATAAGTAGATAAAAAAACGTAACTTAGGTCTTTCATCTTGGGGTATCAATGTTGTAAATACAGGAATACAAAATTATGAAGAACCCTAGGTATGTCTTCAAACTCTTATAATCAAACCACAACATGAGCGTTCTCTCTTCTTAAATGTACAAAAAAATGTGTTTATACAAAGAAGCATAAATATTCTTACTAATAAGAGGTGCTAACGTTGGTTTTTGTCAAGAGTTAGTAGATGAATCATCATTATGGTTGTGAATATTTTTTGTCAATCTCAAAGTGCCCTCTCTGAGAAATCGGCTGAGGGCCGAAATTTTCTATTTCAAAAGAAAAAAAAACAAGTATGTATGCATTCCTCCTCTATCAAGTAAGATGTTGAATTTTGGAAAGAACATATATTGTCCAAAAAAAGACAAACTCTACGATAGACAGGTTATATAATTGTAGGTACGTGTACAGGCTGTATATAAAGTTACCATAATCTCCCTCTAAACGAAATGTTTTGGAGTTTAATATAGTTTATGAAAAAAAAATAATAGGACTTTATTAGTTGTTACTTCATTTATTTATTTTTCCATAGTGTTTGAAAAACCTATATATTTTTGTGTCGTTAAAAAATTAATTAGTGTATATGAAAGTTTAACCCATAAGTTGTGTAAAGTTGGCGAAATAAAAAATGATTCCTCCAATGGAAAATAAGTGGAGTTGAATTCTGTAATTCTACCTTGAACCTCAATTCCGTATAAAAATGTATATTAATTTCGTCACTAAAACTGGCAAAGTTTATAATTTTGTTGTTTAATTATTCTTCCATGATTATCACTGGTATTAGGGATAGATTTGGGCGCGAATTCGGTATTTCTTAGGCAGGCCCCCTCCCAAACTTGGAACCCCTTCCCCAAAACAAAAATGTGAAACAATATTCAAGCACTGTCATTGTCATTTATAAATTTTCAGATAGAAAAAAAAACATATTTAAATTAATTAATAGGTTTATTATTATTTACGTTCTATCTGAAATTTAATACATTGTTAATGTTGTCACGTTAAAAACTGTTACAATCAAAAATGTTTTTGGAATTCCCCCAAAGAATTTCAATGACGTAGTCTGCGTCAAAAACTGTGGGTACCCCGATTTTAAGTTGTAACTCAAACAAAGATTCAGTGATGAATAAATGGTTTATCTGGTTTGTCTCCATAGGTTTTAAGAAGTCTTTTCATTCAAACGTGAATAGTACTTAACCATAAAGCCTATCGCTCATTCCTTCATGTTTTCATCCAATTAATTTTCGAGAAAATATGAATGAATTTGAGGTCTCATCTTCATAGAGTTTAATATAAATGAGTGATACTGTTTCATGATTATAGAAAAAGTACAGCATGACCATAAAAGCTAATTGAATCAAGGCCTATCAAACTTGCAGGGATGATTTTTCCATCTAAAACGGGGAAGCAGGGTTACATTATAGTGGTTTCAAAGACTTCTGGAATATATTGAAGAATTTGGGAGGTCTTATGTAATTTTTACACACATATCTGAAGAAACCTCGTGAAAATTTCGTCTAAATCTAGTTAATTTGGGAAACATATAAATTGCACTTTAATTAAACACATCTTACAAACTTACTTAATAAATAACTTGAGTGCACTTTTTCTCTCTCTCTCTCCCCTAACCCCTCCAAAACATTTTGCTCATATAATTTTCCTTTCTTCCAGTGATATTTGTTAAGATTCACGACATTGTGTACTGTTATGGCAATCTGTGTATTTTCTTCAGTCCTGTTCTGTTTCGTTCGAAGGCTGTTTAGTCATTCCAACCGCCTGCATCAATTGCATAACGTTATCCCTGGATCCACAGAAAAAAGGTGTTTTTTCGTGAAGTTTCTGCGGAACCATATCCAGAATGTATTGTTTCCCATTGACAGCTGAACCTCCAGCCTGCTTAAAGACGAAAGCTATAGGAGAGCATTCGTATAGTAACCGATGCTGAAAAAATAAATACGAGGACAATTAGAAACTTAGACGGGGCAAAAATCCGATAACCCAAGTGGACAAACCATACATAATTGTTGAAGAGACCAGAGGCAAAGTCCTAGAACAATGTGAGTTACCCACTAGGACAGCGACATTGCAGGGTCATATGGGTTTATTAATAGTCGATTAAGAAAGCCTTCCACACGAAGTGGATTCGGCTAAACGAATCACGCAGTTATTCTAAATTTTGGATAGCTCATGTACGATTAGGCACTGTACGGATCCTTCTGTAGGGGTAATTTAATGAAAAATGTATTACCAGTGTTCAATAAACACAGTTAAAGCATCTAAGAGATATGGTGCAAGGATCTACGCCATGTGCATGAGCAAATGTGACTTACACACCAAATACTATATCACACAGTGGATGGAGAAAAAAAAAGTTGGTAATAAATTAATACAATGACATCTCCCCTAAGCTTTAGTACATGTCAGGGGCTGTTTATAGAAGTGTAGGGAAAAAATTCATCCCATGAAGCTAGTGAAACAAGACTGGCCTTACACTTTTTGAACCAATGGGAGAAATAGACCCTTCTAGTGCTCTGGAATGTAGTTTAGAGGGTGCAATAGACCAATAGGATGGATGTAACCTCAAGGTTGTATAAAGAGTAGGATTCGAGGTAGAATTTAGGGGCATTTTCAGTTTGAAATAAGGATGTCATATGCGATTGAACAATCAGAGCTCAAAAAACCTAAAAAGAGGCATTTTGATTCGTTTGCACCCAGCTTGGTCAGTCCCAGCATGAGGCTTGGTGCAGTGTGAGCTGTCAACTGCAACAAACGGATTTTTTGAACCCTCTTCACATACGTTTCGCCACTTGTCGGTGAGCCTAGTGGATCTGTTACTCTGTGCAGTAAATTGACGAATCGTCCAAGAGATTCGTATTCGTTGTGCATCCAGTGTGAATGGCATATTGGAGAGAGAACGAATGCTCAGTGGTACCTGATACGTTATTCAGAAGTTTCAAGATAGGTACGATTTGGCGTCTTCAGCTACAACAACTTTACACATATGTCCCAAATGACCAAAGTCTATTACAGGTACGAAAATTGAACACCAAAACATAGTTAGGTACTACTTTGTGAAGGCTCCAGTCCAACTAAGAATCACTCAGATGTACCATACATTTTCTCGATACCTTAAATATACGTAGGAACAGTATTCATTACTTTTCCATTGGGATATTCTTTTGAAGCAGGGTACATGTAAATCCCACCCGTCTTCAGTATCCGGTGACAGTCTCCCACAAGGTTGCCAGAATATCGTGCGGACCAAATCTCCCCTACCTGGCAATCCGAATTCAATTGATATTAACATTTCAATGCCTAGCTCGTTGAAACCGATTAATATCTCCGAAAATCTTTTCTCATTACTTACCTTAATAACTTTTATTTTCTCGATGAAGTGCACCAATGATGGATCGAAAGAGTGAGTGTGTCCTTCATTCACACTGTACAACTTGGCAGACGTTGGTATTTTGATATTGGGATCAGTTAACATGAATTCACCAACAGCCTGTGGGACAATGTTAATACTATATACAATTCCTTGTTCACCTTGAGGAAGCGATGCCTCTCACACTATAATTTAAGGACTAGAGATCAATCTAAGGGTGACGTATGTTAATCTGTACCTTGGGAATAATTAATTTTATATGATAGAACAATCCGTATCAACATTACTGCTAGCTACCTGGAGGGAGGAATATGGTCAACTCACATGGTCAAGAGTAAACCCATTTACTGACCCTCCGTCAAATGCAATAACCATCACTGTGCAATATCCGTATAAAACATAACCTCCACACAGCATCGTTTTCCCAGCTTGCAAAGCATCTTTGTCTTCAATACCAATTAAGGAAGTAGAATCAGTTTTCCTTCATTAAAAAGAAAAAAAGAGTCGTTAACAAGTTGTTATACACTTTACGCATCTCCCAAACAAAATATCTACAAGGAGTTGAGCAAACCAGATTGATAGCATTCAGACAATAATAGAAAAACAAGTTTGGTATCTGTATGTTAAGGCAACACGTATTAAACGGAGTGCCAAGAGCGCCAAACATCACCTAATAGGGTTGATGAAGATTTATAAATTAAGACAGTACCCTCCAGTTGACCAATAGGCGAAAGCAGGACTTCAAATGCTAAAAATTACAAGGTAGGGAATAGGGATACAATTTGGCCACCAAGATAGTTCAATACCTAGGAGGTCATCGTATGCCATCAAACGTACACATAGAAAACCTTGTGAACATAGAATTCTTTGGCCAAGGGAAAGAGTGTTGGGATTATACCAATAATAATAAGCTGGCTGTTCACTGCCACCATTAGGCTTCTAGTCACCTGTTTCCTCTTGTATGTGGTCCTTACCAAGCCAGCTACCGTCCAGAAAACCCTGACAGGCAAGCATTTTTGAGTTATACAGACACAATACTCAACTGCAGCTACCAACAGTGCCACTTTCTACACATTTGTGGCAAAGAAGGAGGCAATTTCATTTATGCCTTACATGTGCAGTAAGTGGTGCTCTCGGGGGCTGCCAAATTGCTGTGGCTGGGATACGTAATATAGAATTCAGAGTCAGCTTACATAAAATTCTAGAAAATATTGATTAAGTATGAGATGGTTCTGACCCTCATCGTAGGACAAACAACCTCCCTGGTTATGACCTTCGGGACTAATACTACGGTCTTCGAGCCTGTAATCTCAACTAAACATGTTTGTGTAGAAGAGAAACTGAGCAAGGTGGATATACATTCTGTTAGAGCCATAATTCCTTAATCGCAGAGGAGAGGTACTGAAAATTCAAAACCCCGAGTGCCACTACCTTTATTAAAAGTGTAAATCCTTCAATTTTTATCAATTCTAATTTTTCAAAATGGAAGCATTTATACTTTTCAATATTCCAATTTTCAAACTATTCATATTTCAAACATTTTTAAAAATCAAGAAAAATTGTGGTTGCCAACATTGGTGATCAGGTTAGAGAATAATCCACATTAAGGCAAAACTTTAACATTTCAATATTATTACTGCTATAACATTATAAACCTGTAAACCGCAAATGTTGATCCAACACTGGATGAATATTCCAAAGAGCCTCGAGTTTGTGAGTCGGTAGCACTGAAAGCAAAAATATATTTTCCACTACGCGTGGTTTCCACCTGAAACAAAAGGGAGGGCTAAATAACTTCCTCAAACCATACTCCACCTAAAAAAAAATTCATGAAACAATGCGTGTGCCTAGCCAGTCAATCTTCAATGGCTGAACTGACTCATGAATCACATACCCTAATAGCATCTTCACTATCTTTGCACACAATCAGGCTGACAGTGTTTGTGCTGGCCACCAAATTAACAAACACTTCGTTCAAATACTGTTCCAACCGTCTTCCATCCAAAGAGGGAAAGTGTTGCTCGGACGTCCCCAAACTTCTCCTGCACATATACCCAGAAATTATCTTTCGTTTCATTCAACAAACATGTTGAGATAATGATAACACCTAATAACAAAAGTATATTGGAAAAAGTTGAAGTTTACTGTAGTTCATCTCCTCCAGACTTTAGATGATGAGAGGAGAGACATTATGTGTACCTACCACGATCGGGTAGGTGGCTTCAACTGATTATGGACAAATATCTAGCAGGTTGTGTTTCGATTACGAATCTAAAGTAATCATCATGTAAATGGAAAATAATGTGGTACATTTAAATCTTGCCTTACTGACTTTTCTGTCTCCTGATTAATTAAAAGATTAAGAATAATTCCTATATGCAGGAAAGTCCAATTAACATCGTTGTTAGAATTAATAGCAACAATACACTAATGGGTACCTCAAATAAGAAACGAATAAGATACAAACATTTGAGCCAGCCCACATTTCTTGAGAGTAATTGCAACGCATTTTACTGCAGTTTGAATGGCCATCATCAACTGGGGAAACTGGTACGATGTTGTGGATTTGTTCATTTCCACGTTATTAATGAATCTGAAACGAAGATGAACCTA
The DNA here is from genome assembly GCA_031894815.1 of Creontiades dilutus. Taxonomy (NCBI): domain Eukaryota; kingdom Metazoa; phylum Arthropoda; class Insecta; order Hemiptera; family Miridae; genus Creontiades; species Creontiades dilutus. The sequence goes on along the minus strand of JAVIWC010009611.1, from coordinate 1,313,645 downwards.
AATTCAGTAAATGGAAATCTATCCTCGATCAGTACAGGCAAATATTTATATGGTTCAATATAAAACGATTTTTTTCAATTGATAGGGCATCAATTCAAAAACCTGTTCAACGTGATGTAGTCCTTTTTCAGCTGGCGCTCTTTCACAGGGCCTGTTATAGCTCCACTAGGACAAATCGGCCTTTTTAGCATTGGAGTCAAATTCATGGCTGGTTTTTGTTCGACGAATCACAAAATAGGTAAATTACTTAGTACAGAGGTAAGTCCAAGTCAACAATCCGAACAATGTTCAAACTTCTATCATGAACTGCAATTAATTGTTTGGTACTAAAGAAGTGATCAGATACAAAAATTTGTGTATTTTTCTCTCGAAGTGATGACAAATCAAATATTGTAGACTTGGAAACAGTACTGTAGTAATAATTATAATAATAACTACCTATCTTTCAGAAAAGCCACTAAAATAGGATGCAGCATTCATAAGTTCTGAAAGTGCCTTTTGCGGAGAAAAAATTGTCTAATTCCCACCAGCCATAAGTATTTTTCTGTAGGTAGGTAGTTGAATTTTTTTTCACAGTATGGGGTGGTAACGAGAGCTTAGTGATAGATTTCGGGGAATGATTAAAATGAAAATACTGCAAATTATTACTCAAATGTTTATTACAAGCTGCCCCTGGTAAGTCAGAGATGACTAACTGCACGATGACCTGGATCTCCCATGGGTTGCTGGTATGATGCAAATTTCGTACACATAGCTTGCTACTCGGATGTCAAACCTTCCCAGCCCCTTGGTGAGAGGAATTCTCGAGGATCCTCGTCCAACAAGATCATCGCGACACCTCAAAAGAAAGTGGCATTCGGACCTCTTATGAGTGCACAGCTAATACCAAAGAACACAAAACTGAACCTAACTATCCAGTCAACCTTGTTACTGCAAAATAACCATTTATATTGGTTTCAGCTATATAAATTGTTTTTATTGACTAATGTCTTCCGTATTTGTATTTAATTTGTTAAAGCAAACAAGTCATTGAAAATGGTTTAAGTCCACAAAAAGTAAATATTGAAAATAAAAAAAGTTTTAAAAATGTTTATTATTTCTTGTTTTCAGATCTTAATCAAACGTAAAACTAGTACCTGTCTATTCCGTATCAAATTGTCACTGTTCTTACTGTGCTAAAAATTGGAAGTTTTTAAATGGGAAACAAGTTTTTAAAAGAAAACCGATAATTAATTTAAGTAGCGCCTACTGATGCATGCCAAAGCCCCTTGTGAAATTCACAGTCTTGTGCTGAAAATTCTTCTGTGCTTGTGAAGCACGATGTTTATGAGTGAGGTTGTACAATGCTCTGGGGCTCTCGTTCATTTCAGTTTCATTGAATTAATTCAGATCTTAATCAAACGTAAAACTAGTAGGTTGCCTATTCAATCAGTATAAAAATTGCCACTTGCGTTTCTTACTGTCCTAAAAAATGTTGTACAAACAATTGTTTTGTATGAATGTCAGTTGTAGCTCTATAGAGAAGATTGCAGTTCATGTTTGTAGTATCAATATTCCACGTTGGCAGCCTACCTAAATCATCAGGTAAATGTGAAGTGTGATAAAGTCCAACTATTCAATTTCAATTAAGAAAAAGAAAAATATTCTCTGTATACGTAGGTAAACGTGGAAAACAGCTTATGGCAACGATAAGACATGTTATAGCACGTCCACACAAAACTTAACCCTAATCATCCTAAATCCACCTTGTACAAGTGCAATACAATCGTGATGTTTTCCAGTGGTACACATTTATTGGACGGTCTGGACGTAATGGAGATTAGATATCTAGTTTCGATGTTTTCTGTTGAATTGGGACTGATAAGTTTATCGAATTCCACACGTTACACCATAAGGTTAAAGGTGAGACCAGCCCCAACTATTACGCTAACAAACTGGGTGTGTCCGGAGTAGGAAAGATTTAATTGTATACCAGATACAACTTGATAAATACTATCTACATAATTTGGGCTACAAATATTAGCATTAACAACTAAATACTACTAGAAGACCAGAAACATTGAATGGATCAACATAGAAAAAAATATTTCATTACAAATAAGGATTTGATGTCAGCAGATGGCAGTTTTTTTTAGCCCAAAGTCTTGTTTCGAATTTTCTTCGCATGTCACAATTTGTAAATGTTAGGATGTTATGTTATTAGGAGTTATGCTTCAGATCTACCTGCAGGTCTCTATACTTATTCTAAGCCACTGGTAAAATCAGAGTAATCAATCGGATTTTGATTAAATTTTAGAGGGTCGGAAGTTGCACCGTTGCAACGAATTGGGCCAATCATGCTGATGCTTTACTGTGAATTTCATGTAGCACCTTTTGCGAGATTTATTAAAATCGTAGGTTGGGGTTTAATGATGACTTCAAGGTGATGGATTATTGTGGATCGAACTTGAGTGTTTTACCGAAATTATGTGATCATTAAGTATATCAATCGGGAATGAAAACGCAGGATGAGGAAATTATTCTCTTCTTATGCCTAGTTAGCCTTTCCTTGACCTAACATTCAAAGGGGGACCGAATTTTGGTCAATCGTGCAGTAGGTTAGTGAACCATATTCCTCATTGTAACCAGGAGGCCATGGGATGAGTAGTTGCCCCTTCCAAGGACTGAAGAGATAATGCATGCAACACCTGGAAGATGTTCCTGAAGCTAAAGGCGTCAGGTTTATGATGGGGTTATGGATGGGGGATCCATATCTATCAAACTATGAACATCTGCTTAGTGCAGTAGCTCGTGATGTTGTAGGTGTGCTCTATCCAACTGCCACTTTCTGGAGGATCATTATGGACCTCTGGGGGCTGCTTGGACCTCCTCTGGGCTAGATAAGGTCTAGTCCTTGAGAAGATATCTACAGGATGACCTGGTAATGCCATCTGAGTACATGACACCGGAGAATATACTTAGTTGCCAAAATGCTTGAAAGGGAGGAGCATTGGAACTCTGTAGTTGTCTATGTCGGAAGCATCCTGCAGAGAAAGATTGCCCAAGAACGGGAGAGACAGAGGAGGATACCAATGGACCGAGGGGAATAAATACATCCCAAGGCTTGGCCTGAAGTAATGTGTTGAACGGTTCCAGGCCGAGTTCCAACGTGGGAAAGGAAGGTGAGGTTTTAGTGGGTTTGAATCCTCCATAACCCGAAGAGCGGTCCCTTCTGGGTATCTTACGAGATCCGATTTCCACCTTAGGATCTTCAAGATTTCCTCACATGCCTACTAGTCCTTGCTGTTATACCTAAGAGCCACTGGTTGAATAGCGCTATAGCACGATGAGCTGTGATATCTAGTGTGTAACGTCACATATTAATCTTGTCACATCTTCCTTTTACTTAGCTGTACACAATTTTATATATCACTTAGTTTTAGTGGTAGTTTACGTGCAGTATCGTACCGCTTGCAATATCCCTTTGGACACCTTACCCTTCTGACTGGGCCAGATCCGTCTTAAATTCTCTTTAAGAAATAAAAATGAACTTTGTGTGACAATTTACAGAGTTTTTAGACACCTACCTAGGTAGGTATACATAAATTTAGAGGTGAAAAAAAATCAGGATTACGGAGGACGGTAATTACCTATGTGGCGAGTTTATTGACACCGGAAAAGGCCTAATTTGTAGCGTTTTATCCTCGATACATAAACATGTAAATTTAGAAGACGATAACTATCACCGTTGGGTATGTTATTGGAAAATAATTGTTGCATTAATTAAATGCGAATTCCCTTGAATGTCCGTCGTTTTTACTTTACCGTTCGGTCCCTAACGATGTCGAAACAGAAGGGAAATGAAACGAATAGGAATTTTACTGCCATTAAGGCGTCTGTAGTCGATAATATTTTTTAATGTAAGAGCTCTCAGGAACGGGACGGGGAAAGCTGATAAAGGAGCCAAGAGGGGAGACAGCGCAAGGTCAGAACACCAGCTGGCAGTGAAGGGTTCCAACAGATCAGTCAGTGCGTTGGCGAAACTCTTACAAGACGGTGAACAACCATGAGCGGCATATTAGAGACCGACTGTCTAACGCTGACCAGGTAAAAACTACTTATAAAACGAATAATATTCTTGCGATTTTCCTTCTAAATGTTCAGGTGACATTTGGTTAGATACTATTCAACACACAATAAATTATGCTAATACGTTGTTTTCCATGAAGATTAAATCGTTGTAAAATATAGATACGCGCTAAGGTACACGAAGCACTCTGTCTAGGATCGATCTTCAAATAAAAAGCTTCTAGCGAAGAGTTTTAAAAAGACGGGCAACTTGCGTTTTTAAATTCAGATTCTATAGCGATATTCTGACTTAGAACGGGCTTTCATAATTTTTTTTTATAATAACAGGAGGCATTTGGCACTGATGCATAATACTGATGTTGCTCGCTCTACCTGTCGAGTCGAAGAAAAACCATTTGATCAGACTGAAATAACAATTTTCAGAAAATATATCAAATACAAGGTCCAAATGAGTACCTATTTAGGCGTTCTTAATCAAAATCAAAAACGCTGCAAATTCTTTCACTGGGGTTTATTATTCAATTGGCTTGCGTTCATGATTTGAATTTCAACTAAGCTTTGGAGTGTGCATGTTTCACAGGTGATAGAGCGATTATTGAATTTCAGGAGATAATCATTGAGCACGTAAATCTGTTCTCGACCAAAATACCTATTTGGATTGATCAGTTGATCATATTTGTGTGCCTCCTGAAATTCAATAATCGCTCTATCACCTGTGAAACACGCACACTCCAAAGCTTAGTTGAAATTAAAATCATGAACGCAAGCCAATTGAATAATAAACCCCAGTGAAAGAATTTGCAGCGTTTTTTTCAAAGGCTCCCAGTCATGAATTCCTTGTCATGCCCAACAGTCTGATTTCGATGAAATGTTGTCTTTGGCTTTTAGCAATTTGTGAGCATGCTCAAAGCGTTTATTTTCGACTAAGTACTCCCCTTTTTTCTGATTAAACGATTCAATTCTTTTCAAATATTTAAGGCATTAGGCGAGTGAACTTCGAAATGATTCTCTATGAATTTAATTCCATTTGATCCAGTAATTTTCTTCGAAAACGCTTAACCAGGGAGCCATAGTCGAAACTTGGAGAAAAAAGTAACGAACTGATTTTAATTACGTTTTCGTTGATTCAAGATAAAGGTCTTAAAGAATGAAATCTCCAATATCTGTCACAAATAAGGGACGGCAGTTAAGGTTCGGTTAAGCATCAAATGATAAAACCTTCAAATCGAAGGACTCTGAGTTAGTGAACACGAACACTTTAACCAATTTCAACAATGTTTAATACTTGAAGGAACAATGTTAACAACAAGGAAAAATAATTGAAGATTTGAATGCAAGTTTTAAGTGAGTAAAAGTACACTAGTGGTAGCAAACATCACTTTTCTCAATCTATTGGATTCCATAGGTTTGTGCTGGCTCAGCAGAAAAATTTTCCTGGAGCGACGGGAGAGCTCACACAGCTCCTCAACTCTATTCAAACAGCAGTGAAGGCCATCAGTAGTGCTGTTAGGAAAGCTGGATTGGCCCAACTGTAAGTATTCTATAATTGCCTGTCGTTTTAAACAAACAAGGTGTGTTTTAAGGTAATTATATATTCATTCAGCACATGAACACAAAGCAGTATTTATTTGGACAGGAAATAATGCTTTCAGGTATGGGATGGCAGGTAATACGAATATTCAAGGAGAAGATCAGAAAAAACTGGATGTTTTGGCAAACGAACTTTTCATCAACATGCTGAAATCATCCTTCACAACCTGCACTTTGGTCAGCGAGGAGAATGATGAAGTCATCATAGTAAGGCTAGGCGTCGTACAATATGCAGATATGAACTGTTTGTTGGTACTGTCTTCTAAACAAATGAAACAATTTTTGTTACGTGTTTTTGATGTTATAGGTTGAGCCGAACAAAAGAGGGAAATACGTAGTCTGTTTCGATCCGTTGGATGGATCATCAAACATAGACTGTCTGGTTTCCATTGGTTCTATTTTCTCAATATACAAGTAAGTTGATGTAAGGATGAATAATTACGTCTTGATAATAGGTTATTCAAGAACGCTTTCCAAGCCCTGGTCAAACGATAATAAACACAACTTAAGCTTAGACTTCATGACTCAATTCTTTAGTGGGAGGTCTGAGCGAGAACTGTCGCTGGTATGACGCGTGGCTAACGGCAACCCAAGTATTTCAGTCGATGCTATAAAATTATACTAGATATATGCCATATCCCAAGCTTCCATTTAGTTTAGGAGAACAAACGGAAGCATTATTTTTTCTTGTGTTTACATTTTATCTCGTTAAATTTTAGTTGGATTTCTGTGAGTTTCTGATTCTACCTAAGAAGCATTGTCCATGGTGGTACAATACAGTTTTGATACTCTAATAAAGAAATGGAGTTTTCTAATACAGAAATAATAAACCTTTGTATAATAATTTGCAGCGTTGTTTCATTAATTGCTCTCATTATATGTTGTGTTCCTTTGTATTTTCTATCCTAAAAAAGTGTTAATTATTTGAAAATTAACATTTTAAAAGTTGGTTTAGTTAGTAATCATTTTAGTAAGTCGCAAGAGGAGATTGGTGACGTGAATGAGGTAAATACATTTTTCTTATGATGAGATAATTGATAACAATACTAAGATCAATATCAAATCATTAACCGATATTTTCAGGAAAAACGACACAAGTGAACCTAGTGAAAAAGATGCGCTGAGAGCGGGAAATGAAATAGTAGCAGCTGGTTATGCGTTGTACGGCAGTGCCACCATGATGGTTTTGGCAACTGGCAAAGGTCGCGGAGTCAACGGGTTCATGTTAGATCCTGTAAGTGTATGAATATCAGATATTACCTATAATGTGATGTAGGTCCATTAGTTGCATTTATATTTTTCAGATAAGTTTTGATTGCAATAAAATAGAAAAGTGGAAAATAAGGAATTACACACATTGTGAATCTTCAACCCACAACTTCAACCCCATAAATTCGTTCTTCCATGTTCTGGTGTTGCAACGCTATTTCTCGATGACAGTTGAGAGTCAATTGAACACGGAGTGCCCACCATAGGATGAGGAATACCATAACCACACTCATCAGCTCTTCTGATTTGTAACTAAAGTGGCCATTCTAGTTAGAAATATATTACAGCACATTACCTGCTTCTCAGTTTAACCTTGTAGGCTTTAGAACTGACTAAAATGTTAATTACACCTCGTGCCAACTTTCAGATAAAACCTACAAAATTTATTTGGAGTAAAAATGTTCATTTACAAAAATTAAAACAGGTGGATTGATTTCAGGGTTCTCCAGATGAAGGCGATGATAAGGAGGAAGGGTTTCTGATCATTCAATTTTATACGAAAACTCGACAATTCGTTAATTCACAGAAATCAGGGGATTGATAATTTGGATGGTGTTTAAATAAATGAAATGAACAAAATCATTCCTCATTATGCATCTAGAATACTTGGAAGTGCTCCATAAATCCTAATCATCTATAACATAATTGATTTGTGTCCTCTTCTTGAATACAGGCTGTTGGAGAATTTTTGCTGACAGATCAAAACATCAAGATACCTGACGTAGGAAAAATTTATAGCATCAACGAAGGTTATTCCTACTTGTGGGACAAAGCTGTCACTGAATATGTACGAAGAAAGAAAAATCCTGAGGTAAGTCTCAGTGTCCTTAACGTAGGTGGTATGAGGTAGATAACTTAAACAAAATAGTACCTAATAAGAAAAAAAAATCAATTAAACTTCCAATCTACAAGATGTATTTTAAGAATTCGAAAAAAACAAAAAGCAGTTATATACATACAAATCAGGAGCGAATTTTTGGTGACTTTCACTTTTGTCCTTATATTTTCAGACAAAAAAATATTGTTACACATAAAAATACCAAATATTCTAAAGAATAATAGACGAACTCGCGTCACCCTCCTGCGTGACATTTTTTTAGCTAGTTAGTCCAAGAGTAAAGCATGTTCCATGCTAACAAGTAGCGGGGGAGGAGGTTGAATAATAAACCTTTGTGAAACAATTTGCATCGTTTTACTAATAGTTTATCCTCCATTAGGTAATATAAATCCATATAATTACCTTCTAATAAAACTAAATAATTTGAATATCCAAGGTTGGAAAACCATACGGTCTGCGGTATGTTGGATCGATGGTAGCTGATGTTCACCGCACGCTCAAGTATGGAGGTTCTTTCATCTACCCAGCCAACAAGGAGACTCCAAACGGAAAAGTAAGTTTTCTATAATAATTATGATGTTAGTTGTGAACAATGGAGTTCTGATATAATAAAAAACAGTCGTTTCAGTTATAACATTAGCAAGCTGAATTAAACCTTTAGCAAACTGAATTAAACTTTTAGCAAACTGAATTAAACCTTTCACAATTATTAGTATTTGCGAAAGGTTTAATTCAGTTTGCGAAAAGTTTAATTCTAATTGCGAAATGGTTAATTCCAATTGCGAAAAGGCTAATTCAGTTTGCTGAAGTTTTATTCAGTTTGCTAAAAGTTTAATTTAGTTTGCTAAAGGTTTAATTCAGTTTGCTAATGCTACAATAAAAACGAATACCAACGCGCAATCAATAATCCCCGAAAGTCCTTCAATAATTTATTTTTTCAACATATGAGAGTTGGGCAGTATTTTTCCTGAGAAAATATCCTTGATTACTAGATGTTGAATACTTCTTTCGTATCTAACTTACCCAAGCTATTTTGATGTAGGTGAATGCTAACCTCAAAATGTAACCAACAGATTATGAATATTGTTATTAATAAAAATCAAGTTCATGTGATGGAGGACTGCAATTTATAATTAAGATTTGGAAAATTATGTAAACATTTGTTTTTCAATAGCAAATCAATTGGCTTTTCAGCTTCGTCTTCTGTACGAATGCAACCCAATGGCGTTCATAGTGAGAGAAGCGGGTGGCCTGGCCTCGACAGGGAAACAAGACGTCTTGGATATCGTTCCAACTAAAATCCATCAGAGAAGCCCAATCATTTTAGGATCAAGGCAAGATGTACAAGAGTTGATTGATCTTTACCAAGATCCAAAGTTCAGGGATTGAACCTTACAAAAAAAGACTGTTAATTTTATATCATCTATTGTTAGTTGTTTAAGTTGAAGTTTAATTACTCTAATTTTATACAAATATAAATTTATTTTTAAAAAGAATTTTTAGATATTTTTAACCACCTGATATACCTAGCATCTTAATTTTTCAAAAGTGAGTCATTAAACGTATCCTCAAACCAGGTTCAATCTTCTCTTGAAGTTGCATACAACGGAACTTTGCTTCTATGGACGAATGGAAGCACTTACATGCATAACGAACACATGAAAGGCTCGAACAGATTTTGGTTTGGCCATGTAGACAGTCGGGATAATTTTTGTTGACAACGGACAGCATTCGTGTTACTATCGCTAAGATTACATAGTGATTACTAGTGATTACTACCACTAAGAGACATTGATAGGAACATAGATGAGTGACACAAGAGTGGACATTTGTCAAGGGATTAACCATTGAGCTCTACGGGGGAACTGTATAGAAGGCGATGGAAGTTACGAGTTTGAACTGAGATCAAGAACTCAAATTCGTGAGTCATAACTTGATCAGAATTCCACTAAAACTGTTGACCACCGGAGAAAGCTGAAACGCTAGAAATATACATTCAAACAGCCTTGTTTTGCTTAACAGAAAACATAATTTTTCATACGAAGGTAGCATCAATTGGTTTTCACAACACTCCTCTTGAAACCTGCTCATCCTAGCATTTTGACCCCTTGTCTGAATAGCTAATGTCAGTCAGGACATTTATCCACAAGATACAAATTGATAGTTAACACATGTGATCCAAACTACTATAACCAGAGCATCTGGTTAGAAGAATTTGAATCTACCAGGGAGGGCTAAATTTTAAAATCATCGAAGCTTTTTTAGCATGTCAATTAAAAGCCAATCAAATAGGTATGTTAAATCCAAAAGTTGAGCCATTATGTTCTTACAGTAAAATTGAACGTTATTTTAGGGGAACAAGGATAGGAATCTTCCCGATTGAAATCATTCATCATGGTAGAACAACATTTAATAAATGTAAAATTTTATATACAAAAAATATAAATAAAATAAAAACCTCTATTATCTCTTTCTCTTCCTGAACATTTGATTTCTGGGCATTTTGAAAGTGTTGGGCGCTGGTCTAAACGTCTGTTTGCGTTCCAACCTGTGGTTTTTCAGAGATTCTGGGTCTACTGATCCTTTTCGTCTCTGAAACATTCAAGAAGATTTGAAAGAAATCCAAAAAGAAATACGGATTGCGTTAGAAGAGGCAATTATTAAGAATGTGGATGTATATCATCAAAAGTTTGTGAAATCAAACGTGACAACATAGCTTGGAAATGTCATCCTTAATTACTGAGACGTTTGAAAAATAATAATTTTAAAATACATCTTTCAGTAGAAAATAGTATTTTTTCAAAGTTCCATCATACAGCAAACCGATATTACGATCAATTTTTCTAAATTGTATGCAACAAAAAATGATTAGATTTGCTTCTCTAGTCGAGCAGTGTAGTGGGCGGACATTTTCTGGGCTTCTCTCAGGAAAAGGCCAACCAAATTCTGCCACAGTATCTGTAATTTGTGGGCCGCAACATTTGGTGCAGCCAGTAGGAGCCAAATGGGTAACTGCTATCCAATCAGAAGGTAAATATCACTTCCTCACTCACTAAGTTGAATCAAATCAAACCTGGTGACCCAGCAGTATCGATCAGTTACTTGTCAGTTCAAATGTCAGCTGATTGCAAATGATATTTGGCTTTGGGGGAAATATTCACGGATTTACAAAACTCTCGCAGTCGAAGAAGTTTCAATTGAACTCGTAAGCAGAATGGCAGAGAAGGCCATATTTTTCTGGGGTCTCACTCACGACAATTCATGAGTTCAAATTTAGTCCAGGCTTCTAAAATCTTTGGGCTAAAAGTACTAGACACTGTAAAAGTTGTTGTATGTTGGAGGTCACAAATTGAAGAGTGAATCAAATTATAAGATGGAAATCTCACGTCAGGGACAAGATGGTCCTCGACTTGACGGATGAAATAAAATTAGAGAAGATCCTCAGCACGACGGAGAATCACGGTTTTCATTTCAATTCAAATTGTGAGAAATCGATCAATAGTAAACCATTTTGTAAAAATGCACAGCGATCTAAGAACTTGATATCCATGGATTGAATAAATATGGATAAATTATCAAATTGTTCGTCAAAATTTTCTGAAAAGACTCACCTTCTCTGAAACGAATGTCATCTCGCGGCTACCAGCCGGGAGTATCCTTACTTCTTCACTTATACCTTCGTGGACGCGTTCTCCAAGTGCAGTTCTGTGAGAATAATTTAAATCAGAATGTACAAGTACTAAGTCCAAACGCAAAATAGTTGTATTTTTACAATTTCATTGCACTCAAAGTCAAATTCCAGGAAAAAATGTTCCTCAAAGTTACACAATGAATTTTAAATGTATGGCTTTTCAGAGGAGACCAAAAGTCTAAGATATAATATATTTAGTAGATGTACTGTACACGAATCGGCACTAAAATAACAAATTTTCTTCCAATGTATTCAACTCAGAACTGCCGGTAGGGCATACAATTTGCAAAACTACCAAACTAAAATTGTATGATGAAAATTCATACCTGTTTACAGATACTGTCACATCTTTCACTGTGGCAGAAAACTTGGTACCCTGTTTTATAGCGTACATTTTCGTTGTTGGTTTTTCTCTTCTTTCTTGAATCTGAAATGAGATCATTTCATGATAAATATTTAATCGACACATGCGACCTCCTAAAGTCTGACAAGATTCATTTGGAAACAATTATTTCAAACAAATTGATAGCAATACGATGAGAGAAATCCTTAAAATAATAACACGAACAAGAATACATGAAGAATTAACATGCCAGTTAAAGTGTTTCTGTCTACAAATATTATGACTACAGCTAAACATGTCAAAAACTGAACAGTACATTGTACAACATGCGGGTAAATAGGGACAGCAGGGTAAGCAGGACAATTAATAATAACAGGACCATTGGACGTAACCACGCTCTGCTACCATGTAAGGTGATGGAATGGTAAAGTTGCCCCTTCCGAGCAGGTGGATACATTATTAATGCTCCGCCACGCTAAGAGGATGAAACAGACGCTTGGTAACGTCTGAATCTAATCTAAAATCGGGAAGGGGCCAACTAACCATATCCATCACACACATTAGCGTATCATCATTCCACACCTCCATTCATAAGCGGGTTTGAACAACAAATAATTGTTTTACACTGTACCTCTTTCTCCTTTGCAATAGCTCTGTGCTCTGCTTTCACCTCTTTCACCCACGACTTGTCCTCATCGTCAGAACTCCAAATATCACTGTCACCCGAAGCTGCTTTTTCTTCCATCATTTCTTCCTGAAAATTGCAAACAATTTACAGATAAATAGGTTATTAAACAGCGTTTTCCAAAATATATTTTTCCACCAGCAGTGATTCAACGTTGTTCTAGTGATTTTCTTCATTAGTTTTTAATGACTTGGATGTTGTGTTGTATCTTAATGCTAAACCTATGATCTGTGGGCCAAAATCGAACTTTACCTGTGGTAAAGTTAACCGACTAATTGTAAACAAAACTGTGTGTTTATACTAGGCGGATCAGTCTTGACCGATACTAGACTGTTTACTTTCAGGGTTTCTTTAGGTAAGGGTCCCAAGGATGGGTTCAAACATTAACTTCATTTGTATAAAGGTGTACCTCCACAGGGGTGAACTGCTGTTTCAGAAGTTCTTTCTTCTTTGTGGCCGAGAGCCTCGATAAAACAGGATTTAAAAGTCTGAAACAACGAGGAACAAAATATTTTCTTTTATTAACAATAAAAGAGGGACAAGTGTCTAGATTGTGCATAACACAAGATCTTGTTAGCCCTAGAATGCTAGCGTAGCTGATAGAAATTTACAATCCAAGGAATGAAGGAATATATGTTTGGGTCCACAATCCATCAGTGAATTACTTCCCTACAGAAACTTAGACGTTGTTCGTTGTAGTCCACATAAACAAACGACCACAAGGGGACTTTAAACTTACAACGATATTTAAAATTCATCCATTCCATTAAATTCCAGTAAATAACCAATAAGCACCTAATAAGTAATCAAATAATAGAGAGCACGACATAAAGAAAACAAAAGCAGATGCTGGGGGATGGTGACTAACTGGAAGTAGGTAGCTAGGTAACATCTAAGGGGGAGAATTCCATTGCAATGTGTTGCTCACAGCCTCCAGTTTCTTATAGTTGGAGCTATTCAGAACATCTATCTCAGAATATCAACTCTATTAACTAAATCCACAAAAAACCCCAAAAAAATTAGGAGCGAAGTTTTTCAGACCATCCGTCGTCTGTACCAGTGAAGGCTTTATATTATAATCAGGGGCGGCTGCTGACAGGACCACAGGCGCATTTGCATTCCCTGGCCAAAATTAAAAAGATACCTAATAATAATGATACTACAAGTACAATATTATCGTACTGTTTTCCAATTTTTCCCCATGAATCCAACAGAGCTTCAGGATGGGTGAGAGGATGGTGGAGTCATGAGTTTGGTGAAGGGGGTTAGGGGTTTGCTGTCTGGGAGCTAAACCCCGTCTGTCTAAATGGAAGAGGAACATAGCGTTGATTGGATCTGGATACAAAGAATGAACCAATGCGAGGGCCCAAAATAAAGCGCAAAATTGCAGAGAGCTTACACAGGAGCACACTTAGTTGTCCACTCACCCGCTAGAGTGTGCTAGATTACCAAAACACACTCTTATCTTACTATCAGTTGATTGTCCCCAACCCTTGGGCCTGAACTGTGTTAGCTGTAAATACGCGATGAATACAGTAAGTGTTATAAAACGTGAGTTCACTAAATTGCCGGTGGAGCAAAGAGTAATCATTTGCGATGCAGGGCGCCCAATGCCACTACTGACAGGACTGCAACAGACCTCAAAGGCAAGCAGAAATCGTTCCATGATCCGCAAATTCAACCCTCATTACAACGAAAAGGTAGATTATCTCTGCAGGTATGAGGTTAATAATAAACTTTTCTGCATCCCTTGTCTTCTTTGCTGCAATAACAGGAATGAGACTTGGGTTAAAGATGGAATTGAGCTTTTACCTCCCCGATATTTCTTGCTGGGCAGATATGAATATCAACTGTTGCAAAACACGATTTTTTGAAGTTCGACAATCATTTCAAAATTTGCATTCTTTTTAGGTAGTCACGAACAACTACGAGTGAACTTTTCTTAAAGGTAGGATTGAGTCGTTCGTTGGACGATTTGAAGCTGAGAAAGCAGATGAGATTGATCTCCTTTGCATATTGGTAGTTGAAATTAGTATTTGGGAGAGAAAAGCTCATTTTTGTCTCACGTCCGTTATGGTATTGGTGCACCTCCCCGGGTTTCAGGGCAGAATATTAACAGGTACCTACTACTATATATAGGTACGTACATTACAACATCCTAATATTGCGCTTTGCAATTGCAGTTGGACAGCTTAGAAGCGATAGGAGTTACTACTAAAAGAGATTTCATGAATTAATTTCATCCATGAAAGATATCAGATTTTTTTCACTGGAAGACTCAAACATTTGCTTCACACTATTGACTGGCTCAGCCACCCTTCCAATTTTACCTCCCGTTCCAATCAAAATTGATATGTCCAAATAAACCATTTTGCAAAATAATACATTCAAATAATTTAAAAATTTGTTTTCTAGAACATGTTCATAGAACAAGAAACAACGTAATACAATTATACAAATAAAACATTTCCCCCTACCTGTACTCTTCCGAATTTGGATCTATCTGGAAATCGGGATTTTTGAACATGTCACCAAATCGTGAATCTCCCAGAAGCTCATTAGCCGTGGCCTTCTTTTTCTTCTTAGGGTCCTTACTCTCATCCATAAGTTTGAGAGCGAAATCTCTATTGACTTTGGGCAAGTTCTAAAAATATCGAGAAAATATTATTTCATCAATAATGTGGCAAACTTGGACTGTATTTGTTCCTTGAAGCAGATACACGAAAGATAGAAATAGCATTAAAGAACTAGACCCTAATTGCCATTTGAGTTTGAAATATAATATTCACAAATTGATGAAAAAAAGCTTTGGAGGTGATTGCTTGCTTTGGTCCTGTACCTACACACTAGATAAACTAGGTTTGTTTCTTACCTTGATTTGAACACGAGATGTACTTTCTTTATCAAGTTTCTCTCTAATTTTCTTACGTTTGTACTCTTCATATGAGAAAGGTTGAAGCATGGATTTTGCACGGTTGTACAGTTTCATACTCATGAAATAACCGTGCATGTATCCTCTCAACATTTTCGAACCTGCAAAATCGTATCAATTTACTTGTAACTGGATCATTGCATCAACATAAAAAGCATATACTCGTATACATTTGGGAGCAAAACATACCTATAAGATGAGAAAGCTGCAGTTCCTCTAGTTCTTTCTTCGTGACGAATTTGTAATCGTCGTACACAATATCTGCACTGGTCTCCTCCAACTCTTCAGTAAGATTGTCCAAAAAGTAGCACCATTTAGGGGCCGTTCCGAGTTGCTAAACATTAATCGTAGGTTAGGATGTATAATAATGTATGTACCTATTTTGTCGAGCTAAAAAGTCATTGAAATGCAACTTACTGGAATATAGTAGGACTGAATTTTCGGGGATTCATTAGCCATGAAAATGAGACCAGAATTAGGTACGTGACACAGACTATTGAACATGGTGTCTTGGCCGGCTTCAATGGTCGTGAATATTTTACCCTGAAACAATAGGAATAATTGTAGTTGAAACTCACTTTTAGCAAGTTTTAAAGAAAACTATGTCATTAAAGGCTCCAAAAACGTTTGAATGGAAAATATTCAAAAAAGCCCAATAGATTCAGGTTTTTGTCTTCATTCCAGACGATAACTCTCAATCGAGTTATAAAAGACCCTTCCTTTCGGGAAAAAAACCCCAAAAGAATGGATGAGATCGTTGAACAGCTATTTTAAAGCACAAAAGATTTGTCATTTTTTTGAAACAATAATAGCTGAAAAATGGATTTATATTTTTTTAGAGGATTAATACTTAAAACTAGATCATTAATAAATGTTTGCAAACAGTTTTGCTGACAAAAATGAAGTTGAAATTGTTGAAAATAGTTTCTTCGTACTTTTGTTTACAGAACGCTCGTATTTCCCAAGTAATTTCCTTTTGAAACTGAATGTAGACGTTCCGTACTAAGTAAATGCCTACTGTTAGATAAAGATAACTACATGCTACCGTTACTACTATGCTACTATGGATACATGTTATCATCCATGATAATAAATATCACCCCATAGATTTTCAAACAATAGTAATTGCTACCCCAAAGAGAGCAGTAGATGTTAATTTAAATCGAAGACGGAGCAATGCAACTTGAAACAGTCTACTCTTTTTCTTTTTAAATAAAAAATTATCTCCAGAATGAAATGAAGAACATTTCTAATGAGAGTAATAGAACCAAAGTTAAAAACTAAAATACTATCTAATGCATGTTGGTCAAAATTTAAAACGTAAAAACTGCGAAACCTCATTTTCTCTTATAATATATAAAAAATGATCATTTACAGGCCTCAAGGAAGATTTCGTTGCCACTAGCTCATAGAACTAATAAAATAGATTTGATAAAATACAAAAATATAATTTCCCCAAGGCGCAATCCAACTTGGCATTATTCGGGAGCTAGTAAGGATTTAGATAGTACATATACATACTTTTTATTACCAATTTTATTTGTAAACCACTGGAAAAAATTGATAACTTACAGTATCTTTTTCCCAAATTTTGAGGATGGCCGAGTCCAATGAGAGGACGTAGTTATCTTGAAAAGCCATGTCCCGAATAGCGTAGCCGTACATGTGGTCTTTGACAAGGAAAGGTTTGTCCGAGCGCAGGTCGTACATAAGGATTTGCCCAGTGGCGGTGCCCACACCCAAGGTGAGTGGCCCAAGAGACTCCAAGCTCGTGATGGAAGGAAACCCTTCGACTCTTAAATAATAACAAAAGTGTACTATTATTATTAAGGAAACTGAAATACAGTAAACACAGTAATACAGTTTTTTTTTTTTTTTTTTCATCAAATAGAAATTCTGGTTGACCAAATAAAACGTTGGTCCACTCAAAGGCAACCTTGTTCCAATCAAATGAATTTCGTAGGTCCACCACAATAGTGATCAGTGTGATATCCCAAGGAAGTCCCCATTATTTGCATCATTATCGTTTGGATCTCTCTTGTTCATATTTTACAGACTCCCGGGCTTGTCAGTGCCACCATACTACCACCTTCCACCATACTCATCGATCTTGAATCCAATAGAAAATACGATTTCAAAATCAAATCCATGATAGAGTCTTACTTAAGCGATTAAGAATGATGACATCGAGAAAATCACAGTTGCCAGCTTCGAAACAATCACTCCAACGAACTGCTCAAACTTCGTCATGAACATGATGATGAAACAAGCTACAGTTGCTGTTCACCCGCATCATGAATTTAATTTGCAGTTCTCTGTATCAACTTGTTAAGTAAAAAATTTAAATAAAATGCCATTTTTTCTGGACTGTGCTATCAAGTTTCATTTGATTGGCACAAGGTTCCAAATAATTGAATAATGCTGTATACTAATTCATTCACAGGGATGGGATATTTGTGAGGAATCCTACACCGTGAATGCATGTGGCATAACCTAATAAAATAACTACAACCTTCGCATTACTTGGCACACTACGTTCAAAACAAATCATAATACGATCTAAATAACAATATAATTCTCTTTCAAACATAATTTTGTATTAAAAACAATAATTAACAAGCAGCAAGGCTCGAGGAAGTATGTAATTTAAAAGTGCTACCATAAACAAATTTACATAAAAATATGAACCGACTCAGTATACAAATTATTGACGACTAAGAAAGTTAGGCTGATCATATTTTATACTAGCAAGAAAGTTGGGTACTTACTGAGTGTGTTCTGAAAGTGTACTTGCGAGACAATCCAATGTGCCGACGCGTTTCTTCTGCCGTGGGTCCCATGCTTCCACCTGCAAATTTATATAGAACGGTGAATAAATTACATCCATACGATGGAAACAAAATTCACACTGTTGAAAGAAAGCAACATACCATACATACACCCAATTACTAAATACAGCTTGCCACTCCATCTACATAAGCTCTTAAAACTGGTGGCGCTCTAATTTGTGCGTAGTGTCCAAAGTAACACAGACTATTCCATTTACGTAGATAGAGCTAATAGAGAGTTATTGCTTCACACAGTTGGTACTATACGTTACGTGATCCAAAGGTGACTAAAGACGGCACAAATGTGGCCAAATGGATCCCGATTATTGGGGGACAGCACCAACAAACCTCGCTAAGAACCCTTAACAAGGACTGTTAATACCACTATGGGGTAAGAGGCACCAGCAGGGGATAGGGGTAGTCACAAGACACTGCAGTAAGCCAACGGCTTGCTAAGAGGTTAGCATCTTCCATTTTCCCTAGATTTACGGCCACAGTGTTGACTGTCTGTGTGAAGCAAGAACTCTTAAAGACATTGCACACAATCTTCTTCTCAGACTTATGACGTATGGGATTCATGCATCGGGCATTCCACTACTAGGCCTGTTGTTGGCTTGATGGCTGATATGCCAAGTTTGGGTAATACAAGTTTGGGTAACAAAATATACTATTTTCTTATGAAATATAAGATCTCTTGGAACACCAACAACAACATCATCTTGAAATACCTAATTATGGGATCGTTCAGTTTGATGGTGAAAGGATTTTCAATCAACTGTGCATCGTTATATTTAGCAGAAGCAAAAATATGGAGCCAACTAAGCAAATAACAAGCCCATCCCCAAACATTCCCGAATTCAAAATCCGAAATGGAATAATTCCAAACTAATAAGAACTTCCAAGCAAGGTTAAGGTGAATCTAGTATCAGTATGCCACCCTCCAAATTCAAGTCCAGGGGTGTGGTAGAGACAAGGGAAATACCTTCAAGCAGTTTACAGAAATTTAAAATCCAAAGTGTTACATACAAATTCAACAATTACATTAATCATTTACGGGGGAAAAGTAGAACAATTTTTCTACTGAAAGAGACAGGATTATAAACAGATATTTTGATGTACTTAGTAATTTCTTATTTGACTTACCCATCCTTCTTTAGTTCCAGCAGTGATAAGCTGATGCACAGGATTAATACTCAATTTGTTCACTTCACTAGCTTCCGTGGTAAAAGAGTTTAAAAACTGTCCCCTCTCTAAATTAAGGCGGTAAATATCACTTCTGTAATGGAACGACAATCAAAATTAGATAGGTTCAAATACTTTTAATAATCCTAATTTTCTTTTACTTTCGATGTGATTGGATGGAAGGGAGTATTTCCGAACCAATAGTTGCACATTTCACACTACTTATAGATACCTAAGCTTTAAAGTGAAACTAGTTAACTAACCCATCTGTTGTGATTCTATCTTCCTCCACACTAACTATCAATTACTCTACTTATAAGACAATGAAATTGTATGATTATGCGATCAATAAAATAGCATTCCTTTGCCTTGATCGAACCCACTCGGCAAATTATTTAAATTTCTACGAAATTCAAAATAATTTGGGAAGAAATCAACACCATTAATTAAAAGGTTAGGAAACATGATCATATCTGGCAATAGTGAATAATACTAAAATGGTGGGGTGCCCTTCACAAACTTTGTGTTGGTTCATTTACTGGCTGAACTACAAACCATTAAAAAAATGATTTTAATATAAAATAATATTGAACAAACGTAACAATATATCAAAGCTTACCCAGCCGCTGACAGAAGTAGATCACTGGATGGATAGTGGTATTTCATATCGCGACCGAATTTGGGAATTCGCAGTTTATAATAAGTCCCTCCGGCATAATGGAATTCTATGTGCCTGTCATTTTGCATGAAGACCAACTGAAACAGTGTAATAAATAGTTTTTTAGAAGTTAATATGTTTAGTTGTCTTTTTTTTTAACAAACGGTAAGCCACATATTAGACAATTAACAAGATAAAACATACCTTAGTATAATCATCAGAAAGGATCTCGAATGTGACAATTTCAGCGTCCATGCACCTTTCGAATTTCATGGACAAGTTGTCAACTTCGTAACAACGCACTCTGGGCTTGTAAATTCCTGTAGCCAGGATGTAGTGGCCATCTTTAGATATCCGCACGGTGTTGCTGATGTCAGGCATCGCAAAATCCTGAAGCAGTTCTATCCTCCTTCTGATATCTAAAAATTAAGGATTAACGGAATTATAAATTATATAAAAGGGACTCAATCAATTTTGCTTTCAACTCCCATTTCAAGCTCATCAGTTTACAAGCAGTTTTGTCATGTCAATAAAGTGCAATTCTGTGTAGAATTGATGAATTATAACAGCATATATTACAAAGAGAATAATAATCACAAAACGGAAGATCCTTTGATGGAATTCGATGTCCCTCTAGATGTCCCAGAGTTCAATTCACTACACAGATGATCAACTGAACTTTGTTGTTCAACAACAAAACCGCAATGTAGGCTAACTATATAACAACGATCATAGACAAAGGAATTATTATTCTCAACTGATTGTTTTATGACTTACCTACGTCCCGTTTGGCTAGGGATCTCTTCTTTCGATCTGATAGCCACTGCAAAGCAAAATTAACATAAATTAATTCACAAATGGTGCGTAACAGTAGTAAAAATATTATCAAGAAGTTATTAGAACATATGATTCAATGAAGATAGCAAGTAGGGAACCTAAATTAGGTATATAACAAGAACTAAAAACTGAACAGGCTTCAAAGGCCATTCAGATGATCCAGTTGGTATCCTAATAGAGCGTACTTGTACTTGTATTTTCTTAATGAACACGGATTGAACCTACTTACAATCACCAGAGGTTCACATTTTTTTATTTATTTAAAGGATGCTTTGCTTACGGTCTTGCTTCCAGACTACTTTTGAGAGTAAAATCTAAACTCGCCATCACTAAAAGAGCATACGAAGGTGTTCTCATTCTAAAAGCTCCAACTCTAATAGCAATCACTCTGACCTGGAGCAGGACCCAAGGTTTGGTAGCTGATGTTTCAATTTATTTGATTATGACACACGTTGTGGCACGTTCAATGTCCCTGATCCATCATTTCACATAAACGGAGAGATTATACGCAAAAATGGATCACATGATTGTAAACTAGGTATACGAAAAATGATGTTCCCAACACATTTTAGCTGTTGTCCCGCAGTTTAGTGAAACACTTCTTGCAATGTTGTGTATCGATTAAAGCTCTAACAATAATTATTTATGAGCAGTTCTGATTACCTGAGATCTACATCAAAGGGAAAATAATGTAATGAAGCAAACAAGAGTAGGATTTTATAGCATGAAACATTCTCAAGTCTAGTACCAAGTTGACATTAGCTCTTACTTACTTCAGGCATAGACTTCCCGCTGCTGAGATTGTAAATTTTAACATTATTCGGATCAGAAACCTGCATGTTGAATTATAACGAGCACTTCAGAAACCCAAAACACTGAGTAGAATAGAGAACACACAATTCACTAAGTAAATTGGTCCGAATTGAGCACAGATGAATGGAGGAGCAAGTCTAGTTTTTGGTGCGTTTCTATGAAAACAGGTACGAATATTCCAGAAATCTAATTTTAAAATATATTCACGTCTGTAATTATCAAGAAAAAAAGGTTTGTAACGTTAAAATATTAGTGTTAAACGTGAAATTGGCGAGATAAAGCCACATGTTCACAAGGTTTGTTGACTGGGCATGGACATGAGGACATTAGCGTTAGCGTAAAGCGTAACGTGACGGAAACCTCGGGAAAAGATAACCTTCTTGAAATTTACCTTCTTCTTCTTCACTATTTAAAAGTGAATCGCTCAGTAGCCATGTAGAGCGAAATGCTGAAAAAGGAAATAGGTAAGAACGAATTTCTCAACATTTTTTATCTTCATACATGTTCACATGCATATTTATGCGCAATCATAAAATATGCGCAGAGCATTGCCGTTTCGGCCGTACTTCTTCCCGACAACAAAATATTCACGATGTTCTTTACTGATGTTTCTAAATCCAAAATAAATGCGCCTTGAGTGTGACAATTCAGGGCACTCGCAGAAAATGTGGAATAATGTTTCTTCTTTTTTCCAACTACATAACAAGCATCTTTCCCTTTGGTCTATTTCAAATGCTTCTCCCCTAATCCATCCCCTAACAATGTTTTTATTTGAAAGCAGGGCGAGGATGCGCTTTTCCACCATCGGACTCATCGAGTTGAGGTAAGATTCCGGTGTGAAATACGAGCATTTTAGTTTACAATACAGGGTGGTGCAGGTAGAGTTGAGTTGAGTAGTTCGAGGTCATCATAAAATAGCTTCAATCTATAGGTATTAACCATTTCCTCTCGCTTCTCTCTCACCTCCTCACAATCAAGTCTCTCCCACACCCCAACGTACCCAATGCAGCATATTATTTCCTTTACCTGCGCCGCCCAGTTGTACTTTATTAAACTCTTTCCATTTTCAACCGTTTCATCCAGAAAAATTCTAAGGTATCTAGTTGGAGGCATTCTCAGTACTTTTATTAGCCAGCCCAAGACTCGGTCGAAAACCTTCACACATCTTACCCGTCCCGTTTCCAACCTCAGTAGGTAACTCGGGGTGCTCATTGGCAACATAAGGGCACTTTTTATTATTATCGTTTGGACCTTTTCAATCTCATCAAAATACCTTAAACTCCAAACTTCCGCATTATAAAATAAGACCGACTTTACCAAGGCGTCCTCCAGTCGGGTCATAGAGGCCCAATTATGACATTTGCCACGAACAAGTACTTGTCTTGCGGCTCCCCAAGCAGAAAAGGCTCTTGATTTGAAGTTTAGGGCTGCTTTACAGAATACACCGGATGAGCTGTAAGGAACTCCTAGGTAAACGTATTCCGACGCACCGCTAACCCTGACATCTCCGACCGGATACTCGCAGTCGACATCCATCCCTCCTCTCTTGCAGAAACACACCATCCTAGTCTTAGATGGATTAATTACAAGTCCCATTGATTCGGAAAACTCAAATAAGGCCTTTAGTTTGTGCGTTATGTCGCCTCTTGAGGTTCCCATCAAACATAAGTCATCGGCGAAACACAGTGACAACACGTCATTCACCCCGTCCACGAACACACCCTCCAAGCCCCTCCCCCTTATATACTCTTCAAGTCCCGCGAGGAACAGTGCAAATATCAAGGGGCTACAGGAATCACCCTGCAATATGCCCCGATATACTGGGAAGAAGTTAGTGTCGCCTTCTGTAGTCCTAATCGCTACCCTTGCTGAGCGATACAAATTGATTAAAACTTCTAGGATATTGCCCCTTATGCCCAGTCGAGACAAAACACACCATATAATTTCATGCGGAAGAGAACCAAATGCATCACGGTAGTCAACAAAGGCACAATAGAGCTTACCCTTTGGGGACTGTAGTTTCAAGCCGATCATCGCATACAGGACGAAAATGTTGTCAGTGCATCCCCTACCCCGACGAAACCCAGCCTGCGCCTCTGGAATCACACTTTTTTCCTCTGCCCAACTAGTTAGTCTTTCACATATACATTGGGTGAAGCATTTGACAATTGTGTTTACGAGTGCAATGGGTCTTTGCTTGTTTATGTCATCGACATCTGACGTTTTCGGTATCATTCTCAGGATGACCTCTCCCCACTCTTCCGGTACTGAACCACGATAAAGGATTTCATTAAAAATATTTACCAAATATTCAACGCCCCTGTCGCTTAGGTGCTTCCATATTTCATTAGGTATTTCATCCACACCAGGGGCCTTGTTTCCCTTTAACCTCAAAAGAACTGTTCGGATTTCAATCGGAGACAAAGGCCGGTTCAATTCAGGGTATATTACCTCCGAATCGCGACCCGCGGCCCAGCTCATCAGGGGTGGTGAAGAAGTACTTCTCAAGAAGGTCTCCCAATTAATTAGATCAATTTTTGAGGTTTTAAATTCACGGTATCGTACCTTTCTTATTGCTTCCCACCATTCCCTCGAATTTCGAGCTCCTGAAATCGTTACTCTTATTTCCTCCTCGTAATTATTTTTCAATTTATTAGTTAGTGAGAAATAATCTTTCTTTTGTTCGTGGTACACATTTATTTTGCCTTTCCCAAATTTCCATTTCCGAAGTGACTTCCGTACACACCTCAACTTATCTCGGCACTCCTTGGTGTACCAGGGTTTATCCCGCCTCCCGATTTTATGATTTTGCCTATGTGTCATCATCCCTGCTGAGGAAACTGCCCTTAGTACACATGACTTAAACGTGCCGTACATACGATGGGCATCCTCCACCCCGGGAAAATTTCCCAGCTCAGTGTTCAAAGCCTTCTGAAAATCTTTTGCTCTATCAGAATTCCATTTAATTTTTGGCCTCATCTCGGCCCCTAAAATTTGTTTCACAGTCGGTACCAGGCACGACTAAAGCTGTAGCACACATTCTGAGTGGTCCGACCACACCCCCAACGTGTCACCAACCCGAAACGATTCTATTTCATCCATAGCCCTCGAGTTCACCCAACATTGATCAACAATGCTACTCCCTCTCGGCCCATGAAAGGTGTAATTCCCGGGTATGTCCCCTCTCGAACGCCCATTAAGCACAACGAACCCATAACTTTCCATAATTTCGACTAAACGTACGCCCTTATTGTCCTTGACTACATCTTTACTGGTCCTGACTACGCTTAATTTCGAACCGCAAAACTGAATTTCATCCCCCTGCTTCAAATCCCCAATTCGAACATTCCAGTCCCCAATTAAAACCACTTGCCAGGCAGGATAGTTGCACTCCATTAGATCAAGTGTCCCCGCTAAGCTATCGAAAACATTTTCCTATGAATTTCCCTCATTAACATAAAAATTGCCAAGCATTAATTTTAGCCCCGGAATTTCCACAATTAAACGAAACCTTGATACCCCAATAAGTTTACATACCTAAATAAATCATCCTTCCCAACCAACGTAAACAACCCCTCATAGCCCTATCCATTAGGTATGTACCCTCACAGCCCTAGATTCAAAAGCCCAGTAATTATTCTCCAAAAAAGCAGGCAACTTTACATGATTATCAGACCAAGTTTCCTGTAAACAAATTAAATTATATTCGCAAAGAAAATTAGACGCATTTGCATCACATTGAAATAATCGACTAAGTCCGCTCAAATTCCAACTCATTATCTTGACGTTCGGCAATGTCTCGGCGGTAGCTGACTTTAAGGTTCGTTGCCATGGAGTTCCACCATTTTCTTGTCCGGTTGCCGGTGCAGATTTCTTAATAAGGCGCCATTTCATTTCGGGACTGCATTCCTATTCGTCCCTCCTCCTCCGACGGCCAGTATGACCCGTGTTCAAAGTGCTCTTTTCGTCATTTACATCTTCCCGATTGGTCAAACCCCCTCCATCTTGCGCCTTCGTCCCGTCCCCAGTACCCGCCGATTCGAAGTTAGCCCTCAACTCCTCTATGATCTAAACCTCCCCATTCACGAACAATTTATCGTATTTGATATACGTTTTTTGCCCGTCTACTGCAGCTTTTTTCCTATTTTCATTTAGCTCTTTCTGTAACAATCTGACGGTTTCACTGACATCCGCTCCAGTGGCGTAACGTTTTTCAGCGAAGCCCCCCCGCAAAATATTTTCAGGGCCCCTCCCCATATTTTTTTTTTTTTTTTTTTTTTGCGAAGCGTGCACTTTTTCAACGGTCATCGTACAATATGCTACGATAACCTAACTAAAAATACATAATATAATATAACAATTTAACCTACCTTTACGTCGTAAAGTTTACGAACTCGAGACTTCTAGTCTACGTAGCAACCTTTTGGATGACCGTGTGTTATAAAAGTTGTTGTCGTTTATGAGTGAATATTCCATAAAGATGTCTCCAAGTAAGTGGTGGCGTTTTAAAAGACCAACGCCAAGTCTGCCAGATGTAGCATGACGGAATGAGCAAATTTTCAAAGTAACTCGTTTTGCAAGAGGAAAAATTACGCAAAAACCGACAATTTTATTTTCTGACTTGTGATACCCATTTCTCATTTTAATTTCAAAATTTTTGAAAGCTGAAGAATTTTTTTGTCGATTTTACCAATCTAGCTGTTTTCTCATCTTCAAACTGCTCTATTTTGAACGGATTGAAATATTTCCAATCCGATTTCACGGAATGTACGGAAACCATCTTGTTCTGCGTGAAAAACCTTTATAAAAGAGAGTCACCTGCTTGAGGGTTTTCGGCTAACTTTCCCCCATTTGAAATGCCCCAAATCTCCCCTTAGGGTGAAGCGATTGTGCTCATCTTCAAACATAGCCTTTTGAAAGCCTAGGTAGATTTTTGTGCAAATTTGAGTTTAATCTTAATTTGATCGCGAGTTATCGTCTGGAATGTGTTTTTGGTGTCCGACAGTGGACTTAGAATGCTTTAAAACGGATCTTGATGCAAACATTTTAGTCCGAGAACAATAAGTAGTTTCTTTTTCTTCTAAAATTCGCTAATACTGCGGCAGTTGTAAGAATTTTTAATATTGCTCTTTTTCCACGTTAGGTAGCAAGCAGACTAGATGGAATTGTTTCTGTGAACCAAAGAGAAAACCAAACCAAAGAGTAAACCAAGCTGATGTTATCGGAGCCAACACCGATATATTGATACTATCGAACATGTGGCATCGATGGCAAAACATCGTAATATCGAAGCAAAACATCGATATTTCGATAATATCGATGTCGATGTCCCATCCCTAGTACGCACCTTCGCAACTCTTAGCTACTTACCTACATTACCGTTGATGTTTATTAACTTGATGTTACATAATGGAATTTTTCTGTGTATCGTTAGTTCCGCTTTATTCTTTAAAATTAAAAAAAAAAAAAAAAAAAAAAAAAAATCGAACGAATTTGCTAGAGTGGCTTCCTTGTAGCCCGGGCCCCCCCGCATCGCGGGGTTTGCGGGGGTGTATGTTACGCCCCTGATCCGCTCTCAGATAAATATCAGTCCCCTTCAGTCTTTTGGAATGCGTAAGCATTCAGCGCATGACAAAAGGGGAGGAGGCCGGTTAGTTATTACTATCGAGTCTGCGAAAAACGATAAATTAAATCTGTTACCGGACTCATTTTATGTATCAAGTCGATTTCGGTTGGTTTGATTGTACTATTGAAATGCTGAAAGTTTGAAGATGTTTTTTCTGAAACCCGCATTGCGTTTTCTTCACAGAAAATAGATGAAGATCTCTTTTACAATTTCGGCAAAAACTCGAAATTAAGCTGATGGAGGGTTTTTTGTGTTTGGACTAGAGCAACGGTAACCAACTAATTTAAAAATCTGTTTTGTAGCCCATTTGATGGGAAATGTATTGCTCTTCTCAGCGGTTTAATCAGATTTTAATTTGCATGAAAAGCTACGGAGCTATGTTCATTCAGTGAAAAAGGCCAACAATATTACAAATGAAATATTTTTTAAATAATAAATTGTAGTAGTTAATGAAATAATTTTAATAATTGATGAAACATCTTTTCCAGGAGGCTCTTTTTGTTTTCAAATTAGCCGTAGAATTGATCTCTGATGTTGTGTCGGACGACTCTCACAGAAATGTTCGAAAAAACATTGAACGATAAAACACATTAACTTCAATAAAAGTCATCAAAGAATCATTTTTTGCTTTGAATTTGCTCTAGAATCGACCCCCAAAATTTGATGAAGTTATTTCAGGAAACTCTTGTCCATCTATTTATTTAAGTCGGGTTATTTTTAAAATCTTATACCAAACTATTTTTTTTTTGAAAAATGTCGATACCACAATATAATTCCTCGTTTTTCTGGGTTCAAAAGTCTTTTTTTCAAATACATTTAATGTGAAACATTTGTCTGATTGTACTGTTTAAAAAATGAAAGTGATGATGTTTGAAGATGTTTTTCCTGAAAAACGCATCGGGTTTTCTTTTACAGAAAATAGATGAAGATTCCTTTCACAATGTCGGCAAAAAACTCAAAATTAAGCAGGTGGAGGGTATTTTTGAGCTTGGACTAGACCAGCGGATACTAAATACGAATTTAAAAATGTGTTTCCAATAGGAAATATAATGCTCTTCTCAATGGTTTAATAAGATTTCAATTTGAATGAAAAGAGAGCTACGCTCATTTCAGTGAGACAAGATCGAACTCATGACAACAATTTCACGAATGAAATATTTTTAAAATAATCAATTTTAGTAGTTAATGAAATAATTTAAATAATAAATTTTTTTTTACTAGGCACTTTCTGTTTTAAAATTATTTGTAGAATTGATTTCTGATGTTTGGTAGGACGACTCTGCTAGAAATGTTCGAAAAAACATTGAACGATACACACACATTAACATTAATAAAGGACATTCAAGAGGCATCTTTTTGTTTTATATGAGCTCTTGAATCGACCCTCGAAATTTATTGATTGTTGGGAAACTTTTATCTAAGAATAGAATGGAATAGAATATTTATTTATTGGCAGCAAGAAAATAGTACAGTCAAAATATCTTACGAAAGTTGAAAGTAAATTTTCTTATTCTGCCCACCAACCAAATAAGTTCATACGAACTTGTGGTGGCTGGTCGAGCTGGTTTTGGTTATTCTTCACAAATAAACTAAAAATCCTTTCAATTTCCTTGATTTTACTCAAATATTCTTTCTAAAATGGGCAAAACTGGTAAATGTTTCAGGGCTAACTTTATGAGTCTACAGGAACTGCATTATAAGCATTATTTTTTCGGCAACTGAATATTTGAAGAGTTTGCTGTACGAGTGTGGGTGACACTGCTTCATGTTCGGGCTTAATACCAATTTTGTATACGAGCATACTTGATTGAAATATAAAATTTGCCTTAAGGGGGTTGGGAGTTATACAATTTTCTTCTGGGTCGATTACAATGGTTGAGCAATGGAAATAATGAAATAAATGGGCGAGACTTCCTTTTTGAGGCAACCCGTATAACGGAATGATAAGTTTGAATGTCTCTGAATATCCGCCTTTATTATTGCGACAGCCGGTTAGCAGACGGATGTGACAGGTAAGCATCCTCCGCGTGCTTACACACGGTGGAGCGAATGAAGTTCTGCCCCACTAAATCCCTTCGTGAGTAAACGGAGCGCTCACGAGCTTCAAGATTAATCAAGATCCAGGAGGGAGGAGGCGGAAACAGGGGTGCGTTTTTCGATTTATATTTTAAAAGGGGGCATTTGAGGGCTGTAGGTCTTTTTACCCGCGTCCGTGTCTTTTACCCGTGCGTTGCGATGGTGCGATACGACACTTGCGCTGTCTGTGTTTGTACTCGGGTCGGAGAGCGGGTGCGCCCAGTTATCTTCTCCCCACTCTGCCGACTCGCCTCCCCCTCGCAACGCCGCTTGCAAGATTTCCACACTTCAGTTGTGCTTGGGAACTGAGTGGCATCGTGTAG
This sequence comes from Creontiades dilutus, assembly GCA_031894815.1. Taxonomy (NCBI): domain Eukaryota; kingdom Metazoa; phylum Arthropoda; class Insecta; order Hemiptera; family Miridae; genus Creontiades; species Creontiades dilutus. Next base: position 1,283,886 of record JAVIWC010009611.1, on the reverse strand, counting down.
GCGGTTGTGTCGCGATCCGAAGCTCCGCAAGCTGCGGTTTTGTCAGGGCGGGTTTGATTCATGTGCAAATTGGGATATTAAATCGTATGAGATGGAAGAGGAGTTGAAATGCCCCGTGTGCAAGGAGCTGTATTCGAATCCAGTGTTGATGCCGTGTTATCATTCGCTTTGTCTTAATTGTGCTTTGTCTTTGCAAACGCCGGCGGCCACTGGGCAGGAGTCTCTCGCTGAAGAGGTGGATAAATTGTCGATTTTGAGCGAAACAGATAGCGGCGTTGTGTGCACGAGTCGGCCTAATAGCTACGTTGGAACGCCTAATCTGCAGGGAATCCTCTTTCCTCCGTTGTCCTGCTCAGCTCTGTCTCTCGCTTGCCCCGTCTGCTCCAAGACCGTCTATTTTGACGAAAATGGCGCCCACAATCTCCCCAAGTACCGGGCCATGCAGAACATAGTGGACAAGTACGGGGAGTCGCGGGAGCTGGCGCCCAAGTGCGAGCTGTGCACGAGGGAGCCGGCTAAAACGGCGACAGTGCTGTGCGAACAGTGCGAGGTTCACTACTGCGACGAGTGTCGGGAAAATTGTCATCCGGCGAAGGGGGCGCTCGCCAAGCACACGCTGACGACGCCGGGGCGAGCAGCGTTGAGGACGCGCGACGCGAGCCGCGAAATCTTCTGCTCGGACCATCAGGACGAGCCGCTCGTATTCTACTGCATGCTCTGCAAACACCCAGTCTGCGCCCACTGCAAAGAGACCCGTCATGCCAGCCACGATGTGCAGGCCATCAACATGATGTGTAAAGCCCAAAAGGTGGGTAACTCAAGTTCTGTACCGTTTATTTTATATCTGCAACCCCAGTGAATAAGTGGTGAAGTCGGATTTTGCTCAAAATGAGTCATCTATGCTAAGGGATAAGAACTTTAGGTTTTCTTGTGCACAAATGCCATAGTGAGGTCATGTGATCCACAACATACTGATTCATTCCCAATTTCAAGCTTCTACTACAAAATCCTGATTTTAGTTGAAAGTTCAAATTTAATTAAGGTCCCCTGTGCTATAGGCAAATTTGATTTGACCTCTCATTCACCCGGGACAGATATAAAGAGTTGTATATTTACCTTGCCGGACAAAACCGCCGCATCCACATTTTTTGGATTTCAACTTCCTTTCAGTTTCATGGGAGTTTTCATTGGATGTTTCGTGCCTCAATTCGTCCGAAGAACCACGGAAAATGCCAATCCATGAATTCTTTAATGAATGTTCAGTGACGTCTTCAGTGGCCGTCAGTGAGCTGCAAATAACGTTGTTGCTCTCTGATCCTTCGGCATTGAGCCTCCACTAAATTGTGTGCCATAAATTGTACCGTATTTACAAAACTGTACGTCGTCGTACTGTGGTATCGTCTCGTGCCGTATTTAACCCGGTGATGTTATCAAAGTGGTGTCTAAAAAATTTCGATAGCTACGCTCCTACCGATTACATATCTGGGGGAGGTTATTTCTTATAGATTCGTTGTTATTTTAGAATACTCATACAAAATGAATCAGGGATCTACAGCGTTTCAGAAGATCGCAGTTACCTAATAACTTCACTTTCACTTTTTTCGGTTTGATGTGGTTTTTAGATTGGCGTTTGATTAGCAGGGAAGTATAGTAAAGCTTGTATGCGTATGACACAGAGAAAAGAAAATGTCTGAATGCGTAACAGTCAATACAAAATGCTGACAGAGGGACAAACTACATATCTATTTAAAAGAAAATGCAAAACTTCAAGATAATAAGATCACAATAAATTAATGCTCGTTTATTACACTGAATGATGTCAATGTCTTTGATTTGCATTCTTTTTTACTTTCATTAGTTGCAAATCACGCTCAATTAACAATCAGTCGTAGCACAATCATAATTGCATTATGAATCTCAGAAATTGTATTAAGATTGTCAAATCAACATTCCAATGTCAAATACAGAAACATTTCCCAGCTAAAAACTCAACAGTGGTTACTCATCGGAGGGAACGAAATGCTTGTCCAACTAACTTTCCGAGAGAACTTGTGGTGATGTCGAGAAAATCATTCAGAAGCTCTATAGAACGTGAAATAATACTGATAAAAAATGGACCAAATGCTTATTTTAAAAGGAGAGTTATCGGCGACAAATGATGAAGACAAGTTGAAGCGTTTCAATCATAATCAATAACGTCAATTAAAATACATACGACCTCTAGCAGTTGTCGTGAATTGTTCTGTCAGTTAAGTCGTCAAAGAGTTGAATTAAGTGAGCAAAATTGATGGATTAACAGAAGTTTCGTTTATCTATGAAGTGTATCCGTCACACGTAGTGTATCAATAATTCTCTTGTATCAATTATGAGCCGAAAATCATTCGTTTAATTACGTAGTCAAATCTAAAATTAAGTATGAAAACTTCTTTCATGTCTTTGGAGGTGTGAAAGGAAATGGTTTTCGATCATTATTGCTCAATGGCTTAAGCTTTGCTTAGACATTTGGAGCGGATGCGATAATTACGATGTGATATTTGATCAAGGGGTGTTTAAACAAGTCGGGTTTCATAGAGGAATGGACGAACAACTCGTATTTGAAGAGAGTTTGGTTCTTTTTCACGTATGACAGAAACACTTACTCAATGAACGGAGACCTTCTCGAGATACAAGATAACGGCATGAAAATTTAAGTTGAGTAGGTGTACGCTGAGTTGAAGATGGTCTTCATATTCCATTTATTAGGCCATAGAAATGAACTATCCGTAGTATGTTGACCTGAGTCACTTTCGAGGTGACTAGTACAGTGCATCCGAAATAGAGAAGAATTCTTGCCATCGTTTCTTACATTGAAATTCGGATTGGAACGGAATTTGATTTCTTGTTCTCGTTACAGGAACCCGTATGCAAATGAAAGCAAGAAAGTTGTTGATAGTTCTAAACATCTTTATGGATGTGACCGCATCATGCTGCATCCAATGGGATCCAATCTGTATTGTACTATCGGAAAAACTATCGATTGAATCGCAATAATGACAGGTTTTGTTCAAAAATTCATGTTGCACTCTCTCGATAACGCCAATGTGCGTCGAGTATTGAAGAACAGGCACACTCGATGGCTCCCCACCGCGCAATAGAAGATCTTGAGGGGGCCGGCACTGCTGGATACCGAGGTTTTTATGGCTTCGGCGACAACGGCAAAGACGTGATTCCTAAATAAAAAACTCAGTCAATTGTAATCCACAAATCTTCGACAGTTTCCACACGTTGAAGTTGTTACGATCAAGGTCCTCGAAATGATTTCTTTCCCAACGTTCCGATGCTCTCTGGACAACTTCGAACCATTCGAAAACATCCTTACAATTCTGAGACAAGTCTAACAGTGATGGTGATAGGCATTTCGATCCCCCAGTCGCTGCAATTACAATATTTACGCGCATTACAAGTTTACTGAAAATACACAGTTATTTGCTTTCCCAATGTCCCAAACCTTCCTAAACAGTTTTAGGTCTGGGTTTGAACTTTTGGTAACGCGTTTACAAATCTATGAAATGTGTCGTCCCGTGGCAGTAATTGCGAACTGCTTTCCAATCTTCAGACCGGAATCCAATATTTGCACTCCAACACGATCAGCTCAAAAATTCGTAGCGGTAAAGTAAATCGCGACTAAGTGAACTAGCGTTTACCAAGTTGAGTCAAATTGCAGTTGAGTATTTATCGGCATTTAAGTGGTGTGCAAGAGCGTTGCTTGATAAAGATATTTGATGCTCATTAGGTACGCATTAAGCTAGTGCGTTTTCACCGAAAAAGACTAACTAAATTACTTATTTTTTAAATTCCAAAGCTCCATTTACATTTTTTACATGTACATTTTTTGTGAAACCGAATATTTACGTCTTTGTTGAAAATGGTCACTTTCTTTCTTTTATGGATAAATGAAATGTACATATGTGCAGTTTGGATACCCAAAATCAAAGCATTTCCATAAAACGCCATATACAGCGTAAACGGTGAATGAAATCTGGATTCGATGAAACGACACTATGTTCACACAAATTCAAGAGAAATACAAGTGGGTGGAGCAAAAATATCAGATATGAGACTACACCCGTCCAAATTTAAAAGCTTCTTAATCCGCAAAATCTCAAAATGCGAACATACAATTTGTATTTTGATTTACCAAAATGAAACGGTAACCCTACTACAACTAGACCATATCAATCTGCTCCGAGGCAGAACCTTCAGATATATGTCCATACGGTTCAGCTTAAATTTCATTAAAACGCTTTGTGTAGCAGAAGATTATTGAAGCAGAGAGAACGGCCTCCAAAGTTGCTTGTATTTCCAAGTTCTCCCTAAATGTTGCAATTATATGTAAGTGTGATCTTTAAAATGTTTTTTTTAAACATATGGTTAGGTTTTGGGATTGATGACTAATCAAATACTCCCAAAAATCAATTTGTTCTTCATCTGTGAAATATTAGTTGCGTACCAGTTTTCTCAAGTTTGGTGTTTTAGCATCCAGGCCTAAGACATATAGTTGCAGTTCAGGATTCCCTTCGTAGAGCCCCGAAAGTTCCCCCTTTAAAGATTCGACTTCTGTTCTTTGAGACTCCGATTCTTCTATCATCTGTTAGAATCATCTAATGAGTTGGGAAACTGAATTTTCGACACTTTCGAATTTGGATTCATGATTTGATAGATCTGAGAGTTCTCGAGCCTACATGTAGGAAATAGTCCATTAAAATGGGAACAAATTACTAGAATTCGTTGATGCAGTCATGATACATATGACTTTTTCTCACTTCTGCCTACTGGTATATCATGACATGCGAACATTTCTAGTAGAACTCTTTACACTAGCATTTCCTTGCTTTCGAATTTGTCGAAGATTTCGCCTCATCCCACCCTCGAAACTTGATATCTTGTGGGGAGTTGGGAAAGTAACTCGATAGAAGCTTTCCATTCATTCGTGAGAGTGACAGGGTAAACACCCCTTGGAATGCAAGGAGTGAGGGGAGTTGTAGATGCATAGGCCCTGCGATGGGGGAAAGGGGGACCCCAATTATACGGGCGACCTCTGGAAGGTTGCAAAACATCCGACCACCTGACCTGAGGGGCGCTACCTCCTGGAAACGTCCCTTCACCGCCTTATAAATCTCAAATATCAAGCAACCAAAATCGCCTGCATGGATTCCTCGAGTCCACTACAGGATGGTACAATTCTTATTCTTTTCGGTCGATTTTATGTGTTTTTAGATGAGCAGTTCACCTCACTCTCACTACTCCAGAACGAAACTCCATTGTGGACACTGATAGGCAGCAGTTGAAATATCATATTAAGACAAATAACTGTCCATCGTTAGGTTATAGAGAACTACGATGGTAACGATAATTGGGCTCCGAATATGAGAAGCTCGAGGTAGAGCGCAGCATAAATAATGACCTTACCTCTCTGGAGGACAATATGGTTTTCATGTGCAGTACGTACCTACAATTGTTTGGTCATTTATCCGTTTTTATTGTTTGAACGTGGAACCTATAGTTTCTAATTTATCAATAACTAGGTGACCCAGTGTGCTTTGTTGCACTCAATAAAATTAGAATTGCAAAATTATACGATAGATCAGCTTTTTTCAGCAACAAAGAGTACACAAAATTTGACTAGAAGAAGTATTGACTTTCATGGAATTGGAGGTAGCCATTCCTGGATTGACAACTCTACCTGATTTTTTTTTTTTCATTTTCTGCTGGTCTTCAGGTTTTCCTTTGTGGATACCAAATTTCACCCTCACGTCGCGAAAAACAGTTCATTTCCTCATTTGATCCTCGACAGTGGCAGGTATATGCAGATGTCGTTGTCTTGTCTCTTCGTTGTTGTGTTGTTATGTAGTGTTCTTCCAACCTTTGCTGAATTACATAATATGTCTGCTCGACAGTTTCGACTTGAAATGTTTTGATTACGAACTCTAACGGTTATTGAGACAATGGCGGTGGTTGGTCCGTAATCCATTGCAGTCGACAATCATTGGTGAAACAAATCTAACAGATTTGGTCCTGTAAACTCAATAACGCCACGAAAACGCGTTTACAATAGAATTTCGCCGGTAAAATACGATTTATTCGACCAAAAGAGACTCAGATGCTCTCAGCCGGTCAAAATCTAATTTACGTAGCCTCGATCCCTTCTCGTTGCCGGCCACAATACACCGCATTTCCACAAAATGCATATCTCGTGAACGGCTGATTTCGTGCGAACTTCTCGAGAACCATCTGCAATGCATCCCAAACGTTCTTACAGAATTTGGTGCTAAACACTCCACTGGTTTTTGAGTAACGAGCTCTACTAGATTTGACAAACATTTAGGTGTGTATACAGATACAATTTTCATTTTGAAAAAGATGATGAGGTTTGTGAGGCAGGGAAAGAATTTTTTCAAATATTCAGGGAATGCAAATTACTGACAACGGGATGTCAACGACCATTTTAATTAGGGCACTGCCTCCCTACCGCTTTGTTAGTTTTGAACCCCATTGGGAAAATCTTTTTAAATAATTGTTTTTGAAAAAGGAGATGGGGCAAGTAAATCTCGTTAGTGGCGAAAGTTTCTTGAGTGTGTTACCGGACACCTCGGACCATAACTGTTCAATACTATCCCTTATGGCTCAGAGGGCTTCATTCCAAAGATCAGCATCATAACACGCATGAGGAAATGAAGCTAATCGGATTTGTTCATCAAATGTTGATGTTAATGTATTTCCATTCAGCTGTGACTACGTTCAATGCTGCAATTTGTGTTTGATGGGATTTTAAAGTGTAAAAATGAGCTCAAATTACAATAATGTGTCGGAAAGTGCTCTGATTTCTGAATGTGTCGTTTATTGCAGAAGATTATTAAATAATTCATTAAATTTTAGTGATTGTTGAGTGCAACTGAAGTATTGAGTGTGAACTTCTCACCTATTTTATTGCATTATTCCGGACAATGCCGGGCTCCCAACTGGGAGTTAGATAAGCTAGTTTAAATTAAATATTATCTGGGGTGCCTTGGGTTTTCCTTCCGTTAACCTCCCTCGTAAAATTATAATTTTGAATGAATCACAAAATTGAGTACGATATCAACCGATTTCCCGAATGGACGTCTAATTACAGGCAGCTGACATCGGGCCGCACGCGACTCTCTAAACGTTTCCCCCCACGGGTTGAAGGGGATCCGATTGATAAAGTTATTTTTGATGGATCCGATTCTCGCCTGACTGGCCGTCAGTTGCTGTAGGTCGTAGATTATATCCCTATTACTTCGGTAGTCGCGGGAAATTGACCACTCCAATAAGAAAATTAAGCTGGGAAAAGGAAAAAAACGGTGCAAATTACTACACAGATGTTGATTATTTTTGTATTAGAATACCCCTCCTACAGTAAATTATTGATCTACGTAAATTAAACGTACCTGAACTCACCACCTTCCATCTCCATATCTTGTAATTGCATTCTAGATGTCATAGAAAGATCCCCATTTATATTTCAGCAAGGTAGATCGATTAGGAACGAAATTAAACACGAGGGTCTTTCAGGTACCACGCATTGGTGACCAATGATTGGTCCAGAACTCAAATCTACCTGATCAAAACCTCTACAGCTCTTATTGCAATAAATATTTTGATAAATCCAATGTTTTTCCATAGGTCTTTCAATGGAGAAATGGAGAGTTGAGTCTGATTTGAGGGAAACTCAACCAATAAGCACATTTATGTTCAAGTTCTTTTTTCTGTCGAAGTCCCAGCGCTTCGGAAGAGCAAACGGATGAACGTGAAGTGGTCCGGGTGGGCCTATTCGATACATTGAAGGGTCTTCTATCAATAACGAACATAAAAACATTAGTGGGTATTACTTTGAATGTTTCGGCATTAAGATTTTTTAATATTTCAGCCCCTCGATTTCACCCTTTAGGATTGACTGGGAGTCAATCTATGAGAATTCTGTCAAAACTAGAACCCAAATGAGATTTTAGACCCAAGTTTCGTTAACTTTGGTTAAGTAGTTTCGGAAAAATGCTCCGGATGCTGGGCGGGCGGTTTTTTGTTGTTGTTGCGATTTTCGAATTCTACACGTTTTGAAACATAAAACCCCGAATTTCAAGAGGAGTCAAATTTTTTGTTTTATTTACAAAGGTTTATTATTGAAAGTAATAAACAAAAATATTCGTCTACTGGAGTGGGTTGTGCAACTTAATCATTCGGACATAGGACGTATGGAAAATTGTTGAATTATGAACTACATACGAGTCCAAATGATTGCAGATTGAACAGATACGTAAAATACATATTATGTGAACGGATGACTATGAAAATGGGTTTTAATTAAGTAATGCCATATGCTATATTTAACCAGCATCCTTAATCCTCACCAACCAGTAGTTAAACTGTACAATTCCTGATCGTTTCATCGAAATTTCGGTCTCGGAGTTTCTGAATAGATTTCAGGTCATCAGATAGTCAAAGATGTTAAGCAATCGGTTTCGGTTGATTCAGGTATGAAAATGTGCACAAGATTCTGTCCATATGGCAGCAATGGAAGTAAAAGAGTAATTTCAAGGGAATAGCCCCCTTGATGTTTGAAATGCAAGAGAAAATGTTTTCAAAATATCAACCAAATGTTCTGCATTACATCGGATTTTGATGACGTTTACAGCGAATGTGCTGGTTTAACTGCAGCTGATCTGTCAGTTTCATTGCTCGTATACTTTTGATTGTAGTGGCATTGATAGTCGAAACCTTTGCTAGTAATTTTTTGAATGAATGAAAGATCAGGTTTACGACCTTTTGTGACGGTATCAAATTGAACGTTATCGCGTCGAGAGTCATCCCGTCACACTACGCCGAGTTTGACGTTTTTGTTTTACGGCGAAAGCAGCTAATAGAATAATAGGGATTTTGTAGTGAGACCAATATTCGGGCTTGGATTTATTTCGGCCTAGTGTGCAGTGCGACCCTAAAACTTTGGTCGAAAACTTGAGTAATTGATGCCTTATGAAGGAAGGGCCTGGCGATAGTATATTAAACTTCTTCGGGATTTCGTACTTTGGCATAACCTGTTCCTGATTTTGCTGTGGAACCATCCAACATGGATTACACACTGCAAGTTTGTCTCTGTGTCCTTAAATGCATGTACCACGCTCCACATTTACAATTTCTCTACGATTTCGATGAAGTTTTCATTCAATGTGCTGATTGCGCTGGAGAAGCTTATCTATCAGTTTCATTGCCACATTAAACAAGCTCAAATCCGTCATATCTCATATCGTTTAACCTAGACGTCCAATGTTCCTCAATCTATATGCAGACCAGTGATTTACGCAAGAGAGCTGCCTAATAGAGATATCATAGATCGTTAATAATAATTTTCTACTTTTCCCTTCTCAATTCAGTGCTGACCCTTTCGAATAACATAAAAATAATAAAGCTGCAACCCTGACTACGTTATTTATTTTTATTTTTTAATACCAAGCATCATGAGGCTTCCTAGAAAATTATTTGATCCACACTCGATGAAATTATGAATGAAAGCTTTGGGGCGGGGAACTTTTGATATTCAAGGTTCGCCTGAAAATGTGGCTAATCGAAAATGATAATTACTACAACACGTGTACTATGACAAAGAACTGTACGCTGATCGGTACGTCTGTTTAGAGACCAGTGATCTGCGCAGAAGGCTATTTAATTCATAAATAATAAATCATTGTGTAATAATTTCCCTCGCGCTAACCCTTTTCGACAACATTCTGAAAATGATCGGCGTATATTGCTTATAATACTTTACTACCAATATAACTCTTCGTGTTGTCTACATTTTGAGAGCTGTTCGTCAAGTTTTCGTGTTCAGATATTTGAAAACTTACTCTTAGAGCTACTTTTACCTTATACAACGTTACCTGTGCTTTTACATTATACTAAACGACGTTGCGAAAAAAAAAAGGTTTCATAAAACGGTCAATACAATTTTTCAAAGTTGCATCCCTCTACATCAAAATTCACACTGGTAGCAAAACTTCCCAAAAGGGGCTAAAATCCTTTTCATTGGAATATTTCGTAGAAGCTTGATACACTAATGTTTTTAATGCTTTAGTAATAATTTTCTATTTTTGTTCCTCAGTTCCGAAGTGTAGTCTGAAAATGGGGCTTTAATCACCTCATATAAGTGTAATTTGAGGGGTGTCGTCCTATTTCTTTGTTAAAGCTGAAAATGAGTTATTGGCTTTTTGTAATCATTCAATAATGATCCTTTCTAATCGACCAAGAACAAATTTTGTTAACCCCCTCAAAATTTGTTGTGTTACTGAACTCTCGGAATGGCTCTCTGCCAATCATAGGGCTGAAATATTAAAAAATCTGAGTATCGAGAACTTTCGAAATTACACTAACGTTTTTATGTCCGTTATTGTTGGACGTCCCTTAAATGAATCGAATGAGCCCACCCAATCTGCTTTACGTCCTTCGTTCACTCTGCCTGAGGGCTAGAACCTTGACAGAAAAAATTACGTCAATACGGAAGCGAATGTAAACTAGGCACGACATACCTAGTAAAAATCGTGTGAAGATCGAATCAGTATGCATGAATTGCATTGAAATTTTGTTTTCAAGAGATCCTTTTGAAATCGAGGTTCTCAGGACTGTTGCTCACAAGTGAAGCGAGGGTAGGGTTTTATTTTATCCCTTTAAATTCAGTTGCTCCATTTGTGGACTTCCACGTCTTGTTTATTAATTTATTTATTTAGAATGTGTACGGCAGAAGCCCAATTACATAAATGATTCAGCCGCCTGCAAATAACAAAGTCAAAAATCGAAACAGTGCTAGAAAATATACAAAGATAAAAATCAAAAAGAATCAACAGATAAATTAAAACCAACATTTGCAAAATTGAAGTACATCAAAAATAGGTTATTTTTAATATATATTAAATAGATAATCACCAAACTACCTGTTTTAAATTAATAAAGGGAGCATGGATAGTTAGGTTCAGTCAATGTTGTTGTGAAACAGATTGAAAATAAAACGGCGGTCCGCAATTAGGCGTCGTCGATCGAATGTGTCAATAACACAAAGTCGGACGATACTCTCATAAACATAATCAAACCATTCGCTGTGCTGCTTAAAGGCACTTGTATTGGCATAAAACGGGGACCAGACAATCGAGCTGTACTCCATTACAGATCGTATAAACGCATTGTACAGGACGACGAGGGCCCGTATTATCATAATACAGTATACTGCACCATTATATATATTTTGATATCATCTATCGATACCTAGAAGTCAATTACAAGTTATAAGACATGGCGATCAGCTTGTTCTGACGAATTTCGATCCTAATCGATCTAACGTGCTTAAAATATGAATTGGGTTCTTTTGATGGCATCTATAATTGAATTACAAGATATAACCTGCGGAGTTTAAACAGTGTTCCATAGACTACGTATAATGTTCATAGATCAATGATTTACTTGCGAAGGTTATTCTAATACAGAAATAATAAACCTCTGTATAATCAATTGCAGCGTTTTTGCATTTGAATGTGAATGTCGATCTTCCAACTTACTTGTTTCATCAAGCTCGAGGCGATATGAGAAAGTTCGCAAGCGCGGGATCATCGATGCCAAAAAATGCTGAATTTTGAAAGGCTCGTGAGGGAGACGCTAATGTAAAATAGGTGGGGGAGGCTTTTGAAGTTGGAGGGTGTGGGAAGACGAGGAGCGGAGTCGGGGTGTTGGATGCGAGGGGGTTGGTTGCTATGAAAACAATCTCAGATAGGGCAACTCCCTCCAGCACAACCTTTTCTTCAGTTTACAATATTCGAAAAATCCAGGCTTGGTCTCTTCCCGAGGTAGTTTCACAGTTCAACGATTCGCTGTTTTTTCACTGTTTCTTCATTTTTAATCAAATGACGCACCCCCTTAAGGTGGTCATAAACAATTCTAGGGGTAATCCACATGTCTAAAATGGCAGTTGGTCAGTTTTGGCTGACCCGTAGCACCTCCTTTCGTTCCAACGACCATTGCTTCCTCTCAGGCCATGGACTCTTCTACGCCTACTTGCATAGGATGGGGAAAGTGGATGACCCAGCATGCCCGTATCGCAAGGAAGAGGATGATGATGATGTGTTCCATACTTTCTTCAAATGTGAATACTGGCTGCCAAAAGAAGTTGGCTGCTGCAGACAATTGAGCTATCTCCTCAGGACATGACACCAGAACGTATCTTAAGTAAAATGCTTGAGCGTGAACAGAACTGGGCCGCCGTAGCATCCTTTTCTGAAAAGATCCTAAAAATGAAGGCTGTGAAGGAACGGGAGAGGCAGAGCAGGGAGAACACGGACCGAGAAGAGTAACAAATCCCTCCCTAGAACCAGCCTGAAGTAATGTGTCAAACAGTTCCAGGCTGGGTTTCGTCGTGGGAAATGGAAGGTGAGGTTTTAGTGGGTTCGAATCCCACATAACCCAAAATGCGGTCCCTTTTGGGTATCTTAGGAGATCCGATTTCCACCTAAGGATTTCAAAGATTTCATCACCTGCCACCGAAAAAAACGACCATTGCTTCGCTCTCGCTCAAGAAGATCTGGTAAAATTTTAAAGCCATTCTACGTACATATTAGGTAAGGTGTTCTGACCTGCTAAGGTATCTGATGCAATTGAAGAAGATTGAAAAATCGAAAAATAAATATGATTTACCAGGAGATAACTGTCGTTTACGAAACCGCTCATCAAAACTACTAGACGGACAGTAGTGAAATTTTCACCTGTTGTTCAACAAGCCTGATGACCAGACCCGGGGGAATTTGTTTCTACTAAAACTCTTTAAGCATCGCGATTTTCGTAGTAAATCGAGATTTTGCAGCCACACCAAATTACTAACTTCTACACGTTTTTTATCTCAGAACTAAGACAGACATTGTTTTCGTAAGTCTGAAGGGTCCGTTGTAGGGTTATAGTTGGAGGAACATTGTGTACAAATTTGAGGACAACGGATGCAGTAGCTCCTGATTAAATAGGTCACAAGTGACCGCGAGTGAGAAAAAATGATCCATTTCTCGGGAGGAGGAATTTAAAAGAAAAGTAATTAGGCTGCTCGCAGAGCACGTTTATTCCACCGAGTTTTTGAATCTTAGTATTTATTGCCTTTCTCATTTCTTCTTCTTCTTTTCTTCTGCTTCAAAAAAGGTTATCTTTCTAATCATGTTATAAGTACTACAGGATGAGCCTCCGTACGGGGCACGATGCCAACCCGGGAAAAACTATGTGACGCGTTACGCAGAAATACGTTATCCCCAGTGATTTCAAGGTAGAATCTTTTGCTAAATGTATGATAAATGCATACTGTTTGCTAAAACCCGTATTCCTTGGAAAATTCTGCTTTCGGAAAACACCAGGATATCATGGGCTTCTTCCAAAGAATATTTGTATATGAAATGAGTTATGATGAGTTATCTTATGTAATCGGATATTCTTAGTATTTAAACAGCTGAAAAAGCTATAATCAGATTATTATAAAACATTATCGAACTATTCGGCAATGAGAAAATTATTTTTGTTGGATTTTATATTTTTAGAGGCGGAAAGTGGAACAATAACTGGTGAAGATTGTACATAACCATCTACATACCTATTCACACATTTATTTTAAAATTTCGTTGAGGTGATGGAATGGTATAGTTGCCCCTTCCATTGAGCTGAATGTGGGTATAATGCTCCGCCACGCTCAGAGGATGACACACACGTTTGAAAAGTCTGATTCATCTCCCAAGGCGACAGATTCTAAAATCGGGAAGGCCCAACTAACCATATCCATCACAGGTACAACGATATAAATCAAGTTTATTACAAGGGTTTGTGGACACATGGAAAAACAGTACAGAGAGATAAGAAATTAAAATGGTTCAGAATGGTAATAAACGTAATAAGCAAGTGAACATTCTAGTTTTGATGAGAAACTAGCTTTCCAAAATTAAAATAGTCCTTCCGCTACCTATTTGTTGGCTCGGAACTCAAAAAGCTCAAAATCTATGTTGAGTGGCTTACAAATCTATGGTGAGTGGAGAGAATTTCGTAGCCTTAATTACTGTTGTGACATTTTTCGCGGTTGTGTTCCAAAATAAAGCCTTGTCAATTGGTTTATTGGAAAATGCCCCTTTGAGGATTTCTCGCGAGTAGTTTCTTGGATATTGAGCCGATTCTGTTGTCTCTTTTTCCTTCGCTGTAAATAGCGGAATTCCCCACATCCTCCACACACCTAATGGGCCCTTCTTCCAGCGCTCAGGGGTTGAAGAAAAGGAAGGAAGGTGGATATGGTTGTTATCTTTCAAAGCGAAAGAAAATACTGCCCGTAATGTCAGGGGAGTAATGTGATTGGTGAAAAAGTAGAAAACCCTGGCTTAAGCCTAACGCCGCGTAACCATTTGTTCACGTCCGGCGCGAAGCCTCCACGACAAACGATCAAATAAATCCTGGGCGAGAAACACACCCTGGGTCCTCCGGAGTGCCCCCCTTAAGAGCTTTCTGAAATTGGTGAAGGGGCGATGTCCCCTGGTGTTGTGATATTTGGGATTTCTTTCTCTCTATCGCTTTGATTTGCCCAGGAAACCGGACTCGACCTGGATTGGCAAAAAAACTGATAGAAAAAGGAAAAGTTACCAATCTAAGCCAATTCTATTGTTCAATGTTCTTCTATCAAATCAATCTTGTAGTAAGTACAAGTGAGTCTTCTGTCTATAACAGGCACTCATTTCGATAGAATCCATATAATATGAAATTGCGTGTTGAAGAAAGAACAGTGAATGTATCATCAGCACATTAATCATAAATATAATAGAATATTTATTTTTTGACATGAATAAGATTACAGTTATTATAGGAAGAATAATATTTTAAAGTCTACTGCTGTCCTCCAACATAATAGGTGCCTACGAACTTGTGGGTGCTGGTGAAGTTACTCTAAACTAAAAGCAGAAACACAAAATAGCTTAAGAAAGCACAACTGGACTTGATGAAAGCTAGACCTATCTCTCAAAATCATTGAACATAACATGTAACTACAACTCTGATTCTTCAAAAAGTTATTTCTCTTATCCTATAAAAACATCCTATTAAAAAAAGATTGGAACTCCAATTGACGCATAAAAAACGTAAAACTTGGTTTAATCGCTCTTTCAGAGTTCAACTTAGAAATAACAATGTTATAATTCAGTGCAGTACTTGAGAATGAAGTTTACATCTGTGTTCTGGGCAAATGCCGTTTTTTAACACGAAAATGCTTGATTGCGGGAAAAACAAATCTTGTACATTAAATACATTAAACTCCCGGTAAAGCAGAAATTTTGGGTACAGGGAACTCTTCTTATAAGAATATCCTAGACGACCTACAAGGAGGACAGCAGCAAATTACCTACCAGTACTATCAAACACAATAATGCCATATTTTAATGAAGAAAATACCAAACCAAAGTAAATAGATAGCAGCTGATTGAATGACAAAAACTTCTAGAAACTTTGAAGACATAGAATAACTTTCTCTGCTTAACAATCAAGGACTCGATATCCCCTTAAGTACATTACTTACTTTCTCAGGTATACTTACCTTATGTTCTCATACCAGCCTACTCTTTTTGTACCCAGTTTAATTTTAAACAATATCAGAACGATGTAAATCTATCAATGAGGTGGTAATTCATATTTCAGTTTCCCCTTTTATGTTTTGAGAGTTTTGTAACTGTGCCATCTCACTCCAAACGTATGGATAAAAAAACATTGTAAATAGATACAAATTGAAAGTCTTTTTTCCTTGCAAAGAATAATAATTATTAATGCTTCCTCCTTGAATTAAAATGAATATACTAGGTGCACACCACATTAACATTAAATGGGTATACAAGGACAACGAAAAATGCAGTCTAAGGCCTGATAACTTACAAACAATAGTAAATCCAGCACTTGAATTGTACACGTTCGTTCATGGACCGAAATATAAGAAATTAGATGAATAAAATAAGAAAATGAAGAAAAACCAGGAAAATTATAAATAATGAAAAAAATATAGAAAAATGATGAGGGAAGGGATCCAACAAATAAATGAGATAGAAATAACGGTAAGGAACCCAAGAAAACACATGAGGTGCGATGGGTCCTCGGTGTTTTATCTTGCAATATCAGCGCCTCCCGTTGCTTGAAATCACGGATGTCTAGTAGTCAACGAATGGAATTTCCAAGTTAATTACCCAAAAGTCATGATTAATAGATGGTCTAAAACAAAATGATAATGGTTGATCGTGTGCTAATTATTGGCTATTCTTATCCTGCATTCCCATTGGAGATACATTTCGTAATTCGGCGTGGCTTCCTTTATTGAAATTTACTTTCTTCGTTCCTTCAATTTTTGTTCTTAAAGTTGATTGTACTGTGACCAGTATTCGGTTTTAGTAAACTTTCGTCAACTCTCGTCCAATAGTTGAGGACGACAGCTGTAAACGACATTAAATCGTAAACTATCAACTTACAAGGACGGTTAATCGATATCAAAAGAAGATATTCGTAAGTTCATTGAATGACATAAAAATAATTATGCTATAATCAAATCTAGTCTTGTTTGAATCTATAAAGCAAATTCATGACGTGCCGGTAAGAGGAACTTGAAAGGCATACATATTAAACAAGGTTGGTATTATCAACTTACTAATTAACCAACGAAGAAGTCCTTAGCTCATTCTTTACCATTCCAACTTTCTTGGCTCCATTAAAACTCCTGTATTGATTAAATTTATAATAAAATGAAAACGAGGAGTCCCTTGGTAGGAGTTATTATCTCATCTCTCAACGCCTGCTAAGCTGATCTAATTATGAAGCAGGGTTCTTGAATTTATTTATTCAATTACAAGAACCCTTCACGTATAATTTTCGTCTTACACAAAGAAATGGATTTCCTCTTAATTAATTCTCACTCTGGAAGGAGAGCGAAGGAATCTTCTTTTTGTTCAACGCATTTCTAGTCTTAAGGTTGTATTCATAAATCAAACAATACTGGTTGGTATAATATGGTGTCGGATTGAAAGTAATATATTTTTAGTATTGTTTTTTAGAAACCTTTCATCCTATCCCTTCAACGTTGGATGATGTTCGGCTAATTAAGGTTCATTTTATCCGGGAACCTAATTCTCGTGATTTCAGTGGTTTTAGTTTTATAAAGTTTTTACGTTCTGGATGTTTCAAAAACTGCGTTCAACCAATTGTGCACATTATCGGATTGCATGGTGTTCAGCTCGGAAATCCTGGGAGAATCACCAAGAATTTAAATGTTTGATTTTGGGGATTGAGAAAGAGAAAACAGGATTGTGATGTAAAAGAGAAGCTTCACTTTTTACCTTATCTGTCTGCTCTAACTTTAGCATTGACAGACTGCGCTTTCCCAGGATTTCGAAAGACATGCGATATCCGAGATTCAAAAGGGATGAACTGTGTTGAATGGTTTGAAATCGACTCATCTCACTAATAACGACAAAAATCTACCATATCGCCCGCGGTATTTAACCATCCGAGTCTTTATCTCCCCCATAACATGAGAAATGGTACTGGTTTTAAGGCGAAGAATGGCATGATTTAGCTTAAAGAGCGATGGAGATTATTCCATCAAAGGTTTATTATCACTGTATTATATTAAGACTTTTGCGCAGTTCACTGGTATACAGACAATCATTTTTCTAAAATCTTTCTTCTCATTGATATGAATGAATTCTATTCATTTATACGACAAGTACTGAACTTGCAAAAAACGCCACCTTTTAATTTAGAAAGTTTAGAGATAATTCTCTCTTGTGTCCAGTAATCATCCACTTATGGGGAGTGGTATGTACCACGACAACAAGTGGTGTCACTCAATTCGTGACATGGTAGCTAATTAAATTAACCAAAATAATCACTCTTCTTCTCGATTTCGAACATTTTTGATCCGATGTATGATTTTGCCAGCGATTTGGTTTATTCAAAGAACAACTGGTATTCAGAATAGCAAAAACTCGAATTTTCACAGAGGAATTCTTGATGTTTTCAGGAAAACCAAACTGAAACTGGAGTTCAAGTTGCGGGCATGGTCAATTTCAAGCGCATACCAATATTGGCGGGAGCGTATGTTTAATCATCCTAATTGATTTATCGACCAGTCGTGCTAACCTCATTTATTATTAAATGAATTTCGTGTTCTCGGAGAACACACCAATCACGGGGAAACCGGCTCATACTCGCGACCCTTTAATTACGAACAGGTATCAAACCCGAATCGAAATCTCTTGTATTTCACCTTCGAAAGGATCTGCTCTCATTGCCGATTCAATTTAATTAAATGTAATATATTTATATACGGAAGATTGGGTTTCGGAGTATACCAGTGTTATTGAAAGTTCAAGTTTCTGAGGTACGAATCGTTAAACCACACACTTGATTGAGTATAATATATTCAATCAAGTGTGGAATTCTGATTACTACTTGCTTACAAGCAAGGGTGTAATTAACATACAGTTAGCGGATATGGATAGATCTGATGAGTAATATCTAAATAAGATACAATTATGAAACAACAATATTGACTAAGTACAACCACTTTGTAGCGGAGAGGGAAATGTCTTAACAAGTATGTGTGTCGCATAATAATACATATCTACAAGAGAACTGGAAATAATTACCGAATTTAATAGTGAGCGAACGAAGTACATTAAATTAAATCCTGTAGTACATTATACTCCAAGTAACTGCGCTCTCCCATCTTAGTTTCTATAATTTTCTTACAATAAAATGTAACTTACATTACGATAGGATCGTTGATTCTCTTTTCACTGTATATATAATTCTGAATGTTGGAAGTATTTGTTTTAATTATATCAGATTGATTTAATCTATATAAGGCGTATGGAGAGACCGGCCTTGGCGACATTTCTTGGTGGTCTTGGGGAAAGTAAGAACAGGATTTTGATGTAAACATATCAGTCTTCCATGCGCTTTAAAAGGCATCTTTACGTTCTGAAACCAAAATAAATAATTTTGAAAAATTCTTGAAAATTTTCAGTTCAAGAACTCATCGTTTAGACCTCTCTAAGAACTTGGTTCGGAATCTTTCTGAACACGTCACAGGAGAAGTGGGTTTCCGAACTTGGGTAGGTTGGAACAGAGTTTTTGTGGGCATTTAGGATTGCGTTCCTCAATTCGAGGCGTATATAATATTCATACGTATAGACAATATTCATATAGATACTGCTACTTGTGTAGTCGAAGACATCGTTACTTTATGAAAGTTCGGCAACCATCACGTGATGGTTATGCCCAGGAGTGAAGTGATGATCAGGAGGATCGTCATCCCTGTCCAGGAACTCTATAGTACCAACTCGCGATAATAAAGAAAGGGAACACCTCTTATTTTGTGATTTTTGATATGCATTACAAAGCCTCTTCATCAAAATATCACCAAAACTCACTGAATAAATATTTTGTTTTTCGTCAAAAATGCAGTACGTCGTAGTACTAAGATCCCAGGTTTGCCATACACTATCGCAGAAAAGATAGAGCATTAATTTCACATCGCAGAAACATTGATTGGTGGGACAGAGGCAAAAAACCGGGGCTATCCCGCCAAAACCAGTATGGTTGTTCCGACTATAATGCTTGTGCAGAGCGCAAGGAACGGTAAGATACGCCGAGGAGAGGATATCCAACTTTCCTGACAGAGGCATTTTAAAGCGAGAGAACCCGGAGTGCAGCGACCACCAAGGTCTCGTGGCCAGGACGAGATTCCCCTCTCCGGCTCACCGGTATCCCAACCATAGCGTAGCCCCGAGGGAGGCCTGCCCTATGGGAGGGGAACGGGCTCCAAGAAGAACAATGATCCGCCACCTAACAGGGGGTCCAGTTCTCTCGGACTCCCCTTTCATAAATATTATACGAACCCGGCTTGAGGCAACGCAGCATTCCATCAGCATTGTGCCTTCGCGTTAGCGTGAACCTCGTTTATTTAGTTTGCAGCTCCCTTCCAGGTTTTAGATGCACCCACTCTCGCCCTAGAAACACATTTGGTGACTTGCGAGCCAATTTCCGTAGGAGATGAACCTATTGTACTGGTCCCCCAAGTTCTCTAACTGACTTAGTGCGCTAAGCATCAATAAATGTTTGCTGGGGATTAAAACAAGCAAAAAATCTCTTGTTTACCACAATTTATACCTAGATAAAAACTTTTCTCTCGAATCCTGATCATCATGAGCCACATCCAATCATATTTGTTGGTATATAAGAATCTCATTTGATGTTTTTGGCTAATCGTTTTGTGCTCGATGTTTTTGGGGAATTAACCAAGTTTTTGTCTCAATCATATGAGCAGTTTTAGTGTGGAATGAACTGGCTTCAAATCTCCCCAGGATTGAGACAACGACTTTGTTATTTTACCAAAATCATCACGCATCCCAAAAGAATGGATGATATCCGTGTAGAGTGTTATTGAGCTCAATTGAACTTTAGAAATTGTCCTACAAAACTCACTAAAAGTACCAAAACCCACTAAAGACAGAACGTTTATACTTTTCCAGCAGAATATTACTAACAAACAATAAATCCAAAATCTTCTGTATTTTCTGGAAAATTGACGCTCAACCATTTCTTTGTACAAAACGGCTTAGTTTCCAAAACAATTTAAGCTCAACTTTTCATTTATGAACGATTTATAAATTCTTATTCATGAATCAAATTGTTTCAATTTTCGGTCGCAAGCAAAGTTATACAAAATTGTAGTCAAATTTTGATTAAATTTTCATTCGTTTCTTGGTTTATTCAGTAGTATAAGTTCTATGCATTAGTTTCTTCTACACGTTCTTGGGGAACATTGTTTATTAAAAGACATTAGAGCGATATTCCAAACTTGATGGTTGTCTGACGAGCTAAAACATCTCTCGAAACATCCGAGCTTGCGTCATGCTACGAAATGAAAGCACCCATCTAATTTCGACTCCTAGAAATACACCAGCTGAGTCTGATTTTTCTTTTGTCAGTTACCTTCCTAAATTATACTATTACTAACATTTTAGGGCTCGAAGCAACGTGTGGTAACTCGAGCGGAAAGAGGATGCACTTGAAGAGATTCTTCAGGAAGCTTTGGCTATAATTTACCTATCTCATTATCCTTTGTTTTCATGTCCGCTCGTTGCAGTTCAGATTTATTGGTGTGTATTTATTTGGAACTCTCAAAGTTGCTATCTCCTTCACCAGGTACTGTGAAAAGAAGGGGTTGCAATAGTTTTCGGCCGATTCGAAACTACCCAGTTTCAATACACTGTCGTCTGAGATAAATAACGAAATAACACTGTTATTCGATCAATAAATTGATCAAAACTCCAGGACAAACTTTAGCGTTGTGTGTCATATTTTATCGTATATTTATTCAGATGCCTATCAATGGCTTCAAAGGTTTACCGCTTAGCTCATATCTTGTCATTTATAAAACAACTTAATCATAAAATTTTGAAATAGTACTGCGAAATGTTTCCAAACAATGATCTCAACGAAATGCACATACGGGCTTGAAGAATTAATTTGACTGGTTCTAACTGAAGTTGTTTCCATTAAGGTAGTCGTTTACCAGTGACAGCTTAATCGATTAAAACATTATTGGCTCTCGAAGCTTCAATCGGATGAAACATGGATTGTCTGTCCAAGTTGGCGTACCACAAGGGTTTACCCATCAAAACCCTAATGAATCTTAGAGAGCGCACACACACGTAGCGCTTACATTTTCATTTTGTGCTTTAACTCTGCCAACAGCTAGAAATAACACTGTCTTTGTACGCTTATTGTACTTGCAGTGTGGGTTACTATGTACTTCCATGTATCGATCTAAATTTTAAATCTCTGATGAATTCTTACTGCTGAAAGAATAACAATATACCAGCAAAACTCAAGAATATTTGCTTTCTCGATCTTGCGGACTACATTTTTAAGGAGTGGCTAATGAGAAAGTCCGAATCTTCTGGAAGCGATCGAATTCCCGTTAAAAACACTATACAACTTTCGGAGCCACCTTTTTTGTAACCACTCAAAGTGTAGCTTACTATCTAGTCTGTGGAAGCTGATCTAGGAATTTCTGATGTATGCATAAAGCATATATTTTGCTCAGAAATGGCCCATTCAAAAGATGTATGTGAACGTGAATTTAGGATACACTATCCCACACCTTCTTTCTAACTTTTTTTTAATAGATTCTGAGGAGGGATCCACTTAAGAGAAACCTATACCGAAATATATGGGTCTTGAAGACATCTTAACCCTTAACCTACGACCTCTCGAGATTGAGAATGATTGACACTTGAATCGATTTAAACTTGCTGACGCCGAAGAAGCTCAAACCGAATCAAGTAAGGATTGCCTTCCCCTGATAAGCGCCGCCGCCAGGCCAAGGGGAGCAAATCCCCAAAGGCAATATCGTCAAGGGGCAGATCTCCCAGACTTGGGCTCACCCTCTGAAAGTCCTTTCTGAACTTCCCGTCTCCCCTTTTTCCGTGGAGCCGTTCGGACGGATGGGGAATTAGTCGTTTTCGGGGGAGTCGCACGTTATATAAATACATCATCCCGCTTTTGGGGTCTGTCCAATCTTGGATCTCCGATGTGCTTTTTAAACCCCCCTTCGTTTCCGTACCAGAGTTTACTCGAACCCAACACTGAAAACTGAAGGAAAGGTGAAGTATCGATCGGGCTAGAAGCAGCGTGTTGAGCGTGGAATAATACGACAGATGCGCCCTGGAGTGTGGCGATAAGAGGCACCATATGATAAGCACTACCGTGCACCTGATGCTAATTTATGTAGAACCAACCGTGTGGATGTTTGTTCAAGAACCGTTGAACCCCGGAGTATACGTGATTCATTATGTTATTACATCCTCACACCCGAAGGGTCAATGAAAAGTTCTACGATCTGGCCTATGAACATTTTTCTGTAATTCCTGCAATGTGCAATGCGTGGTCCAACCAACCTGCCCTCCTCTACCCCTCAAAATCAATCGACACCTTTTGAAAGCGGAAACCCAAGGCTTTTAAATTTAAGATGAATAATTTTATGGTAGGTATGTGTATTTGTATTCAAAAACAAAAACTTGATAGCTTGAGAACTATGAGCTGTGTGGAATACTCTGCATTTTACGAAATAGGCTTTCTCACTTTCGTTTCTGCAAAATCGTTGATTACACGAAAAGAGTTTTGTTTTCTGACAAATCGTGTTCGATGAACAGAACGCTTAGTGTTGTCAAGAAAGTCTGCGTAGACAATGATCAATTGACTTGATACGTCAAACTACCACGACCGTTCTGCTGATGCAACTGAAACGGGCAAACAATCCTTGGACCTTTAGAAATATTCAGAAATAACACATCTAACTTCTTCTTGTAGATTTCATTCAATAAATCAAAGGGGGGAGGGGGGCAAGAAAAACTAACTACTCGTGTTTGAGCTCAGCAGGTAGTTTCTCTGATTCGTCACATGAGTACGTCACCAGGAATTATTGACAGGCTTCTTCCGTCCCTGAATCATTCATAGAGCAGAATTTCCATAAAAATGAAAACTTCTGATCCAACGCCCTAACCACGTCGAACCGATACGATATCCGTGCTAGCACGGAGTCTACTATTGGCAACGTTGGGATTTTTTACATTGTTTTTTACATTTCTTTTATTCATTTATTTTTTGCTTCCCTGGCTCCGAGCCCCTAGGAAAATCAGGCCCGTGGGTAACGGATCCGTTGCCTTCCCCTCCCCCCATTTAATTAATGCCTGACAGTGGAGTATAGAATCAACATTCAGCATATATATAAACAAACTTCAAATAGCAGTAAAGGAGATAGCTACTTCGTATGTTTATGTCGAACCTAGGGCCTAGACCCTATTTTAAGCATCGAGTTGGCCGTTAGTACTTTTCGTCTCCATTATCTTCAGATAACCAATATCATATTAGCTCCTTTTTTAATTGTCTTGACTGTATACAGCCATTCCAAGAGTGGACAAAACAAAACAGTTTGGAACGTTTGTTATGGTGATCTACGGACTATTCCTAGGGTAGTCCATGGATTTTAGGAATCCGTAAGGCAGGGATGCCACTGCGGCTTGAGGCATAAGCCGCAGGCGCCAATTCAAGTCTCCATATTTCCAAATCTCCTGGTGATAAACGAGATTTTCCTCACAAAATGATGACGTTAATTCCCCTCTAGCTTGCAATAAAAAAATATATTAAAAAATCATCTTTATACCCAATTGGATCTCTTTCTTATTCAGTTAGACTTCTATCTTCTTATCTAAATTCTTATCAACTATCAGAATCGTTTGTGAACAACAGGCTGGATGGAGTTAGAACCAGCTAGACCCAAGGGAAGTCCATGTGCGAAAGAACGAATTTAAAAAAAAAAAAAAAGTTTCTAAGGAAATCCTTAGAATGAAAGTGAGAAGTTTTGATCAATACTAAATATTGAATTTATAGCCCCATTTTATTTGTATCCCACGTTCAGGGTAGTTGTTTAGTGGCGGTTGTGAGATCCGTATTCACCTATACAACTACGCAGGGTAGCTACAGGTGCACTTATTGTTCACGGAGTTTCTAAAGGACTGGGGGTCGGAATTCTTTTGTGAAGCTCGTCCGTGAGGGATGGATGGTCGCAGTCATAGCTTTGAAGCGGCAGTGGTAACAAGCAAATAAAGCGAGGATGTCAAAACTGGTGAACAACCTTCAACATTGATGATTCAATTAATCAACTGAGACCTAGATAAGGGTTTTTTTTTATTTGCTCTCACGAAGACTATTTTCTGTACCGAATTGGGTTATATGAACTGTTTTACAAAAGCGTAGGTACAGCGTCTATCAATAATTATTTCTATACATGATAAACGTTAACACAGACAGTGAAGGGACGATAAAGATAACTGAATGTTCCTCAAAACAGAAACGGACTTAATCTAAGTCTACTTTTCACTGGACTTCGGGGCTACATATATATGAAACAGCTTTCGCCGTTTGTGGCTACCTGCTAAAGTGCAGCATGGGACATTAACAAAGTATTATTTATATTTAAACTTTTAAATTAGGAAAATAATTTTCACAAATTAGAGAGAAAGAAAAATCTGATATTTCGAAAAAATGTTAGTCGCAGATTATAGGAAAAGAAATACATTTTTTCGTGCGCCCCTGTTTGCTAGTCTCATTGTGTCCATAAATGCGATGGTAGTGAAAATTATAACTTGGCGAAATTTTCAATCAACCATTCAAATTTATTCCAGGTGGTCGATTAGCTCCAGGAACCCATTTATGAGCTCTTTCTGGTTGTTGGAGCAATCTTTAGTTTCACGTATCTGGCAACTTCGTTAGAACTTTTACTCCATAACACTCGTCGTTTGCGACATCGCATGCATTTTGACTGGGAGTGCACGGTCTTTGTTAATCAAGGCTGTATGGTTGTTGATGCTCAAGTTGAGGGTGGTTGCTTCACCCATGTATTATGCCCCTGTACACTTTTTGCAGACTAATTGGTAAACGCATAATTTTGACTGGCATTTGGACATGACTTGCAGTCTTTTATAATACGAGCAGTATTATTGTAGTTGACTAGAGCAGTCGAAAATCCCTCAAAAACGTTTATTTTCGACATTTACATGCAAAGTTGAAAAGTAAAATACTCAAGTCATGGAAAATTAAGCAAAATTTTGAAATAATGGTGTAAAATATGACCTAACAACCAAAATACGATGTTTTTAGAAAACAACGAAGTATGAAATATTAAATTAAAATTATTAACACCTAGCCCCGTGAAACAGGTCACGAATTGCTTCTAGAAACCTATGCACATGCGGAAAAAATTATGCATTCACGACCGAATCTGAATTCTTCTCATGACAAATTCCAGAATTCGGAATTCTCAATGTACATATAAAGAATGGGTATGTCAACTACATAATTGCTCTCCAAAATTATGTAGAACAAAATATAAGGTATGTGCCCAATTTTTTTTAAAAGTAGAACTTGTTAATCCATAGTATGCGTTTTATTAAGTGTTGAAAAGAAAAAGTTTTGCTGCCGTGCCACGTATAAAGGTATCTTGTACTAAGAAATATTCACAAACATTCAATTAGCATCTATACATGGAGTTCTAATATGTATGTTTTTCGTTTCAGGTAAGCCATCTTGTCACCTAACATAATATGACTGTTTTCCCAGGTAATGTAGCTCATTCATATTTCCGCGAGTAGCTTAGATTGCCAACTAACCTTGTTGTGTCTTTATTACTGTGGGGTAAATACCACATGGATGCTACGAATTAGTGTCGTTGGGAGAGAGAGTTACTAGCTAGGATTCAGAAAGGCTAATTAGGTACTTGTTCGTAAACTATAATGGTCTATTTTAGCAGTTGCATGGGAAAGGGCGTATGCATTGTGATGTTATTATGAATAATTCATGTTTATATTCTACTGCTCTGATTCACAGGGTTATATGGTATTCCGTACCGGTTATGAATATTATGTCTCTTCTTATATTAAGCGCGCCCTGGGTTCCTGTCTTCTTGGAAGGACGTGACCGGGTTCTCAAGAAAACGATGCATGCTGAAATTTTCTTCGTAACCAGAAGGGAACTGTGTCACGGTTCATTCCATTATTGGAAACCGGTGGACAGGAGCAGTATACCATCCGCCGATAATGCGGGTGGGGTGAGCGGGCCTCTAGCCCCATAAATGGTCGGCTAACTCCTCTAGGAACCGGTTCTTCCGAGCGTTCCAGAACTTGTTCGTGAGTAAGAAAAACGGCCGTAAGAAACCTTTAAGGACGGGAACGGTCGAAGAGGGAGGAAGGTGTCCCAGTGTCATTCTGTCATTATGTCAGAGCTCGGGATTGCTTCATTTTGCCCTTCAAATCTATCGGATTCTCGACTTTTACTTTTAATCCAACTCGCTCGTTTATTGCCGAGAGAGTATACGAAGAATTTCTTCATATGGTCGGAACCATAATGTTTCCCTTGGGAGTGTTATCGATTGGCGGGTGTGTCGTTTGTTCGTAAGAGAGAAAGCAGAAAATTGACGTTACGATCAATGTGAAAAACGGATAGTAAAAGCGTGAGAACGAACATTGTTGGAGTTAACTTTACCGTATCAACCAATAAACTTTCTCTCATTCTGTTCGGCTGTTTACTTTTGACATAAAAGTAAGTCACAATGCGCCTTTCTTTATGTTCTCTTATTTCGAGTTTTTAAGAAAGCTCGTTTCATTTCGACAGAATTGTACGACACTTCATAACCTGAGATTAAATAATTTAATTTCATTTATTATATGAAGCACTCAGCTTAGGTTCTATTGAACGTAGAAATTGTCAGGAAAAGTGTAAGACAAGCTGCAGATAGTCCAGTATGAATTTCATTGTTCACAAAGCGATAAGCACTGCACCATCATCAATAGCAAACGTAACGTCAATCAAATATAGTATCAGTTATCCGATCGTATCATTAGTGGCTGCTGCGTATTGGCGAAGGTGAAATCCTTGTAACAAGTTTCTACGGCTTTCATCCGATGTCGGTAAAATTTTCGAAGAATGTGCGGATTATTTCCCCAAACTAAAAACGTTATTTTTCATCCCACGTCACGTTCGGATATTAGATGGGAAATGATTTCATTACGTCGTGCGTTTCAAATTTTTACGTTCCTACTTAGTTTACTATTTCCCCCAACCACAAGCCAGCGATATGGAACATTCAAAACAATCCAGTGAGCAATATTTCTTTAATCCATGTTACGGGTGCCGAAAAGCTATCCACTCACCTAACATGGCACACGTTGTGGTGGATCACTTTTTCTAAACAGAACAGAAAGGGTAACTTGTCAACTCATTTTCCACCACCCGTTCGATTAATCCATTCGATTCATTATTGTTTTCAAAAATACTATTCAATATCCAGTCATTATTCAGCCCTATTACATAATGTGTTTTATATTATTTAAATTGCTTAATTCTCACTGAGTTTGCCAAAAGTTTTTGATATTATTGTCTGTTACGAATTGATTGCTCTCATTGAATGTGATTTTGGAACAGTTCGGAAGATTGAGTGATGCAAAAGAGTCTATGTTTCCCATTTGTGATGGGATGTAAGAATGACGCCCTGAAACCTCGGGTAGCACAGATACCGTAAGGGACAACCACGAAGCGAATGTGAGACAAAAATGTGCTTTTCTCAGGCAAATTCAATTTTCGACTACCAATTCGCAAAGGAGATCAATCTTGTCGCTTTCTCGGCTTCAAATCGAGAAACAAACGACACAGTCCTACTTTTAAAAAAATTCACTATTGAACACCTTTAAAAAAAAAAAATAATTGTCGAACTTGAGGAATGATTGTCGTGTTATGCAACAGTTGAAATTCATATCTGCATCAAGAATCATCGTGGAGGTGAAAGCCCAATTCCATCTTCAATCCAAGCTTCATTCCTGATCAGCAAAGAAGACGATGGAAGCAGAAAAGTTTATTGCTCACTTTTTGTAGTAATGAGGGCAGTCCTGTCAATAGTGGCATTGGGCCTCCCTGCATCGCGAATAATCACTCTTCGCTCCACTGACAATTTCGCGAATTCACGTTTTATAGCACTTACTGTATTCAACGCGTATCTACAGCTAATGCAGTTCATTCACAAGGGTCAGGGACAATCAACTGATAATAGGACGAGAGTGTGTTTTGGTGATTCTAGCGCACTCCAGCGGGTGAGCAAACAACTTTTGTGCTTCTGTATAAGCTCTCTGAAATGTTATGCACTTTATTCCGGGGCTTTTCATTGGTTCATTATTTGGACCAGGATCTAATCAACGCTGTATTCCCCTTCCATTCGGAGCAGAGACGGGGCTTAGCCCCGGACAGCAAACCCCTAACCCAACTCAACAAACTGAAGACTCCTCCATCCTCTCGCCCATCCTGAGTGAATTTGAAACTCTTGTGCTCATCAATGAGGATTCATGGAGAAAAGTTGGCAAACAGTATGATGATACGGTATGATCATACTAAAAGTATATTATACTTTTAATATTATTATCAGGTATCTTCTTCATTTTAGCCAGGGGGTGCAGCCACCCCTGAGAGTCATGAAAGACGCACAGAGCACACTAAACCGCAACGCTTCAGACCCTGCAGTTCTGCATGGGAGTAGCTCAGACTCAACCACAAATCACCTGGGATTATTTGTGTACAACTCGGAAGAATTTCATTGGATACTACCCTTAATGCAGAAATTATAAACCTTCGTGTATTCAGTTGCAGAATTTTTGTTGTTGTTAACTCCATCCACTGTTTATGAACATGTTAGAGAGATCCAAATACGAGTCGGTCGGTTTATCTCCAGAGGGAAACCAACTCGGAAAAACCGAACGGTCTCGAGGGTGGAAAAGCGGCCCAACTGGAACAACGTCGGGAGCATCTCTGCCGTGGGACCTCAGCTACTTGGTATTCCCCGCCCGGGCTCACCAAGGCGTTTCTCATTCTCCGCCTTTCTCACCTACAACCGGCAGAGCTATTCCAACAAGTTATGAGTTTCATTATATAGATACAGTCCCCCTCCCATATACCATACAATTCGTTTTGTCTCCCGAAGCTCGGATTCCTTGGGAGTATTGGCTCATACCTGCAGTAACTTCCTTGAAAGTAATACGCCCTAGGGGAGCCTTCGTTCTATGCTGTAGAAATTTCTCTATTATTCTCGCCCGAGAACTATCCATTTGTTTAAAATAAAATCGCGATGTCGCTTGTTTTTCCTGGAATCTCCCGTATTACTTCTTATTCATGAGAAAAGAGAACTGATGGAACGTTCTACATACACAGCAATTCAACTCGCGCGAAATTGGATTCTAAATCATGTACCTAGTACTTGTTAGCATTATTCTACAATTTTGACTGAAATATTCTCAATTCAACTACTACTAATCATGTATTGAATTCAACCCACAATTCAAATTCACGTACGTTCAGAAAGAATTAATTCTACGACCGAGAGATGAAGAAAAAACAACAATTTATTTCGCCGAAATATGAATTTCCATCTAATTTTACCTTTTGAGCTTTCAACTTGTATCTCTCTGTTTTTACGGTAGTAAATCGTAATACGGTTTTAATTTTATTTCAACGAAATTTGTAGGGAATATGTGGGTTAGGCTGTAGGTGGTTCCATATCAGTGTCATTATTCAAAAATGAATATTTCGCTCACTAAAATGTTTAATCCACTAACTATCAATCTCTCAATGCTAAAATCTTCCTCAAATGTAGGGGGTAGTAGGGAAGAGAGTGTTTATTCATTTAGTATTATTTCGTGATCGTACAATTTGTAGCTACTTCACACGCATGATTGTGAAAATTTTGAAACAAGCTTGAACGGTAAAACATTGATTTGGTTTGTGTGAACACAATAAAAATTCTCCGAAATACATATTGCAAGTATCCTACGACGAGCAACCTTATATTCAGGGCGTAATATGATATGTTCTACCATCTTTGAAAATTTACAATTAAGAATGATACTAATTATCAATGAAGTGGCTTTTTTGATGGGACAATGTTGTCGACGACTCCTTCGACTGTGGGGATATGTAATTTACCTAATT
Organism: Creontiades dilutus; assembly: GCA_031894815.1. Lineage (NCBI taxonomy): Eukaryota > Metazoa > Arthropoda > Insecta > Hemiptera > Miridae > Creontiades > Creontiades dilutus. The sequence continues at coordinate 1,253,223 of JAVIWC010009611.1, read as the reverse complement.
CCAATGGTTGGTAGCCGTGAGCGAACTGGTCTTGCCAGACTTTGTACGGCATTTTTCGGTTAACAATGTTGTAAACGGCAAAAATGGGTAGCGCGCGTCAACACACCGTCTTCTGGTGACAAAAACCGCGAGGGAAAAAAACGCCCTCTTAACATTGACTAGTAGGGAGAAACACAATAAAGGAAGGAATCACAAGATGGTGGTACTCCGTATAAATCGTCACGCAACCATTTTGTGCCTGGAAAAGTCACACTGAATGTGGTAAGTACAAAAAGGTTGAAAACGCCATTGCTCAGTTCTCATATTTTTCCCACCTTGAACGTGATATTTTCGAGATATTTTTGAGAGGTAGAATATCGAAAAACGTACTACAACTCACTCGTTTTCCAAAAAGGCTCGTGGAGCCAGCTCATCGAAATCCGCCTCCAGTAATAGCGGATTCGCTCCCCACGAATTTCCGAAGACCACTTCGTATCAATGCCGCCAAAAAAGGATCTGCAAGACACTGTCGGGAATCAGAATGAAACTTGTTCATGTTTCTAATACGTATTTGCAACTTGCAACAAGGAGCAGGCTTATTTTGCACTAACCATATTTGACAAATAAAATTTGTATTTACATTAAATTTTACTTTAAAAAATAACACAATCCAAGCCTAAGAGCAAAAACATTGTAAGCCCCATCTACATACAACGTTTTTGCTCTATTATCTGTTATGTTGGATTACTCATAATTATCATCATGAATCAACAACATTCATACCCTTATGATGGCCTGTGGAGCTAACTAATCATTACCTTCATTGGTAAATAATATTTTATTCATGGAAAAAGTGTTTGTGCGTTGTTTCTGTCTCCTGAAAAATCTGGATTTTGTCGTTTACAACGCAGTTGGAGGTAGCAATTCAATGATTGATAATGAATTTTTAAGTAATGAATAATAACTAGTGTCACTTGAAAGGCCCGTATTAGTAATCGAATAGAACTAGGTTTCTTTTTTTTAAATTCTAAGTACCGACATGTAGGTAATTGTTTTTATTCGAAAGTTGACTTTTGGTTCATGCCGAATGTGACTGAAAGTCGGGCAACCTCTCACGAACCTGAAGACGAATGGAAATGACGGATTTCTCCATCGTCAAAGAAAAGCCTGTACGGTAACGCCTAAAAAAGTGTGTGAACTTTTACAAAGGGATTAAGTGGCTTTACAAACTTCCCCTCGCGTCTATTTCAAGTCACGTCTCAACCTCAACACTCGAGTAACAAAGCAATTCGCTAAATAAGTTTCTCGCTGCCGCGGAACACTCGAGCGAAATCCTACGCACGAATTCTACACGAGTGTGTTGTGATTCTGTTGATAACGGAGCCCGTTGAACGAATGCTCTTCCAGCAAGGTCGTTTACCATTTAATAGATTCTCGTCTGGTTGGGATCAAGTGAATGATTCATAGGGGCAGACGATGTGGGAGTTTAAATATATTGAGGAGACTGGACGCTGATTCGTTTCGCCTATCAGTCGGCGTATCTTGGACGCCACGTTGATTGGTTCGATGTGAATAAGATTGAACTGTTGTTTTAAGAACCTTATTTCAATTTTGCTGTTCGTAAAACGGAGGTAGATGTCGTTGGTCAATAGAACTATCAGTTTTACCGAGCTATGTTTAAAATAAATACAAAACAATACTCTCGAATTTTCACTTAAATCCCCGTATTCAACCAAGAAAAAAGATGTAAATTATTACACAGTTTATTCTTTTTGTATGAGAATAATCCTCCTACGTAGATCACTGATCTATGAGCATCAGAAATCCTCTAGTCAGTTTTACATTATCTGACTTCGGATCCTCCATACCTTGTCTTGTCCACTCTAGATGCCATAAAAGCAGGCCAATTTACGAGTATAATTCAGCCCGCAAGATCGATAAGGAATAAAATTAGCCAAGAGGGTTCTGCAGCTGATCACTGATCTCCACACCTTGTGGTTGACGTCTAGATGTCCTAAGACAGTTGGATGATTTCGTCTTAAATATAACTTCGTGAACATCAACATTTACTAGTCAGTTTGTTAGAAAACAGAAGCTGATTTTAAAACATAGCTCAAGAAACCCTGTAGGTCATTCCATGTATTTCAACATGTTACCTCAAATCATCAAACTACCATTGCAAAGTCAACTTTGTAGGTTGAGTCAGACAGAAAATAAATAGCCTTCAGACGACCGACAGAGGCAACCAAGCAAATTTCAGACGAAATTTTTTTTAACCATTAGGTCATGCCTTATTTGCCATGCGACCTCTTGCAGTCCAATACAATTACTTGAACAAAATTAAGTTACTATTCGAACTGAAACCTCTTCTTCCTGATACATATTATCGCATTATTCAATCGTTCATCATAAACCGCACTTTTCATGTAAAATGCGATGGTGCATCTTGACTATTAAAAACATATCGTCGTCAGTGCCTCAAGGCAGTGTTTGTGGGCCGATACTATACTTGATGTGAACATTAGCCATGTTTACAACGAACAATCCATACTCTGACGAGCTAGTAACGGCCAAGTTGTATCGAGACAACTCCAAAAACATGTAGGAACGATTGAGGATTGGAATCAAAATGGAGAAATAGGTACAATGAATGTACAAAAGTCGAGCTCTGTCACATTTGCCTATAAAAGAGATTACCAAGTGAGTCCTATTATAATGAACAATACTCCCATACCTCAAAAAGAAAATGTCAAATAAATTGACATCAAACCTCTCCTCGGCGACTTAGCGAAAAGATCAAGATCACGTACTAGTTTCTTGAAACGACTCATCGATCCGAAATTCCCACTCACATTAAGCTACAAAAGGTTAATTTACCTCTAATGATAAGGCCTATTTGCCAATACGGTTGCTCAATTTGGGGATCCGCCTGCGCCACCCAAGTCAAAAGGGTTCAAACCCAGCAAAACCGTACGTGAGAAATTCTATGATTTGTCGACACTTGAACGTTCCTGAAGTTACTGCAAAAACATTTCAACTCCAGTTCGACACGATCTCATCGCACACCAATACGAATTTTGGCGGGCTTGTTGTTCGCCTTTTTAACCGACAAACTGGATAAAGACTGAAAAGAAAAAGAACCATTGACAATCTTACACCATAGTACCTAGAAACATTTGGTATTGATACTGACTGCGATACAATTTAACTTTAAGGATATACTAAATTAAGAATGATAAATCAAAAACTAAATTTACAATGATTAATTACCATGGACAGCTGCTGAGCATATGCCTTTACACACGTATCATTGTACTTACATTGTAGGTACTCTAAAATATGTAACTGTTATCAAAACTGTAAAGTAATATTCGTTACAAAAGTTTTGTGTGAGGGGAAAAAACATCAAGTTACCTGACCCCTCTCCTCTACTTCTTCTGATTAGCTAAAATCCCAGTTTCACTGTGTTTGCACCTGATTAACAATATGTTCCTCCTCTTGAACAATAGGATTCAAGCTTCCTTTCACCTGTGACTACATAACCTGCGTACTTTGTGGTGCATTTGAATTTATTGTTTGTTATAGATGATGACTTGATCGTTGAAATCAATTTAACATTTTTTGTGAGTCTCCCGGGCTTCGAAAGTGCCGAGTGGCTTGTGTACCCCCCTTCCCCCACCTCTCCATCCGGTTGTTGTTAGTGATATGGTGATCTGTCCATGACGAACAGAAAGAATTTTTTCGAAGGGCGATAGACAATTATCGGAGGAGAGGGGGGGGGGGGGTTGTGGTGTTTCCATAGAATCATCTCGGCCCTCTCTGGGGAAATGGTTCCCAAGCACGATAAAACCTATCGGACGTGAGTGATCAAACACTACCTATTAGCGCCTGTCCAACGCAGGTACCGACTCCTATACGCCCGCTATTCGTTTCGCGCCTATTCAATATTGTTAGTGGGTCGTGAAAGTTTCTATGATGCAACCGGTTTTTTTTTCCGACGCGATAACGTTATCATGGTTGAACAATTGCCTTACGTTCGTTGCTCGTACAATTTTCACATTTCAAAACCAATATTAATTTTTAAAACACAGCAGGTTATTATACTCGTAATAGAACATTATAATTTCTAATAAACCCCATTCATATTTTATACAGTTAATCAGGTATTTACTAAGAAAAGTAACGGCGGAAGAAGGACATTTTACCCACGAAGGGGAATTTTCTGAACTTGCAAGTTTTGGAAAAACTGCAGGTAAGAAGGAAAAGAAAGGAAAATATTTATTTGTTTTTGTAAATCGACTTAAAATGAAGCAAAGACCGACACTATCGAGGGGGTTAAACGTATGGGTTCAACTTAGTTTGAAAAAGTATAATTCTAATTGTGAAAAGTTTAATTCAGTTTCTAAATGCTCTAGCTTTAAAATTGAAAGATACATTCTTGAATGATGTAATAAGCATTATTTAATCTGTATCATTTTGTATAATGAAAATAGAGTCTATTAACAAGAACCACAAAATATTCTTGATGTTTGTCCAATCAAGCACTAAGTTTCATTGGCCATACCGAACCATCTAGCACTAGTTTCCAGATGAGCCTTGCTCGCTGCGGCTCATACCGGTATATCTGATATATATATAATTCAATACGAAGAAGTGGTTCTACTAGAGCATGTATAAATGTACAAAATTTTAGCAACAATAATTCACAAAACAACACTAATTTTTATATTTCGGCTTTTAGCCTTTTTCAAAGTACGAGAAAAATAAGAGTAACGGGAAATTTTAACATTGATTTGGAGAAATTGTCGTGGAGAAATTTGGTTACCCTGTTAACGCCTAATATTCAGGCCTAAAAGATTGTACGCACCCAACACATTGCTATGCGCTTTTTCCGAGTGAAGCAGCATAATTTTGTTATCTTAAGGTTTCATTTTCTTCAGAATTTTGAGTCCATAACACCCATCGAAAGTTTCACATGCGCTGTGGTATGACGGCTCACAGGCAGATCGGTGTTTCCTCCAACAACTGATGCCCCATAGTTGTTTGACCCCGAGATTGAGTGCTGTCTCAGCTTTCCAACGTAAAATGCAGGGCATTTCTTACACATCAACTCGTACACACACATTGATGTTTGGCATTTAGCCGATCCTCTACGTTTTTACGAGTTGGTGTTCTTGGCCGATGAGAACAGCTCGTCCTCGACAACTATGGGACAAACTTTACACCTTTTCTTTACCTTTTTTAATGTACCTCTTTGTACATTATATATAAATATATCCGAATAAGTGTGTATGTATAAATATGCGTGTACATATATACACCAAACTGTGAAGTTGTCCTCTAGTGCTTAACACCGAAGGTGAATTGTATGGGTGACTCTCGACTAAGATGATAATTTCCCGTTTCAACTAAATTCGATTGCGTTTTCGTTCTAGTAGATTGAGTTTTCTCCATTTGTCCATTGTGAAGTTCGCCAGGTGTCCCAGTTTCACAGAGATAAAAAGCTCCTTTGTGCTTTAGATTCCCTCCTTGTTCGTGAGCGTTGCCCATCTATTTATATGGCAGTCTATTTATATTGTAGGAAACACGATTGGGAGTAGTTTCGAATTGAAGGTCTTCCGTTTATTTCTTCTTCACCTGTCGGTTTATTGCGTTCTTTTGCATACGTTTAGCTAGATAGTAAAATTATTCCTTTTTAGATACACGTAACGTGCTTGCTTCCAAGTGTGCTTACAGGCGGAATCTTTGTTTTCATTTTAGGGAGGTGACAATTTATTTTCTCCAAAATCGAAATTTCCACTCGCGTTTTACGTTTGAGACCACTATTAACTACTGTCGTTTCGTATTTTTCTGTGTGTCGCAGAACCTCGTAACAACCTTAGTTCCTACATTTTTCGTCAGGTTTTTATGATACTTTCAGGAATGTGTGGGTTAGGACATACACGGTCCCGTATGAATTTAAACCCTCAAAAATTAATAATTCACTCTTGCGCAAAGACACAATGCACCAAGCATAATGTTCGCACTTACTGGTGGTCCGACTTTTGAGAGAATTAGGGAAAAACCAGGCCATTGTAGTCTAACAACAGCGTTATCTTACTTAGCATTAGTACCTCCTGCGCATTAGTGAACGTAAAATCATTAACATCTGTAAGGTAATACTGAATAACACTGAAACCCGTCAGACTCGGAGCTCTGGGAGGTTATTTCAACATAAATACATGGTGTGATAATAAAAACCAATCAATGCCTTCAAAGTTGAAATAACAAAACCTGACATACATGTTTTCTGCAAAAATCGAGGATTTTCTTTGACTTGGTGACATGCAATTTTCATGCAGTTTTGCTCTGTTTTCTGGCTCAAAATGAAATAGATAAAGGTTCCTACTTTACCCGGCAATAAACAACCAAACTCCTTGAGCACAGGTGTTATACACCTGCCTAATTAATTCTTCTTGAGGATTTTTCTTCAATATTGATGACATTTGCCGGAAACGTGAGAGCTACGCTGTTGATAGACCCCTGTGAGTTTCATTGCGCGCGAACCAGCTGTGAGCAAGCACAAACTTAAAATCCATTAAGCTTATCAAGCCATTCTATGTACCATCAATGTTTATGAGTATTTGTTTATAGAACGTAATGAAAGTTGAAGTAATATGCTACAGAAGTTTGACTAAGAAACATAGTCCAACTTGTTGATCTCAGAAAATGGCACTTAGTTAGCCTAGACCAGGGGTCTCCAAACCATTTGCCTCAAAGGCCGAATCATAATGTGGAGGCAGTGGAGCGGGCCAACGGGGGGGGGGGGGGGGTATGGGGGGTTCTAGTCCCCCAGCTGAAGAGGGTTCGGGGAAATTTTGAAAAAATAGACTCTTGGAAACAGTGGTTTTAAGCACTCCTAGACGAGTTTGGCAAATTCAAAATTAGGCCCAATATAGGGACCAAAACTTAAGTTTTTAGTGACTGAATATATTTGTTTAATTCCATTTCATTTTCGGGAATATATATAGAGAAAGCCTTTGAGAGAAATATGTTTTGTATTTACTGATTTACAATTATTACTGGCTGACTTTTCTTTCTGTTCTGGCGGCAAGCTAATTTTTTCCGTTGGCGTCCGCGGGCAGGAAAAAATCCTTCCGCGGGTAGTAGTTTGGAAACCCCTGTCTTTGACGAATGAATACTTTTGATGCCCTTTGAGGCCCTTAATATAACTGACAGTGTGGAAAACAGGCAGAGATGAATACTTGGTTACATTGAAATCTTTTTCGAAAAAAAAAAAAAGGAAATTAATTATTAGTATATCCAAGTGTCAAGAATGAAAGAAAAAGAAATCGTTGTGTTCGACGATATACTTTTGCAATGATACAGTGCTGCTGCATTACCAGGTTCAATGAACGGCCGCGAAGAGGGAAAATAATATGAAAGAGATGTTTTCCAAGCACGTAATATGTTGTGCGAATCAGAAGCGATGGTGGCTGAGGGGAAAAGTGTCTGCCTCGCTATAAATTTCATTTTTTTTTCACGTTCAACCGCGCACAGCCGCAGAAGCTGAGGAGTACATCCATCTAAAGGGATTACCTTTACTTGAGAAGATATTTCGTGATTGTTCACTAAGGCACGCCTTCGCTCCACCCTTCTCTAGCTGGTTATGCATAATTCAAAACGCATCAGAGGGACCTTGCACATACCAATTTTTCACGCTCGTATCTGATTACGTTACACGTTTTCCAACCATAAATGGATAATATTGCACCATGACTCTGAATGGGGAAGGGGAAACGTCAATATATGGAGTAGAAGGCTGGGATCCTTCTGGAATCAAAGTAAAACTTGAGCTGATTTTCTGATTTTTTGTTATTATTTTCAGTAATAAGTCTTTGTGATCGTGTAACTCCTCTCAAAATCTACAATGTCTGTCCGCCGTAATGGCCATAAAAGGCCATATAATTGATGTAAAAAATCCGTGCATTGGTCCTAACTTCTAGCCAGCCCGGTCGCCTCACATGCAAAGTGCTATGGGTAAATAACTGGACACAAGCTTTCCGAAAACGTGGGGTTTTCAGGTTTTTTTACTGACATAGGCAAGCAGGGTAAGGGATGGGTTTCAGATTAGTAGAAATTCACCCAAAGCAATTTTCTGAATTTTTGAACCTGAAACTGACAGTCCAAATCTCAGAAAATAATGAAGCCATGCGTTGGAATCGTCAGCTTTTTTTGTCATACTTCAATATGCTTGTTTGTATGAAAGTAGACATGCATAGCTTCAGGTTTTGGCAGAAAAGAAATGTCTTGAGGGCAAAGTTCTGAAATAACAGAGATATATAGGTCCTGCCAAAAGCTCTGATTACGATTGATTCATTATTTCGAAAATGGAAATCTTCCCGGCCAAAGTCACCCTCTTCTTCATTCACCCTTGGATGTACAGATGTTACTTGTTTTTAACCAGAGCTACCACTGATATAATAAGAACTCATGAACAGAATGACCAACAAATTCATCTGTAGACCAGAGATAATACTCACCAAGAGACATCCGGAGCCCGTCATGGTTGTGAGTACAGGTCTGTCAGTATATGGCCCGATCAGCCACCCGTGGAAGCTCGGTCTTTCAGAGTTTTTTCACCTATACCACTTCCAACCAAAGACAACCATCGAGCTGCAGAAAAATTATAGTAAGTGCTCAATAAGTTCTAACTTATAATCCTATGAGTCTGGGATTGGCCTTCTGGGCTTGATATGTGGGCTAAAGGTTATTGTCTACTTGAATATTCTTGACATCCTAGGAAAAAGAGCATAATTTCCTTAAACGAAGCAAACCTCGGACAGCCACAACGTTTTACAGCAATTGACTGGTTCTATACGTCTCATTCACATGACTCACCTGTTTCGTCCTGAATCTGGTTTCTAATCTCAAAAACGTCAGCTTAAGCCCATGTCCCTACAAAAATTTTGGACACTTGAATTTTTACTTATCTTCTGCTGAAAGTTCGGTCAAAAACTGGAGTGTGGAGGGTAAACGTTACGATCGATGGCCTTAGTATTTCCCAAACTAGTTTGTCTTACTCATGCTGGGGAAATCTTTCTGAGTCCGGATCGACCGTACCTGAGAGTTTCTTTCAAATTTTAGAGAATCGCTCATTTTTCAGGACACTTTAATCATTCTTCGAATACAATAACTAAAAAAATGGGTCATTTTGATGAATAATTCAAAATTCCTTTGCGTATTACCACACTCTTAGGTTTGGTAACGAGACACCACTTGTGATGGATATGGTTAGTTGACCCATCCCGATTCTTGAATCCATTGCCTTGGGAGATGAATCAGCTTCAAGCGTCTGGGGTATCCTCTGAGCGTGGCGGGCATTACCGCATTCAGCTCAATGGAAGGGGCAACTATACCATTTCATCACCTCACACACTGAACCCAATTTTTTTTGTAAGCCTATTAAAGTATTTTAACAAACCATTTCAGTGAAAATTCTATATGAGATACCTACTGATTAAACTGTCGTTGTACAGGCATTTCTTATTTGTGAGTGAGTTCGATGGTTGCGCTGCATGTTTTACTCCTGGAACACACTTGAGATGCACCCTCCAAATCTGACCAGATTTCCTCTTAATTCGGATCGCTGCAGCATCGGTTAGGGGGACGACACTTACCATACACGCTTCGTAAGCCGATTTCTAGCTGTGGCTCATCTAAATACACTTGCCAGTCTCGTATCCGTTCGCTCTGCCTAAGGGCTAGAACGTTGAACGTAAGCACGAATGTGAATTAGAACGTGCTCGGACATACGAAGCAAGCCTACATACACCCGTAATCGAACGTATGTCTTCAATCGAACTTCTGAAATGATGAATCCGTCATTAATGGCAGTTCTTTACCTGATTCTTTGAACGCATTCCTTACATTAAACTGCTTTGAATACCTTTTCGTAATGGAAAGTTCGAAACAAGATATGCAGATCAATCGACAAGTGTCGATTAATTTTTTTTTAATTTTTGAAAAATTTAAAATCGAAACCTAAATAAATTTTTCTAAAAATAAACTCGATTTTTCCTAAAACTGATTTTCATTTTTCAGTTATTTATTTATTTTTTTCATTGTTTTGAAAAAAATTAAAGTGAAAAAGAAATCTTATTTCTAGAAAGGACAACAAAATGATTTGTATCGGTAAAAAAATGTATTTAAAAAATATCAGATCGAAATGTTTGAATTAATATTGGAATATCGGAACATTCCTCCTTTATTCTTCTACTTTCCGATTCATCCATAGATGCATGGATGAATTGAATGAAAGTTTCTACTTCCATGGATTCATCCATATCCAAATCCATTCAACTGTATAGATTTTTCCAATTTCCTATTTTGCTATGGAGAAAAAAATTTCCCTTTTGAGAGAATCAGCCGATTTTTCAAAAGATCGTTATCGAAGAATTGGTTCACGTAAAACTCAACTACAAAAGTTGGTTCACCAATAAAAATCGATTTTTAAAAAAATCGGTAGATCGTTCTTCATTCCTCATTGGTACGCGAACTTCCACACTCCCCTCAGAACGCGCAAAGTTGTATGACATACTCGAACACTCTTATTCTAGAGGAATTCTAGAATTCCATATTCATTCTCTTACTCTTATTGGAGAGGATCAACTCCAAGTTCACACCACGCAGGAAATACGATCTCGTCAGCATTCCGGACGAGAATTCCGTAAATATATGTTTTCGTTATGTATCCGGGCGGGGGAAAGCTCTCGAAAGTTTTCAAAAACGTTTTTAGACGGAAAATAAGAGAACGAAGGGGCGCGGAACAAGGCTTCTCAAGTGAGCTCGTGTGCCTCCTTTAATTGGTGGAAGGAGCTCAGACTCTCACATCCCCTTCAGTAATCCCGCTCTAATGATGTAGCACTACTTTTTCCTTCCCTTTTCATGCAAGGGCTGAAGCCTTTCCCAGTCTTTGATCCAACCCCCTTCCGTCTCGGGGAAAAAAACCCTCTCCCATTCGCCATTCAGGTCCCGCCTGCCTCTGCTGTGCGGCTTATAAGGGACCTCATCCCCCTTTTCTACTCTGTTTATCTCAGTTCAAAACATAATGCCTTCTCCTTTACTCCCTGGAAAATTACAAGTTGTACCTACGAGGAAACATCTCATTTCTCCTCTCTCATCAACTTCCTCTCAAGTGATCAATTTAATGTAGCGCATTCAATTCAGAACCTAAGGGAAATATATCCTTATTCAATTCATTTCGCCGGCCTTTCACAACGATTCCTTAAAGGATGAATGATAAATCCTCATTATTGTGGAGATCAAATGGGTCCCACCTCGATCATCAATTAAGCAGATTAAATGCTTACAGATTACTGCATTAAATTTATCTTATTCGTATAATGGTGTTATAGTGTGCGGGAGGTTCGAACGACAAGTTACAACATTCAAATAATTAATAGACAAATTTGGATAATGCGTCATCAACCAGTCGGAATGTGGAAATTATTTATGAAAAGTTTAAGAGGTTATAAAAAAAACTCTTATGCCAGAGACCAGTAAAATTAAGAAACCGCTGAGTACAAAAGGATACAGTAAAACACTTCGAACTAAATTTATTGAAAAAAAAAGAGTGAATAAAACTAGTTTATAGAAAAGGCGAAGATCCTCGATATCTGAAATATCCATAGTTTCATAACTGCTAACAAAATTTGTCATTTGATTTGACATTTAATGTCTCGATGATTTAGTTACAGTATTATCCTACCTAAAGTTGAATACGAGTACCAATCAACAGTCAAGTATTTTATAAATTGCCATTCACGAAATATAACTTGGTTCATTGAAACCTGAGGCAATATCACTTTCTTACCGAATAGAATCTTGTTTCCGGATAGCAGTTTCGTTAGAATCTTCTTTTTCGGGTGTGATTGGAATTCAAGTGGGTTAAATCTGTGAACAGCTTACCTTCAGAAGTTCGAACTTGGACCACAAGAATTTTACTGACTCTTCCACTATCAAGTTCTTCCATCACTCTATTAATTGTTTCATACAGTCATTATTCTGAATAATAGAAAGCTCTACTCGTATCATATGTAAATATGTAATATGAAACCACACTTGGCACTACACCAACTTAATTATTGTGGACATGGCTTACTTATGATATTTTATAATGGCTAGTATTGTAGATCGCGTCAAGAGAGCAACCAAGCACAGTAATTTATTTACAATCAATAATTGCTGGGTTGTGGCCGTTTCGTGCTTTTCCAGTAGTCATCTTCAAATCTCAGAAGCTTCTGTGTACCACACAGGCTCATACGTGAGGCGTATAGTAAAGCACACGTTGTCCCCAATCGAAGCTCGTCCGCTTCTTGTAGAATCGAGCAATCATAATCTAAACGTTCACCAAGCACTTTGATTGAGGTCGTGATTTGAGAAACCAAGTGACAATTGACGGAGCATACAAATGGAGCGAACGAGTTCCTCACATACCAATACATATTTGATCTTCTTCATTTCTTCACCAGAAGGGAATTCAGCTGCGAAGGTGCCTGAGACGTAAGATTACGCATAAGTGTCTAATACGGCGAATGTGGACTGTTTGTTATGTTTATCCTTGGTTGTAATTAAACTTCCCAATATAAGGCACATCGCTTGGTACACAACTCTTACATCACAGATAGGGCCATCTGACCAAAGACTCACATCACCTAAAACGTTTAATGCTCGTTTCGTGTACAGCGAGATTCGTAATAAGGAAAACTAACAGGACTTGAAAAAACTAAGGTAATTGAGCTTTAATGAAATCACCACCGAGCACGCGAGCGTTTCTCAATCTTGACAAGTTTTCGTTCCACTCCAATTTCGTTGTTACGCGCCTCCAACATGCACCCACTATATAAATTTCGTGACATCCGTCTTAGGTGTAACTCTGGAATGCCATTATATTAGTCGCAGTTAAACGTTTTTCACTCATTTAAAAAAAAAAAAAAGCAGATGCAAACTTAGTTCTTTGGTAATGGAAGAGGAAAAATTCACATCTCCTAACAATGTAAATACATACAGCTGCAATTATGTGTACCTCCTGGTCTGCAAAAATTGCTAAGCGTTTCATGTGGGAAAAGCAGAGACTGGGGAGACTTAAGGATCTACAACCACGGACATTCAGTTGTTGTTCGAGATCCTAATCTCGAATTGGCATTGATCATCGCTCATAATCATTATGGTACGATATTGTTGATCCTAATTACGAGTATTATGGTACGATATTGTTCATCCTAATCGATCAATTGGGAAATTAAGAGGTATTGAAAGTAGAGGGAATGCTGCAGTGATTCACGGCAGCAATGACCAAGAAGCAACAACGAAGATTGAATATGTCAATTGCGAAATTAAGAGGTACTGAAAGTGGAGAGAATGCTGCAGTGATTCACAGAAACAACGAACAAGTAGCAACAACAACGCTTGTAATCGCTCATAATTGTTACGGTACGAAATTGTAGATCCTAATCGAAGATTGAAGATGTCAATTGCGGAATTAGAGGTATAATATTTAAAGAAGAGGGAATGCTGAAGTGATTAACACCAACAACGAACAAGAATCAACAACGACGACTCTGTCAAAGCCCTATTGTGAAGTGGACCCGTGGAAAGATCTGATGATCCATGTCGAAGCAAATTCAACCAGTACCAGGGGCGGCTGCTTATGGGAGCACAGGGGCATCTGCACCCCCTGTCCAAAATGGAAAAGAGAACCTGATAATAATATTATTATACTGTTTTCCAACTTTTCTCCATGAATCCTCATCGAAGAGCAGTAGAGTTCGAAATACACGCGCCAAGCAAAAACCTCAGGATGGGTGAGAGGATGATGGAGTCGTGCCTTTGGTGAGGGGGGCTATTCGTTACCTGTCCAGGAGTGAAAAACCCGTCTGTGCTCTGAATGGAAGGGGAATACAACGTTGATTGGATCCGGGTCCAAAGAATTAACCAATGACTAGCAAAATTTCTGAGAGCTTACTCAGGAGCATGGATAGATGTCCACTCACCCATAGAGTGCGCGGATGTGAGGTAAGTAATAACTTTTCTGCTTCCCTTATCTCCTTTGCTGCGAAAATAGGAACGAAGCTTGGATTAAAGATGGAATTAGGCTTTCACCTCCACGATGGTTCTTGCTTGGCAGATATGAATTTCACTGTTGCAAAACACTGTTTTCTAAAGTTCGACAATCATTTACTATTTTTCATTTTTATTAAAGGTATTTACGTACCTATTAGTGAACTTCTTTTAAAGGTATTATTGAGTCGTTAGTTTCTAGATTTTAATCCAAAAAACCGGACAAGATTGATCTCCTTTGCAGTGTGAAGCTTTGTACAAAACTGAGAGACTTTATGATGACCAAGACTTTTTCTGTTGCGTAATAGGTGGGTTGTAATTGTAATAGGCGATAGTGTGTCCACTATCATCTGGTATCGTATCCACCAGCCGAAAAGAAGTATTACACGCTCAAAGTTTAATTGATTGCTCGGTTTGCGTAACGTTTTGTTATCTTTCTTCTATAAAAAAAATCTTATTCGTGCAATACCATTGGTGGAAATAGTTGTTTCTATTTTGCATAAATTGTCAATTACCAATAATAGCAGGTTATTATCTGACGTATCGGTACCAATTATCTTGGCATGTATTTTCTGTCAGCATTGTGATGTTCATTGTCAGGCCTGAATGAATTTCATCGGGGTTGTCTTCCTCCGTAACGAAGTTCAGGACAACCCGATCTTATTACGTCTAATGGCCCCACAAAATTGGAACATGCTCTTCATTCTTGCGTATTTAATTTGTAAACGTTGTAAACCCTCACAGGCTGTTGCTATGAATTGAAGGTGAAACGCAACGAGAAATATAGCGACATTCTGGGCGTTGGAGCTTTCAGATGAACTCTTGACCTTATGCTTGCGGTTCTGAAAGGGAGTTTAATTACTCGATGTTTTTCCCATTTCTATCTAATTGCTTAACCGAGGGCATTCGTTGTAGAAGCTACCACTAAGCGCCCGTATTCATCTGAATTTCTAAACGCTATAAATACAGAAGGGAAGGGGTTTCTCAAGTAATTTATGACTTCAGCGAGGTTAGAATGTCAAGTTCAATGAGTTACGCCCGACAGTTGAAACTTGAAGTCCAACTCGCCGTGATGTTATATTTTAGGGAGAGAGTTTTGGAACGTGTAACTTAAATTAGGTACTTATAGTAATGGGGAGCAGAAAGGATGGAGGTAATGGCGTATGTGAGCCTCTAAATGAAAAGTGTGTTTTGTGTCAAATTTATTGTTTACCTATTCATTACGGATTCTTTTACATTTTGCCTCCAAGTTTACCTGAAGGTAGATGAAACTTTTTTTTTACTCGAGGAAAATGAAAAGTGCATTCTCTTGAAAATCAACATTTCCCTTGAGATGCTGACTTCCTTAAATTTGGAGGATAATCGGCAAAAAAAACATGATATAATCTCTCATAAGTTTTCATGAATTTACGAAAAAATTTCCCTAGGAAAAAGGCTACCGTTTACAAGGAGGTATGTGTTCTGTTTAGACTGGCACAGTTCCCAGTCGATGTTTCGTCCGAAATCAATCGAAACAACACCCCACTTGCAGTACGTCAGAAAAACCAAGTTTTTGAACAGTTTTCGGCCTGTAGCATCTGTGCGAGTAATGCGATCGGATTGGCTAGAAGTGAGGACCAACTAGGCCCCAAATGGACTCCATGTGCGAAATAACGAATGCTTACATTTTTTTCTTTATTAGCTCTAATAGGTATTAATTACATGCATAAATAGTTGTATTATAAGTTGATTATAAGTAGATACTTCCAAATTTTCGCTTCTTTTAAAAAATGATAAAAATTGGCATGAATTGCACTGTCACTTTTCATGAAGATGGTCTCCAAATTGAAGGCATGCTTTATCTAATCGGGAATTTTTCTCAGGAAAGCCTCTCGGGCGCTGTGATTTGTAGGGCAGTCCAGTATCATGTGCTTCGGAGTCTTTTCTGATTGAAAGCAGCGTCGGCAGAGGTCTGAGCCAACATCACCGATTCTATGGAATTAGTGTTGGAATGTCCATTCCGTAATCTGCAGATGGTTTTTAAGAAGTTGCTGGACTTTCCTTTTGAGATTTTATCAAACCAGCTGGATTTTGAGGTGGATGGGAAAAGGATTTTCAGCGATTTCCTGCTAGGTGTGCTAGATGCTCCTTTCTCCAGCATCTCATCATCATGTGGTTAGCTGAGGATTTCAAGTCTGTTGTAGGATGCGTACGAGGAGGCTTTGGGAGCATTGCAGCTCGTTTCGCTTCATCATAAACTATTTCATTTCCCCTGATTCCTGAATGGCTCTTTATCCAGCAGAAAATAACCCTTTCCCTTTTATGTTTGTTGCTTGTATCATTGGATTCGTAGCCTTTTATGGCTCGTTTGGCGGACCGACATTGAAGATTTTGACCCTTGAAACGTTAAGTGGCAAAGTTTGAGGGGGGTTATAAAAAATAGTTGTAATACGTTCAAAAGGCTTATTAATGGAAATAATCAGCCAAAAAAACCGGGTAAAGTTTTTGAACAGAAGGTTGTTGTGCACCATAGCATTGGGAATACTGCTTCATCATGGATGTCTGGCCCCGAGTACGTCAAGATGTTCGTCATCATGTGGCCTTTGAAGAACTCGTGTTGTTAAGTGAAGTATTTTTACTCTCTCTTACTTCCTGGATTATATTGATTCAGTGAGAAATATATATTTATATTTTACAAATAAATGCACGAGGATTTTTCCTACTAACAAGCCTTATTCATGTAGTCTCCATCCGATTTGATGACATTTTCAAGAAAATGTCATGTTTGTGCTGTGGATGGCCCCCTATGAATTCCATCGCTTAAAAATGAAATGGGGAATTAGTAATGACAGTACAGTTGCACCCTTTTATCTACCACAGCTCGTTGAGACGCGAATTAGTAATGACGGCCCCAACATCTTCTAGTAGCAGATATTGGAACGGAGAAATTTAGTTCAAGAGTAGATCAACGCTGTATTAGCAGGTGTATCCGTTAAAATACCCGAAAAAGCAATTTTTTGTTTATAAGTTTCATGTTGTTCACTTTTCGTGATATGTTTCTAGAATCTAGGTCACGACGGGGCCTTGTAGGCGTAGTTCTGCCTTGTGACGGCTTTGAAGGGTTGGTAGGTAGCGGTGGGTTGACATTTTCTTACCTTTGCGTTTGCCCTCTTCCCTCCCTCTATACCTTCACCGCCGCACGATTCCCTCTCGCGTTCGTTCGGTTAATAGAGACACTTGAGGCCCTTTGATGTGGAAGATCCTGAGGGAAACCCGGACGACACACTATCGCCCTTAAAGGTTGAGGTGAGCAGGATTAGACGGGCGTTGGTATTTAGTCCCGGCTTTTCACGAAACAACCTGCTACGTACACCCCCGAGTGATTGCGATGCGACTACCCCCGTGCGGTATGCCTCTGATCCTTTCATTATAACCCTTCCGTTCGCTCTTCCTTTTTCCTTCCTTCAGGAGTGAGTCGGGGGTGGGTTCTGGCAATAATAAAATCGAGGCCTTCAAAGGCCCTTAAAGGTCAGTAAATAAATTATCACTCTCCCCTTTGTAGCAAATTGAATGCATGACATTGTAAACGATGAGGTCGGGTTAGAAAACGTAAATAAACAAATTAACAAAAGAGTTGAAACGTAATTTGTTTAAAAGGAGCTTATTGAATTTCACCTTTCCTACTTCCGCACGTGTGTGCTGCTATGGAAAATATTGTTAGAGACGTTGGGCATCTATATTTTACTCAAGATGGGTTCAAATGTTCCTAAATTCAACGATTTTAATGGTATAGATTCCTCGTGAACCGTCGCCGACCACGTGGAGATAATTTGCACCCAAATCACACTGTACCGTCCCGACTGTAGGCAACGTGCCTCCCTGCCTGCTTTAAAAAAAACGTTGTTGGGCTCTAAACGAACCGAAAAGTTGCCCAATTGAATGTGGGGAATTACTGTATAACACCTGCACAATACATTGATTCCTTGGACATACAAGTAGGCTGAAATGCTTGAGTGCCGTAACAATGGAAAAACAATCACCCTCATTGGGTGAAGGATCACATACCTAAGGATCTTAGGAAAGGGATGGGGAATGGGCATGCCAAATCTGCTTAACTACAGGTGTAGGATCTACTTGGATCCATGAAATGCCCATGCTCAGGCTTGAAAAGAGTTTATTTAATCGGAGCCAAAAAGAGAGGGAGAAATTATCTTGATGGATGTTCAGGAGGATGTTTGCATCCACAATTATTCCACTTCGTAACATACCACTCATGGTTTTTCACTTATCTGAAGAAATGGGCAAACAAATTTATAAAATTATGTACAGATTTATGAATAATAAAGGAATTTGTAATGGATATTTATGTATTATTGGTCAACATAGTGAGTTTTTCCCCAACTACCCTGAAGATTTCAGCGCGGTCAGACAACCAGAACCTGAGAAAATGATGCTTGATGGATTTCGCGTTTGCTTATGCGATGACTGATGTCAGAAACTTCTGAGCAATGTAGCGTAGCCCGTACATTCGCAAAAAATATCATCAAAATCAAATAAGTCTGTAAGATTTAGGTTGGATCTGCGAACACACAGAAATGTTGAACAAACGAATTCCTCGTGGACTTCCGTGACACAATATTTGTTTGACACATTCACACATGTTTTTTCAATACGGATACAACTGGGAGAGCTAATCAGCGTTTTTTGAATATACCATTACATATTTTGGGTAATTTGAAGTTGCAAACTTGGTGTGTAGAGAAGTTTCTCAACTAAACAAATGCAGTTATAGTAGGGGGTTTTACAGTAACTTATTGGACAAGCCTTACAGAAATATGAAGATTTTGCGAAAAAATCAACAGTTCATTCCTGAACTCTATAGGTAGGTTGTGTTGTAGTTCAATGTTACAGTTCTATTTCTTCATATGCTCTGCATAATTTTGTTTATCCTATGCTTATTTTCTTAAAAGTAAATGTATACGAACAGTATGTACTGGTAATGTATCTCTAATGTTTGTCTTTTCTCTATTTCAGGTGAGCCAACAAGTCATCAATCTACACACTAATTATCAAGTTCAAATACGAATGGGATCTAATAGTGGTAATGTTGGTATTACTATATTAATCTTTATCCATTTAAAAGATTTGGTAGTTTGAGTTGATTACGAACGATTGAATTCAGGTAGGTCATTTTGTTTAGAAGTTACGACTAGTTTAAAAATTCTCCCAGTAAGAAGTTCTCGGTATGAACAAACTGTGTGAAGTTTCACTTTAATTCAAAATTCAAAGAATATTTATGAACGTATTTAGGTTAATTTATAGTTCTTAAAATTAATCTTGGAAGAGTCGATACCGAATTTCAAAAGTCTGTAACTGTGCGGTTGCCTAAAAGCTACCATACAGTCCGTTAACTGTTCGATCCTTTTAAAGTTAGTCGAAATTGAAATAAAACAGTAGAAGTCATGCTTGATAAAATGATCTGGGTTCGCGTGTGTGCAATGATGCAATTGATAGTCTTAAGAAAACGTTTGGGTAATATGACGTGAAGTATTCCCGATTCTTTCTGTCACACTGAAGGTACTCACATTTCATTCGGAGCCTGTTTTTCTTTAATTGTTACATTTATGCAGGCAAGTACCTTATTACGGTAAAATTAGAAGAAAAAAAGATGGAATGAATGATAGGATTTCAGCTGGACTTTTGTGTGATAATTATGAGTGTTAAAAATCTACCTAATTTGTTTCTCCAACCTGTGGAAAACCAGTTTGTTTGTATAATAATTAGCTAAGTCTCGAATTCGGAAGCAACCTTATTATTCGTTTCTCGTGACTTAAGGAAGAAATATGAAATGTAGGTATAAAAATAACGAAAAGGCGGAAAGAGACAAGCAATTCAATACGCCAACGGTAGATGATCAGCCGACTCGCACAAACGCGATCAAATCCCCAAAAGCGAAACAATCCGAGAAAAAGACAGCGCGCTGAGAGAAAGAACAAAAAAACATATATCTGGATAAAAGCGATTGGAAAGGAGAAACTGACAGGGCGCTATTAAATAGAACGAAAAAAGGTTTTTTCCGGGCCCTTTGTACTCGTGAATAGCTGTGTATATTACTCGAGAGAAGGGCCTCCTAAAAAGGAACGAAGAAAACTGCAATAAACCCTGACATCCTCCGCGGTCGTTTCCTTTCTCTAGTCCCTGTTCTCAAGCTGTGCGAAGAGGTGAAGAGTAGGTTTTTGAAAAATACAGGCGACTGAATGAGTTAAAAGGTTATGTGCCTCGCAATGATAGGTAAATACTGCATAATTTTTGATTTTGATACAATATAATATACAAATTCAATATAATATACATATTGTGTAAAGCAATCTTTATACAAACATCTAGTTGAATAGGGTTGCTGAGTCACAACTACAAGTTTAGAATGGGGCATCGACATCCATGTTATCGAAATATTGATGTTTTGCTTCGATATTACGATGTCTGACCATCGATGCCACACTATCGATGTTTTGGCTCCGATAACATCGGTTTGGTTTGCTGTTCACTCACAGAAAAAATTCCATCTATAATCCATCTATAGTTTGCTTGCTACCTAACGTGAAAAACAAATATATTAAAAATTCTTTCAGCTGCTGTAATATTAGCGAATTTTTGAAGAAGAAGAGACGGTTGTTCTCGGTCCAAAATATTTAAAATGAGTATTTTCAAAAAATGTTTGCTGAGAAAGTTTGCTTACTGTCAAAAGACACCAAAAACACATTCCAGACAATAACTCTAGATAGAATTAAGAAAGCTCAAATTTGCTCAAAAAATCTACCTAGGCTTTCAAAAGACTAAGTTTGAAGATGTCCACAATCGCCTCGCTCTAATAGGAGATTTTGGGCATTTCAAATGGGGGAAAATTACCCGAAACCCCCAAGCAGGTGACCCTCTCTTATACAGGGTTTTTAACGCTGAACACGGATAGGATGTATCACAATCAGTTCAAAATAGTTATGTTGCCTGAGGTTTTGACAACCCTCCCACAGACCAGGCAGACTTGGCGTTGGTCTTCTGATAAAAACTCCATCACTTATTTGGACGCCTCTTTATGGAATATTCACGCACAAACACTCAACACAAATTGGAGTGTAGTTTCAGGAGTGGAAACTCAAGGGGGATCTCAACCTGGCCGGCCCCAAGCTCCAATCCCCATGGTGGTTTCCCGAACAGAGTAGAACTGGAGTTCGGCCAAACAAACAGTGTGGTGTATGGACACGATGGATATGGATGGCTATTGTTCATGTAGATGTGTATAAAACATGTAAATATTATATGTTGGTTATATGCTTGTAAAAAATATTGAATGCCGTTACTCAACAATACAAAACCCATAAAATACAGTTCGGTTGTTCTTCAAGTAGGTTTTCATCCGTTTCCTGGACAATATCGGAGGGAGCCCAGACAATATTTACAAGATACCAGAGTCTTGCTGATGTAGCATCAAGATAGACTCACAGGGTGTTCTGGAGTTCCTGCCTCTTCATAGCTGAGCCGGCATTCCATTTCCTGGTCTTACTTATTGCATTAAGGTGGTGCCTTAAGGAACTGTAGCTTCTGCCTGTGATCTTGAAACCCCTCAATTGGTACGAATACCAATTTGTTCCTCTCGCAAACCTTGACATACTTTTCAGTCCGGTGATTGTTTATAATTATTACCAATCTTCATTCTGTGGAGAGGAAACCTGGTGTAACTCCTCAAAACCGTTTCGTAAAGCTAAATTAAGCGATGGCCACAATTATTGGCGCACATGGAAAATAACTTTGTTTAGTGTCTGAATGGTTTATTCTCTCTTTTGTTTTCTTTCTTTCTTATTCCCTTTGAAATCTGAACTCTAGTTATCTTAACCTAAGTGATAAGACGGACGCTTAACATTATTAGTGGTTTAAACCAAGAATCGATTTCAAGTTACGCTCATCTCTATCACAGTTTAAACTTTGGCTTGTATCCCTGGGGCCACTTTACCCGAAAGCATCAGCGGTTCGAATATCAATTCGTTCGACTCTCTAACCTTTCTAACGTCCTTGGTAGTCAGATGATTGTTTACATTTCATACCGATGTTGATTCTGTCTAGAGGAAACCTGAAAACCGAGCCAACCTCTGAAAAAAAAGGAAGTGGAAAAGCGGGAGAAGGTTCATATACAGCTGTCGACACCATCTGCTCAGAGGGACTTTCGGCCATTACGTTGCTCTCGATTCGGTTGACTCAGAGAACTGCCCCCGAAGCCCGTTTTCGGGGGTTTGTGATCGATATCCTCCAAGGGGCGTTAAAGGATCATCTCTGGCTTTTCCATCTCCCCTTCTGCCTCCAGAATCCCGTAAAAGTTATTTCAAAAGCCGAGTCGTTTTCTGTGGGTCCTATCCAGGCCAACTGCCTCTCCGATAGAGGTTGTCGCGTTTAACCCGTTCCCTCCACCCTGAGTCCGTCGTTCCTCCTTTTTTTTCAGGAGTAGGAAAATATAAACGGCCTTTTTATCAGTTCGTGCAGGTCCCATTTACGAGGTGTATCGATTCAATAACACGTGGGTTTTCGCGGTTAAAGCCTACAGATATAGCGGAGATGCGATGGTGAGAGACGGAATGCCCCGTAATTTCACCTTCCTGATGGTTTTGACACTGCGACTCACTGCCTCCTCACACGATAACAGAATATAAAGTTTCATGAGAGCTATCACGCTATCGGAAATGCAATGGCAGGGCTCCCCCTTACCCCTCCCATCATCCATTGGTTTCCTTTACTCGACAGAAACAGTTCTCTGGTTTATCTAGTTGATATAGGGAGATTCTCGGTTTAGTTTTTAGGCTTCGTCAGTTGACGGACGTCAGTTAGAATTGATCCAATAAGGCGTGGGAGAGCCCAAACGTGAGAAAAAAACTCCGTAAAAATCCGTTTTACTCCATTCATTGACGAATCCGTAAAAAACAAGTGTGTGTCTATAGTAAATATGACAGGAATGACCGGCGGCAATATCTGAGTTGAAACGAGGTGCTCTTAATAATATCAATGTCATGGATGCAACCCTATCATGGCGTGAGGTGTGGTGGGGGAAAAGTTCCACGGAGCTTCTGTAGTTGAATATCTCGGCAGGAGTGCTCCGAGATATCACCACAACCGTCTACGTGACATCAATAAAATCATCATTCAGAGTTACTTCTTAAATTGGTGGTTACTCTATAGGGGCACTTCCTTTCATCAATCTCTCCGTCCTCCATCTTCCACAACTTGTCAAATCCTCCCCACTTTTATTTTCTTTAGTTTGTTCGTTTTCTTACCTAATGCTGGGGACGGTCTGCCGTTGAGGTAAATTTCTTTATTTAACAAAAAAAGCCTATGAGTGTGTACAAATTTTGTTGCCACTGCTGAGCCTGCGGTTCTCAACCGATTTCTATTATGTGTTTGGTATCGTGTAACAGGTACTGTAACTATGTACGAAATCCGTGGTTACAGATACATGCCAACGGAATGTAACAACAGATACAATCACAAGAATCGTCCTAATTTGATTGTAATTTGGAAGCTCACCCCTACTGTACAACTAGTTGCAGTTTTGGAGTTCGCAGACAAGTAGCATGGCACATGGAAACGCGTTGAGCCCCATATAATTGAAGTAAAAATTAAAAATATAAATAAATAAGCAAGCCTATTACATTGGTATTAATAACGTAATGTAGTGGTCGATACCATAGTATTAGAAGAGATTAAAAAAATCATTAGAATACGATATCAAAATCGAAAAAATAAACTAGGTTAGACATGGCTCATCATATTTCTCATTCTCATTTGCGGGACTCAACATCCAAGAACTGCATATTTCTTTGAAGATGCACTTCGTAGCCGTGCTGCGTGACTGGGATTTTGTTACTTCTCCCAACTAGGATGCGCTTTTCATTTTCTAATTCAAGTACAGTAGGACGATTTTTGTGGTTATACCTCTAGTTACTTTCCTATGGCAGTTATCTGCGGATTTCAGTTAGTTACAGTGTCCACAAAAGTGTTGTAGATATAGATACCAACTAACTGTAACTACACCTCCACGATTTCCTCCGTGTATATACCGTAAAAAAATAAATTTCATAAATGTGATGATTTGACGCCAATTATACCACAAGAATTCCTCGAATTCGATGGAAGTATCTGCAAGATACAAAAGTAACTAGATAGTACCCAACTTTGCTGAGCATAAACCTGAAGTTTTTTAGTTCCTTGGATAACCTCTGGGTGTCTGGAAAAGAGCAACTAAATTGAATATTTCAATATCTCCTTTAGCCCTTTTCAATATTTACTCCGCGTTACCTCCCAACATTTGTCGGCAGTACTAATAATGTCTTAGCAGTATTTTATCGCCCAATCTCGTAATTTCAATTGCCGCTAAAAGCCCTTTACTTTCACCTTTCTCATTGTTCAAAATTCAAGTTACCACATTCCGACCCTCTTCGAACTGAGCACATTTTGATGTGCGGAATACCGAAATGGGTTGGAAGCCCTAAACAGACAATCACATTACAGAGGGCTCGAGGAAAATCATCACAAGGCGGCATAAAGCTTCCCAGTCACGGAACCTTCAAAGCCAGGCCGCGACCGCAGCTCTCACAACCGCACTCGGCAGTTGGCCCCTTTGCTCGGATGAATTTAATAATCCAAGTTTTAACGTTATGGGTTTCGGGGCTTAAGGCTGTGTCCTGCTCAGAATGCAGTAGTACACCGGTTTCGAGGGGGAAACATTTCTGTCACAAGTGACCAACTTAGGAATGTTGTAATGTTTAATGTTTATATTGAATCGTTGTAGCGGAAAACAGCGTTAGATTATGAGTGGTATTTTCTAGCAGTAAGAATAAACAATGACTTTCGTAGTTGATGTTGTTGTTCATCTGACTGATGGGCGTCGATTGCGATGAGAGGACACAGTCACACTAGACGATACATACCAACAACATACATACTTTTTATTTGATACTATTATTATTATTAATTTAATTTTTCAACCATTCAACTATATAACCTTAATTGGATTAAAAAATATCAACATATAAAGAGGAATATATAATTATTTACTAAGATGTAATATTTCAGTGTGATTTATTTCTTCGTGAGAAATCATGCTTAAATCTTATGAATAACCCAATCTTGGTATCTATATAATCTTGTAATAATCATATCTTATGATAATGTGGCTGTAAAATGTTAACCACTAATGCTAAATAGAATTAAAAAAAAATTAACAAACGAACGATGAACTTGAACAACACTATTAACTAAAACAGGAAACCACGAGTAAAGCAAGTTCCCCTACAGCTATATTTTTTATTTTTGGTCGATTACAAGGGTTGATAATTAATAATGGAGAAATCGGGGTTGAAAAAAGTAGAAATTTACATCCGTTTTCAAAATGTTCACCATTATAAAACAGATTTTCTGTCAGATGAGCTCGGACAGGCCTGAGACCCAGTGCAGTAGATTTTTTGTTTAAATGACCCCCCCTCCCTTTCCTACGTCAGTAAAAAACGCGAAAAAAAGTTTTTGACTCGTTTCATACCAGTTTTTGGCCCGTAGCAGCTATCCGAGTATTGCGAACGGTTATATTATTGGTGTATGACTATAAAGGTTCGTTATTGAAAATTATATAGCATAAATTCGGTTCATTTTGAATAGAAAGGGCCTTCACTAAATGAAATATAATTTTTATTAATTATTTGATGAGATCCCTTGGTCGAGAACGAACAAAAGGAAGTACAACAACTCGAGCAGACTCATTCAATAATTGAAACTGACTTCAATCTAAACCAAGCTGAATAACTAGCTGAATCTACAAAGTTCGAATTCGGTCGTAACAAATTTTTGCTTTACAATTACAAATTCTTATTATTAAAAATGAAGCAAGATCATATATTACCTACTAAAGAAGTTGTAAATAACAATCAGGGATTCATCACCGAGTTTTATATTTCAATAGTGTACGATTCAAAGTACATTTATTTCTTAGAATGATTACTTAATTAATACAAATTAATTAACAGAATATTTATATGAATTCCATGTCAGATGTTTCTCATCTGTATTTTAAGGCCCTTGAAAGTCCACTAACTTTAAGATTTCTGAGAATTCTGTTGACAATTCCAAATCAGTTTTCATCCGTTATGGAGATATTATACTGTAGTAACTTCTTACCTCTTGTGAAAGCTGCACACGTATTGCAGATGAGTGCGGAATACGCCTATTTTCCGTTGATATGTTGCTAATAAGTTTACCGAAGGACAACTTATTAACACCAAGTCTCCATAAGTGGTAACTTATCATGCAATTGACCCTGCCGGTAGAACTCGTGGCTAAATTTTAACGTGGAGGTTAATAAAGTTTGATAAAAAGCGATCCAAGGCTCATTAAACGGCCTGTAACTTCAGTACAGGGCTACACGTGGCCTACCCGGCCCAATTCAATAACACCTGTTTGAGGTTTCTAAACGCGTGGGGAAACGAGTAGAAAGAACTTTGAAAAAAAAAGGACTGTAAAAGAAAGTCAACTTTAAAAAGACTCGGAACAAGGTATTGTGCACATTTGTGGAATAATAGGCACGGAACCACTCTGGGAATATTATGAGGTAAAAGTGGAGTTAGACAAAAAGGAGTCGAGTGCTCGTGAAGAGCAGGCAAGTCACAAAAGGCCTATCGCGGTAATTAGCGGGCGAAGCCTGGTCAGGTCATTTGTCAAGTGGAGGGGCGAACCCAGGGCGCAGTCAGCTGCAGGAGCGCGGCGAAGGCTCGAAAAGTGCTTGAAGCGTCGAGCTCGAGTGTCCCCTGCGAAATGTCCTGCAGGAGTGTCTGCAATCTCGATTCAAGCCGGTAATGACGATGACGTCGGATCGAGAGCGGGCGACCGCTTTTAGGAGAGGCGATGGTTGACATGGCGTCAGGCCGGTACATCCCTCTCTATTGTGCAGCTATTGACAGTTGAAAGCAGCAAAGGTTGGCCTGACCTCGTTAAACGAGAAAAAAAAAAACTTTAATACTCACAACTTGGAGAAATGATAATTAAAGGACAATTTTGCATTTCAACTTGGAAAAGTTTCAGTCACACAGCATGGCACTAAATTAGCATCATAACAGTCGATAGGGTAGAATGCCTAAACACAATTAGGCACAATGCTTTCCACCTGATCGCCGATCCCCTACCTTGTAATTCCCTTCTGGATGTCCGAACACAGTTAGATAACCTCTGCCCTCCAACATTTACTACTACCATTGTTGGAAACAGAAGCAGATATCAAAACTTAAAGCAGATTTACCTACCTACCATTCAAATTACAGCTGAAAGTAACGACCTGAAAAGAATACCTCCTACGATACAGTGTACTCTAGGTCTAGTAGAAATCCACCAGAAGAACCACTTCAATTCAGCGAGGTAAAATTTAACACCTACTTAGGCGCAGTGGTACAGGATCGTCAAAAAGCGCTTAAAACTCAATATTTACCGTATTAACAACATATAAACCTAAAGTTTATCTCATTCGCATTGCTAATCAGCAAAATAAAGTTAATATTGCTTTCCAAAGTTGAATTGAGAATTTTCCAAGTCGAATTGAGATTTTTCCGAACCAATTTGAGAATTTCCCAAACCAATTTGAGAATTTTCCAAATCAATTTCAGAATTTCCCAAATAAATTTGAGAATTTTCTAATCTAAGAAACATTCACTACTAAACAGGAAGAGGAAGTTTTCCAAACCGAATTGACAATTTTTTAAGGCAATCCAAGACTTTTATTGAAAACAAAATTAGTGAAGCAAAATGAAAGAATAGCACTTTATGAACAAATTAACATTGAAAAAAAAAAAAAAAAAAAAAAAAAAAAATTTCTTTGACAAACGTAGAGTGGCCTCGATTTTTTCTGTTTTGTTCAATTTGTTTAATTTTTATGAAGTATTCTTCGTTCATTTTGTCTTAATGATTTCAATGTTAATATGTTCTTAAAGTGCTATTCTTTAATTTTCTTCACTAATTTTGTTTTCTACAAAAGTCTTGGATTGCCTTAAAAAATTGTAAATTCGGTTTGGAAAACTTCCTCTGCCTTTTTAGTACCTAGTGAAAGTTTCTTAGATTGGAAAAATCTCAAATTGATTTGGAAAATTCTCAAATTGATTTGGAAAAATCTCAAATTGGTTTGGAAAAATCTCAATTTGGTTTGGAAAATTCTCAATTCGACTTGGAAAATTCTCAATTCGACTTGGAAAAGCTATAAACAAAAAGTTTTTGTCACAACTGAGGCCGTTATTTAATTAGCTAAAATAAAAAAATCTACAAACAGTGTTTAAAAGAAAGACAAATAAAATAACACCTGAAGGGTTGGACGGGTCTACGACCTTAGGCTCGCCCGAATTTCAAAGTTGGGAAACACTGTGCAACATCTTAAAAATAAAAATGTACTTCATAACAGCATCGACGTCTTTAACTCCAGAATGTAGTAAAACACCCGGGAGTTCGCGATTTCTTACCTTGAACATTTTGGTCTGGCACTTCGACTGAGACAACTGATTCGAAAGCTCGAAAAGAAGGATTTTATGACGACCGGAGATGATGAACATTGGGCTGGAGATATTTGAGTTCATGTTTCCCCATTTCATTCACTGTATTATTCAAAAGAGTGGATGGTGGCAGCTAATTATGATCGGAGATCTTTCCGTAGATGTTTAAAAAACACTCAAAGCTTTAAGGCCTTTAAGACTCAGAAAGAACCACAAAAGTTGTAGGACAAATCAAAGTTCACATTTAAACTTTCATTAGGTACCTATATAAGTAATTTTTTCCAGTTTTTATGTTTTTTCCCAAAATGTACATGTTTATCATTGTTGAGACAAAAGAAGAAACTGCAAGAGAGTTCCTTCATTTTTGGGAGAGAAAATTAGAAATTCTTCATATCCATACGATTGCTTACGGCCCTTGTTCTTCTGATTCGGGGTAGGGCTTCGAATGTGCCCCTTCCGATTGTCGTTTTGATCGAGTTTAAGTTTTAAATATTTCATGGATCCGACTTACATTATTTTTTCTAATTATTTCTTCTTT
This sequence comes from Creontiades dilutus, assembly GCA_031894815.1. Lineage (NCBI taxonomy): Eukaryota > Metazoa > Arthropoda > Insecta > Hemiptera > Miridae > Creontiades > Creontiades dilutus. Next base: position 1,224,069 of record JAVIWC010009611.1, on the reverse strand, counting down.
TATTAGTTCGTATCGCTCGTAGTATAATTACTATCTAACTTTTCTTCAATATGTATTGCTGAATACACGCTCTTTCCATTCGTATTTTTACAATGACAACTCTTCTTTTTCACGACTCTTCCAATTTTTGCGCTGCTATTTCAGATACTTTGGAAGCAGGTTGACCCTTCTATGTTTAGAAAATCTAGCGCAATTTCATTTGTCGTATTCAAATGTCCCTTATGTGTGTATACTATTCTCTTCTACGACCTCACGACTTATACAAGTGAACTGTAGTACGCTTGAAAACCAAAAGTTCTTTGCCACACGTAAATTGTACTACGTCAGGGGCGTTAGTCTTTCAGTTCTAATTTGTCAAAATTATAACTGAAAACTAAGAACTCACGTTTCGATGAGATTTTGTTTCGAGGTATGTGTGAAAACAATATCCATGTGAAAAAAATTGAAATAAGTTGATTAAAAACAGTACTCTACATACTACCATCATGTCCATCATCTATGAGTAAGCTCATAGTGTCTTGTCAATATCCACGCCTTTGCATTTGCCCACTTCGAGTTTTGTGAAATATGGAAGCTAACTGATCCTGATGGCACCTACATTGATTAAAATGCGAGTTCTGTCTTGAAAATTAAAGTTTGAATAGTGGGATATTTCGAGTTATGTCAGTTATTACATATGGATACAAGAAGTACGAGTATATTCTTCATCTCCTATCGAACATCGAGCCTGTTGAAATTCATCGCTCATCCTAGAACCAATATGATGTGCCGCTCTTTATATTTGCTTCTGAATAAATCTCTCTTGGTATGTTTAGACATTTGAAACGTGGCTTCACATTTGTATTCAATAGGGTAATGGAAGTGGGGCGCCATGCTCTAAACGTGAATCCATCACCAGGGTCCCTAGATGAGGTATCCCATGCAGAGGTCTTCTAGTTTCCCTTTAACTTAGTGATATTGCTTGGATGACGGCTGTTTCAACTAAATGACGATTTACAAAGACTGTGAATTATGAAAAATATTGTATTCTTCAAACTTCTAGTTGTTAACAGAAGAGGGTTTTAGTGAAATGTCTTAGTGGGTCCCCTTTCCCATGGATCCCTGACAACGGAATTTGACACCTCAGTAGAAATTTGGCAGGAGGGACAATCTTGTGATAATGGGGGAACATTTAGCACTCAGGAAGTCGTCTCTGGTCGTGAAGCGGGTGTCGAACAGAGCTCCTTAATGGATGGTGAAGGGTCGGGAATTGGGGTGCGGAAGAGGTAAGGGACGATATGTTCGGGCACTGAGTGGAGTGGTTAGGGCGGAGATATTTATACAACTAGTTTGCGGAAGTGGGAGAAGCTTTGGGAATCGATAAAGACCAATCCTGCCCGTTATAAATATCGGCACCCATAAAAAACCGATTCTTCGCTGAAATTAACGTCGTACCCATGTTTTCCTGACTGCAAAATCTGAATATGAATGTCATTACCACCCTTGCACCTGGTGTACACCTCCTCGAAATACATTTTAATGAGTTTTCTTGATCATCGATGATTGAACAATATGTGTAGACTCTTTCCGATGAACGCTAATACACATCTCGTAAGACCTAACGATGATGAAAAAATGTCATGAAACATTCATAATCGTCCCATTTTAGAAGGCGGTCTACATGGTGTCTAACTACATAAGCTCTTATTTCCCATTTAACGAGTTCAACTTCGATAGATTTTTCGTCGTTGCTGCTACTTGAAAATGAATCTCACTGGTAAAAAATACCTTCAGCACCCAACTTGTGGCTCGAATAAAATTTGTGAATAAATTAAAGCTTCACTTGATGGAGTTCGAAATCCTTTTATTATTTCAATAACCCTCAGTTATAATAAATAGATAACAATAATTGTAATAACAATAATTATTATTTCTATCCAGCCGTCCAGCGAACAGATAAATCTTCATGTTGTTTGGAAGATGTCGGCCCCTTCAAATTAAACCCCCCTTATCCGTTGAACGAATGCGATTGATAAACCTGCCGGTAGCTGATGAAAACGTTTTTGCACACTCATCAAACTTTTACCATGACAGGAGATGAGGCGGTTGCCACCAACGGAAGCCTACAGGCACGTTTAGTGCTAGTTTGGAAGTGGGGTGGGCCATTCGATCAAACATGATGTGCACCCGCGGACCTGAATATTTTGATTTACCTATCGGATAATGTTTCTCTCACCAAGATGCAGAAGCCTCTCGTGGGTCCTTTTTTTACAACTGACGTTGGCAATTTGGGATTCGATCAAAAACTATGAAAAGCGCGTAATTTCGACGAAAACTACCCCTGCTTGCTGCTGTACCTTCTAACTGAAACCTGCTGGTTTCACCACACTTCCAACTCATGCCAGAATGTATATCGACATCTTAGAGTTCAAATATTTGATGAATCATATTTAATAACATTAATAATAGCTTGTATATAGCACGTATCAATATGTTGATTGATTGATTTAGCGTCCTATTTAGCCACCAGAAAAAGATAGGGCCAGATGGCTCTCTCTTACTCCTTTTTTGGGAAAAAGTAAATGAACATCCTCGCTGCAATCATCTATACAAAAAACACTCGTAATAATACATTGAAGTAATATACAATTTCTATAGGAATTTTGTGAATTTTTGTTTGCTATAAAATAATGTCACTTCTCATCAATTTCACTAATAAAACATACAACATAACATGACATTTTGTCCTTAACTAACTGAAAGTACTATTCACTTTGAACTCGTAATAATATTTTTGAATAACCTTTTTGATAGCCTATAAAAACAATTACAAGAATTTTTGGCTTAGGTGTTTCATTATACCAATAATTACTGAAGAGGGATTTTTCGAATTTTTCTTAGAAACTCCCGGCAGACATATCGGTCTTGAAGAGTGATGAATTTTTGTTAAACAATTTATCAGCTTGTGCTACGAGCAACTTGTGATATAATACTGTACAATGAATAGGGATGTGGAATACACTTGCTGCATTGCATCTTTCACTAATTTAAAATAGCAATATATATAAGTTGGTATTTTGGATTTTAAAGTTTTGAATTACAAAGTTGCAAGTGCTCGCTTTCCACCATCATACTTAAACATGGCTAGTTACTTATAATACGGGCGCTCAGTGGTATCCGACAGATGGAACGAACCGCTGCATTTCGGGGTTGCTGAATCCTACCTCCCGCATTTGATCTTCATTTAGGTGGCAGTGTGTTAATATGACAAAGTCCAACATATTAATATAAAATTGATTGAACCAATTCTTTCCGAACATATTGTAGGAAATTCACAGCTATCCTCCGCAGTTGTTGAATCCCTCTGCGCATTTGCTAAACTGTAAGAAAACTTGACTTTCTTTGTCAGCCTCTTATTTGTCGTTGATAAGCTCACCAAAGACCTGTCCTAGTCGCAGGAAACACTTTAAATACTTATGGATGGTCTTGGTAAAATTATATTTTGGGAATCAGCGCATTACCAACCAACAAATGTTGAAGAAAGAGGGTGGGAGTTCTTGATCGGTTACATCGTTGAAAATAGTAAACGTTAACTTTTGATGGATGTTTGAGCTTCGTTGGGGTTTTTCTTGAGTAGTGATTTGGTCTTGGGGGCCGCTGACCAATAACCTGCTGTTATAACTATATCCCATCAATTTTAAAGCTAGCCTTTATGATAAAATAAGGCTGTAAAAAGATAAAGATTAGGATTTGTGATGGTAGTGAATAGCAGGATTTTCAGCTTATAGGGCTGTAAGAACTATCTAGAAGAATAGCCACTAGAGGATCGCCGATAGGGGTTTTCCCCGGAGAAGCCGTAACCTTCGGAATATGAAGGAGGGAAACGTATCTTAAGACAGATCGTTATCCGGCAAGAGTGGGTAAGATCGGTTCTTCTTCTCAACCCCCTTCCAGCCCATGTAATGCAGAAACCTAACTTACTGGAGTGATCATCCCCTGAGGAAATCTTCCAGCGATAAAGGGGAAGACGGCCCTTAAAGCCCAATAGATTTAACCTTATGGCTTCATTTCTATCAATTATTTACCTCGCTTGAGTGGCTCATCCGTCCGAAGTTCACTGAGAATTTAATAAGAACAGGCCTTAAGTTTCAACGACGTCGTTGCATTTTCGAAGGTGATATTTTAAGGGTTTCGGACAGGGCGGAACGGCGGGGGAAATGATTGTCGGCTCTTTGAACCGCATCCATGAATAATTCATGGAATTAATCTTTAATCTGCGCGTAATTAGAACAGGAGCGCTTTCGAACACGCTACCTCACATAGCAAAAGAACCGGAAACAAGATGTGGAAAACATAAAAGTGCGCAATATTTCCTAACGGTTGAAACTGAGTCCATCGTGAACTGGTACGGCTAATTCCAATCCTTCATTTGATGGGAATTTTTTCATAAAATTTTGTGAAAATTTCGAAGAATATCCTATTATTTGACAAAACATGGTAGGTTAATGGATTTTTCCACATAAAAATGAAAGCATTACTCTACACGTAACTCTTAGGAATTTCATCAACATAACTACACAACTAAATGAAACACTTGTCCTACATTTTATTTAGGATTCAGCTGGTTTTGTTTCCATGTGTAGCTTGCTAGCTTTTGCAACTTGGTGGTCCACCATTTGCAATCAACGGAAAGATGCAAAAATCTCCATATTTTCTATAGAACTTGAAATTGCCAATTCATTGATTGGGTTTTGGGTAGATAATTCATCTAACTGCTGCCCAATTTGGTACTCATCGTTGGAAAGAAACAATCAGGACAGGATATGATCAGAGCTGGTATGATAAAGACAAGAAAATTTGTAGAAAGCACAATTAAAAGGGGGTTTTGACCGACAGCTTCATACATCGTATAGATTAAGAGATTTTAAAAACTTAAAAAAAAACATGAGGTTTTCGGTGGGTTTTGCATCAGTCCCACGCGGGATTTCATTTCCGGTTTTAAGGGAGTTTTATATGGTTTGAGTCTTGTAAATCAACTTGAACGGCAGCTGACGACAATCTGCACATATCTATAACAAAGACTCAATTTCAAGCAAATCTTTTTGTTTTAGTTAACGTTGGAACTATGTTACAACTAATTAATATCACATTATTATTCCACTTTGAAACTTTTATAAGTTAAATTGGCCTCTGATATAGCTTGCCATTATGTGTTCTTAATGCTCTACTTCTCTAATCATCGAATTTCAATGTGGTCTTACTTTACCTTAGAAACAATGTACCCTAGAAAAAAAGATAATGTCAAAATTCAAAGCACACAGAATGACAACCCAAATTTAGAATAAACTTAGATCGTGATCCATTAGAAACATTTAACCTAATAATTCTGGTGAATTGGTTATTATGAAATGTGGGTTCCTGGTCACACACACAGACGAACGGTGAGTTTTTAGCTGAGAGTCAGTGCAAATTGGTACTTGAGGAGTGGTACAAATTCTGAAAATGGTCCCAATCTTTAGCACAAATTCAATTTAGAATCATTTGATTCATTTTTGTCAAATTCATGATGAGAGGGTTTTTTTGGTAGCACCAAGTCTCGTGCCATTTTCGTAATTAGTGGTGAAAGTGGCTGGGATGCTTGAAGTTGGTTGTAAAATATTTGGTTCACTGTTATCTCTTCATAACCAGCACAAATTCTAGATGTCGGAAGACAGCACAAATTCGTGGAATCAAGAGCAATAATTTGTGCTGTTAATGGTGGGGTTAATTTCATGGACACGAATAGATTATAAGAATGAAAAATCTTTGATTAGAATGGGGATTATGTTATTGGTGCTCCTGATTGAAATTACTTCCAAGTTCCAATTGAAGAACTACTACTACTAGGGTACTAAGTTTCCTTCTCCAAATTATTTTCTGCAATCTATCATAACCCATTATATTTCTACTAAGTTTAGACTCAATTATTTGATAGTTATTTGAGGCCTCAGGGATGAATAGATCGTTTTGATTGTTGATGAAATTTCCATTTGAATATTTTAGGAAGTTAAATTTTTTTGTGTAGGGGGATACCTTCTGTGATCATGTTTTAGAGGTTATTGAAGACATCCATTTTCAAGAGAGAACAGAACGTTAAATAAATAAATAAATAAATCTGGCAAGAAAATTACTTGGTACTTGGGCTGAGGCAAGTTACACTCATGGATGGTGGCTATACATTCCGGTTTAACCCTTGGTATTTGCTGTTCATTTAGTTTTCAAATAACATCAAAACATTTTACGTTATATACGTATGAAAACACAGATACTTTTTGTCTTCTGACTAATTACACTTAGAAACATAGAGAGACACCTTGTATTCATGTTCACGGATGTTATTATTCGAAATTCCAGTGTACAATGAATTAGATAGTTGAAACATGTAGGAAATATGTAAAAACCAGTGTGGGTCAGAGAAAATCCATGTGACCATAGGGTCCCCTTGTGTTCCAGGACGAGATGAGACCTTCGTCGTATAAATCTGATATAGTCCTTTCATAATTTACTCTTTAGCATCGGAGAGACCCTCCCCCTCACCTCTAATGCTAAATCGATACCGCATTAGGCGAACGCAGGCTACCTTAGAGTGGATATTACAACGGGATAAGGTGAAATTCAAACCTCTGTAATGAGGAGAAATTACTTTCGACTCAAATATCTCTAATCTGATTCCCATTTCGGCACTCTCACTCCTGTCTGATGTTAAACTGAACGTACTTCGAGAAGAATGCAACATTTTTAGTAGGCGTTCGGAAATCATGCCTTCTCACAAGGCATCTCAAATTCTCACTACTTTTCCAACATTCAGGGGCGTAAATGGAGTTTTTTCCTTAAATACAAAATGTACAGTTCATTAGCATTTTGTCGTTTTCAAATCCTGTAGAGTGAGATAGTAATTTATCCGCACAAACAATATCTTCACTTTCTTTGAAATCACTGGGTTTGTCTGGGATCAGATTTGAAAATACTGCTAAAAACAAAAACCTTAAATTTTGACATTGTTAATTATAAGTATTATTAATCCTAACTCCATATTTTCTGGGATTGATTTCGTTTCTGAGTTTGAAACGTTATTTTGCTTTATTGACAAACGTAGATACAGTTCTCTACCATCGTTAAGAACACGGATGCTAGAAAAATGTATGTTTGTTTTTCAGTCTTCATGTCGGTATCCAGTGGCGGTCCTAGGCTTACATTTGGGGGGGGGGGGGGGGGGGGCATTGTTAAAAATACAATTTTTTTATCAAACCAAAGCCAAGTCCACACCTGAAGACTCAGTTTAATTCATATTTAATCACTTCAATTGACGGTTTTTAATCCAGGTTAAAATTAACAGAAAACGGTGGAAGAAAAAAGTGTGTTTGCAAACCATTATAAACCATTAAAAATGGGGGGGGGGGGTCATGACCCCTTGACCCCCCCCTGGGACCGCCCATGTCGGTATCAGACTTCGTAGTGAAATCCACTTATTGACTACAATTTTTTAAGAGAAACCTTCATGCTCATTCAAATTTGAATCGATTACCTTTTTTATTATTAACTCGACATGAATCAATATTTTTTACTTAAGTATTGATTAGTTGGAAGCATAGACGAGTGGCGCACATGTTTTTGGGAAGTCTTGATCCTTGCTACTCATGCATCTTCAAAACAAAAAAACATTCCAAATCGATCCTTTTAGTAGAATGTGATCATTTGGGCGTATACAGGAAGTTTAGACGCAGGTACACAGTTTCCTTGTTTAGTACGGATACCAAGAATTGTAATGACTGTTTCATTGAAACATCAGTCGTTTGGAAATATAAATGAGACCCGTGGGTGTATCAGTGGGGAAAAACTAAATCCCTGTGGGGATTGGACTCGGGATTCCTGCGCAGTGGACTGGTGAGCTAACTTTACGTCACGGTTGTATTGCGTCACTGAGCCTGTACATTAAAGTAAGGCTGTACTCAAGCCTGCTGGGAGCGTCATATCTACCTCTAGACGTTCATCATTGGCTCCATGTGGAACTCATTTTTCCACCCTCCTTTGAAGATTTTATTTCTCAACTCATTCAATCTCGCATTCTATTTATCCTCGAGGGGTTGAAAACTGTACGCGGGCGTCGAGACTTCTTTTTATTTTTTTCAGGGGTTTCGGAGGTGCCTCCGCCGATTGAGTTTCGAGAGCTTTTGGCATTGATACGGAAATTGAGATGAAGGCACGAAAAACCCCCTTTCCATGGGGGATATTCTCCGTTTATTTTCGCGCCTTTCGTCCCCAACCCCTACTCCAACCCACCCTTTCACTTAATTCGACCCAGCCCCCCTCCACGATTTAGCAGCCGAGAGAGCGAAGTTTTTTGAAGAATTCGTCGACCTCCGAATGAGGCGCCTTTAAAAAAAATATTGCGGTGCTACCCCTATTCTACCCCTTTCGGTTGAAAACTGGATTTCTTGCGAAATAAATTTTTATCTTTATTCCCCCTCTCAATATCCCCTACTCCGGTCATATCACAAAAGGGCTTTGAGGTCGCCCTTTTGCCCGTCAGGTGATATTTTACCGGGGTTTTCTTTTTTTTCTATTTTTTCCCCCTAAATATTACCTCGAAATGATGACACCCCTTTCAGCGAAGAGGCACCGAAGCGGTGAATAACCAATGAGTCGCCTCTTTTTAATGGCATTATTAATAAAGATAATTATTAACATCCGAGTTATAATTAATGATCGCCCTTTTGATGTTTCGTTCCTCATTCCAACTTCTAATAGCGCCATCTCGTTTTCAATTAGCTGCTCATCCTTTATTTATGATGATTCTCTTCCTCTCCTACGAATTAATGATAACGCATTTTAGTACCATGGCAGCTAATATTGCAAAAGTCTTGCTACTTTTTTTCACCAATTATATCCGCAGGTTGTGGAAAATCTACATCACTGTTCTTTAATACATATAATTCAAAACTCTGATAACCAGGTCGTGAGGCACATCAGGTCCTTTTTGACTAACACTAATAGGTTATTGATTTTAGTTTATTAGTTTAACGATTCGATCCGTCGAGATGTGAATTAATATTATGGTATCTGCAGGGTGGATGAAGTTTGAATTGTTCGATGCGAGTTGAATTTCGAAAAGACCTTGTCAATTTATTTCCCCCATGAAACCTGCAGCGAACTGTAGTTCGGCCTCAAATTATTATACCAAGTTATTCTGTCAGCATTCCTTCCAACCCGCCTCTCACAATGGTTCCAGCGATCCAAACTGGTGCATATCAGAGCCTACAACCGTAAATCTGTAACATGCTTGTCTAACAATAAGCACTCAGTATCTACCGGACCGAATAGACTTTTCCCACTCATTTGGCTTTGCCCATCGTTTTTCGCAGCATTCCTGCCCGCCAAATGGCCTCCTGGAAAATTCGTTGGTCCTGCGTGCTCGCTCCCTTCATTTCGAGACAACGTTGCGATCGCCGACGAGAGGGTGAAGGGTTAAAACCGCAGTTTTCTCCCCGGGATTTATGAAAACAGAAGTGCTACCACGAGCCCTTTGAAATTGTTTCCCTCATGCCATCCCGCAATCATGCCTCTACATTAATCCACTTATTTCACTCCCTCTTTTTATGCCCTGCTGTCTTTTACCTCTATAATAAATTGCTTTGTGTAGCAGCGAGCCCTTTATATTTGAGAACAGTTCCTCCGAGAACCAAGGACAAAAGTCTTGGCGCTTCTGGCTTCGCAAAAGTATATCTTTTCCCTCTCATTCAAGATGTGCACTTCAAGGGTCCTCTTGATCATTTCTTCAATACCGTTAACAAATTCGTGTGTGCGGAGCTTAGCTGATTTTAGCTCGGTATTTTGCAAGATGTTACAGAGCCCCCGTAGAAGTTAGTTAACAAATCACACAAAATGTTCACCACAATCCAAAGCCGAACATTCTCTTGCTTACTGATGAAAAACTCCTTAATAGATTGAGAAAAATATTTGAAACTACGAAAAAGGTAGCATCAGATGTCCATAAAGTAACGGTGAAATGAGTTGGCAGAAAGCTTTATGCAATATAAAAGTATGCATTTTTTTAAACGCATAACTTGAAGAAACTGAAAAGATTATTGACTATCAATAATTGATCTATCATAATTATTATGATATTGAGTGTATGGTATTGGGCATGGTGGTGGTGTCTGGTGTATCGTGGTATTGAGTATGAGTGTATTATGTATTAAACGTATGTATACCGTACTGAATCAAATGTAATTGAAATCGGAGTTATGAAAAAGGAATAGTAATGTATTAGCATCGCTCATCGCAAGAAAATTGGAGGACATACATGCAGACGGACACTGAATCACTATTATTTAGAATTGTAATACGTGAAATGTGTGAGGGACATAGATAGTTTCCCCTTTCCCGTATTTCGAGACTGAGATCTGAGGATTACTTAGTATCCTGAGTGTGAGTATTCTCTGGGCGTTGCAGGTTATCGCCTTAGACCTTGGAACGGACAACTTCCATCACCTCCTTGTTATATGGTAGCAGAGCGCTGCCAAGTTACGAACCTCTCACCCCCTAATGTTGACTATCCTAACTCACCTTTCCCTCGCTCTGCCCTCATAGCCAAAATTCCCCCTCCCCTCTGCTTTTTTGAAAACCACAGGAGTGTGGTATATATGGATAGTTTGCTGTAATAGTTTCTTGAAACTAAGGCTGAGCATCCCTTGAAGCCTTTTAGCTACAGTGGTAGCCTGTGGGCGTTCAGGCTATCACCTCAGTCCCTAGAAGGAGCAGCTGCCATCGTTTCCTTGTTATAAATTTCGCTTTTCTTTCTAACGGTTGTAGAAATCCTGAAACTGTAAACGAGCTGAAGAACGTCAGTGTTATCTGCAATGACAATCATTTAGGTTGAACAAAAAGTTATAGAATTATCTTACCTACATAAAACTGTTCAACAATTACACACACCACTTGATTGTTTTGATGACCATAGTAAGGATGGTCATATAGAAGAAAAATAATTTATTAAATAAAATGAATTAATAACAATTATTGTTTATTTATGTAGTTATTATGTGGTTATTAGTTATTTATATTTTTCTTGCATTGTTCAGAATTAACTGTCTTGAAACGTCAATTACGATTTATTTCCTAACTTGAGCTGTAAAGGTCTCGTGCGAATAGGTACCATTTCGGATTCAATATTTCATAAATGCAAATTCAACTTAGGGTTATCCTGAGAAAATACATTGTTTGAATAGTTGTTCCGTTGCTATTGAAATGTAATCGCTCATCACTGAGCTAAATCTGTTCGTATTGTAATACACAGTCATGTTCAGGTTAATGAAGATTCTTGAAGAATGATCTTTCTGTATTCCTTGAAAAAAAAAAAAAAAAAAAAAAAAAAAAAATACATCGTGTTTGTTAACATTTGGTTCCGAAATTTATCTAACCATTGCAGGGCCACGATGGATAGGTACTAGGCCTATAGCGGGTGTCGAAATTTTGTTTTTCGATCGGTACCAGATTTTTTTTTTACCGACGTGCGATAAATCTCTCACTTGGGCGCCTTTGAAATGTGAGACACCGTGTTTTTATGTGCGTTGAGCAACCCGGGATGAAGAAGGAAAATGAGATAACATCTAGCCGCCTACGTCGCCCTAACTTTGACTCGACCATCGCGGATGTGCATCGTATGGGCGTCACTGTGAGATGCTGGTCGTTTTTGAACAAGGCTTCACTCGGCGCTACCCACCAAGATCCATTTCAATACACAGAATGTTAGCCCTTGGTCCCTGCAAAAGACCAGGGATCGATTGTACAATTGATCCGGATCGAAATTCGTCCAATAGCAGGGGCGTCTAACTCAAGTTTGCAAATGGCCATATATTAAATTCAGTAGGTATGTGTAGGCGGGCCAGATTCAAATAAAAAAGTTTACTGAATTATTATAACATTTTATCTAATTATATAATATATTCTGTACGGTTGTTGAAAATCGTATCGAAGCTATAAAAGAGGGTAATTATTTTGAGCTCGATTATCCAGCTAGCTGACTTCTCTTGTTTTTGACAAATTCATTGATGGTCGGTATCATATTCGTTGTAGTTATTTTAAGAATCGATTGGAGATGTTCATTCGTATGTTTGTGCGATGTTTGTTTTTATTTATTTTCATTACGGAAAACATCTGCTCACACGAACAATTATGAAACTCAACTCAACAATTACGGATATCACGCGCGCACGACACAAACAAATGCACAAAACTTGTAATCGCTTTTTTAGTAGAACTGAAGTCCTCGGACCGAATCGCTTCGATTACTCGTGTGCGCATTTAAAAACTTCCGTAGAGGAATCGCATGAAGTCTAAAAGCTCAAAAAACGTGATTTTTCTTTTTATGGAAAATTGCGATCCCGGGCCTTATTGATACGGTATGGGGGACTGTGCTATAGCATTTTTTCAACACCCGTTGAAATCTGTTTCTTTATTTTTAAGATGTTTCCGTGATTTCGACCTTTACCCAATAAAACGGCCTTAATTACCATAGAAAATTCAAATTTGATTACACCGTTGGAAAGAGCGGTAATTTCCGATTTCGCTAATGTACTATTGAAGCGTTTTAAGAGGTGTCGATTGGTGAAAAAATCAATATGACAAGTGAGTTTCTTCAGAATTTCAGAATGGGTTTTATGTTTATCTTACCCTGTAGGCAAGAACCAATTGCACCATCTCACAAAACTTGCATCGTACTTCACTGGATGAAGAAAAATTGAACCCTCTTTCCGTCGGTATAATCGAATTTGAATTTTTTCAGTTTCTTAAGAAAGTTATGACTGTTTTAGTGAGCCAGAATCGAAAAAAAAAAAATCTGGAACTAATTGTTACAGAAATATTGGAACGGCTTTCACCGCTGTAAATAGGATTTTCTGTAAAAATGTTTTGGAAATTGACATTGGCAAAATCATAATCAATGCCAAATTCCACTTATTACCGCGAATGTTCCACATACAATTTGTCCTATAAAAAGACACTTGGGAAGCAAGGGAGCTTTAATTCAGTAGCTAGACATGTATTTGACAAGGGCCTTTACAGCCACATTTTTTAATTTTCCGGAAAAGTAATTGGTTTTTCTTTGAAAACTCATCTCGATTTCCGAGTATGTACATTCATTTTCATGCTTTCGTTCTATATTCTCGAATTTCATAAATATTTCATGCGTGTATTGCTTATGGCACTCGTTCAATGAGTAAGAAGCCTTAGATATGTTTCCATAACTTAATATAATTTTCGTTTTTGAGGCAGTCAAGGTTGTTAAAGTCTGGAATTACAAGGTTTCTCTTTATTCCCTCCGCCGCTAAAAGTTGACTTGTCTTTGTTTGCTGACAAAAGTTCTTTGGCGCACTGTTCTCAATGTTACCAAGGACTGAAGCTATTGTCCTTTTGGGAAAAGGGATGAACAGGAAAGAGAAGGTTCAAGGAAAAAAAAGAAAAAGGTGTTTACCTTCCTTACTATTGAAGGTAGGAAAGCTTTCTTATTTGTGGAAAACCCAACAGTTGTGTTTTTTTCCCTCCAAAATTGAAATTTATTCCTGTTCCTTGCCTCTCACAGCATTGAAGCTATTTTCAGTGCCTCAGTTGTCTTGTGGTCAACTCCAGAGCTACTTCCATTTTGCTAAATTATTCATAGACTGTGCTGATATTTCCTATACCCGGTACCCAGTGGTTAGTCTTTTTCTATGCTGCGTTGATCATTATTTGATGCTCTCAGTAAACTGATCATTCACTGGTTGATGTTGCGATCCATTAATTATATGTCACGAATCCACAAGAACAGAACGAGAACTTATGTCGTTTTCCCTATTGGTAGGAGAGTCAAAAACCGCTTCTGGTTGTTCTTCGCTTATAACCCATCGCAACCCATACGAAAACATTTGTTTTTCTTTCTGTTTAAAGCACGTAAAAGACGAAATTAAAAAATTTTCAAAATAGGAACGCACGATCTATTTTAATCTATAGTGTGTGAGCAACACCACGGTCCACATGGTCCTACATCACTCAAATTGCTGAAGTCATCAAGAATTCCTACCAATCACTCCACTCATCCACGTCCGGCCAAAACAATCCACTGCCGACTCATCAACGAATCTCCGGAAGATCGGCGCTAGCTATGATTGAAGAGGATATTTCCTCAAGATTCTCTGTCTTGAAATACCTTGCAAAATAGGTGCTTTGGTTTAAAATTCTTTTACAGAACTTTTTCACAATTTGAGTTTGTTGTTCAAAAATGATGAATGGAAAAGTACTTGATATTTCCCTGCTGTGGGACATTTTCTCTGCCAAACTATGGAATCTGATTTTTTTTGCGGCTTTCGAGGTGAGCTACTTGAAAGTTTTGACTGGCAAAAATCAGTTGACATCTTTTTCCTCGTTGTTTTTTTGCCCTCAAGTGAGCAGATACTCTGTACATGATCAAATATGATTACAACAACTTTGATCCTGCTGTTGCTGAAATTTGAAGTAAAACCTCTGTATTAGGACTATCAGGTTACCTACCATCACTGCATGCAATTCATGAATCGCACTTCTAATTTCTTTCCTATTGAATCTCGCCCCTGGCCAATTAATGAAGATTCCATGATAGGGCTGTAAATGATCTGAATGTCAATACAAGTGATCAATAGAACAAATCATCGACCGTGGTGAGGTGTTCGCAGCTTTTGACGGATAAGTCTTTTATCGCTGTTGGTCATCTTGTTAATTTGTTCATCACATTTCGTGTCACGCAGAGCGTCCTACATTTACTATGATCGTCACGTATAACGGAACGTTGTTAGGGAAATGTAACTCTTACAATTTCAAAACCACGCATTTCGTCCTCGTCTCGAAGAAACTTTTTTCAATTATGCGGTAATCTCACGGTACCTACATACCGCTGCAAGAACGGAAGAAATTGGGCCCTGAACATCCTTCTGTACTCGTTGAATCAATTTGAGCGATAGATACAGCATATAACGTACTAGTCTTTTTGTTATTTGAAACCGGTGACCTTATTTTTTTCTTCATCCTGTTTTTTATTTCTTTCTTTTATCTTCCTTTAGCGGGGCCCAAATTTCCACTTATTCCGGAGAGGTAATGCCTATTGAAATTGAAACAGTTTTGCCATAATTCCCACTATTCTTCAGGGATTCATCCCGAAGCCATTCAACATTTATCCCTACTTCATTATTGTCCTTAATCGTCCCTCGACATGTCATACAAATTTCCACCTATCAGTCTAACGAAAAATCATTGAAAATAGTTGATTTATTCTACGTTATTGTCAGATTAACGAATTTTCGAAGACAGTTTAATGATTACAAGAAATTCCGTTCCATGCGTTGAAATTTGATTATTTGGTTATGTTAAAATGTGTTTACCAATGAACTCAATCTTTCTTTTACAATCCCAGATATTTTTTGAGGAAAGAACAGGTTTTCCATCTTAATAATACGAAAAGTTATCACCTGAATGTATAAGGTTAGAGCCCCACTTCTACTTTAAAATGATAGCATAGGATAGTATAGGAATAGCGTTGGAAATAAATTCAAGTTTTACTCCAATCTTATATTTCAAACCAGAAAGTTCGCACTCCAATGTAATTGTAGGGCTTGTACCCAAAGTTTCTTTGTGGTTGTGATGGAACGGTGAACTCTTCTTCAAACTTGGTTTCGGATCTTAATTGAGAAATTAATTTCGGTAAACACGGGAAAAGTTTAGCGTTTTCCCCGTCGTGGAAAATGCCGCCAAACGTAGGGAACGCGTTCTCCGATAATATCCAAGTTTGTTGCGTCGACAGTCTTCATTCTTCTGCGCTCGAGAGATATTTCAAACAAAACGTGGAACTAAATCACCTTTAAGCCCCCAACTTTCGCTGCAGAAAAAAAGACTATGTTTCTCGAACAATCTGTTCTCCTCCACGCTTCGAGTTAATTTCTCGGATTCGTTTTTTCCTCTTCTGCCGCTCCAATTCGCGGCTTTAGCCGGCGAAACTGTTGCGATAAGGGCTAAAGAGGTTTAATTGTCCTCAAGGAGGTAACTCAGTTGGTTGTATATCTCCGTTAATGGGTCTTTATCATTCTCAGGCCTCACGCATTATCGTGGTTTTTCATTGCAGCTGGAGGGGGCGCTTCTGAGGGTAATTTATATTGCTGTAATGAACTTGTTTGCGTTTGAGAGCGTAAAACCGTCTGTATTTATCGACCCTAATATTTGTATTTAATTTCTTGGAAGGTGCCGGAGCTGTCTTAGCTTTATGAAAACACTTTTTTCAAGATGATATTTCTCCGAGGCTTATTTCAAAATTACTTGGCCGAAGTTAAATTCACAAATATGCCTGAATCATCAGCATCACTCTCCACCTATCCTAAAGAGTGAATAAAAAGGCTGAAACAAAAATTATCGGAAATTTTCGAAGTAGTAGTAGATAAGAATTGTTTTTAAATTCAAAATTGATATGTGTACACCTTATGAGTCCATTTGGACTTCTTTACGTTCATCCGTTCGCTCTTAATAGGAGTTGAAACTTTTACGGAAAAAAATGCGTAAACATATGAACATAGTAAAAATTTCCTAATTAACTGAGACCATCAAAACATCGGATATAACCTCGACGGAATTATCTTTTCAAGAAGTCGAGTTTATTAAAATAACTGTGATACCACTGTATGATCTTTTTATATCGACTCACCCGAGCGCACTTGTCCTAAACCACAAAAAGGCAGGAAATGAGTTTTTTTGTACTATCGTGTACTGTAGGGTCTTGGGTATATCACCGGTGAACTTCATCCAGATCTGACTACGTCAGGTACCATAAAAATCAATTTCCCTCTCCACTTCTCCTTTAATCCGAAAATGTTTAAAATTCAAATGAGTGAAGAATATTTGTCGTAAGCCACAAAGAAACCTTACTTGAATTATTGGTTACTACTTGAATAAAGATCTTTTATTAGGTGAATTTGTCGTAACCCACCATGATTCACCTTTTGTGTGGCTTACGACAAATGCTCGTTCCACTACTATTATCACGTAACCCACACAGGAGAAACTCAGGTGGGTTCCGACAACCATTCATTAATGTTCTTGTCGTATCGTTCTCGTCCAGATCATACATACATGCCTGGCGTATATAAGTGTCTTGTATATAAGTCTTTTGTTCTGAACTGTGTAACGTTCCATCTAACCAGCAGTGACCTCAGTGAGGGTATAGTGGTGTGCACTTCTTTAAGGAGTTCGTTATTACGGTTATTGTAGGTCAACCGTATTTATGAATGCACGAAGATAATCTCGGCCTTTCACATTTGGTATGCGCGGCCTAGCACAGTGTCAACGACTATCTTCAGATTTAAGGTTTTACCTTCTTCGATAGTCCATTCGCGTTGCACTGCTTTGATTGACTTGCTTTGAACTTAACCCTTGGGGAGTCGTGCTCTTGGAAATTCCCCGCTAACTTCTGCCATAACTTGATAGAACCCACGGCATCGAGTTTTCTCCGTTAATTAAGGGCTCAGAGGTGGCAGCTGAAGCAGCTGACATAGAATGACTCCTTTCCAAGTTACTGTCAACTCTCGCCCCATCCTCGTAGGCTTCCTCCCGTCTCATATGTAAACCGATGTGAGTGCAGGTCTCTCCCAGGTCCCTCGTTCCCCTTCGGTTCCGCCGTTTAATTGATAGGGCGTCCATACAGTTGGTAATTGGAGCTGGCGGATTCGCGCTTCCTCAGCTCCTCCAGTCAACAGGTCGGAATAAGTTTCCATTATCTGGCTTCTACAATATTGAGACTCATAGAACCTGATTGGGAGTCGATAAAATCATGCGATACGTAAACTGGTCGACATTAATTCCATGTTGAGGTGATTGTTCACGATCAATATTCTGTGATAACATCGCTGCAGGGGGCTCTAAAGAGTAGAGAGAGTTTACTTTCGTGGAAATATAGACATCGGTCTATCTTACTCCGTTTTTATTAGTAGAAATACAATCATTACTCCCCCTAAAAGGGAATGACTATTTCTTGAAAACGGTGCAAATCCTAACATATGAGCTTATTATCTTTTGAATTAAGCCTGATCATGTCATTGTAAGATTCGGGGGTCACTAGCAGATTCGGAAATTGTGGTTACCTGCTGAGAATGAAATTCTATAATCGATTTTGGGTACAAAATTACTGGAAAATGACACCACACTTGCCTATATCATTAGAACCATATACTTACTTTTTGGTCCGAAGTATCTTGGCGTGCGTGGTGATCGGACTGGCTATTTTTTTACATAACTTTCAAGGCCTTTTTTGGTCCATAGGGTTCACGGCGGGCGGACATTGCAGATAGGGAATCTATGCACCTTGAAATGTAAAGGGACAAAATTTGACAGGGGTTCTAAAAAATTTCGCTGCAAATTACAACGGCTTATTAAAAATAATTTATAAAAACGCACTGGTTTCGTTCCAAACGAACAAATAGTGATACAAACGATTGTTTAAACTAGCTGTCACGGTAAGGCCCATAGTAACATACGAAAATCCAAAACAAAACTTAAGTATTATCAGCTTGCTACTGAATTCCATATTTACCCTTGGGATTAGAATAATAAATGGTAGCTCTAACCCATGAACAACAAATAGAAAAGAAGGACCCAATATTCCTACTAAAGAAATAGTCAACAAATGAAAAAACGTCGAAAAATTATTAAATGTTCTAAATATAGATGATTATAAAAAAGCAGTTCGTATTTTGTATAGGAGGAATAAATTATGTCTCTATGGTTGTACCACCCAACAGAGATAGGCAGTAACACAAAGAGACACCTAGATCACGCAGGAAGAAATTTTTGCATGCATCATCCATCCATGAGCAAGAGAAGGGATCAGTTTGCAACAAAGAGACTTGTTAAATCCAAATAACAAGGGCCATATACGATCAACTAAATAATCTAGACAACAACTCTAACAATATGTATATCTAATAAGCACAATCAAATGTGCAACATAACATAAGCAGCTCAACAGGTGATCATAAGCAGGATCGATCATCTCAAATTACTGGTAAACCTTCAATTACCCATAATTTTAACAAGGTTGTATTTAAAACCATGAGCACCTCCCATCTCTAGGTTATAGCATTCTTAGCAGTCTTAGAATCTTCATTTTTCAAATTATGTTGGCGGTGACCTAAGTTTTTTTGTATTGTAGATCCCACATACATTTTGTTACAAACTCCACGTGGTAGTTGGTATACAACAGTTGTATACCCACTGTTGTATACCAGTTACTGATCTCGCGGTTGTGGTGAAATCATGAACCAGGAGGAAGCAGTTGCCACGATAGGAACCCATGGAGATTGTGCTGCTTCTCTGCATAGTACTTCCCAAATGCTTGATGATTTCTATTGAGAGCCTTTCCAACCTCAGGATCTTCTCTACGGATATGGGGTGAAAGAGTACCGTATTTTGAACCTCGGGTTTTGAAAGTGTCTCTGTTTGGTGTAGAATTTCACTCCATTATTTCATTCAGAATCATCAGCGACGGTCTTGCATACTTGTGTCACGCTGACCATCAAGTATGTTTGGAGATCGAACCCCCTGAAAGAAAACGTCGCCTTGTGTTTTTCATCCGTTGCACCACTCAGCTGGTGTTTGTTTTGATGCTCGAGGAGGGGATGCCCCTCAGTCTGAATGAGCACAGTTGGTCTCGTGGTATCGATCTCCTCAACCCCCTGGTTCGCCCCGGCTCACCCCTATCACCACCCCCTTTCACCGCCCCAACCTCTCCCACCACCCTCATCGGGGGTGGGAATGGAACTCAAGGGCCCAACTCACACTCTCCCCTTCTCCACTATACTTTTTTTTTACCGCCTCCCTGTTCTCTTTTGCTTTCCTCTGTATTCCAACCATTAGTGTCAACTATGTCCATTGTTCTTCTTCTTCTTTCCCACACTTAATTCCATCTTTATGAATCATTGATTTCTTGTTAAGTCATCCAAATGAATGATTGATTTTTTTCCCCTCTTGCCATAATGTTCACATCCTCAGCCTTTTTCAGATCGTTCGTGTTATGTATGACCCACCATTTTCAGAGCTATTCAAACACATTATCCCCTCGAATTCCATTCAACTCGGTACCATTTTTAGCGTGTGCAGGATTAGTCCCTAATGCTATACATCTTGTTATTACACTTGCTATTTTCGGATTAATCATATTGTTGCGAGCAATACTGGGAACTAAAGGAGCAATTATTGTCTTATAAGAAAAGCGGAGGTGGTTCTTCATTTCTTCCACGCCCCCTCAAACGTAACATTTACTCCCACATAGCTGTGAACACTTCACGCTCTACCTACATTTTGAAGAGGCTTGAACATCTGTCATTTGCTCTTTTATATCACCATCACAAATTAAGACATGCGGATAGAGCTTTCGACTCAAACCATATCAAGGCTTCATTATTTTTATATGTGTGCCTGATTGTGTTTGTAGCTATGCGATTCCAATGTACAAATTCTTCTGGAAACACATACTGATGGAATAATTTTACAATGTTTCACCAGTTGATGGCACTTTTTGTGCCTATACATTTTTGTTTCTATTTTATCGACAGTTTCTAGATACTGACCTATACGTTTGCAAAATATATAATCATTCTCCTGCTCTATCACGATGGACATGAAACAAATCATCTAATTAGCGTTTCTAGATAACAATATTACTGGAAAGTAGCAAACAAAAGATATTGTTATTGTGATATTTGGACGGCATTCTGCTGAAAGGAACCAATTCTAAAATGATGAATTTCGAGATTATTGATTCTTTAGTGGGAGTAGTGCTTATTCTGAAGGGAGGAGATGATCAATTTAGATTTGATTCGCAAGAAACTATTTAAATATATCCATTAAACCTTATTACCGTACTCATTTTGTACAGAAGAAACCAATGGTATGCCATTTTTGGCTGAATGAAGAAAAGAAAACAGTATTTGAGCATAAAACAATGTTCTTAGGTTCCTTCAAGTTTTCTTTCTAACACGCACAATAGAAGGCCGAAAGTTCAGTGAAATTAACCAGTGTACATTGGTTCAGTTTGTTGTGTTATTCTGTTAGTGTTGTACACGCAAGGAAAGTTCTTCCACCGTCTTAACGGTTTTGTTCCAACATCCACTACAAGATTGAGTTGGTGGGTGGATTCTTAAGCCTAATATTTGAAATTCACTAGGCATATCGGGACTCACGTAAGGATTTTGTGGATCGGTTTTGTGGATCGGTTCATCTCAGTTCTCTCAAACGTAGTAATACGGGAAGTTGATGCAAGGAACCAATCCCTGATCTTCTTTTTGTTGGAAGGTTCAAGTAGGAAAATGTGCTAACTGGTGAAAAGAAAACAACGAAAAGCAAGTGAGCATTTTAAAAACCCTCTTCAATTTTGGACGATGTTTACTCAGAATCAGTTTCATGTGTATTGGTTCCTTTCTGCAGAATGCCATCAACTTGTAATATATGATATCTACAGTGATTGATATTGAAACAATCAATAGGGTGTAATTTAATATTTTCTTCAACTTGAACTTGATGTTAAACATTAACATTATTTAAGCCGGTATTTCTGAGAATGAAATTTAATAGAGGTTTCTATGGTAAATGGGTCAATTTGGAAAATTGAAGAAAAGAACCAACCCTTGTGAGGTGACGGAATGGTTTACTTGCCCCTTCCATTGAGCTGAATGCGGTTTCATGTTTTGCCACGCCTAGAGGATGACCCTGACGCTTGAAGGTGTCTGATTCATCCCCCAAGAGGACTGATTCTAGAATCGGAAAGGGCCAACTAACCATATCCATCACACCCTTAGTTTTCTGATATTGCTAATAAAGTATTGTTTTTTCAATTTATTGTTAAATTAAAGTTGAAAAATGTGCTAACTGGTGAAAAGAAACCCGTGACGAGAAAGCAAGCAGGCCTTTCAAGAACCCTCTTTCACTTTGGAGGGTGTTTTCTCGGGATCAGTTTAATGTGGATTGGTTCCTTTCTGCAGAATGCTGTGAACTTCAAATGTTTCTCGTCTAACTAGTTCCTTGAAACTATCTGTAGGAAGCAGTTTAGCATTTTTCTCTAATTAGATGCACATTAAACATTGCAATTACTTGGTACCTAACAAGTAATGGATAGCTTTAACGTTTCTGGCCGCGGAAGTTCACGAAGGCCCGAATATTGTGGTAGGGCATGCCGGAAAACATGACCGTCCCGTAAAAACCTAGACGTGCGTCTGCGCTGCTTCCATCCGCCGAGCTCTGGAATCAAACAATTCATTCGATCCGCACGGCCTCGCGAGCAAAAGTGGATTTTTCCCGCTGAGCTCTCCGTCGCTATTGTTTTATAGAATCGGATCTTTTTTTGCCCTGGAGAATCCTATTCATTGTGCAACAGTAATTTGAGCGACCCATTGTTTTGCATTTCTGAATAAATCAGCTTCGGGAGGGAGCCAAGAGGGATTTTCTTTATATCGGATATAAAGCCCTAACCCGGGCCCCACCATCCGCTGGGATGGAGTAATTTTTTTCTCCACTAACCCCCGTCAATAATTGATGAGGATAATTACATCGGTGGCCTCCATCTATAGACGTTTTCGCTTAGATTACTTCGCTTTACGAGGGGATTTTCCACCCAGGCTAATTCCCTCGTTGAGGGGCCCCCGAAATATATGCAGTGACGAGTAAATCCGACCAGTTAGCGCCGCTCCCCTCCCATCTTTTACTTTCCTTCAGAATCGATTAGAACTACAACGGGAGTCATTTGAAGGTAAACAGGCTTAAGAGAATGGTGAGGGGATTTGATTTTTGACGATTTTCAAAGTGTTTAATATGGATTTTGAATAGATTTTACCCGCAATGTGTTTTATCCTTAATCTATGAACGGATTACCATGTTGTACCAGCTGATCAAAAGCTTCGTGCAAAATTTGAATACCAATTATAGAGAGTGGGTACGCTGTTTTACAAACTTCAGAGATCGAACTACATCCAATTGTCAACAAAATCGTCTCCTACAATATTGGTTTATTATTCAATAATAAACCATTGTAATCGCTCATGAAGAAACAAATTTTAACGCCCCCTGAAAATTTCATGGTTTACGTTTCAAAGGGTGTAGAATCCGAATCTGCCATAACAATTTTTTTCGTCCGTTCGCCGTACGCACGATTTCTCCCAAACGGCTATAGCAAAAAATATGAAATTTTCAGGAAATATCAGTATTGGTCCGACAACGCCCCAATTCATTAGCCAGCACTCTCACTCAATTTAAAGTGCCCTTTAAGGGTTGTCAAAGTTTTGTAAAACCCCTAAAAACCTCAAAAAAAAGTCAAGGCGGCCTAAATTTGGACTTTTTTTGGAGAACTTTCCATGAGGAATCGAATGAGCCCCTTCCCAGGTCCGTAGCTCAAGCAATTCCCGATGAATGGGGAATTGTTGCATCCACATTCACTACGTCACTAGGTTACTGCGATCAAAACAAACACAAGAGTTTTTTTTTTGTTTGTTTTGATCGCAGTAACCTAGTGATGTACTGAATGTGGATACTGGAGTGAATTCCTAAAAGGGTTTTTAGCCGACACAAGGGTTGAAGCATTCTGATATGCATGCTCCGCCTTACGAAATTTAAAATTTTCAAATAGAATATTTTTCCATTGTAATCGCTCTTGAAAAAAAAGCTGCAAATTCTTTCACTGGAGTTTATTATTCAATGATTCATGATTTGAATTTCTAATAAGCTTTGGAGTGTGCGTGTTTCACAGGTGATAGAGCGATTATTGAATTTCAGGAGGCACACAAATATGATCAACTGACCCATTCAAATAGGTGTTTTGGTTGAGAACCGATTTAAGTGATCTACGCATATCTCCTGAAATTCAATAATCGCTCTATCACCTGTGAAACACGCACACTCAAAAGCTTAGTAGAAATTCAAATTAAATAATAAACCCCAGTGAAAGAATTTGCAGCGGTTTTTCTTGCCTTCTCTTTGAGAGTTTCGTTATTTAAAATTTTAGTTTACGTTGACATAAAAAAAGAATGCCGCAAGGTAAATAAGATTCGTCGTAAAATCTCAAGTCACCACTTGAAAGAGAGTAACATTTCATTTCATAATGGAGCGATAAGATGAATTGAAAAGGACATTCAATATATGTAAAGAAGGAACGTTAAAAAACTCATTACAAATACGCAAAATTTGTAATATAGATTCTGTTTTTCAAAAATCAATTTAATTTCCCCAGACGTTGTGCGGGGAAAACATCCTCACTATCTCAGTTATGTTGTTAATTTACCTATGAAAAACAATTTTCTGAATCTCAAACGTCTGTTTGTTTGTGGTTCATGGTATTCAAATCCCGAGTATGGTCGTCCCTCTGATTTCTCAGAAACAGATGGACAAACGAGTTCACGAAATTTGGCTAAAATATTGTTTATCGACCCACTTCAACGATGTGTGTATCGGTCAATCATGGAAGCCATCCTCAAAAGCTGAGATATATATAGGTTAAAGAAATAAACAATATGAGGTAAAAAGATTTTTTGCTGCCTTAAAAACAAGGGCAAAATCCGTTTATTTTAAATATTTGAATTTCTAATTGTCGATTAAGACTGCCCATATCGCTGGTCTCCTTAACTAGGAAAACGATTTTTTAAAACCCCATGCAATATCGCCTAATTACAATCGAACGAAAATTGTTCATTAATCTGATCCCGATTGTGTACCTAATTTCAATTAGTGAGGCATTAGGTTGGATTGAAACTGAGTCTTATAGAAGATAGAAGCGTCCACATTGTATTATTTCAGGCAAACTTTTATTTCTACCTTGTTTGTTGAGCCGTCGCCAACATTCCTCTGGTTCAGGGAAGGGCATTTGATTGGAGGTAGGGAAACCGTGGTTGTAGTAACACATCGAATTATAATCGTCTTACCCAAGTCACATTTTTCATCTTACAAATATCAACCTACCGATTTCTACTTTCGCTGCATGTTGTTACGACTGCTTTATTAGAGTACAATAGAAAATAATATAATATCCAAGTTTTTCCTCTCAATTTTAGACATTTTTAATTGTTGTGTCATTAAAATAATTTTGATGTTACGGTCCTTGATATAATTTTATTGCAAAATAGAGTCGAATTAAGACTATTGACGTCATCATTTCGCTGGAAAATCCAATTTTATTCATCAGGAACTTGATGAAATTCGGAGATTTGAATCGGCGCTTATGACCTCTGAAACCGCAGTGGCAACCCTGTCCACTGTTTTCTCCAATACGTGGGCTACCGTGCGAGTTGAACGTATATTACCGTCTCGACTGTTGGAATTCGTGTCAACAATATAGACGACATAAATCGCGCTAATATGATACTGTTCATGTGAAGATAATGGTTAGAAAAAGAAAACAAATCGCTGGCATACTTGGTGGTGATCCCCTATTTGAAGTTTATGTTCAATCGCCAAAATTCAAACATTGTTTACTTTCCTTCCTCCTGTTTCCTTTAGGAGATTGAAACTCGTTCAAACTGGATAAAAACTGGTGTTTCTTGCTTATTGAAGAGATTCCGCAGGGAAAACTGGACATTTCTACCACACTTATGTACTCCATTAGTTTAGAACATGTGAAGAGGTGTCTACCCACTGAAAGTCGAGGTCGATATGTTCCACTTTTCGTAATTGGCGCCCATCTTCCGAAGTGTTGTTGATAAGAGAAATCAGTGGGAGTGATTGATAGAACTCTTGATAACTATAGCTATATGGGTGTTATGGCGGTCTGAGATTCATTTATAATATAAATTGCATATTGTGCAAAATATTCATTTACCACAGATGATCACGCATGAGTATGCCAATATTGGTCTTATGGAAGACCAGAATAGCACCCGTTCGTTGAATTATGCGAGGGAGTTGATCTTTTGTCTAGGAGATATCTCAGTGGTCAAGTGCATTACCTATTTTTTGGTCATTTAGTTCGTGTGGTCATTCTTCTTGAATGTTCGTTCCGATGAAACCCAGGATACCTTACCTGGTCCCATTCCGTGACAGGTTGTCTCTCTTGATGAAGAACCTATTGCTCTTGAAACTCAATCAGAATTCGCCCAACTGGTGATGATTTCTAGGATTTGATTACCTGCCTGGTGCGGGTATTGACATCAGTTTTCACCAGCTTTCATAGATTCTTGGAAAGTATTTATTGCTCCTTCTGTCTCGCTGGTATCGGCTACCTCATCGGCGAATTGTGTTGAAAAGGTACAGGAAAGGGTACAATAGACTACCTTGAGAGATGCATCTATTAAGCAGCAGAACAACACTGGACTGTAAATGTTTCTGCACTCAGGTACGTTTGCCTGGTAGATTTCCTTCCATTTTAATAAAGGACTCTTCTAACAAACCTTGAAGAATGCTTTCTTTATACAGTAACACCCTTCTTAACGTACATTCGGACTACGTACATTTCCGTTAACGTACAGTCTTACTCTTGAAAATTTTGTCCGCATAATGAACATTTTTCCGGTTCTTGGTTCTTGGGCAGATTTCGGCGTGTGCATACCAACACAACCTCAAACCCACGCCAACATGCCTTTGTCTCAGTTGCAGTGAACCCATTTCTTCTAATAATAATGTATTTATTCTTTAGTTATCATTATTTAGCAATAACATTGTACAAACAGACATTGAAATAGGTGGGTGAGGCAGAGAACGGATTAATCGCTATTTCCATTATTTCTTAAGGGATTATTAGGTCCGCAGTACGGACATTTTGCTGTACGGACATTCTCCAGGAACGGATTATGTACGTTAAGCGGACCACTACTGTATCTACAAACACTCAGGCAAACTTCCAAGTTGAATTAACAAATTCTATTAGTGTTAAGAATATGTTCTATAACTAATAGTTATGTGAGTGCTTCATAAAACTGTTATGATGATTATAGGAGCATTTGACGTTCATCAGTTCCATATATTTTTGCGTTCAAAATATTCTTAATTAAATTCGGGATGTGACATTAAATACTTTAAACCATGTCAAACCTAAAACGTCATAAGACCCTTGATATAGAGTGACAAAAACTATAACCAGTTGGTTTTAATGTCCCAGTTTTGTCCGATCTTCAGTTTAAATTCTGTTTCTCTGAACATAATCAATAACATCTGGCAAGTTCGTGGCAAGCCATGTGAAAAAAAGGCCTCCGTTATACAACAGATTGTATCAAGAGAAGAATAAACGTTTTCAATGCGTTCCTCGTCTTTTTCTCTGCACTTCTTTCGAACCGTAATTACGGAAGTTGTTAAGTTTCATTCAGTAGCGAAACGTGCTTCGTTGGTTCAGGACCATCGAATCATGAATTGGTTAACTTGGTTTCTCCGCAAATGAAAAACTGCGATTGAAACTTATTTAAACCTGAGTGCCTACGGGCGCTGCTTCTATGATTGACCAATTGATCGCACCAAATGCTCATTCCCAACTCCTCTCCGCATTTCAAAATCAGCCATGTTCGCTCTTTTATAGTGTGATGAGCCTTCATATTCACACTATTCTTGTACACATAGTTCGTTGGAGAGGATCTATCGATAATTGTACCTTGGTAATATCTGTTTAACACAACTAATATTTTATTATTCACCAATAATGCACGTCTGTAACCTTCCCTTCAAAATCTATTGGTTTCCATTCTAGTACTTTAGTTCATAAGCGTTTCACATGGCCGCAAATTTTGTAGAAAAATAAAATCATAATATGTAAATATTAGACATTGTTAACCGCATAGCGAGTTTGGCATCAACGAGAGGGCTCAACGTTGGCTAATTCTGAACAATCCTTTACGGTTTTTATAATAGATGTGTATGCACATACGATTCCTGAATGATGTCAGAAAACTGCATTTCTGCTCACAGCAGAAATAATATACACACCCGTACAAATTGGCAGTATTGTTTTGAACTTCCAGTCCTTGAAATAACATCTCTTGACCAGGGGTAAACTGGTGTCTCTCTGTTCATGCGACATGTACGTAATCGTGTTTACGTGCTGTATTGTACTGTCGTGTTGTGGACTACTCCTACGAAAGGGACAAAGATCCTTTTCAGGCTCACCACACCCTGGCGGCAGACGATTGGACAGTTGTCTCTCTTTAGGTGTCCTTCGCAGCACATGACAAACGACCGGGGAAACAGTGGTATAACACTGGTAACGTGTTATCTCCCCCACCCTCCTCCCATCTCCATTACGGTTATCGTTAACGGGATCTAATTAGCTTTTCTCCGGACGACCCGTAATTGACGGTCGCGATGCCCCTGCTCCCATATTGTCACGAATCGGCGGCGACAAGCCAGCCTCTGTATGGTAG
Source organism: Creontiades dilutus (assembly GCA_031894815.1). Taxonomy (NCBI): domain Eukaryota; kingdom Metazoa; phylum Arthropoda; class Insecta; order Hemiptera; family Miridae; genus Creontiades; species Creontiades dilutus. The sequence continues at coordinate 1,195,687 of JAVIWC010009611.1, read as the reverse complement.
GTACGTACTTACGCAACGATGCATAGTGATTTAAGATGGCCATTCAAAACACATTATACGCTGATGAGAACCTTTTAGTACGCTTTACAGAGAAATTAGCGCTAACTTCATGTGAGAGAAAAGTCCCAGAGAAGCATCATGACTTCATGAGCCAATTTTCCAGTATTACCCGTATTTCCTGAATTTGAGTGCTATTTTTAAGTTCAAATGAATGGAAAACAAGTTTTCTGATGGCTAGTTACAACAAAGACAATTATAAATGCATAGCTGTTACAGATTTCATAATGCTTACAGCATACACTTAGTTACAGCGGGTAGCGTTCATTTATGAGAACCGTAAAATGGGGCGAATACAATCGTTTTTACGAAAAATATAGACATTCAAAAATGCCGCCATCCAGTAATTAGAAATCACTACGGGAATCGGTATTTTGATTATTATAATATATCAACCCTTATTTATTTGAGTTTATTTGACCATTTTCATCAATCGAAACGTTCTCAATGCTTTTATTTCAAATTCACATAAAATTGTCAACAAAAAGGTTCTGGACATCGTTTTAGGTTAGAGAACCAAATGAAACTGTTGTTTGTGTTACAATCTCTGATTGTGTTTTTTAACGAAATGGCACGTAACCTTGATTTCCTTCATTTTAACTGTATGTGAATTTTAACGAATTTACTGGACCTATTGGGTGCGGGCTTATTTCAGGGATCAAAGCCTCTAGCCTTAGTTCGAGATTTGAAAAAAAAAAAAAAAAAAAAAAAAAAAAGTGATTAAATTCAGGCGACAAGACTTCAACTTAAAAATTAGTCCCTTAGGGTTAGGGTTGTTTTCCATCCATAGCCCCTCACTACGAAGATCACGAAATACATATTTATAACGGATGGATAGTAAAAGAAGATTATAAAGCAGATACCATCTCAATAGCTCGACTGGTTCCGCAGCCCTAGCAACAAATGACATACAGCTCCACAAACAAAAGGCTCGCACCAACTAATCCAATTCCGTCAGGGGCCAAAACTCCGTCGGATTTGATAACACCGGGTTACAGTTGGGGGAAACCGTATGAAATGTTGTTTTGGCTAACCCGACCAAAGATTATTCCTGTCCTCTTTGAAAGGGAAACACCATTTACGAGCAGCCGGCCCCGCCAATTTGCAGGTTGACCTGAAGTTTACTCGATTTGTTACCTTCCATTTCGAGAACAGAGGGGAACGTTGAGAGCGGAAAATTCTAGCCGTCGGTTCTGTAAGCGTTCCGACATTTTCATGTCTTTACTTTCGCTCACTACCAGAAAAAACGCTGCAAATTCTTTCACTGGGGTTTATATTATTCATTTATTGGTTTTTTCAACCCGTAAAAACGTTACATTTATATGAGTTGCAGCAATTTACACAGTATTTATTTAGTAAATATCAAGGAGTTTCTTCAGTAACGCGATATTTCACCATGTTATCATAGAAGAAAAGGACCTACTACACGAATATTATAAGATATCAGTTGAAACTAAGGGTGGTCGATTGTCGATTGCGACAATCGATTGATCGATTGTTACTTCCAATCGAAATACAATCGATTGTTTTTTCAACAATCGATAGTTTTTGTAACAAACGAATCGTTCTTGGAGTATTCACCCAGATGCTCATCTATTTTTACGAATGTCAGCTGAACAATGTTTCTAGAAAATTCACAGTTGGGATTCACTGGTTTCACACCAAAATACTGGGAATACATTTCCACGACCAATCGTTTTTCCGTGTTCCACGAAAATGATTGCACTCTGGGCTCAGTTTGCCCACCCATCTACCAACCGGTGACCCCTTCCCCTCCACAAATCAGAAAAAATAAATAGTTTCAGTTTTCTTTCAACATTATCGAAGTGTGGTTTAAAAACGTAAATTCTTTCCATATTCAATTGGCTTGCGTTCATGATTTTCAATTTCAGGAGATACGCATGGAGCACGTGGATCTGTTCTCAAAAAATACCTTTTTTTTTTTTCAGTTGATCATATTTGTGTGCCTCCTGAAATTACAAAATATGCACACTCCAAAGTTTATTATTAAATAATAAACCAATATATTTTTTTATTGCAGATTCGGAATTTGATAAATAAGGTGATATTTTTTTTTTTTTTTTTCAAGAGCGATCGGTTTATTATTGAATAATAAACCAATATATTCCGATGATAAAAAAGTTGTTATTTCGTATTAAAGGTTCAAAAACAAAAGGGCATTAAAAATGTTGATTTTTAATCTATTGATCGATTGTTTCTTGTCGATAGCATCGAAACAATCGATTGTTGGCTACTATCGAAAATCGGCCACCCGTAGTTGAAACTGATGTAATGACAGTTGGGTTTTTTTTACGGTATTCTGTTTACACCAATAACGTGTTGCAGCGATTAATTTTTATTGACATTCGAAATTCAACTCTCTTCCGTATCTATCATATCCAACATCTGCCTATTACAGATCTGATACCTGGCACGGGAATTGGTAATGACGACGCCAATTCGCTCTGATAGCAGATAATTGAACCACGCCGTTAATTTTTAGAGTAGATCAATGTTCTGCATGCAGAAACTCTAGATCTAGATATTGGAACCAAACAGTCGGTTTCTGGAGTCTACTGTCATTGCGTGAATATGTATTCAGCACCATATTAGATTTAACGTACTACAGATATAAACAATAAAGGCAATAATTTGGTTGATTATTCTCCTAATGACACAAACCCTCTTATTTTGTTTTCCACCATCTGAAAGATCTCGACAAGAGCTTCTCAAAAAGATGTAATCCGCAATGTTCTAGATGATCGGAAGCGTAAAGTCAAGTATCAGTGCAAAGAAAGCTAAATATCGTCCCAAGGTAATGTTCATAAACCACCGTGTGAGTGGAGGAGGATCTCATTGTCTTCTACCTATGAGATATAAGGTTTTTTAAGGCAGTTTTGAACTCGACATTAGTTGATGTGGGTTTGATTTGCACAGAATCTCATGACAGGCACAAACTTATCAACAAGCTCCCCTCCGACCGCAGCTTCCCTTCCAATAACCCTTTGGGGTCAGTAGTGAGGAAAGGGGTCCTGAATAAAGAAATCATGATCTCAAAAACTTTGGATAGAAATAAGGACTGAAATCGCATGTCTTAGTTTCGAAATAAGATAGATAGTCTACACAACTCTGAGGCAGCCTAGCGTTCGCTTTTAGGAAATATCGACTTTGATAGTGACAATCAATAACTCACTATAATGACATAAATTAATCCTTTTGATCTGTTCAAATATGCTCTATCTAACAGTGAAACATTAATCATTCGGATGATTATTTTGCTGCGCTGCTAAAGTAGCCTACTTATGCTGTTTATAGGTACTAATCAGTCTCAAAACGTTCTTTTGGAGTATAATATTTCAAAAATATATATTTATACGCCTATATATAGATCGGATTCTTTCAAGGTAGGTCCACGGAAGTTATGATGAGCTCCGGTGAATATAAACTAGTCAGTGGTACCTCGAGCGTTTTGTCCCAACTCGAGTATTTTGGTCTCCCCTTTGAAGGAAATACGAAAGAAAAAAAACTAGGTTTTTACGAACTGCGGCGCTACACTAATTCATCTGAACTGAATTTCGGCTTTTTGATCCCCTTCCGTTGCGTTCTTCCGTTTCCCGTTGCTTTTTCAGCCTATAAAAAGGGAGAAAAAAGGCGGTCGAGATTATCAAACTGCCACCTTTACTAAGATAGGTTGAATACAAAGTACCGCCTAAACGCATTCATTCCAGTATATTATTATCGGGCGAATGTTTCTGGACACGCCACGACCTTTTCTTATTCGCGCTTTCAGAAATACTTCCGCGGCTTCTAGAAGTTCGTGTCCCATTTACAAAGGTGTACAGTTTGGGAGTAAACGATTTCGCACCTTATTCGATTCAATAACGAACGTACGATGGTATTGAACAAATCAAGTTTGGAATCGGTTTGATCTTAGCTGTGCCGAAGTCTCTAATGCAGCCAGGCTTTGCTTGGCAAAAGAAGAGAGAAAAAAAGTCAGCCAAGTTGGGTGTGGCACGTTGTTCCCTCGTATCCCTAACTTGATTGTATTTCACAGGTATAGATAAAAATAGTAGGTGAGAGAGAGAAAAAACATTTATTGATCATTATATGGGGTGGAATGTTGGAATAGTTGGGGTTGTGAAAAGTATAAATTGATACGCCAAAAGCTCGAATTGGTATGCCGAAAGTTGAAATTGAGTAGCGAAAAGTTTAAATTGAGATGCCAAAAATATTAAAAATTTATTTGTGCCAAAGGTTCAAATTACTTTGCCAAAATTTTCAATTTGATAATATGCCAAAAATTCAAATTGATTTTACCAAACTAATCTGATTTTATTTTTTTCCTAAATGTGTGTGTGTGTGTGTGTGTGTGTGTGTGTGTACGTGTGTGGGTGTGGGTGATTTCATTCTTCTGGTAGCCAAATTGCTGCTCCGTTCTCCAGTCCAAGTCCTCGCACGTGTTTCTTCGGGCCCCTTAGCCTCATGGAAACTGCTCGATGAACCGAGAATTGAGTTTTCACTCGTGCCCACATCATCACCTGGGAGTAGTATTTCGACCACTTGTTGGAAGGCTTCGTATTCTTTATGCAACGCGCCATCGCATGAAACGACGAGTGGCGTGAAAGACCCTCTCAGGTCTTCAGCGACTCTGTCGTATTTTGCTTGTAATAATAAAAAATAGTAGGTCAAGGTGGAGCATTATTAAGAATTACATAAATTTTCATGGAAGTTGGTCGAACACCTGCTACAATCTAGAATGCTACAATCGTGTTGAGCCTTCTAGAGTTATCAGTGCTAATTCAGAACAAATCATAACAGAAACCTTAGTTACACAGGAGCAGTATTATAATTTGGGGAAATATCATTTGCAGATGTCAACGTTGCGTTTATGAAGCTAGTGTTGAGATAGGTAAAAGAGTTGCTGAAGGCGTTAATTCTCCCAAGCTATTTATGAGTCCCTGCAAAAAGAGAGTCTGATGACAATTAGCTTGCATGTATGGCCTTTACTAGTTCTAAAGTTAACTGTGAAATGTCTTAGAGGTGACAAACGGGAAGCCAATCTGCAAAACTAAATTTCTGTGGGAATTCCAATGCTCAAAACTAACATGCTGGTTCGAAACTCCGAATCGTGACGTTTCTACACAAATCAGTCAAGTGCAAGATTCAGCAGACACACTTAAAACTTGGTTAGGGTCGTGTAATTGGATTCCGGAAGACATCTGATAATTTGAGATTGATTAGCATGGGATTCATTCTGATGGGAGGCGTGAGACACTCTGATCGTAATGGGAAAGAGAAACCTCAGAAACAGAGTTATATTAGTTGAGCCCTAATGAGTAATAAATTCTGATAGTGATTCCGCTCCAATTGAAAGTAAATAGCTCCCTACAGTAAAAATTTGTGTGATGTTGACTGAAATGCTGTGTACATTTGAAAATCGTTCTCCAAGCTACTAGCTGTAACGCGGAATGTCTTTCAGGAGAACTATCACTGTTCGTTAGCAAAAACGGCATCTGGGGAAAACCTCACGGTGCGGATTTGATGGATTAATGATTGATCCGTCGATGCGGAGGAAAATGGGGTGGGAGGGGACCGACTCGGGGATGAGCTTGCGTTACAATGGAGGCGCCGTTGAACAATACATCCCAGGAGCGAGCTTGCTCTGCCACAGGCCGCATTAACAGTGATCAATGCGTGTCACAGTCACGGGTTCATTCCTTTTAATCGGTCCCTCCCATATCGCGGGGAGAGACAACACATAACACGCTGCCGAACCCACCGAAAATCAGCGAGCCGATGGAGCAACTGAGAAATATTTATCTCGTCGTGACAAGTTTCCGCGACTCTCTTTCCTTTTTCGCAAATTTATTTTTTTTCCGATTTCCCCCTCTTTTTTACTGTGGTTTTTACTCTTTTTTCCATTAAAAGTTCGAATGTGGTCCTTTTTCTTTGAATAAAACGTCCCAATCGAATTCCCTCGATTATCGATCCCCATACGATTTTAGTTCTCGCTCCCTGTACATTTTGAGAGGGATTGAAACATAATAGGAATCACACGAGAATGAGAGTATGAAACCATTTATTCGCGTCCAATCAAACAAATTTGTTAATGGAAGACTGATTCGATCATTTTGCTTTCTTTTCACCCACGTCTCTTGAATTGTCTCTTCGTGCGAGATATAAAGTGAAAAAAGTATCAACTACTCGACAACAAAACCCAAATTATTTAGAAATGGCTGCCGTATTTTCGAAATTGAATCTCCATCCGTTCTTCATTCTCTCTTGCTTGCCATCTAGGTACCTGATGTCACCTTTCATCGTCGTCATTGACAAATCGTTGTGACGGTTCAACTTGTGACTTTCACTGAATTCAGAATAAGTAAACTAATCGAGCACAAATTGTATCTCTACCAAGCCATCAAGTTGTGAAAATTGCATGGCATCTTACTGATTGGTCCTAATACAAGATTCAATAATCCCATTAGGAAGAGGAATCAACACCAAGTAATACTTTAGAAGGTTGTTACCGTTGGTAAGAAAGGTCTGCTTAGCGTACAATATTAGATGTTTACTTGTTTAAAGAACGCCCAATCAAATTTGTTTTGCCATTCTCTGGTGGGGTAGTGTAGCACCGTGCTGGAATCTGTAAATGTAATGCAAAAAGCTATTTTGAAGGTACTTCTTAACCCTCAATAACGCACGGTATCTTCCTGGATACCTTTCCCTTCAACGTCAATTCTCGCGAATGGGATTAGTACGTATCAATAAAAATGGGTTCTTAGTTCACTCTAAAACCCAATTGGATGATAAATTATCTCTCAACGGTTGTAATGCCTGTTTTTCTTGTTTTCAATTAAAATGCTAAAGAGCATGATCTAGGATGCCTCTATTCTATTCCGTCTCTAATTGTTGCGTTTGAACTTAACACAACTCATTTCCGAACTTTTGATGTTTTAGTGTTGGTTATGTCATACTTGGCGTAAATAAAACTAGAGTTTCACCAATGTCTTCTGGAAAAGCGAGAAAATCGCTGATATAAAGGTAAACTATACGATAAAATGAGTTTTGGATGTCTCAGAAAGGTATCCTACAAGATACATATAAAATTTACGTTTATCATTCATTGTAATTAAATAAATGATAAGTTAGAAGTAAATAAAAAAAATTGAAAGAAAACGTGGAAAAAATAGGAATTCATAAAGAATTTTGGATCTTGGGATATTAAGGGTTAAGAAACCCCGGAGGTTCCCTAGTACTGAGCTGTTTAACGAGGCCAAGGTTTTCACTATTAAGCAACTCGGTATAAAGCATGCTCTGTTAAACTTCCAGAAACATCCTGAAATACTGGATCGTAACAAGCCGAGCTCATATAAACAGAGAAGTGCAGTGAGACCCACAACCCAAGCAGTGATACCCATCCCACCTATCCGCTTAATATTCACGTCTTGCCATTTGTATCACAACTTGCCATACATCTTACGGACAGTAGCGGATTCTCTGGCCCACCCTCATTCCGTCAGCAGATCAGTATACAAGAGTCTGCCTTCTCGCATCTCATTGCTCCCATGGAATGCGATACCATGAAGTGCAGTATCTATACTGTTTAATGAATAATTGTTTACAATATCACATTATCTTTCTATTTTTATTTCAAGCAGAATAGGTAGGTACATAAATATACAGTAACCTAGTTTTTTATGAAATGATTGTAGATGATTGGATAAACTTGATGAATTTATAATGCATAGAATGAGAAGTAATTCACTCGTACAGCTCTCCCCCCCCCCACCTTTTGGCACATGGCTATGAGGGGGTTAGTTTCCATGACATGATATGAATTAATTTTTTTATAAATGTAAATATTTCGGAAATATATCATTATTCATTCAATTAATGGTGAAGGGATAAGGAAGCAATGTCGGTGTTCAGTTAGCATTTTCCTAAGTGTTGGTTTAGGATGATTCTAAGTTGACTGAGGTTGATCTCAAGTATCTTCTATTTTGTGGAAAAGTTTTCATTTTCTCCTGTTTTTCGAAAGCAAACAACGCGATTTGTAAGGATTTTTCGTTTTACTACGCAATTAGAATTTCTTCTAAGGTTACATCACTGGAGGATGGTTTGAAGTGTGTCAACCGTTACTCCACGATAACTGTGGTGATAACCTCCAACTCGCTCCAATTTAACTGAGAGGCGGGCGCCAGTGATGACCTCACGATGGGCGCGAGCCAGAAATATTAAGCGAATGAATTCAACACCTCACTCATTCTAGTGGTTCCTTGATACACGTCAAGTCGATTAAAGTGTCATTGCTTTTCAAAACACATATCTAGGTAGCCAGTGTCCGATGAGAAATTTACTAGAAACATAACTATGATATTTAAAATAAGAGAAAATTATGGAACTCCAAAGGATATCACGACAGAAACAAAGGGCAACTACTTAAGTCGTAGGCAATACAGACATACTAAACAACACGCTCGGATGTTGTCATGTTCGAACTGTCAGTTTTCATGGGAGAACTTAAGGTAGTGCAAGTTCCTTCTGAACTTGGGAGTAGATTTTGAGCTAGGGCGGAAGGAAGATCGCTTCATGTTTTCCTCCTAATTCATTTATATACGGACAAACCCAATTTACAATCAACAGTACGAGCGAAAAAAAAACAGAAAGTAAGAAAATATAACATACCTTGGTATAGCTACGAAAATAAGCAGCACTGGAAAAATCATTTCAATTAACAGAATTTAATGGGGAAAGGAAAAATTGAAGGATTTTAGTGTCGATAGGGGACTATGACAAAAAAATTGGTGATTTATAGAAAGAAAAAGATTTGGGATTTGCATTTTAAATTATTACGAGAAGAAAATAACGCAGATATGTATTTTTTATATATCCTAGTAGTAGAAATGCAAATAAAAAACGCTGCAAATTATTGCAAAGAGGTATAGTATTTCTGTGTTAGATATACCTTCTAAGTAAATCACTGATCTATCCATATTAGACTTAGTCTGTGGTATATTATCTAAACTAAGCATTTCGATCTTCGATTAATTGTAATTCCATTCCAGATGAAAACACTTAGGATGCTGCCAGCCATGCATTACTTACCAATATGTATTTTAAATTTTTTTTAAAATGATTTTTGAAATCTATATATCTTGAAACATAAACCAACAACTTTTGAGGGTTTTCAAATTTTGTTTTCTTGATTAATTACAAAGGTTCATTACTGAACATAATAAATCAAAAGTATGTAAGGCTGGTGAGAAAAAATAGAGCAGCACTTTTGGATCTCGCTGAATAGGGAGATATTTGGTGCATGTAAGGCCTGTTTGTCATTCGAGATCGCAGTCAAGCTGCACATCTTAAAGAGGGTATTTATTACAAGGATAGGTTAAAAAAGGGATGTGTGCAAACAAATATGATTCGGTTGTGAGCAGGAGGTGTTTAGCTGGAGTAATGAGGTACGATAGGTACGATGGAGGGCAATTGCTCCGATTTTTAAGTTCTTCCCAGTCACCCGAATACCTACCGCTAAGGTGAGGAGGATTACAGGGGCGAGCTTGAGATATCTCTGAAGTAAAGTCACGAACCGTTCAACGTACAGATTTTCTGTTAGGTAATAGATTATACTGCAGGTGGAAAATCTCTGGTTTACGATGTTGAGAATTATTGGTTAGGTTTATTCAAACCGAAAAGCAACTCTCGTAACTTGTAGCTCACTGATGTTGATAAAAATTCCAACTTGCTAATTTCTCCGTCTACTTGGAAAATATATATGTGTGTTGTCTAAATGTTTCTGTAACACTGCGTAATGGAAGTGACCTTGCTAGGGGTTAACTATGGTTAAATTGTTTAATCACAGTGTTAGAAAGCGTTTTAAATTTAAATAAAAATTTAAAAAAAAAAAACGGTACTTAGAATGAATTTTTTGACTAACTGTGCATCAACGAATAATAGAATGCTGTTATTACCGAATGTTTGATAAATTTACGATATTTTAATTTTAGTATGTCATCTAAAATTTTTGTCCTATCTTTTTACCATACTAATGCTCTTGTGTGCATCTTTCATGTTTCAGGTGAGGCATAAAATGTGATGTTGGCTTACCAAAAATATCTAAACAGACGATCCATGAACAATTCTTGTAAGTTAATAGTACGAGTATACTCTCAATAATTCACAATACTGTTACTATTCTATTGTTTGTTGGGGGCGGACTGTTTCGAATATTATTTTCGCTAATGAATTTACTTGATATGTGATTTAATAAGAATAGTTTCCTAAAATATTCCTACGTGGAATTCGGGTTCCTAATACTTCAGTTCATTCGCCCCATAATTTTTGTACCTTAATGGAAATAATGGTTTCCATCAGCTTTGGCCATTGACAGTTGAGAAGTTACAATAAACATTCATGTTTGATTTCGTCGAATCGGAACAAAACTATTTCCAAAATCGGCCATTTTGAGTTACCTAATGGCGCGTTCTTGCGGTTGGAATGGTCATTTCCCCTGAAAAACTAAGGAAAACTATTTTAAATAAATAAAAACTAGATATCCTATCTCAGGAAAATCAGTGGAAAATGTCAGGATCAAGTTAGGTTATTAGTCAATTCAGTTGAACATGAAATTATTCGAAAAGTGCCTCATCCGAATGTATTTCTTTGAAACAGTTGGTATTATGCTTCGAATCTCTTCACTCGCCTCTCCTTCTCATTGTAGTTATGATTACGGAACACCCTGAGCCTTTAGTCATCGTTTGCCGAATATCACAAACGCTTATCGAGGATAATGCAGAGAAATATTTAGATTCCTTTGATTTAGTTTCAAGTTGTAAGTAAAGTAAACTAAACAAGGAATTTCAACTTGGATTTTCGTCTGACAAGCCGGAGGTGTCGCGGACGTCGCCAGCCGTCCTCTAGTGAGGATTGGAACTAGGTCTGACGATTTCGCTCGTGGCTTCCCCTAGGTTGGGAGCGATTTGGATTCACGTGATATCGAGATTCGAGGTGAATTGTCTAACGACAGGACAGGTATACAACACTTGATAGGATTTTGGCCCTAATCATTGGTGCCTGCCGGATTCGAACCGGGCTAATCAGACTTCCACTGAAAGTAAAGAACCAAAGGACTGATGCCTTAGCTCGCTCGAACAACCTTTCCCAAATTTAATTTAGTTTTAATAATATAGGTTAGGTCGTTTTATTTATTGAAAGACCCGCTGAACATCGAGAATGGTTTAGTACCTCGAGCAAATTAGAACAGTTTACTTGAATTATAATCAATAGTTAGTTGTTGTGTACCTGTTCAATAAACTAGACATCAAAGGCTCTTGCGGGAGAGTAAATTGAGCTTCAAGAACGTTTGAAGTTCAGTTTATTTTGCATAGTGGTTGGTTATAAACGTGCTTACCTATATATTGCGATACTGCGGGACTTCGCTGAAAACAAATAAATACAAAGGCAATTAATGAGATAGGGGAAGATAATTCTTTTCTATAATCACTACTTGTAAGAAAGTTTGAGAAAATTGGAGAACGAGAAGGGAGTATGGTAATGAACCCAGTACAAATTCAAAGCGTCTGCCGAATGGTGTGTGGCAAATAGCTTACTCGTATAGGTAACACGATCCCAAAAATTTTTTAGTTAATCTGAAAAGTTGTATGATGTTACCTGGACGTGTTTCAGCAAAGAGCAATGCCTTCAAACGATGAGGCGGTATGTACTGCTCTTCAGGTATTCTGTGGAGGGTAGAATAATGACACTACCATGTTGAAATGGAAATGAGATTATGAGAACGTTTTTCTATGACCACTCAAACAATTTAAGCGAAACCAGAAGTACAAGAGAAAATGGTGCTTGGTGTATTTTACGTTTGTGGATTCACAGAGGAATGTATTTGTTTTTGAGGGATGCAATTCATAGGGGACCATCCACTTCCAGATACTCGAATGAAAACTGTAAGAAGAAAGGTTGAAAAATTATCTGCGGACACTCATGCACACCCGCAGAAAGATACACAGGAATCGAAGATTATTCAGAATAATATGAAACGCTGAATCCGAGTTGTGATTTTGCTTTCTCGAAAGTGAAAACATAGCGTCCGTTACTAATAGGTAGTCTCGGAAGCAAAACTAAAATGTATAACTCGTAATTCATTCATGAAGAGATCCATGCCAAGTGGTTATCCGTTTCTACATTGTCCATTGTGTTACTATTCACGTTTCTCTACCATATTCTTTCCCTATCATTCGAAGAGTCAATGGATAGTTTTGAGCAAGCCGATGGACTTATTATTGGACAGTAATCTGAACGCATAACTGTTTGAATAAGAGTAATAAGAATACCCATTAGCCACACTTTCTCTCATTTGTGAGTGGGGTTCCGAAGGGGTACAGAATTACAGTATATAAACCCAAGGAAGATATAAACGGTTGTGCAGTTAACTGATGGAGGCTATATTTCAAATGAATGCGTACATGCTCGATCAACTAGTATGGAAATACATAATTCAATTAGTATTCGTCGATACAGTGAACCAATCAAATAAATACAGGTGTTGTTGGATGAAAACCTTAGAGCGCTTCAGCCAAAGTTGAGGTTTCGCGGGTAGCCAACAATATCACAAAATATGCTGCTTTGCCACTACTTAGTTAGGAAAATGAAGTCACTTTGACAACTATGATATGAAGTCAGTCAGGTTAACAAGGGTGTAAGAGCCGGCTGAAACGAAGGAGGGAACTGACTCCAGATTATGTTAACCAAAAAACGGGAAAATTTTGTTTTGAGGGGAAGTGAAGAAAATTTAGAGTGGGGAATCGCGGGGAGCAGAGAGAGGGGGATAGTAAAAACCAATCAGGGACGGGGTTACAACTACCCCGGGAAACCCCAGGGTGCTAGGGGGGAGACTAAGGGTGACTGACCGTTTGCCAGAAAAAGGGTGGCTTGGGAAAAACCCACGGCGCAAAGCAGCTTGTAGAATTTGGAGTCCATTAAAGGCTTTAAATATTTTCACGTAAGAAAGGGATTAACGGACAATGAGGTAATCAACAGCGGCGAGTACGCTCTCATTACCTGTGGGCCTTGAATACGAGTCAAATATGGTTTTCAAGAGGTAATGACCTAAATACTGAAAAATTCTTCATGATCTAAAAACATTTCAGATAAACCTGAATAATTTCAAAGGATTAAAATGCCTGCATTTCCATAACACAATGAGTCATTTTTACTTAGAATCGTAAACACTTTTCATCTTAAGAAAACCGATCACTCGGTGTTCTCTCGTTGCCAAGCTGTTTGCTTCTAACTGTAAACCTTGGTCGATTACAAAGGTTCATTATTGAAAATAATAAACCAAAATAATAAGAATTATCTTAGGTAGTCTTTGAGGAGAGAGAGTTCGCTAACCGCTAAATGGGGAGTCATCGGGGGGGGGGGGGGGGGGGGGGGGGCTCAGTCAGTGAAGCATGTGCACAAGGGTTGTAAGAGAAGCCGGGAAAATAAGTGGATGAGTGTTCACTCCCGGCTTCAGAAAAGAATGGTCAGTCAATTAAGTTCTAAAAATAGTAAGTGGTAATCGGAAAACATTTCTGAAAGCACTTTCCCAGAGCAGTCAACAATTCTTTTGAGAACCAAGGTGCACAGAACTATAAAATCTTGTTTCTGTTTGCCTCCTTAAAATATAAAATGGTAATATGATAACGATAAATAGTGATATGAGAAAATGATAATGGTATGTGAAACAACAAATGCAAATTTTGCGTACTTTTGATTTATTGTTGCCAATTATTTATAAATTTTAAGGGCTAATTAAAAATAAATTATAATACGATCAATTTCAAATAAAAATTTTAATTCCTCCCTCTATCCTCAAAATTTGTTGGTTTACGCTTCAAGATGCGTTGAATACAATATTAATACTTATACCTTTGAATAAATATAAAGAACTGTACACAGGTTTATGAAATTTGGATCATTCTCCCATGAGATCTAGTTCGTGCTGAAGTATTAAAAAGTCTCGAAAAATTCAACGGTTCGTGTAGCACAAGGCTCAAGGCTCAGATTTTGCACTGGACTCATATTCGGGTCGTTATCAGGCGACCGCTCCAAAGCGAATTTATTCCATATTAATCGTACGAAACCGAAATGGTTCCCTAGGACGGAATTCGGAAGATTCACAGGGTGCCGATTTGACGAGTTTATCCTAAAGGTTCCACGGTTCTATCCTATTAATCTTCCTGCCTTAATTTCTACGATTAATCTTCATTTACCTAGACATACAGACAGATCTATTGTTTTTACCACCAAAGGATGCATTTAATAGGGTTTGCCTACTTTCCCGATCGCTTACGTGCTTAGCTGCTAGGGAGCAAAACCGGCTAATGCTGTTTTTCGAAGTTTTAATTGATATATGCAAGTGGGGTATAATTTATAAGTTTTTTTAGACGCCTAATTAATTGAGATGGGTCCCTGATCAGTCGGAGCTCATCTGTCTTGGAAAATCACATTTTATAAGGGGAGAGAATGATGGACGCGGGTGTCAATTTTAATTGTTTGAATCCCAATTTGTTCATATTCTCGTTGAAGGGCCGGGAGAGGGTAAACAAATAAAAAACCTTTGGGGAATAATTTGCAGGGTTTTTTAAAATCTCTAGCGGGAATGAAACAATCCTTCAGTTGTATTTCCATCAGTAATTGGGGATTTCCCTATCTCGATCAAATTATGGACGTAATCCCTATTGGCTGAATATAATCGCTAGGTATTATGGAGTTGGGGCACCCTTCATCCGTTGTTTATTTTGACTTTATCGAAGTGGTCCCTACTTCTTTTATAATCAACTTTGTATTAATCCTTACAGTTTACGATAGTGCCTCCCTGAAGCAAATAAGGTGGGATATGCCTCAAAAAACATCGAAATGCGACAAGCGACGTTTCTTTCAATTGTGAGTCGAGCGAGGAAAGTTTTTAAATGTCTCAAATGAGCGTAGGAGGGTGTCCCGCGCGTGAGTGATGGTGATAGGGGTCAGGCCAGCGGCCGCGGCCCGAAGGTGAACCGCTGGCCGGCTTCCACAGTGACCCGTCGTACGGAGCGAAACTCCTACTCCCATGGATACTACAAACGAGGACGAAACTGCAGGTTGCAGTATCCAGTCAACAACTGTGCGAGGTCTCTTTTGAACGGAAAGGGGCGGTCGGCCGGGAGAGAAAGACATTTGACCCAGCTGAGTTGGCGGTTCATCCCTCGACTGAGCAAGGCTAACGTGGTAAAAGGCTGCGGCAATCTTGATGTTGTTAAGCTCACGATCGAAACAGTGCAGCCTTTCTCTCGCTTGCATATTGCTCCATATCTATGTGCTTCATTCAACTTGATGAATTAGGAGCAAATAAGGTGCCGAACACTATACAAGGCAACGGCGGCTCCTGCTTGCCTTTGAGGTTTTTTGCAATCCTTTCAAGTGGCATTGGGCATCGCTAATCATCACTATTTGCTCCAATGTAAATTTCTCGAACTCACGTTTTATGGCACTTACTGTACTATATCGCGTATTTACAGCTAATACAGTTTTCAGTCACAAGGGTTGGTGACAATCAACTGATAACTAGATAAGAGTGTGTTTTGGTGATTCTCGCGCACTCTGGCTTTCTTAGCAGGGAGAGCAGATAATTATTTTTGCACACAGAAATTTCGCGCGATTTATATTGGGTGCTCTCATTGGTTCGTTCTTTGGAGCTGGATCGAATCAAAAGCGTGAAGCGCTGTTGCACTTCCAAGCTCCGCCCATCGGGAAATGAATGATGTTGAGCCTTCGACTTAGCCCAATCACCTGCAGCTCTTCTCCTTTGTCTGTCTTCCGCCCCCTTTCATTTGCAGAATTTGATCTACATTTCGTCGAATTTTCCTTCTAAGGTGACTGGAACGGGGTTGGACCACAAATCTTGATAACCCAATTCCCTACTAGGACTTTTTATGAACTGTTCGGTCCAGTTATATTTCTCCTGTTCTGGACATGGACTCGTCTCTCTAAGTATTTGGTGGCGAATTTTCGGTAGTCTATTTTCTGTCATCCACAGTAGCCTAATCCACCAAGACAAGGCGCTTTTAAGCACTCTAGGTCCCACTGAATGAATTTCGACCTCTGAACTATATATCGAGGTGTGTCCCTTGACAGACCCAGAAGCGACTTGAAGAATCTAGTCTGCTGCGTCTCCATCGAAGGAAAATATCGCAGACCCCATAATTTTGATACGTAAAGGACGTTTGAGGGTAGAGAAACATCGTACATTTTAACAATCGCATCCCATGATGGCATTTTGGCTTCAAGTACAGTTACTCGCGCAAACTCCTCTTGAACAGAAAGAGAGCACGGACAGAGGAAACTCCCTTGATAGAAAATGGAACTTTCAAATTTGAATCATATCTCCATCAAAATGGAATCTGTCCGATTTTTTGCATTTGAGGGAAGAATTCGTTACCGGCAATTCTTCCATCTTTCCATCGATTCGATTCATTACGAAGTCATGGCTGTACTGAAGCATTATCAATTAAAAATGCCCAGTAAATTCGGTAGACATTTTCTTCAGAACACTGTGTGAACTATTGTCTCTCGAGATAAGGCAAAAAACCTCTTGTCAGAGCGTTGCAAATCGCCCAGCCGTCTTCCAACGCTAAACTCCTCGTCAAAAGAGATCCGTCGATGCCTTATTATTCATCCCCACTTACACAAACGGCTTTCCCGCTCACCGTGACGAAAATACGAGTCTCTTTTCTTTGAGACGCTCTGCCTCCTTCGTCCTCTTTTATAGTTTTTTCTATCTCTCCCTTTTTCGTCAATGAGTTAGAGTTTATTTCCTCCAGTTTTCCCTCCTTCACGGTTTTCCTTGATGAAAACGTCCGCAAGTCCCCCTCCGGACCTTCCCTTTCCTCCGCGCCGTTCGCCTCATTTCGCTTTCATTTCCTCCTGCATTTTACCGGAGAACTGGAAAATGCTCTGTTTTCATTCCGGAGGGCGGATGATTGGGAATCCATCTTTGCCGGAGGTAAAGGGATTGACCCAGCTGCCTGCAGTGGAAACTTCTCACGGTGATGAACACCGCAGCAGCAAAGCCGTCGAACTTCCACCATCTGCATGATGGTGCGCTTCCAATACTCCGCACTTTCTCAAAACTATGGATCCGTAAATGTTACGAGTTTCTGAAGCTCTTTAACGAAATTAGAGTTTTCCTAGTGCCTAGGCTAGTAAAACCGAACCTAGAGAGTTTTTTGAAAACATAATGCATGATTTACTTACCAATATGTTTTGTCCAAGAATTCGATCCAAAAAAATTTCAAGTGTTAATGAGTGATGATCAATTAAGGGAGAAAGTTTTGTTTTTTGTTAACTTTTATGTCGAGATGGATCTAGCGTACTTGGTTGAAGGGTTGCAAAGTTTTATGTCTAGAAGTATCTGACGTAATCGCTAACGGTAGTACCTGAAAAATCTCTCGTCGAGTCGGATTTGACCTACTAGGTTTTCCTAAATAGACTGGGTTTTTCGTCTAGATAGATCTGACGTACTTGCCCAAAGGGTAGTGGAAATTAAAAGAGTTTAAATTTGTTTGACCTGAACCAATAGCCAGGTTACACCGGAAAGCGTCGGTAGAAGGACTAGCGCCCTTAGCTTAGTGCTCAGGGCTCAGGGCTTAAATAGGGTCCCCTCCTCATCCTCTCTCCGACCAGGAGAGAGAGCGAGACTTCCCCTATCAAAGAACGTGAGGCTTCTCCTGGAAACTGTGATCAGTAACATTATTTAATACATGGTAATGATGAAAATTGTTGCAGTAAAGAAACTTGATGAATAAGAATTGTATTCTTAATAACTGCGTTAAAGAGATTGGAAACAGTGTGATAGTTTCAACCAGTGGGTTCGCCGACCCACCTGTCATATCCAAAATGTTTGTATTTTAGTTTTATATTTTCAATAATGGAAGAATTGCCAAGAATTTAGTCGAAGTAAATTACAAGGCGTAGAGTCAAACTGATCAACCGAAGAACCTTTTAGGGTGATTTCTCTCCCAATCGATTTACCGTGCTGAAATATAAATGGGACTCTTTCAATGCCATCTAGAATGCAATTACAATTTATGGAAGCGCCGAGTTCTGTCAAAAAGGGTCAACAGCTTTTTATTTATTCATTTTACTCCTGATTGGTTTATTTTTTCGATGTATTTATTTGAATATAATATTTAGAAGTAAAATCGCTAGTGCCTGACCTTTTCAAAAAATATTGCACAGTAATTAATTGTCAGACTACAGAAAGTCCGATGAACAAAATTTCGTATGAAATGCAAAACTGTCTTCTGGTTTCTTGCTGGAAAATCTCACTTTGGTACCACTGTACAACGTATAACGGAGAATACTCGTAGTTCAGGCATTTTGATGGGCCCTGACCGAAATATTCCCCTTCGATGAATAATCATAACCAATTTCAGGAGCTTTCGATCAAAATAATTGGTTCGCTGCTCATGCGCCTAAATCGTAGTTAAGCGGTACGTTGGTAACTTCACTCTCCGATGGGTCGGCCCTGCGTCATATTCTCTTAATCAATGTAAATTAGGTTAATCAAGTTATTATCCAATGTTAACACGGCAAATCTACGATTGAAATCGAATTGATACGGTTTGCATGTCGAAGCGACCCAGAATCACCAATGGTCGTGATATCGCACGTGATTTGGGCCACAAAGCTTGATTAATTTATCGTGGACACTAATTGTTGTTAGAAGGTACTATGATGTTATCACATTACCACAAACATACATACACACATGTAGATGTGTGTTTGTATGTTTATAAATGGTATTTATCTACGTATACCGCGTTGAGGTTCATCTAAACTCTCTGAAATTCTTAGGAGACTTGGAGCTCTTTCTCTTTGTTAGTTCTCAGCTTCCATTTCATGTTGAGATACATATTGGATGAATATTGTGAAAATTTTATGTGTGAAGCGAGATTGTGTTTTGAATTGTAGATCAACTAAAACAGAGGATTACAAGCACAATCCTTGTATGTTCTTGTTAGCACTTTCCAAAACTGGGATGAGTCTTTTTCAAAATCATTGAGAGATGCCGCTCAACACCAACGAGAAAAAAAATCATTGATGGATATATCATGAAGAAACGAAACGCTTGTGTTGCAATCATTGCTTGACACGATAGAGATTGGGGGCTTTCATACATGAACCGAATAAGTCCAAATTTTGAAGAAAGAAACCGGTTAAGGTGACATTTTGTTCAGAATCACATGTCACAGTGGTGGTAAGTTTGTTTTGACAAGAAACGAAAAGGTCCCATCCACGGAAGGCTTAAAACAATGCAAGAAGAAAAGAAGTCCACTCGATTTCTACAAGAACGCTCAAGTCCATTGCATGGCAGCATTGGGCTTAAAGGACAAACCGTCCACTTTCTCATACTTACCACCCATATTTCGGGCTGTTATCACAACATATGCACCGCAATGTTATGCAATATCACTTTAAAGAGATTTTTCAATGGAGCAAGTCGTTTGGCACCTAGTTATTATTTGTCAAACACGCCGAAATTCCTGAGGTAGGTACTACTGATTCTTCTTGGATGGTGAAACAAACGAAATTTGAAAAATCAAAACTTATTAACCTTACCCAGTAACACAAAAACGGATTGAAAATAAAAGTTAACAAACTTCATTCCTAAAAACAAACACCTAATAATAATGAAATAAATATACATGAATATACTTCAATTGAAATTCATGTGCTTGAATCAGTCAATGAAATGTTAACAAGAACAAAACAATTCAAATTTTAGAAGACCGGAAGGCATTAGTTTCTTTACCGTTGAAGCTTTCTACAATCTTCTAATTGTCATTGGTTGTTTGGTTGGCGATCAAAGATCTTGTTTCTAGCTGTTGATATAGCTGACGATGACTATAGAAGATTGCCAATTTTGGAATTATTTTTGTTCTGGTTAAAATTGGAGAAAGGAGTTTTACAAAATGGTTGTTTCTAGCGTTTTCCAATTCTTATTTGTCTTACGAATTATAATTACTTGAATGCCTTATCAGAAGGATTCACGGCGATTCAATGTTTTTCTGCCCTATAAAACTTTTGACGGCGCTTTTCACTTCTACTCGGTTGGTAGCACACACCGCTTACTTATGTGTCGTTTCTCCGTGTAATTTCCACAATTTTTTTAAACGCCTCATTATTTGTGAACTACCTATCTGAATTTTGTTTTAATCATTTTTTCAGAAAGTACCTTCAGAAAAATGAAAGATGAATTAGAAACAGTCCTCTACTTACCATGATTACTTGAGCGAATCATCCAAAATCTTCTTATTAATAATGTTAAATTGAGTTGAATTAACCACTGTGTGTGCAAGGAAAAAATTAACTATGCATTTTATTGCGAAAAAACGCGTGATTAATAATATTTCTTTGTTCAGACAGTGCTAGAATTTTTCATTTTTATACCTTTTTTCTAGTATTCGCTAATGGAATTTATTTATTATTTCCAGTATAAGTTTGAGGTGTCACTGTTTATTTACCTAGTTGGGGGTTGATAATCTTTTTTTGGCTAACATTAAAAAAATACAACATCACAATTTTAAGGCGTTTTTTTAAATGTAATCATTGCAAGAGCTTTTTTTAATGAAAATTTGCTGAAAAACACGCAAATTTCCCGTTTTGGGCCAACTAGGACTATCGAAATCGTACAGTCCAAGTCTAGAATTGCAGGTTCCAGCCTTGCGAACAAATAAAATCTAGAACCCCCTGGAACCTGCCAAACATCCACTGTGGACGCAAGTTCTGAAAATAGCATTTGGTTCTGTATTATTCTAATCTGCGAGAGCTCATCCCTTTGCAGAAATGGTTTCTATGGCATCATTCACAAAAATCAAGAAAAAGGTGAACTAGGTATGAAAAGTATATCTATGTTTTTACTTGATCCGTTTTGTCCAATTTCGATCACCATATCTATCATATGTCAAGTTTCTTAAGCCCTTTTCAACCTAGTTGAATATAAAGGCATACCTATTTGGAACCTTTTTGTCGAAATTGACAGCGTTTACGAATGAAGTAATTTGCCGTCAATTTAATAAGGGACGCAAAGTATGAGTATATAACAGCATCATCGCAGCCCCCTCTTGACGCGATAAGCCTTGTTGTAATCCATCAAATGTCGCCAAGCATAGCGCGGACTATCCATCAGCGAGAGCTAAAATGGTGAAAAGGTTGAGATAAATTGGTGTTATTGTGACTTCTCCTCTTCACTTTATTTCGTGACGTGTAGAGGGGGGGATCAGCACGTAATATACGACGCCGCTTAGAGCTTCCAGCGTCATCATTTTGAAAGGACTCGAAAAACTGGCAATCGACCGTTCGCCTGTCAATCCGATTTTCGCGAGTCTGGCACGAGTTTAATTAGAACGGCCGGTTCATTCTGAAGATAGGCCAATTTTATCATTTGAGCGCCGACTTGAACCCTTTTTTTATGTGTTCACATCATCAAACACAATCAAATCATACCGGATTTGTTTCGTGTGTTCTGTACTGCAAGCAGGGAAGAACTGAATAAAAACATTGGCACGTTAAATTAGATTGTTAGTACCTATAACTTCGGGTTTTAGCAACTCGCACGACAAAACTTTACTGTGTATTCATTCGGTTCGATCATTTCAATTTCTTTTTGGATCACCCAAAATTCACCATACGTTTTCTTTGATCGGTTTCTCGGTAATCAAGTTGATCTTTCCGTTGAATAGCCAGGACCGATGATACCGTGAAAGAGTTTAACGAGTCAGTTTCTTTGGAATCTTTACCCCACATCTAATTACGTGTATGCATTGAGAGAATACCATATGGCTCAGTATAGCATACATTTCCTCTGGATCATAAGACGTAAAAACAAGAAATTATCATGTAGAGCGTAATAGAATTACACCTGTAATTATATGAACATACTGCGTGAATTTATGCATTGAAAATTATAAGAGTTATGAAAAAATGACAGCTTAAAAAACTAATTACGTCCATTGGAAACTTCAATAATTTAGAAAGGGTTGTTTAACTAAGTACTTTATGCTAATTATGACGGCTGTCTTAGACTAGGATGAGAACTACCTCAAATAATTGAATTCCTTAGGTAATTTCCGATCAAGATCTCCTGAATGGTGAGCCATACCATTTCTCTCGCCCCCTCTGGGCTTCAGTAGTTGTCCCGTCTGCTTGCAGGCTAAATACTCGTTCAAGAAGATTCCAGAATTGAACTTGCTGGAATATGCTGGATAGGATGCTGTATTACAAAATGTCTTTTCTTTGTACTACGTACGTATACAATTTTGTAATGCGACGCCAGAAGATCAGGCAGGTGTACTACGAGTAGTCCGAGTGATTCAATTCATGAGACAAACGTGTAGCTCTATCTTGCGCTTCAAGTGTCCGCCAACTCCAATACGTCCGGAGCACTGAAGCGGTTGGTTAATGGAAACAATGCCGAGTTCGGACAGCTGCGGTCGTTGCGGAGCTCCCTATGACGCGGACGGATAGCTGGCAGATTTCAGCGGTTTGGTTTGTATTCCTGCCCGACCTGATAGTTGAGAGCCCCAACGGGAACCGCAGGGTTCGCTGAGGTCGCTTGGAAGCTCCAATTACAGTTATGAAAATGGAAAAAGCAGCAGTCAGTGATAAAACGGAACGGGGTCTATTTCCTTGAAATGAATAGTTTACAACGTTAATTTGATTTCGAGATCCGGTCATCATCAATAACATATCGTATCATGTATAGTTGTAATACCCTTATACTCTTGTTGAAGATCTGGTTTCTGTCAAGAAAATTAGTGATTAACTCTGACAACAGATAAGTCGCTTTATTAAAACCTATGTTTTTGCAGTTATGAGGTTGTTTTTTACTGTAGTCAAATGCTGGCTAGGAATGCTAACCCTTGTGTTTACACTACTGAATTGTGTGAGTCACGATTAAATAAAATGTAATTCTGATTAACATGGCTTCACAAATTTCAAAATTGCGTTGCTGAAAGATAAAAAAATGTGGCTTATCAGTTTCTGCTTGAAGTGGGATAGGTAACTAATATGATATACCACATTTTTAGGAGCTTCGTGCAATTTCCATAAACTACAGCATCCGAAACTCTGACTTTATTTTCGATTGATTCCCCTTCCGTCGCCTGATATTATGTATCCAGTCCCCAATAACTTATGGTAATTTGTCAAAGGCCTTGCCATTATCTTTATTTCATTTGTTGATACCTCGGAGAGTCAATTATATTATACTTCCACAGCTTTCAATAAAATAACTAAATGCCTATGATTATTCATCGTCACATTTTTGAACGTTGAATCATACTTTCTTTTTAGTTTGTTATAATGGATTAGTATGAAATAAGTCTGAGATATTATTACGAATCGTAGGAATAATTTCTTGTGGAAGAAAAGACTTTGAGAACCGATCTGCTGAAAAAATCTCGGTTTTGTCAGAGTGAGGATCTCTGGTAAACGTCAGGTGTATTATCTGTAACAACAGTTGGTTAGGGCTCGACGAACAAAAGGCTACAAAGCTATGAAGTGGATAACAAAACTGCGAGTTTGGCAACAGGATGAAACATCTGTTGCAAGAAGCCGAAATCAACCAGTTCTTGTCAACCGGTCGGTCTTTTGCGACGTTGATAATAAAAACTTTTCTGTATGCCGACGATGATAACCAAGACAGCGAGCTCGTCACTCGTGTCCATTAGTGTACACCGACGATTCGGGGAGGAGTAACAGCCATTTGTTTTCTCTCAAAATGATTAGTTAACTTTCTATTAACCTTACGGTTGTCAGGAAAGTAATTTGTACAAGGAGTAATGATATCTTCCCCAATATTGTCAACTTTTGCTGTTGAAATGTTTATTTACCTCGATATACGACAGCTCAAAACTATGAACTCTGAACTTTCTCTGTAATTTAAGTTACACGTTAATAACGAAGCCACCGGTACATCAGTTGGGTTTATAATTGTAGAAGGATTCCATCTCTGTCGCCCCGAGTGAAAATGAAAAGTTTTTCCTCTCTCATGTCCCCCTACAACAAAGTTCGTCCTCCATTCCGTTGGTAACCTCAACTTCTCAACGTATCAAACATCAACCGGTACATGTAACGCGAGTTTTCCTAAATAAGCGAACAACCCAACGATATTAAATAATTCGGATTTAAGTCGCGCAAACCCCGTTCCACCAGAACAAGGGAGGCCATCCCGTGCAAAAAGTTCAGGACGCAGTTGTAGTTGAAAACTCTTGTTCTGGTCTCGGATATCCGAGTAGGTTCTCTTTTTCTCTTTTCCAGGTTCAATGATGGCAAAGCGGCGTAGTTCTTCCTTTAACCCTCTCTTCCCTACAATCCTCCTCTTTTGTTTTCCCATTGCATAATAAGCCCGAGCTTCCCGAAGTTCTGAAGTTGTTTTAATGAATAAGAATGAACTCCGGGGCTTTCCCCCCCTTCTCTGAAAATTAGTTGAAACTGCACAGTTAGTAGTAAGGTGTGCTCAAACCGAATAATTCCTTTCGGAAGTTTCCGCGCAACTTGCGAGCTTGTAGCCTCCCGCTATTGACTAGGGCTCGGGAATGTCAAATACCGGGGATATTGAATTCAACTAATTGCCTCAGGATCTCGTTCCATTATCAAGATTGCGGAACGCTGATTAGGTTTCCCCTCATGCCATTGATGAGAGGCATGTAGTTTGAATTCATCACTAATTGACGAATTTTGCTGTTTTTGTCACGTATGTCGGTACGTTGGTGGTTTCAATACGCAAGCCGACCACAACCTAATCATCCAATCACCCAAGTGTGATTAGGATTGTACATTTGGGTCAGATGGTCATAACCCTCAATCATGAAACCACGCGTTATTTTCTTTGAAACTCTCTCAAAATAATTGTAGCTGTATCATATATGTTGTGGATGCTTACTGAATTGGAACGTGACCAAAACAGTGAAGTGGAATTACCGGAAGTAAAGAATCTATTACAGCCATTAATCACTGCATTGTTTGTTCAATAATAGTTGGAGCAACGGTTTACTAAATGTTTACTAAAACAAATTCAGATTTTACTCATCAAGAAGTTTGTGAAACATATGTAACTAATGCATGCATTACAGGAATATCCATACATCTGGTTTTTGCTAGATCACTCCCATAAACATTAATACGATAAAAAGGACATTATGAGGATGAAAATGGACGAAAATCGGCTGAGAATTGTAAACGGTACGAGCAACACTCAAATGTATCGGGAATCATTCCCTCCATAACACATCCCAACATCTAATTCGAACTACTACCCATTCCATTCACCACCTTTCATAATGAAAATTCAATGTGCAGAAATATGTTTAAAATCTAAACAAAAAATTAACTGAACCAAACTACAATGGTATGAATCGGTCGTGAATTTTCGCTTGAGCAGCGATTGAAAGGAACCCCTCCGGTCAGCAAAAGCAAAATTTCCTAGGTCTGTGCCACAAAAAAGTCAAAATCCGAAAATTTTGAAATTTGTTGCACAACGAGAGTAAAACTGGGATCAAACAAAAAATCAAATCAAATTAGCATCGGTTAAGAATTGCAGGCGTTGACAGCTGTTGTCACTCAGACACAATCACATATATCTTTTTTTACTGTTTCGGTCTTCGAATGTTCCGAAAAGGGTTTGTATTCAGTTATTTTTTTCCCATGTTATTCACCCCTTGGAATCAATTCCAATCGTTTGTACTCTACAGTACAGACAGCGTCCCTCTACTGTGGAAACCTTACTTCAGACGGACGTCCTAAAAAGGCAGTAGTTATGAATAGTAATTAGTAATAATTTTTAATATTCCAAACTATTGTCCATTAATCCTATGGCAGTGTTCAAGAAAGGGGCCTCAGGACAGTCACTGTAAGAAGGTGAGTGGTATCCTATTGCGCGTGCCTTTTCCTGCCCATTTATGGCCCCCTCCCCTCCCCAGTGCTTTCAGAAAGCCCTGAAAATGTGGCTCCCTTTCCCATTTCTTGGTACTGATAAGCTGCAGGTATATAGCCGAAACTGTTTTAAAGGAGAACTAGTCCATCCACCACCTTGTCATACCAACAAACAAATAACTTCATTTACCATCAACATTCGCACCTACAACGAATTATAACAAGGAGGCAATGATGAGTTGCCTTTTTGAAGGGCTCAGGCGATGTGCCTGCCACACTCAATGTCCTTGAAGGTAAAAAGCTTTGCTGTGGACCAAGAAGCTGGAATGAGGAACTGACCATATCCATCAAAGGCGTTATAATTTTTGAAACGGAGAAGTTTAGTTATTAACTTGGTACGTCATCAAACGCGGAAAAGCTAATTTTCTTTTGCTGGGTTCCACTTTCTTTGTCATTACTCCGTAACATCATTAAGTGGATTTGAAACGCCTTTCTCTCTTAACCCTATCCAACGCAGTCCACAACTCTCCGCCAACCCCGAACCCCGAGCGACTCCTAAGTACCCGGTCCGATCTTTTTAAACTTCAAGTGGCACCTCGAGAACGATTTGCTTTGTAACTAGTACTGTGCTTTCCCCCTCCTCTTTTTTTCTGCCCGCGTTTCCGCCCTCAAACAAAGTTGTAAAGTGGTGGATGGCGTTTTCTGATGGGTTTTCCAGGAGAGCGGCTCAAGAACTGTTCCAGCCTGCTTGTTATTCCTCTTTCTACCAAGTTGGGACGATCGGTAAAGCCATTCCGCCAAGTTTCTCCCCACCTCTCTCCTTCACTCTGCGTTTCTTTACCCCCTCTTATTCGTCCTTTTCGTTTTCTTTGCCAATGACGTTTGAATTCGACGTGTTCCGTTGTTCCCGCTTTTTCGTTTTTCTCTGACGTAGAAGAGGAGAGGGGAGGTTTACTTCTTTTTTTTTTTCTAAAAAGGGTCGACTTTTTCTTTGTCGGATTTCAATGGTCGCTCCCGGTGCCCATCGGACTTTCCACACTATTTCACCACGTTGTGATCTTCGTTTCCCAATTTATCAAAAATTGTATTTACAATGAAGCGAGGTATTCAATTGTAAATGCTTTCTTTAACAAATTCGTGTTATTCACACGTATTCATGCGACAGATGCTAACAAACTCATCTTGTGTCATCAATATCACTTTTTTCCTATTTATTTATACAGGTAGTAAGTATTGAATGCAGACAAATTTCACTGGAAACTATGAAAAACAGAAGAACTGATTTTGATCTCGAGAAAACCATTGTAGAACCATTCACTAGTAGGTATAATCAACTTATCCAAAACCATCTCAAATTCATGACCCAAGGAAAATGAAAGAAATGTCGTTGTTTCGTATCAATTTATATAAAAATCATGTATCCTGAGGAGGTAGTAAACGATGGAGTTAATAATCCACATGAAGATTGAAATTCGATAAGTCGTTGGAAATAACCAACTTGCTTGACCGGAATATTTGAGTAGAAAATCGTAGCCGACGTCGATTCTTGTGAAGACAGCAAAATTTTTTGACACGAGTTCCTGGGCGCAGCGGTTGACCAAGGAAGCTGTTGCCCACACATTAGATCCACATATCAGCGGTGCACCCTGAAAAATGATTTTTTGTTTTTCACAGCTCTTTCTGATTTGGCTATTATTTCAGGTAGATTTTTTTTAAAATTATTATCATCCTTTAATAGAAAACTCAAAGTTTGTTTCTATCTACCTATGTTTCTATGGATCTATCTATGTATCTATGTTATTCATGTATGTTCACAATTGACGAATAAACTGCCGGACCAATTTTAACTGGCGCACAACATAGGTAGGTCAGAACCTCCAAAACATCCGTCAGAAACGACGTTACCATTCCCAACCGGTTAGTTTGGTTTTCAAACTTTTGTAATAATTATTATAGCTGCTAACAGACAGTTTGTTAGCCCCGGAAAAGCTACGACAACTAGGAAGCCTTGACGGGTTGCACGGGTTTCCTCTTCGTCTTATATTTCGGTTTATTATTCAATAATAGACCATTGTAATCGCTCTTGAAAAAAAAAGTCTAACCCCCCCTGAAAATTTCGTGGTTTACGTTTCAAAGGGTGTAGAATCCGAATCTGCAATAAAATTTTTTCTTTCGTCCGTCCGCCGTACGCACGATTTCTCCCGAACGGCTGAAGCAAAAAAGCTGAAATTTTCAGAAAAAATCCATGTTGGTCCGACGACGCCCCAATTCTTGAGCCTTAATTTAAAGTGCCCTTTAAGGGTTGTCAAAGTCTCGTAAATCCATAAAAACCTCAAAAAACTCAAGGCGGCCTAAATCTGTACTCTTTTTGAAGAACATTCCATGAGGAATCGAATGAGCCCCTCCCCAGGTCAGTAGGTCAAACCATTCCCGATCTATGGCCCGATTTATGGTGCCAACATTCGCGTTATTTTGGTTTATCATTGTTTTTGTGTTGAAATCAGTAACCTAGTGACGTAGTGATGTAGTAATGTGGATACTGGAGTGAACTCCTAAAAGGCTTTGTAGCCGATACACGGGTTGAAGCATTCTAATAACCATTAAAAAAACGCTGCAAATTCTTTCACTGGGATTTATTATTCAATTGGCTTGCGTTCATGATTTGAATTTCTACTAAACTTTGGAGTGTCCGTGTTTCACAAGTGATAGAGCGATTATTGAATTCCAGGAGGCACAGAAATATGATCAAGTGATCAATCCAAATAGGTATATTGGTTGAGAACAGATTTACGTGATCTATGCATATCTCCTGAAATTCAATAATCGCTCTATCACCCGTGAAACAAGCATGCACCATAGCTTAATAGAAATTCAAATCATGAACGCAAGCCAATTGTATAATAAACCCCAGTGAAAGAATTTGCAGCGTTTTTAATTGTCAATGTTGATTGGTGGCTTGGTGTTTGAATTTCGCTTGAATGGATACGAAAATATACATTCAAGAGAGACAAAAATTTGTATCTGGACAATCAGTATAGACTGTTCCGAAACAAATTGAACAATTTGACTCTTACAGTAATATTGAAAATAGTTTTCTACGATAAATACATTTTACAGGGATAAGCCCCAGGTTCCTCGATCCCAAAGTCTAACGAAATTGATCACCCATTAAACAATTTCCAATAAACTTGGGAAGCGTGATTACGTTGCACCCTCTTACAGTACTAAAACTTTTTTATTTTGACGTTAAAACTGAAACTCGTTTTACGTAATACTAATTAGAACAGCTACCTTCTACAATGGTCGTTGTTAAAAATTAGGCAACAGTCGACTGATCTTCTAAATCTACTTACAATCATTAGATAAGTTTCTGAGGCAGAATGGAATAGTTTTTTTTAGCTCCTATCACTCATTAAGGAGCAATAGACATTATTACTGAATCTATTGTAATAGCTGCTTAAATAATTCATTTTCTAGATCTAGTATTTATGATTATAGTTTTGCCCAATCCATCAAAAAAGAGCGCCCCTAAGTGTACTAAAGTCTACCTGAAAACCTTCGCACGGCGATGCATCAAGAAACCGTCCGCAAATCAGACCCAGACTCGAGGCGTTGATACTCGTGTTGCAAACAGACGGCGCCATTGTGCAGAGAATGATAGTGCAAACGGTTTGGGATACAACTTCCACTTCTAGCCTTAGGAGGTTCTCACTCCCTGCTATGGAAGAGTTGCCAACCCATCCAACGACAGTGCAGATCGCTCTGCGTACTATGATTTCGTTCATGCCTTCGGATATGATTTGCGTGTCCGGAGAGCTGACGGGGAGCTTCGCCAATGTCCCAAGTCTGAAGGTTTCAGGAAAGTACCGGTTCGTGACGCTCATAACGGCGAAGTCGTATGTTTTTTCTAGTATATTACATTTTTCGTGTTCCCTGATCAATAGTGGGAACCGTAGCTTTCCGTGCTCCGGGTTGTTGATCACAGTGCCGGCGATGATCCGGAATTTATGAGGCGGAGCTATGATGGAAGGTTCTCTTCTGCTCAGCTTCCGAAGGCACAGGCAGCTTGTGCTCACCCACCACTCTGACAGCACCATACCAGTACAGTGGCTTACATGTAAAACGTAATGAAAGCCTTGTGATACATAGAGTTTTGATTTCTGTATGAGCTTATACATTAGTTGATGTAGGTACTTAGTCACTGTCGATTAGTGATTGCTTTTGGGTTTTACGTCGAGCTGTGCATAGAAGAATTGGTTGTAGGTGGGTGGATCTGGAATAGTTCTGTGCTTGTTATCATGAACTAGTTGACTACCTACTAAATACGATTCTTTTGTGGAATAAATGAACTAAAATTATTCAGTGCAGTTTTCAGTTGAATCAGTTTTGCTTCTGAATCTACCGGTAAAAAAAGCGAAAAGTTTGTGTTCTCCAAAATCAAATTTTCCACTCGCGTTTTACGTTTTGGACCATTCTGAACAACTTAAAGTAGGTGTCACAGCACGCCACTCTAAACATCGCCTTGATTTCGTGAATCCCTTAAAAAAACTGTATTCTGGGTGGCTTCTTTTAGCACAGGTCTAAGTCAACTGCTGTCCAAACAAGCACACTCGACCCATGATTGATAAAGTTCCTTTTGGTTTATTATTCAATAATAAACCATTGTAATCGCTCTTGAAAAAAAAAAAAAAAAAAAATTTAACCCCCCTGAAAAATTTCATGGTTTACGTTTCAAAGGGTGTAGAATCCAAATCTGCAAACATTTTTCCGTCCGTAAGCCGTACGCACGATTTCTCCCAAACGGCTGGAGCAAAAAATCTGAAATTTTCAGGAAAAATCAATAATGTCCGACAAAGCCCCAATTCTTTATCCAGCACTCTCACTTAATTTAAAGTGCCGTTTAAGGGTTGTCAAAGTTTTGTAAAATCCCTAAAAACCTCAAAAAAAAGTCAAGGCGGCCTAAATTTGGACTTTTTTTGAAGAACTTCCCATGAGGAATCGAATGAGCCCCTACCCAGGTCCGTAGCTCAAACCATTCCCGATGTGTTACCCGATTTATGGTGCCAACATTTGCGTCATTTCGGTTTATTATTGTATTTGTTTTGATTGCAGTAACCTAGTGATGTAGTGAACGTGGACACTGGAGTGAACTCCTAAAAGGGTTTATAGCCGATACACGGGTTGAAGCATCCTGATAACAATAAAAAACGCTGCAAATTCTTTCACTGGGATTTATTATTCAATTGGCTTGCGTTCATGATTTTAATTTCTACTAAGCTTTGGAGTGTGCGTGTTTGTCAAGGTGATGGAGCGATTATTGAATTTCAGGAGGCAGACAAATATGATCAAGTGATCAATCCAAATAGGTATTTTGGTTGAGAACAGATTTACGTGCTCTATGCATATCTCCTGAAATTCAATAATCGCTCTATCACCTGTGAAACAGAGACACTCCAAAGCTTAATAGAAATTCCAATCATGGACGCAAGCCAATTGAATAATAAACTCCAGTGAAAGAATTCGCTGCGTTTTTACAAGTAAGGCATGCGATACACTCGACGGTAGGTCCACACAATTGCCAAATGAGGATTGGCACTCGATTCAGGTGTTACACGGAGGTCAGTGTTTTGTTTAGTTTGGACGTCTTTATACTACGCTTAAAGCTCAAAAATAAAGAGGAACAAATATAATAAATGAATAGTTTCAGTAACATACATATCAGTTGTACAATATACTGTCTTTGGGTCCCCCAACTTTCTTGAATGATGTAGCAGATCAAAACAGTAGTGTGAGGCAACGACATGTTGAAAGATACATTTCGATAGGGCCTCTACTGCTCGATGTAATTGTCGGCCGTGGTAAAGTCGTATAAAATTGATCTACTCCAATGGTTAAAAAATTGAAACAAATAGCGTTTTCATATTTGAATTTCGTTTAGGGAAATTACAAAATGATGTTCGTAGGATGATTTTTGCTAGTTTATGAGCACAACAATATTCTTGAATTTGAAAAACGTTGGGTGTGGGGGACGTACCTTCCTCTTCTAGGTAACATGAACGTGTAGCTATTTTGAAATGTATTAAATAATCTCTAAAGATGTATAAATTAATTTTGTGACTACGATTTATGGGACAGAAGTGCTAACGGGCATTCCGTCAACAGGTTAGCCGAATCTGATCTACAAACAGGTGATTAAGGATCTGTCGGTTGATTCTACGGCGGAAAGAATGACGATAAGGCTGAGTTGAAATTTATATGTGATTATTAGACCGTTCTTCCCCGAATACCATAACAATTTTTTTAGCGCGATCAAACCACTGTAGCCTGATAAAATTATGCTTGTAGGATTTTACGTTTGAATATTGAATTTTCGTTGTGCTTGGATTTGAGAAATCTAGCTCGTAGGGGAGGATGTACAGACGAACTTATAGATTCCCTGAGATGTCATCAAAATCGGAACCAGGAAGGAATCAGGATTGTTACAAGGAACACACACACACATACACACACATGAAACGAAGCGAAAATTATCCTGAACGGTCTAAAACTCAAAATGCGAATGGAAGTGTTGACTTTGGTGAAAAACATTCATCTCCCGAAAGTGAAAACAAAGCTTCCACTACTGCAAGAAGACTCCGCAGCAAACTACTGGTATAAAGCTGCATGACTGAATCTATGGCATCAGCGAACCAAAATGGTTTTTCAAAAGAGAATAATAATACCCCGAAATAGATTAAGCATCGGGCAATCTTGGAGAAAGTTGCAGCTTATTAGGGGAAACTGTTAGATTGGATTAGAAGATCAGATAACGGCAGAGTTTTACTACGGAGGATGACCATCTCTGGAGTTGTGAGTACCTAGGTACCTGTTTTCCGACTTGTTGTTACTCTTGTACTGGATGCTAACAACAAAAGGGAACTCCTGTTCATAAGCCATGATCTTCAAGTTTATCGCGACGCCTCGCACCTCCGTAAGCAACAGTTGCAACGCATTGATTATTAAGCACAATCCGAGCATCCTTGAGTCCGTTAGCGGATTGTAGGCGCAGTGCGGATCTTCACGAATTTATCGCTTCCCTGGTAAATCGACTGCGTTGTACCACCGACTCTTGGATACGATATGGGCTTCGTTGACCAAGATACCATCCGAGTATTGTTCTCCGTCACGCATCGTATTCAGAGCTCGTGAATCTTTTGTAATTTCGCAGCCATTTCATCAAAAGCTTAGCCTTTTTATACTACAAACGTTGGAGTGAAAATCAGCCTGTATTTTTTATTTTAACCTTTTTTATAAAGAAACTGGAAGGGCTCAGCTTTGTTTGTCCATTGCAATAAGTCAACCGTACATGATATTTGTTTGCATTAACCCGGGAACGCTTAAGTGCGTCGTCATTGACGACTTCTTCGCAAGAGGCCGAGTTGGATCATTTGCTTCTTTCTTTGGTTTTCGGAAGACCCCGTGATGAAAATTCCATGTAATATCCTCCAGACTGAGTTTTAATACCTCATTTCAGAATTCGGCCGTGTTCAGATGAGAATTCTCTCAAATCGCGCTACAGTTACTCGGAAAGTGATCGGTATCTGATTGATTCGAGGAGTGACACTCCCTTTGCCACTGCCACCTTCTTACCCATTCCCGTGAATGGGCAGACTCTGTTTTGCTCATAGCGCGTAAACGGTTGGGGCTATGGAAAACTGAAAAGAGTCCATCAGAATGGAAATTTCAAGGGCTACAACCACAATTTTCGATATCTCGAACGGTTTTCGAGATAATTCAGCTTTACATCGATAAAAGGCGAAATAAAGTGAAATAATGGCGGAGCATAGCTCTTAAAATTGCTATATCTCCGCCAAATGAAATTCACACACAAAACCCGTAAGGGGCATTGTAAAACAAGTAGTTATAAACATTTTAAGACCTCGAACGCCTAATTTTATTGAGCAACTCGGGAGAAATCGAGTTTTCAAGATTTGTTATCCGCCCAACAAACAGAATGGACGCTCAGCCGGTATGCAGGGTCCGTTGCGTTCTTTACTTTATTACGAAGAAAATCATACCGCGGTAGCTTAATTTGATCGATTAGAACCGAAGATATAGTCAAAAAACCATGTTTACTAACTGTAGTTAACCATGTTAACTTCCAAAAACAGGTAAGTTGATGAACATATCCCACTTGAATTTCACCCAAACTTTTGAGTTGATACGGTACCGAACGTTTAGCTTTCGGGCAGGTAGGTAATGATTTATCATTCAGTTAAAGCATGGAGAGGTACCAAATGTAAATTCGTTTGGTGAAATCCATCATTTTTCGTCCCTTCTAGAATTCAATAACACAATCTCAAACTTACAATGAGAATTTCATTTTGGTCAGACATCCCTGAAATGATCAACCTGAATCATATCACTACATCAACAAACAAAGAAAATTGAGGATCCATTAGTTAATTTTCTGGTCGTTACTCGTATTTTTGTAGGTGTCTACTTTTCTCTGCATCCAAATATGAATTTCGCCAAATAAATGGATGGTGAAAAATATGAAGTAAAATCGCTAAATATTATCATTAGAAAGCTGATACAATTCACAAGTTTTCTTGAAATTTGACAAATACCAGCGCGTTATTTGGAAATTATGTTAACGCCCAAGTATTTTCAGAAACTCAGTTTCTTTTGTTTTTTTTTTCCAATTTTTGATGTTTAAGCGACAGTTGCGGTCCTTAGGAGTCCGGTTTTGGTTATCTATGTGCAGTAGTCGAGTAGGAAATTTTATACTGAATCCGAAAATATGGTCATTGTAACATTGAAAAAAGTGGTTTAAAAGTGTAAAGACGTTGGTTTTTATGGCGAAAAACGTGGTTTCGTAATAATATGCTGAGTAATAACAATTTAAAAACCGATATTTCGGTAACAGAGTGAGATAGGACACTCGTTCTGGCTTGTTTGTTCTATATATTGTATGCTGATCAACTGGAAAAAATTTTCGTCACTTACCTTGTTCCACCTTCAATACTTGAACCACCTGGGTACTTTTCTTGCCCGTCCGCCTCCCATAACTGACAAATTTTTCCAGATTCGCATTTAGTTGTTTTGTATGAGATTTACTGGAAAAACTAATTTAATTTCGGTACTTTCTCTAATCTTCAAGATGTAGGCTCTTTGCGAATGTCCTCATCCATCCAGCTTCAAGGCCTGGTCGTATATTTTCTCTTATTTGGACTGCGATGCGGTTGGGTACAAGAAGGAAATGCGGGTGACTTCAATGGGATCACGAGTAGCCCACATCCCAACGTCCTCGGCTAATTCAACAGCAAAGGCTCTCGGAGCTGGTCCAGCTGAGGTTAACAGCTCTGAGGTTAACGCCCCTTACGTCAGCCCTAACACATCTATGGACAGTTTGTTGCGTACCACCATATCATCAACTTGAAAAAAGTGAATGTACCTTGTTGTCGTCATAGTGAATGAGGTTGATCATCACTCATTCGGAATTTCTGTGGATACATATCCATCAAATGCTACCTGTACTTTAATATCAGACAGTGTTCAATTATTGAAAAACGTTTGTGCTTACCAGTGCCAGAGTTTAGTAACAACTTGTTCAGAAATCGAATGTTGACCTCTCTCAAGCCTCCAAACTGAACAAATAAGTGATCACTAAACAGTTGAAATTTCAATTAACAAGATACTATGCACTCAGATCTCGAGTAGCCTATGATTCAGCAATTCAGATTAGGGGGAAGTGCCCAAAAATCCCATTTTGATTGAGGGAGGAGCCACAGGAAATCGTCATTTGATTCAGTGATACTTAAAAGATGAGTAAAAGATACTTAAAATCCGATGCAAAACTCACTTTTGTGGCAAGTCACCTTCACGTCAATTTCACATTTAAATTCCGGTATCTGCTTTCAAATGACATTTTCTTTAAACATTTGTTCGGAAACATATTTGTTTCTTTTACTAACGTTGGGAGGCTGAGACTCTGAGAAGTAAAAGTTACAACACCTATTCATAATGAGGAAAAAAATAGGAAAAAAGTAGTTTTTTTTTCACAAACTATCGGAATTTGATCTTCCAACTGATTTATCGCGCTCTGAGTCATGTTGAACGTTTCATATTTTGCTCTAAGGGAATTTGAACACATCCTTCCAAAGATGTCCTCTTAATTGCTTTTAGGGGGAGTAGTTTAAGGGAGTTATAGCAATATAGAAGACTCAAGATCAGAAACACAAAACATAAATAAAGCATTTTTCTTTGGAAATGAGCAGTCAAAACGAGAAGTTTTATGAAGTTTTTTGCGGCACACCCTGTATAATGTTCTTCTATGTAATTCATCATCAATAATCAATAATTAATTTATTGGTTATCTTCTCGTGATGATTCACTTATCTTCTGCCTTTTTTTCGTTACAGCTGTTCAATTCAAGTTTGAATGTCTAATTTATTCTCTAGTGAAGAGAAAGGGAATCTCGCATACCAGCTGGTTCCCCCGTCCAGGCGTAGGTACTTCACAACCTAATCGAAATGACAGTTTTAAAACGGCCGAAGGCGATGGTTCTTCGAACCGAGCGATGAATCGGACGTGTGTAATCGAAATCTCTGCCACCGCGGTCACTGGTAGCCATTCCAGTGAAAGGGATGCTTTATAAATATTTATGTGAACTATACCCACCCACTCTGTTTCGGATCTGGACAATCGCTCTTTCAGCCTACGTGCCTACTTATCTAAATCTCATGAGCCATTAATAATGAGTATAGGCAGAACCTCTTTTTATAAGCCGTTAAAAAATTTAAGATAAAAAATAATTGATGATAATGTGCGTAGTTTCACAAGAGCTCGGCAAATGATTAAAAACAGATGTGGAATTTGTTTAAGATACCATTTATATGTTCATTGATTGGAATCCGATCAGAATATGATCTAGGCCCTAGCCAGAGGTGTTACGCACTCCGAAATTTAATACGCATTGTCAGTGTATTGAGTCGAATCTCGCACCATTTATTGCCTTTGATAGATTTTTATTAGATTTTAGATCTTATAGTTTCACATGAAGTCAGTTTGACATGTCATCATTCCGCAAACAATGTAGTTCATTTTAGGAATAAAGTTTTTTTCTACAAGATACTAAAATATGTACAAAAGTCCCAGTCATGCATGATGTCTATAAGAGCACGTTTTTATACATTTCCACCATTTTTGGTTTTTACGTATCATATATCATTTAACAAGTCGTTCATCTTTATAATTCATTTGATTTTATTCGAAGATTTTTTTAGTTGGTATCTTTTTTTCATTTTCAACAATTTTTCAAGCATTTTCGACCATACTTCATTAAAATGCCCATGACCCCCTAATTTACTCAATAAATTATATTTTTAATTATATCGCTGAAAAGAGCTTTAAATTGTCTCTAATTTTCATTCCATGAAACTTTCTCCTATGCCACGTCGTACACAGTTTTTTCTAGCCTGAACATGAGTTTTTGTCAACCTTCTGCTTTTTTTTAAACAATTTTCAATGTTGATTTACCGCTTTAGAATCCATTGGAAAATTAATGAGCTCTACGGTAAAAACATGTGAATTTCACCAGATTTCCATCGGTCTATTAAATTTTTATTTCAGGGTAGTTTGCAACAGAAACATTGGTGTTTGAACGAGGAGAAACTTGAATTGGACAAACAAAATCAGCGTTTTGGCATGAGATACAGCCTCTGGCGTTGGATGAAATTAAGGGGGGAGGGGGATATAACTACGTAATTTTTCTCGCTGAATCGAATGACGAGTTTCTAAAACTCTCCGAATGATTAAAGTCAAAGAAAGAAGGGGTGGGGGTGATGTGTAATTCAGAATTGAAAAGAGGATGTAATCTGTAAAATAATCTTTTTATTCTCTTCCAAAAAACAAAAACCAAAATGATTAAAAAAATATATCCAACTTTTAGAGGTTTTTTGTTGTACAATTCACATTAGCTGTTCAAAATATTTTGTTTTCTAGAGATCGCAACTGTTTTTTCTTTCACAATTAACCCTTCTTTCCTTGATTTTAATCGTCCGGGGAGATTCAGAAATGCGTTCATTCGATTCAGCGAGAAAAATGTTGGTTTAATCGGAAAGGGAAAAAAGTTGTGATCTCTAAAAAAAAATAATCATTTGAACTGCTGTTGTGAATTATACAATTAAAAAAAATGTAAAAAGAAGTTGGAAATAACTGAAAATAACTTGGAAATTAATGGTTTTTAATTAGGTATTTTGGTTTTGTTTTTTGCAAAGAATAAAAAGGTTATATTTCAGATCACATCCTTTTTTTCAATTCGGTGGGTGTGTTACCCATCATACCCACCTTTTCTTTCCTTGATTTCAATCATTCCATTCAGAAATTCGTTCATTCGATTCAGCGAGAATAATTATTTAGTTAACTATATCGCACAATCCATCCAACACCGGAGGCATTATCTGAAGCCAAAACGCTAATTTTGTTTGAAAAATCCAAGTTTTTCTTCGATTGAACACCAATTTTTCTGGTAAAAACTACTGTAAAATAAAAATTTAACAGCTGAAGTTAAATTTAAAAGCTGATGAAATGTAGATGTTTTTACCGCAGAACTCATTCATTTTCCAGTAGATTATTTAGTGGTAAATCAACACTGAAAATTGTTTAGAAAGCAGATGATTGACAAAAATCCGTGAACGTGTCCAGGGCACTCTCGGTTTGTAAGAAAATGGTTATCCGTTGCATCATAGTTTTCTTTACGAGGCCGGTTGTGTCTGGTGACATATGATGGCTACCCGTAAACAGCAACCGTGACGAAGGGCATAAAACCACATTAACAAGCCATCTGACGCCTCCACATGGCTCAGTATCGAGGAGTAGTGAATGCTTTTTTAATGTTCTTCGGATGTCGTGTTAAATAGAAATTTAGTATGACGGATATTTTAATAAACGCGTTGGGAACCGGGTTACTTATATATCTGTTATAGTCAATGCGTGGAATCCGAAATGTGTGTGAAATGATCAAAACGGCTAGTCAATGTATTTCCACAGAAGGTCATCACCCACATTGGCTGAAGAGTTGATTCAAAAAAAATGAGTGGGATACGATTGTTTAGTTTGTTTACCGTTTATCAATATCAAAAGTGGAATTTAGGGTGGATTGACCCGAAAAAAAGAAGCTAACCCTATTTAAAATTTGTTGATTTACATAATATAATGCACAGAATCTTAAAAATAAAATAAGAAAATCCATCTTTATTCATGCAACTTGACCAAAGTATGGCTGGAAGTCACTTGCGGGGTCCAGTTGGGACTGGAACCTCGGTACCACTTTTAGACAACCCAGAAAGGGAACATTTGAGGGCTGAGATATAAAAACCAGAATTTGAAACACTTCATAATAAAAACCGATGATTTTGGGTTATCTTTGGTACAAATTGTTCCAAAAAAATCGAATTCATCACCCGGATCCTTAAAGATTAGATCTGATTTTGTCAAAAAAAACGTCAACACGTATGTGAGTGAGAAATGATGTGAACAGAAACGCCTCATAAACTACAAAGATCGAATCGGCTAATATAACTTCAATGGAATCATCTCTTCTCTATATTTGTTGCAAAAAATGAAGTTTATCAGGTATATCTTTGTTAGCTGTTAGGGAAGTGTAGCTTAGCTTTGCATCTTATTTTATCATTAACTTTCATTGGGGGGATGCTTACTCCTTTGTCGTCATACTTATTCTGATACTCGAAAATCTGTTCTGTTGCGCACAGAAAAACTATAAAGTATCATTTGATTAATTTTGTATTATTTAATTAGTGCTTTCTTCTTTTACATGACATACCATCGCTTTTCTTTCATAATGTATTCCAGATATCTGCGTAGAAAGGCTATCTACTCAGTATCGAAATAGTAACCCTTTGTGTAATGATTGGCAGTGTTTCAGCATATAGTGGGGAAAATCCGGGAAAAGCGGGAAATATTTTATAGGTAAAATAATTGAGATCTGCCATGACAGCCTGGATATATTTTATTTCACTGCATCGCACTATGGGGAGATGTGAATGACACTTGGGTTCTCATTACGGTAAACTACGACCCGCAAACAAGCCATTTACTCGCGAATAACTAATAACCTCGCGGATAGAGCTAACCCCAACAAATCTAGCCTCGGGAGCCAGGATTACGATCAAGTACTGGTTATATGGATCAAGCCGGCTAACGACATCGTTTCGCATTAATAATTCATAAGCGCCACCCGACCAACTATTGATCCCGATTATTATAGAGATGGAAAGGTTTTTGGAAAAGCGTTTCCTTATTTAATGACTTGTCAATTAGAATTCAATTAGTCATTCGACGGGAAGGGGGAGCACTGTGGGGATATTAGATTGCCGAAGCATCTGTCTGCACTGGCTTTGTGTTATTGGGGTACCGTTGTTGGTGGAGGAAGGGAAAGCTTGATAATGGGGTGCCCGCATGTTCACCAGGCCCTCCCTAGACATACAAATATTCTCCGTTCCCCAGTCCCGGATCAATAGTTACTATCCTCTTTCTAACATTCTACTTAGATAGAAGGCCGTTGTAGCTATAAAATGAAGGGTGACTCTAGACATTCGTTTTAAGAAGACGTATGAAAATGGCAATCGAAATATTACACAAATAAAAATTGCAATTCGGCCATGAATCAATTCATGAATTTGGCATTACATTTCAAAATGGGGACGACAATTACATGGGACATGTTCCCACAGGCTTTGGCACTAATTCTACATGTAACGTAATGACACAATCACGTTGAAATTGATTCTCAGATTATTAGATCCTTCTTTGCCGATTACCTTCAAAATTTGAAGAAGATCGGAAAACTAGAACCAGAGAGAATGATGCTTGGAGTTCTGGGATACCATAGATTGATATTTATAGTGGAGAGATAGTTTATTTACATTATTTTACATGTTACATTCTTCAATTGAATAATAACCGATTACCGAGCTGGATAGTTTAACACTGTGGCCT
The DNA here is from genome assembly GCA_031894815.1 of Creontiades dilutus. Taxonomy (NCBI): domain Eukaryota; kingdom Metazoa; phylum Arthropoda; class Insecta; order Hemiptera; family Miridae; genus Creontiades; species Creontiades dilutus. The sequence goes on along the minus strand of JAVIWC010009611.1, from coordinate 1,154,662 downwards.
TGCTCGGAGTTGGTTCTTACTTAAAATTTATATCAAGTACCTGTAACACTATATTTACACCGCATTAATTATTAAAATTTCGATTCAAATTCCATGGAATGACGTACTTAGTAGTTATATAATTTATATTTCTGTTAATGATATGAAATCATTAATTTTCGTTTCTTATTAGTTGAAAGTTTCTTTTTGAATAGCTGTTCACTATTTATCTTCTCTAGATTTCTAATTTTTTCAAAATCTTTATTTACTATTTGCATGCCTTCGTATTTTGTCGTCATTTGAGCCAATGTATTTTTAACTCTCGGCAACTTTATTTTGTAAACAAATGACCTGATACCCTAATTTCGTCATCTGCTCGTTATCCGTGTATCAATTGTTTCCATTGCTCGACAATACCTACTTCAAAATGTTCTTCTGGCTTTATCTGAATCCGCTTTAGGCATACTTCCATTTTTTTTTTAAATCCAACCACAATGCATGTTCGAACATAACATTTTATTAAGAATAGCGAAACTATTGATAAAATGATGGTATTCTTTCTTGATAATATGACTCACGTTTCCATGCTATCCCTAATTTTCTGGATTTGTTGCAGGTACGTGTTTTATACAAGTAACCATACCATGATCCTCTCTACTAGACCGGTAAGAGATTTTATGCTTGATAATTTATTTAGGATTGGTTAGGTTGATTGAGGCCTCTAACAACGATTTGTATTCCAAAATCTTGGGAGCTTTAAATGAATCATATGAACAATACAATAGATTATTTACGGAAAATTGCATATAAAACAGTTTTTGATCAATTACTATCAAGTAAACTTAACTCAAGATTCATGTTTCTTTTCAACTTCGATAATTAGTTTCTTCTGATTCGACTTGATACTTCTGAGAAGAAGGTGAATAAGAATTTTAATACATTTAATATTAAATTTGGTTACAAGTATCTTAGAAGTGTTTCTTCCTCTGGCAGTTTTTTTAAACGGGAATGAAGCAAATTATTGTTTTCTCTAACAGAATTTTTAGTTCTTTTTACAGAACTTCTTGATTTTTTTCAATTCGGTATACAAACAGAAGCCTGCTTGGCGTAACAATGCGTATGTAGATTTCAGGTCTGGGAATGTGATATTTTTGTGCGATAATTCGGGTATCGACCCTGCTCATTCTGGAGTGTAGGTGGAGTGTATCACGCTCCTCCGGCGCGTCAATACTGGAATTAGAGCATATCCAAGGAAATGTATGTGAACATTCTTCTGCCATATAACAGATTGGCCAAAGGACGGACTCCTTAACAGAACATTCACAAATTTATATCCCAGAATTTTAGCACAATCACTACTAATCCTCGGCTTTAACTATAAAACCCGATAACTAAACAAACGACGTCCACAAGACTGACGAATTACTTTTAAAAAACCCTACTGCTCAAGTTTGAGAGATGTTTGGGGGCTCGTTCAATTCTGAATAAATCTCTCTTCCTGAGTCAAAAGTTTAGTTGACCAGTGGTGAACATCTTACCATTAGTTCAACATATTGCCTTTGTAACTTACGCCCCTTTCTGTATATCATTGAGTTTGAATAACTACTAATGCAATTAGTAGGTACAATGCAGTGCGATTGCAAACGCCTCTGTGCACATTTTCGAGAGTCGGGATGAGAATTTGATCCAAACCGTTGATCTAAACAACCTGCTGATCAGCGAGGAAGGGCCTTCAAATTCGGAAATTGAGAACCTTAGTATGTTTGCAGCTTTTTCTTTAGTTTGATTAATTTGCTCATCAAACGTTTGTTAGGCACTGCCCTTGTATAATGAACTTGATATTGATTCCTAAGGTGGAGACTATTTGGTTGTCATATTGACAATCTACTAAACTATGAATATGAATAGAAAATTACGCTTGCTGTGTTTCCGAGCTCAAATAGAATCGATAGGATTCAAGTTCCTTCTGGTGAGTGGATCTATTCTTTTTTTAAATGTTATTAGCCGTAAAATTTAAGCTTGAACGTAGCTGTACACAACCTAGGGAGGTGTGGATCTGAGAGTGAATGTTCAATACACGTGTCATCAACATAAAATCAAACTGTATATACGGAAACTCAATTTATGGGCACCTCGCCGAAAAAGGGAAAAAAACGTTTCTTCGACGACCCTCTCATTCGTTCTGACGAGGGAAAAAGGTAGGAAAAATAAAACGGAAGAACATCAAACCAATTTTTATCTCCTAAAGAAAGTTGGAAATAAAGTCTCGGCCATAACCCGAGCCCTACAGGCTCAGCGGTAGGTTACCCGATATCTATAACGCCTTGATTTACGACATCTTCAAAATCATTTGACCCAGCTGCCGCGGGGAAAGATGCCAGGCCGGAAACTTCAAGTTCACCCGTCGTTGAGCAGTTTAAGGAACTTTCAAGGATTGGGCTCTTTTGGGGTTAGGAGTCTCAACTGTTAGTAACTTCTTTTCACCGTTGAGCAACGAGGAGACACAATAACATCATAGCTTCTCTTTTCGGTGCTTGGAGATTAGCAGCTTGGTTTTTCTGTATTGGCTTCATTTTAACGATTCACGGCATGTGTAATTTTTCACTAAAACTCTGACTACAAACTTTTAAACTAAACTATGTTTTAGGACTCAAGTATCTTCTTTCTGTATTTTTCAACTTCCTGCATTGCTTACTTTTTTTGCACTAATGTTAATCCAACTAAGATTAATGTTGTTTTAGGGCTCTAGTGGGTTTGTCTGTAGATTTGCAATATATGGACCGTTAAATTTGTGATGGATATGGTTAGTTGGCCCTTCCCGATTCGTAAATCCGTCGCCTTAGGGTACCTACACGTTGGAGCCGGGATGTACGATGGTAGCTGGGATGGTAGCTTACTCGCTTACTAGATGGGTACCTGGCCGGTTCCATCTGCGCCTACTGGCTTATTGCTTGTTGTCATTCAAGATGGAAGATGATGAGATATTGTTTCTCGAAAGTGCGGCTACTAAGTGGTTTTTGATGTTTATGAATGAACGTGAGTTTAATGTTCATCCTGTGAATTTGGAAAGGGAACGATACGGTGAGTTTCATCATTTGTATAAGAAGTTGAGAAACTATCCTGATAGGTTTTTTGAGTATTTACGTATGGGGACTGACACCTTTAATTATATCTTGGACTTAGTAACCCCCAAACTACAGAAAAATTGGTGCAATGTTCACACCAATCCCATCACACAAGAAGAACGACTTGTAATTACATTACGTTACCTAGCCACTGGTACGTCTTTCAAACATCTATCCTTTTCATTTAGGATGGGTGCCTCAACAACCAACTTCCACCTAGCTTACAGCTATGTAAACAATCGGGGTAACTATTATAATTCCAACCATCCAGGATCCCTGCGCCCATCGAGGTAACCAGCCAGGCTTCACTTACCATTGAATGAGAGTATTGTTACATAGCGGTAATCGAGTAAGCTACCGATCCCAGCTACCATCGTACATCCCGGCTCCAACGTGTAGGTACCCTTAGGAGATGAATCAGACGCCTTTAAGTGTCTGTGTCATCCTGTGAGCTTTATGCTGCATTCAGCTCAATGGAAGGAGCAACTATACCATTCCATCACCCTTCTAATTCGATGAATATTTACATATCTATTCTGGTACGAATTCATTCTTTTGAATTTACCACAGTTAACTTCCCCTTAGTGAATGGGAAGGATTCATCCCAATTCATCATAGATAACTACCGATAGGAATGAATGGTTAAATAACATCGAGTTAACAAGTCTTTATGTTATGATTTTCAGCATAATGTTAGTGCCTTAGGGTGTTGTGTTTTGGGTTGGCGGCCTCAGAAACGGAATCACTGAGGATGGTTTTGTCGTCAGGGAGAATAAACGTCTGCCGACGAATTGTCATCAGCATTCTCGAATTACGTAGCAAGATGTGCATCATTGGTTTGAGGTATATTAGTGAGGTGGAAAATTCACGTCATTCTAGTGGAATCTCTTTCACAATCATGAAATTCTAGTTTTAAACATGTTTTAATTCTCTACAGAAAACAGGAGAATTTTCGAGTGAACAAAGTTAGAATATTTTGTGCCTGAACATAAACTTCGAATAGCAGTACAGGGGATCGATATAATGTATGCTACTGTCTAATATAAGGGTTTTTGCAACAGTTGAGACAACCGAACAGCAACATAGAACGTTCGAAATGGGAATCTACGGACTATTCGTGCCAACAGATTTTAGAAATCCGTATACAAGGTTTCCACCGACGTTAATTCAAATCGCCAAATTTCGGTAAGTTCCTGACGGGTAAAACAGGACTTATACCACCAAATGATAACGTCATGAGTCTTAATTCGCCTCAAGAATGCTATGAAGAAAATATTTAAAAACCGCCCATCCCAATAAAATATTGGGACTATTAAGGTTTGGAACTTTCAATGAAATAAATCGTCAATTTCGGTGTGATTATGTGCACTTTTGAAATTTTAAAGGTGGTCGGTTAGAGATGATGGATGCTCTTTGAAATGGGGTACCCGCAAATTGTTACGTTCTTTATGTTTTTCTCTTTTCGGCGAAGAGACTGCCCAGCGCTATCCAAAAATTGTCAACCGCGTCACCATTAAATTTCATTGTTTAACCTCATTTTCGTGAAGTTCACAAGAATTATATTAGGAGAGTTGAGGTTATTAGTCCTTAATTGTTTCAAAAGGCGCAGCTATGGGGTGATACGATTCTTATTACTTTCCTATCAGTCTTACCAGGAATTCAATTCGATGCTTATCTGCTCCAGAACTCACTGTAAAAACTAACCAGTACTTTATCCATAACTGGTAAATATTCCGAAATCATCAAATATCCAGGCTTTGTGTGCAAAGACTTGACCATCCGCTCAAGTGTTAAATGCATATATTACTATTACAATATTAATGAAGAAATATACAGAAATCAGGTTAGACTGTGCATCTTTCACAGTTCCGCTCATTCTGAACCTCAAGAATTTGATCCCAACGTCCAACCTCGTTAGAAGAATTATCTTCTGATAGTTTGATTGGGTGCAGGGCTCCACGTCTAGCACTGTCGCCCAAACGTTTGTGCCACATATCAAGGGAGCGCCTAAAAAACCATCGCAAGGAGTCCAATTCATAGCGCGTGCACAGATTATACCCAATCTTATCGGAGGCCAAAGGCAGAGAAATGGCATCCTTTGACATACGACTGCGCGACATTCTGTAATCATAACGGTGTGTCATTGAGTCACAAAAACAGTTATGGGTTAACATATCTGCAAAATAAGAATGGGGATCGGCAGCTAATCAAGCTTTAGCACTGCCACCACCTGTACGAAACACACCTAACAATATGGACATCAATGTGCACTCTTCTAATTTCAATTCGGTGTGATGAAAGTTTATTAATCAAAAAGTACCTAAAGAACTATTGAAAACTATAATTAGTTGCATTATTATTTTTTTAAATATATGTACTCATTTATTTTTAGTTTCTCGGGGTGGGAGCATTCCCTTAAACATGAGAGGCAGTTGCCTTATTCGGCCATGAATCAAACCTAGACCAGAATTTTTTGTTTCAGTACCGATGCCCCGTATAATGGAGTATCCATCTTTCTGGACCCCCATTTGTCAACAAAAGCGAAGATTTCCGAGTTTTTTTGTACGAATGGACTAAAATTGGTTTAAAGAGATACGATATTGATTTAGTTCGGTCTAGTTTTCTAAATCCTCACTTACAAAATAACTGAATATGGCCCACTTACAATAAAACATTTAGCGCGTTCGAACTAACAGAAATTGGGGATATTACAGGAAATTATCTTTCACCAGCGCGCTGTTCGAGTTTAAGCTCCAACGAGGCAATTTGGGCTTAAACTTTGCTGATCTCCATTAGCCGTGATACTAAAATGACTGCTAAGCATTGATTGGTTTTCTAGTGAGTTGTGAGTATTGAAGCTGAATTTGCGCTAGTTGGCATTTCCTATTGTTGTGGTTCATTATTTTCAGTAACGAACTTCCTAATCAACGAATTACTCAACTGTTATCTCAGGTGATATTGCTAAATCTTCACTTAACACATCTTCCAACGTTCGGAATGTAGTATTCAGGGGATTCAGGATTCAAGTGGGATTATGTCTCGAATAAAACTACATCACAAGCGGTTGTGTGGGCAAATGAACTCGCTGACCGTCAGATGAGTAGTTTATCGGAAAGTATTTCACAAAAAAGATGCATCGTACATCGGAGCACTTAATGTTAACGATCATTGCTCATCTGACCTGTGGAATTTTCCAGTAGTTGAACATAGAGAGCTAGTTGGCGATTCGCTCCTGGGCTCTCAACGTTCGCCCAGCCGACCACAGTGCAGACCGCTTGGATATGTATTAGTATGCTCAAACCTTCGCCGATGTAACGACCGAGGGTCGAGGCCACTAAGACAGGAGAAATCTAAAAGAAGGGATGCATTGTAAATGAAGTAGATAATACAAAATCAAGAAAATTATAACATCTACTATTGAAACCTCACGGTTTCCATATTTATAAAAGGTAGAGCCCATACGAAAACCCTAACGAAGCTATTTTAGCACTTGGTCAAATTCAATAATGAATGATTTCACGGAGAATATTAGGTTACTCTATTGAGGAATCCAACATTGATGCTTTAAAGGTTTGAAAGGAACGGAAATTCGATCATTTAGTCCAATGAGACGAAAGAACCAATAGACATCATACACATTCTAGTAGCAAATTAATATTTACTTACCACTTTGTACAATTAGATTGGATTCAGCACTGTGAATATTGGTGGAACATATATTCGTAACTAGTTTGCGAAAGTGAACATGGTGAAAATGAAATGGCTTTATGTTTGATCTGACAACAGGCAATACGTAGAATTTCCTCACTTTTGCCTGAATGGAGGTATGTTGATGTGCTAGAACAATTCGAAATTGTTAAGAGTGATAGGTCAGGAAAATGTTTAAATGAGGTTATTTCTCAAAATATTTCACCACTATTGGGTTCATTCTTGCAATAACTTTGGCTTCCCCTCTCCATAATGTTACTGTTTGTACCTCTTTCACTTTTAAGCCTTGAGTGGCATTGGTTGGTCCTCTCCGTCCCTTTCACTTCCCTGATCCAATATGATTCAATCTCCTTTCACTTGGGCCTATATAAGATGTGCTTTCTGTGATATACCTTCAGTTCATGTTTGTTACTGATGATGACCTTAATCGATTTAACTGTTTAACTTAATATTTTCGTGGCAATATATACGGCGTTCTATCTCCGTTTTTATTTTCATGAGAAAAGAAGGTCAGACGACACCAAAACCAAATAGTCCTCGCAAAAACGAGCACTGATGTGACAGATGATACAAACCAACTTTCGCATAACAAATCTGTAGAACAACGTACAGGAAGAATTATGTTTATAGAGTCAAAAACTCGCAAGACATTTTAGTATGTAAAAACCAAATAGTACGAGACAGTTATAGTATCGATAACTGATGTAAACATTGTAGCTGATGCTTGATACTAAAACTCTTATGTTGGCGCATGCCCAGAAACTGCTACTATACTGCCATATGGGACTCCATTCCTCACAATTCCTGTAATCAATCACACTATATAAAGACGAGCTTATCAGAGTATATCGACGTTTCAGGGGGTGGTAACGCCGGGCGGGTGGAATTCTCTCTGGACCTGATCCCCCCAACCCCGCCAGAGAAGGGGAGAGGGCCCCAGCGGGGGGAAGCGTCTCCCAGGGCAAGCGATGTGGTCCTCTCCTCGGGGATTTGGGATATACGATTTTTTGACTTTTCATATTGTTATTATACTCCCTCATTGTGTTATTCCCCTATTTCTTTTTAACCTGCGTAGCAGGGCCATTAAAGTAGTATGTTTATACAATTAATATACCTACACTAAAAATAAACTTCAACTAAGATGATAAACTACCAATATTTTTTCTGCCAATCATTTGTATAATAAAATAATATAGACATATATTATTCGTTGGATTGCAAGCTTTGCGTTGTTCTATTTCCTTAATTTTTTTAAGATCAATTTGGTTAGTTAGTATTTGATATATAGGAGGTTAATATTTTTTTTAAATATTAATTTGGTTGGGAAAGTATTAATTTGGATGGGAAAATTATTAATTTGGTAGGGAAAAGCATTGATTTGGATGGGAAAAGTATTAATTTGGATGGGAAAAGTATTAATTTGGTTGGGAAAAGTATTAATTTGAATGGAAAAAGTATTAAGTTTATTGGGAAAAGTATCAATTGGGGAAAGTATTAATTTGACTGGGAAAAGCTATAATGAGCGGATTATCATCAATCATCTTATAGACTTGCTGACAATTCAGTAGGCGAATAAAATCACCACAAAGGTAACATCAACGAAGAACGGTAAATCTCGACAGAAGCAGGTTATCCTACAAAGTGCGATAGCGCCGCGAGAAAGCGATTCTAAAGTCAAACCACGCGGCACGAGGGTTTGCCGCGACAAACGTGCTGACTAGCGCGGTGCCGCGCTTTTACGTATGACAATTCCATAGAACAGCACAGTTTGATCGATTATAGAACAGCGGGCGTTGGTGGCCCGCGCGCTCGGGTTCGTTTCACACGTATGACCCTGACGCGTCCGCGGCTGGCGACTTCTTCATGTAGGTACACACACAGGACTGTGTGTGTGGACTGTGTGATTTCGAGCCGCGCTGTGGGAGAGTGCTCTCTCAAGAGGCGCGGCGCGGCAGGCGGCCAGCGGCCCTGTACCTAGGACTCAGCTTCAGTTTTCATCATCAGCATCATCATCATCATCAAACTATCTAAAGACGAAAATATCAGAGTGGGTAAGTAGGTAGGTATATCCCCTTTTCAGGGGGTGGTAACGCTGGGCGGGTGGTGTTCTCCCCCTTACCCCCACCCAACCCGGCAGAGCGTCTCCCAGGACTTGGGACGTACGATTTTTTGTTGTGTTATTCACCTATTTCTTTTTAACCTGCGTAGCAGGGCCATTAAACTAGTGTTTTAATGAAATCGAAGAGCAACTTTGAGTAGTCTCGATCGTTACAAGGTCGGGAGAACGCACAAACAATCGAAAAACTAAGCAGGAAGGTCCACGATGAAAAGTACGACTGTAAAATTATGATTCCGGGAGAAACATTTCGCCTGCCAAACGAGAACACCATACTTCCAGTAACTGTAAGTAGACATACAATCTATACAGACACCATGAAGTCTCTCTCAATGACTAAAAGTAGTCTTATGTTTATACGTCCATAACTACTAACCTTGCCGCTGGAAACCTTTTGAGCAGCCCTCTGGAAATTAACTCTTAAGATTGCAAAATCGTTCAGCCTTTCTTTGTAATGGTATTGGGGGTGATAGTAGATCCCTAACGGAACGGCCATTAGTGATCCATCCAGTTCTGATATCGTTGTTCCTGCAAGAACGCGGAAGATGTACGGAGGGGGTTTTGTAAACATTCCAGTTTTCTTGTTCATCTCCGTAAAACAATTAGCGCTTGAAGATACCCACTTTATCGATAGAATGAAACCCACGCAATGACTCGTATTCGAACCTAGCTCTTGATATCTTTGCTGGATGATGACCACAAAAGGGTAAGAACGCTCGTAAGGGTGATCCGAATCTTCGGTGATCGTCGTATTTCTTTGAGCACTGCTGACTTCAATTGCTATGAAAAATACCTCTAGCAAAAGAAATACGTTATTCATGTTTTTCAAATAAAGTTGATTGGTGTCTGAGATGAATCCGATCGTGAATATTTTGTAAAGAGGTACGCTGGGCAGTTATGACGATACGTATCACATTCATGATAAATTGGAAACACTGAGTTTCACATTGTACGGTGGATCGACACAATTGATTGCTTCTAGCGAACGGCTCTGGTATTATACGGAGGCCACTTTTTATGTGGAAGTCAGTTTTTACTTAGTTCTACACTCGCATCTCAAAATTCTTCTTTCTTTTTAGCATGGAACATTCTTCATTCTTGTGTGGGGATGGTGAAACGAGAACATTTGTTACCGATTCTCAAAGTTGGAGTTCATCCACTCTGTGACGGTACGATTTTGTGGGCACCCATCCATTTGGAACCATAGACTCCTCCTCTGTTCCAGGGGCATATCTTCCAGATAATCAAAGTTTTATATATTTAATATTTCATTGTCCAGAAGCTGCATTAACAAATCTGCAACAAGTCCATAAATCAAAAACATCTCCAAACCGGTGGAATTTGGGAATTTTTATATCAGCCACCAATACTCACCATGCAAGGATCTGATCCGCCAGAACCCACGTGACCTTCATTGTGCGGTCGACTCCATTCGCAGACGAGCGACCCTCTGCTTCCGCGAGAAAGGGGTATATATTTTGAACAATTCTTGCGAATTTAAAATAAAAAAAGAAAATGTGCTTGAAAACGGACTTTTTTGCATGAAATCTCAATTTTCTTGTTGTTTCAAGTTGTTTTTTCAAAATATACTTTTCAGGCTCATTTACACCCTTTAGTTATCTTTAAAAAATTACTGTTGAAGACTGAAACGATGGGAAATTCATTGCTCTTTCCAACGGGATCCTTAGATTTGCAAATACTTTTAAAACGCCGGGGTTACGGCCGTTTTAGTGACGTAAGGTCGACAAAAAAAAAAATTTATAAGTGAAATAACTCGAAGACGAAGCCTTAAAAAACTCTACGAGGCACTTTTTGTTGGAATCTAGTTGTAGAACACGTGTGCGAAGTTTTAGGATCATACGCTGGACACCCTGTATATCGATGAAAGTACACATCGATACAGGTTCAAATGAGCTTGATAGGAGGTACGTGTTACCTATTCTCTACATCAGCCAAAAATCGTTCTACATCCGTATTGAAGCATTCGATTTATCACGCAGGCCTTGCGTACTTGTTTTTTTTTTTTTTTTTTTTAAATATGTAACTTTATTGCTTAGTAGCACTACAGTTGTAGTCACATGGTGTAGGTTGTCACATGGCACATGAGAGGGAGTTTTAAGGCCTGTGGCTTTCTCCCGAACTAACCTAATTAATCACAGTTTATTAGTTGCAAGTTGGTACGCGAGGAGATGAGAGTTAGTACGATCACGGTGTGAAGCGGAAGGGGGAGTACGCCGAAGTTCCTGGTGTGCCCTGGTCACAGAGGGCGGTTTCGCTGCAGAAGGTCCGTATGCCGTTTCCGTTTTAATCTGCGATTTGGGGGGTCCGGAGGGGTTGACGCAGGTATGTCGGCTAAAAGTGGATTGTGGTGGCTCCAGGCCTGCGATGGAAGGTAGCGTACGATGCTTGGAGGAAGTCGTTTACGGTGGGCATGTCCAGGTCCTGGTGAAATTTGAATTCCTGACAAACCAGGGAGCCCCAGTGATCACCCTCAAGACCCGATTTTGAAAGGTCTGCAGTCTCTTCACTTGGGAATCAGATGCTCCACCCCAGATTTGACTTCCGTACTGCCAGATTGGTTTGATTAAGTGCAAATAAATCAGTCTTTTCGTGGCAAGAGTAGGTGGGGATTGTTCTCTGAGAAGGGGCTTCAGCTGTCGAAGACGGTTGCGGCATCTTTTAAGCACTGCTGTGATGTGCTCATGTGTTAGGGTTTTGTCAAGCACCACTCTTAAGTACCGGACCGATGTTTTGCGTACTTGTTGTTGGTATTTATGTCGTAATTTTATTTTATTTAGGTATGTTATCAATAGGTGTAGTACAATGCCGCTTATTTTGTTGTCACTTGGTTGCAATGTTGGTTACAGTAGACGCTCACCGGAATAGAAAATTACCTACATTGTATAGTTACTCTCGAATTACACGACAACTATAAGAAGTATTGAGGAATCATATCAAATTGTTTTCAACTCTACAGGTGCGATTATCAGTCTACCTCCAGCCGTCCACCATAAATGTTATTTAATTTTTTTTAATTTTATTACAACATATAACTTTATTGCACAAAAGCATTATAGTTTTGGTAACATTCTGTATAAATTATAATCACATGAAGCATGTAAGGGAGCTGAACTCTATTGACTTTCTCCTTTAAAATATGTAACGGGAATCATGAGTAAATAAATTTGTTAATTTTAATGTCTTTCAGTGATCATTCTTGTTATGGGTTTTTGTTATTGTTGAACAGGTAGATCGGTGTGTCTTTTTCGTTTAAGCCTCCGGTTCGGTCGGTCTGGTGAGTCTCTGATGGAATCGAGAGTGTGAGCTCTGTAAAAACGTCGTAAAAATTCAAAATTCTTCAAATTATTACATAGAGGGTTATTATTTCTGTATTGGAATAACGCTTCTACGTAAATTAAACGTAGTCAGTGGTACATTATTTGAACTTGGGGGCAGCTGAAAGTTAGGACAAAGAACATCAAATAACGAAAACTGTGCAATTTGAGTATATTGTCTTAAACACTGTGTTCCGAATACAGTTAAACTTACTTAAGTAAGTAAAACTTTAATTTAATCATACTTATCTTCGTAACAAATTTCTGTGAAAGTGCTGCAGACTAACCTTGGCGAATGGTAAATGGAAAATGGACAACAGGTTGGAAGGGGAACGTACGGCGTAAAATATATAAGATACAACTCCGTCCCTTGTTAGGATTTTATCAGGCGAAACCGCGGGGACCCTGTCGTCGGGGGTTTCGTTCGTCCCACATCGGAGGCAAGCTGTCTGTCCCTCAAAATAGACACCAGACCACGTTTGCCAATAAAATATTTCGCCTCACCAACTCACCTCGCGGACTTCCTCTGCCCTGGTCACGTGATCTACCGCCTTTAGGGTTCCGAACTTTCATCTGTCCCTTCTCCAAAAAGGGCCTGGAGGCTGTCCAGTTTTTTTTGTCCTCCCCTTCATATTTCTTTCGCGAGAGCGTCATGTTAAAAATATCTCCCGTCCTAACTTTAGCAGTTCGATTTAATTTTAAATGGTCCGTAAAAGGGTTGCCTTTTGTAGGTAAAAGGTATTTAAAATAAATGGCCTCAGTTGATGTTGTTTTTCTCATTTACTTTCTTTCAGAAACTTGCAGGATGACACAACTGTATCCCAATGGCTCGTTTTCAACTAACAAGAATAGAAAGCCAAAATGAAAATTATCCCAGTGTATATATTGGAATTCAGGATGCCTTATCTAACTAAAGTAAAGAAGGCTAGCGTTAGTTGATAACAGAGAATTTGGAAACTTCTTTCAATAACAAAATACACGTGTCTAAATTCGTCTTTCTAGTGTATGGTACAGATTAGATACTCAACGCTTTTCAGTTTAACATAAAATGTCAAATGTTGAATTTGACTTAGGAGCGGTTGAGCTCCATTTTGGAAACGGATAGTTTGACTCGAAAATGTTGGGTTTACGCACGTACTTAAGTAACACATCTAACTAAAGTAAAGAGGGCGTTAATTATTAACAGAGAATTTTGTAAACTTGTTTCAATAAAAAAAACTCTTGTCTGAATTATTCGTGTATAGTATAGTGGAGATAATCGGTGCTTTTCAGTTTATTATAAAATGTTGAACGTTGACTTTGATTCGGGAACGGTTTACCTTCATTTTGGAAACGTTTAGTTAGACTCGAAAATTGTAGGTTTGCATACATCAAGTAGTAGATTTTGACGTGGAGATTGTAGAATTTCACTTGGGCAATGTTGAGCATGTCATGTTTAAATTGAGTTGGTCAGTGTTAGTTAGATTTGAAAACGCTGCAAATTATTTCACTGAACTCATATGTACGAGTATATGAGACGTAGTTTGTAGTACATTATCTAGACTCGCGTCTCCACATCTTGTAATTCCATTGTAAATGCAATAAGGGAGCCTTATTCATATCTCAGCAAGGTAGATCGATAAGGAGTTAAATTAGCCGTAAGGGTTCTTCAGCACTTTATCTAAATATAATTCCGTGAACACCAACCTTTACTGGTACCTTTGAACGAAACAAATGCTAATATCAAAATACCTACATCAAATGTTTTCAAAAATCAGATTTTCAAACATTTTAGCCCTTCAATTTTACATTCTAGGATTGGGTGAGAGTAATGCCGAGAATTCAGTTCTAACTGGACCCCAAATGTGATTATTACCCAAGTTTCAAAACTTTCTTAATCAATTTTTGGAGTAAAGCTCTTGACACCGCTTATAAACAACCATTAACGTGGAATTACCCTTTTTTGATCGAATACTATTATTCACTATTACTATTGAACATATTAAACCCTAGTTGGGTGTATTGGATATTGCATAGTTAAACTTTCTTTGATGAACCTCGCTGATATATGATTTGATGTATTCCATGAACTATTAGCTGATATTTTGGTTCAATTCGCTGTCAAAAACAGTCCTGCGAGATCTAAATATTGAAATACCGTTTTCGTCAGGTAGTGGGCGAGAAACCATTAGGGAAATGTAGGTTGAGCTTGGCAGAGACAAATGTTTTTTCTACATCCGCCATTAACTGACAAGTTTCCCCTGAAGAATTCTGCTTGCCTTATTTAGAGCTGGGATTTATTATACCCAGTAAAAAAAGAAATATATTTATTTTAAATGGATTCATTCCTCCCAAAACAGCACGTGTTAAAAATGGCCAAATTTGCAAGGAAAAGCCGCTCGATTCTTGTATTTTTCTTCAAGAAAACATATGCATGATGAAACGATAAGTGCCAATCGCCTGGATTTGGGAGTTTCTATTCAATGTTACTGAAATTTTAATCGTTGCATTTCTGAGACTCGATGGTAGGAAGACCTACGATCAGCTAAATGAGATTTGAGGCAAATTTGTGTTCTATCCCATTTCCACTTTATAAACGAGACAATTGGTTACAATCACTTCGTAAAGAGCCATCTGATCACCTAAGATGTACATGATTTTACATACATCATGAATCGAAGCCCACTACTTTGTTTTCCGCATGTGAAAACCTATCATCTATTAAACGCCATTGACAGGACAACTATTAAACAACATCTATTAAACAACATTTCACAGTACATGTAGATTTTCTTCCGTAATCTTATTTAGCATTAACATTTCGATACATTAGGAAATAACCTATTTATTCTGACGGTTACAGTTGTTCGGGATAGGTCAATTATTAATCTAGTTAACCAAAAAATTAACGAAACAGTAAAATGGTATCCATGTTAGTATCATATCTTTCTTGTTACGTTGTGTTCTGTTACATTACGTTAACCTCCATAATTACTATTGAATAGTTTTATAAAAACAGTATTAAAACTAGTTTAATTATACTCTGGGCACCGAAAGTGGCTCTAATCTGATAAACTTGTCTTTAAAAAGTGGAACAATAACAAAAACCATTGCTCTTAAAGCCAAGCTGAACCGGCTTTATTCGACCTAAATTGCTAACATTAAATGTTAGCAAACCAAATTTTGGAAACGATCTCTTTGAGAGCTTTCATACTTATCAGGAATATGTGCCTGTTTCCCATGCATTTTAATATAATTTTCTAGTATTAACGCGAAACGTAATAAATCAGTTTCCATGGTTGTTGAAAATGTGTCCGTTAAAAGTTCAGTTTCCAAGATCAACCAAAGTTTTCAGGATGGGATGTATCAATTTTCCGCGCCCGCGTATTTTCCCCCAGCTTTTACGATGGTCCCAGGGTTGGCCTAGTTTGTAAAAAAAAAAATACCACATCTCCGTTGTGTAGGTACAGGTGGGATGTACCTCAGCCCACCGTCGAGTATAATATAAAAAGTTTCCCTCCTGGGATTTCCCGGTAAAGATCCCGCTTGCTTGGAAAAACATAAAACTGGTCAAGTTCGAGACTCGCACCGAGTTTTCAGTGCGAAACTCCGCCAACATCGTCTAATCTTTTACAATGCTACATGAACTTTAAATTCCTTTTCGTTGCGCAATTGTATTTGTGTGGTATCTACAGTATCTACCTACCTAGGATTTACCTACGCCTTGGGTTTCTGTGTCTGAAGGACTTTTTACCTGCATGACGCGACGGTTCCAGAACAGCAGCTATCTCCGTATCTTCAGCTTAGCACAATGTTGCTTCTTCTGTGAGATCAGCCACAAATTTTTATAATAGAATCAGGTGCGCTATCTGGAGAGCATTGATGTTCCGTCAAAGTTTTTGCCTGATGTGCTTCTTCTCTTCGGCATTTTCGTCGAAACATTTAAAACTTATCTACAATCTAGAATTACCATATCACGATTTGATTTAAAACAATAATAGCCAGAGATACGAGATATATGATTCCAGGTTTGTATCGTTTGCATTAACAACACATTAACGATCTTACAACTTGACCAACTACGGAGTTACTGCAACTGCTGAAGCATTTAACCAATACTGAATGCCCAATGGTGATGTTGAGGCCGTGTGAACGTGTTTGTCTTGTCGGCTTCCGTTCGGTGACCATTAACATGCCGATTCGGTACAACTTGTACAAGATGGCTGATGTCTCCGCGGTCCTTATCAAAGAACGTACATCGGGTTTTTTGGCACCATGATCCTCTTTGTTGGCATTCCATTGTCATCCGATTCCGTGAGAAAAGAATTTTGTAACTTCCTTTCATCGTACATACTGGATGGGGTGGCATTTTAAATCCATTGGAATCAACCAATCATTTCTTCGATTCCTTCTAAATCTTACATAGGAAATCACGAATAGGGAGTTGTTTCGGAAAATGTCCCAGCGTGCATTTATTGATTAACTTTCACTATACGATTTTAATTTATTGTGAACCTGTTAGCGAAAATCAAATAATAATTAAAAGGCTAATTGACCGATTAAAGTGCTGATGGACAGAGAAAATGTATGGAGATTTCATAATCAAATAATTATGATTATAATCCGTCCGCCATCTGTGGTTTTTCACAGAAATTTTGCGAAATAGTGTGACTTAAATTTATTGTCCTCTGTGATTACAACAGTAAAATGTTCATTAAATCAGTAGTATCATGACGCTCAAGTTCATCTCCCGCCAGAGGAAGACATTTACAATATTGTAAAAGCAAGTTGCTAGATTTGGATTGTAAAAGGATCGATGGGTGGATCTTCTACAAGTTTTCAAATTCAGTATTAAAGCCATTCTTTCATACAATACCAATCAGTTGATTTTAACTTCAAAAGCTCCAACAACCCTTTTAATTATAGAGGTATTGTATGTATTTAGAAGATCCTTTGTAGATTGGTACCTAATTGGCTGGTTTCATACCTTATAAACCGATTATACCAAAACTTTTTATGACCAGAATCCAATTCTTCTTGGGGCTCAAGATGATCCGTGATAGATCCAGGGTGAAGAAATTCAGATTTTTTAAAACGCGAACAGGAACCTAATTTTTCCCATTTCTAACTTCAATTCAAGAAGCCATGAAATGAAATATTCCGTCGGCCGCTGCATGGAAGTATGTTAATGCTCTTGGAAAAATAGACTCCGATGACTGGCACGCAAAGGTTAGCTAATTCCGATGAGACCGTCAATATTCCCCGGAGAGAAGCATTCCAGCTATGAGTCTTCTGATATTCATGGGCTCTAAGTCTTTGCTGTCTACCCTTTTACTTTTACCACCTTCTCATTTCCCACCTCCGACTCCGCCCGTTTCCAAGGATTTTTTCCTCCCAGAAGCGGTATTTAGAGAGGCAGGCCGGCCAACATCAAAGCCTTTCGTATGGCAACTACATACTACAGGCAGATAGGTTTAATATATCTTGAAGGATATTTGGTTTTCTCAACTATCGAATTGCTAGTTTCACGTGCCCATATTTTCTAGTACCTCCAAAAATAATGATTCTCGAAAAAAAACTCAACAAATCCGGTTTGTATCAATAAAGTTTGTTACAATGAGCCCAAAAACTCAGTTTAGGGCCTAAGGAACAGTTTGGAGTAATGAACATTCAACAAAAATGTCTGCGGAGTTAATTGTGGCACTTACCTTCCTCGTCCAGGTAATATGAAGGTATTGATCTTCTAAAATGTTTTAGATAATGTAAAAAGGTGTAGAATGAAGGTAAGCTTATTCATCATCAATTCATGAGACAGAAATGCCGCGCAACGTGTTCCGGCATATGTACACATAAACTCATTCAAAGGGTTAGCCACATATATTGAGGATGTGTCGTGCTTGTAATTTTTTTCCATTTATTTATTGTTACAACTGATTTAAATTACAAATCATCTGGCAACTTAATTTAGAATGAAGTAATATCACTTTTTGTTGTTCAGTAGTTCATTATCTAAGACCACTACAAGTCACAAACACTAATCAGCGTCTGGTCACAACTAGGTCCAACGGCTTGGTCCTCTTGAGTCGCCGTACCTCTTCTCTTTTGTCCAGGGTATACAGGATTTCGAGATTTTGGTGTCTGTGCAGCCGAATTTCGTGATCCGCTGCAATTCTTCTTATCGCGTCACTCACCATTTCCACTTTGAGGTCGCGGTGGATATCAGTTGTCCTGATATACCAGGGTGCGTTGACAATACTCCTTAAGATTTTATTTTGGAATGTCTGGATAGTTTTGACATTTCTTTTGCTTGTGCAGCCCCATAGTTGGCAACCATATGCCCAGACGGGTTCAATCATTTGCTGACACAACAGCAATTTGTTATGGGTGGATAGTTGAGATTTCCTACCCAGCAACCAGTTCAGCTTCCTGAGCTTAGCGTTGACCTCTTCTTTTTTCTTTTTGACGTGTTCTTTCCAGCGTAGCTTGTCGTCCAGCGTCACGCCCAGATATTCAGAAGCAGTTGAATACGGAATTCCTTGTGATTTATGGTGATTGGGATGTTTTGAATTTTGCGATAAGTGAAGTTTATATGCGTACTTTTTGTTTCATTAAGTGCTTGTAATGATGATACAGCGATGTTGGAATTGATATAGATTATTAGTCTTCTCTGACTATCTTGTGAGGTGATGGAATGGTATAGTCGCCCCTTCCATTGAGCTGAATGCGGTATAATACTCCGCCACGCTCAGAGGATGAAACAGGCGTTTAAAGGCGTTTGATTCATCTCCCAAGGCGATGGATTCAACTATCGGGAACGGCCAACTAACCATATCCATCAAAATCGTTATAATTTTAGCTCGATCGAACCACTAGTCCTAAGAAAATAATGCTTGGCGGATCTAAAGTTCTGCATGTGCAGAGTTATCTAGTGATTTGTGAGAAACAAATAGAGAACCATCTACACTTCAACATTCCCTTCAAATTTCATTATAATTCGGGTGGAAACTGTGGCAATAAAGCCTGTCACAAGGATGCGAGAGATCAAGGACAGACACAGAGACACTTAAAGAAATTAGACACAAAATGTAGTGGACATTTTGATTTTGGCGAGAAAAAATGTGTTATGTCGAAAGTGAAAACAAAGCTTTCGTTGCAGATTATGGATGCGGGTAAATTAGAGTTCCTAACCCTTTAGGAGTCCAAAAGATGCCCTATGAATTTCATTTTCAACACTGGCAAACTCAACGCTTACTTCACTCCTATTTGCAAGCCTTCATGAAAATGTTTGTTTCTGGTTGATCAAATTACACTCCAGGTTAGTTATAAGTTATATGTTTTGTCGGAAAGCATAAGCAATGATGAGCAAACAGTACTTACCGGTGAAATGGAAAAAAATCTTGTTTTTTCCCTCTGAATCAGACGTACTATTGATACACATATATACTGACTTCCACTCCTCTACAAATAAAGTGAAAAAATATCATTAAAGAAACAAGAAAAAATTTATTTTCCCCTATCAACTCTACTTCAAGCTTTGTTCAATAATTCCATACATAATAAAGTTTAAAAAATATAAAATTAATCAAACGAAGCATATTGTTTCGAAACGATTTGCCTGGAAGAGGTAATGAACAGAAACAATTTTCGCGGTGCCTTGCACAAGCAGACAGGTATTTGAATACAACCACGTTCTTCTGGGGAAACCCTGAAAAGGAATGGGGAGCATTAGGCGTTATTGCTGCTATTTGTTCCGTGAATAAAAGCCAACTTATGGAGCTGTCTGGAGGATGCACGACTGAATGTGGTATATAAGTGTGGGAGTACGATGTACAGACGTGAGACGGTAAGTAAGCCCCTTTCGGCACTCCCTTACCGGCAATCGTCAGCATCGACTATTGTGCCCTTTTTCTTTTTACGATCCCAACGGGATGCTGAGACTCGTGCGAGGGACCGAATACGCCCCAGGTAGGTGGTTTTTGTTGTTGTTGTGCGAGGGTTGCACTTTTTGAATGCCCCTCTATAACGTTTCCTTCCTTTAGAAAATTGCAACGCCGATGTTGTGCCTGCAAATAGAAGAAGCTAAGGATAGACATTTTTCACAGCCTCCCATTACCTAGAGCTCTTATCACGGATTTGTGCGGACAGAAATGTGCTGGATCCTGGGATTATACAGTGCAGAATATAGTATCTGCTAATTTCCCTTTATATGCAAGGAAATGCCGCAAATTATTACACAAATTCGTTATTTTACTATCGGAAATCCTGTCTATTGAGATGACAGGTCTATAGGCCACGGAATCAACTGAGTCTGTCGTACATTTTCTAAATGTGAAGTTACATAGTTCTGTATGGATATGGACACCTACAAAATCAAAATTAAAATATTGGTAAGAAATGTGTGCATTACAGGGACGTCCATATGTCCGGTTTTATTCTTTTTGTTTTCTTTCATCCTTGAAGAGGTTTTTGCGATGGGACCCCCGGCCGAAAATCGACAGGAAAAAGTAAGACAAAAGTAGCGCGTATTTTTATAATGATTTTCACTTACAACCGATCGTTGCTAAGGAAATTTATTTTCGCCATTTTTCTTCGCACAAAAATTGTTCACCTCTTTTTGGAAAGCTGTGAATTTATTTGACACCAGACCACATCCCACGCTGCCGATTTCCCCCTTCTTACATACCGGAGAACCATTGGTTAAGAGTTCGTTTTGTTGACAAAACTTCTTATTGGAGTGAAGTTCTGGCTTAGTTACCTATGATTTTCAGTTACAACCGATCGTTGATAAGGTACACATTTTGTGCACATTTTATTCTCTCCTGAAAATTTGTTGCTCAGGCACTTGGGTCGTTTTGCCACTGGCACCCTTCAATTGGTGAGTCACCTACCGAATTTACTCAAGTCTCTCGAATTCCCCAAATCGTTTTAGGGTCTCTGTAAAGATTCGGGATGGATTATAAAAGTTCCAGGCCAGTTACTGGGGTCAGATACTCTATGTTCACTGTTTACTGTTTACTCTATGTTCTGTGTTGAATTTTAACTGGCCGAGCGTAACTGAGCGACATCAACCTTATTCGGCGATGGTACCGTTAACGCTGAAACGCAATGAGGCAACCGAATGTAGGTGATTTGCTAGAAACCAAATCCGCTGATCTGCCCTATTCCAAGCATTATGGGGAATTCCCTTGCACCAAAAAATGTTTATTTGGAACCATTTCCTGGGATTAAGACCTACGAATGAACTACTCACGGTTTCTGTTATTGCGACACATTTTATTATTTGGGTGGGCTGGTGTATCGAGCGAGCGCGCATGAATTGTAAAATCATCAAGAACGTTCAACTGACTTACGTTACATAACGTTCGTTGAAGAAAAGGAGCTTACAGCAGACAGTGAACTATGAAGCGTGGACCCGCTGCAGCACACAGGAAGTGATGCATATGCATGACACTAAGATGGGTCAACGCATTGTTCGCTCACATAAGCGGCTTCGCATTATCATCACTGATTAGGCGTTTTCATGGATCTCTACCCCTCGATAGGAGCTCTGCTACGTGATACACTGTACCGGCCGGTGGCCATCCATCTCCTCTTTCATACGCAAATAAAACGAAGCTCAGTGTTACGTGGTGATATGCTCAGATTTTTTAAAATTAAAGAACGAAGAGTACAGGGGAAAAACCCCGTCATTGACTCAAATCTGATTTCGAGAAACATTGAGTTTAAAGTTTACCAACTAAAGGAAAACCCCAGTATACGTAACAGTCAACACACGTTTTCGCTGAGGTGATGAAGTTATTCCCCAAAACCGAGTGTCCCATCGGATTCTACTCCTCAAAGTCTTATAGAAACCACTTCGAACCTGATTCGATCCAAAATGTTGATAACTTGGTTTTTCCTCTGGACTCTTCATATCTTATTCGTCTCTACTAAAAATGCAAATAATTGTGCTTTCTGAAAATTTGTCTGTCAAAGAACAGGTACTTTGGCCATGGATGTAGAATACACATGGATTTGTCTTACTGCTTCCGATGTAAAGTGGAGTAGCTTACTGTTAAGTAAGTAAGCATTGCCAAATCAATTTGGTCCTTCTGACCATTCCTGTATAAACGTCCTTCTCGTTTTGCATTTTTATTGACGTTGTTTGAAAAATCAGTGGTTTTTTGTTTGGAAATTCTACCAATATGCCGCTTTAAGAAGGTGTTTTCGATCCAAATCGTGATCAATAGAGCCAAAGCAATATTTCATATCAACTAGGATTTCGGTAACATCTCATTGGGCATTTTTCATTCATTTCGGTCCCAATTCTTAATGAGGATTGTCCATGTTGTGGTCCATATTCTAAATCATCCAATAAAAAGCGATTGCCTTAGTTCTCGACACACTTCCTGCATCCCATTTGTTGCAAGCAACGATGTTGTTATTAAATCTGTAGCCCGAGCATGTTTTGATGATGTCCTCTTACCGAAGAAACCCTCCTTAAATCGTCCTTAAATTCTTTAGTAGATTTGGATTCTCTCTTTCTACTCTATAAATGTTGTCATGTTGGAGGTCAATCAGTGCGACTAATTTGATTCAATGAAAAAACATATCAACGGATATATGGGCTAAGCATGTTGTTGTTATTCCAGAAAGGTTCATTTCTTCTGTAGTATTTTACCGTCTGAGCAGATCATTGTTCCACAGATATTCATTGGATGAAATCTTCCATTCCCTGGCCTACAGCAAAAGGTTCCTTATTAAAATAAAAAATTCCCCACAGTAATGAAAGTTATCAATGTTATCGAGCTTTTAGTTTGAGCTACTTTGTTGTAATTATCATCGCTTCTGCTACAGGTTAGTATGAATTATCCATTAGTCATTCTATCAAAATAACCTTATTGTTTGTAAAAATGACACAACTTGTTGAAAAAGAAAATAAATGTCCAGTCTATCTCGGAGTTGGAGAAAATGGGGAATTTCGGGACGGGTTGGCAATTATGCTTTGTGGCGGACTATAATGCTACTGGCACTATGGCCCCATCTTGGAGATCACTCGCCGGTCTGTACAGGATAAAACCGATTAAAACAGAGAAACATAATTTTGGCACTTGGCTATAGCTGTAAATCAACGATTAACGTAAAAAGTTTATCTAACGTGGAATTCCTAACCGACGTGTGATCATTTGCTGCGTTATGGGCATTTTATTAATTATAACATCTGGTATAATTTGAAAAAAATTCAATTAATTCATTTTTTTAAATTTTCTGAGGAGAATGCTCCGTCTGTAATCATTGAAAGATCTAGATATTTCATTTTGATCTTCGGTAAACAGGTAGGTAGGTATTGTGTCGATTATTTGCCGTGTCTACTCATGACCTGACCCCTTTTCGAAAATACGGGTTAAACTTGAGTAAAGTAAAGTTTGAGTCGAGCCTGAAACAAAAGTAGCAATCCGAGTATACACGAAAACTGTGATGGAGCCTTTGTGAGCCCATTCTTCAAATCACACGAAAAAGAGAACAAATTATAAAATATCCGAGCACACTAATGCAAGAATGAATAGGAAGGAAGCTCGCAACTCTGGAGTAATTATTCTGGAATTCCTTAGAATGAATTAGCAATGACGCGGGGTAGGTATAAATATTGATCACATTTCCTTAATTAAAAATACGACTCGGAGCTCTTTTACTCGTCTTAAAAGTTGGAGGGTCTGGCGAAATAATTAATATAACACAGGCTCCGAGACCCCTTTCCACTTTTCTTATTACACCTTCAACTCAAGAAGATTGGCCAAGAAAGTTGGTTTCGGTTGGGGGGAGATAGTAAAACTTGGTTAGTGCCGCTGTCTCTGCTGCATCGATCTCATCCCTACAATGTCTTTGAAAGGACTTCGCTTTTATCGTCTCACTCTCCTGTTTTACTCTTTACACAAACGACATTTAACCCCCCTCTTAGTAGTATATATGAACTGCTCATCGTTGTTCTGATCCTTGGTTTCATTTTAGAGAATGGCTTATGTAAATTGAAAACTCATGAAATTCTAGTAGTATGGCCACTTACGTTTATAGAATTTGAAATAGCTCCAGTTACACAGCATAAATGTAATTTTTCCATCCGAACAACGTAGCGAGGAAAGGGGACATTAAGTGCAGAAATCTTTCTGTACAGTAAATCATGGACTGAACAATAACAAAATTTTTCCTTCCAAATCGTGATTTCCATTTGCTGTATACCTTTAAGAGTTTACTATTCAATTTCGGTTCCTTGTGTAAATACTATTCCGAGAAAAACTGCTCCAATTTTGATAACATTCTAGGATTGTGTGGGTTAGTTCCTGGAAGGTGTTCTATAAATTTCAAAAACATCCGATCAATATTAGCGTCTGCGGAAACGCCAATATTCATTTGTTCATAACTTTGATTCATATTATGATCTACCGATAGGTAGGGTACATTTTTCAGAATTGTTTCTTTGAGTTTGAGTGATAACTGTTCGCAAAAACTGAAATTATTTCAGGGATTCTGGGGTCCAAGTCTCGATATAGTAACTTATAAATTCGTTACGATTGGTGGTATCCACTGCAGATACGGTATCTTGAATGATTTTTACTGATCTAACTCCGAGAATAATAGAAAGAGCTTAATGAAATGATCATGTTTTGTGCCAGTTAGCTTTTAATTGGTTTTATTATTTTTTACTCCCGTTAATGGGTTTTAAATAAATCCAATTGACACCGGTTTTCAACATTTTTACCTTTAAAATGAGATTTTCTTATGAGCTCGGACTTATCTGGGGCGCATCTCAATCGGTTCAGAGTCCGTAACTGCTTGGACATCATTCCTCGTGACATTGTGAGGCTTGGGAAGTCTCTTTTAGGTTCAGAAATGACAATTGTTTGCTAGGAATGTATTCATAAGGAACTGAAACCTATCGTAGTCGATGTTGCGTAAAATAATACTGGAAATGACACCCCGATTGTCTATGTCAATGAAAACCTAAAAAAACACGTTTTTTATAAGTTTTTGACATCTGTAGGTGTGAGGCAATTGGGCATTAAAGTAATTGGACGCCAA
This sequence comes from Creontiades dilutus, assembly GCA_031894815.1. Lineage (NCBI taxonomy): Eukaryota > Metazoa > Arthropoda > Insecta > Hemiptera > Miridae > Creontiades > Creontiades dilutus. Next base: position 1,129,364 of record JAVIWC010009611.1, on the reverse strand, counting down.
ATCGATATGCGAAGGTACGGCGCAGATTTTGACATTCGAAATGACAAATTTTGAGGGAGGGCCTTATAAAAAATGTTTGCTATACGATTTCAAGGGCTTATTATTTAGAATATAAACCAAAAACTGTGATTTTGATAGTGAATTTTACGCTTGCGCAAAAATTAATCACCTATTTTTGCACAGTAGAACTAAAGCACTTCCTTCGAAGTGTGTAAAACCAATTCCGATAACGTCTTAATTACAGAAGATTCAAGATTCTTTATTATTGGCACACAAAAAAAAATGAAATAAAATAAAATAGATAAACAAAATCAAATGATCTCCATCAATAGAAAAACAAACGAAAAAACATAAGACTTACTAGCGTGGATATTAGCTCATATATCACAAATAATATTGAATTTTACAGTGAATGATTTTGAGGGGTATTTTGCTATACTCGTCCATGTTACAATAATGAGGGAAATTTTACTTCACACACAACCTGGCAGACTTTTCTTTACATTTTTTATAGTAATGTACTTTATCATCCCGGAAAATGAAATCTACAACGCGTGAAAGACTTTTCCGTATTTGTATTTGTGTATATTTGGGCATAAGTAAACGTATCTAAGTGTTTGTTTCCATAATTGGTTTATCCGCCTCTTTCTGTTCGGGTTTGTGTTTCATTCACAAGCGGGCCATAGAGGGCCATTATCCCTCAAGCTATCGCATCGGCGACAATCCAATATACCACCTCGCCAGTTTATTTCCTCGGAGATAATGATGACGCAGTAATAGTTAAAGTAGGCACTCACTGTTTACCGGTATATAGTACGCAACGCTCCGTTTCACCGACAAAGGGAAATCCCTAGTTTCTCAAATTGGATCCCAATTTAAAAGTTTAGAAATTTCCGACTTCTCTCACCCGAGATTTCCTTCCACTCTGCCTCCAGCCCCCACCTATTCCAATTATAAACTTAACTTTATGCAGACCTAAAAGGACGAAAGTTGACACGGGCCTACTTTTTTCCGGAAGCAGTTTAACAAGTTTCGGTTCCGTGCCTTCTGATCGTTTCGGGTTGCTTGGCTAAAAACTTTGAGGCCTTTTCCACCAAGATCGCATGCTTGGAAGGTATTTATTGAACGCTAAACTTCTTAATAGTAGCTTTTAAGAGACCTAACCCCTTTCCCTCCCACCGCCCTGCTATTCTTTCCTTCGCCGTGTGATGCATAGACGCTATTACCACGATTTTTTTTTTCTGGAAATCTTTTTAAGGGACCTTAAGTGGGGGAACTTTCTTATTCATAGTAAATGTATTCATTCATCATTAATAATGGATTTTTTGTGTTGTTTTCAGGTAATGAGTGCTCGCTGAATTTTAGTGATATTCCTTTTAAGGTAAGATTAATTTAACACTTCGCATGAACATGAGAAAAGCTTGCTTTTAGTGTTAAAATTGCTTAGATCAATATTCGGGTCTTTTCATTGCGCTCACCGATCCATTAATAACATTTAGGAAAATAATAGTGAACCAGCTTTTTCACTATTATCAAAGGTGAATTTTTATGTTGTGTTATGCTGTATGTGTTTGACACTTCATTAAACTTTACACAGTTCAACTGTTGGTCGATATTTTTACGATACGGTTATGTTAAAACTCATGAATCTTGATTCCTTCACGATCTTCTAGTCGACCATTGAAATGACCATAGCTTGCGATGACAAACCAGCTCACGAGAAACTACCTACGCGTAAGTTGTGCCGCAATGTTGAGCCTAAGCTGAACAGCAATTTCTCTGAATGTGGATCAAATCTTCCACTGTTGTTGAACTTTCATGATTGAAATTGTGATAGGAAGATCAGTCGATCACTGTCATATATTGCACATCACTCTCCAACTAAGTAAATGGCTCAACGTTTCCGAGATTGCATGAGTATCGCACAGACCAAACCAAGATCATAAGTCTCATCTGCAAGCCTTCATTCCGGACTTGCAGACAAACTTGTCTCATGATGACCAGTTCTAGCTACTCCTATCTGGTCCATTTCACAGTTTATAACATTTTTTTGAACTCATCGGCAAACCTTGAAAAAGACTATCTCGGATGAACCAGAGGCACATACGAGTTAGTGGAAGACAAGAGTATCTTAGGCTCGAAGAGACAAGATGAGCTTTCCAGAAAGGGCGATATAGTGCAAGTAAAGTTTGGGAAGCATCTCTAATACAGCAGATGTATACCAAAGTATTCAATTTTTGCAGTGCCTTCACATCACCTCACAGTGTGCTCAATGGATGCAATCGCGTTATTAATACCACCCCTTTCTTAGCTCTGCATAACTACCCAGATCTTTTCAGTTCCTCATCTGCTTGGTCTCCTTCGACAAATTTTCTTTTTCTTAGCCACTCTCCTTAGTATCGCTGGGACTTAGGTTATCTTGAGAACATAATCACACAATTTCGAAAATCCTTAGCAAGTTGGTTTTTTAAATACGCTGTATCTCCTGGAGAATTCACTGATTTCACCATCAGTTTGAAGTACCGTGTACTTCGTTTTCGTTACTGTATATTTTCCTCTAATCATTTTGACTTCTTTCGTGAGCGATTGTGATACGAGCGACCGAGGGCAAACAATACATCAAAAAGGGGTAACTCCGCTTCCAGCTTCAATACATCTCGCATAATAACGCAGTACACTCACACTAACCAGATCAAACGTCACAGGCACACAAAACACAATGAGCCTACGGACTATTAACTCAGCGCAAAACTCCCGGCCAAACATGAAACTGTAATTAAGGGGAAGGGAAGCGGGCAATTAAAGTGGTTATTTTATCCTAAATACCTCATAAAACCCGGCTGGGGTTTACGCCGAGTTGTAATTATTCTGAATGGTAGAGCTCCCTCGGGCGAGATGATTTCGGGGCTAAGGTTGTTTATTCCCATTATGTGCCCCCATTTCCTTTTGCACTGCTGCTTCGTCGTGAATCTTAGGTAAGTGTTTTGTAGTTTGGATCGGTTCAGCGACTCCCAACTCAACACAATCGTGGAGAGAGCGAATATGGGAAGGACTTTCCGTTTAAATGAGTGGGCCATTTCTCTGATTTCATCGTTGGTTCTCTGTCACTGTGATACGTTCCACTACTGCAGCGCTCCTCTCAAACTGGTTCCGCCGCGCGACCTCTCATTTTAAATTCAATTGTCGAAGTGGTGAACCTGACGTTCCTGAACCTGAGTGAAGTTGACGTTCTCTAGAAATATTGAAAGCCAATTATTGTAATCCTTCAAAACTTTGTAGTGCATGAGGCGATAACGTAGAAAGTGTATTGTCATTATAGACAAAATAATACAACCAATATGTCAAAAAACGGATTTCCATTTTAAAAATTGTAAAAATTTGAGTACTAAATTATTTTAAGCCATTGTAATTACCTAATTGTCTTTGATAAACTAATAAAACTGCGTCAAGCTATTATCTTCGTACTTGTTTATAAGAAAAATCATGTCCTCTACAATTTTTTTATTAACTACGCTTTACCTGATTGACTATATTTTAAGCAAGCGTAACAAACTAAATCAATTCAGGAAATCACACTGAACTCATAGGGACTTATCAGAAAATTTACTGAAATGAGAAAAAATTGTTTCCCATTGGATGAAGGGCTTCTTCCGATTTTTCATAAATGGATACGGGGATTTGGTAATGTGGGTTCTTACTTTCTTTGTTTGATTGTTGATGTTGGGAACAACACATTTTTCTGGGTTTGTGGCGTCATAGGTTCTTTAGCTATTCGTTTTTAGCGATTTTTATGACTTTATGCTATCTCCTATTTTGCCTCGAAATACGAGCTTCAATTCTCCCAGTTCCAGGATAGGCCATGTTTGGTTGGGCTGATTATAAATACAAAAGTTGTTTATGTTTTGCTTCAATTAAGGAAAATCTGAGCTCCCTGTTGTCAATCAGAGGTAGCTACCTATAATCGCAGAGAAAATAAGATGACGTGTTGACCTCATGGGCTATAAATTACTTCTTGAAATAAGATACCCAGTTACGAACAATTGAAAACAGACATGATACTGAGCGCTTCCAGTCTTCCCTCGCTCCACAAATTACCTTTCTTCGATTGAGGTCCGCCACAAGTCAATCGACTCTGGACCAAAGGTTTCCAGGGGTTGCCTAGAAAGAACCAGCTTCAGAATCTGATCTAGGCAATCATTCAAATGTACTCAACTCTCAGTCAAAAGAACTTTGAAAGAATTCAATTGGTCACCAAAAAAAGAAAAAACCACAAAGCTAAAAACTGTATCGATTTTCAATTGTTTATAGAGTTCATATTGTAACAACGAATGTTCTTGGAATCAAGGCTTTGTTTTTTATGTTCTACAACTTTAATGCTGATGTAGGTGTAGGTGATTCGCCATCAATTCTTCATTTTTCCTTCAAATTTAATGCCCTAAAAATGTCATTATGACCTATGTTTAAGAGTTATAAGAGAACAAGTTGAAAAAAGGGTATTTTACCCACCTTTGGGATGGTTTCCTAGTAATTACGAGGTAGCAAACATTTACTACCTCAGGAGGGATGGTAGGTCAGTTTTATTAATATTACTTACATGATAAAACCTGCCATGTTTTTGGTCCAGGGCTCCTGAACTTATTCTATAACTGACATACCAAGACAAAATAAATGTATATTAAGCGAAATCCATGATTGATAACCACGGCAAAGCTGGGCAATTCTATCCACACTATGATATTGATTAATATGGGCTATCAGTGCGACAATTGTGATGTACAGTTCAAGATTTTTTCCATCTCAATACCTGGAGTCATAAATATTCAAAGGGGAGCCCGAGCTTTTTCGAGAGTCAAAGTGTATCTTCATTAGCAGAGTAAACAGAGGCTGAGAAGACCATTGGGGAATTACTATCATAGGAGTAATTGGAGAACTGAGGAAGTTATAGGGGGCAAGGGCGGAGTTCCCAAGGTATTGGGGAGGTTGTTAGAGCGGAAGGAACAAGGGCTAACAACGTTAGCATCCAACATCAGTAGGTTCAGCCGACAGTGCCTACCTACTAACTTCGAATTGAGTTTGCGCGTTCTCGGCACTTCCGAAGGTGAATAGTGTCGCTCCAGTCGAAGCCTCAAACCCCCAAACTCCAGAAAATTTCCATGGCGCAGACGCCTTGAACCCCGTAGGTTCGGTGCAATGTTCAATACCCAAAGTTATGTTAGGGGTTTTGACATGATTTGAAAAAACCAATAAAAAGGCAGTTACGAGTGCGTTAGTCTTATATTTTTAATGGCTCTATCCTGTGAGTAGATGGAATTGTATAGCTGCCCCTTCCATAGAGCTGAATGCGGTACAATGCTCCTTCACGCTCAGAGGGTGATCCAGTCGCTTGAAGGCGTCTGATTCATCCCCCAAGGAGTGACATTTATGGGTGAAAAAGTAGAGATATCAAAAACCCTGAACTTAGAAATAAGCTGGTAATTTTCATTCAAATTGATACTATCAGTTATAATTGCTTATTGGATCTGTAAAACCGCATTGGGGCCACAACAAGCCCCTTTGATAAGATATTTTTCAAAATTTATAAAAATCTGTTTCTCGGAAACGTCCGAAGTAAAAAAGTAATTGTTTGTGCTGATTTTTCTTGATGTTGTTTCATTGATTTGAATTATTTGGCTAGTGTTGCTGTATACTCATCCAGAGAAGAGTATTTAGTGCCACGGTACACCACAACCACTACAGCCACGGTTAGCTCTCCCGAAAACAGAGTGTCGCAGGTATGATAGATCTTACCTTCCAATTTCCAATAACCCAGGCGACAAAAAATTAATATTTTATTATTATTTATTCATTTGTTGCGAATTTACATCCGTGAAGTTATTCCGTTTGGTAATTATTCGTAGACCAGTGATCCATGGAGAGGTTCTATCTAATACGGAAATAATATCCTGTCAACGTAAGATGACACAATTCAATATTTATCTTTAGAACAGCAATCTGATCAACAAACTGTGTGTAATTAATTTGAAATATTAAATCAAAATATTACATTTGGCAGCACTTCAATCGTCCTTCTTGTTGCATAAGCTAGTTTGAGACGAACTTATAACAAGGAGCTGATGGAATGGACTAGCTGTCCATTCCAAGGAGGTGATGAGCCTGCCACACCCAGAGGATATCCCTGAAGTTAAAAAAGGTTAGGTTTATGATCAGACTTAGCAGTTTCAAGAAATGGGAACTAATCATATCTATCATGATTTGAACAATAGTGCAATAGGACCAGCCCAAAAAGGATTAGCCCATTTTTACTGTGGAGGCAGTGTGAGGGGAAGAGGCTTCAGGACAGTGTATGTTGAAGGTGAGTAGTACTTAACCAGTCTCTACTGATTACAGCTACAACGGGGCTCACTATTGAGTGATTCCGCTACCATTCAAGAAGGAGGTAATGGAATGGACTAATAGCTCCTTCAAAGGGACGATTGTGTGTGTCTTTAACACTCACAGGATATCGCAGCAGTTAAAAGGCTTTAGATTTATGCTCAGCAGTAGCAGTTTCAAGAAACGGGAACTAACCATATGCCACAAATTTGAACGTTCTTCAAAATGAACAAGTAGCAGTGATTTTTCAAATCGCCTTCAGAGTCAAAATTAATTTCGAAAGTGCAGCCACGAAAATTCTTGATAAAATCATCCCCCTGAATACGGGCTGAGTGAGACTCGAGCGGTAACTCAGATTTAATACAAACTCTGTTATAAGCGATCTCGAGGGTTGGAGTGGAGGCGGCTTGTACGATCGGGCCGGAATTATCAAACTTGGTAACTTAACTAAACGCGGTTGTGAGAATAATAAGGAAAGCTCCGGTGGCGCCGCGAGAGTCAAATGAACGAGATTAGATTCACTGACCTTGGTCATGACGGTCCTTCCTGCCTTCCGTCGAGACTAAACAATGCTCTCTAAATCGGAAATATGAAAACACACTCAGAATATGCTTTAGTTGTTCGATTGTCAGTGAAATTGTGACATGTGCATTGTGGCCAAAATACCCCCCCCCCCCTTCTTATATGTTAAAATCGGTTGGTATTCAAGTACTAAAAAATTATAGTTGTATTTTAATCTGCGTTTCTTGTAGGGAACTCAAAAATGACTACACTGCGCTCTACGCTAGTGTGCGAAAATGCTCACAGTAGACTTCGTTTTTTCAACTGAAAACCCCCATTTTTATTGCAGATTCGTCAATGATCAATTTTACGAAAATTTAACCCCTCAATCAGTATTTTTCATCGCCAGCAATGCGCTTAGCGAGCTCTCAAAAATGTGCAACTGGAAAATTGCTCGCCCCAGCCAAAATCGTTGTTTTTGTTATTGAAATACCTTTTTTTTCAATTTACATCCTTTTTTTTTTTCAACCCATGTTGCCCGTTGGGCACGTGCGCAAATGTGCGCAACGACCACTAACTTTGTTACGTGTCCACAGTTGCCCTTAGTTTCATGGGAAATTGTGGTGTGGGGGCCTATTGCTTTTTTATCAGGTTATATTTTATATAGTGGTTTTCAGGTGCTTATGAAGGCACCAGTGTAAGGTGAAACATGTGCACAAACACAGTATTTAAAATATAACAAGAGGCCGAATTGCTTCCCCGCTCACTCTTCAATTTCACATGAATTAATTTTTCTTATGAGAACTCCCTTTTTTATTATAGATTCGAATTCTACTCTCAATTTTCATTGAAAATGTAGCTGCTAAACAAACCAAAGCAATGTGCGTTGCGTACGTTTGCGTCATTTTTGGGACAAAAATGGCAAATACATGGTGATTAAAAAAATTCTCTTTTAATCAATAAATGATAATTTTAACGTTAGGGGGGTCTCTTGTTTTACTCCCAATATAAAATAAGTTTTTAAAATGAATCTTTGTATCCGTGGAAAAAGTTGCAACGCCCCTCAAATTTGTTGACCTGTAGTGGAGCAAATCGCGAGGTTTCTTCACCCTTGTCTTAGAACGTCTGAACTACTGGTCTTCCCAGTAGGGTACTTCACTTGATTATCCTTATTTCAATTATTAAACCATTACGCTCACCCACTCATTCTACTATTTCCATCTTTGATGTTAGGTATGTATCAAGGAGTTGGATCAAGTTGGGGTGTTCGACCTCAATTTCAGTTTAATTGTGCCGGAATGTTGAAAATTTTGAATTTTTTGTCGGGATGCAGGGTGGAGATAAAAGACAAGCCATTCAAATCCTGTTTATACAACTTTTACTCTCGATTTTCTAGATTTTCGTTTGTTTCAAAAATTAGGAGTTTAGGTTTAGTTTTGAAACATATTTCATAACTTTAAAATCAAGATTATACAGGGTGTCCCAGGAGTTACGCACAATCCGACTCCTACGTGTTCTACAACTCATTTCCGTCCAAAAATGTCTCGTAGCAATTTTGCCAGTTTCCTCATTTCCGAGCTATTCGCGATTTAAGATTTTTTTCGTGTTTTCGATCTAATGTCATTAAAACTGTCATAACTCCCTCAATTGTGGAGATAGCTCAAATTTGATGACACCGTTGGAAAGAGCGTTGAATTTTCTATCTATTTGATTTCAAAAAACTTCTTTAAAATTGCATTGAAGATGAGCGATTGCTGCGCGAAATGGCTGTTTTGTCAAAATCTTAAAATCGCCTGTTTTTCATCTCGCCTAGAAACCCCATGAATGCTTGACGCAGAACTGTGCAGGCCTGATAAAACGTGCGCCAAAATGTCAGCTTTCCAAAGGTGTAGTCGTTTTGGTTTTTAAAAATATTTTTAGTTGAGGAAATGGTGTTTAACTGCAGAAAAACGAGTGTTTTCTGTTAAAATTGAGGTTTTTCCAAGTCTCGAAGATGAATGCAACTCATCGCAGTCGGAAATGAGTTGTAAAACACTTAGGAGTCGGATTGTGCATAAGTCCTGGGACCCCCTGTATCACTAAAAAAGACCTAATGTTTGAAAATTGAGAAAGCTACAGAGGAGGCATTCTCTTGTTCAGGGGCAAGGTATGCAATGACCCGCACGACCCCCCGGTCTTGAAGGAGGGGTTGCTTTGTGCGCCGTGTTATATCAACTCCAATCTGATTTGGCAGTAGCATTGGGTGTTGCAATGTTGATAATTTGTTGTTTCTGACCAAATTCAGTTTTAGTAAAATGTTTATTGATTCGAACATGTTATCCAGCTGTTGGAAAATGGTAAGATATTGGGGTTTAAATCGAGTTCATACAAAGAGTTAGAGTTTAAACAAGATTGTTAAGATTTAAATTAAAAATTAAATATTTTAAAATGAAAAATGAAAATGAATTTAATGAATGGAAACGTTCGTTTGTGATCAGCGTCTACGGCATTTATAAGCTGTCCAGCCAAAGTCAGGATAATCGAAGAACCGAGAGACAGCTATTGTTTGTGTTCATTTACGATTGATTACGATGATTTGCTTTCAGTTGAGTAGCTATACCACAAGTGAGTATGTTGACATGATTTTTGTGTACGGTTTTGCAAATGGTAATGCTTCTGAAGCAGCAAGGGAGTCACACTCCTCCTGTGTATAACTCACACCCTAGCGAACACGTCGGATAGTATGAAGAAAAAATGTTGTTAGAATTGGTTGTTTATGTCACTAATCCTTCTTTATCTAGTAAACTATCTGTTTTTCATCTATTAATTGTTTTTTGTCACTAAGGTTTTTTTTTACTACCAGCTATGTTCAATAGCTATAGCGCACCATGATGAATGGGAATATGCAGTAGGGAAAGCCTCGCTGAAGGAAATACAGTGAGGAAAGAGACGAAAGGGAAGAGTTGGTAATGATACGGAAGCCTGGTTTGATAAGGGTCCATAGTGTCAGCAAAAAGATGAATGCAACTCATCGCAATCAATCGTAAATGAACACATACAATAGCCGTCTCTCGGCTCTTCGATTATCCTGACTTTAGCCGGACAGCTTAGAAATGCCGTAGATGATGTTCACAAACGAACGGGTTTATGCATCCGACAAAACTAACTTAAATCGTCACTTGAGAGGTCTGGCGTTTTCACCATTCGATTCAGCGAGAAAAGTTACGTATATCCCTCCACCAACCTTTTTTCGTCGAGACTTTTGGAAAAACCTCAATTTCAACTCTCACGTTTTTCTGCAGATAAACACCATTTCCTTAAATAAAAATATTTTAAAAACCAAAACGACTACAACTTTGGAAAGCTGACATTTTGGCGCACGTTTTACCAGGCCTGCACAGTTCTGCGTCAAGCAGAAACCCCATGTTCTAGGCGAGATGAAAAACAGGCGATTTTAAGATTTTGACAAAACTGGCATTTCGCGCAGCAATCGCACATCTTCAATGCAATTTTTAAAGAAGTTTTTTGAAATCGAATAGATAGAAAATTCAACGCTCTTTCCAACGGTGTCATCAAATTTGAGCTATCTCCACAATTGAGGGAGTTATGACAGTTTTAATGACATTAGATCGAGAACACGTAGGAGTCGGCTTGTGCATAACTCCTGGGACACCCTGTACAAGAATTCGCTCTCGAATGTCGGATGGAGGATATAATAGCCGATCCACTCAAGAGCTGTTAAAACTATTCGTCGATTTTCGTTGACCCCCCTTTTTTCGATCAATTAGTAACTTGCTCAAGTTTGGTACTCATTTCCGATTCAAAGTTCATTATGAAAGGAAGTGAATAGAGGGGAAAGTTGTATGTATTTTTCTAGATAAACAATTCATAAACGGATCATTTATAAGTTGATCGTATAAAAATCGGACATAGGTCTGAGTTTCGTGCATAACTTAGCAAAATGTTTCTATTCAGTAGGTTTGAGCAATAAAGGGTGATCAACTAAAACGTCTTACTTCAAAATGTTAATATGTCAGGTACCCAAGTGCTTGCCCAGTTGTATACCTAATAATGCTATACGCTATCGCATTTCAATACCAGATTGCTCAATGATATTAAGTCATTGAAGTTCAACCCCAAACGGCCGTAAAGACGGCTTAGATTAACACGCACAGCCTTTGTAAGACAAAAGACCGGCAAAGCACATGCCATTAAACCGAATGTCGTAAATGGGAAAAGGTTGGGTTCCGAATTAATGTTCGGAGTGAACCCGTCGGTTCCATGGGTATGTAAGAGGGAACAATAGGGGACGGGCCACAAGGACGCCTGTTCTTTTCGCCGGATCAACGACTTTCGTAGAGAAATCCGCTGAGCTTTTTTTCCGAGGGAATTGTGGGACATTGTAAGGTCCCCTCTGGCGTCAAGTCCCTGCAATAATAAGTGACACTACGTCTTGCTCCTCACATCCCAGGAGACACCCTTGGTTCCCATTTGCGGTGACATTTTCTGAGCGGGAGCTTTGAAAATAAGACCGTTTTCATATCGTGTGTGTTAGCTTGGTATATTTGCCAATACTCAAATACCGTCCTGCGTCAATGAAATGTTATCATCTTAAAAAATTAAAGCTACGGTCCCGAATATGTATTTCACTCTACTCTTTTGTTAAAGCACGACATTCTTTTCAACCAAATACCTTCTCAAGAAGTTGAAAATGGTGGAATGAATCGGCGGAACGGACGTATTCATCTGGAGTGACCAATAGTTCAGGATTCTAAAGAAAGGAAGGATTAGTGCTCCTGGGGGTGCTCCTGATTGTAATTCTCCGTTATTTCATGTACACCACCACGTCAATCTCCCTCAATACTCAAAGCTGTAATCAGGATGGTGATGGCCGTCTAGGCTCCTGAAAAAAAGATCTTATTTGTCCACTTGATAATTTTTCTTCTTCTAGCCAAATCTGTCGCAGACGCTTCGGGATTGATGGAAAACGTATCGGGTTTCAAACCTACTCTTGGCAACGCACACTTCCCCTTTACTTGGTTGAAATCTCCAACCGATAAATGTAAATCACTGGTTAAACACCTGCTATAAGCTGGACTTTCATCCTGGCCTAGTGGAGATCGGAAATCCGCACAGTTTACCGTTGCATCCCGTGGCACACATTCACGCTTCCTTCAGTTGCTGTAGGTGAGGAAAAGAGGGTAATTAGTCTTGTTACGGGTCCAATCTCCTGAACAAAACACACTCAGCCATCCAGGTTGGCGCAAACACCTGCAATAAATTCGTCACTCATGTCTTCCTACTCTTACTCCTCCCATTGGAAAATGAAAATAATAATAGACGGTTAATTTTTTGCCTACTTACTCATCTTATCTATGATCAAGATATTTATGATCTTGATAATCGCTAAAAACCCACCTTTTCGCCTAGACCCAGATATTTTCAATCTGGTGAATTACATATCGTCCCAATCAAACTGGTTGTTGAGAAAATAAGACTTGATCCAATATGCCTTTTTAGTAATGACTTCATGAAGTTACGACTTCGAAGTTTCATCTCAAATGAGTTAAAGGATAAGTAACTAACAAAATATGAAGTATTGTTGACTCGAATGCTCAACGAGATTTATGTTAATAATGTAAATAGGGTATATTGTTTGGAAAGTCATGTGTTAAAACGGACTTTTATTGAAAACACTATTTATTCCAAAAAAAATGGGCGGAAGTGCTTGTACCGAGAGCAGTAGGATGTCACACAAATGTACGAAGATACTTCGTTCTTCAGAGGATCCGTATTTTTATCTGACAGTAACTGTATAAGTCAGGAAATAGACTGAACAGTATTATTAGACGGGAGGGCATCCAAATAGGTGAGCCGTGCCCACCAACCGTGAACCCGCTGCTGGCCCTAGATGTTACTTTTTCATTAGAATCCTGTAAATCACGCGGTAGATTGTTAGCGATTTAGATTGTCAACAACTGTTTTGATTTGACAGTTTGAAATCGTGGTCTTTTTTGATATGATGCATCGAAACATACGTCTTGTGGTAATGTTTGTATAAGGCCAAGGTGCTGAAGAGTGTTTGTTACTGAATTTGAAATGTGTCGCATAGAAAATGTTTCCTCGCTGAGCAGGACGGGGCCAATGCTCTCCGACCGGCCCGAATCAACCCACCGTGACGGCTCCCTTCGTCGCATGTTTCTTGTTGAAAAGCTATTCTGTCAGAATCAAATAGAAAGTTTCCGCCCTAAGATTGGATCACCGTCGATAAGGGTCGCTTCCAGGACATCCAGACTTCGGAACTATTTAACGAATTAGGTTCATGGCTTCACTTTTGGATTTATTACGTAGAAAATTTCTTTTATTTCCGAAAATGTCTTTGATTTCTGCCTTTCTGCCGTATGCTTTTTATGCACCATTTGGACTTGTACCGATCTTTCAACCCATCGTATGCGTTGCCAGCGGTCTGCGATTGTGTTTAGGCAAGTCCAATTAACAAATTCGTTTAATTGATTTGAATTCAGCCTTTGTGGTAATTAAAAAACAATGAATTTCCCAACATTTTTTACGATACTACTTGTTAGTTCGTCTTTGGAGTTTTTTGTTACTTCTAAAAATTTTCAAAGAAACATGAAATCCATGAATGAACATGAACGTATATCATTGGTCTATCGCAAAAAAACACAATTTTTTTTTTTAGAGATCCATAAAATCCCTTCCTCAGAGGTACTCCCCTCCATCCAACAACTCTTATCTATGATTTCTGTAACTGAATAGTTGTCCCTCCCATGCACGCAAATATGACAAATATTTCTATGATAACATAAGTCTAAATCTCAACAAAACTCGTAAAAAACAGAAAATCTTAATTCTTTCAAAAGAGGTGTGAAAAAATTAAACTGAGTAAACAGAATGAGGTACCTACTTCATCGTGATATAGATAAAGATTATCACGCAAGTGAGTACGAACTAAGTACTTGAGCTACGAAATGATCAGTCTATTTTGTAACGAACAGTGTATTTTGTAATTCCTTCATATGATAGCCCATCCACTTTGCACAGTAGAACTGTGTAAAATAAAAGCTTTTCTTGCGGTTTATCACATGAAAAAGTCACTTTCGCACCACTATAGCAATTTTCGTACAAAAGCGGTTTTGGAATAGCTGACAAAACCCTTCCTTGCAATGTGCCCGCCCCAAAAACCACACACAAGCTCGATCTAGTGGTTTTTCGGTCAGATTTACTTGATGAGGTCAAGCACAGTTACTCTCAAAAGACTTAGATGTTCATGAAATAAAATTTTTTTTTGACATCCCGAATCCGCACAGGACCAGCAATGTATTGGGATAATTACAATCATACGTCACATGTATCTGTAGGAAATTAATCAAGATTTCTCGTTGGTTACGAAGGTATTCGTTCGTTAGAACTCCTTCCCCCCTGAAGTTCTTTATTTAGTTCACCTCTTCTTCATTTGTTCTGCACTTCCAGCAAATAGCACACTTCTTAATCACACCACCGTTGGCATATTTTCCGCCTTCGCTAATACGCCGTTTCACTTGATCCGTCGTATCAGCTTAAGTGGTTTTCGTGATTCGCGCTAGAAAAAAAAGCTTTATCTTTCTCTTTGCGATTACTGTATAAAAATCTCCAGAGGGGAACCTTGCGGCAAACCGTCCTCTTCAACTTAATTCCGGAAAGACTCCCTTAAAAAGAGGGTCCAGCTCATAAAGAATCCAAACAAAAGGCCGAGGTTTTTAAAATTTAATCTTCTGGAAGTAGATATCATATTTTTTCTCACTCTGTACTTCAACCGAGCTATTCGTTTGCAGGTTAGCTTCTAACAATGTTACTGTGCCCTTTCTCTTGTATTCTCAATTATTTAAGGAGTGCGGTGGAGAAGGAAGCTTGAGAGAAAATATCATTAGGAGCATGGTTTTTAAATGAGTTAGTTCAATGAATATTTCTGCTTCCTACTTATTCTAGTGCTTCAACACAAACAGTTCACCTTAGGAATTGGTATTTTGTATGATACATAGATGAACGTACCTTTTTACTAAGAAAACGTGTCACTTTGTAAAATGTTCAAAAATTGTGAAATTCAGTTACAGTGCGTAATCTTATGAAAATTTTAGTTTGCTAGGCAGTCCAACTTGTGTTTAGAGAGATGGAGCCGAATTTATCGACATGTTTATCCGACATGATGTTTTTCAAAACTTCCATCACCTTGTAAAATGACCATAAATCTTCAAACACAAGTCGGATCTACAACGGGATGACATAAAACATGTGATGGCTGCCCACTGTTAAAGTTCAGGACATGTAATGGAACCTGGGAATTTCGAAATAGATGGGTGTAAATCTAATTGTTAGAAAAGAACATTTTTAGAATAGATTAGAAAAGAAAATTCGAATTCGGTTAACTCAATAAAAGACATCCGAAACGTGACCACATTTCGAATTCACAGTTACTGTAATCAAATAGCTAGGTTCTTAGAATATGCATGTTAAATACTATGCAAAATGTCTAACGTTCATTGTTGGACAGTTTTTTCGCTCCCTGAAGAAGCCCAAATTTGAAAAGAGAGAGGTGGTATGTACCTTAAGTTATCTAAAAAAAAAAAAAAAAAAAAAAAAAAAATTAATGTTCATGATAAGAGAACTTGTTACCTACAGAAGGACTTCTGAAGCGTTGGTGTTCTATTTCATTGAATACAATTTCTGTCAAAAGGTGTGTGCCTTTGTCTGTCTGTATTGTTATTAAGAAAGGAATCAGTAAATCATTAATTTTGAGTTTTTATGCCTTCGTTTGTTAAGATTCAATTCAAAAACTTCTCCACCATAGGAAAGCTCCATAACTGCTGAGTAACATGGGCTAAATTAATTTCTTCATCACTTCAACATCAAGGATCTGTATTTCAACTTCAAGGATGTTAACCTAAAATGAAACGATTTATTATTTTATAACCCAAGCGATAAAAATGTTGCCGTGAATGTCATTATTTCTCGTACTCTCCAAGGACTATTGAAAATATATATTAACGTGTGTCACTATGTCATAAAAAAAGCCGTCATGGCATATTCCTAATTATTATAGGCACAAGAACTGTTTTTGTTAAAATTAATTTAATATTTTTTGTTCATGTTCAAATAACGGATTGAATAGAATATTAAATATCACAAATTTTGTGATATTGGTATTACATTAGTCCCAATCCATTTGAATTGTTTGGTAATTAAGGCTGATTATGGACGTATTTAGGTCAAATGATAGTTTTGGCATCGATGTGTCTTTTGGCTGGGGTGCGTGAGTATGAAAATGTTAACGACAATATTTGTTTCCTCTTACAAACGTTGCGTTGCTCTGGTATATTCAGTATTTTCACGCTTTGATTTTCTTACGTGGAACGCAGAAAAGTTTTGTTAAGTACCTATTCAATTTACAGAAGAATTTTAAATTATTTTTAAAGGGCCCGGGGGGGGGGGGGTAATCTGCAGTGTTTTTAGATTCTACGCAAAAGCAAAGTGTGTCAACTATTATATCCATGATTTCGTCATAAACTAATTTCATAAAATTGACGTCGCATCGCTGAAGTTTTGTTGCTCAGCCAATCTATATAGCTAATAGCTATCATACATCATTGTTTCGGTAGTGAACCATGTAAGTGGGAAATCTTTGAAATCTCCCATTACGGCTAAACAAGTGAGAATAAGAAGCACGAAAGGGCCTAATAAACCTACGCTCAGAGACAAAACAAAGAAAGGCGGAGATTAGGTTTCCACAACCCATCATTTGTCCCTCGGGAACAAAGCTCCTCCGCATCAAAGCTCGTTACCTACACGATCTGTCTGACTGGTGCAGTCCTTCGTTCAGTCAACTCTGGAGATCCTTTAACCCCGACAAAGGTACGACATCTAGCAGGAACACTCCTCGTTCGTGGAAACCTCCTCGTTTCCCGTTCCAGATATCCCGATAAGATTCAGTCACTTCAAAGGGCAGCCCCACTCAGAAATCCTATGAGTTTCTCTACGATGGTAATCAGAGTTTGGAAGGTTTCTGCCAAGGGGGAAAAGACAAAAGGGCTGTAATGGGTGGCGTTTGTTTCGGTAGTCTTTTGTCCCTCTATAAAATCACTTCATTATTTTGCTTCTAGGAAGACATCGTCCTCTTCCACAAGCATCAATCTTACATGATGAATCATCAGTTTAATGAAGGACGAAAATTGTTAATGGTAGGTACTTTCAAAATTCGAATTTCAAAAACATTTTAATCTAACCAATTAGTACAAGTAATCAACAATAAACCACAAAGTGGTCTGCTGGTATTCCCTAGATGCACATCTCTTTTCCGTTAAAACAAAGCAATGAGTGCTGCTATTTCCTTCCTTTCTACATCTTACCAACTGAATGCACAAGTAGAAATTCACGAATTTTATTGGAAATACCTTCTGAGCGAAGTGAAGGAAAATCCAAATATTATCAAACTACTCACATTCATGACCAGAAGATCGTGTTTCATGATGGTCAATTCTTCAATTCTTCTGGTCAAAGTCTGAACGGTAGGTAATTGCCGTTGGTTGTGCGTCGAATTGGAGAGTCCGATCCGGTTTATTGAGTTGTGGAATAGCTGAATTTAACAAAAACTAGAAAGCCTCAACTCTATTATGTTGACCTAAGTTAGAAACTCCTACTGAGAAAAATGGCCCCTAATGCCCGTATGTTTTGAACAGCTGTTATTGTAAATATCTGTTAAAAATTGGCACAACGCATTTCTTTCAATTAGTTATTTAGCTATATTCAGCTTGTATTAGTCATTGATGGATCCAAACATATTGCGTTGCCAGCTGAACTGTGCTGGAATTAGACTTCATGGAATCTTCAGAACAGCTTAGCTTATTGGAGTTCATACTACCATTTCCAATTTTCAAACAGTTAATTTTTTTTACTGAACGAGATATCCCCTAATTTACAATTCCCTAATCAATTAGCTGGTATGGAAATTTCACAAACTCCAAGAATAACGTGTTCCGAATTTAGACCATGGAATATGAATATTATACACGAAACTTGAGTCAAAAATGACATTTGGAATATAGATGGGATGGCTAACGTTTTTATGTTTGGTCTTGGTAAAGATGCTTTCAATGACTCAAATGAACCCACTCAGACCGCTTTAAGTGTATTCATTTGCTCTCCCTAAAGGCTGAAACTTCCACAGAAAAAATAATGTCAACACGCATGTGAACGTGAACGTAGTTGCACATAGGGAAAATCGCTTAGTAAATTGTGTCGAACGGATCTGATAATATAATTGCCGTGGAATTTAGTTTGAATGAG
The DNA here is from genome assembly GCA_031894815.1 of Creontiades dilutus. Taxonomy (NCBI): domain Eukaryota; kingdom Metazoa; phylum Arthropoda; class Insecta; order Hemiptera; family Miridae; genus Creontiades; species Creontiades dilutus. The sequence goes on along the minus strand of JAVIWC010009611.1, from coordinate 1,111,175 downwards.
TTAATTTTAATATAGTTTTTCGCTTAACATTTTTTATGTTTGCGAACAAGTGAAACATAGGTACAAAAAAACTACCGTTTTATTTCTTGTTCGTGTCGATATGCGGTATATTGTACCATTGCAGGTGTTTAAGGCATCAGCTTATGTTACCACAAAACAGGGGACTAGTTAAGTTTATATTTCTGAGGAGTTATATGTATGATGATGTCATCCTATAATCATGGTAAACCTAGAAGTCAATTAGAAGGTGTGGATACACACTAACCAGCTGAAGGCTTCCGTTGCTCATTTATTGCCTAACCGATCTACGGAGGTGGAGTATAAATGGAACTCTTTTTGAGGCATCAAGAATACAGTTAAAAGATCATAAAGAGATCACGTACCACATAAAGAGTTCTCGAATAAAGAGATCAGAGATACGTAAAGAGAATACGTAAATTATAAACCTGTGTATATTAACATGCAGTGTTTAGGTAGTTAGCTCATAACTAGAGCCTGTTTTACGCTGAAATTTTGAAAACGGTACTGTGCAGTTTTTTAAGCACCACAATAGCTTCATTTTCTTTGAAAAATCTCAATGTCCAATTAAAGCAGGAAATTATTGCGTTTAGTCTTACACACCTTTCAAACCAGTTTTCGTGAGGGTAGTAATCTTAAGTTTGTGGTCCGGTATAAACGCTACCTTATCTGCCTTAATTGCTAAACATTATGTGAAATTAATTTATTCATGAACATGGCTCGGTTATTACTCTCAGAACCCTATTAGGTTGTACATGTTGAGCAACTCACATTATACGGAAATTTGAAAGCAAACCGTGTCAAGATGTTGACGGTGGATTAATTTGTTGGTCCAGTCCATTATGCAACAGTCTGCATTTACCTAATTGAGTAATGTTATCCTTAATTAACATTGAAGTTTTCGAATGAAATAAATCATTTCATTGGTTCAGAAATTAATTAATCACTTTTCGCCCGCCCAACAAGAAGCTGACATTTCAATATATTTGCTTTGGATTCTTGAATAGACAGCTGAAATTGCCCTAAAATATTTCCCCGTCTTCGATAATTGAAATGACCATATGTGTGTTTTGATTCCTTGCATTTATATACTGTGGCAAACCATATTTTTCCATTTAATTTCTGCAGTAAAATCTCACTTTAGGGATGCAGTCATTTCCGGCCTTGCTCAATCATTTCTAACGTCAAATTTATGGGAAACTAACAAAGTCCATCAACCGTTTTGGTTAATTACAAGTCTAATAAAAAAAAAAAAGAGTATAACCCCTCCCACCTCAATAGTGTTGTTCAACGTTTCAAGATGCGTTGATTTCAAAAATCGAAATGAAAAATGTTCCTTCCCCTTTTCACCGAAACTACTGGACCAAACCTTAGGGATACTATTGAAGAATAGAACTATAAAAAAATTAGTGTGTGCTTCAGCCACATGTTAGGAGTGAAAACTTCAACAAGACGGGTTTAATCCATCCAAATACTATAATATCAGCTGATTATACTCTAGAATATAGTTCAATCGCGTCTTGCGTACAATAGACACACTTAATTTCTTAAGACGTATCGCATGCATTGATAAATTACTAAATATTCCATACCATTTAAATAAAACGATGCAAATTCTCTCACTGCGGTTTATTATTCAATTTCATTCATTTGGCTTTCATTCATGATTTGGATTTCTACTAAGCTATGGAGTGTGCGTACTTCACAGGTGATAGAGCGATTATTGAATTTCAGGAGATATGCATAGAGAACGTAAATCGGTTCTCAACCAAAGTACCTATTTGGATTGATCAGTTGATCATATTTGTGTGCCTCCTGAAATTCAATAATCGCTCTATCACCTGTGAAACACGCACACTCCAAAGCATAGTAGAACTTCAAATCATGAATGCAAGCCAAAAAAATGAAATTGAATAATAAACCCCAGTGAAAGAATTTGCAGCGTGACTGCATACAGTTTAGTAGACTAAAGAAGTTTTCACTTCAAAAACGCTGCAAATTCTTTCACTGGGGTTTATTATTCAATTTCATTCATTTGGCTTCCATTCATAATTTGAATTTCTACTAAGCTTCGTAGTATGTGTGTTTCACAGGTGATAGAGCGATTATTGAATTTCAGGAGGCACACAAATATGATCAACTGATCAATCCAAATAGGTATTTTGGTTGAGAACAGATTTACGTGCTCTATGCATATCTCCTGAAATTCAATAATCGCTCTATCACCTGTGAAATAGGGACACTCAAAAGCTTAGTAGAAATTCAAATCATGAATGCAAGCCAATTGAATAATAAACCCCAGTGGAAGAATTTGAAGCGTTTTTGTATGTGCCATACATTCAAAAACATGAAAATGTCAAAAATCAAAAATTTCTACGTATGTGATTATTTTTTTGTTCGGTTCAGATCGAAACTAGATCCGTGAATCGAATAAAACCACTCGGGTAGATGTATGATCATCCGATGTCACCATTTGAAAAAATCGAGACTGTTGTCATTCCAGGTAGAGGGGGAAATGTCTTTACCGAGACCTCGTGGCTGGCGACAGCCCTCGTAGCGCGGTTGATACTAAACGATTATACTATAACCCTATCTCCCAAGCTTCAATTCCGTTAAGAAGAACAAACAGAAGCATAATTTTTGCCTGCATTTTTATTTTAACTCGTTAAAATTTACTAATTCTACTTGTGGTTTTCTACGAGTGTGCTTAGGAAGAATTCTCTGGTTGTACAGTCCAGCTCAGATCCGCATACAAAAATAATCGAATACAGAACTAAAAACATTGTGTATAATAATTTTCCGGCTTTGTAAAATTATTTATAGTTTTTCCTTCACAAAACTATTTTGAGTTCATCAAACTTCTTCCTAACTCTCAGCAATATAAATACATCTTCATGTTTGTGTGTAAGTGTTTTTTCTGAGCTTAACTAGTTCGGTCGGCATTAAAATTGTTTCCGGGATGAAAAACTATTGTTGAAATGGTTGTATTCTATTTCCACAATATAAAAGGCTGCAGTCAGAAATGGAGGTAGTGTTGTGTAATTTGTTGCATGGAAAAAAATCACAAAAACAGGTCCACCCTTTGTCGGCTTAAACCTTTGCAATATGTGACACAACACTGCTGCAGCTTCCCGCGAAATATTAAATCGAAATCTGCTCATTTCATCCCATAACACGAGGACATGACGTCTTTATTACCCCAATTCCCCTCGCTTTCTTACAACTTCCAACCTTGGAATTTTGGAGCACTTCCATCGGCAAATGAGCGCGGTAAACCCTCCGTTATCCCCCCTTCAGCCACCGCCGTCACGATTTCGCCTAACCGGCTCTTGTAAATTACGTTCGAACTAATGGGATTTCGCTCAGAAAGTGGGGCCCCGAGTAGAGGGGTCGCCGGAAAATGAAGAGAAGTTTTAGACCTCCCCCTCCTCCTCTTTCCGCGAGTCGTTTTCCCTGCCATTTTCCGCGCTTTTCCCTCTCTCATTCCTGGTATTGAGTTAAGTTGCACCCTTCCCCCCTCCCCCAATCTTGAGGAGTTCCCCCTCCTCAATCTTGGTCGGTCCCTCAATTTCCTTGCTCGAGCTTATTAAAATTGGTTTACTCATAGAAAACCGCCTCGGCCTGTCGTCGCTTGTTCATTTCACGCCACCCCTGCTCCACTCAAAATCCATTTTAATCCGCAGGTCCTCAAACTCCTTCACCCTTCAGCCGCTTTTACTTTTCGAATTAATTGGTCCAAGTTTTTCGGCCCTGTTTTGTTTCGACGTTAATTCTCATTAATGAGAAACTTTTGCAGTGACGAAACTTTTTTGTAGGGAAAAGAAGTTTTCCGGCCCAATGAAAAAGTAGAGTATTATTTGTAGTCTTGAACAATTAATGTTAGTCAAACTTCTTCTAGTGGATGTTACCCACATTTGAATCCCAAAGTTAGCTAACAAAAACAAGTCTGCAAAGTGGCACATACTTTCCTCGTCTAGGTCATGTTTTAAGTGTTCTCAAAACAGGTAGAATGTAAGTTCGTTACAACGATTTACGGGAACGAAATGAAGTATTGCTTGTCTCATAATGAGTTACCCCGTTAAATCGATTTCAACGGTTAGGTCATCATCATCATTGACAAACTTCATCGTGTTCACGTTTGTTACTGATGATGGCCTAACCGTCGAAATCGATTTAACTGTGTAACTCATTTACTTATTTTCGTGGAAATGTTCTATTCTCCGTTTTTATTGAAATTCAGGTTTCCAAACTTCGTCGCCTTGGTTTAGTCACTGGTCTGTCGCTCTAACTTCTAGTGCAGCGTTTCCCAAATGTGAGACCCGCGGGTCCGCTGGGTAGTCCGCGAGATATAAAAAATAAATAAAAGCTGCTTGACATGCGGTCGGATTTCAGAGTGATACTTTCAAGTTTGGAACCTAACATTACAGAAATAATGGACTCTAATGTTAAATTGAATGTATCTCATTAATTGAAAACTAGGAATTGTTCTTTTTTTCTCTTTTTTTTTTCTTTTTTTCCATTGAAAATGAAAACTAATAATGTACTTGTAGGTACTAATCTGTATTTTCACAAATAAATCCTTAGTTGTATGTACAGCATTCGTTTGATTTATTTTTTTACATATTTTGACTCTTTTCAGGTAATTTTTCAGGCTTAGGAAATAGTGGGGGTCCTCGTCATTGTTGTACCTTGATGAAGGGGTCCTTGGAAACCTTCAGTTGGGAACCTCTGCTCTAGTGGATAGAATGATGATAGCGTGCTGAAATCGATGTGAAATTACTATAACGTACACCCTGAACTAGCTAAAAAAAATTCAGTAAAACCTGAGAAAATTATGCTTGGTTGCACGTTTTGCGCATGAGCAGAGTGATGAATTGATTTGTGAGTAATGAAACTCACAACGGAACATCTACAACCTAACCCGCTCATTCCATGAAAATGAATTTCATCAGAATCGGGTGAAAACTGTAAGAATTAGGCTTCATGCAGAGAATAACCGTTCGGGCATGCGCAGCAGCTGTTAATGTAGCATTGGGGTAAAAATGTATACGAAGCCACTAATGATACTAGCACCATTCGATTCGTTTGAGATTATGACGTCGCTTCAGTCGGATTAGAAGATCTAACCCAATACTCTTGTCAAAGAGGGTGCAAACAAAGGGAAATAGGTGCGCGTATTGTCCAAGTATGCAGATTGGTCAGTACACCACTTTCAGCAAGGCATAACTGCGTTGACAGCCTCTTCCTAGGTGCTGCTCGCTCCAGATTCCAACATTTTCATAGAGTGTGCTGGTTGTTAGGCTGTAAAAGGTCTCCTTTGCGTTTCATTGCACAGAAATGATACATCAGTCTGAGCATTCGCAAAACGTGACCTCTAGTAACAAGCCTAATTTCTACAGTATTCATCCGATTGTGGTGTTATTCTCAGGAAGTATGCGGATTAAAATGTAGATGGTCCCCTATGAGTTCCATTGCTAAAAAATCAATTAATATCTCTGGGCGAGCAGATACGTTGCATCTACTGAGTACCATTTCCTCAGGTTCTATTAATTCGATCGGTCTTTAGTAGATAAGGCATTTGGGGCTGTATCCTATACATTTCTACTCGATCATATGAGCAGCGCGACTGACCCGCTACGCAGTAAAAAATGTCTCCGTACACCCATTCAGTTTCTCGTAAATATTGAAGTTGCTCCTTGCAGGTCTTGAAGAAGGGGTTATTAATGGTAATAATGTGTTAGCAGAGGTCTTTAATGATGGATTTTATTTAAATTGAATTTTCCAACCAAACAGACAAAGGCCTAATTGCTAAAAAACGAATTTGATTTCATTCAACAAGGGTAAATAAGTTTTCGTACAGCAAGAAAAAAAATCTTTTGCATGATGACCTCCAGCAAAGGGACTTCGTCGAATCGACGAGCTTCCGAGTCACGCTGGATGGTATCTGGGAACACTCGTGCAATAGCGCGATTTTGAATTGTTCTTTGTTCCGAACTTCCTGGTTTTTGGTTCGGCGTTTCGATTCGTCCCACAGATGTTCAATCGGGTTGAGGTCTGGAGACTGAGAAGGTGTTTTTAGTTGCCTCGGTGCATTATATAGTAACCTCTGCCGAGCCTTATGAGCAGTATGCTTTGGATCATTATCTTGCTGGAAGACAATATTGGATTCTAGTCCCATCAACCTTGCACTCGTTTGGAGATTTTCTTTAAGAATGTCAATATAAACATTGGAATTCATTATTCCGTTGAATATATAAAGTTTGCCCAGACCAGCTGCACTTAGGCAACCCCAGATCATGTCGTTCCCACCGCCATTCTTAACTGTGGGCAGCCAATTTTCCTTTGCAAGAGCTTTTCCTTTTCTTTGCAAGAGCAAAGACTGGGGCTTGGAAACGTGGTCTTGGGAAAATTATAGACGTTTGACTTAATTGACCTTTCTAGTGAATGGCTTCTTCCTTGGCCTGCACGAATGTAATTCTCTTCTTTTAATAGTATTCCGAACGGTTTGGGGGGTAACACTCACTCCATATGCATTTTGAATATCAGCACCAATCGTACGTGCGGTGGAGGTTGGATTGTCTTGGTCTTCCCGTAAAACACTCCTTTCTTGTGCTGCTGTCAACTTGCATGGTCGATCCTTTCGAGGCTTATTGGCAACTGATCCGGTTTCTTGATATTTATTAGCGATGAGTTGGACAGTTGAACGAGATTTTCCAATTAAACGACCGATTTGACGAGACGATTTTCCGTCACGGTGAAGTTAAATAACGAGTTCCCCAACGTCTTGAGAAACCTCCATGACCGTCACAAGGAAAATTACTGATCTCATGTTTTTCATGATTCTGATCTCTAAGAACATATGCTATCGCAGACGAGAAGATTCTTGGTTGATCCTGGAATGATTCAGACGCAATTCAATTTGTGTACGGAGACTTTGTTGTTCCCCTTTTTTAGCCGATCTAAAACAAAATACTGTTGCGCTCGGGATTTCCAATAGAAAAAATGTTATTCCATTAGCATTGAACCTTGACACCCGAATGAGCTTGCCAGGATGATTTAAAAAAATACATTTTAGTCGGGATCATTTTTTTCACGAACTAGAAAGTGCTGTACGAAGACTTTTTTTAGTGAGGTACAAGACGACTAGAGTTTTGAAGGCGTTGGTGAGTGCCGGAATATGTTCCGCGGCATTTCTGTCCCGTGATTCGTTGCAACAACCTTATATTCTACTTCTTTCGAGATTATCCAACTGTTTCAAACGATCCTTCGTGTTAACCTATGACGAGCAACCTATACCACACCCTAATTGGCAGCCCGTTTACTTTAGCCCGAATCGTCCTTTATAAAGTACCAGCTATTAAGATGTACCATGAAGGATAGCTTAAGCTGGATGTTTAATTATTTTCCGGAGTTTATGGGAGGAACCACTAGCATGCAAACGTTTCTTGCACGTTCTGTTTATCAAATACCTTTGTGGCTTTGATATATCGTAATATAAGTACGTCAGGAGATTAGCTCCTCACCGTAACCATCCCAACCGTGCTGAAACCTCAGTTTTGCGCCTTCACCGTCATAACCGTCTCTCGATGAAACCGCGAAAGACGGTTATAGATGAGTGGCGTGAGGAGGTGAGGATTAAGATTTTCCCGAAGGAAGATGGTACTTCTGAGCCGCGGCTTATGTGCTCGAAAGTTTCTCCTCCGTGTAAATCCCCTTTGCCTGAGCAGGGGGAGGTGCAGGAGTGAACTTGTTTAACGAAAACTGTTGTTCCTAAGTAATTAGCGTGCAGGATCCGAAGTTGAAGAGGATTACACGCGGGCCTAGAATAACCTTGTAGTAACCTCCCTTCTCTTTCCAGAGTTGTAGGTGAAAGGAATCATAGAAGGAAGTGAGTTTGATTAAAAATCTCAACTTTACTCGTCAATAAGCCGTCGGCAAGGTTCCGCCCTCCGCATCGAGGTTTACGTCCTACGTAAATGCTTTTGTAACGGTAAATAGTTTTACAGTTTGCGATGAATTTTTTCTTCGTCGTTCATACTAAGATTGAAGTACGTTGTTAAAAGTCTTGTTAACTGCAAGAACCATTAAAACGTCAAATTGCAGGGTCGACTACACTTCTTTACACTAGAAAGATGAAGCTAAAAAGTGTGTTATTTTCATATAGTTATTGATTCATTTTTATATCGTTTTTAGATAATGAGGTATGATTGAAAAATTGGACTAAATCGGTATTTGACTAAATTACGGGAAGGTATTGTTTACAGGGGGCTGTTAGGCCCTCCGACTTGAAACTTGAGTAGCACTATTTCAGAAGCACACATTATTAAATAATAAATAATAACAAATTTTGTTAAGTATGTTGGAAATATGAATGAACAAAATTCGGAGCTTTACCATACCACCTTCCTCCCCTCAAAACATCCCTTATTCGGCTTGGGATTGAAAATTGTCAATTGCCTTCAAATGTTAGGCAACCACTTCCAAATGTATCGAACGACATAACGAAATGTCAATAACAGACTACTTTTTGGCTACGTCATTCCACATTTTAAAAGTCTCGCCTATTGTGCGGATTTGAAAAATTGACGTCCTATGAACTGTGACTTGATATTTCAGCTACAAAATTTCAAATACCTAGAGCATTTCTAAGGTGAATTCAAGATTTTCCGAACGGAACGCAAGATTTCCCATTAAGAAAAAATATTTATGTACAAGATTTTCCTAACCAAACTCAAGATTTTTTCTCTTTACCAATTTATTTACATTTCAATGTTACTAATATTTGTACTATGATTTGACATGTGGCAAGTGAGAATGATGCTGTGAAATAAACCGTATATTGAAATAGAACCGTTCATATATTTTTAGCAGGATGTTATTATTTTAGAGTTTATCAATCATGAACTTGGTAATTTAAAAATTCAAGCTCAAACTCATGCTGAAAGTTCTACTTGAATTTTCAAAATTTCCATGAAAATGCTAAAACGCCAAAACCTTTATTTTAATTGAAGGGCATTATTTAGAAAAGCTTTTTGGCAATAAAATTTATCGCATCGATTTTTCTGACCACAAAATCCACAAATTTCATCATAATTTCGAATGAGGAGATCATTTTTAAAAGTTACTAGTATGACTGGAACTTTTTTGAAATCTTTCAATTTTGAAAAAATGTTATATTTTCATCCCAGGTCATTTTGTCCAATTCTAGGTGTGATTTGATGTCAAAATTCTAGGTGTGATTTGATGTTCCAGTTACTAATGTGCAACATGATTAAAGTGAGGAGTTATCATGTTTTAATTTTGTCTAGAAAAATTTTACGTTAACGTTTTCAAGCATTGAACGATATTTCAAATTTTGAGACGTTAGAATCTCTCAATTATCAGTTACGATTTGCAAATGCGTTCCTACGCCTAAATTCTACAAGAATCATGATGTGTTCAGCCACACTGAACCTGCCCATTCCCCAAATAAACATTCTATTCTACCTAATGAGTGCAACGTACCCACCACTCGCTTACCAAACAATTGACTATATAACGAATATATTCTGAGGCAAAACAAATGTCCATCGCGTGGCTGCGCATTGTACCGTTTGTGGTCGCCTCCGCTCCAAACGGTCATTAAAACGAAAGCGCTCTCCGCCGGCCGTAGCAATAAATTCCCCATGTGGTTCCGTAATGAAATATTTCGCCAAGTAAAGAAGGGACCAGCGAGATTCATGAAAAGCTCGCTGACCTACAATCTGTGCTGTGGGAATTATTATGCACGTAATGGTGCTTTGTGCCCACTACCTACTCTCGTGCGTGTGTTTATTATTGCCCTGCGCCCTTCGTTACGGTACATAGAAGGGAATATGTTTTGTACTGGCAAAGGGCTGGTGCCTTTCAGCTGCTCTTGTTCACGTGCACGACAACTGTGTGACCTGAAAATAAGTGTTTTAATCTTATCATTTTTGTTGATGATGATGGAATGCCGTTTATATGATCAATGTATACAATTAAATTAATCACAACAAAGTGTGCCAAGTTGGGTGTGGCACATAGCTTCCTCGAATCGATAACATGAATGTACAGATCATTAAAAAGTTGAAAATATTCTTTAAAGATTCCTCCTGTTGAAGGATGAAGATTGTAAGCTTTTTACGATTCACGATGGCACCGGATATCTTTCCGCAGACATCAACGCCTTCAATAGCGTGAGTTTTCTCGAATGGCGGGTCTGTAGATCTAATTGTGTTGCAGATACAAGCAAGTTGAAATCTGTACAAGAAGCTTAAATCTGCTTCCCAGATATGCTCAAAATTGCAGAACGATTGGACGACTAAAGCCTGAGAAAATGTGCTTGAGGGATTTCAAGTTTGTCCTCGAGTTGAGTGACATTTTGAGTTTTGAAAGGCGACATTCACGAGGGATCATCTATGGCGTAACCCGTACGTTATCCCTAACTTTGATTAAAATTAGATGAACACTGTATAATTTAGGTTTATTACAAAGATTTCAAGCTCGAGCTTACACATCAGTTACTAACGATATGATCCTGTTGAAATTTATGTAGGATATTACGAAGATCTTCCCCGTCAACTCCAAATTTGAGCAAGATTTGAGCAGTAGAACCTGAGAAGATAATGCTTAGTGGATTGTAGTTATGCGCTAGTATTAGTGAGGTATTGAATTCAGAGCTATTACTTCATATGGGACGACCTAAAGCCTATCCCGCGAAATCATTCAAGATTTCTATGAAAACAAACGCAAGGTTGGAACCTCCAAAACATCGTTCTATTTCATATTATCAAGTTCGTTTATGAAGTTCATAAACGGCCTTGGCAACCGATTTGTTTGATTCCCAAACTTTTGTCATTATGTTTGCTGATTGGCAGTTTATCAACTGTAGAAAATCTGTAATTGGAGATGCCTTGGATAGAAATTGCATATTTCCAGCGAAGCACTGTTTTCCCTCCGTCATAAATTCGATACTTTCGGCAGAGGTACCTTGGTAGCTGGCAGAGATAGATGCAGTTGATTCGGTAAACAAGGAGATGTATTGATTCATAATTCTTAATGAAGTTTATTAGTAATTTATTCTGCAATTTGAGCAGATCTTCCACACGTAGATGATATCTGTCTTGTGGCTCACCTCTTCGTTGGTATCCAGGATGTTGTGAAACAGATTGCAGCTGCAGGTAAGAAAGAAGGCTTAGTAATAAGCCCAACAAAATCTCAAGAAATGAGCCTCATCTGCAATTGGACGAAGCACCATAAACCATCTTGACCAGGTTCTTTTCTGGGAATTGTTTTTCCCAAAGGCGGAGGAGCAGATTTTGACGTACTGGCCAGAATAGGCTCTCGATTCAGAGAGCCAAAAATATCCTAAAGACCAAACTTTGCATCTTTCAGTCAAATGTTTTACCTGTTCTCCTGTATGCGTGAGAAACCTGGCGGGTCACTTCTTCATCTATTCAAATCCCCGGGTCTTCACAAACAGTTCCTTAAGAAATATTCACGGCATTACGTGACCCCGTATAGTACCAAACGCTGGAGAAAGACACGGATAGCGAGAGCATGGGGAGGAGCAAATGGTGAGAAGGAATTTCAAAGACCGCCTTTGACTGGAATCTCCAGGGACAACGTCGTCAATGAAGACCCCGAACCTGGAGAAATGCAATACTAAGCTACGATGAGAATAGCAGCCATACTTGGGGCAGCAGAAAGTTCTTAGCAGAGCTTAGGTGTAGCTAGCGGACATTAGCCCGATGTTCCCTAGAAGGGTGAAAGTTTGTAAGTGATGTTGGGTGTTTAAACCAGTCGTTGGATGATGATTCAGTGTTTTAGGCAGAGAAGTACTTTATACATGGACTTGAGGCGGAACAATACCGTGAGTAATGCAGCGTTCGTCTAGTTTATTGGTCAAGGGTTGGTCACATTGAGATAATGCACAAGTTTATTATTAATAATCAACACATTCGCCAAGGTGGGGGTGTCGCTTAACTTTATCGGGTTCGTGATCGAAATTCACGTTTTTAAGGCGGTAGAAACCAATTTTCTCCGAGCAATTTCCAGGTTTGCTCGAAAGCTTGTATCGGCCCTCTTGGAACATCCTGGGATAATCTCCTCCCCGCAGGCCAACCCATTTCCGGGATCTCCCGCCGCCGAACCCAATCTCCGGATGCGAGAGGTGCGATACTTTTCCATTACGGCGCCTCCGCTGACAGATGGCCTTCCTCGCGGAGAATAAATCAGTGCGAAATAGTAAAGCCCAACACGAAACGAAACGTCTACATGTGTCGAGTCAGCGTATTATCCTTACGAAACTACCCAATGCCAATGCTTCAGGGCTTGCAGAGTTGAAAATGATTCCTTTTCATTTCTAGCAATGAATCTTTGAAATTACCCCACAAACTGATTAATTTTAACCTGTGGAAGATTCCGAAAATCGAATTAAAAAAAAACATCAACCAAGTTGCGTTAGCACTACCTATAGTATATTCACTTATTGCAGCAGGGGTGTATACAATTAGTTTGAAACCGAAATACTAGTTCAAATGGTTGAATAATGGATACTTGCTAATATGAGAAATAGTCATATAACTGTCCGCACACTCAGCCAACAATACAACGACGTTCAGTATCTAAAGTATATGTTGGGGATTGGCCATGGTCATTAAAATCGGTCTGTTAGCCTTTACAAACAATTTTAGTTTTGCTCATGAAGGATTAATATTACACTGCAATTTGCAGTAGAATCCAGAGGACACCAAGCTAAATCCTACATCAAACTACAACCCCCCACCATCCCTCAGAGTTAGACCAAGTTTTACAGATAAATCATGTGAAATCTACCTAACGAAAAATTCACATTCATGAGTATACGACGTCAATGATATTGATGAAGAAACCTCTAGGGGTTAACACGGAAAACCCCTAAAAATTTCATCGAACTAGTACTAAAATTTGTTATAGTTTTGGGTGAGGCAAAAAACACGTACAAATCAGACAGGCACTGAATCCAAATTGATCAGTGGCGCAAAACGAAGTAGAAGTACCTACCTATGAACTTTGAATTTAATTTTTTTCGTCTAACACAAAGCTTTTTTTCTAAGTGGTGAGGTTACAAAACATTGATTGGATATGAATAACTCCTTACCCCTCCCGTTTCTTGCTACGGTTTTAGCTGTGGACTGCAAGCATATCGCATCTGTCCTTGGAAGGGATAGGTAGTTAATTCCACCACCTCTTCATCCTTTAATATTGAGAATCGTAAATTAGTCTTAATTTCAAAGTTTTCAATGTCCTGATTATTTAATAATTCATCTTAAACCCATCAGGCTTGATCGAAAGTCAGGGCCAACTACTCAGGAATGCTTCTACCGTAGAGTACCATTTTTGGGAGGATTATCGAGATTAAAAGCTGTTAATCCTCCAAAAACCCTTTGAGGATCCAACAATGAAAGGTTAGAAGCTCTCAACCTAGCAGCCGACCGCATTATACGGCGGAGGTCGAAAAACGTTGCGGCGAAGCGATCGCGAGCGCCGGTAAACATCCAGCTCCTGAATTCCATTAGCTCTGTTGACTAAAGCACGGGGGGATAGGAGTCCACCCGCCCGCGGTATTCATTAGGAAATGTTCTCTGGGGATGTTTGTATTCGGAAGTTTTTGCTTCGGGGATCTGCTGAGTCAAGATTAAAGCACTCATCTTCCCCGTGTCTAAAAGGCTAACTCTCCCCTTCCTTCTACAACAATTTACTTCGGATTATAGAGGTCTCGTGAGAATGACACGGTCTAATTAACGTCTCTTTCAACAAAGAGTACGTGTATATCTCTCAACCGTTTGTTTGACAATGAATAAAACATTTACCCGAAGAGTATTCGTATTTACCATCTTGAGGATCCTGTTATACATACTCAACAAATGTATCCAAACGAGACTTGTGCAAAATTATAATTATGTTAATTTGGGACAGTAAAAACCAACTGCAATTCTTTGTTTTCTCCACTGAGAAGGAACAATGAAACCAATTGGTCTTTATTCGCCTGAATTTATCGTGATATTATTCCCATATTAGTTCAGAACCTTTTCAAAAACGCTTTCATTCATAAAGTGAAGGAAGTGTTCAGTCATCTTCTTGGCAGTATCGACGTTTGTTGAGGCACCATCTCCGAAATGTCGGAATCTTGATGATGCAGCAGCAGGACAGCTATCACCTCTTTACAACGAAGCTACCATTATATTTTAGCTTCATCAGGGGCAAAAGAGGACGCTGACAAGTTAGCAAAGTTCTTCTCGCCTCATTGGCTGTAGAGCGTTTGGGTGAGATTAACTTGTCCAGTACCAGCGTAGTGTGTGCTTGTTTTCCTCTTAACATATCTGGGACTGTTGAGTTTATAAACCACTAGTTATGGTTCATGGCCAATATTCTTGGACTCAGGTATCATTTTAGCAAGGCGATCAGAGACCTGGTACCCAAAGCATCGTCAGTTTGGTGCCTTGTAAACTGAGGCAACTCTAGTTCAGCTTCGAGTGTAATGAAAAGACAGTAATTGCCTTTAAGTGCTTCCAGATTATCAGGGATTGTGTGCATTGTTGCACCTCTTGTGCTCATGATTCAATTGTATGGGTTGATGGATGGTTGCAGCTGAAACCAGATGCTCGGTCTGGCCGATTGGGGCCTTCGATCCCCAGCTCAGCAGCTTTATTCATCACTAACCCATCCGTTGACCATACATTGCCATCCTGTTCTGTTAGGCTGAAAGGTAGATCTGAAGTTCCTTTTCCATGTATACGTCTGAATGGATGGAATCTATTTTACACTGAATGCCACGGGATTACCTTTCCGGGGTTAGTGGGGGGAGGGGGCTATAAACTGCAAGACATGCTTCTTGACAATTCGCTTTATTCCATTCTACGACTGTAGCAAACGACGTAGTCTGGCTGTCAAAACGCTTCCGTTTGCAATGCAAAGCAAAACTTAATTTAATCATTCGGCTAAGATATGCATTTCCATTCCCGTCCCTCTTATTTCCCTCACTTCGTGATTCAGAAGTTTCTAGTTTAACGTTGGTATATCATAAACTTTGTTTCTGCGGTTTGGGAGAAAGATTTTGACTGGTTGGATCTTGTTATTTGAAACTTTTACCAACAAATTTTGAGGTGGATTGAGAAATATTGATCGATCGGAAATGAATCGTTTAAAAACATATCGGAAACAATAACTGCATTGTGCCTGAGCGGATCACTCATACTG
This sequence comes from Creontiades dilutus, assembly GCA_031894815.1. Taxonomy (NCBI): domain Eukaryota; kingdom Metazoa; phylum Arthropoda; class Insecta; order Hemiptera; family Miridae; genus Creontiades; species Creontiades dilutus. The sequence continues at coordinate 1,095,917 of JAVIWC010009611.1, read as the reverse complement.
AATCAGAATTGCATTCATTAATTAAAGAATTGATTGGTTGATTTCAGGGTAAGTGTACTACACAGTAAGTCTGAAACTATAATCAGGCTTGCAATATGTCAGTTAATGTAGTAATCCCTGTTGACCAAAACTAAGAAATGCTTCACTTCCAATCCTTTTACCGTTTTTAATTTGTTTCTATGAAGATAGAAAATTAGTTTCAGCTGCTGTTACGTAATAGCTACCTTCTCTCAGCCGTTGTTCTCGAACGGCTGTAGGGACAAAAGCGCTGAATTATCCAATACCCCAGTATATCACGTTGTCCTAAACTTACGAAGACCACGTGTTTCAGAAATGTATTTCGAATCGAAATATTAGCGGTTGCTTCAGCGTCGGAACAAACCAGACCGGATACCACGTATTACATAACAAACTTCAAAAAAGGACATATTATGTACCTACTTGCCGTACAGCCCATGAACATTACCATGTAAGTATGAATGAACATTTAGATTAGAAATGTGAAACAAATTATTTTGAATCACTATAGAAACACCGAAAAAAAACTAAAATATTAAATCAGATAAATGTTATTGTAGTTGCACGATCATTTCTCGGGAATTTCAGTCACAGATCCCCGTACCATAGTCTCCAGGCTATTTCAGACAACGAGTTCAGAAATTAATTTCGAATGGAAATAATAGATACTGCTTCTGTTCCATTCAGAGGCTGCAACTACTGGATACCACGTATCATTCACGTTAGTGCTCGCGTTCGGTAATCGCAGTTCTGAACTCTGCTGTAGTCTTTATTCGTCATTTGACAAGAGAAGTCATGTCAAACCCACATACTATTTGATGTCAAAATATCCAGACCTTCTTCTCATTTCACTTATATTTATCACCAACATGCAAATGACATTATATAACAAACTTCAAAAAAAAGACATCTTACTAACCTACTTCCCGTACAGCCACGCACATTACCATGTATAAATTGTTTATAGTAAACATGTAGATAATAAATATAAAACGGATTACTTTCAATTACTACCAGAAAAACCGAACGAATAGTGAAATATCAAATCAGACAAATGTTATTCTAGTTGCTCGACCATTTCTCGAGAATTTAGCCACAGAGCTCCCAACCAATATTATCCAAGGAACAAAGAGAACCAGCGGCTCTCAGGCTTCGTTTGATGAGAGCAGCAGAGATAGTTTAACCAGTGGGGTTAACTATTTGTTTCTTTATTGATTAAAATGGTTCACTGTTGAAAATAACAAACTGAATGGTTGGAGGCACCTGGCCTAGGTATAGACAGTGATTAGCTGGGGGCTGCTATCATTAAAATCAGAAATGGTAAACCTTTGTGTAATTCTTTTTGGCGTTTTTGTTTAATGGGTCTCCGCGAACAAAGTTCCTCGATACCTCACTTATATCAGGTTACATCCATCTACGCACGTTTATAAATAGAGTACACAGGCCCTCGTGTCACATGAGGTTCGCAGGGTTCGGCTTAACCTTTTGGGCTCACCCTGATCCTTTATCAATAGCCCTTTTCTTCTTCCTCCTCGTCTTTTCTCTACTTTCCTTCCGGAGGATTTATCTCTGACTCGTGTTCTTCCTCCGGTAGGTACACTTTTTCTCCCGCCCCTACCTTTCCCTGCCTGGATCTAAAAGATCGGTCGATGATCGGATCGCCCTTTTATCTGGGACACGCGACCGGATTCCGGGGGGTAACAGATTGCTCGTGTGATTGAGAAAGTAAATCCGAATCCGATACCGAAGTGCCGCCCTATCTGCTTCTCTCCGCCTTATATAGTTATTTCAGACCCCTAAGCCCATAATTTGCTCAGGCGAAGTACATACAACGCACGAGGAAGGCAAAAAAGCTGCAAAATCTTACTCGATCGTTTATTATTTTCAAAGATATCCCCCCAACGTTGGTCACTATTCTTCTCACACCGAGAGCATTCGTACCATCCCGATAACCATTAAATTGAATCCCTAGGTTTTGATCTGGATATTTATCTATAATTCTGTTTGTATTATTGAAGAACAATTCCCGTAACTATCATAAATCACTTTGTATATTTAATATGCTAATTTAATAATCACCGAAGTTACTGGACGATGGGGATAGGAATCGATAATCGATATTTGGCCATTGATATTACGAATCACGTAGTTTCCGTCATCGTTCTAGTTCGGAATAAAACGAAAACTCTGATTATTATATACTTATTTATACCAGAAATTTGCAAGAGAATCGATGGGTTAGGCTGAAGATGGTCCCCTTTGAGATTCATCGCTCAGAAATCAATAAAATCCACCAACCATAATTTTCTCAAGTTCAAAGTTTACTGTAGTCGGGAAAAACTATCTGACGATCTCATTTCAATTTCAACTCTACAATATATTAGTAGGTGCTGCGCATGTGCGCATGTGAAATTCTTGAAACAAGCATAACTACTACATATTTCATCTAATTTTGATGAAATTTTCAGGGGATTTTTTCAATTTTTGTCCTCTGTATCTTAAAACGTATACTATCAAATTTTAGTGGGGGAAGTTGCAATTAGTCTGGTTCTGGGCCGATTACAGTCTTTCAATATTGAAAATAATGATCCTGCAATTGCCTAATTGAAGCCGGCCATTTTCGTGGAACGCTCTTTAAAACTCATCTCACATAATGGACCTTCATAATACAAACTGTTTTTCTGGCGAGCGAGTCGTTTTCGACATTTTGATTGAGAGTTTCCCCTTCCATTAGCGTTTTTCATCCCCTGCCCCCTTCAAGTCATTTTCCTGAGAGCGTAATGACATTAAGTTTCTCAACCCCTTCCGAAATGAAGACCACCGCCGTGTCAATGGCTTTTATAATGCCAACCCGGTTCCGGGGAAATAAGTCCGGTCAGGTATTTCTAGTCAGGCGTTAATAACACCGGTTGAGCGATCAATCACTCCTTCCGAGGAAAGATTGAGTGAGGCCCCTGAAAGATGGTGTTGACAGTTTATTACTGATTTTCCTCCCTCGGGATTCTTCCCTTAAACCGTTGGAAAATATCGTCGAATTGATTAGGAAGGATTTCCCGAATAGGGTTAAAGACGTTTTCGCGTCTTTCCTTTACTTTAGACGAGCCTCGTTTTCCTTTAAATATTTTCCGAGGTTGATGAAATTTCGTGAAGCCTTCCAGGCTCGTTTTGTCCGATGGATGATATAAGATTCATGACGCTCTGATGCGCTCAATCACGGGCCTTAAAAATTTCAGATGGCAGCTGAGTGAGGGATTCACTCTCGTACACTCTTGCGAGAGATTATCGAACGGTACCTATTCAAAAGTCCAGCCAAATAATTGAAAAGTATAATTAAAATATAAAAAAAAAAACGAGGAGCTTGTTTGTTCCTTTTCTAAAGATTGGTCGACAGTAATGCTGGTCTTTCACGCTAGTTCTACATTGAATAGATTTTAGGCTGTTAGGATTTTGTTGAAACTTGTGAGGTGATGTAATGGAGTAGTTGCCCCTTCCATTGAGCTGAATGCGGTAATGCCCGCAACGCTCAGAGGATGACCCAGACGCTTGAAGGCATGGACTAAGGTTTGTTAAGAGGATTCCGCGCTCGCGAATGCGCAGTAGCTTCTAATTATAATAACGCGTTGAAATTATTGATTTATTGATATGAGATCAATAAACGGTAAATAAGACGTTTGTGCATGGGGATATTGATGTGTTGATTTCTGAACGATGAAACTCACGGGGGGCCATCTACATTCTAACCCGCACATTCGCTGAAAATTTCATCAAAATCGAATAAAAACTGTGAACTTGCTGATTACCCTTCTTGTCGCTGGCGATCTGATAGATTGCGCAAAGGTATTGTTGGCCCCCAAAAAGGTGTTTCCCAGTAGCTTCCTGGCGGATAAAGGGGAAAGATTTTGTGTTGTCCCGACATCTGTGACGTCCATCAGTGGTGCTCTGTAGCGCTTTTGTTCTGATAGATCTGATAAGAAAGAAACGTGTCAAAAAAAAAAATTATTCTTCAAATTTTTATTTTTATATGTATTTCATTTTATGGCATACGGTGTAAGCCGTTTTATAGATCGCAATGAAGAATTATCTATCTATCTGACAGATCTCCGGGGCTAACTTCAAAATCACATCAACTTGTTCAAGATTGCGATTCAAGTCTGATTTTGTAGTGAGACTATCGTCGTATATCATGTTAGGTGATACAAGACCTTAATACCGAATTGAAATGATCAAGATGGGAGCGTCGCCCTGGTTCCTCTGGGTTTTACACTTTAAAATAGCCAAAAATTAATTGATCTTATTGTTTTGTGCTACTTACTGCGTCTTAAATCATATGGGAACTTGAAATCAGTTGATAAAACTCAAATTTGAACAAAAATGTATGTTTCACTAATTAGATCTGCCTGATCTCCGTGAAAAATATGTAATGAACCTCGACTCCTGAAGGGTTAATTAGATCGAACGATTAGAACCTGAGAAAATGATGCTTGGTGGATTTTACGTTGGCGAATACGCAGACTCTTGTAGATTAGGAGTCATGAAACTCATAGGGTTGGAAAGCTAAGATTCGGGCCCATATTTTAGGACTACAGACTAAAATTCACTTCTGAATTGCAAGACCTATAAGTGATCCGAAAAAATGGATTTGACAATTGTCTCTAATCAAGTTCATTCTTCACCTATTTGGCCTAATAAAAGAAAAACTTTGGTTTTCCATGAGGGAGATAGGAATTCTAATTCTCATTTGAATGGGTTAACCGAATTTGTAGTTAGTCCTTCGATTATAGCAAATATGATTATTTCAGTGAGTTGAAGTCGAAAACACTGACATCACGGGGAAACTGAGCGAAACATAAAAAAAAGGTTGAGGGGCAAGTTTTGTTGGAAATTAGTTGTTCAATCGATACCTGGTCCGTGGCAGGCACCAAAGGGTAACACCTTGCATTGGCTATGAAGAACTTCTACATCATCAACAGCAACACTTTTCAATTAAATCATTCATTCTGAAGAAGTTTGTGTCCTCTGAGGTTCAAAAGTAGGTGGTGTGAAGATTCGGATTTATAGGCTGTAAATATATCTTCGCTCAACAGGTGAAGTAAACGTGAAGCCGTAGGAAGGGAACCAGAAACAATTTCACCCTCCATAAATTGAATCGTAATTCAATCTTCAAAACTTCCGGTCGTGGTTCCGCGCGAGGCTTATCGATTCGTTCCGATTGGCTCAGCTTCTTCATTTGAAGAGACACCCATTTTTCGGTGACCGAGTTCTCGAGGGTTGTTCGCTTTGAATTTCAGGCAAAATTGTTTACAAAACGTGAATGAGAAGAATGAAATACAAAACGGCTGAAATGGAATAAAACCGTATGAAACATAGCTTTATATTACCTGTAAATATGTAGGTATCTTTAAATGTCGAAGATGGGTTTTCTTCAACCGTCGACAAAGATGTTTATACCGTTTCATTTTATTCAAAAGCACTGGATGTGCTTGGAGAAGTTTCGGCAATCCTATTCTCCTATTCAGAAATCTATAATGTATCTATATTCCAAAAATTAATTTAGTCGGTTTATTTCTCCTGTAGCGCGTATTTTCCTCTTGATCCAGTTGGTAGAAATTGGTAAGTAACGCGTGTATTGCAGGAACTTCCTTTTTTCGAAATCTTCACAGAAAATTCTTGAAAGCCGGGTTCTCCCTTACCCTTTTGGATCAATCCTAATAGGCGTCCCTCTTTTTTTTTAAATTCTTTATTCAACTTTCTGTATATTACAATACTATATTGTTGTGGTAACAATTAACGGAAGTCATTTTTATGTACAAAAGCACAGTGGAAACATGTGTGAGGGTGGCTGTCCAGTGACAGTCCCTCTTAGCTTTCTATGGAGCAGTAGTTATACAGCTATTGGACTAATAGTATGTAAGTGATGATACTATCGTGACACTATCTGTGTGTGACTAGATCTGTGGTGCGTTTTCTTTTGTGGCGTCTGGGGAGCCGTGTCCTATCCCACGAAGAGCATAGTTCATGGAACGCTGCAGATTGGTGTGATGTGACTGTGCCATGCATACGGGTCATTGACGATTTGATGACGTCCTCCACTTTAGGGATTTCTAGGACGGTGGATCACATCGTTCCTTACAAACCATGGGGCATCGGTGATCATCCGAAGCACTCGATTTTGCTGGGTTTGAACCCGTCTGATTTGTGAATGGCTGTCAAGACCCCATACCGTGCAACCATACTGCCATATCGGTCGAATGACAGTTAAGTAGAGTAGGCGTTTGTTGTCTAGAGATAATGGTGATGTTCGGGAGAGTAGTGGCCTCAGAAGATTGGTCCTTGTACGAAGTCTTCTAACAAGTACCATGTAATGTACCACCACATTCACGCTCAAAACCAACTACAATACAAACCCAATGACCATGAATGGCATCCAAGTACCCGAAGTTGAAGTCGTCAGATACTTAGGAATCCACCTGCAACAGCGTCTCACCTACGACTTTCATATCGGCGAACTTGTCGGCGTCCCTCTATTGACGACGCCTTGATTCTGGGGGACGTCCTAAAAGTGTAACCCTCATTCTTATGACTCCCTTGTCAGTTAACAATTTATAAGAGAAAAATAAGTAAAAGTGAAGAAATGAAGATGAGTACTTAAGAAGGCAGCGTTTTTCTTAATTTTCCAATGGCCACGGAGAGAGCTACGTGTTGATCCAAAATTACTTGACAAATCCTGAAGAATGTCATTACTTATTGAGTATCTTACTGCACTTCTTTCATTTGAGTCTTCGAGGTGTCGAGTAAATTTGCCCCGAAATACTCATGGAAAAGCTATTACTCGAAAATGGAGTTAGAAAGGTTTGTGAGAAAGTGGGGCGATTACGTTCGACCCGCCAATTGAGAGGCTGATTGAGTAGTTGGGGAATGAACTTGAGTGACAGACGGGATGTAGCCATATCAGGCTCCGTCGAGGCGCCTACAGCCTTCATTGACAGCCAACGGAACACTTGAGTGGGTACTCAAAAGGGGGAGGAGGGGTCTGAGGCAACTTGGGACGTCTTCTCAAAAGACGGAGAGGGCACCAACTCTGCAGAGGCAAAAGGGAAATTGAGGGGCGAGGAAACTTGAGAGGGATTGCTAGGGGTAGTTTAGTTTGAATTCTAGAGTTGCCCTCTCGTACCCCTTGTTGTGTGGGATCCTCCACTTTGGGCCAATCAATATCAATTTCCTCCATCCCCTTTTCGGCGAATTTCCTTAAGGAGATGCCCGTACGATGGTCCCACCCGTTTGTTATGGCTTCAAGGAACCGGTCAACATTTCATTCTCGTCTGTCTACCCCCAGGGAATCCCTTCCGTTTCCCTTGAAACACGGATTATAAGCACATACTTAGCTTCCTTCCAAGTTGTAGCTTCTCTTGTGAATTCCGCGCTTGAACACAATGGCATTGTTTCCTAGTCAGGCCGCCATTTATCCGTAATGTGAGCCTCCAAAGTAAATTTCACGGAATCCTCAGGATTCTGCATGTTAACTGTGTGCGGGTTGAGAGGTGGATTTCCGTAAACAAAGTCTTGCACATCCTTTCTTCATCAACCCAAATTGGCTCTGTCCAATTTCAAAGAGTGACCAATTTTAATACTTGACTATCTATTTTATTCATGCACGGGGTTTTTAATGAGTTGACATATATTTTAATTTCCTTAGTGTAAGGGATTTTGAATAAACGCAAGAGCACGTGTTTCCAGTGTTTGGTTTAATATTTTCGATAATGAACCTTTTGTAATCTACGAGGGAAAAAAAGCATCAACCCCCTTCAAAAGTTGTTGCTTCACGTTGTATGATAGGTAAATCTCAAAAATCGATTAAAACAAATAATAATCCTTCCGTTCGCCATTCGACGTCCAATGTCCGAAGCGTTTCTCCGAAACTACTGAATCAAAGTTTACGGAATTTCGCTCAAAAATCCAATGATTCGGGATGTAACAGTAGGTAATCTTGGTTTTTTCGTCAATTAAATAAACCATTAGGAATTACACATAAAAATTGAGACAATACAGTAGCAAATATGAATGAAATTTTCGATTTTTCAAAAACTCGTTTTATTTTGTCTTTTAGAATGGTGGAAATAGGTCTTTTGGAGAAATAGGTGAAAAAAGTCAACTTAGAATATTCAAAGTCCGACTTTTTGCACTAAGACAAGTCGGTGGGTGAGAGAAACAAGAATGACCTCTCCGTTACCACCGCCACCACTTGAGTAACCTATGTTTATGTATAGCCTGTATATACGCAGTAGATTAACGTCTTGCTGAATGCTGCCTTAGAATCACCGAATTTCAGATCATGTACCGATGTACGAAGTACCAAAGTGTGGTACATGATATTTTTGCATTTTTCACGCTGAAACATGTGGTTGTTAAAAAACTATCAAATTTGTCGAAGGAAAACTCCCAGTTTGAGGGCTAAACGATCCTGTCACTTGCAAACTTGATCAGTAAATTCACCCTCTCTTCTCTAGCATACAGATTCACGATTCGAATGCGACAAGAAGCTTCTAACAAAGTACGATTGAGTTAGGTCATTTCGTACCTGAATCATTACATCACCCTATTGCTGATAAAACCAGTGTCCGTAATAAGGCAATGGGTCGGATATTTTCTCCTTCCAACGGCTGAGTCGATTATGCCTGCAACACCCAGAGGATATCCCTACACCCTCCTCAAATTGGTCGGATTTACTCAGCAATAGCAGTTTCGGGAATCGAGAAGGGAGTGGAACTATCCACATCTATCATAGGTCAGACCATCACAAGATATTCTGAAATTCTAAAAAAAAAATTTTTGTTTTGAAAAAAAAAAAGTCTTAACAGTTGAATAATCGAACTCCTTCCTTCCACCATTTCGGATTTCGATACTCAATATTTGGGCACCTACCTTACAATGCAGGGACCAACATTTTCAATATTGTTAGAGAAAATACTGTAATTATTATAATTTGCAGCGTACTTATCTGTTGACATAGTCAAAATTGAAAAACATAATTTTAATTTGTTTCAGACGGAGCTGTCACAAAACCTTCAGCAACTCTCGGAAAAAGCCAGATCCACGACTGAATTCATTCAAAGACTCAAAGGAATGAGCGATCGGATCGGAGTAAGTAAAAATGCTTCAATTTTTCGCTTTTTGAGCTGATAGCGACACACATGAGGCGATAGGCTGTTAGATTGGGCGGCTCAGTGTTCTGTGTGATGCTGAGTTTATTCTTTGAGGATGCTCTTCATCACGCTCAAATAACCTGATAGGCTATCAGAGTAGACCAGATGAAACGAATATCAAAGCAAACTTAAACCTATCGAGTTACTGAATTTGATACCGGATATGTAATATTGGTTCCAAAACCCAGTCACTTGTGAACAGCAACTGGTGGCCAAAGCACCCAGAGCCCTTCCAATTTGTATGCTATTAACATTACACCTTTTTAAATTAATTATTTTAATTTACTTATCATTTCCTACCCCTGGCTTCTTTGTATGACCCAGGGATCATTTAATTTTCAAATGTCTCTTAATGGTTAATCGGTCAATATGGACCCGTCCGGTGTCCCTCGCGCAGTCCTGACCTTACTCTGATGGACTATTACCTCTGTTTGAATCTCAAAGCAAAAGTTTACGACGTCAGGATTGAGTCGAGAGATCATCTCATTCAAAGAATCCGACGAGAACTTCGAAGTGCTGCTGATGCAATGCACAAAAGGACACATTTGTGCATTCAACAAAATGGAGGCCATTTTGAAAATTTACTGTAATTACGGATTAGAAAATACTTGCACAAATTCAAAACTGCTAGTAAAAATTGTTTTTGATCTTTTGGCGCAATTTTTAAGCTACAGGCACCTGATCAAATGCAGATTAGAGTGGAGTAATGAACGTTTGAAAAACCTTCTTTTTTCAAATTTTCTTGAAGTTTGCTTTGTAGAGTGATTTTTCGCCAACTTGATGTGAGCAAAAAAAATTGGTTTGGCGCTTGAAGGATAGGAAATTTAACGCACTTTCCAACGGTTTCCTCAACTTTTACTTTACATAATACTGTCTGTGAGTTATAGCCGTTTTGCTGAGACAAGGTCGAAAACACGAAAAAAATCTTGGAAGTGAAATAACTAAAAACTAAGCGAGATTAAAAAAATCGCTAGGAGGCACGTTTGGCCTGGGGCCAAAGTCAAGATAATCGAAGAGCCGAGAGACGGCTATTGTTTGAGTTCATTTACGATGGATTGCGATGAGCAAAAAATTGCTAAGAGACATTTTTGTTCGGAAATGAGTTGTAGAACACGTAGGAGTCGGATTGTTCATAACTCCTGGGACACCCTGTATAACAAAAAAAGACCTAATGTTTGAAAATTGGGAAAGCTACGGAGGAGGCACTGTCTTGGTCAGGGGCAAGGATATGCAATGACCCGCACGACCTCCCGGTCTTGGCGGAGGGGTTGCTTCGTGCGCCGTGTATTATCAACCCCAATCTGATTTGGCCGTAGCATGCATACCTGATAGCATCTTACTCTTTCGACAAAACGTTGAAAACTTTTGATGAATTTGTCAATTCAAAATTCAAAATTGGACAAATTAAAGGATCCCTAGAAATCTTGAAGACGTGGGTTAAAACGGGGTTAAATTTATGTTCAGCATGAACCTCAAGATTTGATAATGAGACCTGCGTCGTGGGATATCGCTATTTTGGAAGAGGGAGTAATTAGGAATGTCCCTGTGGAACGAATCGGTCCTAAGAGAACCACGCGGTGGTTAAGTTAACTATAAAGCAGGGCAGTTTTGTTAGCATTCCCATTACAATCCACCGGGACTTGAACAGTGGTTTATTACTGAATAATTCCCCCGTGAAAACTGTTTTCCCGAATTTCCCCGTGAAAACTGTTTTCCCGACTTTCCCCGTGATAAGCCCCCTGGTAAAAGAAAGAAACTTTGATTTGCAGGACAACTGCGCCGAGTTTGAAGATGTCGTCATTCAACAGTGTGACGAGCTGATCAACGCGTTGGAAGCGAGGAAACTGCAACTCATCGAATACGTGAGGCAGGACAGAGACGCAAAAATCAAAGCCCTGAAAGAGCAGGTGTCCGCTTGTACTTCCAAGCTCCAGCACACCACCGCCGTCATGCAGTTTTGCATCGAAGCGCTCAAAGAGAACGACTCTTCAGCATTTCTACAGGTATGTTGACCTTTCAGTATGCATTACAGCCCAATTACAAGAAAAGGTAATCGAATAGATAATAATACAATAAGAATAGAATAATACAATAGATGCCTGAATTAAGAAGAATAAAAAATAAGAATATGATATCACATGTCATCAGTATGCAAAGTTGGTTTTAATTAATGTTGGTTAACTGAAGTAGCTTTTTAGGGTTTATCTCAACTGCCTCAAGGAATTGAAAAATGAATTAATTTCGTTGTTGGGTGCCACAAGTCTTAAGATAGAAGGGCGCGAAGAACGAGATTGTTGAACAAATAATTATTAGGGGTTGTCTGTATATAAAAGGGGTCTGTACATATGTCAATTCGATGTAGTAGGGCATCAAAATCGATGGCAGACCTAAAAGGCCGATAACAAAGGTGCAATCCAATACACGGTGACGATTATTAAGAGAAAGCAATCTATCGAAAGCCTACGTATCATAAAGATCAAAATCAGGCCAGATCACACAGCCCATGAGCGACAAAACGTAGAAATCTGTGCTGGACCCGTCCGAGTCGATCAGAATCGTTTTCCACATCCACATCCGTGAATCCCCTCGTATGGCGTTTCAGATAGCCGAGACATCTCATTCCTCATGACCAAATTCCGTCCTTATGCAGCGAGAATGTAAGACGAGTATCGGAGACGATTCCGAGGTCAGCTATAGAATTCAGAAGAAGTATCTCCTGAAAATCTCTTAATTGTTCGATTCGTGTAAGAGGTTCCAAAAACCAGAGCCTGCTTCACCAGTCAGACAGAAAAATCATGTGATGAAAATTGGCAATGGGCAACTTCCGCGTGTTGTAATTTCTCTTTTTTGTTTAATCTTTCAAATACCAATCGACCACGAAAATTTTCAAAAGAACAACATTTTCAAAAGTTGTTGGCTTACGTTTTGATATACTTAGATTTTAAATGAATAAAAAATTGATACATTTAAAACAACACCCGCCGTACGCCGTTCAAAGCTTTTTGATCTAGAAGTCAAATTATGCGCACTTGAAACCCCACCTCTGCAAATTTCAGCTTAAAACTCCAAATAGCTGACGTCGCGGTGCTAATGTTCGTCGCATGTAGACTTGGTGGTGAGGTGGTTCCCTAACGGCATCTTTTGGGTTCCTTTACCCCCTATTTCAGACACTTCCAATAATCGAATACCCTCCACATTGCAACTTTATCGAAATCTTTCAGCCGATTTCTCGGGATGTGGAATAAAATGAAATAGGTGAAATCACTCATTCTATAATTAATTGATATACGACGAAGAACTGCTGCTGAAATTTCCAACAGCAGTTGTACGTACTTACTGTAATTATTGATGCTCAATTTAGACATTGTAATACGCGGGGATGTTATCATCCTTGTATGGATACAGTACTGGTGAGATCTAAATGATTTTAGTGAAATCCTAACTGTGTCCCCTAGTCGAGCCCATTACCATTGTACTTGTTTTAGAAATACAGCCACAAGGCAAGGCTCCCTAATACACACACATTGATTGGATGGAACGTCAACTGTATACATCAGTGGTCACTTCCGATCACCCTGAAATTCATCAACCTAACTAACAAGATCGATCGCCAACTAGGCGCTCGCCGAATTTGATTGAAATCAGTCAATCAATGGAGGTTTACACAGGTCATGTTAGGGGTCACGTTGGTAGCTGGCGTTCACATGAATGCAGTTGGTAGTCAAGTGATTGGTTCAAATACGCGAGGCCTAGTTGAGCCGTGCTGAAATAGTTGTCCTCAGTGTAGAGCAACTTGACTTGTCAAACTACTTGAAGCAAATCGACACTTGACCTGATGGTGCTTTGCTCAGTTTGCCAAGTAAATGCGACATATCCACGAGTTTCACAAATATTTGTATACGAAAGAAGATTTCATGGAATCCTAGAGCCAACCTTGCTCATTTACGATCATTTGTTTTCGTTCTACTACTTTACATTTGTGAAACCACTGTGATTCAATATTTTTGGGAGTCTTTAGGTTGAAACTTAAACATTAAAAACCCTGTACAGAAAACTCCTTATAATAAGAGCTTCTTGATGTTTAAGTTCTCTAGTTTAAATTCATTTCCATTAAACAAATCCCCAACCCTAATCGTGCAGCTTAAAACTATGAACACATTTTTGGATTTTATCGAAATTTTTGATCGGTTTGCTATTTGTTTAATCCCAAATCTGATTTGTTCTGAATCGCTTTTTTTCCAGAATCATTCAGTTTTCCAGTTGGTTTTAGGAGTTTTATTATTTTTTTTAGGTTTCGGGATAGTGAAAACAGTTTTGCTTCCTTTTATCTTCCTTTTGCTGGTTTGCATAGATGGCCAACGGGCTTCTTCGAGATGATTTGCATAGCTATTTCTGGATTATGGGAGTCGTTTCACAAGGGGGCTTTGTAGCAGCTGAGCTGTCTCATTCCCTTCAGTCAGCAGCTTCTAAATGGTGTTCGTAGTTTTAATAAGCGATTGGCATCTACATATGTGACCAGATACGTACCACAGTGCATATACCACTCTGCCTGCGGGACCTGGCAGGGGGTGGGAGTTCACACTCCGCCTTATCATTATTACACCGCTCTGATCGTCGTGCTTGAGACCCTCTCACATGGCCTACGATAGTGTTCTTGGATAATCTGAATGAGAAACTGAATAGCTGAACTAAGCTAAAATGGAGTTTCAGAATCCAATAGCGCGTTTCTTGTAGTTATGGGTTGGTCGACAAAATCCGTCAGTAAGAATACTAGGCATTTCCAAGTTCATTCCTAGAAGATACCTAAAGATAAGTACCTGTAATATATCTACTCATCTTTAGGTATCTTCAAGTTTTCTGGTATAATGTGCAATTTTTCCTGATGCTCAGTGCTGGGACCTGACTCCACTATTTCAGCTCCACTCTCAACAGCTGATGATGCATCTGGTTAGCAACCAGTTAATCTTGTTGTTATTAATGATATAAAATAATATTTTAATCATTATATTATATTATAATGATTACAACAGCAAGTTATTTCATCTGGCGACGGGCCGATAAAAATAGCAGAGTCACCATGCCAAGAAGAAAAAATTCTTTGGACGTAGAACCTCGAAATGTTCAACAGTTGCGGATCCGTGAATTTGACCCAGATTTGGGAGAATGGGAGTATTTCCAGTATTTTGAGCTTGAAATCAGGAATGTTGTTGTTAACTTCTGTGCTACCAACAACATCAAGCATGTCAGGACAACCCTATACCATCTTAAGTCAAATGGACTAGCTGAGAGAGCAGTGCGTTCCATTCAAGCAAAGAATGAGTACCTACATCTAAATGTGATGGTAATCTACAAGCACGATTAGCAAAATATCTCTTCTCCTACAGGACATCTATACATTGCTCAACTAATCGATCAAAGAACCCCGTACTCGGTTGTCCCTTCTCAATCCCAATCTTGCAGCCCAACTGGATGAAACCTTGCAGAAACAACAGAAGGGCACATCTGTTCTGAAGGTATTCAGTGTGGGAGAGATGGCATGGGTCAAGAGAAGGAAGAAAGACAGAGGGTTCACCCAAGCTACTGTGCTGAAACGAACAGGCCCGTTATCCTACTTGGTGTTACTGGATGGGTTGGAAAGAAGGGTTCACGCGGATCAGATGCGAAAGGAGGGGAGGGAGGAATGTTGGGACCTGACTCCACTATCAACAACTGATGATGCATCTGGTTAGCAACCAGATAATCCTGTTGTCATTAATGACATAAAATGTAATAATTACGAGTCTAGCGTGCAGCAAGTTATTTCACTCAGTTATACAAATACCGATGCTAACATTCGGACGTTACAAATGTACGATTACATATTGTTAAACACATAACAAAGATTATAGTTTCATTGTAAAATTTCCTAATTACATCAAGCGGCTTTTTCATGTCATCTTAGAGATTCCTGAGAAATATCAACATGGAAACGTATGAAGTATTTTTACCACTCCTTTCTCAAGCTGGTTCATTGCCCTCGGATCTGTTTCTCTTGGGAAAGTTCGTAATAACCACAATAAGATTCGAGACATTTATGGGTTTGTTGTCTCCCTACAACGACCATGAGAAGAAAGAGCGGTACGACGGAGATCGGAGCGATAGTTACCTTGACAAAAGGCCGGAGAAGTAGGAACGGAGTACTGACGACCGTTCTTCCGACTGGTACTAAAACTTCCTTAGATAAAAAGGAGGCTGGATGGCGGCTTGCGATCTAGAACGAGGGCCCCCGAGCACATAACGTCTCGACGCATTACAAACAGAGTTGACTAGGAAAACATTTACCTCATAATCCAACTGCTAACGTTGGAGATAGATCTAGACTGATGCTTTCATATTCTTTCGTTTAGTCCATAAATCTTCGACATTAATGCCGCAACTATGCTCAATAATGATTTATAACATTTTCTTGCGACAGCAAGGCTTACTCATCCCTCATGCGTGTTTGTTGAAAATACTCTTTTCCATTCAAGGAAATGATTGTTTCTCATTTATACGAGTAGCTATTTTCACTATTATCATCACTTATTTGTACTTAACACGGTGGTGTTTGATTTGTCGCATTTTGATCACTGTTTGTCAATACCGTTTTGAGGCATTTTGACGCAATTTTTGGACTTAATTATATTTTAACTGAATTGGTGCGTAATTGCGAATGGAAACGTTTCTCAAATATGTTAAAATGTATGTTGTAGAACTATCCTCAACTTTAAACAATAAAATTTCTTGTTTTTTCTTCTATATTTTGTGATGGGTATGGTTAGTTGGCCCTTCACGATTCTTGACTCCGTCGTCTTGGGATAAGAATCAGACGCCTTCAAGCGTCTGGGTCATCCTGAGCGTGGCGGGCATTACCGCATTTAGCTCAATGGAAGGGGCAACTATGCCATTCCATCACCTCACAATATTTATCGTTTTTTCTTAATTTCATAAACCAACATTACGATGTATATTTCTTTCACGTATTTACCACCTATATTAAGTCTTTCTATATGTATCGGGCTTTCCCGTATCATTGTAACGATTGTGATAGATAAATATACGTAAACGGAACGCTGAAAATTATTTCACAAAGGTGTATTATTTCAGCCCTGTAGAATGATTAGGATAGAAATCAACAAGAGTCCTCCTTCTGTTCAGTGTGCCTCCATACCTTGTAAATGATTTCTAAATGTCCCAAAGACGATAGGATGGCTTTGCCATAACTATAACTGATGAACATCAACGCAGGTATCAAAACCTGATGTCCAACTATCTACAGTGGTACAGTATAGATCGCAGGTCCATGTTTATTAGACGGTCGCACATTTTGGACATGCTCCTCCATTCCTTGTAATGGTATGCAAGCTGCCTTAAAAATAGTTTCATTCTATAGTTCGATTTTGAGATAAATTCGCCATAAGGATCCCACAGCAGATCGGAGTGCCTCTGGACCATGTAATTGACTCTTAGATGTCTCAAATGAGCTCCATTTCGAATTCCTGCAGTGCAGGTTGATAAGGAAAGATTCCTAGCGACTACAACGAATAGCAGGTGCATACAAATGGAAGTTGATGAGATATAAAACACCTACCTAAGCATCGCTTTTCCGCAGTATGTAACAAAAGTTACAATAAACTTGATTTCAAAAGGAGTTCTATGTCAGCTGATGCAGTCCTCACAATTGACTATGTTCATACGTGTTAGATTTAAACCCTGTACACACAAGTAGACATGTTGCTCGATTTTGGTCTCGCAACATCTCTCGGGTGGTCTACGTAGACATTTCTCGAGACAAATCGTGTTCTACTAGTCGGTTGCGAGTCTATGGCCTCCCGATCGAAATGGGAGACCGAGTGCAACGATAGACACGTTGAGCAACATGTTGCAAGTGTGGACGTCGTTTGCAACGGGAGACAAGAGACGGATTTTTTAGGTTCAATTGTTTTTTTTTTTTGGTTCAATTCCAGTTCCCGTATCGGCGAAAAGGTACTCCACAGTCTTTCATATCTCAAGCGTCCGCTTGTCTTTCGGACGTAACGAATGTGGATTACAAAAATCGCATCACGATGAAATCGGCTCTCGAGTCACTGGCAGAAAAACATTCCGTACCAGTAGCGGAGATTGAAAAGGAAATCCACAACTTGAAAACTTCGTTCAATCGTGGGCGAAAAACGGATATTCCCTCCACCACGACGAACTGGGAGACGGACTAAAATTCAAATCGTTGTGTGGACGCGAGACGAGACAAGAGACGGCCCCCATGGCGGTTTGAAGACGAATGTCGCGATATGGTCTACAAGTGTGTGCATTCCGGTTGATGTTCTCTTTTCTACCCAAGTTGAAGCTCTTAAGGAGAGCGGTTTGGGTACGCTCATTGGATTCATTGAAGGGTAGTTTATCACTAACGAACATGAAAACATTTCTGTTACATCCGACACTTGAAACGTAAGGTAACAATTGTGAGAGAGGGAGTTTGAAATGTTTTTTGTATAGGGATTACAAAGATTCGTTATTGAAAATAGTGAATGAATAATAATTTAACAAGAGTGAATCTGAAAATGGACATTGACAAATATTATTATCCCACTTTTTGAGGATGGAAAACATTTTAAATAACTTACATAACCACATACTAGAACAAATTGATTGAAAATAGAAGAGAGATTTATCATGATGGTCAAATATTTATATTTTTTAAACATTTCTCTTCTTCGAATTATTCATTTTTCTTTCGGCTAAAAGGATCTGGAAGAGAGAGAGAATCTATCTTACCAGAGAAATCTGATGTCTTAAAGCTTTCCCGAAAACTTGTCGTTTTTAGTTGGAAAGGATATCAAATGAATTTAGATATCTCTACATCTCCGGAAAACCATTTCAGTCGTCCTTCGTCACCGTTGGAAAAGTTTCAAGGTTTCGCAATTTTTTTGGTTTAGAACTATAGATGAAAATAGGGGTTTTCTTTAGTGAATGGAACATCCGTTGTTGTCATCGTAAACTTTTTTCTGAAACGGAGTGATGGAGTGCACTTGGCTATAGTTTGTCCCGAAAGGATATTTCTAAGTGAAAATGGAAGGTCTTGAGGGTATACATCCATAGATCAACGTCGAAAACTCCATTGAAAGTAGAAGGCCAAGAGTTCCAGTTAGTACCAGAACAGTATACTTTTCCCCCACAAGCTGGCGTTGGGAATTTGAAAACTCGTTTACTTGAGAAAGAGATTTATAAATCTTCAAAGAAAGTTTCAGATGAACCGCTTTATTCACAATCGCAACTACTAATGAGAAGTCACGGAACTCTGTCTCGATATTGATTTCTTCATTTAAGAGGCGGAATAGACAATTTATCATGTTGGTAGTAAGTTGACTATATCACCAAGCTTCGGCGAAAACTTTTTCCTAGAATATAAGCCTTTGCTGACAATGTGATAATGTGTAAATACATGCCGAGTCCCACTTAGGGGTGGACATCCAATCAGGGGTAGATTCTACGAGTGATTTGAGTCAAAAAGTGCATTCTAGATTTTTTTAGAGGTTTTATTTTCGAGTAATTCCACTTTCAACTATTTTTTCTTATTTACATCCTTATGTAAGAAAAACGTTCATAACTCCTTTATTTTTCGAAGAAATATCAAATTTGAGGATGCCGTTTATAAGGAGGATTAGAAGGAAAATATTCAAAACGCTAACACTGGTCTAATTAATGTACCTCCTTCAACGTTAACAACAATCCCGGTCTACCAACAAAAAAAATCCCCGGAAAAATAGAACTTGAAAAAAACCACTAAAATAATACAACGAATAACCACTAACCGTGATGTTGACTCCCTTCAAACTTTAACCCTATGAATCCTTTTACTAATCAAAAACTCAATTAACACCAAATCAAACTAATCAATCAAACACCTGCTAACCTACTTATTAAACGGAGTATGCGTCAGATTGATTCAATTAATACACATTGAAAGAGTTTAAGTTGGAAGTACAACGTGGTCGAGCACACAAAGGATAATGCTTAATTCGATTTGATATAAGTGGTATAATCAATTATTCGGTAGAATAAAATGACATGCACTGGCAGGGTGAGGGGGACTAGGTCGCTCGAAGACGCTCGGCGATCACAGCGCCAATCTGGAGCGATTAGGCATTAATCCTATCTAATGTTACAGTTTGAATTTGTGTAAATGAAATGAAAACGCATAGGACGCAATGTTCCGGTCTGGAAAAATAGGTTGGTTAGGTGTTTCCCTGGAGAGTATTGAGGAGGGACCGCGGATAATGAAGATACTACAAAATCAAGAGGGCCGCGTCAACTCTGGAATTCAGAGTCCCCACTCTTGCTAGATTCAAATAGCTGATCTGATTGATCTTCAGATGACTGTTGTCGCGGCAACGGAGCAGCACACTCCACTTTTTCTGAGGAATCCATATTATGTGGCCTCAGAGGAAGATTAGAGCACGCCATTCCGTTGGAATGACAACAGTTTTGTGGGCTCACAAACACTAAACACTGAAGAAGCTATTTGCTACCGGCAATGATCTTAAGATTGCCCCCTGTGTAATGTTAAAGGATTCGTAGACTTGTAAAAGGATGCAAAAAAAAAGGCCTGAAATGAAGATAATATTCATTGGGGGAAAGCTGGAAATCGTTTTAATCTCTTCAAATGGACCTAAATACATGGAATGGAGTTTGCACCATAGTAAGTGGCTTTTGGCAGCCGAAAGACATAAATATTTTCGGAAATTTTTCAGTTTAACGCCTGTAACTCTAAAACGACGCATCCCTCAGAAAAAAATATTCAAACATAAATTAAAGCCCTTTCAATTCTGCGCCGAATGAAAAAAACCCCAGCGAAATCGGTTCTGCCCTCTCCAAGTTTTGCCAATATTAGTAGGGGGTTCACCGTACCTTCGACTCATATGGGTGTACAAAATTTAAAGGAATTTAATAAGTTTTTTTTTAAAGGGATTTGGGGTACTTTTTTCTAAAAGATCCGTTGTTTTAAAGTTATAGGCGTAAAATTGAAAAATGTCCGAAAATTTTGGTTTTTCGGCTGTCAAAAGCTACGTGACGTTTTGTCAAAATTAGTTGTTTAATTCATTCGCGGTAAGATGTCTTCTCTGGGACACTCTTCATTTCTACACTGTTAATGTTTTAGAATTTTAAACTCCCCGACCAATAATTATTAAACTTGAATGTTATTTTCAATGATTCGGGAAACTATTTTTTATCGGTTGCTGGTCGGTGTAGTTAAAATCTGGAGTATCATAGAAACATGAAAGTTTTCGTTTGGTTTTCTACATTTGAAAGCAAATGATTACACCGACGTTTAAAGTGTTTCCGTTCCTTGCCAAAAATAGTTATGACTTGACATTTTTCGTTGGAATTAGTATTAAATCAAGTTACGAAATGTCCTGAAAGTTTTCAAATTCTAACTCAACAATTTGCTCAGCGAATCGTATTGCATGGCCGGAATTAGTTAACGAGTTACAAACAGTTTTTCTCGTTTTCCCTTGAATATGCGTTCCTTCTCTTTTACTTTTTGCTTAACAACGTAATACACTATCGCCGATATTTTGAAGTAAAATGGATGCCTATCAGCCGATCTCTTTCCTGCGTGGCTTTTTATAATGATTGCACCTCTTGCAGATCGGAACGATGCTCATCAACCGGGTGGCTAACGAGGACATGGTCTGGTATCAGGATCACAACCTCGCCTGCCCTCGAGTCTCCCCCTACTGCGACCTCACGCTGGATCACAAACCAGTCGCCAGAGCTGTGGAGCAACTCAACTTTATTCAAATGAAACGTAAGTCCACACTCGACCAACGCCTTGCTCGAATTACCAAGAGGTTCGGGTGTTGTCTTTCTATACGGGATCATGGGATATGATTTCGCCTGACCGAACTGCCAGAAAATAATCAAGAGTTGGGATGAACCTGAGAGGAATCAAAATCAGTTCGAGATAATCTATTTTAGAAAAAAGATAAATGTGCTATGATTGTCCCAACTTACGTAACGAAGTTCAAAAAAAAAATTATGAACGCATCTGAATTTGTGGATGTAGTCCCTTAAGGGCATCAACTTTCAAACCTCGATAATTCGCATTTATGTTGATATTTATCAAAAGTGAATTCGTTTTAGCCAAATCTTAAAATCTGACGTTTTTATTCGGAAAAGCGAATTTGTTCATATCGACCCTATTATAAGTATAAACGTATTCCTTCGATCCAACTTTAGCTAGGGTTACGACTAGTACGATCTGTTCGAGATAATTTATCTCAGATATAGGATTAATGATCTACGAGTAGCCCAACTTAAGTAACAAAGGTCAAATATTAGAACCATGAACTCATATGACATTGTTCATGTTTGTAGTTCTGTTAGTTCTTATTCTGACATTAAGAGAATGAAATGCGAACTCAATCTTTTATTGGCGATTGGGGGCTACATAACAAATGCCGTTTTTACAGTTTACTCGTCCCCCATGTCCCCCAGTACCCATGTACCCCAGTCTACTTTACGGATCTACATACAAACATTTTATTTTTCAATGCTGAATTCGAATCCAAGGTTAAAAAAAACCCCTGACCCCCAAAATTTTGAGCTATAGCTAAAAAACGACCCTTAAATTGGTGTCAGAATCTTCTTTTTGAGTCATGAGATGGGGATGAACTACGACACCTTTTTAAGTGAATGTCAACATTTTTTTTTCAATTTCAGACAAAGAGAGTACTTGGGGAAACTACCTTCCCCTCAATCACCCCCCACCACCCCCTCATAGGGGTTGAAATTTGAGTTCTCACGCCAAGTCGAGTGGGGTATGGATTTCTATGTTTTTGGAGTCCCTGAGATCGAATTTGAACTTCCAAGAGCCTGTAGGCACCCCTTAACTCCTCCATTACCCACTCCTAGGGGAGAAATGTGAGTTCTCACGCCAAGTCGAGTGGAGTATGGAATATCACAAAGATATCACAAGAAAAGAGAATAAAATCCGAAAGAATTAAAAGTCATTGGAGGAGACCCCAACAAAGTTTGAAAGCCTTTTCAAAAATCATATTCAATTTCAGCGAATCTGGGAACACAGAAATCCTTACATTATTCGACTTGGAGCGAAAAATCAAATTTCAACCCCTAGGAGGGGGTGATTAAGGGAAGAAAAGGTGTCCACGGACTCTTGGAAGTTCAAATTCGATCTCAGGAACCCCAAAAACATAGAAATCCATACCCCACTTGACTTGGCGAGAGAACTCAAATTTCAACCCCTATGAGGGGGTTGGAGGGGGGGGGGGTGATTGAGGGGTAGGTAGTTTCCCAAGTACTCTTCTGGAGTTGAAAAAAAGTAGAAATTCACTTAAAAAGATGTCGTAGTTCATCCCAATCTCATGACGCAAAAAGAAGGTTCTGACATCAATTTAAGCGTAGGTTTTGGCCGTAGCTCAAAATTTTGGGGGTCGGGGGATTTTTTGAACCTTTTTTTGTGTGGGGCTGTGAAATCGATTTTCTTATATAAACTTTGCTTTGTTTTTATCCTCAAAAATCAGAATTTTAGTTCGAGTTGAAACTAGACGGGACGTTGAAGATGTTGGTTTTTACTTTCCCAACTCCCTAAAGGGCTATGAGATGTCTTTTAAAGTCTGCCTGGTTGGGACTGTCGCAATGCATGACGCTTGACTAAAACTGGAAACTTACGTATATCGTGCGTATCTGTCCGCAAATAGTGAAAATAATTCCTTCAATCTTCAGGGATGACTATAACAAATTTGCATTATTGTTATGGTACATACGACTTTACTTCTAAAATAGAATAAGGGTTTTGATGAACTTACTGGGGATACCTAGGAGGTTTTTACTTGAAGCAAATATTTGGTTTCGCGATTGTACTGAGCCTGAGCCGACGTTTCGCCTATTTAAAAAACTTCGATTTTCGTTCAGAAAGATGGGAAATTCAACGCTCTTTCAAACGGTATAATCAAATTTCATGTTACTCCTTCGAGTATGATCATTTTATTGAGTTAAAGTCGAACACATGAGAAAAAATCGTGTAGGTCACATAAAAACTAAGCGAAATTAAAAAAGTGGAGCCCATGTGCGAAAGAACGGATATTTTACTGCAGTTCCAAGACGGCGAAGATTGCAGATTTGGAATCGCCGCACTTTGGGACATAAAATGACAAATTTTGAGGGTGTAATAAACAATGTTCGCTATATGATTACAAAGGCTCATTATCGAAAATAAAAACAATAAACTGTTGAGGACAATTTCAATCAGAAATGGACTCTAGAGGGGACCGGGCCAATCCCTTGGGTGGAACTCCCTGTATGCTCCGTGTAAATGATGTAGTTACCTCAACATCCTTTCACGAGAATTTTCATGTTTACCAATCTCACATATTACTCACCGAACTCTGCCTCAGGCTGAATTATACATGATTGGTAGCGATTGTTTTCGACACGGAGAAGCGTACATGAAATAAACATTTCACGAAACCGATATTGTTGTAACATTCGCTCCTCCAATGAAAGGAAAGCGTTATTTCGCACTCCGAGCCGAGTATTGATTTAACCTTTAAAACAATAGAGCCCCCAAAACCTGTGTGTTTGCGAGTAACAAACTGTTACCTGCCTACTCCCATACTTCCATTAAAGTTAGGCATTGGAGTTTCGGCGTTTATTAAGCTCACTGAAAGTTATATTTGATGGTAGGTATACCTTCCTCACCCATGTTTATTGTCACGATGGCAGCTAGGTGGCTGTTGGATAGTCGCCTACTTGTTTGTATTGCGAAAATATCAATTTTTTCCTTATATTTAAACCCAATTGCTAATAATTAATGGTCAGCTACATCAGCTTCAAAGATGCAGAAGGCGATATTTAAAGGAAAGTTTTTTCATGGCCAGCGCCTTATTCATAAGAATCATGATTACGGAGTCTCAACGTGAACTGACGACATTTGTTCTTGTTAAAACAAAAAAATATGTCTTCAGGAACCTACTATATAGACCTACTCTCACAGTATTAACCCACGATTTACTCTATTCAAACGTACAATTCTTCACTCGCCTAATCAACGCACGATTCACAAAACAATTCCTCATAATCATCTGTGGTACTGTATGTTTCTTGCTTACTGCTTTCACTAACAAACTTCTGTTGTAACTAAGCTGCCAAAGACGGAGAGGAACGCTTGCCTGCAGGTATTTCTGGTATATCCATATCCATTTTCGTACCTAGTGTTTTTGTAGATTGAGACTTGCTATATCTTCTTAGTCATCTGTAATATTTACTTATAATCTTGAGTCTTCTTCATATCTTGACACCATCTATGCACGTTTCCTATACCCTTAATGTAATCCATTAGATACCTAAACACTGCATTTTATTTTATGTATGCTACCACCTCGTCCAAAATATTTCTTGCTAAAACCAAGTTTCGAAACTCCATTATTTTTTGTTCTGTGGTGTTATAAAATTTGCAACTTCGGAGTGTTGGTGCTTCGAATCTTAACTTTAAACCTTATTGTACCTATTTAAACTACCCTGCTCTTTCCTGGACTTCTTTCAAAGTCGATCCCCTCCGCCGTCATAACATACTGAAATATTTGAAACAAAAAATTGACGTATTACTAATTTATGGGGATCCAAGTACGGATGGATACTAAACCCCTTGGTCTGATAGATCTGATAATCAATTAAGAATGAATCTGTTAGCTTCGTGGCTTGAGAAGAGGGAAGCTTTTCCCCATTTTAGCATAGTAAACCCTGTTTATCGGGGATCTTTGTCACCACTTTCAATTCAGTTCAATCAGTATTTATACAGTTCATATAATATTTTTACCAAACAATGGTTCACCCGTAACATTCAACTATTGCAAAGTCATTGTGACACCAACCGTTGTTGGCTTGGCGGTTGTCCCGACTTCTTCAGAACCAATCTTCTAGTGAGTCTTCCATTTGAATCATTCTTAAATAATATGATCCGACGTCTGAATCTAGTATATTACACTCGATATAGTTCATATACATAGTACAGTTGATCTAATGCTAAACTAGATATAAAAATACTGGGCAACGGGTTTCAGGGCTGTTGAGTCAGTTCCAAGCATTATCATCCTGGACTTTCTGTGTTCGAAATGTTGGTGCAATAACGGTATAACAGTCAACTGGAGCT
This sequence comes from Creontiades dilutus, assembly GCA_031894815.1. NCBI lineage: Eukaryota > Metazoa > Arthropoda > Insecta > Hemiptera > Miridae > Creontiades > Creontiades dilutus. Next base: position 1,070,513 of record JAVIWC010009611.1, on the reverse strand, counting down.
AATTTTCCTGCATTTATTTCGCTTTCAGTTGCCTAATTACCTGTTGAATGCGGATTTTGTTATGTATTTGTCATTCGTTTTCCAGCTCCCAATGCTCCTATCATCATACCAGAAGAGTGCAGCGCTGAAAACAACAGTGTCACTGTCGCCTGGCAGCCACCTCCCACTTCTTACGTCGAAGGATACGTTCTCGAGCTGGATGATGGAAATGGCGGCGAATTCAGGGTAACTAATATTGTAATTTCTTACAATGACATACCCATTTCGCAGCTATCCATGATCTTGATTTGGCATGTCGAGAGAAATAAGGGAAACAGGTAGTGGAGGACAAGAATACTTTGTCCATTTTGTGATGGTGGGTGCGTGCATGATATGCTGGAATCGTATAGTGAGGGTGAAGAATTAAATGTTGCTATAGTCTTCATTTCTAGTATCCCATCACCTATATTTACTGAAGGGAGTGGTGTGCTTCCATATAATTTCTGTTTAATACTTCGGCTATCAGACTGTAATCTAAGTAGCGTAGATTTTCTATCTAGACGTTAAGAAGATCATCTGTGAAACGCAAGTTTTTCTCATTATTATGGAGGCCAACGATGGTTTAGCGCTACATTTGTGTGCCGCATTGTTGAACGGCTATAGTCGTTTGAAATTATTCAAACGAAATCTAACCAAATTATGTTTGCCATCTATAGGAGGTGTATTGTGGAAAAGAGACGATTTGCACCGTCGATGGTCTCCACTTCCATTCAACTTACAACGCTCGTGTGAAGGCATTCAACGGAACTGGTGAAGGAGATTATAGCGAGCTGATCGGCCTTCAAACTGCTGAAGGTATTTGCGTTTAAATTATCAAAACTAAATTCTCTGTGGAGGAAGCACTAAGGCATGTTAGAAGATGCTTGAAAAATAAGTTTTTGTAGAGATTTACTAGTTTATTATTTTGCCCAGAGTGTAAGAACTTAGTTACAACATTTTGGGACTGGATTTAGGAATGACAGGATTAAGGAACTGATTTGTGCGTACTCTATTCCACTTCTCAATCCTTCCTGAATCTTGTAAAATACATCAGTTTGTTGTCACCCATTTTTCACAATTTATCTTTCTATTCCAGTCGCCTGGTTTACGTTCGATCCTTGCCTGAGTGGCTCGGAGTTGAGGTTTTCCGAAGACAACTTCAGTGTTTCCGCGTGCGAAGGGTACGAGCATAGAGTCGCTCTTGGGAGCGTTGGATTCTCTCGGGGCGTTCATTATTGGGAGTTCACCATCGACCGGTATTGCACTGATACCGACCCGAGTTTTGGCATTGCTCGCATCGATGTGGCCAAAGACCAGATGCTTGGTGAGTGTCTAACATCTAATTGATAGTCGTTAAAACTATTGTGTCATACAAACATCAGCTGTTTTATTGTGACGAACGGTAATTGCCACACCAACCTGTACCACTCAAACCTTATGAGAGTTAATCGGAATTTTCTGTTGGAGATCAGATTTTGGTTCAGCCATCCCAGATAACCTCCATGTGACACTTTTCAGCACCAAATCCTTGCTTATCACTGTGTTTTTTTATTCACGTATATCCAACTCACTCCGACCCCATTTGTATGTGTGAGATGGCAATTCATTTGCAATGATGTCCCAAGCTTTTCTCCTTCACTTTTTCCAATTATTTTCGAACTCTTGGATTTTCGTTAGTCACTCCTAATCGTATGAATAATGATAATAACTCCTGCTCGGACCTTGACCCCTCAATTTCCCCGTTTGGGTCCCGAAATCGTATTATATTAAAATACTTCACAACGAATTTCTCAAAGTCAATGCTCCTCCATACCTTGTAATTGTTGTAGATGTAAGACATTTCAAATTGGAGCACCTTCGGTCTGTTAGGGAAGAAATTAACCTCAGAGATGCACCAGCTGAGCTATAAGCCTTAATATACTTTAATTTTCCGATTTCGTTACTAATTCGCATAACCTAATTTTGTATTTGTCGTACTAAAGGATGACTTCGTAATGAGTACCTAGTTTACCTCCTGCAACTGTTGGTTTTTGCAATTAGTTTTGAACAATCATGTGAAAGAGCAACTTTTAATGGAAACTTTAGGTGTGTACCTCCTCAAAAAATGAACTTATGTAGGTAGCTTATTACATTTTCACACATATGACTTAGCACCTTGCGAAATAAAGTTAGGTTTGTAAAATTTAGTCAAAATTGAGTTAAAGTGGCTCCAGAAACGAGTCTATGTATATTATATTTCGTAGATAAATGTAAGATATCGAGATATCTTAGATATCGAGAATTCAGCTTTTGCATTCCCGCGAAGGAAGGAGTCCACATCAGCCAATTTGGTTTGGATTTGATTATTTCGAATTCGGACCTCGCTTTTGATTCCGAAGGTCTCTTTATTCCTAACCAGTAAATGAAGAGATGAATTTTATTTTATTTTTATACTACTTCTTCCTGCTCAGAAACAATCATTATACTGTAACATACGGTGGGCCAAAAATGCTACGATAAAGATGTAGGGAGGACCAATAGATTTGTTGATTTCATAGTTCTTCTTTACGAAAAGTGGATAGATGATGTATTGGTATCCCTATACTAGTATCCCGGAATGACAAATCCGTCTTTCGGACTCGTTCCTCTGAAGGACTAGTTCACTCCGAATCCGCCCATCACTGCGAAACCTGTATCAAAGTTTATTCTTTAGTTCCTTAATGTGTTTTACTCATTTTCAGGCAAGGACGAAAAAGGTTGGGGAATGTACATCGATCGTCAGAGATCATGGTTCGTACATGCAAACCTCCATGCCCAAAGGTGCGAAGGAGGTATTCAACAAGGATCCACCGTGGGTGTTCTTCTTGATCTCAACAGGCACCAAGTCAGCTTTTATGTGAACGACGAACCACATGTAAGTTGACTTTTCAACCCGACTCTACAACTGTTTTTTTGTTTTACGGAGAGTTGAACTAGATACGGACAAAGAATGTTTAATCTCTCTTCCATGCATAGAGGGAATAAATTCAGTAACGAAGTCCTAAGAACAATCGTCGTTTTTTTGGAACTACAGCTTGAAACTGCGCGACTAGTAAAACCAAGAAATTACATCTCTTGAATTGCGGGTATTGCCCTTGTCATTTGGAAAACTTCGCTTTTCCTGATTTTACATTCATACACCTACAGTCTTTAACACTTTCACTGCGGCTGTCGACACGTAGTCGACAAATGAGATCCCTTCAGCCTGGCGGACGTCGACTACCTGTCGACACCTCGCTTCCCGTATTCAGATCAACCTCAACACGTCCAGCCGACTCGAAGCCAGTTCCCTTTCAGCCTCAGCGTAGTGAAAGATCCTAAGTTTGTGACCAAGCCTTCGCCGTCCACCAGATCGTTTTTTCAATATTTTTTTCTCGTTTTTCTCATACGGTAAGTTTTTTACTCGATACTTTTTATTAGCTTACTCCAAACATTATTTGTATCGAAAATTAAGAATAAATAACTATGAATTAACCCCTAATAAGGAGTAAAAAGAATAAACTTTTTATTTATTTTATTATTTTATTTTTTAATTATTATTTTTTTCAGTGGGCTTTATGTTTTAGTGCGTATTTTAATTTGCTGTTTTTTGCCCAGATGAGCAGACGTGGAGTGAAGAGACGATTGGTATTCGAAGAAGAATTGGCTTCTGGATTATATAGTTGAAAAATGTTCATTTTTTTAAATTGATTTTGACTACAATGTATAAATTTTCTTGTACCGTTATTATATACTTAATAATATTTTCAGTAGTAATAATTCTTTGATATTCTTGTATCGTTTTTATAATATGTACAAAATACTTTTCAATGAAATTTGTGTGAATTATACTTTTGAGTTCATTTTTGTGTTGCCTCCTCATTCTTACACACAAAATTTGATATTTAATATCATCAACTGATCAATCCAAATAGGTGTTTTGGTTGAAAACCGATTTACGTGGTCCATGCATATCTCCTGAAATTCAATAATCGCTCTATCACCTGTAAAACACGCACACTCCGAAGCTTAGTAAGATTCAAATCATGAATGCAACTCAAATGAATAAAATTGAATAATAAACCCCACTGAAAGAATTTGCAGTGTGAGTGTTTCACTGGTTGCGTTCATGATTTGAATTTCTACCATTTGGAGTGTTTCACAGATAGAGCGATTATTGAATTTCAGGAGGCACACAAATATGATCAACTGATCAATCCAAATAGGTATTTTGGTTGGGAACAGATTTACGTGCTCCATGCATATCTCCTGAAATTCAATAATAGCTCTATCACCTGTGAAACACGCACACTCCGAAGCTTAGTACAGATTCAAATCATGAACGCAAGCCAATTGAATAATAAACCCAGAGAAAGAATACTTATTTACCCCACTAATAATATTGAACAATATTTACCTATTTATCATCAGCGTTTCATGCATATCAGAATGCTTCAACCCGTGTATCGGCTACTAACTACACTACAAGTATTCACATCGGCTATCACTCCAGTATCCACATTCACTACAACTCGACGCTATCGGCCGGACATCACTAGGTTACAAACAAACAATAATAAACCAAAAAACGCAAATCTTGGCACGATAAATCGGGCCATACATCGGGAATGGTTTAACCTACGGACGTGGGGAGGGTCTCAGTCGATTCCTCATGGTTTGTTCTTCAAATAGGTACAAATTTAGGCCGATTCGACTTGTTTTGAGGTTTTTAGGGATTTTACAGAACTTTGACAACCCTTAAAAGGCACTTTAAATTGAGTGAGAGAGCTGGCTCAAGAATTGGGGCGTCGTCGGACCAAGATGGATTTTTCCTGAAAATTTCAGATCTTTTGCTCCAGCCGTTTGGGAGAAATCGTGCGTACGGCGTGAGGCGGACGGACGGAAAATTGTTTTTTTTTTTTTTTTGCAGATTCGGATTCTACACCCTTTGAAACGTAAACCATGAAATTTTCAGGGGGGGTTAGAATTTTTTTCCAGAGCGTTTACAATGGTTTATTATTGAATAATAAACCAATATAGGGTAATGACAGAGTTTTTCTCTTGTTCCTTGCTTGATAGATACAGGAGACTTTTTGAGACCCAATACCGAGAAATTATGACACGAAATAGCCAACATAAAAGAAAAAACGAAAAACGTGACGATTTTATGGTAACTTAACAAGATTGACCGAACCTCAGCGCAAAAAGACGATATGGAGAGAAATTGGACGAAATCCCGCTCGAAACCGCCATCGCCCTCTCCCCAGGGGAGTCTATTGAAGGCTATTAAGGTTAGAAGCGCATTCTAGCGGCGTTTGGTCTAACCACGTCGGAAGTTGGTTGCACTGAGCCCCGGTAGAATGCGCTTGCAACCCGCCATCACCTTTCCACAGGGGAGTCTACTGAAGGCTATTATGGTTTCAAGCGCATTCTAGCGGCGTTTGGTCTAACCACGTCGGAAGTTGGTTGCACTGAGCCCCAGTAGAATGCGCTTGCTACCCGCTATCGCCCTCTTCCCAGGGGAGTCTACTGAAGGCTATTAAGGTTTCAAGCGCATTCTAGCGGCGTTTGGTCTAACCACGTCGGAAGTTGGTTGCACTGAGCCCCGATAGAATGCGCTTGCAACCTGCTATCGCCCTCTTCCCAGGGGAGTCTACTGAAGGCTATTAAGGTTTCAAGCGCATTCTAGCGGCGTTTGGTCTAACCACGTCGGAAGTTGGTTGCACTGAGCCCCGATAGAATGCGCTTGCTACCCGCTATCGCCCTCTTCCCAGGGGAGTCTACTGAAGGCTATTAAGGTTTCAAGCGCATTCTAGCGGCGTTTGGTCTAACCAAGTCGGAAGTTGGTTGCACTGAGCCCCGATAGAATGCGCTTGCTACCCGCTATCCCCCTCTTCCCAGGGGAGTCTACTGAAGGCTATTAAGGATTCAAGCGCATTCTAGCGGCGTTTGGTCTAACCACGTCGGAAGTTGGTTGCACTGAGCCCCGATAGAATGCGCTTGCTACCCGCTATCGCCCTCTTCCCAGGGGAGTCTACTGAAGGCTATTAAGGTTTCAAGCGCATTCTAGCGGCGTTTGGTCTAACCAAGTCGGAAGTTGGTTGCAGTGAGCCCCGGTAGAATGCGCTTGCTACCCGCTATCGCCCTCTTACCCCCCTTTGAAACGTAAACCATGAAATTTTCAGGGAGGGTTAGAATTTTTTTTCCAGAGCGATTACAATGGTTTATTATTGAATAATAAACCAAAACAGTTGCTGCACAGAAAATCGGTTTTGAATAATTATTGTCGCAGTGAACGTGTTAATCTCGAAGTCGTTGTTGGGTAATCAATCTTCGATTAGTTCAGAACCCTAATGGAGCCAGAAAGTTTCTTTTGTCTTCCTTATCAGTGCTTGATGGGACACAGTACCTCCGAAACAGATGAAAAATGCTCGAAAATTGTTAACAGAGGCTTATTATTTGTTTATTAGATAGCCGGTCTACTTGAATCACTCATCTATGCATCTTAGACGAAGTCTGTGGTACATTATCTAAACTCGACACCTCACGCATCCATACCTTGTAATTACATTCAAGATGAAAATACTAGAGCAGCCGCCAGCCACTACCCTCCCCGGCTCGACCGTGTTACTGACCGTAGACGACCGATTTTCATTACCCAAGGATGAAGTTTTTCAAATGATGGACGAACGGATGACCATACACTAAACCGAGTGGTCTTGTTCGATTCAAGGATCAAATTCTTATCTTAATCCATTAAAAACACTACCTACCCTCTTCGAAAGTTTTTGAGATGTCTATTAATCCTCAAAATATAATCCCTTACTCCTGATTGATCAAAATGCCGAAATTACTGGCACATCCCGATTCAGTGTTGATTTTTTAGCCAAATTTCGTAAAAATTATATAAGTACAGTTGTTTTGGAGATAAGCTTCGGATTTTTTATTTTTTTCAAATCTACGTCTCTTGAAACGTAAATCAACAACTTTGTGGGGAGGGGGTGGGAGTTTACAATTTTTAAAATAAATTATTATTGAAAATTATAAACCAATAAATAAACCTTGTTTTGAAGCATCAAATCTTTCGAATTCTTGTTTAGTTAATAGAACATGTCCCATTGTGTAAATTAATTGTGTCATTGAATTGAATAGTTGATTCTTCTCGGACTTATCTAAAAATGTCTTTTTCAGGGTCCCATCGCATTTCACAACTTATACGGAGTCTTCTACCCCGCGGTGAGCGTCAACAGAGGAGTAACAGTGACACTGCACACAGCCCTGGATCTCCCGTCCGAGATTGACGATTCCTAAAACCCTTGAAAAATCTTCCCCCTCCTCCCCTTCCGGACTTTATTGTGATATAATTTTTTCTTTCCTCTAGATTTTTCTTTTTTAATTTTAAAATTTTAACGTCTGCCTAATTATGAGTGGTTTATTAGCTATTCTCGGTGTCTCAATTCAAACCTAGGTGTTCTTATTACAATTCATACGTGAACCCAAGAATAATGATAATCGATGTCGTCCGATAAATGTTACACTCTTTAATCATTGTATAGTTATTTATTTATTTGACTTTGAAAATGCCATAAAATAGGGTTTTATTGTCAGTTTATTAATTCAAAGGTACTACATAATGCTCCTATTACAGTGTTATTAAGTGACAAGCTTGGTTTAAGCAATGGAAGTAATGAGTTTCATTATCTAAGTCAGATGATGTGTTTTTAACAACCTACAATGCCAATCAAGTGGTAGGTTACACGTCAAATAATTTTTGGTCTCTTATCGTTAAGACTATTAATTCATGTCAATGACACCCTCAATGTATTTTTATTGTCGTCTGTTAATAGGGTTACTAGATGACTAGAATGAAGGAAACAGGTCGCTGAAGATTTTACGTACGAATTGAATCAGAGTTTTCTCTATTACATTATGGCCTACTGGAAATCGTGCTTGCTAATTACTTATGTAGGTGCTATCCATCAAATTACCTCTATAATTATGGACGTTTATCCACAGGAGTTCGGAAAACAGAAAATGTACTAGTTCTCCAAGATCTACCACTTAGGTCCTGTTGAATTGTACCCCCTTGAAATCACAATTCAACAATGGATCGTGGTTTGGATGAGAGAGAATAAATAAGAATGCCTAAAATAGCAACTGAGAGGGTTTCTATTTCTGTGTCTATGAAAGGAGCCTACACTAAATGTTAGTGGTAACTCAGTAATCTCCAGTTCTATGATTTGGATGAAGTTGCAGAATCTACTATTATAGTTCATTTAATCATCATCTTGAAAAAATCGGGGTTTCCCCCTTATTTTCTTGTTTTAATGCAAAGTCTACCGAATAAACTTGAAACCCCAACTTGAAGACAAATCTTAATATTTAGTTACAAATACTTACCCGAACAAGAACTGTTCTAGTACAGATAGGGACTTGATTCGTTTTTAATAAAACAAATCCAAAATATCAGTCAGTTTCATGTTTGAAATTTTGAAGCAGCCCTATAAATACTGACAATAAACGAACAGCAGGAAAACCATTAATATTCCTAATAAGGTAGGTGCCGTTTCAATTCGTACGCCCGAAAGTTTCCGGAGTTAAGAAAACCGACATGTTACTTAAACCTCATCGTATTTACTGACATTGTCATTTCGTCTAGCGTTTCGATTGTTGATGTTTTTAAATTCGCTCCATTAGTGTTTAACGATTGTAACAATTCCTTCCATTCGTTACTTACAATCTTCCAATATTTCATCTGGATATTGCTCGTTTATCGCAAGTAATAAATGTCCTCTTTTAACTAAGGTAATTTATTGTATTTTAACTTCTGGACCAGTGCGAATTGGTCAATATTTTCTTAAAACTTGAGTGTTTGAGCTTGTTCGAGAATTATTTGCACTTACGAGGGCAAGTTTCCTATTTCGAAGAAATTTCGTTTGCATATCACTTTTTGACTTTTTTATACGTGAATGTTGTTTTTTTTTATTACTTGACTTCTTTTTCTTCAGGGGCGTGATTTAAAAAAAATTTCAATAATGCCTATTTGTTTTGAATGAGTTTATGAAAATTGTGAAAAAACGAACAGATGAAAATGATTATTTATTCTTTATAAAAGTGTTACAAAGACTTTGTGTTTTATATTTCAAAATTTTATTTTTTATTGAGAGTGAGATGAATTGTTTGAAAACTATAATGACCTTGTACATAATTTTTGTAAATAAACACATTATATCAATACTTCGTGAGTAAAATAAGTATTATTATGTTAGTTAGTTTATATAATATCGATTTTGCCGTAACTAATGTTGGATAGTGAAAAATGTTGCAGTTGATATCGGTATAATGAATCAATAAATTTTTAAAGAAGTGTAAGCGCTTGAAAGACGCACAAACAGGTTTGTTGACACCACTGAATTTCCAAGCTCTTTCGTTGAGATTCTCGTTCACTCAGTATTTCTATTGGATTTTTAACCAATCACAGTCAATACTAATTTCTGCACTAAGCTTAGACTTGTCGCTGTTCTCCTTTGTTCAGGTGGTGCTCTGAGAAATCGGAGCACTGAAGAATTGGTACTACCTGCTGTCTGTTGAACTGCATATATGAAAATGGCAAGATTTCGAGAAAAAAATTTAATGATCTACATTATGCCTACTCAATTAACGAAAACATAGTTCATTGTGCAGGGAGTAGTGGGTACCTATCTATCAATGTGAAATCAAAACGCTTTGAACAAACCATTAACGAAAAAGAGGGATGATCAACCAGCCAAATCCTCCTTTTCTATTCTAACTACAGCTTTGTGGTTTTAATACAAAATTAAAAATGTATCTTATGCTTTTATTTGTAAATAAAATTAATACACAGTTCGAGCACATCGTTTGCGACACATCACAAAATACGGTTCATTTCTTCTTTAGTTAATTGACATTAAAATCCATTTAAACACTATTTTTACACGAGACACGTAACGTACTCTTATCAATATTGAGTAGGTGCCCACCTTTGACTTGAGAACCATCACTGCCGGATTATACGTAGAGATCTCCCAGATTTGCCTAGTCTAACAGTTCAAAGACCTATTTCTTCACATTACTGGGAGTGACACCATTTTAAATGCATTTAAAGTAAACGAAGCAGGTCAAATGGAAAGACTGAATGAGCTTAGTTGAACAGACTGCACCCTGGGGCAAGATCTTCAGGCCTTAGTGCTGTTTTGATAATGACATAGAAACTTAAAAATATACGAGAGAAAAGTGTACATGTAAGCACGTGGGTAGTAGAGTTTGATGTATTTTACAAAATGCATTGTCCTAAGAAATATGTATTATCCGTAATGTAATTTAATTGGTACTTTTAGTGAACAACTCAAGTTGGTTCCGTATGGCTATAAATGTACCTACCTATTTTTAAAGTATTAATTATCACGATATTCCTAAAGATTGATTGTAGCCCTTATGAAATCATTAATTTGAAAAATATATCTTCACCATTAAATGTGGTATGTTCTTCACAATCAAGCTTTTTCTTCATACGCCTTTTTGAACTGTGAGTAGTGAATGAGTTAGGTACGTACCGGTCGTATAGAATATTCATACTACCTCTCTGGTGCAGACTCAAATTATAAATAGCAAATTCTGCAGAATCTCTTTAGTTTAAGCCACAAGGTAACTAAACAGTAATCAAGAGAGAGAGAAAAAAGATTCAATGAAATCAGAATTTGAAAAGAGACATCAAGTTGATGGAGACATTTTTCTACAAAAGGGTGTACTGTTGGTTGAAGTTTCCATAATTAATAACTATGGATACCAGCAATTAGATTCCTGTGGTATATAATTGAGAATATGAAATGATAAGACTGTTCGTTGTAACAGCCGTGGGTTATTACAGTCTCAAATTAAATGAATTGAGTAACGCCCAAATTGTACTTGATCTTCAAGATTGTGTAATAGCCCCATGTATTTAGCTATGGGTTATTATTCAAAAGTTGCATTGGTTACTGGAGAAAGAGTCTGAGAGCATCTGAAGTAAGGAAACGGTGAAGGTAGTTCTGAGGCTGAGAGCAGATTATGTAAGCTGATCCGACCATGCAGCTCTCATCTGTGGCAGTGAAATCCTTCAGTCAAATTGGACTCTTGTGCTGCAGGGAAGCAGCATAGAATTCTCAGTAACTGTTCTCCATCTTATTCACGCTACAAGAGTAATATCTCTGTCAGGAGTGGCTGCTGATAGCAGCATTGGTGCAAGTGCACCGCCAAACCAAACAAAAAGCTGCCTCCATTGGAACAAGATTGACCTTACCCTATTTGAACAAAGACGCGAAATAGACCTTCCAGGGTTCTGCGTGGAAAACAGTTCAGAGTGGGCATTTCAGAAAGATAAGCGCCAGCTTCGATAGTAGGATATAAGGGGGAATTCCGGGGCATTTTCAGTTTGAGTAGAGACTAGCAGTCATGCTTGATTAACCGATCAGAGAGAACCACAAAACTAAAGAAGTAGCTTTTTTCAACTGCTCCAAGTTTGGGGCGCTTTTTGAGCTTACTGTTTCGTTCAACTGTGCTTCCTAAGTTATTTGCGAGTGTTGATGTCTGTTTACAGCAAAGCAGCATAATTCACGACCAGTTCTCAATCAATCATAAGCAAGATCCTCAGGCAGTGTGAACTGTCACCTAAGATGATCTGAGTTTGCGAACCCTGTTCACTAACGTTCCCACTTTGGTGAACCTGTTACCCTGTGCGGTAAAACCTGAGTGTCAATCTTGACATTCCCAGGGGTACAGATGCTGAAAGGCACCCTTCCTGAATTAATATCACATTCCAACCATACAACATAAAATTAATTTTCCTATAAATATAGCTGTAGCTATTATAGAACTGTGCTAAGAACCTCTCCAAGAAATGTACCAGAATATCTGAAATGGCTGACGTTTTTCCACAATTTCTTCATGGGTATCCCAATTCTAGCTTACGTTTTGTTAGTTAACAATATTCCAGGTGACCTTTTTCAAAAATTGTGAGATTGATCCAAAATCACTGATCTGTTAGTTCCACCTACTCGTCATTAAAATGTGTACTACCTTACTGCAGTAGAAATAATCAGTGCGTCATGGAACTTATCAAAGTGGATTTTTTCTTCTTCCATCAAACTAAGACACTTAGCTCTTTCATTAATCGTTATCCATCAGTTTTCTATTATGTGTTGAATACAAATTTATCGAAACACCTCTATAGTTCTGCTGAGGCAAGAAAAAGTCAAGGCATAAAAATGTATTTTGTAGTGATCGAATCGGCGAACCGTATGGCACTTCATAATGCATTTACCATTCAGGCTTACTTCGTTAAAGCAGTCGCTCAAAAACAAACTATCACATTCATGGGTTTTCTGTTTAAAAAGAAGAAAAAAACAATACGAATTACAGAATAAAACGGATTTTATTCGTCAATAATTATAAAAAGGAATTAATAGAGCCTCTGAGGAGGTCCCATGGTGGATTTGACGTGGAGGGATCTCACGTTCTGCCAGTGCTTCTTCAGGAGAGAAACGAGGAAGTTGACTGACAAGTGGACGTTTTGAACCAGCTCGTCAGCGGTCATCCCAACGTGACCAACAGCCACAGAAAGGCACAAGACCTGCAATGAAAACCCGACGAACAATGTTAGCATCTTGATATACTTCCTTCAAAAACGTCAGCAATGTTGGGTATTAAGCATATCTTTGGTTTGGTTCATCGAGTAGCGCAGAGCCGAAAATTGGCAACAAGAAAGAGTTTGAGCCAATTCTAAGCATTTCTCTGTTCTCCCATTTCAAAATTGGTCGACGAATGCGATTCATACACGAGGTAACGTAGCGCTCAGATATTATAACTAATCACAGGATTTTCATAACCCAATGCTCTGAATAAAAATATGTTATCATCATAGCTCTACGTTAGCCTCGAGAAAAATAAGGCAAGACATACGTTCCTCTATAAATTCACATTGGAATTTTTGAAGTGACAGCAAAATAGACGTGCAAAACTGAAATTAGAAATACAAATATAAACGCAGATAGGTTCTCTCCAACAAAGAAAAAAACTTACAAATTACAGCACAATGATACATTTTTCCCTGAGTAGAAATATATAGATCATTGTTTATCCTCATCCGATACATTCTGAAATGAGTAATTTTGTAAATCGTTCATCAAGGAACATGGGACGTGCCATTCAAAATCCTGTTGAATTTTTGATGAAATGAGACAGCTGTATGGGTTTCACAACACAACTGAATTTCGGAGGATTTTAGATGAATGATGAGGATCGTTATGCAGACGTCGGGAGCCCAACGCGCCTTCCCCTCGACCTTAGTTGTTACTTTCGAAATGTTGATTTAAAAAAACCAATAAACATGATATGAAGTACAATCCCAAGTCATTTTATTAATAATATCCCCCCTGTTTAGACAGATCTACACTCCAACTACGAATAAAATGACAAGCTATTCGAAATAGTGTTTTAAATGCATTAAAATTTAATATTACGCGACCTAATTAAGGCTTTTATTAATTTAAAATCAAGACGGATACAAAATGCCGTACAGTTTGAAAGGAGACGCTCAGATAAGAAGCTAATCATTGATTATCATAACCCAATGCTCTGAATTAATCTAGGGTTATCATCATTGCGCTCCAACACTACACCAATCGATAGATTCGAACTAGCTGAGCATTTTGGATAACTGAAAGATACATTATCAAATTTGAAAGAAATCAAATATAAACAATAAGAGTCGCTTTAAACAGCAGTAAGTTTCTGCATGAACGTTCATAGGCTTGGAAACACAATTCATACTGTTCTTACTCCGATTGAACAGTTTCACTGCATTAACTCATGAAATGTCAGTGTTATCAGTAAAAAGACGCTAACCCCAACTGAGCCCCCCACAACAAAGAGTTAGCTAGTTGAACATATCACGATGTTGATAGAAATTAAAAATGGCAACAATTGCCAATCGAATGTTATACTCTTTCATGAGTCAAAAGACATTTTCGGGATTTCAAGAGATTTAGGGAGGATAAAATAATAAGTATCAATTCTTATTTAAAGAACCAAAAACAAGATAACGTAAAGCTATTGTCAACGCTCAGATAAACAATGCTAATCATTATTGTTTCATAACCCAATGCTCTGAATAGGGTTATCATCACCGCGTTAAGAAACAAAGACCAAGAACATTGGCGCGCCAAAGTGACTGCCAAATAAGCATTTTTAAAAAAAAAAAAAAAAAAAGAAAATTGAAACCATACGTCAGCAAACTGATAAGAAGCAGTTTCATAACATTCCCTCATCGAAAGACGATTGGCACCCCTACCTTTGCGAATCGAATGTATCGGGAGTTAAAAGACATTTTCGAGATCTCAAGAGTAAAATGTTGAAGATGTGAGGTTATTGGATATTGAAACATAATTTCTAGTTTGACTCATTTCATTAATTAATTCATTTTAGTTTTTCAATTATTTAGACAATCAATTCTTTTCAATTATTTTGGCCTCCTTACCGTCTAATATTTACACGAATACTGAATCAAAAGAATGGGTTCCGTTTTGGTACCATACATTCATTGAAATAAGGATATATTTTCATATTTTAACCTGTAGTACACTTGGAAAGTAAACCTCAAATGATCACCATAAAATATTAAGTATCAATTCTCTTATTTAAAGAACCAAAAACAAGATAACAACGTAAAGCTATCGTCAATGCTCAGACAAACAATGCTAATCATGATTGTTTCATAACCCAATGCTCTGAATAGGGTTATCATCACCGCGTTAAGAAACAAAGACCAAGAACATAGGCGCGCCAAAGCGACTGCCAAATAAGCATTTTCAACAATAAAATTTAAACCCATTATCAAACCAAACTGATCAGAAGCAGTTTTATAACATTCCGTTCACATTCCTTCCTTAAAGACGATTGGCACCCCTACCTTTGCGAATCGGATGTTATACTCTTTCGCGAGTTAAAAGACATTTTCGGAATCTCAAGAGTGAAATGTTGAAGATGTGAGGTTATTGGATATTGAAACATAATTTCTGGTTGGACTCATTTCATTAATTAATTTATTCTATTTTCAATATGGAGACAATAATTCTTTTCAATTATTTTGGCCTCCTTACCGTCTAATATTCACAAATACTGAATCGAAAGAATGGGTTCCGTTTTGGTACCATACATTCATTGAAGTAAGGATATATTTTCATATTTTAACTGTAGTATACTTGGAAAGTAAAACCTCAAATGATCACCATGAAATAATTAATATCAAGTCTTATTTAAAGAACCAGAAACAAGATAACAACGTAAAGCTATTGTCAACGCTCAGATAAACAATGCTAATCATGATTGTTTCATAACCCAATGCTCTGAATAGGGTTATCATCACCGCGTTAAGAAATGAAAGAACATAGGCGCGCCAAAGCGACTGCCAAATAAGCATTTTTAACAATAAAACTTGAAACCATACGTCAGCAAACTGATAAGAAGCAGTTTCATAACATTCCGTCATCGAAAGACGATTGGCACCCCTACCTTTGCCAATCGAATGTTATACTCTTTAGCGAGTTAAAAGACATTTTCGGGATCTCAAGAGTAAAATGTTGAAGATGAGAGGTTTTTGGATATTGAAACATAATTTCTAGTTTGACTTATTTCATTAATCAATTTATCTTAGTTTTTCAATAATGGTGACAATCAATTCATTTCAATTATGGAGACAATCAATTCTTCTCAATTATGTTCATGGCCTCCTAATTGTCTAATATTCACGAATACTGAATCGAAAGAATGGGTTCCGTTTTAGTGCCATATATTGATCGAAATAAGGATGTACTTTCGTATTTTAACTGTAATACTTGGAAAGTAGACCTCCAATGATCACCATAAGATAATATATTATCAAGTCTTAGCTATCGTCAACGCTCAGATAAACAATGCTAATCATGATTGTTTCATAACCCAATGCTCTGAATAGGGTTATCATCACCGCGTTAAGAAATGAAGTCCATGAACATAGGCGCACCAAAGCGAAAAAGAATTCGCCAAGAATGTGCTAAGATGAAAAAATCGAGAAAGAAAAGGCTTTTTCGTTTTTTGAATACCCTTGACAACAAGGAAATTAAAATGTATATCAATTCACCAAAAATAACATTGAATAGTATTTCCGCATGGGAAACAGTACACTATCATTGTTAACGTGAAAAATTGTACGGATCATTTGGGGAATACAAACTTGCATCACTTTGTAACATCACGAAAACTGGGAGCCATAACAGTATCGGGAAGGGTGAAATAATAATGAAGAGGGTCTTTTCGATTTGAATGATAACAAGTACAAATTACACGTCACTCAAAATTTCCAAACCCGCAGAAATAGGTCAACAATAAATTCCTTAAGAATATTTATTAAAAACAAAATGATACACACCTTCTTCATCTGGAACTTGATGGTGGCCTTAACTTCATCGATCTTCATCATCATGGACTCCTGGTGAGACAGCAGACCAGGGAACTTGCCAGCCTTGTTGAGACCGGGCCCGAGGAGCCTGGGGATCTGCTTGATGAGAGCTTCGGAGGCGAGGAATGCGTCGTACTTCTTGGCCAACTTCTTAACAAGCTTCTTGTTCTTGTTCAACTTCTTAAGCGCCTCAACGTCCATGTAAGGCACGTTGTTGGCTTTGGCCTCGTCGCAATGCTGCTGATCTCCGAGGATGCAAACCTGCATTTTAGGCCTGGGGATGTGCTTTAGCCTGAAGAGTAAACGTAACAAACGCTTAACGAAAAGTTCGTACATGTTTTCGTGAAATACCTGCTTCCGTGTTATATTCTTCAGAGATTCGAATGAACATTACGCATCAATCGAATATGAAAAGAACAAAAACACTCGACCATTATTAACTAATGAATGAATAAACTCAAACTAAAATTGAATCACTAGAAACTATTCAACCATTCCCCTGGCTACTCTCAACAATCATCATATGTTTTGACAAGTTGTCAATCTATAGATTCACGAATTTTCGGAATCTTATTTGCGCGCTTTTGGTGGAGAATTCACTGTAACAACCAAAAAGAACTATCAGGAAATAACTTTAATCGTGGAACTTGGTCATAATCCAATGCTCGGTAACAGAAAGGTAGGTATCAATATAATATACTTTGAGTTAGCGGAGATGACTTTGCACACGTTGACTCTAGCATCCAACAAAATGAAATAACTCCAGATCATTAAATACATGATCCCAGACCCAGACATACAATATGCCATTTGGGTAAGATTTACATTTTTCAGCAGGTCAACGTGTGTCGTGTATCTAATGGTCTGAAGTTTGAATTCAAGGAACACAATCTATCCAGAATTATAAGTTCTAATTACGATGAAACGTGAACACGACCGTCACTTGGACATTTCCGTCAAATTAATCTAGCTCGTATGGTTAATTCTTGTTGGCAATTGAGTTGAGTTGATCATTATTGAGCATGAGCCAAATGCGAAAAAATACGGATTTCGTTATTTAGATTCCAAGTCTGAAAAAAATTGATTGTTGGTCTGTTCGAAAAGATAATTTTGTGACACCTACCGAACTTGCAATTGAACCTCTAATTTGCCTAGGTGAAATGAACCTAATTCAATAAAATTCAACAAAAAACCCATCAATTTAATGAACAATATTGAAAAAAATTACGCAGATTGAGGAAGTACAAGAAATAAGTCCTTGTCTAGAACCAACTAGAAGAGTAGGAAAATGTTGACTACCGAGAAGATATAAAATTATACTCACCACCTGCCAAGAACTGTCATATTAAAAATAACGGGTGACAGCGAAGCTGACAACCCTCCCCAGTTGTTTTAAGACCCTGGGTAAGAGGTCCGCCTTTCGGCTACCTTATAACCAGCCACGGAAGATCTTTGGAAAACCACAATTTACAGGAGAAATTCCAAGATCAGCCGGAACTGAGTAAAGGTGACAACGTCAAAACGTACTTGACAGTTCCTGAGAAACGCTTGTCCTTCTGGGGATCGTAGTTCTTCAGACCGATCTGGATTTCCACCGTCTCCACGAAATTCCTCTTCTTCTCCTGGGAGGCTTGAATGACCCCATTGATGCACTCGTAGAGGGTTTCTCGAGAAACCTTGGACCTGTAAAGACAACACATTACTGCAATCGTTCCATGAACAAGCCTTCAAAGATTTCTACTCATTGGCTCCATGAACAAAGCAACACACCACCAAAAGGACACTTGTGTACAGTACTTGGCTGAACCACAGAATGGGTAACGCACACCTTATATCAGGATCATTTGAACATGAATCGATGTTACTTTCAATTTATCGATACCAGATGTATTTGTAGAGCAGTGCAGTGTTTCCAACTGATCTACACTTTACTAGAAGGATTGATATAGGATATTCCTTAGTTTTTGAGATGCGAGCGTAGCGAGTTTCCAGACAAGCAAACTAGACAGAACACATTCGTACACACATCGACAGGAGAAATCTGGATTTTCAATATGGCGACGGTGTGATAAGAGGTTCAGAAGTTGCAGTTTGTAGAGGTAACGCGTATCATCGACTAATATATCGAACTTCTACCGAGGTTCGTTACCCATTCTGTGGTTCTGCCCGGTACTTCATCAAATTTGAAGCATGACAAACTCGTTACGAAGCCTCTGGAGATAAGTAATATGTTCGCTGTGCCACTGATTTTTGTGGAGTAACTACAAATGGACTTAAGTTTCGCCTCATCTCCTGAGCTTCCATCTCAATCTTGAATTCCTTAGAACTGGGGCGAAGAATTATTAAACGTTCTGGGCACAGCAAACGGTTAAGGCACTCAAGAGCTCTTGCGCTCGATTCCCGGAAAACGCCATTGAGAATACTACGCGAAATTGACATTGCTCTATAAATCCAGTGTTCCAAAGGGGTACAATGTAATGGATATGAACGTCATCAATTAGTCACTCATTCTAACTAGGAGGCAATGAGAGGGCACATCAACTCCTATGTATATTTGTACTGTACTGTATATGAAATCAGGTATTGGTACCCATGGTATACCATTTGTTAGGTAATTAATGGATAATTGTCTCACATCGCATCGAAATGAAACTCATGGATGGGAAACACGAGTTCAGTCTGTATGTAAACCAATTCTCACCAAGATTTCAAATTCGAAAAGTGTATATCGCACAGTATGGCTAAGAATGCGACTGTAAGCTTACTACAAAACCAGTAGCGTGTATAACAATCACTGGAGTTGAAGGGATTCGTACTAGGTAGGTACCCTGTGCCAGAATGTCAGACACGTGGTACCGTTCAGCCAACAAACTCCCAATATATCCATTATTGCAATCCAATTTGACAAGACGTTGGTGAAAAATGCAGAATATCGTTATTGTAACCAGAAACCCTGCACAATCTAACACACAACCTGGATATGAACCACAACCACGTTGCGGTACGAGGTAACCTAACTTCCTATGCACCAAAATCAATCATGTTGGCAGTTTTAACAAGGAAGTAACGTGAAGAAAATGGAACTGCGAATTGGAATAGAATAGAGTTAGAATAAATCATATTTGGAATACTTACGTCATTTTGAAGATGTATTACTTTATACTATAAAATGTGAAACTCCTAAACCACACGGCGGCGGGCCACGCGATAGAGGAAAGAGAGAACTACGCTAGGGGATGGAACTGGAACGAGAACATGGCTGATGAGCAGGTTAGCCAACAGAATATCACAAAATCACTCCAAACTGCTTGATCACTGTCCCCAGTCCATGGACCAAAGTGAATGAATGGATCTCCCCGTGTCAAGACCACCCACTCTGGGGAGTCGCTCTTCAACATTAAAGAAAGTTATGGTTCTTGTAACTTAATAAGAATTAAGTTCTTAATAAGAATTAGATGGTTCACTCTTCCTCCCATTATTTAATACTTACATGTAGCCCATCCTATCCTGTATATTTCAAGTGTGATAAATCTAGTAAACGTATCTAAGTTGCACAAGCTTTGCAAAAATACCTTTAAAGCTTCATTAACTAATCTAAATTAGGTTTAAAACATCCTAATTATTCACTAGAAGAGAGGCTTGGATTGGAAATTTGTAAAAACTGATGTTCATAACAGCAAACCATGCCCCCTCTTATAGATGGAGATAGCATTAAACTTGCCTACATTAGCATAAGCAAACGTCCCAGAAAATTGGGACTGTCCTAGTTTTTGATCAAGACATGTGATGTCCCAAACAATTCTATGGGGACAATTAAGAGTCCCAGAATTTTACTTTTACAGGAATTAAAAATATTGAGACATAAATATAAACCAATTCATCGTACGCGTATATTCAATGTACATTATTAATTATACGATGTCTTTGATACAATAAGTAGGTTGGGGAGTCGTCAATATTACTGGGTAGGAAGTAGTGAAAAATATCCTTTTTTGTGAGGACAATCAATCAAATCAAATTTTTGGATTTAAACTTTTCGAAGTTCTGAAATAAAAAAGCATCCTGGCGGACTCTGAACAAGGAACCCACATTCAAGTTGTTTCGAACCACCAAGGGCAAGTCCATTCGGCTCCTTCTTCCACTAGAAACATTGAAATGGAAGTTCAAAGAATCGTTTTATCGATTCATCGTTCATGCACCAAAATGCCAACAGAGAAGGAACAAGAGAACTTTTCAACGAGCATCTCGTTCTCGTATCTCTTGCTTTTGGATTATCTGTAATCCTTCGCTGTGTATGTGTGCATTTTGAAGGTTCCCTGCCAGGCTAACGTGAGTAAACCTTATTTATTTACGAGGTTTTGTTGTGTTGAAAGTTCTTAGCAGCTTAGTTTTTCTCGGTTAATAGTTTTTATTATGGATATTCCATCGTAAAGTCTGGATATCTTAGTGGGTGGTTCCTTGGTTTTCAGCCATTGATCCCACTTCGTATTTATCGGTACATTCTCCTTGGTACGATGTTTACCTTCTCGACGAAGTCGTCAGTTTGTAACTTAGATTGTAATATGAAAATTTGGATTTCTTCTTCCTTCAGGTACATCGCGGAAATCGAAAAATCAAAATGTCGGAAGAAACAGAGACGGTTACCTGTGCCGTAGTTGCCTGTCCCAATAACTACACGTCTGAAGATACCCAGCAAAACCGAGAGGATTTGACTTACCACAGGTAATATTCTTAGATTCCGGACTATTTACATTAAAAATAGCATCGAGTAAAACAAAAAAGGTGGCATAGCTAGTTAATAAGTTTAGCTTGACAGGATTCAAACCAGTTGAATAATGTGCCATAATGCTGGAAGAGCTAATAGGAAGAGATACTTGATCTTGGTACGTCAGATTTTCACTTATTTACAAGGTATCCAAGTACTTATTACATGGTGTTTTGTAATGAATCGGCACAACATAGAATGTTGCATCCATCATACAACGAGTGAGATTAACCTTGGACAGGTGCCAGGAAACATTTTGGTATGGGTCATTTTCAAAAAAAGGGTGCCACCCCCGGATCTGGGCATCGAATTTCCCTACCAAATGAATTTCATTCTTATCACTTGTCCTAATCTGTTGGAAGTTGCTGAGGCTGTCAGCTATTCGCTGAACCCTCATTTGTTTTTATATTTTCAAATAAAGCCGTGAACTTAACATTTTCGTAACTATGTGCTGGCATAGAAGGGTAAGGCAGAGGCAAGTTTCTCTGAGTTCAATGACAGGTTTACATAAAATTATGGTAGAAGTTGATAATACGTACCACCTCTTATCAGACCGTCGCCATATTGAAAAACCAGATGTCTCCTGTCGATATAGGTCCACGCTTTCGATGTGTGTTCGAATGTGTTCTGTCTAGTTTGCTGGTCTGGATGCGAGCGAAGCTCAAACACAAAAAATAATCCTATATCAATCCTTCTAGTAAAGTATGAATCAGTTGGAAAGATAGGTTAGATCAGAATGTGTTAACACTTGTGTCTCTGATATTAAACATACTTTTATCGATATAACGGTCGTGAAAATCATTCCATAATACATGGCTGTGGTATCGATATATTATACTATATTTCGATGAAAGTACACATCGATACATGTTCAAAAGATAAGAGGTAGGGGTCACCTATTCCCTACTTCAGCTAAATCATCTGTTGTGGTTATTCCAAAAATGGAAAAATCCCTGAAATCCTCGCACGTGAGAACGCTAAAGCTATTTTCAGACAATGTCGTGTAATGGAATTTAGCGTCACAATGACGACAACTTTAATACGTACTCACCATCATTTTATGGTCCGTCACATGGAAACACAACCTTTCACGGTAGTGCGTCAATCACAACTGCCAGTTTGAGATATCCAGTGTGGCTTACAGAGGATCTTTAAATTTCCCCTCTATCCCTCCTAGGACTGCCACAATCGTTGTCACAATGAGGAAGAATTTTGAGGACAACACATTTTTTGAGCCTCAACAAAATTGTGTGAAAAATACAGAAAAACCAAGGTCACAATGAAAATCCTACAGGAACCAATATTCCAGTTAATTTTACAAACACGTTTTCCATACTTTTGAGACATGTCAAATTTGAGGTTCTTGCTAGGGACACAGTGAGGACACTCTTGAGCCTTTTAAATTTAATTTCTCCACCTCAAATTTATAAAATTTCGATTAAGTGGGATCGATGAAATTGGAAGAAAATTGTGAAGGTTCTACAAATCATCATTATCATCCCTTTCACTCATCCCCTATTATAAAGAATTGAAAATTTGGATATATGTTATTCCTAAACCATCCGTTTGGTTGTTAAAGCACAAATTCCTCATATAATTTGACGTTGTGTTTCATTCTTCAGATTCCCCAAAGATCCTGCTTTGAGAGCTGCGTGGCTCAAATCCTGCATGAGACCGAAGAATTGGGAGAAAACCGATAACGCCTACGTGTGCTCGGATCATTTTGATCCGACTGATTTCAATTATCCAGATCCTGGATCTCACGAAGTTTATCTGTGTCCAGACGCAATTCCAAGCACTCGAATAAAGTTCTCCATTAAAACGGAACCAATTGATGTGGTAAGTTATTTTCCAAGTTCCTAAACCATTAAGTAAATTGTATACACACATTCATTAATTTATCTACTATGAAATATCATTGCCTTCCAACAGTTATAACCAAACCCAAGGTTTGCTGTAGGTACTTGAAATTGTAATCTTCTCTATCTAAACTTCCATGTTATAGATTAGCTTTCGTTGCAATAGCGATCCTAAAGTTAACCTCACATTCAGGTTATACTGTGCTCAGACTTGTGGTTCTCCGCTAATGTTTTCTATGGCATTCAAAAGCGTTTCATTTATGTCAGTACTTGATATAAGGTATAGTGTAAAATTTGATATAGAATCAATTTTAATTTAAAGAAAAGGTTTTTCTTTTATTTCAAGACGTAGAATAACTTGACCTAAGAAACATTAAAAAATTTAGTTTTTTTTTTTTGAAATTGTCTTCCAGTTCTATAAGTCTCTAGGAATTAGGTTCCTTACCAAAACTTAGGAAAAAATTACAGTCATTTGTTCGAAATGCTTTGAAAATTGTAAATGTTGTTGTTGTTTTTAACATATGAAACTGTAAAAGCGTACACAAAATCTTTACAGCTGTTTGTGTTACGTATTGAATGTAAAGTGTGGAGGTACAGGTTCTATAGAATCTTTGGATAAAAAGGAAATTAAACTGATCTGCTCCTTTGATTCGAGCTTGGGGTCTTCTGCGATTATTCTTCTCCTAACTTGTTAATGACGTAACGTCGACGTCTTCTCCCACAAGTCTTCACATCTGAACTGCTGTTGAACACCATTGCCATTAATAGATTTTTTGGTGAGCCCAAAACCAGTTCGTTGAAAGACTTGCTCAATAGTATCCCTCCATTTTCTGGAGAAGGATCTCTTGACAACTTCTACATTAGGAAAAGAATTTGTTTTGCATTTTATACCAATTTATTTCATAATGAATCGAGCCTGCGGGAGTTGTTTGATCTTCTAGGTGTTTCGTTTCTTTTCATTCATCTTGGTTTAGTAGTGTTGAAGTGTCTGGTCTCGTTGATTAACCGTATCAAGGAATGCTGTTGATCAGTTGATAAGGACATTTTCGGCCACATCTGACGTATAGGGTCATATAAGCTCAAATCTAACGACTAGCATGTTTCAGAGTTTTCTAATTGTTTTCCGATTTTCCCCAAATAGGTGTAGGGCCTGTGGTTGTTCTATTCCATGTGAACTACATCTTAGATCTCCTCCAACCCGTACTTTCAATTACCTCATGTAAGCTCTCTATCTCGATCTCAAGAAACCAACAAAATCCAAAACATTTTGAGCCACGACAAAACTGCGATAAATTTAAGATTACATTGCAGATAAATTCAAGATTGCAAAGATGCATTGTGGAACCTGAAAGAGTCAATAGTTCTCAAAGTTCTTTTAATTGAGTTCTGTTGAATCCTAATGGCATCGAATTCATCAGGAACAATAACAGTTAGAAAATCTATCCACCCTATTATGTAATTGGGGATGTTACCTACATTTTCGATTAAACTAAATTAATGGATATCGAATTAACTAATTTTAAACTGATGATTCAAAAAACAAGATTAATTACAGTTTGATTGGAAATTTCAGGAAGAGGACTTCAAGGAATTGATTAACGAAGAAGGGCTGGAGATAATCATGAATGCGCAAGGTGATGAACAGGATTCAAGGGACTTGTCACCCATGGATCAAGCCGAAAGCCTGGAGGCTAACGAAGCAGATGAAAGTGTATTTTCAAATAAATTTGAAGACCGCCACATTTGCATGAAATGTTACCGCGAATTCAAAACGGAAATTCGGTTGAAGAGACACGAACTATTTTGTGAGAACGAGAAGAAAGGAAAAGTTGGACCCAGAGCCAACTCGGGAACAGCTTGTTTTGTTAAAGACTGCACAGCTAAATTTTACCATCGTAATAAAATGTTGGCACACATGGAAGTGGTTCACCACTGTTTTGTCGATGAAAAACAGAAGTTGAAATTCTCGAATATGGAAGAGTTTTGGACGTGGAAGGAGAATGAAGAAGAGCGTACCTATTCATATTTTTCTAAACGTACTGGAAATCACAAAAATACGGCAACTTATCATTGCCAGCGTGATGGGCCGAGTCGAGCTTCTCAGAGCAAAACAGTTAATCCTCGGGTATTGAAAAGACAGTTAGCTAAAGGTAACATAAAAGAAAACATTGTTTGTTTAGCTCATATCAAGACAACATTGAATAGTGATGGTACAGTTACTGCGGTATATTTTCCAAGTCATAACCATCCTTTGTCAGCCATGGATTACCTCCACCATCCCTTGTCTAGAGCTACACAAATGTTCATAAAGGAAAAGCTGGAACTAGGGTACACTCCGAAGCAAATCTCTGACGAATTGATGGTTCGACAAAATGCTTCTGCACCTCGAGAAGGACACACCAATATGACGAAAAACCAGTTTCTACATATGGTCAATAAGCTGGATAGGATTCGAGGGTTTTTGGATAGAGAGAGAAAAAGAATGAGGGAGGAAGCGGCTGGTATCGTTCCTCGCAGAATTCGTCGCTCTCGCAATACAATCCTAGAAGAACAGTTCAAGAAAAGCAAGCAGTATCAGGAGGAAGTCAAGGAGGGTAGAAAGTATTTGGATGATTTGGGTCAAGAGGATGATGATAATGTGATGAGCATCGATCAAGATCGTTTGGATCAGCATCAAAGTTACTCGGAGATGTACGAGGCAGAATATGACGATCCGAATGCGGAAGGGGAGACAGTTGAAGGCTATTACGCACCTGAGACCAACGAAAGTATTGGAGATGGTGATATGCTAGGAACTGATGAGCTGCTTAGAACGCTTGAAGGAGCAACAGGAGTAATTTGCAAACAGGTAGGTGCTTACGTATTAAGATCAGCCCATGACTTGTCCCATGATATACGGTCAATTTCAGGTGTGAACACAGAAACATTTGTTGTTGTAGATGCCTTTTATATCTTCAGCTGAACTTCCTAATGTATCTACCCGTTAATTTTTATATTTTCACCCACTACCAACATAATTAAAGGTACCCTGTGTCCCCAGCAGGCTTGTACTTCCAATACTGTATTCCTGAAACTAATCTCTACATATACGAGTATCTATATGTACATATACCTTCATATTTTTTACCTCTTCAATGAAATACCCTCTTCTCTTTTCTCCGTAGGAAGATGTAGTTCAGGAACTCGTCCTCGATGAATCGGGACACGCCTCCGACCCCACGGACTACCGGGAACTCTACAAGCAAGCGATGATCGTCAACAAGAAGCTAACGGAATCCGTAGACACTCTGAAAAGACGCTTAGAGAAAAAAGAGAAGCAAATCAACCTACTGGTCAACGCCTTGAAGAAATCTCTCAGCAATAAGCACTCGGAACTTGACGCTTTAAAAGAAACCGTATCAGATGGCGACTACGAAATAATCGTCATTTAATTTCTAATTAGGTTATAATTACACCCGTTTGTTGATTGATTGATTTTTTAAATTGTTTCGTTTCTTCGTATTTTCGTTTTACTAATTTATTTTTCGTGACCCTTATTTCAGCCGTGTTTGTCATTCAGCAATGTGGTGCATGAATTTCTACTCGAGGTCGAACACAGTGATATTTAATTCGTTTCATCGTACCTACGTTGTTGTTTAAAATCCTTTGCCTCTATCGTGAATCTAATTTGAATGTTAGGTTGAACCAAAGAATTTATAATTTCTTGTAAATATTTACATGGGTTCAGCAAAAGAACCTGGTTATAAAACTTTGTAAATACAACTCGATTGAGCCTATTTTCTAAACTAATTTTACAAAGGCCAAACTGTTCTTAGCGCTAAATGAGATATTTACTTTAAATTAGTTAAGGCTCGTTTGTGACTATGTTATACCTACATGGGTTTAAATTTCCGCTTGCCATCAGGAACTAAAATTCCGACTGCTCGGTCAGTTATGAGGTGCCCAATCATACAATACTGATTGTATTCTTCGATTGTTTTAATAAACAACGAAACAATACATTTCGTCTTCTACATGTATTTTTGAGCTACATTCCATACGTTACGCAATGAGATGGGCCTTTTCTGTTTTTTTTTTTTTTTTCTGAAGAGATGTTGAGCATATAGGCTAGGAAGGTGCCTGGTATGTAATGAAAAATTTTGTTACCTCCGAGGTTCGTATGCATATTCCAATTTTTAGTCATTTGGATTTGTTTGTTACAAGCTGTTGAGCCAAACCGATTAGCCATATTTATGTAAAAGTAGAAATACAAGTATTGATTTGAACGACGCAGTTTTGATTTCGCATTTGGTCAATCCTTCTCCGTCTACATTATTATTCATTTCCAAGTGTACCTGCCTAATGATCTGCGAAAAATATAAATTTAACAATTTTGGACAGTTTCTTGACATTTAAATTTTTAATCTTTTAACAGATCGACGTTTGAGCACTTCACTGTGTAATAAAGGCAATGTGAAGTCCAACGAAATTATCCTTTATTTTTGAATGGTTGATGTTAGTCAAAAGAACGAGTTTTGAAAATTCTCAATCCTAAGGAAATGTCTGAAATGACGCGCACTCTGATTTTAATGCGGGATTTTGCAAAATTATTCCAATGCTTTGGCTCAACATTTGCACATGACGATCAGCAATTTGCACGTAAAAGCGAAATTAACCATAGAAAGAGTAATGTCTCCACAACATTTCACATTTCTGTTTCGTACTAACTGATTAGTAAAGGTTGGTGTAGGCAACGCTCTTTGGACATCTAAAAGTCACGAGGCATGGAGATCAGCTGAACGGCCTTGTGTCAACATTCGCACCTAATTGACTTAATTTGCTGAAATACAAATCTCTCTTTTTTTTGGCATCTTGAGTGGACGAGACTAAGATATGGAGGCTAGAGGTTACTGTGTCTAGTATACATTCATCAATGATTTACGTTGAAAGCAGAGGTGGCTGCTGACAGGGGCATCTGCACCCTCTTGCCGAAATGAAAAATATACCTGATAATAATTATGTTAAAAGTATAGTACTATCATACAGTTTTCCAACTTTCCCCCATAAATCCTCATTGAATAACAGGAAAGTTTCAAATTCATGCGCCAAACAGAGCCTCAGGATGGATGAGAGGATGGTGGAGTCGTGAGTTTGGTAGGGGGGGGGGGGGGTGTAGGGGTTTGCTGTCCTGGAGCAACAATCCAGCTCTGCGCGCGATGGGCGGAGCTTGGCGTGAAACACAGCATTTCACGCTAGTTTATTCGATCAGGCTCCAATGAATGAACCAATGAGATCGCCCGTAATAAAGCGCACGCAATTTCTGAGGGCACAAATACATAGTTGCCCACACATCGGCTAAGAATGCTAGAGTGAGCTAGAATCAGCAAACCGCACTCTCATCATATTATCAGTTGATTGTCCCCAACCCTTGTGATGCGTGAGGCGATGAATATAAAAATGCTGTAGAACGAGAACCCGCAAAATTGCCGGTGGAGCAAAGAGAGCAAATTATTCACAACGCTAGACGCCCAATGCCACTATTGACAGGATTACAACAAACCTCAAAGGCAAGCAGAAATCGTTCCACGATTCACAAGTTCCCCCTAATTACTACGAAAAGGTAGATTGGCTCTGGAGATTTGAGGTAAGTAATAAACTTTTCTTGCTTCCTTTGTTTTCTTTGCTGCAATAATAGGAATGAAGGTTGGATTAAAGATGGAATTGGGCTTTCACCTACACGATGGTTCTTGCTGGACAGATGAATGGGCGACCTAAGATACACACCCGACTGGCCGCTCGGAAGTGAAATGCCGCTGGGTCGCGTTATGATACACACCTATTCGTTGGCCTATGACTGTTGAACCTTTTATCATACACACCCGATAAGCCGATAGAGCTCACTGCTGCCTGTGGCCAGTAGCAAGAATGCAGTGACTCTCGTTTGGCCTGAGGCTGTGTTGGTTGGGTGTAGATTTCATCTGGCACAGGCGTGGTAGGTATTGTCACAATGAAATAGAAATAAATTTGCACAAAATGATTGCACATAAACACATTTACATTTAATGTAGTATAATATTAGAGGGTAGATAAGTAGATTCGGCGCCAAGGGAGTGATCCGGGCGTTTCTACATACAAGCTCGTCAAAGTCCTCTCCTTCAAACTGAGACTTCATCCCAAATAGACACGCCTACTTTGAATACTTTGACGATTTGGCTCATGCCACGTTACATTATTTGTACATAGTTTATATGAATTTGACGAGGTGGCTCATGCCACATCTCAAATGTCGCCTCACTGACATAGGGGACAACGTGAGCAACCTCCTCGCTAATTGCTCACATCGGGTGTATAAGATACGGAGGCGTGCATATCGTAACGGAGGGTGTGTATAATAACGCGCACCCGGGTGTATATCGTAATGGTTTTTCCGGCCTGTATGTCAGATGAATTTCATCTATTGTAAAACACAGTTTTCAGAAATTTTTTTTTCAAGTATCTACGTAGGTACCTACTAGTGAACTTCTTTTGTTTTAATAGTTGTAACCATTCCAAAGCTTAATTTTTCTTAGCTTGTAGTAAATTGGCGTTCTACATCTATACTACTTGAAATCACGTTGAGGAAGTAGTGGAAACTGTAAAATATTTTAAAATCATAAAATATTCCAGTACAAGTGTCTGGAATAATTTTGTTCATTATAATTCAATTAAACCATTTCGGTAATATTCTTACACTCTTTCTTACGTGTCAATGATATTTTTAATTTGAAATAGATGTGCAATTTAACCTCAAGGTACAGCAAAGAACTCAATCCGTTTTTAACAACAAGTTTATTATTTTCAGCTTACAATCACCTTACTTCAATCGAAGATACGAAATTTACACGAGTTCAACTTACATATTTATAGGAAGTGAATGAGAGATCTCACTTATCAGAAAATGGTTCTCTCAGAAACGTGAAGGAAATCTCTTGTCCTGTACAATAGTCCATCTTGATCCTAAGTTATTTAAAGCTTTCATCCGATTAGTCTGAGTGACTCATGCTTAATTTTACAATTCTATGTTTTATTTTCTTTACAAAAACTAGATATTTTGTTTAAAAAATATTCGTATTACATTGTTTTTTCGTTTTATTTACAAAATACGTCGCGTAGAAAATCCCTTCTGCAACATCTGAAACAACAATAATTGAAATGAATGTTGATGTTACAGGGAAATCAATAAATTATGAGATAACAATATATATTGATGAAATATCATGGGCCCGCAGGGGGGGGGGGGGCATCCCCCCCCCCCCCCCCCTGAGAATCAGGATAGTATGCATACATTTTTGACAGGTTTTAGTGTTTTGAAAAATGAATAAATATCGGCAATTCCGCATAAACGTCGGGATAAGGTCACGTTAACGAATAACATGACTACATAAATAACCAACACCCTAGTATTATTATAGCGAAAGAAACAACATAATTGACAAAAAAAGAAGAATAAGCAAGGAGAAGATTTTGCAAGCAAAGATACTGCCGGAGTATGCCGGCACATTAGTCAGGTCATTAAATGAGACAAGTTAGATTTTCTGTTTCACATTAGGTATTAGAAGAAGATCAATGTCATATTTTGCTGTGTTGGTTTAGGTTTTTGTAACCGTAAAGGAAAAATAATGAATAAAGTATTCCCAGTGTTCCCTCCCCCCTTCTAACAGAAATAGTTTGGTTCACGTTCTCATATCTTGAACACGAGACATTACATAAATATAAAAAGTAAACCACCTGTCTTCCTAAGTCGAAAATTTTCTTCTAAACTGCTGGATCAAAAATCATGCTGTAATCAACAGGACGCCCATAATATTATTACTAAAATCGGAACGTCAACATGAATGTGAGTGAACACTAATGTGAACAGTTCAAATCTCATTTTGATCCACGACGATCGAATTAGACAGGACCGTTAGAATGGAATTTTCTCTTCAAGAAATAGTAAGTATGTTTCTTACGTATTTGTTACGTATATTTGGATGCAATCCAATCTTCAGCTCAATGACAAAGTGGCTCCAAATGATAATTCTTAAAATAACACACAAGCGCTCGAGCTCATTTATAGGCTTGTGAAGAGCGCTCGAAATCTGAAAATCATTTCAGAATGAACGGGATTTTCATAGAGATGGTTAATTTTTTCCTATGAAATTCAATAGAAAAAAATTGGCTATTGAAATAAGGTTCCAATCTTGCCATCCACCCAGATCGTTCTTTGATATTACCAAGGCCCTATACCATTTAGGTGGCAAGATAAATGTTGTGAAAAAGACCAAGTTTGGTCTATGAAGATGTTCATTAGCAGGAAGAGAGATGTTTACTCCTTTAAACTTTCGCGGAAGTTCATTAGAAATAAGAAGAGAAGAGTTGAGAGAGATCCAAGTTTTTTCATTAAATTTCGCATCTCCCATTGAAAGGGCGGAGAAGAACTTTCGAATCAAAGGGTTGTTAGTCCAACCCCCAGGCGAGAGCATTTACCTCGAGACGCGTTGTTCCTCCTTCAAAGAACCCACAAAACGGGGGAAAAAAATTTGGTTTGAGGCTTCACACTACTTTTTTTTTGTGTGCATTCAATTCAACGGACCCTGAACAAACGAATTCGACCGATTGAGGAGAGGAGGAGTTTACTTCGATTTTTTAAAAGTTTATGACCGTTTGTTTTCAAGATTTTCAAAACAGAGTATCTGCTGCGTGTGCATATATGCAATAATAGAATAAAATATCGAGAGATAGCTATTAAGGAACAGTTCCGGGAAAGACAATTGTTTGAAAGAACGAACCATACGTAGTTCATTCCCATCCAGACCATTTCATCCAAGAAAATTATAATAAAGGTAAATATACCTCATAAGTATACAAGAATGCTTCGTAATAGGTTATATTACTTACTTCTTAACTAAACTAGGTGATTTCAAAGGTAGAATTTTGATCGACCTCTTCGGGGTTTTTTCTTCATTAAACACAATACGTGATATGAGTAGGTAGACGACTAGGAGTTATCAAGACCTCAGCAGGCCCAGAAATGGGAGGACAACACTGGCATTACAAGCAGAGACAAGCCAAGAGGTTCTCAACCATATTGATAGTTCTTAGCCTTGATAAGGAAACGCGCTAGGCTCTCTTGTCAATTAGGCGCAAATACCTTTACAAACCTGAGGGTCCCTTCACTGGATAGGTACCACTCCTTAAGATACCATCTTAACAAATTGAGTAAGGCCAGTACTTTTAACAAGAAGCTTGATGAAATGGGTGGCCGATAGCATGTCCAAAACTTTCTCCCAACCCCATCTCTACTCATTAACCATAACAAGAGATGGGCAAAGGGAGAACAGATGCTACTCCATGACATCATCTGGTTCACAGATGGGTCTAAAATGGAAGTAGGAACTGATGCAGGAGTACATGGGGCTAAACCCAGGTGGAATGCCTCAATTCTACTTGAGGAACACACCTCTGTATTCCAAGCAGAAATCGTGGCAATCGAGGCAGCAGCTTTTGAGAGCCTTAGGAGGGGACATAAAAGGGCCCACGTTCGCATCCTCTCAGACCGTCAAGCGTTGATAAAACCACCAACCATCTTACTACAAGTGGTTTGTTGCTGCATGCAAACTCTCAACAACCTATCAAAACATAAACGGGTTCTCCTGGAGTAGGTGCCGGGGCATAAAGGAATATTTGGTAACAAGAAAGCTGACAAGCATGCAAGAAGGGGCTCCCAAACCCCATTTTTTGGCCTCAGGCCGGTATACTCAATCTGCCTTCAGAAGGACCATCAACACGTGAGTCAACCGACAAACCACAAGTAGATGGTTAAATATTGAAGGACGTGTCCACAGTAAACTCATGGTTGCTGAACCCAACACCAAAATTACTGAGTGGTTGCTTGGCAAAAACCGTAGGGAACTAAGAACAATGGTCGGCCTTATAACTGGCTTTGCACCTCTAAGGTTTCACCTACCCCGTATCGGCGTCACACGTATGTTGAAGTTGATTGATAATCTTCAATTTGGTATTTTGGATGTCGAATTTCATCAACCATATGTGAAGATCCAGCCATGTGATCTATTCAGTCATGTGATCTATTCATTACAATTACAACATTGAACAAATCTGTTGCTAATCCGGGCCCAGTTTCTGTTGCATACACCTAGTTTATTTGGACTGACTTCGACAAAATCGGTGTTTTCTACCGCCTGGTGCCCGGACAGCAAAATCTGCCTAATTGATAAAATCATGTCACTCGGAATCTATGGCCTAAACGCTTGCTGAATAGAATGTTACAGTAGTTACTTATAATACTTACGAAACACCTGCTCTTTATGATTTCCAATAAATATTTTTCCACTGAACTTTTCAATTGAATTTCAGGGCATATGCATAGAGCACTTGAATCAGTTCGCAAACAAAATAGCTATCAATTGATCATATTATTGTGACTCCTGAAATTCAATAATCGCTCCATCACCTTGAAACACGCACACTCCAAAGCTTAGTAGAAATTCAAATCGTGAATGCAAGCCAAATGAATGAAATTGAATAATAAACCCCAGTGAAAGAATTTGCAGCGTTTTTAACGCTGATTCATGTGATGCTATCCGTTTCTTGATTCAACTCAATTTTTTCTAAATAAAGACCAAAATTTGTTTATTTCGCATGAAAAATCATCACAGAACGGCGTGGAATCAAAACAATTGATTGAGGGGTCAAATTTTCACGAAATCTTGGATAAAATTCGAATCTGCAAAAAAATGGGGATTCTCATTTAAAATGAGAAAGTTAGCGTCAATTGCGCATGGTTACGCAGCTGCGCGGAGTGCGCAAATATGATATTTAAGATCCTTGGAAAAAAATATGAAGATTCAAAAAAATTTGTTTTTGTTTACTACAATTTTGATCATTTTAAGAGGGAGGGGGGGGGGGGGGCAACTTGTGGGACGCCCTGTATATTGATGTTTGATGTACCTATGAAGAATTCCAAACTTATGGTAAACTGTTGACGTTTGAAGAAGCTACCCGCACGAAAGAACACATAAAACAATAATAATTATTGTTCAATGCAATTCAAAACAATTATTGTTTTGAATTGCATTGAACAAAACAATAATTATTATTGTTTTGTTCAATGCCGATCTTTTCTACCGATCAACGCATGGACGTCAGCTGATTCTTTGATGTGGAGTATAGTTGACTGAAATCTAACCCCGAAACCGAATTTTTTTAAGGAAATAGGAGATTTTTCCACTGGATACCAGAAATGTACAGCATGATACTTTAATCTGGCTCTTAACGAGGTATAAGCAAGTATTAAAAGTATTCTATTGCTTTCTTTTTCAAGCCTGGTACGTAACTTTTCCCTTGAGCCCTTCAGGTGAGAGGGACGTACAAATCTGTAGGTGGAAGAAAAGGCGGCTAACTCGGAAACCAAAGAGGGTTGAGTTAAAAGTTTGACGGAACAAATAAAAGACAAACCTTCAGAAGAGAAAGATACACTATGCAGTTAGGAACACGAAACTGGACTCTGTTACTAAAATAAAGATGGACAAATTGAATGAAACGACAGAACAAACTTTGCACGAGTAATTTTCGGAAGTATCTTGACTAGTTGAGTCATTAATAATTAATTACATAACTTTGTGCCAGAGGTAAATTAGACAGTTAGCGTCTGTTAACAGTGAATTACTTTATATAAAAGTTAATTTCGAGACGAGGGTGTTAAGGTGTTGATACAGCTTTTTGCAATCAAACCCAATAAATTCTTATCAATCCAACATTTTCAGCAATCGGCAATAATAAGTTACAGGTTAAAAAAAAATCGACCACTGCCAGATAATATGACCGACTTTTCGTAATTCATAACTTCCTTAATCAACTCATAGTAATGACTTTAATTCAAATTGTATTGTATTGCAAATGGGGTTTTCAAAGATAATGTAATAAAAAATCAGTGTCAATATAAAAGTGAGATGAAACTAATAAGTGTTTAAATATGGGACCAGCTACAAAAATGTATTTTGGGTTGCAATTGGTTCGAAGGGGTTTCAAGCGACGCTTTCTAAAGGAAAATCAGTTAAGAAAAAAAAAATCGGACTATAACTTCGTGTAGTTTTGCCCGTAACAAGGATTTGCTGACAGACACGCAGTCAGACAGACAGACAGACAGACACGGAACCAAAATTGTTCAGAGGTCTAAAACGCAAAATGCGAGTGGAATTTTTGATTTTGGAGACAAAAAAATTTTCACATTCCGAAAGTGAAAACAATGCTTCCGCTACCTTGGTAGACTCGGAAGCAAAATACATATCATACCTGAAAAAATAAATTATTTTATAGCATGATCATAATGATAACAAATTGAATCAAACTGAAGCAGTAGTAACTTCATTATTATACGAGACTAAACTTTGGAGCTTTCAATACCTTTCCATGGCACTTACTGAATTAAAATGTATCAAATGAAGTAAAAATTAATGAAATGTTCAGGAATTGGTTAGTTTTCTGTGGGAAAAGCAGGTTATGATGAAAAATTTCGAATAATCTTAACTCTAGAAAATTATTTTAAAATTTGATAACCTGAAACGGTAAAAGGAAAGCAACATTTTGAATCTGGCCAAATTATTGCCTCAAAAAATATTAATTTGAGCCAGTAGTAGTATCTTGTTGTGTTACGATTCGAGATACTGGTGGTAGAACGTGAACAGCTATTATTAAATATTGATTTGGACATTATACATTGGAATGAATGAAAGCGGAAAATAAGTTGGGGTGTGGAGAAACGGTTGGGATTCTTCCGTATCTGTTTCGAGATGCCACGGCGCTCTAGCTATACTATTCTGCAAGACCGAGCGGTCATGCGGTCAGTGTATTTTTATTTTTCCAATAATGCAGCGAAAATCACATTTGCCTCCAAAAATTTTGTTCTCTTCGCGTTCTGTTCGCGCAACGGAGAAATAGAAAAAAAGTTCAAATATTTTTTGAATGGTGAGGTTTGGTGGCCACTTTTAGGTTCAGAAATTACGATTATTTTTCTATGGTGAATTTATGCGTATTTATTTATCTGAAACACGGAAGAGTCGGTTTTGGTTCCAATATTACTGGGAAATGACGCTCTACTTGCCCTTTCGGTGAAACCCTCAACTTCATCAACTAATCACATCATAAACTTAATCAAAATATCAACTCTAACGGTCTTTTTGTGCCGTACGGTGTACGGCGGACGGATACTGCAGATTTATGATCGACACCTCTTGAATAAAATTACAAAGTTTAAACGGAGGAATAACCCGAAAAGATTTAAAGATGCGTCACTCATTAATACAGTACGGAATGGTTTGAGTAAATATGCAAGAATGACTGTAAGTGGTTGATGATGTAAAAACTGAAACCGGTCAACAACTTTTTGAATATTTTTCAGTGAAAGTAACTATTTTGTCGATCTAGTCTTTTGGTTACCTTCCGTTCCCCTTCCCTTTACCAATCCTCCTCTCAATGTTTAAATCTATGTTACCTTCAATAAGAAATTAAATCTAGAAAACGAGAATGGTAAATAGATTCGTCCGAACTACTCAAATACTTTTAAGGGTTGAGAACTTATGCTCCTTGTAAAAGAGTCGCTCGTAATTAGGAATGATAATTGGCATAAATTGAAACTGTTTAATTTTCATTAGAATATTAACCCTCAATCAAAGATTAGAATAACTGAGGACGATAATTTGCTCAGCTTTGGAGTCTTAAAGGATTAAGCCATCATAATAATCCGTAGAGAGATAACACCGGTGGAGAAGTGCTGAACTTCAATTGGTACTTTACTTGAGCATTATATGCAGCTCTCAGAGATTATTACCTTACTCGGTCGTTCGAATTACCGCTTTGAATAAACGCGTTCAATTCCACGATAAGAACCTTCTCACGATATTTATGAAAATACTACATTTCTTATTCAGGGTCCATCTCTTCAACTTTATTTTGCTTCAGTTCTTGCCAATTTTCAATGTTTCAGGTAGTTAAGACATACAAATAGCTTATTTTTCAAACTATACAATAATTGTATTGTTTGAAAAATAAGCTATTTGTATGGAAATTAATTAACTAATTGTTAGTTTCCTAAAAAAATCAATCATAACCTGAAAAGGTCGATTTTTAAAATTTCCTCAGATGGTTTCTTCTCCTGTACAATTTGCAAGGGAACACATTTTAAAACTGTTTAGTTTTACTTTAGATAAGGTTTATTTCTCTTTGCGATATGGTAGTTTTAATATGAATAATATTTATATTGAGGTGGAAAAAACCCATTTAATCAAAATATAATAATTGGACCTCTTTTCGCTTTTTTTATGCGACTCTTCATGTTATTTAAGACGTTCTGTTAAACTCCAAAAATATGTTAACTCTCTAAAAATCACAAAAAATCTCTACTTTAATTACTGAAAAATTGATTCAACCACTATAATATAATCGAATCTCTCTTTTTATGAGATACCTAAACAATTATATAGTTAAAAACAGAACGTCTTAAATAAATTTTATTTAAAATTCCAACAAGAGCTTCATGGTTCTATTTTTCAAACTAATGTTTTCCACTACAATCTTTTTATTCTTCGAACGGCTAAGAGATATTAAACTTTCAAATTTATTGATATAAGTATACATATTCTTTTAACCAACCTATATTTTGAGTTTGGCGATGGATAGGGTGCAAAATCCGTGGTTTCAGTCTTCAAAGTCTCTCCTCGTGAAGCGATATGAGCATTTCCTGAGTCTTCGACGAATTTCACCTCAGCAGCAGACACGCTGCAGCCATTACCAGAAAGAGATCTGAAACTGAACAGAAAGAGGAAGGTCGATTAATAATAACTTAGTACAATACCTTCTTTTGAAACTTCTTAGGTTGCGTTTTTATCTCCAAGCTTTCAAGAGTAAAAGTAAATATTTAAGATCTGTAGAGTCAATTTTTGCAAGAGATTTGAATTACCACCGTGTCAAAACACCAAATAATTTTAGATAAGTACAAATGCTAAATTTTAAACTGAATGTGCCAGATAGAGTTTTTACAACCCCCCCCCCCCCCTCCCTCCAATGGTTTGCTGTTTGAGCCGTCAGGGTTATTTATCGTTTTCTCAAGCCCGATATAATAAATGAATATTGATTTTCTGTATACCATGCTGCTGTTCGATTCTTGCGTCAACTTCTACAATCTTGCCGCCCGTCAAACTGAAGTCCAGAACAAGGTTTTAGCTCGAGAAAGGTCTAACTTTCCATTTAATCGAAAATTATTATCACCAGCTAGAGTCCCAAAGATGTTGGTGAGGTCCAATATCTGTTGGTAATAGAAAACGTGAATCATAAGCTGCTGGAATGCGGATTCTGAGCTATTCAATGGATTGCAGCAATTTTCGATGTGAAGGGGTAAAACAAGATTGAACTCACAGTTAAGCAGAATGAACAGTGTTGCAGGGGTCTGAGCTCTGGGACTATATAGTGTGTTTTGGAATGGGTTTTGACCACTACAGAGATACAAGACTATCTAGTATCTTTATGTTACAAGACTATACACTTACCTACTTAATATTAGATGAACTAACTGAAAACAGTGATCATTCCAATACAACATTTTTTACATTAATTGGTTGTTTCTCTTTATCGCAAATTTTCCCATATAAAAAGATTATGGAGCCTATCTGGAGACGACGCGTAATATAACCATTGGAGACGTTAAGTATACTAGGTACCTATACTAAAAAGAAAGGATTATTATTATATATATATTTTTTTGGTTTATTATTCAATAATAAACCACAGTAATCGCTCTCGAAAAAAAAATTTCTAACCCCCCCTGAAAATTTCATGGTTTACGTTTCAAAGGGTCTGGAATCCAAATCTGCGGCCGTCCGCCGTACGCAAGATTTCTCCCAAACGGCTGGACCAAAACATCTGAAATTTTCAGGAAAAATCCATGTTGGTCCGACAACGCCCCAATTCTTTAGCCAGCTTTCTAACTCAAATTGAAGTGCCATTTAAGGGTTGTCAAAGTTTTGTAAAATCCCTAAAAACCTCAAACAACATCAAGGCGGCCTAAATGTGGACTTGTTTTGTAGAACTTTCCATGAGGAATCGAATGAGCCCCTTCCCAGGTCTGTAGGTCAAACCATTCCCGATTTATGGCATGATTAATGCGGCCAAGATTTTGTTTTTCGAGTTCTGTTATTGTTTTGATATCAGTAACCTAGTGATGTAGTGACGTAGTAATGTGGATATTGGAGTGAACTCCTAAAAGGCTTTGTAGAAGATACACGGGTTGAAGCATTCTGATACGCATGAAACGCTGCAATTCTTTCACTGGGGTTTATTATTCAATTGCCTTGCGTTCATGATTTGAATTTCTACTAAGCTCTGGAGTGTGCGTGTTTCACAGGTGATAGAGCGATTAATGAATTTCAGGAGGCACACAAATATGATCAACTGATCAATCCAAATAGGTACTTTGGTTGAGAACAGATTTACGTTCTCTATGCATATCTCCTGAAATTCAATAATCGCTCTATCACTTGTGAAACACGCACACTCCAAAGCGTACTTAGTAGAAATTCAAATCATGAACGCAAGGCAATTGAATAATAAACCCCAGTGAAAGAATTTGCAGCGTTTTTTAGAATGAATTTTAAATATTTGTACTCTAACCTCTAATTAGTTGAATGCAGGTT
Organism: Creontiades dilutus; assembly: GCA_031894815.1. Lineage (NCBI taxonomy): Eukaryota > Metazoa > Arthropoda > Insecta > Hemiptera > Miridae > Creontiades > Creontiades dilutus. Next base: position 1,030,676 of record JAVIWC010009611.1, on the reverse strand, counting down.
TCTTTGGAGCTGATTTTGTTTGAGTTCAAAAATTTCTGACTGACCGGTCCACTTTCTTGACCACCCACAGGTAGGCCCAAATTGTTATGCTGGACGGTTGGGGAAGTCGCAAAAATCCGATCAACATTTGAAGAGAAAATGTTCTAAATCGTAAATCGTTCGATGGTGGTTCTTATGATGTATAAAAGAGTTCAAGCCTTTGTATTCAAGTGCTTCAAAGGGTAGAGCTAACGCGACGCTCCCTTATATTGTTTTTTGGTCGAAAAAGTAGTTCATTTATTCCAGTCTTGGACCCAGTGTGTTATACTCCGCTGATTACCCGCAGGAAAAGCTATTTACATTGACGTATTTGAACGTAACCACATTTTGTCAATTTTTTTTTATTGGATTTAATGAGGCCCTAAGCAAGCATGGTTTTAAAATGAATTAGCAATTGAGCTGCATACAATATCTTGAAAAAAATGGTAAGTTACCACGAGTTCCCCGAAAACTCTATACGAATGATTGTTGTAAAAGTTGTGCAGAAAAACAAAATCACCCTCTCAGAACGCTCCCCCGCACCCCCCCTCACGATTAACAATAGTTTTTATGAATATTTCACAGCAAAAAAAATTGTTTAATCCATAAAACTGTCTGAATTTGGGCAAAAGTTATTCTGCTTTTAGTTACCCGATTTGTTCGTTTTACCTACTTTTATCAGATTGTTTGTGCGAGATGTTTGCTCTTAAAGACGAACTGTGTTGTTATGAATTAAGAGTTTAGAGGTTGTTATGCCTTTTGATTAATCTATGCTCTGCCGAATCAGTGGAATCCTTGGATATCAGTGAAAAATGATTTGGATCTTTTCCCGATTCCACTGTGCGCTAAGGTAACATCATGTGAATGAGGGTTATGTTAGTTCAGTGCGTTTCAGTGCGTTAAATGTTGTGTTATCCAATGTTGCACTATTAAGATGCAAGTGAACATATTCTATTATCCGATATTGCGATATCTCCCATCTATAATTTGAATCAATATTGCATTAACAGTATTTGGGTGTTTTCCTACTACCAACAGGTTCACTTTCCATTCAGTACGCACTATCGAGATCGCCGTGCCCTCAAACGGTTCCAATCTTCAGATAGGAATGTGTACCAACCATCTTGTTATCTGACCATGCATGCTCTGCTCATATTGCGGCGTCTAGCAGCACCACGTTTATTGCAATCAATAGATCGATAACGTGGGACCGGTGAAATTGGCTGAATCGGAAACCCACTCCGTTCACCTCCAGACCCCTCAAGTGCATTATCGTATGAATATAAATTCGGTTCACCCCTATTGATTCTGCCCTGAATAGCTCTTGCCGGTAGGACGAACGATGATGGGTGTGTTCGTGATTTTCGGAGTGAGCCATTGTCACAGATACTTATCCGGAACATTGGTGAATCCAGCACTGTTATCTACCTCAAATACAGAAATTCCAAGCGAGTTGAGGAATTAATTTGACAATTTAATCGTTAATAATGATTTGCTTTCCAAAGCTGAAAAATAGAAAACTTCCAATTTGAAACGCTTGGAACCAATATGAACTAAAGAACTTTGTAAATTCATCCAGCATGAGCTAAAGTATGTGTAGTATCTTATTATAACTGCCACCTACCATAACCTAGCAAGCACTCTCTTCTATCTGCTACATTTATCCAGTTTAATTGTGAATGATACTTCCTTATTTGCTCATCTGGACACTAAAAATAAACATAGGGTGTTTCACGCAATTTACAACCTTTTTTACAAAAGTTTCCTTTATGATCTCATTTTCTTTGTTTCAAAGAAGTATAACTGATGACATAAACAAATTTGCTCTAATACGTGACGGAATCTCCCCGCATTCGCCCCTTTATGAAAAGAAGACGATGGAATGGACTAGTTACCTCTTCCAGAGCAGAGACAACATGCCTGTAACACTACGAGAATGCTCTTGAAGCTTCAAGAGTTTGAATACTAATGGTCACGAGATATGGGTTGATGATGTACCTCGTGCTTCAATAAAGTGAATACGGAAAATAAAGTTGCGGGAAGCAATGAATCTTGCGGGGCAACTGAATGGGTACTTTTCTATGAAGGCAACTCACCATATGGCCCTTTTCTGCATTGCTACCTTCTTTTAAGGTAGGAGTCGAACCGTAAGAGTTCAGTACCTTTCACATCTGTGATGCATATGGTTAGTTGGGCCCTTCCCGATTTTGGGAGATGAATCAGACGTTACCAAGCGTCTGGATCATCCTCTGAGCGTGGCGGAGCACTATCAATGCATCCAGCTCGTTGGAAGGGGCAAGTATACCATTCCATAACCTCACACATCACATGATTTTAAAATAGCACGATTATGAACCATGTTGTTCAAACCCAGTTAAAGCCCAGTTAAAACCCCTTGTTTTTCGCTTATTGTTAGGTTTCTAATACTAAGTAGCGTGAGAACTGTTATTCCGGCATTCCTCATTTTTCTCCCCGATTACCAGGTAAAATTTTTATTAATCCTTATACCACTTATACCAACTCCACATAGTATACTCCCACATAACAATTCGACTTTTAAGTTCTTTGCATTCATTCGAAGCGACTCCCTCCTCATTCATTCCTTGGGAAACCCCAAGTCTAATGAACTCCGAGTTTCCCCCAGTGAAAATTAGCTAGATCGTTTCCCCCTTGTACATCACGAGTTTCTATTTGCTCCCCACAGTACTGTCAACTGCAACTTCTCCAGTACATTTTGGAGGCATTATCAACATAAAAGTGATAATTTGAGTGTGATATCTAGTTTAAGGTACTTGCTTCCTAGCTCTCCTTATAAACAGATCTGCTTAAATCAAACCTCTTTATATTCCTAGTTTAAATTCCTCAAGTTTAGTTAATCTGTGTAAAGTGAAAATATAGTCTAATGGGGTGATAATTCAAACAAAGAATTTTTAAGTGTGCGTTTTCGAAAGTGGTGTTTTCAATTGAAACCCCACCGACAACGTAGCCAAATGGCGATTCGGAAAAGTCGAATTAGAGGTTTATGTTACATCATTATTTCTGTTAAATTGGCTTTCCCGGATTAAATGAGTAAATACGCAATAACTCTGAAAAATCTGAAATTCTTGTAGTGTACTCCTTCGGACTCGGAGCTCCTTGTACAACTTTTTGCATATTACAAGCCATACGGACGTGAATTCATCGTCAGGGTCAATCAATTTCTCAATCAAGTTTTCACTGCCTACTTTAAGGTTTTTAGAATGTTTTAGGGTTTTCCGTTTACGATTCATCACATTGTTCATTCACATTAGCAGAACAAAAATAAAAAAACCGCGTGTTTCACTGGAAATCCACTCCGTGCACTGTACTTTGTTACTTCCCGTTTCACAGTCTGTCGACTCCAAAACTGCGACAATGTGTCAATATTCCGAATTCCTGACAAAATAGGACGACTTTTGTAATTGTTCCCAAAAAATTAATAATGATACAGATACAAGTAATAATTATTATAAGGATACAGGTAAAATTATTCTATCTATATCCATAGTTACTTTATGTCAGCAAGTAGCCGCGTACAGTTACAGTATCTGTAGAAGTAAGTGACACAAAACAGCAGTTCCAGGGCTCGTAACTGTTATTACGAGCGGACTCGTAGTTACGATTTGCCTAACTCTGCAAATAGATAGTTCATTTACATCACTGCTTATCAAACATTCTTCAATTGAATAATAACCGATGACCGAGCTGGATAGTGGAACACTGTGGCCCAGTTGAAAGTTGGTTTTTACTACTAATAAGGTAAAACTATATTTACACCACATTAATTAATAACATTTAGATTCCACTTCCATGGAATGATGTAGTAGAAAAACCATTTATATAGCGGCTAATTTTATAAAATAATTAATTTTCTTCCAAAATGTACTCATATGGTTTATCTCTTATTGTTTTACAAGTTTCTTTTTTGAATAGCTGTTCACTACTTATCTTTATTAGATTTACAATTTTTTCAAAGCTTTTTTTGAATTTACATGCCTCCGTATTTTGTCGTCATTTGAGCAAATGTATTTTGTACTTTTGTGTTTACGAATTACTTTTAACATGAAGAATGTGTACAATTGGTGGACAGTTAACATTAGTCGTACAATCAATCTCCAAAGTTTGGCAGGTCGAGTCTGGTGTATGGGTATGTTATTCCCTCCGGTTGACCAAAGTTGTGGTTTTTTGGTTCTCAGGTCTAATCAACAGTGGACGTCGGTTGTGTAGAAACTTTCGTTCAGCTCAGATCTTCCGAGGAGGTTGATTGGAAATGTTTCCTTCCTCACCTCGTAGGTTCTTAGCTCTCGTCTCCTGTCACGGGGCGCGTCGATCTAATCTAACCTGAAGCTCGGGTTGGCGTCGAAACGAGAGCTTAAACGCGGGTCCCCTCGACGCGACGTATGGGATTAACTTTGAAGAGGGGCGATAGTCGAGGCGCTGGGGCGGAAGACATGTTTATCTGCTTAGGTAATAATCCATGACTTGCTCCCAACAGCTTAGAACGTGAGTTGGCGTGAATGGGTGGATTTCAGAAGATGCCTTGAAACTTGAAGATGTGAGTACCGACGGCCGTGAAACATTACGCGGCGCTTCGAGATACCGCTAACCAACTTGGTAAGAGACATACCAATTACCTTCTCTTGTCAAAGTAACTCATGATACATTTGGGCACATCTCTGTATCCAGTTACTCATCATTATTCCAATAACGTTTCCATCAGTTTTCATCATGATCCTCAATAGTATAGGCTACAACCTTGTTTGTACAACCAGACCACTTTGTTTTCACCTAAATATGAATCGTAAACAGACACTCCTACGTTTTGCGTGCATATGATTGAAAACAGCTGGTGAAGCCCGTTAAGGTGTTATATATATATCAAGAAATTTCTGTGGTTTTCGAAGAAATTTTCCAAGAATGGGAAAGGAAGAAAGGGGTTTTTCGGACGACCCTGAGTATTTGGATACAATTAATTGACGACGTTTCAGAAACGCTGCCAACTCTAAAAGATGGTTTAATTATGTTTTGAATAATGCGAGATTGATTGAGTCATTGTGGGGTTTGGGGAGTCACTTTCGGGTACATAAATTGCGGATTTCTTCAAATTTTTCCCCATCTAATCTTATCCCAGTTGATATGAATCGTAAATTACTACTAAATGACACTCCACTTGCCTACTTCGGTAAAAACCTCGAAAAACTATGTTTTGGCACATGTTTTTTAACCGAATAGCGTGTAAGGCGATCGGGTTGGCTAGACGTTAAGACCAACTAGACTCCTAGTGGAGTTAATGAGCAAACGGACGGACTTCCATTACATGTATTCTATGGTCTTCTATGACCTGTACGGCGTACGTGCATTGCAGATCTTTAATCTACCCACCTTGGAACGTGAAATGTCAAAGTTTGAGGGAACTCATATTGAATGTTTGTTGAGAAATACAATCAATCAATAACCAATAATCAATTAAAGTACAGATCGTTGATCCGCGTTCTACAGACTCAAGAAACAGTGTTGTTGTTTTGAATATTTTGTGTTGATTTGTTGGCTGTTGATTTTATCAATTTCTGTAATAAGCCGTTGTAATCGTATTCCAAAAATTTGTATAACCCCCCCCCCCCCCCCCAATGTTTTTCTATAATAGTTTTTTTTACTTTACTGTTTAAGCCCGTAATACCAAGTCCGTAATGCCCATCCGCCGTACGGATCTTAAAAGGCCATAAAAAATCCGTTCTTTCACACATAGACTCCATTAAGGTCTAGTTGATCTTAATACGGAGCCACCCAGATCAGGATCAATTCACACACACGGATGATATGACCCGAAAGCTGGTCGAAAACGTGGTTTTTCAAGGTTTGTACGGACATAGGCGGACAGGATGTAATTTCCGCTAAGAATTTGGTGCACAATACATGTTGACTGATCTTGCGAAAGCGTTGATAAGAGTCAAAATATATCCCTCAGGATTTTCTGTCCTATGAATTTTTTAAGATCACGAATGACCTGTACGCTCATGTTACTCTTACGAGGAAGCTACGTTCTTTAGGTTACAAAACGATTACAAAACTGGTACATATTAATCTAATAGACAACACAAGTACTCCCTATCATGATGTATTTCATAAACAAAATGTATGTTTTCAAAGCGTGCTCGAGTATTTCTTCTTCTATTCATTAAGAAAATGTTTTCGTACGAAAATGATAAACGATTATGATATGGACGCAAGGTGCCATAACGATATTTTTCCCTCAGTTCTGTGGATTTGATTTACCGCCGAACTCTGTGGAGGAGAGTGGATAAGGGTTGGTCGGTATTTGGGGCGGTGTAAGAAATAATACGAAAAAACGACGTATACACTCATAGAAAAGGAAGATGGACGAGGAGACTGTAGGTAGAAGAAAAAAAATGGGGGGGGGGGGGCCCAGAAATCGATGAATCCGGGAGGCCAATAAAAAAGGGCGGTTATTCGCTTAGGTATTGAAGCGGCTGGGCGGTTAAAAATGCATTCATCATAAGGAACCGAATCGCATTTTTCAATCACTATACAATTGATGTTCACAGCCCCTCTGGTCGATTTTCGGTTCAGGACTTATTAAATTCATTGGAAGTTCATTTGAGGCATGTAGTTTCAAAACCGCTTAACCCATGTTCTTCGAAATTAACTCAATAAACATTTACTCATCAGCAAAATATTTCTATTTCTTCATTTCCTTTTCAACCACTAAATTTGTTGGTTTTTGAAACAACCAAAATCACTATCATAATAAATATTTTATTTAATAAATTATATTTAATATAAAACTATTTTATCTTGTAAAATTTAGTGAATGCCGTCCAGTTAAAACATGATCGAATTAATTAATTCATATTATAAAACTGTGTTGTATTTTTGTATGATCTATGAATTTTTAGGATTTCCTCGATTTTGAGGATTGAAGCAGGGAATCGATTTTTGCCAAGACGGACGTCCTACTAATACCTATGTGCAGCATGTTTTCTTTCAGAATCCACTTACGAGAACGTCTGGCTTTGTCGTCAGCAATGGCCGGCGGGTGGAATTTCCTCGGATGCTTCATGTCGATGAAGTGGTAGGTGGCGTTGAAACCGAGGCCATCGAGGCGGTCGTTCGACCTGAACGTGACCCGAAAAAACCGCCGGTCCACGACGATATCGAAGGGGTCCAACTGTCCGCAGTGCCGCGTGTACATTTTCGTCTCGTCTTTAGTCATGAAGTTGAAGAATTCAACGTAGTCGCTGTCCGTTGCCGTATCGCACCTTCGGCAATGAACAAAAAACTTTAATTAAGATTGTAACCATTCGGTTAATATATCATAATTAACAACAACAGCTTGTTATTGAATGCAATCTATTTTAAATTTTATTTGGAATACACCAGACATTAGGTCCCATTCTGTACGTACTACCATGCAACATAATAATTATCACCGTCCTCTGTTCTTTTTATCTGGGCCGTCCACGTCAGCTATCGCTTCCTAGGGGACGACTAACATTTAAAAGTTGAAAGATCACGAGAAAAATGGGTTTAAAGAAAGTTTTTGCATCTACCACGATTTTTCAACCATTTTTACATACACAAAAGCATCCCAAAAGTAAGTTTACCCTATTTACAAAAAAAAAAAAAATCGAAAATCGATTAAACAATTTGGGACAAAGAAAACTTACTCAAATACTATTTTCTCGTGAAGTTAATATCATTTTATACAGTTTTCCTCAATATTGTTAACTTATTTCTTAATCCTTTGTTGCATCAGACCGCTGCCAAATAGAACAACCCTCTTTCCACTACGTGGAAATCCCGAAAATTGTGGTACAACTGAAGCGTAGGAAGGTGTTATACTTCACCTCCATAAATATCAGTTGTTCTACTCGTAGATTTCTATGTCGTGTCTATAAAGTACATTGCGTTACTGAACTATCAACATTTCAAGTCCTTGCTAACAGTCCTTACTGTTATATGAATGGTTGCTACTGTGAGACATTTGAAATCTTATTAGGGCACTCCTGGCCAGCTGAATGAACCCAACGGCTATTTTCTGTCCTAATCAACCGAACGTGTTGAAATATAAATGAGGCTTTTTTTTTTATTGCATCTAGAGACTTCGAGTTTAGATGATGCAACACTGAATACAGATAATTGATTAACGTGATCGACGTAGGTTTATTGTAATACAGGAATAATAAACCACTGTGTAATAATTTGCTGTTTTCCAAAGTGAAAAGTGGTGGTTTTCTCCCCTTAAAAACGGAAGGAGCAAGCTAGCTTCTAAAATATTGAATCTTAAAATAAATCGTTATTGGGCCCAGGTAACCCCAAAATGTTGAGTAACGCAAATCAAGTATCTGTAGTGCACCTTCCCAGTATCACACCCATAGCCATGACAATGTCAATGCCATCATCATGATCTTATCGACTCAGATGTTCCTTGCGGAAGGTAATTTCTGTTAAAGATATTTATCTTAGCCCTCTGGTATGCTCCATGTCCACAGTATTATGCAGTATATAAGCATTCTTTTTTTCAGAAATGGTGATTCACCCGTAGTCTTTTAATGGAAGAACGCTGGTATATGGATCACGCAGGAAAGCGTGCGTCGGGCTTTTCTTCAGCTCGGGTCATTTCGGTGTTAATTCGTTCAGTTTACATGCCGTTAGTGGGTCCCCTGCTATCCTCCCAGTTGTTAACAGTTTCCTGCCATCCATCTTAAAAACTGCAGCGCAAGCCTTCCAACAAACAGGACACGACCCGTTCAAACCCAAGATGAAAAACCTCACACACCCTCATTCCCGTCAATTATGAATCCAGTGGACAACCACGACGGATTGATTTATTTTGTTAGGCTTCGACAAGACTACTAATCCCAATAGAATGGTAGGGAAGTGTTGCCGTTAGTGACTACGAGAGAATTGTGAATCCTTATCAGCTTTCCAGGAGGAAGGAACGTTGGGTAATAATACTCGTCCTTGGTCATCTATTACGGCAAACCCATTTGGTGCGCAAACATACCCGACTTCTCCCTCTTCATTCCTTAGCAACTTGATAAAAATGCACCAAATATCTGCGATATATATATCATATATCACATGATTCAAAAGTATCATTTTACCCGAAATGCTCTGTTACAAGGTTAAAACCCGAATTTCAACCTACAAATGAGGTCCAAGAGATTTTGATAAATTTGAATATTTCTTTTTAGATGATAATTTTACGTTGAAATAATCGTATTCCGTCCAATTGATCATGACTAATTTGAACTTGATAATCGTTCACGATTTGAGAATCGTTCAAGAAAAACTTGAACGGTGCGAAATCTCTTCCTCCTCAATCCCACTTCAGAAGTATGAGAAATCCGAAACCCTCGAATCTCTCTCAGCCCCGAAAAGCCGAGAACACCTTTCCAGATAAAAGCAGTTCGTTCATCCAACCAAATTAAATGTGAATTTGAAGCAAGGTGCCTTATTTTGAAAGTACTTTGATATAAAATAAGTAAGGGCCTACAACAAAACGAAGCGTGCATCAAGTATTTGTTCCACTTATGAATATAAAATCAGGACCTACACTATTTTTAGATAATGGAATGATGACCCTTTGGTCGTACAGGTTTCAAATTTCAGATCAATCGAACAGAACAGAAATCAATCTGGAAGAGATTTGATAATCACCGATCAAACCGGTTCGTTATCGCCTGAATGAAAATCCTAATATAATTAATTTAATTTTTCTGGCTTCTATTATGAAAATCATAACTATTGTTCGTACATTGTTATGAACCGCGAAATTATATATTTTGTCGCGTTTCATGCAGTTCAGGGTGATTGAGGTTGAAATGTGTCATATTATTACGGCACGTTTATCACTGGGCACATGGCAACAGCGTGATTAACGAGCACAATTTTAATCTACTCTCATAAGTTAACCTACTCTCAAAGGGTTAATTCATTCCATGTTCATAAGTATGTATCGATTTTAATTGAAGCCTAAGTGTATTCGAGGTTTTACGATTACACAATAATTTGTTGGCCAAGCCTTTTCACATCAATTCATTAGTAGCAGCCTCCATTAGATAAGACGACGTCATTCTAGATGTGGACCGAACTCTCAGAGTTTTCATTCGTGATTTCAACTTACGGATGGATCCCTTCGATGTCGAAGAAATGAAAATGGACTTTGATCTTCTGATGGACGGCTCCATGGAAGAAATAGTGGCACTCGGTGTCCCGCGGGTACAACCCGGGGAAATTGGGGCTGTGGATATTCCCGCTCATGGCCTCCTGCCACGTATATCTGAAGGCACAGGGGTACTCGGAAAGCTGCTTCCCACTCCTCACTGCGAAGTCTGCAACAATCAAAAGATCACTAATTAATCACTAATCCTTCAATATTGAGTACTAAAATATCTGGGGGCTAAAATAAGAAGATAATCTTCTCTCCAAAATAAACGTTACTCACCTCCCATTGATTTCTTTTTTCAAAATTGACTTTAAAGGCAAGCATCATAGAGCAGAACACACCCAACCAATAGTATATGCAAAGCCTTCAGCATGCAGTAAAAGATAAACTCGATGATGTAGACGACGATTCTAATGAATCCGAGGAATATCAAACTAATATAAGAAAATACATGCTGAAGAAGCCCACGTTGTCTGGGCGAAACGTCCAAATAAAAAGATTTCAATGACAGAAAAAAGTTTTTGAAGAGCTCCAACAACCCGTTCGATAAACTCAAGGTTTATTAATCCAACTCATTTGTATCCATGCTAACAACTCATTCCACTCAAACTGATCCCCTCGGTAACTGTTTTTTTCTAAAAATAATTCCTTTAATTACAGTTTCGCAACATGACGTAAATAATAGAATACAGCTTTCTCTAATATAACTTTATATGCTTTTGTAAATATTGCCCTGAACAGAGTACCTACCTATCATGTTCATGTCCTATCTCATTATAAAAAGAGTAATAAATTATGTTTCTTTTACAACGGAAGGGTCCTTTATTACCTTCATCATTCAAAATGATTATGCAGTTAATTTTTCCTACACAGTAGCTTCAACTGGACTACAATAGACATTGTTTCGAGAAAACGTGTAAATGGATTTTTCCACAAGTTCGGACAAATTAAAACATTCCTTGAATGAGACTTCTAGGAGTGACTTCTCAGAAACGATCCAACCACATGAGTTAATGTTAATGAACGTATTATGCTAATCGATATGTTAATTCCATGATTCTAATCATCCCTTGAGATTTCCTCATTAACCTAATTTACTATCGACCTGGTCGGCCGTGGATCTTTCACGAATTTGGGTTTGTTGGGATTCAGGCCGAAGTGAAAGAGGAAATTGCTTTCAGTAGGGCATGTTGTATTTACAAACTTACTCCATCCATGAGAGTCTTGAACGAAGCGTAACAAAACCCTCTAGAAGTAGTTAATCAAAAAATAACATCGAGAGTAGACGAGGAACGACCCATTGCTCCCGGATTCTGTTAGCGACCTTGGGTCTTCCATCACGGAACTAACGAGAAAAAACATTCCTGCGGAAGTACTCAAATCAATATAAGACATGAAAAACCCCGCAGTATGACAGTATTAATGAATTCCACTTATGTGCGTTTTCTTAGTAGAAGCAAACACAAGGTGAATCGACCAAGTGTGGGGAAAAAAATCACCACACGATTCAGTTTTAAAAGACAGTACTAAATCATGTGCCACACTTGATGAATTGTCATCTCAATTTTTGCGCTATCACTGAATTGCTCATCTTTGTGTGCTCGTTGTACAATTCGGGCACGGCTAAAAAATTCGAGTAAGATGTGAAACATTCTTGAAATTTTGCGTAAAAACGAAACCTGTGTACAATAAAAAATAGGGTTGGCATCTGAAAAAACAAAGTTAGTGTCAATTGCCCACGCATGCGCTTTGGCGGAAGGAACAATTTTGCTTTGTTTTTTAAACCTAGGGGAAAAAAGGTGAACATTTTTAGTTTTTTTTCAAATTTTTGGCAGAAAACTAAGAAAATGAGGCGCGAAAGAGAGGTTACATGGATACCCTTGTATTCTTTCAAATGATATATTAAAATAACTTTTTAAAAGAAAGCTAAATCCCAAAATCCATTATTTTTTCTTCCATTTATGAATGGGGTCAATTGTTTTCCTGGTAGGTAACACTACTATGCATTTTTTCTGTTGCGGGAATATGTGCAGTGCACATTGTGCACGGTTATTCGACTTGTGGGTGGAGTAATGAAGAATTGTTTGAGACAATACTTTGAAATACTCGAGGATGCTTTAAATATAATTTCTGCAAAAGGAAAACCATGCCTTTGGTTTATTATTTTCAACAATGAATCTTTGTGATCGACTAAGAAAAACAATTTTAACCCTCTCCCCTCCCCTCAAAATATGCTTTTAACGCTTTAAAATGTGTAAACTTCGAAAATCGAAAAAAAACCTTCCTCCGTTGTTTGCTGTTTTGAGTCTCCGTAACAACTGAACAAAAGTTAATGCAACTTGAGTCAAAAATTACATTTGTGCGCTGGTTGCACACTGAATTCTTGGCATATTTTTCAGTCAATCCTAAACAATGAAATCGAAGGGCTGAAATTTCAAAAATCTGAATATCAAAAACTTTCGAGCTAGAACATTTACAGAAAAAAGGAACGTAAATGAGAATTTGAATGTGAACGCTCCCGGACAAAGTAAAAAGTGTCTAGTATCATGTGGGGATAGCATCATCTGATACTTAATGATCCTTGTTTCAAGATTTTCTTTGGAAGTCGAATTTTTCAAGTCGTAAGCAATATAATAATTACAGTAGACGCTCTTTTAACCGGCATTCTGTGAATCGGCACGATCTATTAACCGGCATCAGCCGGGCCACTCAAATCCAGTTTATTTCAGTAAAATCTCCAGTAGAATACAAAAGTTGCTATTTTTTAACTATGTTTTACATTACTTCACACAATTCGTTTCATGTTGTTATTGTCAGCTGGTCCAAAAATGATGTAAAACAGTTACTTTATTAATATGGAGTTGGTAAGTTGTTGAAGTACTTTGTTTTTCTGTAAAATATTAAATATGTTCTATTATCCGGCAAACCTATGGCCCTAAAAGTGCCGGTTAATACAGCGTGCACTGTATATTGTAATTGTTTTATTACTTGCATTAGAAATATTGTAGTACAAGTGAAGTGTAGGTAGGTGGTTTTTTTTACCACTTTGAATTTCAGTTGTTCCATTCGTAGATTTTTACGTCGTTTACATATCGAGGGTGAAGTGGCAACATGACCTACTTGAAATAGGGCAGGACATCGCGACCTTTCTGAGATAATGTTGAACAACATCACCTATTGTTTTTTTTTTTTTTTTTTACAACTTTTCAGGATAAGCAAAAAAATGTTTATTTATCATATTTTACAACATTTTTATGACTGTTTATTTCAATTGATACAGCCGCTACTTGAAATATATCAACTTATTAACTTCGCATTACCAATTATAGCATTGGAAATTCTGCACCCAACGGTATCAAAAAGTCAAAATGCCCTAAACGTCAAGTAGCTCATGTTGCCACTTCACCCTCGATATAGTAGGTATACGGCGCCATTGTGGTTATTGGCAACTCCTGTCCTTATATTCTAGTGAAATTGGAGTGGTGGGCTCAATGGGAAACCTGAAATCTGTAGATAGCCCTCCTAATCAGTTTTGTGAGCACAAGGGCTTTGTTCTGACCTTTCAACCTGGTGAGAAAGCTACAATCTGAATAACCGCATTTTATGGCATCTAGAATGGAATGATGAGATTTGTAGGCGCGATTTGCCTAGTTTAGATAACGTCTAAGATAATTTTACGTTTTCTGATCGTGTAATTCAGATCAGTGAATTAAGTAAGAAGGGCAGTCGAATACAGAAATAATAATCCTGTACAGAAATAATGATTTGCAGCTTGTTATTTAATAAGGTGATGGCAGATAAAGAACGTTCTATTTATTCTCCCAAATTCGGTAAAAGGTTGTCATTTATTGGTTCCATTTCTTAACTGGCAACACTGATTCTTGCGTTACTCGTTTATATGTTTCGAAAAAATTCCAACCGTCGAAATTGTTATTCGTTGTCAGTTACCTTTGACGAATTTGTATTCCGCTCGGAACCCGCCGGACCCTTTTGAAGAATTGAAACTGGCGAATTCCAGGACGAGCCGTGGCCCGTTGGACAGGACCGGTTTTGGAGTGACAGTTCCGCAGAAGCTCTCCAGCTTTTCCCACCGTCCGTCGACCATGATGTAGGGAGTCACAGAGTCCTCTCCGTTGCACCTGCGTCAGAAAAAATATCTGAAAATATACTGAAATATAACGAAGGAGGGAGAAAAAAGAGTTCCAAAGTGTCACTGACAACCCCAATATGAACGCATGTTTGAACCGCAACGCTTTGGTTTATTATTTTCAATGATAACGCTTTGTAATCGTGTAGCAAAAATTTGTTATACCCCCTCCCCCCTTCCATCTTATGTCATTTTACGGGTGGTTAAGCAAGTGATTAAACCAATATGGGCCTACGGCTGTGGGCTTTACCAAAAAGAGCAACGTCAAAATCCTCCAAACAGTCCAAAACCAAATTTTGAGAAACGTAATCAATGTCCCATAGTATATTCGAATGAATGATCTGCATCGCGATCTCAAAGTTGAAAAAGAGCTGTGGATCACAAAAATCGGCTCCACAATCACATCAACGTCGAAGCTATTTCACTCCTGGACAACAGCGATGAGGTGTGATGACTGAAGAGGACGAAACCCTGGGGCCAAGTTATGAATCGCTAGAAGTAGTGAACTCTTTATTGGAGGTAGATAGTGATCTATGAACCACCAAAAGTGAAGCAAATGAATTAAAGTAAAGTTACAAGATGTATTATATTCTTTACAGTTGTAACAATAAAAAATAAAAAATGTATGGGTGGACATATTGAAAAGGGATAAATAACATATTAATGGGGGAATTGAAGGTAAATTTCAATTTCTTTTTGTTGACTTAAAGAGAAGTTTCTGCCAAGAAGTTGTTGTAGGAGGAGGAGGAGGAGGGGGAGGGGCTTTCAGGGTTTTTCAAAAATAATAAACCTTTCTGAAATAGTTCACGGCGTTTTCCGATTAGATCGATTTCTTACCACAACTTATTATTAATAACTGAAAACTTCTATCTTTTTACTACTTCCCACTTACTAAAAAACATGAATCATGTACAATCAATTTTCCCCGTTCCAAATTTTTCTCTTTTTTGGGGATACAAGCGAACCTGGTATAAGCAAATCATGATACTGCAGTATACCTATAATTCCAAAATTGTTTAAGTATATTCAATGGTAATTCGCCGTCTAGCGCAGAAGTTTTTATTTACGAAACGATTCAACAAATCTTATTTATGATAACAGATCGACAGATCGACTAGTAAATGAGTAAATGTACACTGGATTTCCTTGAATAGTATTCTGAAAGTGGAATACCTTCGAATCATAAAACGCTTTGTTTACAATTATATCAAAACCACCCTGATGTTATCATCTTGTGCAAGGTGCTGCAACGTTCGCGGTAAGCAATAGCGCGACAAAAAGGCTTTTCCGGAGCCATCGTGTTTTCTTCCAACAGGTGAGCACTCAGACATGATCCCACTTTGCCAAAGCAAACAGGTCTCGAAGCTTTGCGTTTCGGTTATCGGGGAACATTCAATTCGGTAGGAACTGTTTACAAAGGGGAGCGTTCCAGACGAAGTGCGGAATATCATTAGATGATTCTTTTGATTCTCATTTATTTATACGACCAATTTATATCTTGTACGATGTCAATATTGGAATGGCAAAAAATTGGTTCACCGTCGTACCCCAATGTCAAACAAAGAATCATAATATTAGTTACTACAACACCCTCCCAAACATGAATACATGAAAAGAATACGCCTTCATCCTATGTATTCTACGCTTGACTTAGCATTAAAGCGGCTTACTCGACAATCCGGCGAAATAATCTCAACCAGAGCCGTCTTTAAGGCATAATATGATAATTTTCAGTGCAATTGATTAGTGAAATAATAACGTGCGGAAACTTATTAACGACGATAGTGAAGAGGGATGAGGGTTTTAAATCTTGTTGGTAGATTTGTTGGTATGATAGTTATCACGTTTTCTTATCAATAAATCTTTTGATTTACAGAGAAAAGCAATTATCGCCCTTGTACCGTCCTTCGGGAAGTAAAAACCCTTGGTATATATATTTTACTGATCAGTAATTATTCCGTAGTGCTGACTATATAGAATGCAATTTTTGAAAACCCTGGAAAATCACTAATCGAGGTTTCTTATTTCGCTTCCTAGTCTTCCTCATGGCAGAAAAACTTTGACATCACTTTTGATTCCTGGTTTATCTATAGGTAGCGGAAGATGTCACTTTAAGTGGCAAATCATTTTTCTCCAAAATCAAAATTTTCGCTATCATTATACGCTTTAGACCTTTCTGGACAACTTTCGTCTGTTCTTGTTTTTTTGTCTATCGTGTTACCGCAGATCCTTCTAAGTTAGCCTAACTTCCACAGTTTTTATCGGATTCTGACATACATAGTTCATAATTTTTCAGATTCTAGTGGCCCGATTTTGCTAAAATTTGGAGGATAGGTGGAGAAAGCCAATTCCCTCTTTGGCGAATCACTATTGTAACCGCTCAACTAAGCTCAACAGACTGGCAATACATGCTCAATCTCCCAGTTGAAGACGTTGATGTCTGCCGGAACACGTCGCTTGGTATTTATCTCTTATGAATCGTTGTAATAAGCCAACAAGATCTAGAATCTTTTAATATTATTAAAAACATGCAAATGATCTACGATATATAGAGCCTACAGTGTTTACATTCTGTACAGCTTCATTGGATTTTGATGGATTTAAGAGAGATTAGACAGGCTGGGATATCGACATGGTTATTAGATCAAAACTGCTTCAATGTTCCCATTTTCAAGATAATTGTTACTCAACTACCTAACTTTTCGCAGTTCTATCGGCTTCAGTGAAAAAAATCATAAATCAATATTTTTTACATTCCATATTGGATGGGCTGAATCAATAGTTGGACATTTTAATTACTGAGCTGCTAGGCGTTTCCGACCAGGGGAAAGGGCCTGAAAATATTTTATTTGTCGACGGAGGAGGCTTTAGAGGGTCATCAATTGAATCAGAGAAAAAAGTACATTCAGTCTGACGCTAAACTCATTTTTTCTTGTCAAATCGATTTTGGGTGAAACGCTTTTATATCACGGTAAAAATCCAGATTCAGACGCAAGTTTCTTTACTAACTGACAACCTACAATGCCCAGACAATCAGACAAAACTTGAGGTTCGAGCACATATTTAAGGACTATGGGGGGTTGACTTGCAGAATTTTATTAGATTTACAAAGAACTGAAAAGCGGGCCACTTTTACTTTTCTGATTGATTATTAATTGAACCATTGCCAAAAAAAAACTTTTATCGTAAGTGTATTAGGAAGGTGGGAAACTTAACGCTGTTTCCTAAGTTAGGTAAAATACGGTCGTTTTGGTGAATTAAGTTGCAGATTGCACAATCCGTCCCTGGTCTTTGGCAGGTGAGGTTAACATAACAACTTGCAAATAACAAAAGCACAGATCTCAGACATGGTTGACTTTGATTCTAACCCCAGAATTAAACTCAGGGTCCCATGCTTAACAGGATTCGTCTCAGAGCACTCGGCTACCAAAGTCGCTAAAACATCACTCAACTCAAACCATAAATTACAGAGTCAGAGATCGCGTTAAGAGATGCGCTTGTTAACAAAGGATTGTAAACGACGGCCATAAATGGAGAAGATTGTGTTGGGATCGAATGGAAGATTTGAACGTGTGGAAGTGCTCTAGCCCTCGAATATGTCGCGCTGGAGCGATTTGACCGCATAATACGCGAATTAAAGGATTTCAGAAATGGTTTGACGTGACTGCGGGAGAGATGACTTGAAATTATAATCCGGCTAGAGGCAGTTATACGATCTGGTAGAGCGAGCAAGACCGGCGACGAGGGTGTAGTTCGTTTAGAGTTAATTGACAATGGCTCTCCACTTGAGCCGGGATTAGAGAGAAATTTAATCAAACATGCAGAGGGTCGTGTTCACGTGGCCGCAGTGAAAAAGGCTCCGTTTATGGTTAGCCGTGGCCATCTCGCAGCTCAAGCTATGGGAAAAGTCAGCTAATAGAGTTAAAGTATGTACATACATTGTGGATTGAGTGACCCTAGATAAATCAATAAAAGATACATATAAAAATATAAGGTATTATAAATATACAAAAAATGAAATACACTAAGTGTTTATTCTTCCTGTGAATATTACTGGTTAGATTATTTTATGCAGGATCCTACCCCACTTGATTGGGTACGTGTGGAGTGGGGATTGCCTCTATTCAGGGTAGTCATATTCTCAATTTACTATGGGTAAATAATTATTCTAAATTCAGTCAATTCGGTGTAGGTGGGGAATGGGGCCAACAGCGAAACGAATTGAAGAACAGAAAGTCCAACTTTGTTTTGGATGTCAGTTCCAAAGTAATTAAGGGGAGAATATATTTTTTAGGTTCTATAAATGCTCCCAAAAACTTGATGGACCGACATGAATCAGCCATGTGTGTAGAAGGGTATGTGCCTGTTTGTGATGATGAGACGAGGATGATAGATTGAACTTAGTATTTGCGTTGCTGTCGGGGAATGTAGAGGTAATCGAGATGTTTGTGGTAAACTAAATAAAGCAATGCCTCCCCAAAAAGAGACTACGAGGAAAAATTTGGGGACCTATGCAGGATAACTCTCAAGATATACTTATGGCCCAACCGGTGGGGGCCGGAACATAAAGTCTGCTTCACATCCCCGTATGAAGATCCTGAAGTATGACATTATGCGCCAGAGTCTGGTTGATGAGCCTTAACTGCCCGAAGGGTGGACACTGCCGAAGAGAATAAAGTAGGTGGATAAATATTCTCAATCTATTGACTAGGCCAGATACGTGAGACTCCCAAAGAAGGTCTTAATCCAGCGTGATCCCAAGATATCCCCCCCAAACAGGTATCAGACAACAGCGAACCTCATCAATAGAACACAAATGGAATGTCATGACATTCGCCGTTTGCTCCCAATCATTGGAGCGTGCAAGGAGCTTATAAATTTTGTTAGTTAGTTTCAGGCTCAGTGGGTGTACTGAAAGCCATTGGTAAACCATTTTCATGGAATACTGTAGATATAAAAAATATGTATAGTAAATGTTATTCTCTATTGCTCTATTATTTTATTGAAAAAACATATTACCTACAGAAAGAAAAGGTTAATGTTTATGTTATGCTAATGTTATGATGGAAAAAGCAGTTTTTCTGGTTCTGGTTTCGATCTTAACGCTACGTGTAAGGTGACCGCAGGGGGGGGGGGGGGGAGGGGCATAAGCCCCTGAAGTATAAGAGGGTGGAAACTGAGGTGTCTGTTTCATGGGACTCCTATAGCTTCGTCGCCATCATGTCCCTGCGAAAGATCGATTGCGACTGCCTCCCAACGGCCTTAACAAGGGATGAATCATTAGAAAAAGAACTTTTTTCTAGGCGCACCTATTCAGATCAGCTGCATATCACACCTTATTCAGATAGGGACAATCCCGAATCGTGAACATGTATTTGCGTTTATACTCTTAACGTACTTAATAAAGTCGAGTTTAAAACTAAAAGTTATTTTGGTTGGCAAAGTGGGGGCCACTAGTTAAAATAAACATCTAAGATTGTTGATTTGATGAGACTCCAAGGAAAACTTATAGCTCGTCACCAAGCCTTTGTTGGCTGGATCTGGAATTCGCGTCAGTCGTAAAGAGGGCTACTTGTACTGAGTGGGAGCGGAGGCAAAACTAGACAGAACTGAGGGGAACTCGAAGGCCAATGAATCCCAGACGGGAAGTTCGAGTTGGAGCGACTCAAAATTAGTGTAGTTGGGTTAGGGCGAGTGAGGTTGGAGGAGAGAGCTGGGCGGAAGAGTTGTGGCAGGGAAGGAAGGTCGAATAAGGGAGAGGGTGTCGGGGTGTCGCAGTGGACTGTCAGCGGAAGGGGTGGTTTGAGGGCATCATAGAGTGAGAGAGTGATAGGATGAGGGAGTGGTGGATTGAGAGAGTGATAGGGAAGGCTCAAAGAGGGTGTTGAAGACTGAAGTAAGGTGAGAGGGATGGAAAGGGCGATGAGCCCTGAGGGACGGCCAC
Source organism: Creontiades dilutus (assembly GCA_031894815.1). Lineage (NCBI taxonomy): Eukaryota > Metazoa > Arthropoda > Insecta > Hemiptera > Miridae > Creontiades > Creontiades dilutus. Next base: position 1,010,360 of record JAVIWC010009611.1, on the reverse strand, counting down.
TGCCGAGTCTCACCTGGAATGGAAAACAAATCACAGGGCCGACCTTTATTAAGGACGAATTAGACAACCAGTAGCAGGCCAACGACACAAACTGCTTCTCACAAATTTACTGCTGAGTCAAACAGTAAAATAGTTTACTCTCACTATAGATTAACGGGCAAACTACTCCAACTACACCAATTGATATAAATGGAACGTATTCTTCATGAATTAGTTTATTGTAACTTTTCTATAGATAGAAGAGTACAACGCTTCACGTCTTTGTGCAGGTGTTTTATTCTATATGTCTTAGTGCCTTCCATTTTTTCATTCGAGTGTCTTGGCCAGCCGTGAAAGATGAGAGCAAAATAACATGTTAACCATCAAAGAGTATCTGATAAATGTCAGCTCTTGATTTTCGTTGATTCCGGGATATACAATTCAATGTTTCCGAAATAATTTTATTCATCTTGACAGCGTAATACTGATCGAAGTAGACACGATTGTATACAATTGTATACATTGTCTGATGTCCGATCATCCGTTCAAATCGTTAGTAGCAAAAAGAAAAGGTCTTTTGTTTTGAGCGTTTGAGATGATAAGTTCACTCATTTTAAAACGAATTTATAATTGTTGATCATATGAACATTCGATTGTAGATCACATGACACACTGATTTAAACTATTTTTAAAATTTGAAAATATACTTTTTCGTTAAATAAATATATGAGGAGTTTCTCCCCAAAAAGGCATCTATCCACTTTTGGCCGATTTTGATTTTTTTGCATTTTCAGGTTCTTTACCATGAGTCACATGGGTACTAATATCGATTGCTAAACAAAACGGTTTGTATCACACTGTAAATGGAAGCTAAAAATCAGTTTCCCCCCAAAAAGGCATGTATCCTTCTCGTTGTTAGAACCTGATTGTTGTACTCCAAAATGGAACGTATCCCTCATTCTTAGTAAGCCCGCTTTATCGTTTTCATCTCAAAAGGGTGTGTATCCAAAATGGGAGTTCCCACCAAAAATTCAAATATCATTCGAAGTGTATCCGCTTGAGGGAAGCACTGGCTGAGGGTACCTGGAAAATTAGGTGCTCAACCTTGTCGATAGATGGCGTTGTCATCTTTCTTGGGTACTACGTTAGCCATTTTGGCGGGCCGTCAGCTGAGCAATGACGGAGCGCTTCATGATTCCATGTTGTTTTCCTAGTTCAAAGTTCGTTTTGAAGTTTGAGCAGTGTTACCAATGTAGCTGGAATGATTTTTACCTAGCTGTGGGACATTTTTTGATGTTGCTTGTGGGAAATATCAACAGGTGTGAGTGGGCCAACCCTGGTTTTTTCAGGGTACTGTGGTCGAAGGTGAATTCAAAATGTGGAATGACTGTAACAGCTAGTTTCCTTCCAAAAATCCTGAATTGTGAGGCATACTCGTAGAAAAACCAGGACATTTTTTAATAAACAGCGACGATCTGCTAAAGTTAGTTTTACCCCAAAAGAGGTTGAATCCAATTTTGTTACCAAAAAGGCATGTATCCAGATTAAAAATGGCGCTGTCTGCTAACGCTTTTGACAGAATATCTTCAAATTTCTAGAATAAGTTACCTGCCCAATGAATAATAACTGGAATAAGTTGTAAGGCGATAAAGTTCATCGTATAAGCCGTGAAACATTTTTCTCAATTTACAAACAAAAATCAAAATTGGATAGATCCCCTTTTGGAGGAAAACTCCTCATACACTGTCGCTGACGTTTTCCGAAGCTCTATCAAACTCAATCACATATTTCTCATTGTTAAGGCAGAGTGTGTGAGAAACGTTTTCGTTCCAACGTTTTCTCTAACTTACTTTTCAAATTTGACTACCACAAGTAAGTCTTCACATTTTTCCTAGCGTAATTTAATTCCTATAAAATCCACAACTGATTTTGCTTTCTATTGGTAAAAGATATTCAAAACCAGTACAGCAGATCTAGAGATTACCATCTACAACCTAATAAACTCACAAAAATTACCACTTTATTATTTTAGTATAGATAATCAAGTTTTAGTTGGTCAGTGAGTGGCTCCGTCTATTCGATATGTCTAGATGCTGATGTACCATTGTACGTGGTGGATATCACCTCTTGTTACTTGTGGTTGAGGATGTAGGAATGTTTACGGGTTTTATTGAATTTCTTAGATAATGGAAAATAAAATACAATGTATTATATGTCATACAATGTATTATTTATACAATGTATTAATATGTCATATAATAATAATTTTTATAGACCAAGGATCTGCGTGACAGCATTTGCTTCTTTTCAACATATACCGTCTAGGTATCATGCATTTATATGTGCTGTAAGTAGAAGAAATTCACAAGAAATCAATTCGTTACATCTCTGGTGAAGTTATATTGCCGATATGCAGCTATCACGGTAACCACGGTTTCAAGTTAGATCCGTCTTCCAAAACTTCAATCCATTATATCTTCCCTATCTGACTCTACATTTTGAGGCATCGAAACTTGGGAAATATTACCGAGTATCGGCGAAGTGACGCGACCCGCAGTTTCGTTTCGAACAAAGAGCGCCGACGAAGTTTTCTGGATTTGAGAGCAGTTTTTCACCGCCCGCCGGGTGAATTCAGTAAATCAAGCGAAGTGGTGGGAACTGCAGGCTTTTACTCATGACAGTAACAGCCCTGTAAAACGCAGGTAACTCAGCCAGATGCTCCGTTCGGGATCGCGTTCACTGGATGAAAACTTCCAACGCAGTGAAGATACAACCACGATCATGAACCTCTGTTGGTGGCGGGTCATTAATTAAGTCGTTTACGCTGAATTTCAAACGATATATATTTTTTTACGATATTAATTTCCGTTCATTAATTTGTCTGAAGATTTTCGGCAGTACAGATCAGTGGTCATTCACCATCAATAAAGTTTGCAGGTTCACTAACTCTGCTGTGATTAATATCCGTTCGCAATCAGATAATTCATTGAATTGTTTCATAATTCAGTTTATACTAAACCTGAATGAATTGGGCCGAGACCACTTTGTGATGATATGTGATTGCCCAGGAATTATGATTATTAATTAAACCCAATTCCTGAAGTTAGTGAACTAAATATTTTCAGTTAGAGTTACACAGTTTAATCGATTTCGACGGTTAGGTCGTCATCAGTAATGAGTACGTTCAAGTGTGTTAATGAGCCGTCAAAATCAATTCAACTGTGTAACTCAATATTTTTGTGGAAATATAGACAACGTTCTATCTCAATCCGTTTTTGTTGAAATGGGTTTCCACAACTTTGTCACGAGTGACTTTGTCCGAATGAGTAGAATCCTATTACTAAGGACGGACAGTCATTAACAATCAGAACTTTATGTTGATGCAAAATATTAAGGCCTTGGTTATTCAAAATCTACATTATTTTAGAAATTCACTTTTGTAACTTCTTCATACATACATACAAGTACAAAGTATGTTGCATGGTTACACGATTTGTCCCATTTCAATCCAATACGGATCAGGAAAAAATTATGTTCCACCCCAACTCTTATTTGCCACAAAAGCTGACACGAAGATGAAACGAAAAGGATGGGAAAACCGAGATCAGAAAAATCCTTCTGCGAGGTTCGCCTAAAATCCTATTGGTACTAGACTTTGAACACCAACGAGAGCTGTCTTTCCCAAAGTAGGTCTTCCGTTCATTTAAATCCGCCTTTTCCTTCTATCTATTTTCTTTGAAAGAACGAAAATGCGGATGAAAGGCTGCTTTCCAAAGCATACTCACTTCATAAAAGTGGGAAGACGATGGTTTCAGGTAGTAACAACGTCAAAAGTCCAAGACTCTTCGGGCGGAGCCTGTCACAGTAAAGTGATTTCTAAGAGATAGGGGAAAGGGTGAAGGAGCTCATAAATATCAGCGTGGAAGTAGGTAGCTCATATGGCTTTAAAGGAAGAGGAATAAAGTTGACTACCACCCAAATACTAAAAATGGCGAATTTTAGTGAACAAATGTTCTTTTCGTATGAAACAATATTGATTCAACATGTACGAGCTCATATAGCATTTTTCATTCAGTAAAGAATGTCTTCACACACCCCAGAAATGTCTCATTTTTTAAAGTACCCAGGACGGCTAATTCTGACATCTAGGTCCCAGCTGCTATGCAAAATTATTTTTCTGATTGGGAATCTCGAACACATGAGCAATTAGTTTCAGAAAAGGGGAAGAACAAAATCTCCAAAAACAAACTGGAGTTCATGTGAATCGGTACACGATCAATCAAGACCCTCCCCCCAATAGCAACCACCAGAGGCCTAGAATGATAAAAATTACAGGATCAGCATTTTTTCTGGTCACGGTCATGGACGTATCACTATACTGGGAAGTCTAATAGAATTGACCCAGGTTAGGGAGGGTTAATACATACATGAGAAAAAAGAATAACCGAATACAAATCCGTTCCAAATCATTCCACGACCGAAGATGAGAAAAAAACTATAAGTGTTCTTAAATAACTCTCAAAAACAGAATTCTTAAACAATTTTCATGATTTGTTATCGTCATTGTTCGTGTATTGTATTGTTTCGGTATTGTAAGCACTCCAGATCAAGCGAAAAGGAGGGGTGTATTAATCCATTTTTTGAGATCGGTTTTCTAGTGTCTTTGGACTTTACGAACACATTTTTGACTCTATAAAAATGAATTCGTGTCCATTTGATGAAAATTTGGCTTGGTTTGTTTAGTTGGAAAATTGTTTGACTTGAAATACGTTATTTAGGACTTCTGTAAAATTAGTATCCGATTTTTCTATGGTCGTGAAGTATTCGTGAAAAGCTGAGTGGGTGTTTGGATACAATTTTTACTGAGTGTATATATTACTCGTATATACACCTCATTGCCACTAGTTTCCTATAATCGTAGTCCACAGTAAGGTAGAGTAACACTACGGTTTTACAATACTATTGAATAGCACATTAAATGTAGCGGTTTAATGAGTCTAAGAGGGCAAAGTTATTTTATTTTACGTTTGCCCAAATCGTTGAGCACCATGTTCCGAGTTCTCTTGTTGAAGCTTTGCTTGTGAATTATTGCACATTTCTTCCAAGTTTCATTGTCAGTCTATTTCTTTGTCTTGATGAATATCACCTTTGTGACACCTAGAAAAATACTAGCTACTAATTACCGTACATTGTTCTGGAAGGTTTTTTAACACCGAATTGAGATAAAAACCTAGGTACCTTCAGGAGGAGACACTTGATAACCATTTACAAATCAACATCTTTTTCTCAACAAGAAGTTTCTTTAAGATAAACGATTTTTTGAGTAAATCACATTTATCACTTTTTCCTTTAGTTTTCTTCCCTGAGGTTACTGGCTCAACATGATTCACAAACACATTCAGCTGACCAAAAACTGGACTGAAACTGTAGTTATCTGACATTTCCGCTATCACTAAGTCTACACCAAGCTGCACACTGTTTCAAGATGAAAATGAGTAAAATGCGAAATTTAACTTACTCTTTGGCAACTTCTTTCGTCGTCTTGGTGACGAGCTTGAAATAGGTAAAAACTATTCGAATCCTTTCCTTCCCAGTCGCCTGGAACTCGTACCGGCATTTGGTGCTTGGAGGGTAACCAACGGGAAACCCAGGCGAGAATATTTGTCCCTGCTTGTGGACGTCGCTGCTGATTTTGATATCGCAATTCGATCCTGAAAGATTTTAAAGAATAAAACACATTTAATAGTGGAAATCATATTACTTGTAAGAAGAGGCTAAGAAATACTGATCCGCATTAGAAGAGCAAACATTTTGATTTTTCATTATTTGTATAAATAATTTGTTGTACGAGGTGCTCTGATAAGAGCAACCAGTTTTCCAAGTTAAACTATTCATTTTCGAACTGGAAATTAATTTTGGCCTGTGTAACGGTCCAAAAATTGTTGATTGAATTTCCGATTTCAGCGGAAATCGAACTCATCCCTTGTGGTTTTACTTGATGAGGAGATGCATAAATATTATTTAAATACTACATAATAAATGCATTAACGCTTTCCCTAAGGGAAGCCAAGACCGTCGCTTGTATCACTACGCAATCGAGAGGTCCATCGAGTATCGCTTCAATAGCCAAAATCACCTGCCAGCGGGGAGTCGTTGTTTAGTTCGTCACATATCAGGGAGCTGAATGTATTATAAACTGCCTTGGAGTGACAGCAGGGGAAACTACTCGGTCCCATGTAACCAGATCTCCTAATTGGCATAAAGGAGTGCTCAAAACTGATTTCAATTGATATGAACTCTCAACTTACAAAACCTATTTTGATCCAAAAATGAAAGGAGATCAAAACGGCAAGTTGCATTTATAGGCAAGTAGTTCAATAGCTGGTTACAAAATTGAATGTTTCGCACACCAATTTACAGACCAATTTAATCTAGCCTCTTTGACTCGGAGAGTGTTCTCTGATCGTACTCGAATAACGCCATTTACTGTAGTAATCAGGCAAAATGAGGTGGATTAGTTCGTAACATTAATATTAGCATCAGATTGATGTTGGGCGGATCCTTAACATCCGATAGTACGTTCCTTAGTCAAAGAATGATCTTATCTACAATTCAGATCGATCATACCATTTTCGATGATATATTGATAGTAGTTTCATCATAACTACACCAGATTTGGTTGATAGTCAACATTTGACGCTGAGCTAAACTGAAAAATTTTTGTTTATTTTGTACTGAATTTGACTAGTTTTTTATTAAATTTTTTCTAATCGTACTTGTCTGATTCATATAATAGACAGCTTTTTCTCTATTTTAATGCACTTCTGTCGTTTGTCATGTGTCTTGATGTTTCCAGAAATCGAATTTACTAACCTTCTGCCAATTATGCGGTAATATCCATATAGTATATGTATAGAAAGCACATAAGTGGCGGAGTACAATCCTTCATGTACCTATAAAACTACAAATAAAAACTATAACTATAAAAACTACAAAAAATAAAACTATAAAAATTACAAATGTGATATGGATTTGACATGCGACTGTTTTCAAACCAGCCAGATTGTGTTTTGGACATGATTAAAATTTGGCGCTATTGAAACCGTTTAATATGGAACTCAGATAGTTTGGGGCAAATATAGAGTAAATGGAAATTATTTGATAAAATTTTATCATTTCCATTTTCTACCTTCACTCTAACTTTCATAATGATTAGTTTATTACTTTATTAGGTTAAGGTGTATGATAAAAAATATTGGATTAACTTGACGTTATGTTTAATGAACGTGATCTCACTTTATTGTATGGTTTCGTGTTACAGTACTCCATCTATAAAATCCACGGGTACAAAACTAGTAATTACATAGGTATATGACATTTCATAACACACAAGTATTTACTCAACTATTTTACTGACGTGGACTTTCTGAACACAATAAGATAGTGTTGTTTGTCTCTGATGAATAAATTAACAAACCATCAAGACATAAAACGTGAAATTATGCTCAATTGTTTCTAACGTACTGTTTTAACATATTTAATTATGAATATTGATGGTGGTTCTGTGAATAAAGGCAAGTGCACTCTCCCATTCCATACATTATCGGTTCGGCCGCTCCTATTGCCCCAATTCCGTCATATCTCTCGGGGTTGTTAAATTAGAAACATTATGGATTGCGGGTATGCGTTGCGGGAGTATTAATTTTGATGAAGTTTTGAGGTAGTTTACTGGTCGTAACCGATAACGACTGTTCTTCCCTCACCGTAAACGGTCGCCTATCCATAAACCCCGCGGTTGATAGGAGATCCGCCGTGAATCACCCGCAACTTGGATGATAGGGAGCGCCAGAGTGGAAAGAGGAGTTTCGCATATCTGAAGGGCCTTAAACCGGCAAACACTAAAGCATCTTCTGTCAATACCTTCCGTCCGTCCGGCCGTTTCAAGGATTCATCGTCCCTCTCCACGATTTCAAGTCCATCGAGTGTGAAATGGCGAGCGAACGAGAGGCGAGACGTTGAACGATCTATCTACAAGTACGGCAAATGAACATCTATATTCGTATGTCCGAAGTATCGAACACCGTCATTACAAAGATTTATCTCTCCATCTGAAGACTACGAAGTCGCAGAAAATTTAAAAGAACCATTTATTCAAACGACTTCGTAATCTATTGACTGAGAAACCCAATATTTAAGTGAATAAGTGAAAAAGTTGTAACGAAAGAAAATTCATGTGAGGTCTATACGCCCAGAAGCACCGAACGAGAATACAAAATAATGCACTGCAGTACAATTGCCGTCAATTTATCTAGAGAAACTTAGAGTTATCTGGAAACTTTTGGAGTTTGAGAAATTCTCTACGATCGCTTTAATCTTTTGGAATCTAAAATAAACCTTTAGAATGTTGAGGGTTCAAAAGAATATAAAATCGGTAGTTCATGAATGGATATAACATTGTTTAGTGGATTAGTGGAACAGAGAAGTTTAAACAAATTGACATGCCCTGTCGACCGGTGAAACCGAAACTGTAAAGTAGAACATAATAGGAGAGGTTTTAGTAAAAGTGTATTAGGAGAGAATATGAATTCCATAATAAATGGTTTACTTACTCGTGGCGCTGACGGCGGGCCCCGTGTCTGTTAGCTTGGCCATTAAGTCTGGATTCATTTCTGAAAAATAAGAAAAATTCATGTTAATATTCGAAATTTTTTATGGAGAGAATATTGAAAAACAATGAAATTTATTTCATAAGATGCGGAACCAACCCAAAAAATCACAGTTTTCTCAAAAATAGCGCATGCGTTTTTTTCTGTTGCAACATTCAATTACCACCATATTAATTATTCCATTTGAATCTCATTTTTCGAGACTACTGGGGTGAAGCCTTCAATAAGGAACATTAAAACACTCACTTTAATAAGGACGGAAATTTTCCTATTCTTCTCGAGCTACTTATGTGAAAACCACGCATCACATAATTAAATGCCGAAGTTGAATTTCTGTTTCAATCAGCCTAATAAGCCACAACTTGAAATCAAACCTTCTAGGGTCTTCTAGGTTACAACGTGTAGTCCAAGAAGTCCTGATTATCATGAGAAACTGTGTGTATTGTTGCTTTCCAACCCAACCTACAATGATGACATTTTGTATCTCAAAAGTATTGCTGAGTTCAAATGTCAACACTCCGTAAAGCCATTATTCACTGATAGAGCTCTATATCCCTTTTCTAACCAACCTAATGTTTGAAATTGAACCTTCAAGGGTGTTATTTTACAATAACAAATACCATAACTTCCTTATTAACTCTATGATCACCAAGGATTGTTTCATTCCTATCTAAACTACAATGCTGAAATTGTTACCGGAACCTAGTGGGTATTGGTGTTTTGTAGTGGCGCCGGTCTTTAGTTTATTGTACTTTCCCGAGAGTTTTGCGTATAATCAACGAGACTCAGCCTCCTGGTGAGATGTGTGAGGTCCTTGATTGATTGGTCGCTTTGAATAGATCTGCATTGAGTTTGTACCTTAAAGAGTTCAAATCTTCGATGGTTGAGAGCAGGGTAGTAAACAATTATGCGGGATGCCGTCAGTGTCTTCGAACTGTCTGCAGAAGGTTGAAGATTGTGTTACTCCATGCGATGTGGATGAAATTGTAGCTATATCGACCGCCTTTTGGTTACCATCGAAGGGGCTCTACAAGTATTTGCTATCCAAGCTTCTATTTAGTAAGGTACCTCGAGAGACAGATACCATAATAATGTACTTTAATATCCTGAATAACTAAAGAAGCTCCTTGTACGTTGGTTTTAAAATTCAACTACTAAAGCTTTTAAGGGACAAACCCCATTTTCGTTTTAGTAAAAAAACCTTCTTTCCCTGATAGCTGTACAAGTGGATAAGAGTCGGATACAAACAATGGTCATAATCAATAAAGAGGAATGTCGGCAAAACAAGGAGAATCGGACAAAAAGTTGGAGGAAACAGCGCACAGGTGGAAGGACAAAAACGACAGAGCGAGTTTAGTTTCAGAACGGTGAGGTTATTTAAAAAAAAAAAAAAAAAAAACTCCTTCCTGTTAAATAGTAATTTTCCGCATTACGATTTCCGCAACACCTTTCTGGGCGAATATGGTTAGCTCTTTTAGCATGGAACACTCTTTAGAGTTGGACTAACTAGCCGAAAAATGTCACGCGGAAATAGAACGCGGGATGGGTGACGAAAGATATTATAAAATAATATATTTATATATCATAAGATAAGAATTTTCTTAAAGCTTTTATAGCACCACAAGTGGTAACTTTTTAACAATATTAATCCGACTTAAATTCTCTACATAATTATTGGGACTCAAGATCCATTGATCCCACAACTGTGCTCCATACGTCCAAACTGCCTCAAGTACGAGTACTTGATTATACAGAAGCAGCTTGTTATGTTCGCAGAAATGTTATGCGAGATATTATAATATAATATATTTATATATTATAAGATAAGAATAATGCACTTCCTTTTATGGAAGTTAGTGGTCAGTCATCGTAAGCGCTATAATCGTTTCTAGTTCTGCGAGTACCTGAGCTACGAGCCCTCATTTACATAATCGGTCTAACAGCATTATTACGATAAATATATTTTAGTCATCAGACCAAGGAGATCAGTTAAATTTGAGCACATCCGTCACATAGTTAAAGCCGAAATAGCAGACACGAAAATAGCAAATTGAAACTACCAAAATGATAAGAAATTAGCGAAAGTAAAACCGCAAAAATAGCGTGACTAAGGCATGTTCCATGATTTTTGAATTTAAGGCGCAGGGTCTAAGCATCCGGGGTCCAGGGGGCTTGCTTTAAATTTGTTCAACATTAGATTCTCCATCGATCCTTCGAGCTAGTTTTCCAATTTGGATTTTCAACTCGAGTTGAACATTTTCGTAAAAGTAGACTTTGCAGTGAATGATCTCAGTAGTCAAGAGTAAGCTTTTCTGGAGGTGGAAACACGTTTTCCAAGTTTTTATAGGTGAATCATTAGGGATTTGACTAAGTGGTTGCTTAAAACAAATGAATAGAACGAATCATTTTTTCCTTCCCACGAACAGGGAATCGTTACCTAAATTTCCGTACATTGAGTTGTCTTTTGCCGATTGTAATTTTTCCTGAATCAAGTTAAAGCTGATTTACTTCTTCAATCATCGTAAAAATGCCCGAGGTTTAGGGTGAATAAAGAGGGACCTGTATTAGATGAGTGAAAAAGTTCCCCTTGATGATAAAATGAATCAACTACTGCCACAACTCTTAAAAAACTCAAATCATGATCAACAAAAATACATGAATGAATAATAAGTCGAAAGATTTCAGCTTTTGGTGATCTATACCGCTTGCCTGCGAGTTTACCTTGTACATTTGCAAACCAGTGAGGTATGTGAACCTCTCTCGAAGGATTGGCGGTGCGATTGGGGCTCCGCGGCTCTCACCTTGAATATTCACAGCTGACTTCGTTGAATGAAATCCCACGATGTGAAAACTTGAAAGGTGAGGAGAACAGTTCACTCCACGCCTGGTTTGGCTGTTTGAATCGCCGAGGGCCGAAATTAGGGCTGCTCCTCCGGGCCCTACGCGACCGAATCAACGAAAGGAGTTCACGCCCTGGAAGCGGTGAAACATCCGTGTGAAAAGGTCGTCAGATAAGCCCCATTGTGAGCCCTCGTCAGTGGGGTAACCCAATGAAATTTCCTCGGCTGCAAACTTTTCTTGCTTTTCCCTCCAATCGCTTCTCCAGTTGGGTGCATTGAAAACACCTATCCACTCTTTCTTTTACAGTTCAATGAACAGACAATTTCCTAACGTATCTTTGAAGGCAGTTCTAACTAATAAACAAACAGTTAACAAACTTATAACAATAATAAACAGTTCTCATTTCCTAACGAATCTTTGAAGGAAGTTCAAACTGATAAAAAAAACAGTTCTTATCTCAAATATGCAAATTCTTTCACTGGGGATTTATTATTCAATCGGCTTGCGTTCATGATTTGAATTTCTACTAAGCTTTGCCATCAAATTCGAGTCTGCAAAGCACAGTTTCACAGGATAACGGGCATCATTATTGAATTTCAGGAGATATAAATGGAGCACGTGAATCTGTTCTCGACCAAAATACCTATTTGGATTGATCAGTTGATCATATTTGTGTGCCTCCTGTGTTAGATAACATCATATTTTTCGGCGAAGTACAACTCCACAGTCCAACTCCACGTCGATGTGAATTACTCCTCTCATCTCGTCTCCTAAACAAATGCCCTGTCAGCTCTCTTTCAGAAAAATGAAACAAATCCCGAACTAAGATTGCCGAATGAGTAGAAGTAAACATCCAGACTGACATCATTCGAATAGCATGCTTCAATAAGTGAAACGGCATGTTCGGTACTCTCCAACCGGTGGACAGAAGATGGCGCCTTCCTCCACATGCTCTAACCATAACTTCAGTCTTATACTAAAAAGCTGAAGCCTACTACTGGTGTTTTGCCCCAAGCTTTGTAAAATCGAGCAAATGCTGCTTGACCCTGAAGTCTTGATATGCATTTGGAAAATATCCATAATATTTTCCCCATTTTTATTCCTTCTAATAAGAAGAAACAGTATAATTTTCCTGTTTACGCTGCTTATCCACCTATTCGTACAACAACGTTGATGGAAAATCGTTACTGAAGCACTTTAAGGTTACTACAACCTCTATTGATAAAAAATAACGATAAATAAAAATTACAACGAAAAGTCGGTGCAGACCCTGGCCCACTGGTAGGCCATGTGGGCATTTTCCTACATCACACAAAATATTAATACTGCGTTCAACAAGCTGGAAATAACCTGGTAGATATGAAACTCCGCTTTTGAGATTCTCTTCAACTTTTTAATTAAAAGTATTTTCTCAGAAAAGTTAGTTTTTCGTTCAAAGGCTCGGTTGACACCTCTTTCGGGGGATAATTAGAGCGGATCCTGTTCAATACCGGAGGCAGAAGCTTTCGGTAAAGTCGGTACATGAAACGCCGCTAACTATATTTTCTCGGGAAAAACAACGTAAATCTTTTTATGCAGCTGAAAATTGTTAATATATTTTTCCCTCGCGCACTAAGAAAATAACGAAGGGGATCAGGCGGATATTAAATTCTAGAGGTTGGGAGAAGGGGATGTAAAAAAGAATGAACTTCTCCAGCGCATAGAAGCGGGACATCTTGTTGAAGGTTATAATGAGAAAGTAATGCGATAGGATTTTCAGAGGAAATGCGGCGATATTGTAAATTTGATACAATTTTTAATAATAACCTGTAAATATTACGCGGGTCCTTGTACTTGATGAGTAAAACAAGTGACAATAATAAGCATTTTCCATATCTATTTATTATATTCATTTATAAAATTGGCACGAAACAGAAGAATTAATTTATGACGTGTCAACCGATAACAAGTTCATTCAGTAATGAGAAATACATTGTAAAACACTAACATTACAATAAACTATGTGCCTTCTTAGGTTTTAGTGGATTCGTCCAATGAAATATTTAGTTATCACTAATTAGTCTCGGAAATTCAATTAGATATAATTAGAAGAAGATTGAAACTTGATAATGAACTGTTGAATGAGTGGATGTGAGAGTTTTTTTGCACGTTCAACCCTCTTGGAATCCGATTCAAAAGGCCTGTGGTGATAGTCATTAGTAGCCATGTCATGTTTGGAGTTTTTAAAACTTCAGCATTAGGAAGTTTAGTTTGAAAATAATAAAAGGTACTTCAAAATTCGTGTACCCAATCCGAATGTTGCTTATCGCACAAATTTATGTTGAAGTATGTCAAATTAAGCAATAAGCACCTTATAATGACAGAAAAAAATGCATACGCTAGCATCGAAGCGCTAAACACTTAGATTTGAAACTATTTCTGGTATGCTAATGGGCTTTTCAGAAAGGCTAATTACTTCATATCCGAACTAGTATATAATCATCTTAATGTTATTCGTAAATCAAGATCACGAGTGGCGACGTCGAGGAAGAGGAATGCCATCAAGGTATATTTAATTTCTTCGTATATGGTTCCAATGTCACGAGTGCATACCATCATATTGTGCCGAATCGGCCAGATCTTGTTGGCAAATTTCATGACTAATTTCAAAATCAATCCAGTCTCAATTTTCTACGGAAATTGAAATCAGCAAAGTACGTGCATAAATAGATCCTCTACTATCTTCAACACAGAGACGAACTTAAGAGATGAAATCGTTCCAAGTTATTGTTTTGCAAGAAGGAAATAGGATCGTTATTATGTCTCACAATAGAAATGTAAAATGTTATTCACGATCAACAAAGTAATAGTACTCTGTAGAAGAAATGAGTTATGCGATAAAATAATGTAGAAACAGTTAGTTAACTCAAACTTTTAAGTAGCAGAATATTGGGAAACAACACTGCTTTCGTTTATGCGATGGACATTCAAGCAAGATCTTATGATAAATATTAGCAGATAAGCAAATCTATTAATGCAACAATAAGCAATCTACTCGTCTTGAAACTCAAACTAACAAATTTTTAGCCAAGTTCAGAGAGGAGGTAGTAATTCAAATTTTTCCGTCGATTATAAAGATTCATCTTTATAAAGAATAAGCCGGAATAGAATCCCATTGCACGTGCATCAAATGTTGTTGGCACAAGATTGCTGATCATATTTTTATGCACCATCATTTATGTGTGAGGTCTATTCATCCACGTAACGAGAATGTAGTTTTAGGAATAAGGAACCTGGCGGAGCAAGGCTTGCTCAAGTAGTTACCTAGTGCAAAGATACACCAGTGACCCGAATTTCCAACGGTAATTACTAATTTATCATTTCCAAACGCCCGCGTTGCAAGAAACCCTAGACTTCCACCTACAAAACAACCCTACTTTATTCATGGGAAAGACCAAGGAGAAGACCTTGCCCGCGTTTTTCCTTTTAGCTGCAGTCCTTTGAATAACTAAACCGTATTATGTTCATGCAAGGCCACTAGGGGAACGGAAGGGTTGTTGTTTCCGCGAGTCGCCGGAGTTCCTTATCAATTTTTATTATCCCAGAACCCTTTTGCCCTCTATTCTCCCTTTGGGAGGAACTAGGTAAGAATCTTCCTCGTGTCGTTGTACGGGCCTGTATGAGGGTTCGAAATTCAATAAAACGGGGCCGTAAAACCAACTGTTACCGCTAGTAAAGATCTAGCTATCAATGCCAAAGCAATACTGGTTTCTTTTTTCTTCAAATTCAACAAGGTCAGGGTTGTTTTTATCAGTACATGAATCACCATTTAAAAATATATCCTTATCCTAAGTTACATAAGACTGTAAATGGTTGGAATTAAATTTCTTCAAATTTCAAATTCGTCATATCGCACCTAAAGCCGATAATTTTAAAGAACGATTTAACTGAACGGCTCTCGTCAAAAGTTAATGTAATAGGGTCAGTAGAATCAATTAATAGTGATTGTAAGCTTCTACTGAATGAGAACTTTGAGGATTTTATTATTAAACATCAAGTTACAAAGTTATCAACATTAATGTTGGTTGATTCAATATATCGAAAATTATGTCAAGATTACAGAATACACCCTGGATCACATTTCGTAACCTTACTTCATGCAGTTTCTGAGAAATCATCTAACTGTTCCCATTTTTTTAACTCTATTTTTGAAGTCCGTACGTAGGTAGGTAAGCCAACACATTTTGAATTGATTCCCCTTTGGTCAGTTATAGTGGTTCACTGATAGAAAAAAATCAAATCTAGATTATTTCAAAATACAGTTTATCATGAATGCTGATGATGTAGTCGAAGGTTATCATTGGTGTACTTCATAGAAATGCTATCGGGACACCCGTGGTTCGTACCAAATGTCATAATTGAAAACCTGTCAAGGCTTGTATAGTTGTCATAATTTTCTTCTGCATGAGAACCAAACAAACGGGGTTGTCGAGAAAAGCACCGTTTTATGAAGTAGAAGGATGTTGATCAGGTTCTGACCTAGCGTATGTTGTAAGCCGGAACTCACTGATCATTTTACGAACGCTCCCGCTAAACGGAAAACGAGTACATAGTTTGGAGAAAAATTTGTTTTATAAAATTGAAAGTTGAGTTTTATATCAGGGATGCCCCCCTAAAGCTTTATGATGCACCCTCTCTCCACAACTTAGAACCAGCCCCGCCCATGTAAGTTGGTTACCCCTCCCCAAAACAAAACGCTGCAAATTCTTTCACTGGGGTTTATTATTCAATGAGTCATGATTTGAATTTCTACTAAGCTTTAGAGTGTGCGTGTTTCACAATTGATAGAGCGATTATTGAATTTCAGGAGATATGCATAGAGCACGTAAAGCTGTTTTCAACCAAAATACCTATTTGGATTGATCAGTTGATCATATTTGTGTGCCTCCTGATCGTCAATAATCGCTCTATCACTTGTGAAACACGGACACTCCAAAACGCTTAAATTTGAAGGTAGAAATTCAAATCATGAACGCAAGCCAATTGAATAATAAACCCCAGTGAAAGAATTTGCAGCGTTTTTTTCAAGAGCGATTACAATGGAAAAATATTCTATTTGAAAATTTTAAATTTCGTAACACGGAGCATGCATATTAGAAACCCCCCTGATGAATTTTAATGACGCAGTCTGCATCATAGCACCCCCCCCCCCTGTGGGCACCCCTGTTTATATACAATTATAATACATGATGTAGTAGATCGAAGATCGAACTTGACAGGACAGTCCAGTTATTATGAGTAAAATTTCATTTTGCGTAATCCTGACGCATTGGTAAATTATTGCAAGAAAAGTGAAATATACCACAACTAAGTATTTTTCTTATAAAATTCAATAGATTCCCCGTTGAGGCGGTAACATGCTTTGATATTGAATCCTGGAATTCACGAGTTACGCTTTGTTGGACGGGCCCGATCAGATATGCGACGGTCGGGGTCTTTTTTCAGTTGTCTGGGACTGAAAGAAATGTCTCCGTGACGTTGGAACGGGATCGCTGGAAAATGTTCGTTTTGTCCTTTATAGAAATCGAAATATTTCAGAATGTTCCGCCATGATAACGACATCCGGTGTTCAGTTCTGCAGGATTCACCCTTTGATGACTCTCCCGCAATACTCGTTATACCAAAACCAGAGTTCTGAGTCTCTCGTCAACCTTGCTACCATTCAATAAGCGTTTTTATATCACCTAATTAAAACTTGTTTTGGTAATAGGTTTCTTCAGTGTTCCTGTTTGTGTGTTTTCCAAATTTAATGCGTATCAACGGAATTCGGAACCGGCGAGAAGAAAGGCGTTAGTTTCAGCTGTTTAAAAATAAAAAACGTTTTTAAGGATTTTTTCCATTCGGCTAATGTCTACATGAAAGTTCTGATTCTTCAGTTTAAAAAAGGTTCCAAAAATCGTCTACAAATTGAACATTTTTTAGGTAATAAGGAAATTTTAACACAGACGTACTGAGCCGGGAATGTAGACTTTACTGAGACTAAGTAAGAAAAGCTAACAGAATTGTACCACTGGAAAGTGAAAACATTGTTATGGTCCCAAAGGGGTCTGTAGTAGGCAACATGATTAGAATATATACATGTGTAGTGAAATTAATTTACAGTGCTTCAATTTACGCTGAATCGTGAAGATGTGCTATCAACGTAATAATTTCGCCCAAGGATTTTAATTATCTCAATGCTCTATGTTGAGAGTAGAAAGGCTGCGAGGGCATACAAACTGCCCTGTTACCTTTATTGCAGAAAATATGTGCTCAACCATTGTGCAAATTTTTTTTATGTTACACTTCCTGCATTGTGAAGAATGATAATGTAGTTGTAGAAGGAATACTATATTATTATGATGTTATCATCCTATCTTGATGTAAGATGATATCTCAAGTTGATATGTATTCAGGATACTGCAATCACATTAAGTACGGTGATTTAATCTCTTTAGGTTAAAGGGCCTATTCACTAGATTCATTGAAGAGGTGGCATAATGTAGAACTCCTGGAACTAACACGTCCGGAACACAGGTCTCCAATGCAATATTCCTGTATTCAGCATCCTCGAAACTCTACAGGATGAGATTAAAGTGGGTTTTCCAATCGAAGGGTTTTATTTTCCATCATGTGGGAGGGAAGATGTGGAGATAATCAACGAAGACCAAACGTTTAATGGGTGTGCAAGAGCTCCGTCAAAGAGATCGATTGGAAATCCCACTTTGATAGAGCGAGGATGGGCCCAACTGATTAGGTTTACGGCGTACTGCTGCATACGGGATCAGGGATGTTATGCAACCTAAGCAGGACGAATATCGCACAGTTAAGTAACGCCTATTCAATAACGCTTCAGGCTTCTGTGCGGTGATTCTCTCCGGAGAGCGAGCTTCAAACAAATCTTTAGAACGAAGTCTGACCTTCCCATTGCACGACAGCTGATAATGTATGCAACGGCCTATTTGACAATAAGACCTGACAGGTAGTGACTCATTTGACTTAACATTTTTAGGCAGCGCAATGGCGTATAGCTATGAAGTACCCCATCATGCAACTGCAGGATTAAGGGCCGCTTCCTCAAAAGAACGCTAAGCGGTAGTAAATATGAAGTAGGGGGGTTTCACCTTGACAACAGTAGTGAGATAACTTCATCAATTCTGGACTAATCAGTTGTTCTGGTGGATCGGACCGTGAGTGATTCCATAATATAAAAGTTAATAACTAGGATATGATTCAAGTATTGAACTGGATTTGCAGCAAAGCGTACACCAGTAAGTGGAACAATACTCGTCATTGAGAAACGTGAGAACTACCGGGACATCCATGTGCGCACACTATTACACTCCCAATTTCGCAGATACCCCAGGATGATCGAATATTTTAATTTGTAATTTTGTTGTTCAGACCTTGCTCAGACATTTCGAACCCACCCGCTTCATAAATAAAGACACGAAATCTCGCTCTATGCATTTGACAAGTCCTTTTCGAAATTGCAAGCCTTACTATTATAACTATGAACATACAGAGAAAAATGTTGTCTTTACCGAGAACAGGCTCGAAGTGGTATGTGGCAGTAAATCCATGTCCAGGCCATTGAGAGCTTGAAGCGAACTCCAGGTAAAGTTGGTTAGATGTCGACAGAAGCTCAAAGTTGTTAGCTTCATTGCACAGAACTGCCACAACTGGTGCAAGTACAACTCCTCCATCGTGGGCCTTGAGCACGTCTTCGCGATCCAGGCAACTGAAACAAAATTTAATGATACCATTGAAAGTATGAATGACTATTTTCTTTACAAATATACCACTCAGTATTTGTTTAGGACCCATACTTTGAATATTCATCATAAAAACATAGTTGTGCGTTTGGCTACTTATTGATTAAACTAAATATAAATCTAAAAATCTAAAATGAAATTAAATGATTGAATGGTGTGAATTTTTGACATGATGAGGATGATTACTTGTATTAAACGGTGACCAGTAACATGAGAAGTTGGGAACCCACAAATTCATGTGTAGACACCTACGAAAACTGTTGCGTACTTGCAAAGAAACAAACAGTTCTGACTCTTCAGACCAAAAGGTAATGAAGCTTTGTTCGGAGGAAATATTTTGTCATCAGAAACGAATGTTGTCATTTCTGTTTCACAATTGGCGATTTCAGTTCGATGTACGTTTGCCGGTCTGTGGTAATTTCTTTTGCTTGGGAAAAACTTTGCAGAAAGATGCAATTTTGATGAAGTTTTCAGGAATTGTGGTTCTGATCCATTCTAATTTGAGGGATAGGTAGTTAAAGTGGCCTCAAGTTGATTTGATCTCAATTTAATTGCCATTGGATCAGAAATTGGTACTGTTGCTGCAAAAATGCAATATCTGTTTTTAGAGCAAAACGCTGGAATCGTATTTTTAAAATATTTAACATCAGGAATTTTGAAAATATTGTCGGGCTCATTAAACGTCTACTACCCAAAAATCCACATTGGCTCAATTCACCTTAATCAGTGAATGTAGTAAATAATACCTAACAGAAAGTCTCGTGGCAATTGCTTATCGTTGATAAATGTACTGGTTTCGTTTTACTGCTGCTAAAATATTCACTGAAATAACGAAAATGAAGGCGCTGGTTTCTGACAACAACAATTAAAGCAACAATTTCTACGTGACATCTGTGTCGAAAATCGAGTTGCTCAATTGAAATCGTTCCTTCTGAGCCCAAATCTATCAATACAAAACAAAATTTGTTTATATAAAACCCATAACCAACCTATCTGGACGTATGCGTCAGCTGTGTAGGGTACCTGTTCCAAGTCAGAATTCCGAAGAATGGAACTGCAAAAAAGAACCGTGCAGGCTCCTCCTCTCGTGAGGTATGCAACATTATAACGAGACCTCCAGCTTGGACCGCCAAATGAGATCCCCAATAAATGTTGCAGCTCCTTTGATCAACGCGATTCTGACCATTACAACCCCCTAGTTAATGAAGGATTTCAAACTCCGGACAGCAGAAGAGCCCCACGTCACGTTAAAGACATTCTACAGTGAAAACAGTCTCATTTAAACCAGGTAAATTATTATTGTTATACGCCTGTAAATATCTGCAACCATGTATGTAGATAACGAAATCGCTAAACAATGGCAGTACGTACACTTATTCAATGAGGTATATTGTGTAATAGTCTCAAACAATAACATTTTCTTTAAGAAAAAAGAAAGAAAAACTGTGCTACGGCAAGCGAGGAAGTTATACTTTTCAACAAAGTTGATAGAAGTTTGCTTATATTTTCATGTGCTTGGGGTAAACATACCTATGTATGTAAACTGTTTGTTTGCTTGGAACTTTTTTCCGTTCTCTTGGCCTTCAAGGTTGGTATCACATCTGCAGAAGAGGTATTTAATATCGCCCAAGGTCTGAGCAACCTGGACACTCTTGACTGCTACTCATTTTGACTGATATTCTTTCCTTCACAAAATGATGAACAGCACAATCGACTGTCCAATCTTCTTTTGCGAGGTCTCTGGGTTTGCAAGATTATCGTCCTTGGAAGGAGCGAGTGGTCCAATCCTCACCCTCTTGTTTGTTTTACCACTGACCCTCTAATATGACTGTCCTGACTCCCCTTTCTTCCCCACTACTCCTTTAGGCCCAATGGGCATTAGTTCTTTAGCATTATTGCTTAAAATTGACGTATTACCATTGCTCCGCCAATCGCGAGCCACCCGTTTTTTTTAAAGCCTCGGGATTGTGGAGTATGATGAGTGCGGATAGTTCCCCCTTATTTCTTCTTATTTATTGAAACTTTCAAGTCTGAAAATAAACCTGATATTCTGCGGATAATGCCCTTGAAGTTAAAACTAGTCCATTCCGTCACCTACTTGTTATACTCTAATTCAGCCTTGTAATTAATTGATTTTATAAACTCCTACTTCTATTCATTAGACTTCAATTTCCTAATGTCCTTTCAGGATCCCCTCATGCATATATTTTTATTACATACCTTTTTGTTGTTATTTCTTGTTTAATGTAATAAAAATTCGTCGTTTAATCTCTCGTTTTATCGAATTTTTGGAGAAAATGTAGCTATTCCTGTGACTTTAAAGTTTTTAAAACTAAAAAAGTCAAAGCATTCTCCTTCAAAATCCACTTCAAAGCAAAGAACGATTCCCGATTTTTAATGATTAAAAACATTAATAACTTCAAAAGAAATAATCAGTTCGTTGGACCCCACTTTTTAAGCAGATTAAGTTGATCCATTTTCGCAATATGCGAAAAAGTAACCAAAAACGGCTATCTATTTTCAACAGAATGTTGCTCAAAAAAGGTTACTAACTACGCAATAGTAAGTCGAAAAATTCATGCACAAAATTATGCTGAAAAAAGTGATGAAATTTCATTGAAATAACGTATTGAAAAAAAGTGCTTGTTTCAATAGAAAATATAATTATTGTGTTTTTCTTCCATAAAGTTGGTAGTTGGAAATTTCCTCTCACTAGCTATGTTTAAATTTTTAAATGATATAATGGGAATTTTATATGACAATTCGTCCAACTGTTGAAACATTTTCCCTTAACCTAGGATGGCTAATTTGATTATTGGGTGTACATAGGGCTCTTGGACAAATATATGAATAGTTGTATACATGTACCTAACAGGTTTATAGGTGTACCCGATAGATCTAGAAATTTTATGTTTCCTCATATAGGTATGTTACATTTTAATTCAGCTGTCAGGTGTACACAATTATATTCATTGAGACGCTGTGTAATTATCACGATTCTCAAAACCTCTTCACGTCACGTTCGTGACACGAGACGTCGTTTTGACCAAGCTAAGATGAATATTCTTGTTGAACCTCATAATATGTGTCGTGCGAAATGATTAATAGCTCCGTTGACAGTCATGTGGACGGAATTCAATTATGTAGCTTTGGGATCCTTTCCGTCACGGATGCGGTTTATGTTTGCAGAAAGAGGAATCAGGTCAGCCGACAACCCGTTAACTGGAGGAATATCGCAGAAATAATCCTCATATCCTCGTCGTTAGCTCAATTGAAATTAATTTAAGTAGTCATCTCACGTGTAAATACCTAGTCTTGTTAAACCCTTGTCGTAAATTCCTCTGGGCAAATGTATATGTGAGAATCACAGTGTTTTCGAACTGTTTCATTACATTGTAATATCATAATTGATGTTTCCTTGTTAAAAACCTTCACTTATATTCTTAATATTTTGGTGGTTACTTTTCAAAAATTTGTTATATAACAGTCCGTTTCACAATCGAAGATTAATCCTGAGATAACGCTTTTTTGGTTTCTTTTCTCAATTATATCGACAAAGTTGGGTGTTTTTATGATGGCTCCAAAGTTTTCTTCTTTCTGTTTTATAATAGACAAACAAGGTATTCAAAACTTATGCGGCTATGCATTTTGAAGTGTATTTGGCTGTTTGTGCTCATGTTATTATCTGCTACAGTATGGCTAATGTATGGTGCACTATTGCAAAGGATTTTTTTTTTCATTTTTAACTAAAAGAGAGTCATTTATTTCAAATCGAATGAATGACCGGAAATTTGCTGGAAAACGTGAATAACTTTGTGCCGAACCTTGCTTGCTATTAAAATTAATGAGGTCAAGAATCATGGTTGTAAACTAATCGATTTAGTAGTTTCCTAGAGCGTCCATCCAGTCGCCATCAGCTCTTTTTTCTACTGAGAGAGGTTCCGGGTTTCTTCGGTATCATGGAGCTTTCATCTCCAGTTTTCCGTAACTCTGTCCCCCGGTATTTTACGGTCGTCATTCTTGTTCCTTCCTTATCCAATCCCTCGGAGCGCTTTTTGTGGAGGATCTTGCCATGCTTGTGACATGTTTCGACCCAATTAAATGTATTTTGGCTTATTTTCTTACAGTTCTGCTTGTTCGTTCTCGTCACTCCAGCATCCGCTCCGAGGCAGCCAGTTGTTTATTTCTAGTGTATGCAGCATTTCTCGTCATTCAATAATCATTGAAGACCTTAAAGGCCTCCTCGGAAACCAGAAAAATAAGTAAGCTCCCCTAGCTAAATTTTTACTTCCGATTCTCTGCCGCACATAAACACTCAAAGGTCTGCCTGATGTACCGTGGTGTACTCGTATTTACCAAGAAAGGAGTAGGGAAAACACCAGAGAGACCTCCATTCGGGAACCATTTGAGTACATAACCACATCCCCTGGCCTGTCACTTATGAATCATCCCTTAAGTCAGATTCACTATGAAGCGCTTGCCGAAGTCATGGACCAGAAGTCATGGAGCATCTCTCATTTAGAGAAGACGTTTATCCAATGAACTAATTGTGGTAGCTTATAAAGGGAAACACTAAATTCGAATGACTGGATGAAAGTAATTTGTAGATTTAGGCTCTATCTAAACAGTTCATCCAGATTGATTTTGGGAGCTCCGAACAAAATATAGGCGAAAGAGCCTTTTTTAACAATAACTTCTCACTAACGATGTCAACCCGTTGCACAGGAAATGTGTTAGACATTGATGAATACAATGTAAGAAAAAATATAAATTTTGTGAACTCGATTACTGTTAAAATCATGCCATAAAAAACATTGTGCCTAGAAAAGCACAATATAACAGTCCACATAAGGCAGAAAAAAGTAGAGCTAACATGACTGAGACTTTCAGTTGTTACAATCAATATGTAATCAATGTTACAATGACCACTACAGTTCATGAAAATGCTTCAAGTTTTTGAGTTTTTCTCAAGAAGGGTAAACATGCCAGCTAAATTTTTAGAGGAATCTTTTCACATCCAACTTCGGTAGAATGCCCCCGTGCTGACAGTTACATAATACTATACTTTCGGAACGATGTTTGGTACAGACAGATGCGAGAATAAGCCATGTTTCAAAATAGAATATTCTTCTCAAGAACCCTAGAATTGATTCCCCTCACCCCCGTTTTTCGACCGTATTTTCGCGGATATCCGTAGATATGAGTATTTCCCTTAAATCTCAAAGACAGTAAACGCACGCGGCGCGCCAGTAAATTCGATTTTATTAGACGTTTTTACTCTCAATGCAACGTACGTCGTTTGGAAACATTAATCTTAAACGATTTATGAATCCAGGGGAGGCCCCAGGGGCGAAGCTCGCGTGCTGAGAGTGTGTGGGTGATTTAAGGAGCAACAATGGGCCTTTCCTTTTTCGCCGACCCCGCCTCGTCCCAGAGGAGAAGACCAAGTGGTACCTATTTCCCCCGAACACTCCTACGTTGCACCCCCTCTTTACCCACCCTTATCCACCTCCTATTTTCATCCCCCCAACATGCTACCACCCTCTACCTACTACCCTAAGCCCGGTCCTACCATCTCCACCACCACCTGGCTTACATGCCCCCTTTGAGTCTTGCCTTTGCCCGTCTCAACGTTCCATTCATTAGAAGGATTTCTCTCTGGTGCCCCGCACTCGCCCTTTCTGAGCTTAAATTACTGCCTTAGTGTCTTTTAACGCCTGTTGTTAAATATGCTTTAATTTATTATTCAATAAAATTTAAAGCATGAGTGGTAGGTAGAAGACTGATCCATTTCAGACGCCGTTACGTAAAATGCGGAAGATGCGTAACACAACTCTGTAAAATATAACTTTTTGTGTGATGAATGAAAAGAAACTAGTTGCTCGGAAACTATTTTTCGTGCTGATTTGAAATAAGTCTGCAGATTTTCCCCATCACGTCTAGTTTTTTAGTAAATCAATTATTTTAAAATAGTTTTAAATTTACAAAATATCACAAGGTGACTCTTGCGGCATTTTTCGAACGAAAAAGTGACCCGAAAATGAAACAACGTAACAAAATGTGTTCCTTTCATTCGAAATTCCATTTTTATTAATTCGAAATTAAATTATTGGATGATTCTACGAAAAATGGCCATTTTTAATGGTCTGTACTCAATCCAAAGAGCCCTATCAAATGTGGAATGTCGCTGTACACTTTGTCAATCTCAACACGTCATTGAATCCTCGTTGCGTAAGTCGTCGACATGGGTAGGAAGCAGATCGTTTCTGCTGTTAGATGCTAAGCCGATCAACTAGGTTCGAGGAATGAGAACTGGGGATCTGCGTGAGGAACTTGGTTAATTACTGGATAGGCAATAGCGCTTTTGATTTTGCAGGAAAGTTGCTCACTCGAGTTATGCAAAAATAACTATCATCTATAAGGTTGGTATCGCGAAAATGAATTGGCTTTGTCTAACCAGTGTTCCACAAAAGTAGGCCTTTGACAGGAATACTACACAATTTGTGATTAGCCATGTTTTATCTTGATCCCCCCAGACCCTCGGCAAAGTATTCGAAGTATGCGTTTCCCATAAATGCTGTAACGTCTTTCCGCTGTTTTGGACGACAGAATTTCTACACGCAACAAAAAAGATCAGGACGATTGAAACATTTCTGACGCCATGTAAACATTTCGAAATACTATGTAGGTTATTCACGTTAAAACGACACATGAACGTCGTGATTGTAATCTAAAGACGTCTGATGTACGTAATAAAAAAAAGTATGTTCCATCTAGAAAATTTCAAGACTTCTGGGATGAAAGCTCACACTGTGTGGATTGGACCGATATTCTCTCTTTCAAACATACGATCGTGAATGCAGATTTCGCAGGAAAACAAAACGTGATCGACAATTAATCCTATCAGATGTAATCTCAGCAAGGATGATGCATACGAAAATGTATATTAGTTTTTAAACATTGAAAATCATGCTGACTTGAGTAATTTCAAAGCTACTTGTGGTATTTCACTATCTTGATAAGTCTCACGCAAAGAAGTGCGGAATTAGTTTCAGAGTTCAACACAGTTGATTGAAGAAATTAGTAAATACAAAAGATAGGTAATTTTATGAAGTGCTTGGATATACAAGAAGAAGACATACTGTAGGTATTGTGAATTGTCTGGAAAAATTTCAAGAAATGGTCCGTGATTTCTGTTTAAACAGCAACTAAAACGATTTAGTAACATCAGAATGGATGTAAAATAAAATCATTAGAAAATTGGCGGCAAAGTACGTCAGCAGCTATTTTTAGGGATACGAAAACGTAACTTGTACTCTGAAATCGTGCTAACTTTGCCACGCTTGATTTCGTAGGATCAAAATTTTATAGTTGTTAGTATGTAAGCTTGCCAAGACTGTGCAGTGTGCTTTTCATACGTTTTTGATAGTGAAAAACGTGTGTAACTAGCATTACTGGACTTCCTGAATGCTTTTGGCTCTGTGAGCCATGCGTTTCTGGTGCTCGAATTCCTTCACTACTGAGGTATTAGGACTCGTAACATTAGAGTAATTTTTGTTAGGAAAAACCCAATTTACGGTATTGGCCCAGTGGGGTGGATTAGATATGCAGTTTGTTATGGATATGGTTAGTTGGCCCTTCCCGATTTTTGAATCCGTCCCCTTGGGAGATGAATCATACGCCTTCAAGCGTCTGGGACAGCCTCTAAGCATGGAGGGGCATTACACCCTATTCAGCTCAATGGAAGGGGGAACTATACCATTCAATCACCTCACAAGTTGTTATAAAAGGGGGTCCCGAAAAGTACTATCTTAGTTCCTATTCTTTTTTTCAAATTTGTCAATGACGTCTTTCAGTAATTACTAAAGTCAATTTGTTCCTCTTTACGAGCGATACACATGCTTCTGATTACAAAGGAAATTCAATGGTGATTTGAAGATTCTGATATGTGTCAATTGAACAGAAATACGACTTTTTTATTACAAAAATAAATCGTAAAAAACGATAAAAATAATGAAATTGCCCAAAATGTCTCCTGCAGAGACTCGTAGTGAGCACTTAACCTACTTAATTGCAGATATTTAAACTCAAACATGCTTATGTTAAACACAGAAATGTAGTGTATGATTGAACGTTGTTGTAAAACATCATCATTATTCAATTAGTCAATACGCAGCGGCAAAAGCTAAAACCAAACTAGAACTATACACTGCGTTACATACTGTGGGTATGCACTGTTATTCAAAAACTTATAGCCACAGAAGGTATTCCAAATTTAGTGTTTATGTTTATCCATATTTCAGATTAGAGGAATGAGTTGTCCTTTAGTCTAAACGAAGCTCGAATGCCACGCGTTTCCTTTTTGGTTAAGCTGAATCATTAATCCGAGGGCTCAAGTTGCGATCGCTCGATAACCAGGTCTGTTAAGCTTCAAGGGATTAAGAACTTAAATGAACGGAAGCCGAGGATCGGAAAGGAGGACCTCAACCTCACCCGTCGCCAGAGCCCTCAAGATTAAAGTGAATATTGGCCTCACTGATTAAAACTTGACGCTGCAGCATAAAGTAGAGAAGCCCCAGACTATTTCGCAGAGGGGAAACTCACATAGGGGAAAAGCAAAGTGGCACATGAGTGAAGAGCCGACGAAAAGTTTAAATCTTTTCCGCTTCCCTTTCATCGTCGTTACGTTGTTAATCCGAAGACAAAGAGGGAGACAGGAGGGAGAGAGAGAGAGAGAGAGAGAGAGAGAGAGAGAGAGAGAGAGAGAGAGAGAGAGAGAGAGAGAGAGAGAGAGAGAGAGAGAGAGAGAGAGAGAGAGAGAGAGAGAGAGAGAGAGAGAGAGAGAGAGAGAGAGAGAGAGAGAGAGAGAGAGAAGTCTCTAGGCAGCAGTTCTTCCATCATGAGATAGTGAATAATATAATGACCTTCGAGCGAATAAAGACAAGGGAAAACAGTGATTTCCTGATATTAAACGAGTTCAGGAAAAGGTAGGCCCACTACCCTGGACTGCATTCGAGTGTCCTCCAGTAAACATGTTTCGAGTTTCAGCTGCTTTAGTTACGAGTACTTAGGCTTTCTCACATGGATTGAACAATGTTGTAGTTCTACAGGAATATAATTTTGTTGAAATAATTTATTAGGTACAAAGTCATCAGTCTAATAAGTCACACCAAATGAAAAAAAATAACTCAAACTCTGCGTGAGTTTCTACTTTGACTGAGCCTATTAGTGTGTGTATATGCGGCTGTCAGAAACTTAATTACGTTTCCTGTAAATGAGACACCTGTCTAATAAAAGTAGGAGCTAATACTTTCTGAAGAGCTGCTGAACAGCTACTATTGGCGTTGGTATGCTCGAGTACTCCTCTGATGGCAGAACGGCAGAACTATTGTAGGAACTGAATAACTCTAACTTTACAGAACCGGTTGCTTTAGCAAACGTAGGCTGTAGCAAAGAAGAATCTTTCATTCTATAAAGACAGTCATGGTAGTATAACGTTTGTGGAGATGATAATTGCTAGCAGCAAAGGGCGTGGAGGGTGAGAACTAAGCTTAGCTTCTTCTTCACCTACAATGGAATCTCAAGCGAACGCGCTCATCTCTGCATGATAAGAAAGCGTACTTATCTAACGGGCGTATCAAATCAAAGGAGTTTATGGAGAAACCTTATACACCAAGTCCAAAACGTTGATTAACATTTCGATCTTTCAACTGCTTGATAGAATTGAAATTTATGAAACACTCGTACACTACTATTTGTACCGTACAGTTGGTAATTGTGGTTCTCATTCCATATTTGGTGGACACCCAAATGCATTATTTCTCGTCATAAACAGAACAGTTTTGATCGCAGTAACCTAGTGATGTATTGAATGTGGATGCAATGTTGGGCACCATACATCGGGAATGGTTTGGACTTCGGACCTGGGGAGGGGCTCATTCGATTCCTTGACTTTTTCGGGGGGTTTTAGGGACTTTACAAAACTTTGACAACCCTTAAAGGGCACTTTAAATTAAGTGAGAGAGCTGGCTAAAGAATTGGGGCGTTGTCGGACCAACATGGATTTTTCCTGAAAATTTCAAATTTTTTGCTCCAGCCGTTTGGGAGAAATCTTGCGTACGGCGTACGGCGGACGGACGGCAAAATGTTTATTGCAGATTTGAATTCTACACCCTTTGAAACGTAAACCATGGAATTTTTCCGGAAGGTTAGAATTTTATTTTCAAGAGCGATTACAATGGTTTATTATTGAATAATAAACCAAAAAAGCTGTCGTGAGTTTCAACAGTTAATATCAGAATAGGGATGGTAACAATTAAATTTAAACATTCAAGTCACTCGAGTGTGCACTATTCGATTGTTCAAAAGTGGAACATGGTTCTTTCGACACATTTCCAATCCTACAATGATTTTCTGGAAACCAACGAAGTGAAAATTGACGAAACAACAGCTGCAACCATCAAAGATCACCTCAAATATTTGGCCTCCAAACTCAGGTAATTCAACATTTTTTGCGCGCCAAACTGGACGAAGCTGGGCAAAGACCTGCTTTCTAGACCCAGGCATGTACATTCTGATCGGAGCCGCCATGTTTGGAGATTATGCTCCCCAGACAGACTACCCTATGTACCTGCTTAATTGGGATCCCCATATGTAAAAGAGGAGCCCTATAAGGAGCATTGATCCTAAGGGAGCACTTCACGAGGCGTTAAATGGAATAACATCATCACTGCGTACTGCAGTCCACTGAACATTGAATACGTAGAATCTGCGTGAGAAGGGTGAGAGAACATGCCAACGCTTGTTTTTCCTTGAATTCAGACGTACAGGTAGGTGGCAGACTCTTTTCAACCCCTTCCCTTCTTATTACAATACTTTAAAAATTACACCATCTCCCCACGATCTTGGAAAATCAAATTCATCATAGCTACTGATAGCTGAGATGGTACCAACCCCATTTTAGAAACCTCAAAAAGTGGTAAATTCTCACCCCATTTGACAATATACAATAATAACACATATCTACGTTCAATATTATTTTGCGAATAACCGATAATGGTGAAACAACCCCAAATAATAATGTGGTAACAGTTTTCATGGATTTTTTAAAACTACAATTTAAAGAAATTTAAGGACAATTGTTATCTTCGTTGATTTTAAATCGGCAACGCATTAACGCGCAAATGGCTTTGAACAGACGCTGTGAAGTGAATAATAGGATATTCGATGAAACATATTACTTTGGAGCTACTCATTGAAAATCGTTTTAGTTAACTATGAAATACTTCATATTCAATAGGAAAAAATTAGCTGCGTAAGGTCGATAATAAATTAGACACACAGATGAAAAGTAAATACCTAAATGAAATAGGAAATGAACGTCATGTAACTAAATGTAAATAAACGAAAATAATACGAAATAAACAAAAGTAACATTGTGTTGGGTTTCGTTGGCCCAGACGACGATTTTCTGAATGATTCCAGTAACAACAGGAGCAACGGTCCACGATTTTCAATTCAGGCTTTTGTCAATCCCAGCTCTCCGGGAAATATTTGATCATTTACAGACAGAACATTTCCATCTGAGAACACAATGGAATCAAGAAGAGTGCACAAACCATCAATTCACACGGCATCTAAAAAAGAAAAAGTAATCTAAATATTGAAACCCCTTCCAGCGTATGAGTGAGATGTGTGTTTTTACGGAATGAAATAACGGCCTATAACTTGTGGAGGTAGGGAAACCTTTTTCGCCCGTCCTCTCAACATTCTTTTTATCATTGTTTTGTGAAATGTTTTCCTACGTTTGATTTACGATTAACGTAATGTCGGTGTACGTCGGTAGGGGTTGGAACTCCGTACCATGCTAGTTGGGCTGGTATTTTTGCCCGAGTTTATCTTCGTCGTGCTTTGTCATTGCGAAAATATCCTGATGGCACTAGTTACTGAACATACCTCCAGTGTGAATTTATAGTCCTTGCGAAGGAGCGATTTTAAAAGTTAACGTACAATAAGTGAATTATAACTAACAATGTCTGCTGCTTGGTTGGTATGGGGGTTATATATTCTCAATACTCATTAATTAATTCTTACCATAGATAAAAAATTATCAAAATTTTTTTTCATTTTCAATAAAAATTTTTGTAATCCACCAAGAAAACCAAAATTTTAACGCTCTTTTAAACTTTTAGTCTAAAATGCTGCAAATTATAACACAAGGGTTTATTATTTAAGTAGTCACTCATCTTTGTTTATTAGACTTAGTGAGTGGTACACTATCTAAACTCGAGACCTCCTCCCACCCCTATATTGGAATTGTATGCTGGATGCCTTAAGAACAGCTATATTTTTATTTCAGCACCGTAGATTGATTAGGAAAGAAATAGTTCACGAAGTTCTTTCAGATAAACAGTTGTCTCCATACTTTCCAATTCGCTTGTCTTTCTAATAAATATAACACTTTACTGGTTCCTCATTACGCGACAGAAGATGGTTCCTACAAAGGTGCAATTCGCTCGAACAAACCTTGTAAAACATGGAACCGCTAGAATTCAACGAGATAAAATAAAAAACCCACCTACGCTTTACAAGTCAACAAATATTTAAGAAAAGTTGTACAAATATTGATTTCAAACTCTTAAAACAAAACTTCAACATTTACGCCATGATCCGTCGAAGGTTCTACAAGCACTAACAACATCTCAAGATGGCAAAAGATGTACAAGAGAACGCTTGTGTTTGAACGTGAGTGATTTCTTCAAATCTTCGTTTTTAATCTCTGAAACTTTCTTGATGAGTAAAATAACGTACCAACAATCGGCTATTGTACGGCTATTGCACTTCAGTTTTCAGGTTTTGGCTTGGTTTTTCGAGCTACGGAACCCACATTCAAGAAACTTGCGTAACCAATTACATGGATCGGTGTTGATTAATACTGGCAGTAATTAATTCTGATCAATCCTGAAATACATACGTCATCATGTCTGCGTGGATAGTTAAAATCGGCATATGAACCACTGATATAATTCCCTTCGTATATTAACTTCGCAAAATCGAGTTTGCTATAACTTTTCTGTAGCATTTAGTAACAGTAATCGAGTTTACTATAACTTTTCTGTAGCATTAAGTAACAGTCAAACTCTGAAATTTTGAATCAAATTTTGGAAATACAGCCTAAAATTGACCTCTTAATCACAGGGATCTACAACAGATCACCAGAAGGGGAGATCTTCAAAATTTGACAATTTTCCCTTTCAAGTTCAATTTTCTCACATTTAGCTGATTTAGAAAACTTTGTTTCTTCATCAAGGAGATAGGACATTCAACGTTTTTTCCTGCCATTAAATCGAATTTTAAGTTACTCCTCCAATTAAGGGAGTTATGATAATTTTAGTGAGGTAAATTTGAAAACAAGAAAAACATCTTATGCTTGATATAACTCCGAAACTAAGCCACATTAAACAAAATATTTGTGGACAAATTTTGGCAGTAAATTAGTTAAATAACCGATATTGTGCTTGTGGCAGATACCGAAGGTCAACACCACGTAGAGTTAACAAAGAAATTTGTTCTTTCAAAGAAACCTATTTCTCCTACTTTCGATCCGTCTGTAGTCTTACTAGGCTCAGTGAAACTAATAGGGAAACGAGGCTCGGCCAATGAGAACGTCTGGCTTAAAAATGGAGGAGTATACGAAGGGAGGGGTGAATATCGTAACGTTGTTTGAATCTCTATTTATAAATTGAAAAAGGGAGGGTCGCGGCCGGCGAAGCCCGCTTGCGTCAACAAGAGTCTCGTTGTCGATTGAATTACCGCGGAATAGTGTCGAGAGCTGAACCCATCTTAATTACTGCCTGTGCGGTAAACGGAGACGGACCCTTTCTATTCAGTCGGAGGCTAATTGAAACAAGCGCTGTCGACGCGATAGTTAGTTTCAAACGGGTCCTGAGCCGACGGTGTTTGTCTACGTTGGACAATGACAATTTGCCGTCAGAAGGAGACGTCAGTAGGTTAGTGAATTTTACATCGCCTACTGACCAACGGGGCCCCTTCAGTTCTCGTCAGTTGACCTATTTGCGGTTATCGGCCGTTCACGAACCGATAATTGGGATAACATCAAGAGCGCTATCTTTTTCCTTATATTAAACAATCACTCTTAACGATTTAACATCCTCAGCCTTTACTTCAGGTTTTCATGCCACTTGGAACAGACAGTGACATCTTGCAAATACATCGACATGCAAATTAGTAGGGCATTGGGAGGCCATCTGAGAAGAGAAATAGATTCGCTCTAGGAGATTAATCTCCAAGTTTTATACCAGGCTAAAACGATTAAATCTTACCAGAGATTTCAATCTATTTCACTGTTTTGATTGAGGATATTGTTTCTTAGTCCACTTATAGCTAGCGGAAGCTTTGTTTTAACATTCGGGATTCAAACATTTTCTCCCTAATCAAATTTCCACTCCCATTTAGCGTTTTAAATTGTTCTGAACAACTGTGTGCGTAATTGTGTGTTTGCATCTGTCCCTGTGTCCGGAGATCCTTTTAACAATCCTAATTCCTATACTTTTCATGTGATTTTGATAAACTTTTCTCAACATTTTGAGTAAATGTGTGGGTTAGAGTGTGGATATTCCCCTAAGGGATGCATTGCTGGCAAATCAATGTATCATTTTGCGCGTGGGCACAAGTCAAACCCGATGTATGATTATTCTGTCAGATATACAATTCGCGCGACAGACCGACAATACATGTCCAATAACCTTTTGAATGCGTTGATGTCCCGCGGCATTTCTATCTCTTGAATTGTTAAAACAAGTTTATATTCGAAATCATTCAAGACTGTCTAAAATATATCATACATTTTTTTCCTTCAACTTTTGACTTGTAGAATTGAAAAGCAGAGTACGGCAGACGATTAATTTCAACGAAAAATGTACTAAGAAAAGCAGCTTCTTGCTTTTTACTAAATATTAAACGATTTGATTCATGGTAATGATAACATCATATTACGGTGGAATGAACTTTAAAAGGGCTGAGGCGATATGACTGCCAGGAGATACCCCTAATGCTGGAGGCTTGAGGTTGATGCTCAGGCATAACAGTTTCAGGAAATGAATAGAGAACAAGATACTATCCATATCCGTCGAAAATTTAACACATCCTACGATTTTTGGGTTTCTGCATGGAATGCAGTCAAGACCATTGCGAATAGTAAGAAAAGTAAAGATCATAAGTAAATACTAGTCGGTGTAACTAGCATTTGAATGGATCGGCCACTACTTCCTCCCTTCCCTTCCCGGCATTAAATTCATAATTCCTGATGTATATTGCACAAGAAAGATCAGTTAGGAAAAAAATGGGATCGAAAAAAAAAAACACATTTTTAAATAGTAATAAAAGTAAAAAAAAAAAATGAAAATAGATATTTTCTCCCGCTATCAACACGAAACAGCTGAGCTTATTGCAAGAAGCGGTGTAAAGTCACGATGAGGCTCGGAGTTTTTGGTGACGAATGCGTTCCCCATTACATCTTCCGTTTCATGTCACTGTAACTTTCCCTTAAATCTTTGTTAATATGAATACTGGTGTACAATGTACATTGTACAATGTACACTGTACTTGACAAATTAGACCTACTCCATGGCTTTAAATCTTAAATCTATCAAGTATTCACCTAATTGGGTATAGATGCCTCAGCCTTGCCATCAATTATACTTTTTAGTGTAGAATTCGCGATCCACGTAATTCACTCTCTACTAAACTCGAATGGTTATTCAAAGCCTTAAAAGATGGTTCTGAATTTCCCCAGGTCTCCAAATTTAAAATGATCTTCCCAGTTGTTTCACTTCATGTTCGGAATTAAATTGTTCTAATGACTGCATAAATGACTCTTCTAGAAGAGAGGATTCAAGGATTTTCTCTTATTTTGATTTTTTTTTATATCACTCTCATCATCAATGGAACATCAAACTTCTCTGCCAATGCCAATTTAGAAGGTAATTCAAATTCTTGTATTACCCTCGTTATTTTCTAATTTGAAAGGCACACTAATTAACTTCCAAATGCAATGCACTTACTCCACGAATTATTAAGTCTTAAATAAAATAATCACATAGAGAGTTGTTCTCCATAATTTTAGATCCAAGGGCTACATTAACGTGTACATCCGAAATATAAAACGCTCCATTTTATTGCGGAAAATATATTTATTTATTTTAACGGATTCGATTGACATCTCAATCGGAAAGGTAATTGTCCTCATTGGCAATACGTCAAAAGGGACCGTGTAAGAGACAGACTCAGTTGAGATGACTGATGACTGTAAATTGTACAAGCAGATCGGAGCTGGAGGCATAATAATAACAGTATACCGCATGTAAAGGTATTGCTCTGCCACAGAGTTGCGCTGAAGACTAATCTGCAACCCCTCCGTCCGTTGAAAAAGATGATAAACTTCAGTTTTTTGAATGATAAAATGATTTTATATTATATCAGCAGGTCGGTTTGTCATATCTAATAGATGAACTTGAACAATATTCATGCCTTGTGATTCGTGTGTCTCAGAATTAACAACAATGTTGACGTCATTCGTCATACGCCGGACGAGTAGCCTAATGATGAGGAAACGGACGAACGAATATTAAATTAAATTAAATCAAATAAAATGAAAGTGTTTTAACCAATTCTGCAGTGTATTGAAGTTGGTATAGAAATTGAAACGGGTCTGCAAGTGTTAAACTCCCTTATTTCTGAAAATACATTATTTTGGCAAACTGGTGTTCGTTTTCCTGGAGATGGATTTCCGGGATATCGCTGCGTCCACTTTATGTTATAACGTAGGTATAGTATCCGGATGATGACAATCGATTCTTTGAAACAGAATCCAACTCTGTTCTTATAAATATACAATCAAAAAAGAAAAGACAACACAAAATAACTATTTTTTTATTTCGGTTACTGCCTTAATAAAAATTATGAGAGATTTTGTTTGTCGACTTGTTTTATATTTATCGAACATATACTCTTCAAAGTTACAAAGTTTTCATTTATGAGTCCCTTTACCTAGTTTTATAAATTTCGCTCCGGTAATTTGGGAACTATGCTCTGGACGGCGGATGATAAAACACAAACCAACTAATTTTAAGAGTTTCAATTGAGGAGCTTGTAAGTTTTGTAATCAAATCTAATATCAAGTTATTGCAGAAAAATACCTTTGCAAATAAGAAGAAAATGTTAAGGAATCCGAGCAAGTTACTCGTGACTCGTTGGAGGAAATGTTCAACTTTTTTTTTTATACACGGGTCTGATGCGTCGATTTCATCGTTCACGGATCACGAGGAAAAATTGAGAGGCAACAGCTCCGTTCAACGCTGCAGAAAATATCCGATATCGGAAACCTGGCGAAGAGGTGTAGGGAGTTTTCATAGGAATCGAGCCATGTTTGGAAATAGGCGTCATGCGATATGTTACAGAGAACCTCACAAGAGATTCCACGTGTACAGACGTAAAAACTTGTACGTTCCTTCGATTTCTTGACTTCGCCTCTTTATTCGCCCGAGGAAAACACTGGTTTTCTACATTGCAAAGAGTATAGGATCTATTGTTCAGAAACAACTTCCAACGACAAATTGTTGGACAAAAAGTTGTTCCATTCGTTGGTTTCAATGTCTGTTTCGATGTACAGTATATTGCCCAATTATTAGTATTAGATATTGTCTTTTGTCACGCATTCAGGAACTGGTAATGTTGGTATTCAAACAGTTAAATTTATAAGGAAGTCTTTCCATTGTCTTTGGAATTCAATTACAGCGTATGAAGACACACTGACCAGCTGAATTACCAATGAGTTAATATGTTTCCTGATTATCCATATGGTTGAAACATAAAGGAGCTCTTTTTGAGCCACCTAGAACACAATTATGATTTATGAGGAGTTTAGACAATGTATTACAGACCGCGTCTGATGACCATAGGTCAGAGGTTTACGTTGAAGGATACCAAAGAATATTAAACTGTTGTGTTATTATTTGCAGCGTTTTTTGAAATATTGGAGTGAGTATGTATAAATGATCGTTTTTCCGCAAAAAAAATAGCCGGTGGAAAGAAGTTTCGGCCTTTTCAACACTTACATTCAACACCTACACTATAAATTCAACGAAAGCCATCCGTTCCTGCTATAAATGTATTGTTTCCGTTCACATCCATCCAAGGAAAATACAGGACTTTCGGATCGCGAGAATGTGGGACATTTTTTTCTTCAAATTTCACCTCCGAGGAAGCGGGCGGTACTTTGAAAGTCACCAAAGTTGTAGAGTCTTTTTACGGTCGTCTCCCTTCATTCGTTACTGCGATTCGTTTCCTCTTTTCCAAGTCAAAACACCGAATCCATTCTTCGGGATCTGAACTATATGTGTTTTCTCTCGGAAAAATCTCTCGAGAGAGGAAAATCGAGTGAAAACTTGGGCAAAATTTATTAGGATACTGTTTTATGCGGAATGGCTACTTTTTTGTTAAGCATTTGATTTACGTCATCGTTTATCTTTTCGCTGAAGAGCTCGGTGGAATCAAACTGTAATAACATAGTCAGCTGACCGGGCAACGCCGTGTGGCTTCTCTAGTCCAAGTCTAAAACTTGTTTCTTAGCAACCGCATCACTTGCTCTCCTGCCTCAAAATATACGCATTGAATGCGTCGCATTCTCGTTCCACACCTTGTGGTGATCAGTCATTCTTCTAATCCTTTTCAATTCTTTAATCCTTTGTCAATGAACTATTTATCATAATATTACACAAAGTAGAATCTCACTCATTGAAAAACTCTTCGGGCCTAAATATTTATATGGGTTAAATGAAGATCAGATTTCAGAATCCCCAAAGAAGCTTCCATTCAAGTTCCAGCTTTATAGGTCGATTAGGACAAAAAATACATCACAGTTTTTTGGGACGCAAGAGCTTTTGTTTACGCGTGTGACAGGTGGATGAAATGTCAACACCAACAATGGTACTATATACTGTACATAAAACGAACATAATTGGCTAGTAATTTTGGATAGCTCACCTACCGTGTTCCGAGTGGCGATCGAATTATAGAGTCCTTTTGAGTTGTTTACACATCGTTCTCGTAATTTCGCTTGGGTTTGCGCTTGCAAAATCACTTCGATTTTGCCTAGTACCTACCAGTACCTACCATTCCACGATTGCGAGTGAACACAGAAGGGACACTAAGTGTTTGTTTCTTCGATTTTACCACTACAGAAGTTCAACCGAGACTCACACTCACAAAATTTTTAAATGAAATTTTATAACATAAGGACCCATCCATATTGAACATATAGGACATCATTATGACAGGAAATACAAACGAGCAAATGAAATCCACATTACGTTTTGGAAGCCATGGGATGGCTATTTATTCTACATGATTTTTAATGTTATTTGCCATACTAAAGGAGGCATCAATCCCGTTCGGAGGAACTATTGTGCAGCCAACAAAATGAACCGAATACGAGGTGGTTAAGTCATTATAAATCTATACACCCTGATCCAGGCAATGGCCGGCTGATCTGCTCGTTTTTATGTATCGATTTGAACTATCAAACGATTCAATGAAAGGAGGGGATTGCAGATAAATTGGATGAAACTCTGGTTAGAAAAAGTGCTTCGTTCATCAAACGGCCGCCAACTAACTTGCAATTAATCGGAATTTAGTTGAACCAAAGGAGTTTTTTTTTTTTAGCGGGAGAGTGATCAAAGACGAGGTCGAAGCTATCGTAATGCCGAGATGATTGGAAGGTATTTCAAAATGAACCAACTTGCGGACATTTTCTACAGTGAAATAGTATCAAGAAGTAGCTAAACGGTTTCGGCTACTTCTAACATCTAGTTTAGAAAATTGTTTTTGACCGATACTTTTTGGACATTTTTCGGCAAAAAAGACTGTTACGAAAATAAATAAAGCAACTTTTGGACTCTACAAGAAGTACGACGGATATGTAGTATGAAATATCGTTATGTGAGCAGATCAAAAATTTTAGTTCTACAAATTTCCAATAGGAATGGAACCATATCTATACTAAATATAAAGAGGAAAGATTTGATTATTAGTTTGCTTGATTCAACTAAAAATCTATTCAATATTTGTAAAAAATGCTTTCTCCACTACAAACCTGTATCTTTACTGAGTAACAAAGGCTATCTATGTTAAATTTTCAAAAGATAATTAATGCATACAAATCAATGTATCCGAAGTGGATATAAAAGTCATTGTTTTGCGTGACTTGCGAAAAACAGTGACGATATATTAAATAATTAAAAATAATGCTACTTACATCAGTAGCATGCATGATTGCGTTAAAAAAAAATTCCGCAATGCTAACAAATTAATATTTGGGGTTTCACAATATGTGTTGATCGAAATCAGAATTGATTTGAAAAAATGTGGTTTTGTTATTAAACTTATTTTTTGTTTGCCAATCAAATGCATTTTTTTTTAAACTTGTTCTTTGTCAAAACTACAAAGTCTACGAAAGTAAGATCCATGCCTGTCTCTTGACCCCAAGAAGAGGTGGGTATACTAAAAATAGCGTGTTAATGGCCGGCGCTGTAGGTCTACCTCACCATCAAGACCGCTCGGTCTTGCGGGTTTTGCCTAACCAAATGCCAAGCCATTGCGGTTAATGGAATTCGAAAAGGGACAAGGGAAAGGTTTCAAGTGCCTAATCGGTTGAAAAATTAAATGATTTATAGATCATAATCCCGTTTGGTTCATTAATTTTCAATATCAAACTTTAGATCACAAAGAAGAAATGATTCATTCCCTCTTAAAATTTATTTGGTTAACGTTCCAACATATATATTTCAAAAATCGTAACAAAGAATCCTTCTGTCCGTCAACCTAAGGTTTAGTGCGAAACTACTGGACAGAATTTAACGATAAGAAGCACGTTGGTAACGTATTTCTTCATCTCACTAGAAAATAAATTATTTAGTTAGTTAAGTTTGGTTTACTGAGTTGGTTCGGTTTTCAATAACGAACCTTGTACTCAACCAAACTGTAAAAAAAAGTCCACGAAGAAAAATTATGAAAAATTACTCCTTATCCAAATTTTTGTATAGATTTCAATATATTTTATTGTTCTCATTTTATGGTAGGTGCCTACATTCATTCAATTACATTTAGATAATGTATCGTGGACTCCGTATAATGGTTATCTGTAATCAGTGATCTGCCTGAAAAGGCTCTCAACTAAAGAGATGAATAGTTGTTGTGTAAGAATTTGCTTTGCTTTATTAATTTTCATGCTCGAGAAAAATTAGTCCCTGGTTGGAGCAGTTGACTAAAATATCTACTTAAAATATAAAATACCCTAATTTCCACTTCTACGGGAGTTTGTGCGGACAATTGGAGCACATTTTAGGCAGTACACCTTACCCCGATATTGTGGGTTTCCAATGCTCTGGGTTGTGACGAGAGGACACAGATATTCGAACCTACGAACTCTGAATCGAGTGAACACTACTTTATTTCCGCTCGAAGTGCATGTGCTCTATAAAGCACAACTAATTCGAATTCCATAGTTACATAAGCAAATCAACCAGGGCAGAAGTAACTAATTACAGTTATTCAAGTAAAAATGTGAATTACTCATTTTTAGCGGAACAAATGAGTTTAAAGTTAAAAAGTTTTTTTTCAAGAAGTAAATAGACTTTTTGGATCGTCGGTCGACCCGTGGGTGGCTCCCATGAAGATATTCCTTCCCTAAAGCTGGGACGTTCTATGCAAAGATAGAGGTGGCTACAGCGAAGTAAGGAGT
Source organism: Creontiades dilutus (assembly GCA_031894815.1). NCBI lineage: Eukaryota > Metazoa > Arthropoda > Insecta > Hemiptera > Miridae > Creontiades > Creontiades dilutus. Next base: position 969,264 of record JAVIWC010009611.1, on the reverse strand, counting down.
CGAAGGCTTTTCAGAAATAAAGCATTTACAATATCGACTAAGTTTCCAAAGCATAAGTCACCTTACCAATACATTTTTGGGTGAAATATAGCAAGAGGCACATACATAAATCCCATAATTGATCATTAAATAAACACATACTTATTCAAATGGTTCCTTTATAATGTACAGATCCAAAATAAAAAAAAGAGGGCTTTCCACCCAAAAGAAAAATATTAGCTTTACAAGGATAGGGTACCATACACAACTAATAATTTAAATGTAATTACTCGAGTATAAATGCAATTTACGATTTCTTGAATAGAGGCAATAGATGAAGATGTATTCATTGTCAATTTACTTTCTGAGGACTGACTAGACTTTCCACCTAAATTACACATCCCGCCTGCCTAAAAAGAAAGAGGTACAAATTGGGAACTCGAGTAGCCTGGCTTTTTCCGTCCCCTCGTCGCGGATAGAGGCGGTGTCTTTGCTCCCAAATAGGATTGAAATTGGAGGAGTAATTGCTTTAAGGGCGGCAGACTTTGATCTTTCGTAATCGCTTGCTAACTCGATCCCAACGAGGCAAGGCCTCTCCGGTTGAGTCCGCAAACACCTTCTAAACCCCATAACTCGGGCTCTGGTGCCCCCGCCTCCCCATAACTCTCGTCTCTTGGCGGAGATACGATGTCTCGCAGCCGAGTCTGTGCAAATAGTATGGTAAACGTAATTCCGGCTTCGATACCCATCATAAAGGGCCTCCCCTTTTGATGTATTCCACCCACAACCACATTGTACTGATGTTGTGGTGTGCCCGGCGAAAACCGTAAAAAAGGCGAATCCACAACTACTTACTTCTGTAGAATTTGCTTTGTTATTCAATCATGTCCCTCCCATTTTTCTTTTATGTTATTTTCAATAAAACTCTTGTACTCGGCCAACCCCCCCCCCCTCTCTATTTTCATCTTCTTTCTTGTTTGTTTACAAGTTGCATAGATTTACAATATCCATTAAAACGTATATCCGTCAACGTCATTCCGAAACAATGGAATTTCTGTACGTTTTTGATTGATTTCGATGAAATGCTAAATTCTTCGGCTTCAGTTTTTCGGCAACTAAGGAATTTCACTTGCAACAAGGATGAAATTGGAGGAGGTTGTTTGAGTTGGGGTTGGTGAGAGTGTTCCCGTTTTAGAACATATTAATTCATTCTCTGGATGCCCTATGTTTCAACCATCGATTTGTACCGTCTTTTGGGGAATTTCCTTACAAAGTAAAGCTGGTTTCGTGACTCCACAGAGAAAATTGAAAATTTAGTTCAATAATCTACGACGAAATCCGTTTAGTGACACCTTTTTTTATGACTCCCCTCAAAGAAGAAGTGAGTCATAAAAAAAAGGAAAAAAAACTGAAGAAAATAAAAGTGGAGAATATGTGGGAAGGTGGAGGAGAGATGGAAGGAACTTCTGTAGAATATCGTCCCTATAGAATGACTAGCAGCATCAGTAGTACTCTTCACGAGATATTCACCTAGTAGGTAATTCTGTGGCACTTTTCCCGCAACACATTCCAAGCACACAGTTGCAGCCAATACCTGGCAGGCGATTCTCCTGCTCCTACTCCTTAGTTCAGATGCCGCTTGCCACAGGTTAATAACATATTTACTTTTCTTAGCACTCCAGGTCTGATCCATGTCCACGCTGCCACTGACTACTTGGACATCTAGAATTATGGCAGACTCTCCGGGCTTAACGGATATCTGGATTCTTGCCTAGGTTACTCGGCATATGATACAGCCTCGCTCGCTCTCCCACCACATATCAGCAGCTGGATCAACCTGATATCTCCTTGGCAACCGCATCTTGACGTGAATGCGGCCTCCTTGAGTTCATGGTTAATGAGCACTATAAATTGGCCAAATTTCAGAAATTTACCAACAAAAATCGTGTAGTTCATGTTTCAATAGCAGAGTTCAAAAAAAGTTCGGTGTGGAACGTAGCTAGGTTGCGTACGTAACATGAATGTTCCAAGCGAATCAATGGTCAGCACGCCTTCAAAAGAGGGGTCAATATCTATGGCGGTTCTGCAGCCCTAAATCTATTTCGGATAAAATAGCGAGAGACCTTTCTTCCACAATTGCTTTTAAAATTTTCAGCGAGATCGGAGCACTAGAACACAACAAGAAGACTACTATGGGACTAGATGAACAGTGAAGATCTCCCTTCGTTGCCTTCTTGCAGCAGATGACCTATGGATCTTAAATTCAGCCTCCCACCACCAATACCATTCTCAATTCTGCGAACTGATTCGATAGCACTCTGGCTCGCTGGCCTGAATACACATTCTTACAGTTGAGGGCATGGTTTAGGTGTATCTACTAACTATTGTAATCAAAATAAGTTGTAAGTACTTCTGGTTCGCGCCCGAAACTGCTCATCGACATATAGGTCATCTACCTAGTTTGCATTCGATCATTTGGTCTTTTACTTTGTTCTTCAACTAATCTCAAACATCCATTTGCTTTTTTTGTGTGAAATCTATATTGCTCTGGCCAAAATGGTATACGATTTCTTTTAAACCTTGTAATAATTATGAAGTTTAACTTAATTGTTTTTAACACATCACTGAATTACCTGAGACGAAATTCTTAGACACCATCTTCCAACGAAACCATCAAATAAACAAGGATAATCGGTGAAAAGGGCAAAGAGGCAGAAACAGGTTTGGAATGGAAACCACTAAACTAAACACGTTGAAAAAGTCGGCGGCGTCGAGCTTTCCGAACACCGGCGATTCTTTGTAGCCCCAGTGAGCATTGTCCCCTTTGCTCCCGCGATTAGCCTCCAGCCGTATATTTCACCCTGTCGAACCTTTTCCACTGGACGATGCCTCAGCATTAAAACCCGGTCTCCCGTGAGATTTGTAAGCTTCCATTTCCCGGAGCGTTGTACTCGCAAACCCCGACAGCCGGACACGAGGTAGAAAAGGGTGTATACGGTTTTTCAGGGGGGACAACGTCGTTTCGGAGCAATCCCTTTTAATCAAGGGTTGATTATCCTTATCCTTTGTTTCTCGGCAGCCTCTTGCTCACTCCGGGTCATTCTGGTCTCTTTGATACGCCCCCAGATTTGTAAAATTCAAGGCGAGGCGCGAATACTCTTTGTAACGTTCGTACCTTTTGTGAGGCATGCGAGACGAGATGTTCAACGATGAAATATTTAGAGACTTTTTTCTCCCTTAGACGTGAGGAAATTATGCGATTTATTCACCCGAAACAAGGGTTTAGGAGAGATTTTTTTTTCGTTCCTTCTTTCAAAATTTACCGTGGAAACCCACAACCTCGTTTCACTGTCCGCAAAACAGGAGAGAAACGGTGGAGAAAATCCATAAAACCGAAAGGGAAGTCGCTGCCGCATGAGAAAAGGAAAGTCAACCGTCATTTGAAACACAGTGGTCAAGGAGGGTGTCGCAGTGCCACATGAGCACACACAGCGCATTGAGTGTAGAGGAGAATCGCGGAGAGGGAAAAACATGAACATGAACATTGGATATGAACATGAGCACCCGAGTAGGCCGTAATTCAATTCATCGGAGTGAACTTGTTGAAATATGATTTTTGAATATTTCAGCCCTTTGATTCCTTGGGGTGTGAAACTCAATTTTGCACAGGGCCATATAAATATAATATTATTATAATATTAATATATGTAGGCGGGCCAGATTCCTTTTCAAAAAATCAACTGAATTATTATCTCATTTTATTTAGTTATATACTATATACTGTAAGATTGTTAAAAATGATATCAAAGCTATAAAAGAGGGTAATCATTTTGAGATCGAGGATCCAGATAGCTGACTTCTCGTGTTTTTGACAAGTTCATTGATATCTGGTATCATGTTCGTTGTAGTTATTTTAAGAATTGATAGGAGATGTTCATTCGTAAGTCTTGTGCGATGTTTGTTCTTATTTATTTCCATGATGGCAAACATCTGCTCACACAGGTTGGTACTACCAAACATGCTCAAAATACGAGCTGCGTGCTTCTTTCATTCCGGGTAGTCATCCGAACTCTTGTAATATTTATAAAATGTACGAGAGTTAACCTTGCAACTGTTTGATCGCAAATCAGAAGCAGTAGTTCCATGAGAAAATATGCAATTTCCCATTTAGACTGAAAAATTCTGCACTCACTATCAACTTTACGTTTTTGTGCCACTATGCCAAAGTCGTAATGATTATGAAACTCGACACAACAATTATGGATATCACACGCGCACGACACAAACAAATCCACAAAACTCGTAATCACATCCTTGTAGTAGAACTATAGTCCTTGTCCGACCATATCTCTTTGATTACTTGACTCTACTGACTCACGCCGCGCCGACGCACTCATTTTAAATCGGTAAGGAAGGTTCTAGTCTATACTCAAAGCGCGTGGAAGATTGTATTTTAAATAGGGTATTCCCGCTTGTTGCTAAAAGATGACGTTACTGTCGCTCGCTTGTTTAGACACGCACTGCCCTTGAAATTACGTAGAGGAACCGTGTAAAGTCTAAAAGCTCTAAAAACATAATTCTTCGAGAAAATTGAGATTCCGGGCCGTATTGATTTGAATTTAGTGTATTATTTACCATAATGAATCTTTGTAATAAAAGTTGAAAAACAAAATTTAACACCTCTCAAAATTTGTTGGTTCATCTTTCATGATACGTAGATTTCAACAATCGATTTGAAAAATCCGAGTTCCGAAGCTGTTCCCCAAAACTCCTGGTTTGCAAAATTTGGCTCGAAAACGATAGGCCTACATCGATACAGAATATGCCATTTTTTTATCTGAATGTTAGCAAATGTTTATCCAGATTGTAGATCAGTACTAAAGGCAACAAAATATGAAAGTTTTAAATTCGTGACCGGTTGGGGTAAGTGGAGGAGGCAATTCCATTTAATCATATTTTCGCTTCAAGACAGAAAATATATAGAAAAAATCTAGTTCAGATGTTCAAAATGTTGAGATTACTTTTTGGTAAGGGTTTTCTGAGAGTTGGAAGGATAAATGAATTGTCTTACTACAAGTTAGAAACACTATAATCATCCGAAATGTTGGTCTCGTTTTATTCATTATTCCTTGTATTATTAATATCAAAATATTCGGTATTTGTGAAACAGGTTTCAGTAAATAAAAATGATCGATACAGTTGGGGGGGGGGGGGGGAATGTGTTAATTTTCGTTAATTCTATAATAGTTCAATGAATGTTCCTAAACTGAAATAAATTATCGTTCAATTTTGGAGAACAGGAAATATGTTATAATAATTACTAACGATTGCTATCATGTTTGAAGAAGATGCGTTGTCCGCTATACCAGCCACACAATTTTGATTGGATCAAATTCATGAAAACGGTGAGCCGGAATATTTTTCTCGAATCGTTGAAACCAAATTATCCGACTTTCGAGAACCATTCTCCTATTTCTATCCATCGTAATACTTCGAGTTGAACTGTCGGTGACATCGCAACGATAACGTTTGAAATTATCTGTCATTAGATGAAATAGTGGCCATTCATACATTTTACACAACGGGTTTTAAAAATCCATAGCTCGTCTAGTACACGTTACTCTCGACTTCCCCTCATTTCACTGCAGGTCTAATGCCGGCACCCCTAATGCGATTTTCCTCAACATCCGTTACATTTTAATGAATGCTCGACCATTCAGAAAATGTAAATTTCTGTAAAAAAAAACTCAACTGAGCAAAAAGGATCACAAAAAAAGAAAAACGAGTGAAATAAAACCCGTAACGTTTTAATTGAGAAGTAATCAATCTCTGCGGTACAACTCGGCTTGCCGCCATTCGTTCGTTCGAAAAAAGGAATTAAAATACCCCTTCTTTTCAGAATGGAAACCCAACAGTAAAAAGCGTTTAAAGGGCACAATGCGATCCCGCGGGTCAACTGTTAAAGGTTGAATCAGTGGACAATCCCGGGCCTATTAAGAAACTAAACGAGAAACTTGGTTACACCCCATTAACTCATAAAGAACTTCGTGCTCTCTCTTTCCCCGCTTTTCCAACATTTTCCGAAGCGAATTTCACGCTGCTTAACTCGTCGCGTTTCCCAGTTGGGGGTTTGAGCCTTCCGTCGATGTGATTTATCGGGCAGTTTCAATGAAGAACGCTTTTCCGCAAGTTCCAGATTAACGCTAAGAAGGTAGAAAGCAGCTCGGATTCTTTCGGAAATTTAACTTTGTGATGGCGAAAAGCCGCAATGGAATGACAGTGAAAAACTCATTAATGACGTAATATATCAGACCTTCATTAGTAACTACGAAGAAAAAAAACACGTTTCAATAAAACTAATTATGCGAGAAAACATCCCTTCTGTTATACCTACTAATATTAATGCGCTCCAGGATGAACAGTGTACCTACTGATTTTTTGAAAGTGTACCCGAATGATGAGTACTTTTGTTTGTTCGAAGTCTACGTAGCAAATTCGGGAGTGAAGTACGTTTTGAAAGAATCATCACTCAATCAGCAGCCACTAATGATATATGGGATCTCCGGATGGGGAGGAAGTTGCACGGGTCTGCTGGATTCTGTGTTTGTAGTACAGAAACTACTACTTAAGGTGCTGCTCAGAAAACGTAGAAGACATCCAACTACTGAACTGTTTAGACAGGTGAAAGTCCTCCCCTTTCATCATCTAATGAACAAGATCACAGCCATTAGAATCCATAAAGCTGCTTATAGTGGTCAATTATCTTTCCTGGCACACGGGGCCACTAGAGCTAGGAAACAATCATTTTTACCACTGCCTTTTCGAAGAACCTATCGAGGCCAATTAGCTTGGGACTATAGAGGCGTTAAAATGTTCAATGCTTTACCCCATCACCTACGTATTGTTTCTTCGTTGCCTCTATTTAAGAAGAAACTAAAAAATTACTTTAGTCAACAATGCATAACTTAAGAAGGAATATTTGTTATTTTTTATTGTTTTTTTTTCTTTATTTTGTTGTAAACCTAGACATCTAGGTTAATAAATGAAATGTTGAAGAATACATACATTAAAATAATGCAATACATGAAGGAAGAGGAGGAATATTTAAATCAATAACAATGTGATGATTTATTGTACACCATTGTGGAAACGCCATTTATGAAAATTATTGTAGCGCAACTCCTCCCTACAGCACAAGTCCTAGACTTATAGTGGGTAGTAGCATTTATCACTTCCAAAATTATATGTATTTTTTTTTCTTTTTGGTTTATTACAAATAAATGCCATACAAAAAAAAAATTAGTTTTGATGGAATTCATTTTTTTAAATCATGAATTTGTTATTTCTTAGCCGCTTGATAAATATTGTAAAACATGATCAAGTAAAACTCAAGCAGTCGAAGACGCGTATCACTTCGTGGGAAAATGTACGGCTCTTATAGAAGTCCGAAGGAAATGCATAGGTCTAACTTGTGATGGATATGGTTAGTTGGCCCCTTCCCGATTTTAGAATCTGTCGCCTTGGGAGATGAATCGGACGCCTGCAAACGTCTGGATCATCCTCTGAGCGTGGCGGAGCATAATAATGCATCCACCTCCTCGGAAGGGGCAACTATACCATTCCATCACCTCACAAACTGAACTTCCGAGAGATCTTTAAAAGGAAATGTTGGCAAATGTCGATTCCTCGCATGTGCGTTTCCTTAAGATACAAAGACATCAAAGAGGCTGGCAGGAGCGGGAAATGTTACAGCGTATCTAACTTTAATAGAAAATTTATTAGTTCCCACCCGCCGTAATCAGCGACCTGAAAAACCCCCAGAGCACTATACAGTTGTTCGTGTTTTTTCTTATGCCAAATGTTGTCCTGTGTTACTAAATCAGATTTTACAGGTTATTAGCAATCAGGAACTAGCATCGGAACAAAAATTGTCAGCTCCGGAAAGTAAGGGTTTTTTGTGTTTTGACCTTTGAGCTCCGGTGTAGTCAGACGACCACCAATACCACCTGCAATACTTCAACTTTTTTACCGAGGTTTTCGCTTCACGAACCAACTCAGGTTGCCATCGTTTCGCCACCCGTGCTAACGTACCGAAAATGAAGTACACTACCACGTTTCACATCATACCATCGTTCTACATTATACCAGAGTTAAAAAAGTTATAAAACATCATTCCTACAAAACATAAAAATAAGTAGGTAAATACATAAAAATAAGAGAAGCGTTTATTTAAGAAATAGCAATACCGTCAAATGACTTCATTTTGTACATTTGTCCCTTGTGGACATAACAATTTATTCCCTAAATTTTCCTTTCACTGAACGTGTTTAAAACATCTGCAGGATTAGTACATCAGTCAGCGATGTGTAAGTGGGAGCTTCAATCCCTGTTTCCACTTGGATTTCCCGAAGCACATGAACCGCTACCCAAATGTTGAGATTTGTGTTGTATAATTGCTCATTAAAGTAGGAGTGAAATATCACCGTCAGCATTAGTTTTACGTTCAGTATATCCCAAACGTTCAACAATGATTGGAGCGATGGAGCGGGTACTACTCACGACCGCAGACTGCTCGCTATTTTAACTGCGAAGAGAATGATAAGAGGAGAAAGCGACACGAGATGTTTGCTTAGGTGGCGAAGGCTTTAACCTGAAACTAGGAGAACAATAGGAGGTGGGGAAGACAGAAAATGTTGCAAGAAACTCATGAAATTGACCCACGAAACTCAGTCTATCAATCTCGGACTCCTAGACTTGCATTTATCCAGATCAAATGTTGACAGTTTCATTTTGTCTATGATTGACTTCTATTCTTCTTTTTGTGAATTGTAGCTATGTCAACTTTTATGACACCTCCGCTGTCGATCACAAGCCGACTCGGGCTGACATATCACTTGCCCACCCTCACGCAGCAACCTATAATCCCCTTTGAGACTGACAAGCGTTGCTTACGGATTTGTTTTCACTTCCCCCCTACCGTCTCTTTCTTCGGGGGAAGCACCTTCGCTGAAGTGTTGACTTGCCCTGTTAGTTGTTCAAAAGCAACACTTAACTCCGGCCCAAACTCTTCGTGTAATCAAGTTATTGTGTTACGAAAGTTGTTGTAGGTACTTCTTATGAGGAGGTGAAACGTGAGTTGTTGAACTTCCCGGCTCTTGGTCCCAAGTGCGTTTAATCCGCTCACTGATATATCAGCGACCCTCACTTAAACGTGCAGGAATCTGAAGCAGCCCTTCAGAATGCAACAGGGGTTAGTTAGAAAATGAAGCTCTTGAAGTGAGTACAACAACTGTAAAACAAGGAAACTAAAATACTTTCTTTATCGATATCTATATGAGAGGAATTCAGAAACTATTTGCCTGCACAGAGCGTGTAACTTGAGATGTATGTATTACCTCTCCTGAATTTCTTCCTTCACAACACTAAAAAAACGAGAACAACGGGGATCTTCATGGTTTTTGTGGAGGAATTGAACCATTATATTCTTCTGCAGTGCTCGATTGCGCAACGCTATGTTACTCAGCCCTGCTAACACCGTTGTGTATGGGAATAAAATAACATAAAATGTACATACCTATATTTTATCTGCATACTTTTTTCTTAAGGTATCAAATATGACCACGTTGCGCAAAGCACATCAAATTTATTTTTTCAAAATGGAATTCCCTTTCTATTGCAAATTTGGTCGATTATATTGCACACAATTGCCAGGTCATCAAAATTGTTTCTTTTTGTTTTTATAGTTTTTCAACGGTGATCCAAATGACGCTGCCGGTTTTTTCATTTGACTAAAGTTACACGCTTTTATACCTGAATCGAGGGTTGAAGAATAAAGAAAATTATCCCTCACACTTCAAGTTTGCTCATTTGTTTGTATGATTTGGATTTGGCACTTTCCGCGCTTGCTGAACAAGTCACGCCCGGCCGAAAAAATTAAGGGTAAAAAAACTTTTCATGATATCGAGCGAGAACATGAAATAGATCTGTCTAGAGGTCCACAATCATACTCATCGCTACAATTTTTCAAATTTCGGCAGACTAAGACTTACACCCCAGCCCGGTCATCCCTCCTTGTCAATACGCCTTATCTCAAAACTACCACAAAATGATCTAACAGATTCAGCCAACTGGGGGTCAGTTGAACAGGAAGTTGCTGTTCTTATTCGGCACTTTTTTTATTGAGTCATTCTTGCGTCCTCGGCATAGAGGTAAGTTTTAAAATGAATTTGTTACACTCATTATTTTTGGAAATCTCGAGTAACAGGTGAAACTGATATATTTGGTTTGCCGAATTAAGAAAAATTTATGAATCGAAAACATCATTTTTCCCATTTTCATCATTTCACATTCATCGTTGATGAATGAATGAGTCGTGAATTGAAAGAATTTCCATTCATGCAGTTAGAACCCAATTGGCGACCAACACGGTTGTGTCACCTTCGGTAATGCTATTCCCGGCAAACGTAAGAATAATTGGTAACGCTGGATGAAACAGCTATTCCGGTCCCAAGCGAATAGTTTGAGATACCCTCAAAATTGATGAGGAACCCAGTCTATGGGTCCGTCAGTCCCAACTAGACAATAAATTTAAATTTTATGTATTCCATTAAATATTTTCCCTCAGTAGTTTCGAGAGAAATTTCGTACTCCTCGGCATACAGTAGACAGACGGATTTTTCTTTAGTACCTATTTCGATTTTCGGATTACACGCATCATAACGTAAACGAGGGAGGTTAAATTTTTGCTTCTTGGTCGATTACAAATATTTGTTATTTGAAATAACAAACCATTAACAAGTAAAAATTATTTTAATCAGAATTATCCAATATACTCTAAAATCATATCGAGTCTGATTTTTATTGAAAATACGTGATCTGTGACGCACAAAAATAGAGATAGACAAACATAATAATATTAATATTAATATATAGAGCAATAAGTACGAAATCGCAAACAGTTTGTGAGGGCTGAATTAAAGATAATATTTTTAAAAATCAAAATTCGATTAGGTGTCCTGCAAAACGAATTCCGAAGAAGAAGCCATTTCAATAACATGATTTCAAAAATCTCCACCAGCGATAGCTCTTAGGAAGAAAAAGAAAGTGGTGATGGCCACTGTTTCACAGCCGACGAAAATAAGGGAAGGAATGAGCGAGCACCGCAAAAACCACTTACACCGATTAATCATAGTTAATACACTTGGTAATTGATAGTGATTGATGGGGGGCACTTTATTCGCCCGGTGAGAGCGATAAGGCCGTGGAGAGTGGCCGGGACCGTAGTTGTATTCATCATTTATTCCTTGGAAGGTTTAGTTGGGAGCTGTAATACGGTGGAAGGGGGAGATAGGTCGATTCCCCAACTCTTTCCCCCGAATAATAAGATCGGAGTCTGCGGTAGATGTCAGCCACGGGAGATCAACTATAGTACCATCTAAGGGTCAAAAACGAGCGATTTTTGTTATAAGACATGTTTCTCCGCTTCATGAATTACACGTAGAATCTCAAAACAGTTAGCTTCGAGACGTTGCTAAATATGTGAAAAATCAGATTGTGGAAATAGCTGCTGTTCCGGTATGTAAATGAAGAATGGTTGATTTCTTTATAGTGGAAATTAGTAGGATAACAAACCTGAATCTTGTCGTACATTGCACCTTGATTTTCATAGATTGAGATTTTCTATAAGCTGATTAGAGCAATGTACCAGATAGATTACAGCAGAAGATTTAACGAGTGAGATTTTGAATGCAGCAGCATCACAGTACACGTGGAACACCCACGAACTAGGTACATTAGAACATTTGTATCTCCACATCATGAATTGTCAATAATATCTTGATATTATTGGCTTCTGCAGCTGTATTGGACAGCTGTGGAAGGTGATATCCTAGGGAGTTTGATTGCAGAACTCAGGAGATGTCAGCCTTGGGGGTCAACTACACTACCATCAAAGGGTCAAGAACGAGCGATTTTCGTTATAAGGCTTGTTTCTCCGTTCTCTGAATTACACGTAGAATCCTAAGACCGTTAGCTTGAGACGTTGCTAAATATTTGAAAAACTAGATAGTGGAAATAGCTACTGTTCCGTTCGGTAAGTGAAGAATGAAGGAGCTCTTTATAGTGGAAATCAGTAGGATATGAATCCTGAGTCTAGTCGTTCGTTGTACTTAGATTTTCATAGATTGAGATTCCCTGTTATCTGATAAGGGCTATGCACCAGATAGACTACAGCAGGAGATGCAATCAGATAGATTTTGAATATAGCAGTATCACGGGACTCGAGGATCACCCACGAACTAGATACATTATAATATTAGTATCTCCGTATCATGAATTGCAAATAATATCTTGATGTTATTTGATTATGCAGCTGTATTGGACTGCTGTGGAAGGTGATATCCTTCACTGTCGCAGAACCATCTAGAGTGACGCTCTAGCTATTTCATAAGCTATGTCATTAACGCTTGTATTCCCATTTCACTAATAATTTATTATTTCAACTAAAACCTTAATAATGTTATTTTTAAGACGTTACTAAAATATGAAGAATCAGAATTTGGCAAAGGCTACTCATTCAGGTAAGTGAGCAATTAACGATTTCTTTATATTATAAATGAGTAAAAAAATTAATCCTGAGTGAATGCTGTTCGTCGTACATAATAAATTGATCTTCATAGATTGGGATTTTCTATCAGCTGATAGGAGCGATTTACCATACAGATTACAGAAAGAGATTCATTCAGTAAAATTTTGACTACAGGAATTTGGTATGTCATAACATTTGTATCTCTTTATCGTGAATCTCCAATAATATCTTGATATTTTTGTTTCAGCAAAGTGACTGATGTGGAAGATAGTATCCATTGAAGAACTATCTAGGGTAATCCCCGAATAATCCATCTTTCAAGCGCTCGTACAACCACATCATGATATGTAAATAATGTTCTAGCTAACCAAAAAGGTAGGTCGATTTTCTACTCTTGTGATAACTCACGAAGTACTCCTGTAGTCCTGGGTTATGATAAAAATGAGGAGAGCTACTAAAGCAACACGACTGAGAGCGCTCCTTAGTTTTAATGACTATGGATGTTAAACATCAGCTAATAAAAATTAAAAATAAATAATTTAACGTTCAATTTACCGTAAAGTTTCAACGTCCATTTCAAACCTTCAGTTCCTCTTAGAATCTTTTCTCATGTATGTGAACATTATTTGACATATAAAGGAATTATTCACGGTTCTCAGACATGCATTATTCGAAAAGCCTGGAAAACTGTCAGAACAATAGGAAAGGCTACTGAATAAACAAGTTGTCACGTCCTAAAGTCCTCCTTCCACAGGATATGTGAAAATGATAACATTCGAGCGTTATGTTATTTGAAAGGTTTTCTTGCGCGCTGGACCTCGGGGGGGCTGAATGCAAAATGTTGTTTTGCTCCCGAAAGATCTTCGGTAACTTTCTTCTGACCCAAATAAATATTCTATTCTTTGTGCGGTGAAACTTCCGAAGCGAAAAGAGACTGTCCAAAACTAGTTTCGTTCACTTTTGCATTGGAACTTACTGTTGCGTTAAAGTAAAATCAATAACTACCTGAAGCATGATCCGGAATTCCCGTAATATTTGAAGAAATAGTGCAAAATTCTTCTTCTTATACTCATCAAGGCAATAAATGAACTTCTATAATGCTGTTTGTTCTATACTGATATAAGTACTGTTTTCTATCCAGTACTTGTTCAACATTAATTGGGCTGAAGAGAGGATAACGATCTTATAAATCTATGTTACTTTTCCATAGGGGCACGAATCACTCTAATGTCGGAAAAAATATGAAACCTCTGGTGTTGACCGATTACTTCTGAGGTTCAAGATATGATCTGTGGTTGTTCGGCTAACTCATTTGTCCACATAATATTTTGAAATTTGTTCAATAATCTGGTATATTTGTCGGCCCACCAGACTATATGTCGGACTATCCAGTTCAGAGCAAACGATTCACATCAGCATTAAACCGGTGGAAGGCCCAGCAATTTCCTCTAATGTCCAGTTCCTATGAGGCTCGGTTGATGTCATGGTTGATAGTCTGACGTATAACTATGGATGATGGTGATGATGATTATGCCCTCATCAGAAAGGTACCGTACAGAAATGGAAACTTCAATGGTGTTCTTAGGTGGGTACAAAAAACTGTTTCACCTTTCAACTGTTCAAGTGGTAAATTCAGAACTTAATGTGAAACTAAGAACTTTTGCTGTAATTAAGCTCAAAATAATCACTTGAACACAAATACAATTTTCGATGGTAATAAGGCAAAAAGTGAAGTATGTTTTAGGAAACCGTTTTAATGGGAAATCGTTGGGAACTAATGGACCGCGAGGCAGGAGAGACAGATAGGATTGTCATGTGTTATCGTTGATGAAGTTTTGAGTGATGAAGATATGCATACAAATCTATAATACAATTCCACAACCGTAAATAAAAAAGTTTGATTGTATTCAAGTCTGAAAATTAATGGTAGGTAGGTAAGGTAAACAAGGAATTTCACCTTGGATTTTCGTCCGACTACCCGGAGGTGTCGCGGACGTCGCCAGCCGTCCTCCAGAGAGGATCGGAACTAGGTCTGACGATTTCGCTCGTGGCTTCCCATTGCCTCACGTGCGTTTTGGATTCACGTGATATCAAGATCAGAGGTGAACTGTCTAACGACAGGACAGGTATACAACACTTGATAGGATTTTGGCCGTAATCATTGGTGCCAGCCAGATTCGAACCGGGGCAATCAGTACTCCCACTGAAAGTAAACAGCTAGAGGACTGACGCCCCAGCTCGCTCGGACAACCTGTCCCCCTGAACATTAAAGATAAATCGTGGATATCTAGGCGAAGATAACTTGAACGCATAAACATTTCCTCAGTAACGAATCTATTCTTGTTTTGAAGTACTGTTTCTGAAAAAACTTACCGCTCAGGGTCTTTGGAACGAACTTCCAACAATCACCACATATATCTAAACAATTTTAATTGTAAACGTCTCAATTTTCTACTCCAGGAACCTCTAACTTATCTTATCTTTCACGAGTTTTGTGATCATTAATTTATTTTTCTGAGCAAAGTTCTAAGAAATTGCACGGAGGGCATATTTATTCATTGTTGCACTACAAGGAGTCTTTGGTGAAACAATTTATCGTTCATTGGCTTTTATAAGAAAACCATTAATTCAATTAAACCTAGTACATCTATCCAACAGTATAGTATTTTTATATTTCAAAGAAGTCTGCCTATACCTGGTCGAGATTTAAAGTCACCCTGGGAGTCCTTGAGTTTATTAAGCTTCTCGTCAATGTTGATATCGTCAAAAATTTCATACAAGAAAACACTGATGTGATTTAATTTTACAAAACTTCTTACATTTTTGTAACGATCTTTGTTGTTCGTTGGTAATAATTTATTTCTTGATACTAAGGAGTAATCACATCTTATTTCATTCATGCTCCCTAATGATTCAGATTAATTATATGCTAGATTGATTTCTAAACAAAGTGTTAACATTAACAACAAAATCTGTACTCATCTGTACGCACTGAAAAAATGTTGGAAAAGAAGTGTTAAGCCTAACATCATACATCTTAATTAGTTCAAGTGAGCATAAAATAGTGATACTGCATTTACTCAGTTTAGTACTCCCCTACTTGGGAAGTAGTGATTTAAGCGTATTTGCGTCGCTGAACTGTTGGGGCATTTCGAAAAAGAGATAAATGAGTGGTTGTGCGGTCGTTCCTTTTCTTCTCTGTATGCAGAGCGTGCGAAGCTATTAATCTCGAACTCGGATCGTAAACTGCACGGATTAAGCCGCACAAACCTGAGTCGGAAAATGGGATTAAATCGTGAGCTGGAAATGTGGGGGCAGGGATAGAGGAGGAAGGGCGATAGAAATAAAAACGCGCGGACGAATAGGTGTGGACAAAAGATTAAAAAAATAAACGCGAGGCATGGGAGCGCAAAATTTTTTATGGTCACCTACCAATAACGTTTCTCATTCATAAAAAAATATGAGAGTACGATGGAACAGGAATGAACCAGAATGAAATCTCAAAAATATTTTACCAGGAACAATAGACTATAGAACTACTTATTTGGAACATCTACAATGTAAGTTTTGTTCACCATCGCCCTTCAATATTGTGCATGAATGCAGGTATGAATCATATAGTTGGTATAAGAGAGGTCATTTTGTAGATTTTCTTAGAAAATGAATATACCGGATCAAATTTTCAAAATGGGGTGAAGGTGGCGGGTATCCCTCAGAAATGTTTTTCAAGTATCAGAGAACTCAATCCCAGACTTTAACTTTTTAGGGGCGCAATCCTTCAGCAAGCAGGGCAACCCTAGATGGTAGCTAACCTGAAGTGTGGCAAACGAATTTTCGTTGTTTTTAACGCTGATTAACTCTATCCTATCCGTTTTTAGATTTTGCCACCGAATGCCAATTTCGAGACTTGAGAGTAGCGAGCATTTGTGGACTCAAGAACAACTATATTGTCAGAATGACTCGAGATCAATGTAATGCGTCAAGGAAGTTGTATCATTGTAAGTATGAATGGTAATTTTTTTTGGAAGACAAATGTTTGTCCGTTTTATCAACGGATCAAGCTTGGTTGCAAGGGAAAATAGTAGTAAACGCAATTAAAGACATTTAAATACTATTACGATATTGATATTGAATTTTTAACGAAATTTCAAGTTATTCCAATAGCTTGTTGAAGATGAAATTTTGATAATTGTTACCACTTAGCACATTCTGATGTTCCAAATAAAATGTCACGTTCTAATTAGCTTCCAGGTAATTAAGGCATGAATAAATGACTAATGATAATTTAATCTGATTGGAATAATTGCCAATCAAAATTGATAAGCAGTAATTAGCCCTAAAAATATTTATTGGCTCGGCGATAAAAAAATATATCGGTTAAAGTTGAAATCAGCTCGGTTGATTTCCCTTTGTGCAAAACAAAGTAGAATGAGAAAAAAAAATCATCCGAATCGGGTTCTCATTCGTCTTGTTAAAGAGAAATGCGCCTCGTAGAATATTTCTTGTACAAATAAGAAGGAAGAAAAAAAATCTATATAAATGAGCTACGACTTGCGTCCCTTAACCGAGTTTCCCCCTTTTTTAAGCGGATCGGATAAGACGGAAGATTGATTGGGAAGCTGTGCTGCCCATGAAAGGGTCGATGCCTGCTTATTTCTCAATGCGATGGAATTGATCACAAGAGGGAGATAAATTGAGAAGAATAAGCGGAGAAAAGGAAGAATTCAGTATTTTTGAAGGAGGGATGGTATTTATTTTTACAACGATAAGGGCGAGCGAGTTCGACCAATTATAACAACTCTTCAATATCCGTTCGTAATTTTAGTGTTGTTAGGTCTCTCGGACGTAAACCAAAGAAGCTAATCAAGGACTTGGTGGGTTCCGGTAAGGAGCTCAATGAATTTTATGGTGGAGAGAATAAATAAACTTTATGGAGCAGAATGGATTACTTGACTGTCCCCAACTGAATTAAGACCTTAACGATTTGGCTCGACAACGGCTGTCTGGAACACTTCAATAATTTGACGTGACACGTATTTAGAAAACGCAAATGTATACTTATGCCAAATTAAAGACAAGAGGGCTATTATAACACTTTTCTCCTCTAACTATAGCGACAGCAATTTGGTAAAATAATTGGTCTTAATAACAAGTATTAAAAATATGAAGAAATTAAGTTTGTTATTAAAAAAAAAAAAAAAAAAAAATTGGATCACTGTCTACGAACATATATTTTTTTAGTCCTGTTGGACTACGAGAGGGTGTATTGTGGATCAGGCCGGTCAAGGCCGTTAGTTCGAATGAGTTAGTGAGATGGCCCACTATCACTACAACGTGAAACCGGTGACGAGTGAAACGTAATGTTGGAGATCGCAACTCAGCGCGCAGAAGACCGAAAATACAACAAATTCGAAAAAGACCGAAAGCTAGCTATCGGTGAAACAAGTTGGCGGTAGGTTGTTGTTTTCATAATGATTACCTACTTGATTTTACTTTGATTCGGTCGAAACCTATGACTCAATTCTTGTCTTACCTATGGACAACTTACGTTCGTCCGAATGCCAGGTCTCCACCAACCATGTGGGGTTCACCATCATCAGATTTAAATGTGACTACAAACGCATGTGAATCATTTCCCGAGTTCACACCCCAACATCTACTTGTTCTCTCTTCAAACAAATATATTTCCAAAAAGAGGTATTAATAAAAATTAACAGTTGCTCCCAAACCCCCCACACCAAGAATTTCCAAACGAGGAAGCGGCAGCAATTTCTGGCTCACCAGCTGGAGAAATACTCTTCGGGTAACCTGACACCTCATGGGCATGTTGTGAGAGTGAGCGCCCACTATGCCCCCCAGGAATGACCTTTTCTTTTTGAACAGATGTTATGAATTTATGAATTTTGACAAACGATTTCTTGATACTCGCGTGATACGTGATTTTGTGAACGTTCAGAAATAATTATATATACTTGCGTTGTGCCCAATTTTCTATGCACCTTTTTCTTCACCGCAGGTAATTTTTGGATTGCTGCGAATTTTCCACTAGCTGAGAGGGCTACGGTGAGGGTCTGCCCCAAGTTTTCCACTGACCCCCTCAAATTAGCGCCCAACCTTCCATCGCCCAAAACTGTAGCAGTACAGCCAAAGCAAACTAGCAAGTGCGGACACATAGACAGACACCCACATAGACAAATACGAAACGAAAGTTCAGAATGGTCTAAAACACAATGGAATGGTCCATCATTTCATTTTGGAAGATTGTTAATATAGGCGGTAATAGTAATAACATACATTTTTTTTCTAATTATGGCGTTAGAGACACAAATTTGTTATCCTCGAAAATGAAAAGAAAGCGTCGTATATTGTTCGGATGATTTACCCAGTACAGAAGTTCAAAGTTTTAGAGTTTGAATGTTAATGAACACATTTAATTGAACAAATCATTCAACTTTTCTATCTTTAAATGATATAGAGCTATTTTAGTTGCCCAACTTTCATAAAAGTTCACTAGGTACAACTCCTGTTTTCTTTATGCCAGCCGCTGATAGTAGTACAGGATATACCAGTGGAATTATGGTACAGTTTCAATTCCAAAAAGGAAGTTCACAGTCTCACAATTTGCTTTATCGTTGTAAAGTTTAACTATTCAATTTGAAAAAGAAGTTTAATTAGCATTTAATTAAGTTTATTGTGTGAAGAGCTTCCCTCGGATTCTATTCAACGAATGGACTGGCACGACCGCTACATTCTCGCCGTGGTATTTTATTTCTTTCCAGTATCGGGCCATCCAATTAGTGTTATCTAGAGGCTGGTAGATAGCTAACGTTTGCATTCAACGGACGAACCTCGCCCGGCCATTACTGTTCGTTTTCTCCCTTGGAACCCCAGCCGCCTCCCTTCAGGTAGGAACGCACTTTCGATAATGTGAGGTTGATTTATTCAGCCGGTGGTTATACAGAGTGAAGCCCATATTCTCTCCAAGTTTGGAGTAATCAACCATAATTAGCTATTTTTTTAAAAATTCATCGTTTCCATTAATAATCACTACAGTTCGGATTTAGTCATATTGGCACATTTTGTTAATATGCATAGATTTCTAGGAGCAATTTTGGACCCATTTCACGGAGATCAGTGTCCCAAATTTTAAATTTCTACGTCTTATTTTCGTTTTTTCTAATGAAACTATATTTTGGTTGTAAGGACATATTTGGTATCATGTTTCAATATTTTGGTTTATTATCATTTTAAAACTAGTGCATTTTTTCAAGTTTTGTTAGAAAACGGGTAAGAAAAAATGTCCTCTACCGAGGAATTTCACCTTTCAACATTGAAAGTGAACGAAGAAACGTTACGTTACTGACGGATTCGTGGGAGGCTCCGGTTTACTGCAGTAATATTATTATAGAGTGAAGGGCCGAACTAGTAAGCAAAGTAAAAAATATTACAATATAGTAAACAAAACAAGCAACATATTGCGTAAGTTACAGTGTAAACTATCACCCTAATCCTGATGAGCAGATACCCTTGCGATGTACCTGGATAATCAATCTATCTGTGCCCTAGAGTTTTGCTAAATCCCAGAGCTCCTTTTTATGAATTCCCGCATGTAGATATCCCTATAACTCACCTTTCATTTACATGAGACGACACCGGTGGGTCTATCCGACATCGAGGAGGGAGGGGTTACGTTAGGTACTGGATCGGTATTTTCAATTTTAGAATAGAATAGAACAGAATATTAATTTATTGACAGAAAAAAATCGATTGAACAAAGGCAGCAAAAAATGAATAAATGAAACAATTTCTTCCCGTCCACCAACCAAATAAGTTCACAAGAACTTGTGGCGGCTGGTGGAGCTAGTGTTAGCCATAAACATCCATAATAAAAAAAAAACTTAAAAGAATAAGAAAATTAAAGTATATTTATTTTTGTAATGGATAAAGATACATTATAAGCTTTCTACAGAACAATTCCCTTAATCCTATTCAGAATTTCCCTCTTAAAACTGATGAAACTACCATACATATCAACATTAACATTAGAGTCATAAAAGAAATGTAAGGCTCTGTGATAGGCATTATTTTTTGTACGCTCATATTTAAGCTCAGGCAACTGAACATTAGATGTCAATGCCGTGCGTGTATGAGCGACAATACTCCTATGCGAAGGCTCTATACCGGTTTTATAAACTATCAAGCACGATAGATATAAAAACAACAGCCGTACATTGAGAACATCAAACTCAGAGTAAAGAAAGACAGTGGGGTATCGTGGAGACTTACGGAGGGCAATTTTCAAAATAATGTTCTGTGCAACTTGCATTTTGCTTTAGAACGTACAGTAAATATTCTGCATTTTCAAAATAATATCCAGTGAGGGTGTGGGAGTGTGTCACTGTAAAAGTGTGTTGGTTTTAGGTCACTTTTCATGCCCTATTTACGAGTGTTATTACTCATTTATTACTTATTTATTAGTGTTATTGATCCGAAATCTAATAATCACAGTTCATAATAACTGTCTGAAGTTTTTCAGGGATTGTGCAACTGCTGACTCATCTGGATGAGGCATGTGGTTCGAATGAAGAGAACAACATCATATTCCATTCGCTCGAATAAGTCTAACAAAATTTCAATTTCACATCAGTAAAATGAAAAGTAATCAAGTACAGTACGTCAGTGTTTTTGGTTCTAAAAATATTAGGCCGTAAGTGAGGGAATTTTTATATTAAAATGTCCAAAAGACCATAACTCATAATGTTCCTGTTGGAAAAATGTATGCCCGATATATTATTGAGAATACCAACTAGTTCTCAGGGAATAACTACGGCTGAACCCGAGAATATTATTCCGTCAAGAATTCAATTGAGCCTACTTAAATCAAGTTATCTAACCACGTATGAAATATTTGCCGTTGAGTACGGTTGGTAGATCTGTTGAAAGGCACTCCCATCAATGGCAAAGGAAATGAGAGAGTTTCTTCTTTTCATTTTTTTTCTCGGGGCGGCCACTAAGAACGCATGAATAGTGCATGAATTCCTTGGTTTTCCTTGGTATCTAAGGCAATACGCAGCAGGAAGTGAATGTAAGACCGCAAAGCGAAAGGGGATGGCAATATCACAACCTAGACTGAAGTGAATGGAGCGTCTCTGAGTGCTAAAGAAGCGGAAATATAGGAAGAAGATGCATTGGGGTTGGGATGTAATAAAAAACTAAAGCGTCCCCTTACGTGGGACTTCGTCGTTTGAAATATTTTCAAGGAGCGGGCATTTGGGGGATTTTCATCTCGAGGGGGAGAAAAACCATTACTAATGTTTTCATATCTTAACCCAGCGAAATTATCGGAATAGACGTCTAACTTATACCATTACCACTTCTTCTAAAATTATAAAAATGAAATCACGTTTAGAATTCAAAATTTGAATGTATTTAATACATGGTCCCTAGGTGACGCACTGAAATATTGAACTAAATTTTGAACGTCTTCAATAGTAATTACTGATCGCCAAAGATCAAGTTGTACCTAACAAAATCAGATAGTGGTATTGTCGTGTTTGATTAGGGAGATAACTTTAGAAGGTCTTTGCTTAGACAGTTGGTAATGTTCGACTACGATCCAAAGAGTATTACACTGGCTCAAGCAGACAAAGCCACACCATCTACAATTGTAGCTGTACTCATTTTCTCACAAAATATCTTGGCATTTAATAATTTATTTGCCCATTGCCTCAGGACATGTACAAGGTCTGTCTTGATGCGGTAAGGCGGGTTATTAGCATTGCGTTCTAACGTGAAACAATCTCTATAGTTACCGTGATTAAAAACGCTGCAAATTCTTTCACTGGGGTTTATTATTCAATCGGCTGGCGTTCATGATTTGAATTCCTACTAAGCTTTGGAGTCTGCGAGTTTCACAGGATAGGGCGATTATTGAATTTTAGGAGATATACATGGAGCACGTGAATCTGGTCTCGACCAAAATACCTATTTGGATTGATCAGTTGATCATATTTGTGTGCCTCCTGAAATTCAATAATCGCCCTATCCTGTGAAACACGCAGACTCCAAAGCATAGTAGAAATTCAAATCATGAACTCAATCCAATTGAATAATAAACCCCAGTGAAAGAATTTGCAGCGTTTTTAAATACCTCCCCACAATAAAAACATCTACAATTTATCAAGTCCTTTGGCACTCGTATTGCGTTAAAACTTCCCCAAACCAAATTTAAACGATGAAGCCAAAGGTAGACAGATGTAGAGGGGCCACACAAATATCATCAACTGATCAATCCAAATAGGTGTTTTGGATGAGATCCGATTTACATGGTCTATGCAATAATCGCTCTATCACCCGTAAAAAACGCACACTCTGAAGCTTAGTAAGATTCAAATCATGAACGCAAGCCAATTGAATAATAAACCCCAGTGAAAGAATACCTATTTACCCCAGTAATAATATTTAATAATAAACCCAAGTAATAATATTGAATAATATTTACCTATATATTATCAGAATGATTCAACCCGTGTATCGGCTTCTAACTGCACTACAAGTGTTCACGTCGGCTATCACTCCAGTATCCACATTCACTACAACTCGACGCTATCGGCCGGACATCACAAGGTTACAAACAAACAATAATAAACCAAAAAACGCAAATGTTGGCACCATAAATCGGGCCATACATCGGGAATGGTTTGACCTGCGGACGTGGGGAAGGGCTCATTCGATTCCTAATGGTATGCTCTTCAAATAATAAAATATTTAGGCCTATTCGACTAGTTTTGAGGTTTTCAGGGATTTTACAAAACTTTTACAGCCCTTAAAGGGCACTTTAAATTGAGTGAGGGAGCTGGCTCAAGAAGTGGGGCGTCGTCGGACCAAGATGGACTTTTCCTAAAAATTTCAGATTTTTCGCTCCAGCCGTTTCGGAGATATTGTGCGTACGGCGTACGGCGGACGGACGGAAAATTTTTTATTGCAGATTCGGATTCTACACTCTTTGAAACGTAAACCATGAAATTTTCAGGGGGGTTAGAATTGAATAATAAACCAAAAAATACGCGCGTTACGATATCCACTTTACGGTTTTCAAGTTCAGTTGTTAGGCGACGGACAGCTCAATTGACTTGACAATTAGTACACAAATATTCAATCGAGATAGATACTGTCGCAATTATTCAATAACTAAACTTTCAATGTTTCTCCTCATTTTCTCATGAGTTTTATTCACTGTATCATTTGAAGCGCAAAAACACGGAACTCTTGAAATATTTAATATATCTATATATTACACAAACAATTAATCATTTGAATGTAATCAAATGTGAATCAACATTTTAGGGTGCTGCGTGAATGGTAAATTAAATCAAAACATCCAATATTGCATCTTCGTCGAACCAACATCAAATCAGTTACGGGTCAACTTGCATCTGAATACCTCGTGATAGTTAAGAGAGTAAATCGTGGCTAACAACAAAATGATTAAGAACAAGAATCAAAACTTGTTTAGTATAGTGTAAAATCGAAATTTAATATTTTACTATTTTACCAAAGATGTACAAAGCCATTATTAGTATTCAGAATTTGTGATTTAAATATGACATAATCTATATAATCAATAAGTGTTACATGAACGATATATAGTGGACAATCACTCAATTTATGCAAGTGATATGTTGTTGGACGAAGGATAAAAAAGAGATATATTCGTAAACATTGGAGTCATACAGTACGAAAAAGAATATCATCGGTCAAAGGGGTTCTTCCCTCACTCTACTCTTTCTTCCTATTTTTCTCTCTTTTTTTTTTATCGATATTCCGCACGATTAGGCAGGCGATAGGCAGCTAAGTTCTCCCTCAACCCACCGCAGCCACTTGGAAAAACACCGTTCAAAGTTGAGAGGACTCTTAGCTGTGTAAAAGAACGCAGTTCGTGGATGGTTTATGTAAGACTTATGGTTGCATTTCTTATTGAATTATTCAAGAATTCATTAAATCATGATGAAATGTGTGTTGTCTTCATGTGATTAAATGATGGAATAAAGCCAAATATCTAATCAAAACCCATCAGAGCCAGGTTCAGCTGCAATGCGGGCTTAAAGAAACGTGATGAGATATCTTAACGAATTGTTGGTACCTACGCATCGAGATACAAAATGTTATAGTTTTACCTGACAGAAGGCAAATCCAGGATTATGATGCCATTAGGTACATAATTTCATAACGGGGCTGTACCCATTTAATTGCACGAGTCTCTCATTTCTATCGAACCCGTTAATAGTGCTATGACTCCAACACGATGGGAAATAAAACTCACAAATAGCAAAAAATTTGACATAAAATACAAAACTATTCAACGGCAAGTAAAAACTTCCAAGTATCCATGTTTCAAATTGATTATTGTAAATATAAATATGATTAAATATGAGATGAGGTGTGTGCATTTTACCGATCGTTCGCAATACATTTTCAGGTTTGGGTTTCAGATTTTTTGGAACTAATGGATTTTAGAAATGGAAAACGATAGGGATAGATTGTGAAATTATGAATACAAAATCAGATGCTTCACCGCGATTGATAAAACATTTATTATGGTGTGAGGAATGGAAAAGCAGAACTTCCCTAACAACGATTTGGTTGATTTTGAAAATCGTAGAAATGGTTGATGAAGTGTCGGACGAGTTCGTGGAATCATAACATTATGATTATGAGTAATACATATGATTGCGCCAGATTAATTTATCTTTCTTAAGTAATAAATGTTCTCATTGTAAGGTCAAGATCCCCATTTTCTCGCCACCCAGTCGCTGTTCTGAAGTGGTATCGTCTATTTATTAATTTAAACATTTTTTGAAAAACTCAATATGTTATTACTAAAATCAGTTATTAGTTATTATGTTATTGCTACCTTACCTGACATCTCCCTTTTGGAAGTTCAGTTCTTCGAATATGATACGTATCCGCTCTCGAGGCCTGGAAAAGTAAATTGAAAAATGTTGAATAGTAAATAAATGATGCAATTTGTTCTATTACAATTTTCTAATGCAGTCTGGAATAGTAGTACTATATAGGTTCTCAATCAATCACAGCTATAGTAAAATGTTTTATTCGTTTATATGTGTGTTCGGTCTGATTGTAGAAGAAGGAAAAAAATATATTTATACTTTTAAAAAATTAAATAAAAATGAAAAAGTTGAGCGATTGTATACTTATAATTGAGCATCGGTTGTTCTGGGCAAACAACCGCAGTGAAACGCCAAGTCACGACAGAAAAACGTTTAATTACTAATGGCGCCACCGTGGTGGCTTAATTATGTTTCCATTGATTCAAGCGATTTGACGAAGCGATTGTGGCCAGACTGGTGGCGCCATCAAAACTGTGGTGGCTAAGGAGTTGGCATTTTGAGAGCTTTGAGGCGAGTTGCGCCAACAAGTGATGCCATTGTTTACTGTTGAACAGGAGATTCCAGCATCACAATCGGTCCAGTTATTTTAAGCGTTCTGTACCGAGAACATGAACATTACATCGAATATTGATACAAAAGAATTATGTGACTGGGATGGTTGGAATTTCCCTTCATTTAGAAGATGCAGAAGATAAAAATTATTACAGCAATCATATTTTAATAATTTTCTTCCTTTTTAAACGGTCAGAACCTCACGTAGCTATTTGGTGATAATTCCCGTCATTAAATTCATCCGAGGTTCGATTTGTCAAAATCATGTCCAATTTTAAATATAAAATACCGTTCAGTATTAGGTCCGTTCATTTAATTCGGAGTGAAATAAATCTTCATGTAATGAAAAGGTAATTTCGATCAATTACAATAAAATTAATATTACTGAATCAACATTTGAAGGTTGTTGAGGAGTTATAACATAATACACATCTAAATTCAGAAAAAATACGAAAACAGTATTTTTTTATAGTTTTTTTTAATGTACGAAATTTTCAAAATCATTGTAAACGTTCAACTCGAATATGAAACACATGTACTTAACGTTAAGAAAAACGAAATTTTACAAAAAATCAGGTGGATTCGTTACTACGTATCGTACCTCCACAAGAAAAGTGACACTTGAAAAAATCTCACTTCCCCAGAAAGCAAAAAAACCCTAAATCAGTTCCCAATTAATGATGTTTCCTTCCATAATCAGCAACTTGGGGTTGCCATTTCAGCTGATTTTGACGTAGAAATTGTGCATTTCTAATATCGTTTAGAGTTTATTCCTTTGCGACTAAATATCTCAGTTTGTCGATTTGTAATTTTTCTTGCTGGAACCCAACTAAAACTTTTCTGAGTTGTATCATAAAATACCTATTTCAAAAATGCCACTTTCATTGTTTAAAACTGAAAAAAAGGACTTTAAACAACAAGAATTGTTTTAAAAGGACTTTAAACAGCCAAAATGATTTCAAACAACAAAAACCAAGTTTTGAATGATAAACAAAAATTACTAATGGCAAAATTGAAGCTTAATAAAATCAGGTAGGGATTCAAAATCCGGCACTCAGTCTCAACGTTTTTAAAATTGGCTGTTGTTATCAGTCTAAAACCCTGTTCTAATTATTGTTAACCCTCTGGTCCGGATAAGAAAATATGGGAAAATAATCCTTGAGGAAAAAGATGGACAAAAAATCGGGGAGTGATGGTTCCATTTGCCACCATCATGTTTAATATTGTGTTCTGACCCTTCGTTCCTAATCTATCTGCTATTTTAAAATATAAATAGGGCTTGTACACTTATAAAAAGGCGGGTATTGCGGTTTGAATTTAAAAGCACAAATGAAGTTACTTAGATTTTTAATTACAATATCGGTCCAAGGTTAGAGATAGTCAATGTCCAAGCCAAGATCGAAAACACAGAATATAACGTTATTACAAACTTTTGAATACGGTACAAGTTAAATGTATAGCACGGAGAAAACACAGAGTGAAAAGCTTAAGAATAAGTACAGACGGAACTATATATACTGAACTCAAGGTGAGGAGAAGGGGTGGAGATGTTGTGAGAGAAGGTGACGGGGAAAAGCCAGGATCGGGATAATGAAGGGATTGGAAGGCTACAATCTTTACTATGTCAATGACCAGGGGGTGTTGACCACTAAGTACTAACTTTACCGTTACGACGTAACAGGGCTCTTTCTATGTCATGTAAGGTTTTTAGCAGAATGGGTGTAATTACTACATCGATGGTTCAAACTCAGTCAGAGGTATCAATATTTTTGGGCCATAACAGTAGTAAGCTGAAAATAGCTTCGAGGTAAACTGATATTAGCGGTTTCTTGTGGCCAGTGTTGTAACAACAGCCAAAACAGCTGTTTTTGTGTTGTACGTGTAGATATCAGTCAGGAACACGCAATGAAGGTTTTAAAACCAAAAACGCATTTTTGAGAAGTATCAATTTTCTCGGAGAGGTGCGATTTGTATACACCACTCTGAGCTCCACGTTCTGCGATGAGAAACCTGCTCTGGTGGTGGCTCCTAAAAAATGAGTACAACGTGCCTTACTAAGAGTTGGGGAAAAACGCTTGGTCAATAATGTGAAAAGTGCATGGAGTGGTTGTTCTTTTATAGATATTATCTTCTTTTATAGATATTAAGAAACCAACAAAACTTGGAGGGAAAAAATAACTGTCATGTTCTGTTGTGTTAATGTATACCAAACATCAATTGAAGTGAAAGGAAGCAAAGGAGAGTCACCCAAATGAGGACCGGAATGGGAAAGTGGTTCGATTTATCATCACTGCAAAAGATTAGGGAGCGGAAAATCCAAGAAAAGAAGTTAACAAAAGGTTAAACTGGAAGAGAAAAACCTCTAATGAGGTTATTTGAAAGTAAGGTTATCCTGGAGAGCCATCTGATTGCAATCCCATCTAATAGGGAATCATTTGTTACCTTTGGGCTCGGGAGGCGTCAGGGACTTGGGCGTGATTCATCGTAACTTTTTCTCCAGTTTCTCCCGAGACCCTCTATTACGGCGATCGGAAATTTGTCAATAGGTTATTGATGAAGGGAGGTTTTCTCTCAAGTTTTCACCGCTGCTCCTCCATCTAAAAGTTGATATCTGGCTTGTTAAATTTTGAGAGTTTGAGATTTCTGTTGAATGTCGGATTCACCGGATCGGAAAAATGTTCATTTATAAGCCGCCATTCGCAGCTTATCTTCAAAACCGCTAAACCAAAGATTTATGAAATTTGGTTCAAAAAACTGTATAATTGTGTAATAATGTCAGCTTTTTCAATTAGACTGGCCGCAAAATGGGACTGTACTCCGAAATCTCAAGTAGAACACACTTGAAATAATTCATTCAGCCTGTACAGTGAAAAAGTGGCTAAGGAACATATAAATTTACTAGGCATGCATACATTTAATGACTAACTTACTTTGCTTTGAAACGATATGTACAGCGGCTGTTTTTCGGGTAACTACTTGGATACTGGGGCGAGTAGAATTTCCCTTTGGCGTTGGAATTTGAATGGTTCCCGTTGATGAACTGATAATCGCAGGCGGTCCCAGGGAGCTTTTGTCCCTCGGTTTTATAGCTACCTGCGAACAGAAAAACGACGGAGACCATTAATCATGATCATCATTAGTGAAGCAGTTTATAATCCCTCATTCACCTTCAAAATCATTAGTCACGCTATGGAGGGAATATAATAATTTTTTGAAGGTAACAGAACAATCAAGAGTGATTTACACCGGTCTTGATCGAAAGAGTGGTGGGAGACTATAACGTGTCAGTCTATAACGATATATTTTCTGTGGATGACGAGAGGAAGGAAATTAATGCAGAGGGTAGATTCATCACCATACTGTAGAAGATTCACTTCCTGGGCGTTTACTAATGGAAATAGCTCCCTGTTGGGGAGTTATCTGAAAAGTTGATATGTTAAGTGAGAGATGAAAAAAAAAGAACCGATAGAAATATCCGGTGCAAGGCTTCATTCAACTTTCCCAAAAACCGAAAAATTGGTATGGTTGCGATTTGTGACCTACATAATATGTCTTTTGGATGGGGGTTAAGGAATTTTTGCGACACTATTTTTTCTCCATACAAAGTGCAACGCTCCGGCACTTTAGATGACTATTACCAAACTCGAAAAGCAAAGTCCAGGGAGAAATCAATGAGGTTCATTTTTCTATAAAATAAGCCGTTGTTTTTCTATTGATTTGCACGTTTCTATTGATTGTGATCTGCGTTCAATTAAAAAAATAAATTTTATCTCACATTTTTCTTACCATAAACCATTATTGAGCATTACGAACGGTACCGCTAACATTTTCAAATGTTGACAATTTTGTTCATTAATGTTCAATTCCAACAAATTCGTATGTCTTTTATTTATTTCATTCATTCATCTCTTCAATTTTCTAATTACACCTCCAACAGTGGACATATCCATGATCTACTGTTTTTCATCCCAAGGCAGAATTTCTTCAAAACTTTAACTAGGTAGTTTTTTCAATACAACAGTTTTCTTTCAGGAGCCATTCAGAAGAGTTAAGAAAGTAAAGTTCTATTATTATATGTTTTTTCCTAGAAAGGTAGCTACAAGTTTTTTGTTTTGACCTACTTAGCAAACACTCGAGAAACGATTTTGTCTCCAACAGACCTGGACAGCTTCAATACCCTTTAGCAGATGTGAACAATCGCTCTTTTGTCGCGAGAATAGACAGCATGTTAGGGATTTGAGATAGAGCGTGTGCACTAGGGATGGGAATCGCTAATCGATTTATTTTTGGAGTTCGTCCCAAATGCCTTCACCCTGTTTTGCTGAAACTGGTTAAAGTAAGTATGCATGCATGTGTGCATATATATAAACATTTCACTATGTTTCAACAGTAAAGGAGGCACCATATTCC
The DNA here is from genome assembly GCA_031894815.1 of Creontiades dilutus. Taxonomy (NCBI): domain Eukaryota; kingdom Metazoa; phylum Arthropoda; class Insecta; order Hemiptera; family Miridae; genus Creontiades; species Creontiades dilutus. The sequence goes on along the minus strand of JAVIWC010009611.1, from coordinate 938,826 downwards.
ATTAAATAATAATGAATTAAAACAAAATTATTAATTCTAATTAGTAGGTACTTAATTACTCATTCCCATGAACATGTAATCAGATCTACGTGAACTAAACTATAAATATATTTGATCTAGAAAGGTTGTCTAATAAAAAAAATAGTTAACCCTTGAGTGATAATTTTGATCTTTTCAGGGAATTGTTGTTTGGAACTAGGCAACTGCAATGGTTCCAAAATTGTCTTCATGGACATCCGTTGTGATGCTTACTGAAATGATTTCAGGATTCCAGAGCTCTATACATTTTTTAGATGTGCTCAAACAATCACTAAAATGTGAAAAAAAAGCAACGAAATTAGGTTAAAATTTTAAATGCGTGTAAACCAATGCTCAAATTACCGGCAAAAAATGTAAATGTTCAAACATTTGTTTTAATAAGAGTTACATTCAGACATGTTTTGCCTTAAAATTGATCAGATTGTGTGCAAAAGATTTACTCAAATGACAAAATACTTCAACATAAATATGATTCGATAGTTTCGTAAAGTTTGCTCACTAGAAGTGGAATTTTTTCATCCTATTCTTCATTAATTTTTGGAGCAGTGACATGTTCCAGAAACGGTTTTTCACGATAATGAAATATTCGTCATTGTAACCTAGTTCAATTTTCGGAGAAAAATGATTGTGTTAATTTGATGAACTTACGTCACCCGGAAAATTAGGTGATGGCGGAAAACTGCCGCCGTTTCGGGGCGGCTAATTACGGCCGTTTTCAACCGTTGCTTCAGCCGCGTCAAAGTCATATTTTGTAATTAATTCGATGCGGTTTGTAATTCAATATCGGGAGCAACGCCGGAGCGTTCACCCTGGAACCTCCCTTGACTCTTCACTATTCAGTTGAAACCTTCCCACCCCCCTAGCACCGTCATCGGTTAACCCTTTGTTTCCCGGGAGTGGCCTTCCCCCAAGACGCGGTCCCGTACACAACTCTACAGATCTTCCGGGTTATGATTCAATTATTGTTCTCCTGTCGTCGTTCTGCTGTGAGGCTGACGGTCGCGTCGAGCCTGCCGGGTGATCCTCTTAGGAAATATTGATAACTCAGGTGCTCGTTGGTGCGGAGCGACCCGATTAAATTGATCGCCGAGCGCTTCCGCTTCACTTTTACCTCTGAACTCCCGCCGCAACGTGAAACCATCTGCCGGGGCGTGGCACCTGCATGTACTTCCTCTTTTAAAACGCGATTACCTCCCGTATCCTAAATAATTTCGAACAAATAACAGTTCCCTCACTTTATTCGAAATTTCTTCAAAAAATCATATATTGATGGGGGACATCATCAACATACTTGCAACCTATTAACTGGACCGCGTTATGCAAATGGCTTCAATAAGTCAGAAAAGCTTCTTTTATTCTTTAGAAAATCGCGAAAAAAGATTTAGATTTTTGTGACCGACTGTCAAGGCTGGAGGTCACAGTTTTCAGCTGAATTTAACTTAACTTCATAGTATCGTTAACTTTAGTACATTGATAGCTCAGAAGCAAAAACAATCTTCCCATCTAGCAGTTTTGTTGCTCAATAGCTCTTTGCAAAACCAAAAAGTGCTGAAAGATAGTTACAAAAAAGCCGAACAACCGCAAATCATTCGCTTATTAGGTTATTGCACATCTACATTCAGCTAAATGAAAACCATGAAGAATAACATCATCCTTTCTGGTCATTACAATTTTGAAACATTGCACAATGGCAATGAATTATCGTTGTATTGTATAACTCTTCAAAAACATATTTTCCCAACACACTTCACCGATATACCAACCTTTTTGAATGGTAATCCAATTGAATATTGTGAATCTTGTAGTCTAAGTATGAATATCGGTCTTGAAACGTCAAGTGACAAAGTTTGTGGGAGGTTTAAAAAAAAAAAAATACTGCTGTACGATTACTAAGGATTATTATTCGAAAGAATAAACCAGAAGTGAGGAGGTGAATTTATTTGCTGATACACTCTTGCGGCTAATTTCCTTAATAACGGATCAAAGAAGAATCGAATGATACTTCTATAGAAATTCAACGTCTACTAACTCCTCCCCCCCCCCCCCCCCCCTACTGTCAGACAGATATGGGGGGAGGCAAACAACCATAGGACAAAAAATTCGAAAGAAAACAAAAAAGTTAATGAGCACGATCCTTTTGTTGCCTGGAACAATGCAAAAACAATATATATAGAGGAAGAGCATAATAGAAAATCTATGGGGAGACTGAAAAACCGGACTGAAACTTTAACAAGAACATTATAAACTATTCTTGAAACAACTGGAAATGAATTTATCATCAGGGTTCTTCGAATGTGAAATTGATGAGGGAGTTTAAAGCATCTCGTTTAGGAATGAGATTAAAAAATCAAGATGAAAATTTGGAACACAAGAGAAACAGGCAAAGTGGAGGGGAAACAAAAAATTGACTGATGAGGCAACTCATTAATATTCACTCATTAATTAAGTATTCCGGTAAGTTGATTACAAGGATTTCTGGGTAATCGAGATGTTTTAACATTGTGAAATTATGAAAACGTTTTATAACACAGGGAGGTTTTTTTACTCCCAAGGTACTTTTTCTATGACCATGATTCACATTAGCAATCTAGAACTGCCAAGTCAAATCAAGGTTTCTGGGTAGCTGGTTGTGAACGATGGCGGTACGATACCTCAAACTTGTACTCGTTACAACGTTTACTGGTTCCAAAAGATTCAATATTCACAAGCTCATGCATCAACAGGTGCCAAAATGTATTTACAGTTCCTCCGTGTACGTTTATGATTTCATTTTTTCAAAAATTAACTTTTGCAGGAAACCGAAAAAATAAGATTTTTGGTCCCCCCCAATGGGGAACAGATAACATTGATATGCACGGGACTTGTCTTCAGAAAGTAGTGGAACGAAGATCCTATCGTAGTGGAACTCGTTAAATGCGAAAGAAGACAATATAAGTTCTAATATTACGTTTAAGACCCCACGTAGATTACTTACTGAAATAGGATGATCTTGTTGAAGTTTCGGTTGGACAAAGGAAGGACAAATTGAACCGTTCATCGTATTTGAAGATGAAATTTAGTTTGCAACTGAACGAAACGATCCTTTACATTTCATTTATAAATTGTTGTTAACTTGAAAGTTCTACTCCCTCTGGACCATGCTCAGCTTGTAAAATTGTCAAGCAGTTGTCTATGGCAATAGCTCGCGTATCACCTCGTTTCATAGGAATTGCAGCTTCTGAGAAATAATTAGTACAATCTCGAATGGCATTTCACGAAAAGCCAATTTCCGTCATTCTTATTTCGATCGATCCCAGTTTTTGTCTAGCTGTGTAAAAAACCTCGGAAATTTTGCTTTTGCTGATAGAGAGAGAATTTGCCAATCCTATCAATCGCTGCTCAAAGAATTCTAGACCAATTCATGTCGAGAATCATGTGTGTTTTTTGTTCAATTTAGATTTTAGTGTGCTATATTAACATAATTCAGAACTTTGAATTTCCATTGATAAAGAGGCCAATGGAGGGTCTAATAGTGATAAATCGTCATGACTTCACTATTTTCATATGATTTCATTGATTTATTGTATTTCATTTCTTTGTCCGATCCCAATTTTAGTCTAGATGCGCAACAAACATCGGAAGTTTTCAATTTTATAAAATTCAATTAATAGCTGCTCATATTGTGAATTTTCTTGTTGATTAAGAATTTCTGTCTAGTTTTGAAACATATTTTCTAATTGATGTTTTGTATTACTTTTTTCGTTCAACTGAGGCTTTGAGCTAGTTGTGGAACTCATTTTAGGATGAAAAGGGGAGGTTGAAAACCGGAGTCGGAGGGGGGGGGGTATGTTTAATAAATGCATTCTTACCAATATGTTACAGTAGTTCCATGATAAAACGTACCATGATGTGCACATTTTCCCTATTTAGTTGCCAAAACACACCAACGGTGTTGTCTGAGAAAAAATATTTACCTCAGACCCGTTAGGTAATTCAGCATTGATACACAACTCGCGTACTTTATCTACAGGAACTGCTATCCTACAGTTATTGTAAGTAATTGATAAACTGGCCCTTAGAAATAGAAATCTGACAGGAATTTACAAGAACAATACATGAGTATGCATACGCAAGATAGCCTAAAGCACACGTTCGCTTCGGCGAACTTGTTTCATTAATTGAATTTGAATTTGTGTAAGACCCAATCCCTAAGTCCATTTTCAGCTGTTATTCTTACAATGTTTAACTCGACTGATTGTCCCAATCTGAAAAATATTATTGTTCTGAACATTCTGACATGAAGGTGTTGTTCTTTCTTGTTGGTTACTCAGGAGTGTTGATCGGTTACATTCTTTCTCTACTAGTTTCGTGTTGTTGTTGGTTGGGTTTGAGAATCTAACGAGCAGTCTTCTTTCCCTACATGCTTTATTGATTCATTAGTCGAAATTACATTCATATCTGATCGATTGAGGTCTCACAATAATGAATAATGTTTCTACTTTCGTTCTAAAAAAATACATTTAGTCATAATATTCATTAATAACTCTGATGGGTACACGTTGGTTCTTTGTTTTTAAACGAAATGAATGGCAGTCTTTGTAAAGAATCTCTCTCACGTGAATGGTAAAGAGAGCTGGATCTTCAAACATGTTCATTCAAGATTAAATTTCAAGCAAACATCCATTAAGAGGCGCTTCAACATCTTCTCAGAATACACTCATAAACATTTATACATTCCACTTCCCTCTCTTACTTTTTTTTCACATTCATTAACCGGTAATTCGTGACCTGTGGAGGAACCAGACCAAGTTACCCTTTAGAAGTTTCATGTGTCCCAACTCACTTTCTCCTGTTCGAAGTTGACCCTTTCCACGCTCTTTCGCTCGGTCGTCAGAACTTTTGTGGGCTTTTTCTTCTCCGGGACCTGTCTTCTCTTATGGGAAAAGCAGTTTCCTCGAGTTGGAAACCGTATATTTGCCGGGAACTGCTTCCGAAAAGAAGAGCGTTTAGCTGCTTTACACGGAGCCTTTCATTAGGTGGCGAATGGAAACTGTGAATAGCAACACACGGTATAGGAAGACTTCCCGACTCCCGACTAATATGATATTTTGGGAGGTTTCACGCCAAACATTTTTCTAGGTCAACGAAATTCAGACAAACTAAGAGCACAAGTAATTCGTGGCTTACATCATAAGACCATAAGGCCTTTAGAAATATTCGTCTTGAGGCATCACACCACTTTCCAATACGTATAAAATCATATTGTTTCATTGAGAGACGCAATTCCAAACTCTACTAAGGGCCTGTTCCACCATAGATGGCCGAAGAAAGTTGATTAAATCTCAAAAACAGCAGTGATACCTGGATTAAATGTGGGTCGATTGTGATCCCGTGTGGGTCTATGAAGGCTTACGGTCCTCTTTTTCTGTTAGATTTCCACTCTGAAAAAATTTTCAATTAGGTAGGATGGTTTTGCAATTTTATAAGGCAGTTTTTCTTCTATAAAAGTTGTTTTTTGTTGATAAAAACAACAGTCCAATCAGAAAACGGACATTACCATGTGATTCAGCTTTTAAAAAAACTAGTCCTACGCTTGGGAACTTTCAACTTCTGTCTTCAGGCGAAACTTTGGGGTCCAGCATCTTAAAGTGCTAATTGAGTGGATTGAAATCGATCAAAAAATCGATTTAGGGGTCGATCGATTCAGGAATTTTCATGAAATTTTTTGTAGAATCCCAATTCAACTAAAAATATGGGTTCCTGTTCGAAAAAACTCTGCTTAAATGTGCTGGTCCAACTTGACAAAGTTAAAAACAATTTAAAAAAGCGTTGTTGAATGCAGGAAACAACTAGATAAGTTCTTCATAATCACAATTACTTAGAAATTGAAATAAATGTCAAATCACTAAGAACCGCACTGTACACGCCAGTTTCTGTGAAGAAAAACTATAAAGTACAGAAATGGTAAAGCTTGTAGAATAAATGAATACGTTTCAAATTGGTTTAGCTATCTACTCATTTCGACCTTCATTGGTCCCATCTTTGTGTTTTTGTTTTGGAATCTTTCTAACTCAGCCCTAACTTTTCTCTTCCAATGCTGGATTAGTTGATGAGCCCCAATAGGCCGTGATCTGGACATTTCTCATTTTTGGTTGGTTTCACATTCCAATCAAGTTCTGCGATTGTCCACAATCTTTTCCATGGGAACCCCAACATCTTACATCTTTTTTACGAATTGTTTCCTTTGGAGTCATTGAAATCATTTCAACAACCTCAACTATTGTAGATAAGTTTTTGTACATTTTCCTCAAAAGCAGAAACCTACAGTCGAAAACAAGGCAAGCTCCCGAATGGATAGTGCCTTGACAAAGTATTTGATTTCCAGTTTTATGTCAGTTTGTTTTCATTAAGAATCCCAATTTTAATTAGCTAGTTTTTCGAAATAGACACAAAATATTGAACAACCAAAACATAACAAACTTGTGGTTCGTTCCTATTTCGTTGTATAAGATTTGGTCTTACTAGGTTTCAAAAAAGGGTCCTCAATTCTGCAAAGGAATTGGGACAAGATTAACGTTGCTTGGGGAAGATTATCGAAACCCAAAGGAAGAGTTCATTATCATAGATCACACAGTACTATTGTTAGAAGGCTGAATGAATAGTGAAAAAAATGTAAAATGTCGTTCCCAAAGTACTTTGAGAATGAAAAAATTACCATGATTTAAAGAAACAACAACATTTCTAGATGAGTGCGAAAATCCATGATACCATACTCATGATTTACTACATTGATACTGTAATAATATACAGTGAATATTTGAGTGAATCTCCGCTACATACAATTTTTATTATAGTTTCTGGTTGTCTAGATGTATGATTCTAGGACGGGAATTATGAGATATTCATCAATCCTGATGGAAATCCCTTCTTGTAATAGCAACGCCTAAGTCCCAGTTCCCTCTGTACATGTAAAGCTTTTCCCAGTCAAATTAATACTTTTCCTAACCAAATTAATACTTTTTTAATTTGGTTGGGAAAAGTTTCAATTTGACTGGGAAAAACTATATGTTTTGGATAGACTGGTTGAGAGCGGACCGGTAACGTGGATCCCGCACCGAACCAAATGCGCATGAAAACTGTTGGAATCAAAATCATGAGTGGACATCAAAGTGAGTGAACAACTTAACATTTTGATTTCTTCTGTATCTCCTGACAAACATTCACTGCTATTCCTCAAAACATGGAGAAGGGAGTCGAACTCTTACAAAGATCTGAAGGACAGTTACAATCTTCTCCGATCTTTACCAATCCTTCAGTGACTGTTTCTGAACTGCCCTGTTGTACGTCAGCTTCTGAACTACTAATTGAGCAAAAGTCATTAGAGGAATTCGGAAGCAGGAAACTTATTGATTCTACCCATGAATGCTGTACTCGTAACAGGAGACATTGAGTAAAAACTTTGGGGCACCGGCAGTGTCGAACAACGGCTTGAAACGATCCAACTCCAACTTCTCCCAACTCGATGAACAGCTGTCGAGCTAACGAATGCTTGTCTTCATCTTTGACAGAATGTATATTTGCCGGATCAGAAGGCTGGAAGGAAGGCGCTAACGAGTTCCTCAACTTTAAGGAAGGAAAGGGAATTTTTGTTCAGAGAAATGAGGGATGTAACAAAGTAGGGAAAATGCCAAGAGATCAGGTTTTCTATGTTGATTCTCGATCGCGTAATTGTGGAATCGGGTCGATGAGATACATTCGAATTATACGAAAGGATATCCTTTCGATTTAGTTTATCTAAACTTTTCAAGTTTCGGAAGTGTACAATCCTCATTATTTAAAAGTACCTACTACTTAAAGTACCTAAAAGTTTTTAGTTAGTTTTTTGCCTCTATAGTCAGCCTTTCTGTTTCCCAACCGCATACTAGCATACTGACGCAATACGATTTTTGACGCGATACGTGCTTTTATGACGTCGAGTAAGTTGTGTTGGACCATCAACACTCTACTTTATAAAGTTCTATAACAGCTTACAGGATAAAATGTGGAATGGTATAAACGTCCAATCTTGGAATTAGTGGAAAAGCATCGCATCAACAATATAGTTCACACAAGTATCAGTTCACATTTTATGGCGCAGGGATAGAAAATCAACGGCACGGAGTTATAAGAGTTCCGGTCGTTGGCCATACACGTTGACCACCTACTGCGGCCTACATTCCTCGGTAATTTATCGCCCACCTTCAGTGAGCCAAAGTGACTCTCTTGTGTTTGACGATTAGTTCATTGAGTGAAATGGAATGGGTTTATAATCTATTCAACGACCTTGTTGTACCGAGGGTAATTCGTGAAGTTTTGAGGAGGGAAAGTTCCACATTTATCAATCAACACCTGAATGGTATCCCCGCTTGTGAGCTTGCGTCGTCAATCAAACTTGATTCTAGCTGAATTTGAGCCTGAGCAACAGCTATGCATACTTATACAAGCATACATCATCCCTTCCTCAGTTCATAGAAATGTTGCAATTTATGTGACAGATGAACAAAGAAATTCGAAACAGTCCAATAATGGGGAACAGGAGAACATCAACCGCCAACCATATAAATGGGATAGCGATTGAATCGGTGGCAGCCTCTGCGAACTTCTAATTAAGCTGTTGACTTGAATACAATGCTTTATCATATATGGTCTATTATCTATGCATTGTCTATGCATTACAGGATGCAGTATCTTAGCATTATAACTGTGCCGGCTTTATTCAGCCGCTCATCTATCAGTTTGAATAGAACCTTTAGATATCGATTCTACGATGAATTCGAAACATTTTTGTCATAAATGCTTGTCATCAACTCCATTAAAATCCAAGTTTTCTTCTCTTTTGAGAGCGTTTCACTAAAATTACCATAAATTATCTCAGTTGATTGGAAAAAGTGAATATTTAGGTGGATTAGTAGAAAAAGAACATTAAATTCTAATCGAATTTAATGCGATTCATATTTTCAAACCTTCAACTGATAGTATTTTCTATTACTGAAGATACTAGTAGTACTACACTTTGGTCAGAATACATGAAATATTTTCACCTGAATTTTGTTAAAAATATGAAAAAAGTTAAATGTTGAAAAAAAAAAAAATGCATTGTTTAGTGCTTTTCTGCAGTACAATAATCTTTACTTGTACTTTACTATTGTAAAGAGAAAACGATAACGTACAACTGCGTATGTTATGAAACTCGTTTAAAAAAGTAATATTATTTTTTGTGTAAAAGAAATCAAGGATTTCCATGAATAATGATAGTACATCAACAGTTTTAACTTTCTCTTTACAAAATATTGTTCACTATGAAGAATTTAATTTTTTTAAAGAAGAAAAGGCTTGTGAAAAACAGTTCGGTGGAGTTCTGAAAAGATATCCGGCTTCTAATTTTTTTACACACACCGTCAGCAGGTGAGTTGGATTAGGAAGAAGTTGCAAAACAACTGCTGCCTGAGGAAGTAAAAATCAGCATCAGTGCTGGCGAACTCCCAGCTGTGGACCAGGTGGACCTTCATAATTCAAATCAAGCTGCGTTCGCTAGGTTAGCTTTGGTAGTAAATACTTCCAAAGGAGGCTTCAGTGGTGCCTTGGTAATACAATATGTTGCTCCACCGAAATACTGATTACGGCACGGATTGGCCCCGGGATGGAAGATCGTCCCAAAACAAAACTCTTGTTGTCCACCACTTTTATATTGAACTGCCGACCAGAACGGGCCCAGAGACTCACCTTAATGCATATGACTGACTTTGAAATTTTTAATGTTTTCAAAATTGTGGGTTTCAAAAAACCGGTTGGAGCTTACTGTTCAATGTATAGTACTAGAGTTTTGCGTATTGAACTGTTGTAAGTGTTGACGTAATATCAGTATACCATGGTTTAAAATAATAAGTAGGGACACGGTCCTGTTTGCCTCATATATATATAGAACTTCAATCTATGACGGATGAAGCGGGTGAGGGGTCATCACAATTAATGTGATGTCGGAAATACATCTAGCCAGGTAAATACATAGTTATTCAAATTGCCGTTGCTGAGCTACCTGCTTTGAGTATTACGGTGGAGTTTGGGAAGCCGAAGAATAGTATGAAATACAATAGTTTTGGCTGGGGAAATGTTTATGCAGAGGTGCTTCAACGCGACCGCTCTCTGAATATTCACCCACCGCGAGCTCGTCTCTGACAGTTACAAGTGCCCCGGCCCCGCAATAACGGATTCGCTCTCGACCGTTTCCCACGGAAACGCCAAGAGAGCGGAGAGCGGACGGGAAAAAATACTGAAAAATAATAAATAGAAAAACGGCAATTCCTCTCGAATTGAATAATGGGTCGGATTACATCGAATCACGGGAACAGAAAAAAAGAGAAAAATTATACCCCTTTGGGACAAACCGTATGGTGGTGAAGAGAAGCGAAGTGTTATGGAAACAAATGACCCCGGGGCCCTTGCGGCTCGGCGAAAAAGGTTTACAGGAGCCGACTATGTGGACACTCGTCCTGGGAAACGGTTTTTTCTGGATTGCTCTCAGTGTTGTTAACTCGTGCATTGAAAGACCGCACATGTTTCACTGTTTAATAGCTACCTTATCTGTAAGGGACATCCAGTATTCATGAATCAATCAGTGTTGAGCAGCCTTTGCGATTGCCGTGGTTAAATTTCTCATTTCTCTATAGAAAATTCTTTTTACTTGGGTGATTCCTTCAGGGATTCATAATATGTTTTAAGTCAAACAGATCTACTATCTACTGAAAATCGTCTTTGTTTTATTGATCAAACGGATCCTACTTACCTAACGGATCTCTCTATGATCAAAACTCGACAGACAAAATACGAGGAACATGTATTCTGTAAAAATTTAGTCGGTGGAGAAAGTTACGAAAGATGAACGTTGACCAGCTGTTATGAATTTATGTTGTCGACTTCTCAGGCTACCTTTGTTTTGAGTACTTACTAAGAAAGAGGAAAGTTAGTTTGAAATTAATATTGAATCTTTTTATTGAGAAGAATCTGAAGTTCTAGTTGACTTTGAGAAAAGGCGAAAACAATTTTAAAAACGCTGCAAATTCTTTCACTGAGGTTTATTATTCAATTGGCTTGCGTTCATGATTTGAATTTCTACTAAGCTTTGGAGTGTGCGTGTTTCACAGGTGATAGAGCGATTATTGAATTTCAGGAGGCACACAAATATGATCAACTGATCAATCCAAATAGGTATTTTGGTTGAGAACAGATTTACGTGTTCTATGCATATCTCCTGAAATTCAATAATCGCTCTATCCTGTGAAACAGGGACGCTCCAAAGCTTGGTAGAAATTCAAATCATGAATGCAAGCCAATTGAATAATAAACCCCAATGAAAGAATTCGCAGCGTTTTTTTATGGTTATCAAAATACTTCAACTCGTGTATCGGCTATAAACTCTTTTAGGAGTTCACTCTAGTATCCACGTTCACTGCATCACTAGGTTACTGCAATCAAAACAAGAACAATAATAAACCAAAATAACGCAAATGTTGGCAGCATAAATCGAGCCGTACATCGACAATGATTTGAGCAAAAAAAGTCCAAATTTAGGCCGCCTTGACTTTTTTTTTTAGGGATTTTACAAAACTTTGGTTTTTAGGACGGACGGAAAATTTTTATTGCAGATTTGGATTCTACACGAAAACCAACTTTGAAACGTAAACCATGAAGTTTTCAGGGGGGTTAAATTTTTTTCTTTCAAGAGCGATTACAATGGTTTATTATTGAATAATAAACCAAAAGTCGTTGTGGGTGGATAGTGAATCTAGAACCAGGTATGCACTATAGCATAAATGAACAATTTCGACAACATGGTAACGTGTACAGATTTCAAGAAGATCAGGTGGTCTGTGTTCCGAGGTTGCAAACCCCAAGTGTTACCTCCAAGCCCACTGAATTGATTAGGTAGTTAACGAGAAACACTCAGAACTAATCTTATAGAAGATAATTAGTTAAAGGACTAATTCTGATGTTGGCTCAACAAATAGATTTAGATCGGAGATTGTACTGAGAACTGGCTGGAGAGGCAAGGCGCTTCAAACAACGTGGGAGGAATCACAACTCCCCCTGTACTTACTTGGGCGCGGTCTGTGGCCAGCAACCCAACAGATACTTTTGATTCCTTCTGTAATCGTAAAATGAGATGAAGACCGTCTTTTAATAGTGATTGTGATAAATTCATAAGACCAGATGATGACAAAATGAGCAGTCGAAAGCGATTTGTGCCTTGGAATTTATGGGAGCATTTTAAGATTGAACCAAATCCTAATAAGTATTGAAGCGATGACGGTACACTCTTTAAATTTGTACAGTCTCCTTCTTATTGATAACACAGCTCCCAGTTGATAACTAGGTTCGTACCCAGTAATTATGTACGAACCAGAGAATGAACATTAAGGTGTGTTAGTAATGGATGATTCACTGGGATAAAAGATTGTAAAATTAATGTCTTAAATCAATAAATGGGAATACTACAATAATGTAAGAACGTCCATATTCATATATAAAAGCACCTACACGTCACGGAAAAACTTCTTCTGTAAAAAGGATGCTTCTGTAATCATCCTTATTATTTTATTTTCATGGACGTCAAATTCGTTCAAAAAACACAGCCTGAACCGTATAAAGCAAAAGTAACTATCGGCTTTCGACAGATGTATCGCCTACGTCAAAAGTGATCAAAATGCTTTTACTACCTTTGATACGTAAGAGACGATAGGCGTGTGTGTTGTAATCCGTAGCCCTTTGAGCCTTTACACAGGCAATTGAGGTAAAAGTTGGGACCTGAAAATAGAAAGTTATCAATTCCTGACGGTTGAAAATCTGTGAACGGTAATCTTCCCCCCAATACGCTGCCACCTTCTCACCTCACCGCCAATTCGGACTTATTTCACCCCTAACGGCACAGCCATATTTCCCATTTCCCAGGAGAACATGGAAGTGGAATCAACAAAGACGTAGAAGTGCCGCGTATCCGAAATATATTCATCCCCTCCGCGCCACACCTTCATTGCCCCCCTTTCTCGGATCTGCACTCCGTTCTCAGCCCCTTTTCAACCAATATCAGATTGAGCGAGATGTCATCGGCGGATGGAGGCAACCGGTGGGGAAAAATGATAGAAGATCGGCGTAGTCTTCGAGTGCTCTCTTTTATATACGTAGATAACGAGTAGGGATCTTTATCATTTTATCCGACATCCTCGTCTTTGGTAACAGGTCCCATGGTGCAGGATTTGACGAGGGGTATGGGAGAACGGTATTGAAACCTGATTTATTAGTTTACGATATACGCAGAAAGCTGATTCAAGTGAATTGAGATTGCAGAGAGGAAATCTATTGGATCGATGACTTGAAGCAAAAAACAACGCGTCTTTACTAAGTTGAAAACAGCCATTCAGCAAACTGATCTTTTTTGCCTCCGCAAACTCACGCCACTCACTATGATTGAAAATCCCCGTCAGGTTAATGTGGCTTCTACGTTTCCAAGGCCAAGTATCTAATTTTATAACGATGCAATGGAAGATAATTTCAATAAAAAAGGGACAGTGCACATCCTTTCAAGTACCAAGCCGAACTGGTCGCTACGCTCTTTCATTTTGTTATTAATAAAAAGAAAAATAAAGTTGGTGAATTCCTATGAGATCGAACCTGAGGAAGCGGCTAATGATTAAGTTGGCGAAATGTCCCCTTTCCTAGTTGACCCTCCCCTTTTTGATCTTCCTGTTCCGTTGTCTCAAGAGAGTGCTGAAGCGTACTCTTTTCCGCAACATTTCTTAGAAAGGGCTGTCAATACGGAGCAACAATGGTCGATAATCATTTCAATGGCATCCCTTCTGGCAGAAGTATGAAATTTTAATTATGTTACGGTCAAGAGATTTATCATCGCGTATCTCATTTAAATGAATATTATATAAGTACAATGCGTACAATTTTGTTTTCAACTGCTGTGCTTCGCATTGAACTTTGACTTAGAGTTTTTGGCACCGATAGGAGCGGTAAAGATCTTGTAAAATACTTTGATAGTTCAGTATGCACTCACCTTGACTAATGTCAATCTTCAAGTCCGACCTCCAAGTTTCACTAAGTTGACAAAAATTAAGAGTTTCTCAAAAGAAACATAGATGAACCAGGGCTTAAATTGAAATTTGTTTCTTAGCTATAGTACTTCTCCAAGGTCTTTAGATGGTGACTTTATTTGATATTCGGCTAATTAGCGAAAAGATTAATTTTGTTAAAAATAAAAGATGTTCATAAAAGAGAATTACTTAATGTAATTGCTGCACACATATTCATACAAGTTGTTTTAAGTTGAAAGTAGCACTTTCTTGAACCTGAAATTAAATGTTTCTGCCCTGAATGTCTTTCACATTCTCGCTTTTAAGCACTTCTTTGTGTTTTGGGTAAATATTTAGTTCAACAGGCTTGAAATATTAAATCGGTGTTGAATGAGTGATGATTCACAATTGTTGTATAATCTTACGTAAGCCCGCATCTGGTATTTATAGATACCAACTGTATTCATGAATAACTCAATGCGCTCACTGAAAAAGACATTTTTCGATTCAGACCTTTCACTTTCTATTTTTACTGTGTATATATATTTTTTTAAAAAATCCCAGAGAGCTGTTCTAGCACTTTGATGGACGCCTGTCCATGTTATCCCACTTTCCAACTGAAGGCAGCTTTCCTCCCACTCCCTTCCCTCAGTTCAAAAACGGGAAAAAAAGGAAATCGCGGGATCGAAGCGAAAGAGAAAAAAAAGTGAAACGTAGAAAAAGTCCTATCGGGAAAAGCTCTGCTCGCTTCTCTACCTTTTCCGAAGCCGAATGTATTAACGAGAGGTGTTTTCGGCGGTGGCTTAAGCTTAGGAGGATTTCCCGTCTCGTCCTGTTTCTTCCCTCCCCTAAATTTTCCGCCCACCCCTCCACCAGGAACTACCCCTCTTCACCAACACTCTGGAATCCCACCAGATAAGACCAACCCCATTAACTGGAGGCTTGGTTTGCACTGCGATTTCCATATTGATGCCGCGAGCCTCCTTATCCCTATTCTCCTTCATTCAATCAGATTCTGAAGGGCTGTTCCTTCCTCCGGGCTTCAGAGAGCTCTCAGAGCATCTGGATAGCTCGTCTTGAATGGCGGCGGGTGAGAGGGTTGATTACAACTGTCAAAGTCCGTTTTATGACGATCTCGAGTGAGAAATGAGGGTTTTGTGCAGTGTGATCCTCCATAACAGTTTTCCATTGTTTGGATAAACAGCTGTCATTCATGGAGAGAACAGTAGAATCCATTAAAGTGCTACAAGCAAAAGTACTTTGGACTTGGAGTCGAGATGGTATAATAATACAAGTACATTCTAAGTCGTATTATCAAAGGCATGTGATTAAACAATATGAGATAAATTTAACGGTCAAGAAAGCCTAAAGCAATAGAATCTATGAGTCCTCAGCTCACGTCACACTGAGGTGCCACACAGTCTAAGTAGATAGAAGAATAATGCAATTAAAATCGAAAAAAGAAAGGAGTCAACCATTTCTGATTTGTTTTAAATCATTCCGGTTATATCTTGTGTGGAGAGGATCATAATTCGTCCTGTTGTCACAGAACTAGGAATGGCAATGCTAGGGAGTGAAATCCCGATTCACTGCCAATCGCAACACACAAACACTGCACGAAAGCCACATTCAGTTAATGATAGTGTTATCAAAGCCATAAATATAGTAAAAAGATAATCTTTTATAAAAATACTATGTTTCAGAATGTGATTCGCAGAATATTTGAATTTACTGTATTTAGGTCTGAGGAAATAAAAAATTGAAGTGATGCCAGAAAGAGTATTTATGGTGGAATGCCATTCCTGGATCTATACAGTCTGAGTGATTCATGGTCATAAATACGAATCATTGACTTTGTTGTGAATAACAGTAAGCTCTTGAATTCATCCTTGGACAATTACTGTAGGTTCTGTAAGATTTTGGAGAAAACTGCTTGCCTTGGAACGCCGCCCTCGGATTTGTAGAATTGGACTGAACCCTCACATAGGTTGACTCAGTTAAAGGCATTTTTAAGGGCATTTACTTCATTCCATAAACCCAAAGGGAACTAATACAGCCTACCAACTGGTTACTGAAGACAGCAGGTTTATGGTTTCCAAATGAACATACATCGTCAAAAATCAACCGATCATACTGGCAGACCCTTTTTGGTTTTTGTGGGCGATTGTTGTAGTTGTTCTTGAAAAATATTGATAATGAGAGTAAAACGTCGAGTTGTAACGAAGTATGGTTATTAGCTGTTATCTACCAAAGTAACTGAGTAGTTATAACAATACCTGAAGCTATGTAGGAACAGCTAAACCATCTAACTGGGCGTATTTGGAGCTGTAGGAATATGTGTTGGGAGCACCACGGGGTGAACCAATAATTCCTTCAACAAATGGAATGTGAGCCAATATTTAAAGATTCTTATATTGAAGAAGAACGTGTACTAATGAAGATAAGATGGGGTATAATATGCACATTTTTTTAGTGCTGCATACCACAATCCTACCCGCCAAACCAAGCAGTGCGGCCCTGCTGTTCGAGCGACACCAAACTCGGGGTCTCCTGCGGTTCCCAAGATATGCCTTTAAGTTACGCCTTGGGGAGCTCGAGGTTTTGCCTTCCTTAAGAACGAGGCACAGCGGTGTGGTGGATGGAAGCGGTGGGAAGGTTTTGCCGTCCTTGTCAGGCCTCCACCCTTTCTCATCACATCTCCTTTCTCTCTCCTCCTCTCCTTTCTTCATCGGCCTCCTTTCCCCTCTGTCTCACTTCTGCCGCCCCCTGAAATGGTAATTAGTTTGGTTGTCGGTTAGTTAGTTTCTCTTCACAATGGGGGAGCCTAATCGGGCGGAATCGTACTGCTAGGGTCGCCTGGCACTGGATGCTGCAGTCAACGAATCTTTTCAACTTGCTCAACCGCGTTAGAATACTCGTTTCCCTTTGACGATTCCAACTGGACGTTGATGTATTCCTAGTAAAAGAAAGAAGAGGATGAAGAAGAAAAAAGTTTATTGACAAAATAAACCATGTAAGAGATTCCTTCTTCATAACAAAACAAAACACTACCGACATGGTTTTTCAAGCCGTCTGTCGGAGGCGTCAACAGGTAAAACTAAAAACTACTATAAAAAACAAGATACTTACAATAAAATGAAAAGAAATGAAAAAAAATTGTTTTCTGATCATCATTTCTATTTTTGCCAGGAAAAGGGTTAATAAACCTGGAGTATCCTCATTCCATGGGATTGAAGGCGCTAGAGCTACAGTACCATCACGACCGGAAGGTCGTGCGGGTACTGTATAACCTTCGCGCCGTCCGACTGCTGTTCAAACGACAATCATGAGGATTTGCTGTTTCGAAAACAGGTTTTTCTCAGGTTCTCGAGGTCGAGCTAGTGGAGCGGTCAAAGTTGGTTTATTTGATTCTTTGAAGAGTTGTCTTTCAATTACAAATTTACGCCTGGTGTTACTTCGACATTTTCCATACCTTGATATATGAATACCTCAGTCAATTGATTTCATTCTTTAAGATAGACAGGAACTGATGACTAGCCCCAGACTAAAGCGGTGGTTTGTTGGACACTCCAACACTTGTTCGAAATAGTGGGATTTTAAAATGCCCACTTTTCTCTCCTAATTGACTTACGTCGAATTTGTCCATATCCGTATACAGACCGTGTATCTGAGAACTAAACACTGATACTCCACCCGTGAATCAGATCGTGCAAAAAACAATGATAGAATTTAGGCTTGGAACCCAATACAAACTAAAAAAAAAATTTGTGTTTTTAGAGCCAAGTTCCATCATCTCCGGTTCAATAGTTATGGAAAAGGAACTTTGATAAATACTCGATTTGTTTGATCGTGCGCAACCCGTTGAGTAAGCACGCTTAAATTCTTCCATGATGTTGACAAATGCTTGCCTACGAGTCTGCAACACATTGGGACATTTTCATGTTCGTTTTCTTATTTTATTTATTACTAGGCAGATCTCACCCACTGTTCAAAATCAGTCGTGCATCGGGCAAAAATAGGATTACGCATTTTTTCAACAAAAAAAAATTATTACATCTGGAATCTGAGGGAAACTCTCTTCCACAAACGGCCAATCATACAAATTTTAGATCAATTAAACCGGCCATAAGAGAAACCGCCCACCGGTGGGTACTTAATTGAATTACTGATCGTTTTGAAGAGGAAGCAGTACGGAAATGGTTGAAACTAATAAAGCAAAACAAAATGTCTTATTATTTGGTATCGCGTGAGCAAGTTCTCGTGACGATTTTTCAGTTTATTGGTACTACTATTTCAAGGGCTGTTGTTACCAACTTTGTTTATTGGTATTGCGTGAGCAAGTTTTCGTGACAATTTTCCAGTTTATGTGCCAAAGCAGAGACATAAAAATGTCAAAAATTAAACTCGTGGACCAACGCACTGCGATATCGACAGGCTATTTAACTGAAAGCGACCAGTTGAGGCAATCCACCACCATCCAGCAAAGCCACAGCCTCATTCCGAGAAAGCACGGGTTATTAAGCAACCTCAATTCTAAACTCTGAAAGTGCTGGGCAAGTAAAGAGAAAATGGTGCACGTCTTATGTCTCATGACTATTGTACAGTGCACACTCGTCATTACGGTCAGTAGCATACGGCTTTGCATTGAGGTACAACAATTTTTCCTTCAGCTTGAAGATCCACCTCCCCTGTACTCGTAGTATTGATAACCAGTTTACGATGTTGGTAAAAAATATGAAATTGGAAGTAAAAAGAACACATTTCTTTTAAATTTGTAAACATCACTATGTGAATGAAAATATTTAGACATGTAGCAATATACCAACACCAACAGGGTTTTTTATTGCTTCACACCATGTGACTTGCACCAACTCCAAAAGGTAATTATGGCGAGTTCAATAATCGGGAATGCTACAATAATAATAACTAATAATAGGTACTAATAATAGATAACTAACCGTATCGATTACTTTCCCGGGAGGCTCCTTAAAAAAAGGGGGGGGGGGGGGCGGATAGATTATAAAAAATCTCGATTGAAGGTGGAGATATGTTCAAAATAAGAATCTATGTTTAACAGTAGAACAAATAAGACAAGAAAAACAATGCCCCGGAAATCTTATTTTATTTCTGCATTAATGTGATGCTGCAAGAGAAACGATCCTTTGACCACGTTTAATTTATAGGTAAGTTAATGTTAAGCCATGATTTGGAAACATTGGAAGAGATAATCACAAAAAAAGGTTAACATAACAGAAATGAGCTTCTGAGAAATTGAAGAGTAACTGGAACCCAGAGAGAGACTTCTCACCTTTCCTTCAGCGCGAATGCTTTAAGTATTAGTGTGTCGGTGAAGAAACAAAACATGCTTAGCACTTAGTTCTTGTCTCTTCCAAAGTATAACTGGAACGTGAGAAGTAATTGATCCGATTCGTCAAATGAACAACCAGCCAGTATGGTGGGCAATACAGTATTTATACTTACGTCACAGCAATAGGGACCCTCGCCATTTATAGGACGAATAGCCTATCTGATGACAAGCTGGAGTCCATGGAGGAAGAAGTGTTAAAGTACCCGTTGACTCCAAAGTAATAAAATCACCTCTTCACATGTTGGATTCCGAGGAAATGAAAAGGCTGACGCCTTAGCAAAAGAGGAAAGCAGATGGTAACGTTGGATGCTCCAACCAGCTTTGTTGCAACAAAGATTCTAGTCAATCGATCTCTGAACTACAAACTTCAAGAAACTCAACAGCTGCTCGAAAAATATAAAGTTAGGTCCGATATCTTGATGTGACTTAACGTACCTTGCAAATATTTCTCGACACATTCAGAGCCACTACTTTCCATCACTCCTTGTAGGTTCACTTTTGAAGGAGTCGCCTGCTGGATGAGCCTCACTGTTCAGACGTTGTAACGACCTCTGTACATTGTGCATCATTATCTTGGACTGGTGGCTGAAGGACATCCATCATTTTCCAACGTCACCTAATGCATGAAATTTTCATGGTTATGACGACCTGGTAGAAGTTCATTTTTGAAGCCTCAAGGCATCACAACGTTGGGGACTGCTGGAATACGTTGATCCCATTCGTGTTATGAGGAATCTGTGAGAGGCAATATTTCTTGCTTCTTTCTCTACTGGTGGGACGGAATTCAGTCAGCTCATCTATCTGTATTCTAACCTAGAGGGTACTTACGAGATAGCTCTCAAATCAGTCACATAAGAAAGAAGAAAAAAAAAACTTAGTTTAGTTTCATCAGAGTCAAGTTAGCGTTCTTATCGCTGATCTAGTATGTCCAACACGTGCGAAGTTCGGAAAGTTTGACAAAGGAAAAAAAAGCGAGGACCAAAATATCCAATTCAGCGGGAGGGGCGGATAAGGGCGAGGGGTAGAGAAAAGGAATAGGGGTGGGAGTTATTTGTCGTTCTGGCACAACTTTTTTTTTCAGCTGGGCGTACGAAGAGCCAATCACGGATCGGGGGGGGGGGGGGGAGGATTTAAGTTGGGAACGGCGAGGTAGGAGCGATAAAGAAGGAGAACCGATTCTGTCGACAGAGATAGGATTGTGAAACGAAACGTGCTAGACAAAAAGGTAGAAAGGACCATTATGCCGAAGATGCTTTCTTTCGAATAAGTGACGCGGTCTCTCCTGGGAGGCACGTCGTCCGAACAATGCAATGGAACTTTTTTTTTGAGGCTTTTAAAAATCCTTAATAAACGGACATTTAAATGGAAACTGAACGAAATTGAAGAAGGAAGGAGCTAAAAAAAAGAAACGAGTCGTCAATAACTGATTGGAGCAATGCGATTGATGTCGATAGTTCGCCCTTCCCGATTCTTGAAACTGCTATGTCCGAGCATGTAGGTACTTGAGGCATGTAAACTTCAGTGTTATCCTCCTGGTGTTGCAGGATTATCGAAGCAGCCCTAAGAACGAGCAACTAGATGACAAATGTGACGTACCTTTTTGGTTTATCATTTTCAACAATGAACGATTGTAATCGACCAAGGGGAAAAAAATTTCAACCCCCTTCAAAAGTTGTTGGTTGTTTTTTCAAGATATTTATTTAAATTCCAAAAATCAAATCAAAAACATTCGCCAATCGACCCCCTAAGCTTTTTTTGAAAACTACTTGACTCAAGTCTCTGAAATTTGGCTTAAAACCCAATATCGATCTGGAATTTGACAGTCACAACAATAAATTATAACATTCAAGGATTCAACTATAAAACAATTGAAATCTCAAAAAATTTTGATTCAAGAAACTCTTCCTGCTCTTGAGTCTACTGACGAGTAGGGAAAGGTTCTTTTTAACTTACGGGAGATGAACAAATTTTTTTCCTCCAAATCAAATCACCATTTGCGTTTTTGGTCGTTCTTAGTAACTTTTGGTTCGTGTCTGTCTCTCTATCTGTCTATTTGTGTGTATATGTGGCATTAGGATGACATCATTGGCATTTTTCGAATATTGCTTCATGCCACCTCTACGAGAATGTTAAACCCCACGCCCAAATTGGCAGATTTTAAACATTGGTCAAGTTTCTTCCGTGGTTATCAGTGATTGTATCAGCCAAATCCCCCAACCCCTCCGCCCCTCCCAATTTCTCCCACAAAATGCTGGCTACCGTTCCTACCTGTTGTCGGTGAAAATATTGTGATTGATATCCGGCTTATATTTCTACCAACTCAGGTAGTCAAGTTGAAAAAGGAAATCCGAGCGCGAGAAAAAAATACATTCAAAAGAGTATCAGAGCCCCTTTGTTGTTCTCGCTATCATCCCACTAGTCTACTTCCACCGTTATTTCCCTATACACGGCTGTTAGTTTTACTACGCCCGACCAGCTTCGAGTACCCGTAAGTCCTTTCAGACGTATTGAGCCAGCTATTCGTTTCGACTTTTATTCGTTTCTGTTCCTAACTGGTTTTTCATTTACCACAACAAACTAAAGATCTTTTATTCTTCATTTTTCTATCTCCTTCTTTCTTCAAGCGGAATACGCGGAAATGAAAATTTTTACTCTAGCTTACTGGTATCTTCAAGTTTACGTAATTTTCAAGTCCAACGGATTATCATTAAAATGAAAATTTATTATAACGTCAATGTTTTATTGAGATGGAGATATTTCAAATTTTGTCCCAACACCAAAAATTGTATCTCACATATTTTTGATGAAATACCACGATTGTCCACAATTTGAACACATTCCTTAGTCCTCTTTATCGAAGGATGCAGTTAGTTGTAAAGTCTAATAGAGTCTTGACTTGTGAGGATTAAAGAGATGTAATTTATGTGAATTTTTTCTTAGGCGGATTCATCCATCAAGAACAGAACTCTACATTTGTTAACAACATCCAAAATCTAAGGGGAAGAATTTTGAGAGAAACCCCTTCAACAGCAACTAGTCTCAAAAATCTGGTTTTTAGTTTAAACTTATTTTCATATCAACTTTGCGGAACACTATCTCCGGAACCACTCATCCAACTTTGAGTAAACTTCGCACCCTTCATCATGAAACTGTGCAAAATCAACCGTGCGTACCATTTTGTGACAGCGTTAGCAGAAGATGGGTAGTCGGTTAGGGAACATTTTGAAAAAATCGGTCTTTTTTCGCAATATTTATGAATTTCTAGGAGACCCCCCATGTATTTTTTTGTGATCTCCTATGCACGAGGTCTTTCCTATGATGTTAGTAACACGCAATAAAATTTTCATCATGATAGCTTGAGTGGTTTAGGAAAAAACGTTCCTTTCACGTCAAAAAGGGTGACTTTTCAGGAGAGCAGTTTTTTCTAAAACTGACATCTAACGATCTAGGATTCAACTGAACTATTCCCGAAAACGATCTTACACCGATTCTTTCATGTAAACAGCGTTTATTGGACTCTTGAAAATGAAGTGGAAGAAGAATATTGCTGATATGATAAAAGTAGTTATTATCCGATATTGTTTTCATGTTGGGTTGTCACTGTTACCAGCTGTTCGTTTGTTTGTGTTCTGAGTCGTGAACGGATTTTTCTTGTGAATTTGTTGACTGAGTGAAGTTGTTTTCAACATGGGAAGGCCAAAGAGACTTTTCAAGAAGAAAACGACGAGTCCCCCCAGGTCGTTGGCATCAACTTGTGAATATTTGTCACGTCGAAATCTTTTGATCTCTCGGTATTAATACAGGAGAACTGTGCCTTGCAATTTTAAAAAACTTCTAAAACAAGCAGAAATATCCGCAACAGAAATACAAAACAGGCTCGATTGAAAAAAAAAAGTGAAGTAAGAAAGAAACTTGAAGAAGACTTTGAGAAGAGCGAAGGCTGCCCCTCTACACGCCAGGCGGTTACTAAAACACATGTGTAACAAAATTTAATTTTGAACGACTAAAAGTTGATTAAAAATTCTAATATTTCGGGTTCTGATGCCTAATATAGTCTGTTATTATAAAATGTGTTTATCTCAAAACTGATTTTTTTTTCACCAAAAATTTTTGTTTACCCCTTAATTAGTTATGGCTAAACCCCTGAGAGAAGGAGCAAGAGCTATGTACGAAGCCATGGAGGCAATTTTGAAAATATGTACCAAGTACGTGAGATGTGACAACACCCACCCTCGTCATCAAGTTTTTCTGTTGTAAAGTTTCGTTTTCACCTCATTATTTACTTTCCATTTTTGCTAATTTAAAAGAGGATTTTGTTGTTTAAAAGAAGAAATTTTGATTGGTATTATACGAATCAACCGACCACACTTTTCGTACATTTGTTTTGTGATATCCATTATTTTCAGTACTGCAATTCAATAAAACGACCCCAGACTTACAACGAGAATTAAATTTTGCCAAGACATCATTTTCAATCTGAATCATACCACTACATCGGCGAACAGAAGAAAATTGTTAATCCCTTAGTTAATGAGGTACTCGTAGTTTTATAAGTGCATACTGTTTTTTCGTATTAAAACTTGAATTTCACGATGAAATCTACAAGAAATCGCTAAGTTGACCATACCATTGGAAAACTGATTAAATTTTCCAGTTTTTTCTGAAATTTGGCAGCTTCCAGTATGTTTTTTGGGAATAGAGTTAACGTTCAACTATTTTCAAAAACTTGATTTTTTATTAATTTCCAGCGTTTGAGCTGTTATTACGGTTCTTAGAAGTTCGTTTTTATTTATGAACATGGTCAAAAGTTGAAAAAAGTTGTTATAAAGAGAAAGAACTTGGAAAAACGTAGTTTTCCCTTTAAGAACAAAAAAACTGTAAACATTATATATTGGGAACGGATTAAGAAAAAAAATTTTGTTCGCTCCACTTCACATGTACTTTCATAAAATTTTTGTTCCACACTCGGTCGAATTCGCCCTGTATAACTTAGCGCTCGAGCAAACATAAAGTCACTCAAGCATTCCTTTAATCGTCCTTCAACCGTTCAAGAAGTTAGGCTCGAAAATAATGTATATGTGTTGTCCCGTATTTGAGAATAAAATACGGCTTTTAAAGGGAAGATAATTGGTGTACTGTTCGCACCCCATTCGGGCAATTTAATTCGGGAATTGGACGCCGAGGCGTCTCAAGGGCCCATGATTTTAGTCCCACCAAGGAAAGCCAGAGACGAGCACAAAATCGCTGGTTTTTAACCGGAAAGATCTCGGGTAGAATTTAAGTATGCACCTTTTTTAGAAATGTAACTAATATATTTAACTACTTTTTTTCGAGAGCATTTATAGGTATCTGAAGCGCCGTTCTTCATATTATTCGTTAAATTGCTTCCTTTCGTTTTGGTATTCTGCATTTGTAATGTTGCCCGCCTTTGTTATATTGTTACCTTAAAAAAATACAGAATAAATAATGCTGTAAATAATCAACTGTAGACCAGTGATTTGTCTAAAAGGGCTATAATAACCTTACGAGTTAAACCCTTCATTAGTAATTGTCAAGTTTTTATTTAATTAATTTACATCCACACATGTTAGGGATACTTCGCCTTTCATAACGTGCTATAGATTTTGTATAACAATCTTGTCTTAATCGGTGAGTGTCCTAATGGGTTTACTACGTACAAGTTTATTTTATCTGCTTTTAACAAAAATTTATTGTTCGTTTATTAATTTGCAATGTGCTTTAACTTTGCTCAGAAACCATTTCATTTTTTTTCAGAGAGTAGTAAAATAATGATGAAATAAATTCATAAACGTTATTATCTAAACCGCATGGTTTAGGAACTTTTTATTCATTGGATTACACCGAGCGAAGAATTATACACATCGTTTGTTACGTACTGAATAAATGAGAGATTTAATTAAACTTTGATGCGGCAGAAACGTGCTGACCGTTACGGCACGAAGAAACTCTTTTGGAGACACGAGAGAAAATATGTACGAAGAGAGATTCTGGGTTTTGGAGCTTATAAAGAGAACCCTCCCCTTCGGAGTTTTCCCCCAGTTTTTTTTTTTTTTTTTTTTTTTTTGAAATTACGGCCGAAAGAACGCTTGAACGAATCGAGAGAAAAAAAAGTTTAAACGAGTTGAAGGTTTTCAGTATTTACTTTCTCAAAGTCTCATGGCGTGGTGGAAAGTTACTTAGTCGGTATAAACGAATTCCTAGAACTTACTAAAAACATAGTTCTTTGGGTAACAACTCATGCTGATTACGTATTCCGACGAAATAGCAAGAGTAATGAGTGTAATAATATTACACATGAGCAAATTATGCTCATGGAATCAACCATAGATGGTTGTACAGAAAGTCACAATTCAATACGTCACAATTTAATACATGTGATGGATATGGTTAGTTGGCCCCTTACCGATTTTAGAATCCGTCTCCTGGGAGATGAATCCTTGGGGTCATTCTCGGAGCGTGGTGGAGCATTATCAATGCATCCAGCTCATTGGAAGGGGCAACTACACCATTCCATCACCTCACATACTCGACACGTAAACACTTGACAGATCAAGAATGGAAACTTGAAGTATGTTCATCAACGTCGGCTTTTATACAACATAAATTATGACTGAGGCTAACGTACAATGACTAGAACTAAAAATCTATTCCACAACCGAAAGATATGATTCTCCTGGAATAATGTTGCTAAGCATGAATTTCGCGGTGGATGATATTTTTAAAAGACCTATCCCTCATTATGTTGACTGTTTTTATTTCTTAATGTAGTTGCCTAACACTGTAAGGGTGCCATAACCACCCCTAATGATCTCAGTTGATTAATTTAAAATTACTCTATCGAATCCCATTTTGTCATCATCCCCAAGTTAATTGGACGATATAGCTTTTCCAATTATTGTACCATCGGGGGACACTGATACTTAATCAACAAACTACGATTCTAAATGGTTGAATGGTGAGTAGAACCTGATAATGAAAAAAATGGATTCTAATCCATGTTTGTGTAGAAAACCATTCTATTTAAAAATCCAATATCAAGGTATACCTACGTGATACCAACTTTATGCGAACGGCTAACGGTCAGGTGATTTAATCAAAATCGGCTGTTTGTTTGGGAGCTAAGCCTTTGTCGAACAATTATAATTGATCCATGTGCACTAAACGTTACCCGACGATAATTTTACTTATGGTTGATTAATTTACCGAAACCTGTTCACATTAGAGTTTCAAAGAATTGGTTTCATAGAGTTCTGAAAGTGATTTTCATATTTGTTTGCCTAACCTCACAGATGATATCTGTTGAGACATTTCTCACTTCTCTGGCTTTTCATTGTCCTCGCTTTTATAACAAACAAGATGGAGCCCCTTCAAATGATTGAGGCGGCTAACATGCCACACCCAGAAAATACCCTTACAGGAAGAGCAGTTTCAAGAAACGGGGTGGGGAAGCTATCGACATTCATGATACTTTTATGTACATTGATTTCATGGATGGAAGTGAAGTGAACCACCCCACCAAAGTCGTCTCTTAGTTTCATGAACAAGATCAAATGGGGGATAGGCGATTTCGAGAAACTGAAGGACGTTCAGTATCTGCACCAGAGGGAGGGACAGTAGACTGACGGAGAAATAAGGGAAAGGGTAGTAAAAAATAAATGCCGGAGAAGAGCAACGCGGGGCCGCCGCTTTTTTTTACCTCATTGTGGGGGTGACTTTGTGGTTTGAATATACCTCGTGACAAGATAGAAGTTATGGCGGGTTTGAGGGGCGCGTTCCCGAGGGGTGGCCTTCACCGCTCGGTTTTTTTCCTGCGGGGTTCGCGAGGCCTTGCGATGAAATATTCCCCGGGTCAGGGCAAGAAAAAGAACGGGAAAAAAGGGATAGAAGACGGCAGGGCGGAGGAAATCGAAAAGAATGCATGCAAATGCAGGGCCTTATGTGTATCTTATTCTGATATGTTGTTTTCTAGGTCGAATCTCACTTCCACACTCCAATATTAACATTTTGATCTTAATGGAAACACTGTTTACTTCATCGCTGTTTTTGAAAATATCCGTCTGTTTTAAACACATAAATTTTGAGGTTCGTCACAGGAATATGAAGAAACGTTGAAAAGTGGTGAGTAATTGTTGTTTCCCCCACCGCTCGACTTGATGATCCAACGTTTTCCTGATTTGTGAAAATTTGATATCTATAAATGATGCTTTTTCCATTAAAGTGCTAGAAAATCTAGTAGGAATATTGATAAGAGGCGTGACGCCATTTCCCTCCATTATAATCAAATATATCGAGCTTGTTTCATTTTCCTCAGATTTGAAGATCTTTAAATCGCCCACCAAGGAAGAGTTCATATAGTTTTTTTGGTTTAAAACAATTTATAAAGTTCAGATAACCTCTATGAACGTACACAATCCAACTAAAACTTGTTTAATTAACAGGTAAGTGGGTGATCTAAAATTTATTTTCTGGTTCTCTATTAATTCTAAATTATCTCTTACATTTACCACAGAGGTGCTGTTTTGATTTATAAAATTATACCCAACTTATTTGAACATAACATGTCAGAATGTTTAAATGTTTCGGTGCGAAAAATCCAGTCTCTTTCAAATATAATTCTGTTTAAATAAGCTATCAAGCCATTGTAATTTTTGTTCGAACTTCCTGTTTTAATGTCTTCAACGTGCCTTGCTTGAATGCACGTATTCCTAATTAACAAAAACTCGTTTAAACCAATTAATAACGCATCTATCAATATGAATATCATTAACTTAATTATCCATTCAATATAAAAATCGATTTTGGTTACAACTAGAGAAAATGTTCAAACTCAAGTTCGGAGGCCCTGGATCATCTTCAGTGAATCCCATAAACGAATAACCAAAACTATCTTCAAATACATCCCACATACCTCGTAAACGTTTACTTTTTCATCACCGTACTGCTACATCAAGCGAAACTGCTTTCTTTCAACAGTGATATACTTAATCACTTTGTTGATTCCATCCTCCATTTATGAATCTCAGATCACATCTACCGAATAATTTTGTTCTTATGATTTCTATCATAGCGTAGACCTTTACATCTATTCGCGAGATAGCTCTTTTTGGGCTCATTCCGGTCACATATCCCATATTTGTCGCCCCAACTCCATAAAACGGATGACTTTCCAGTTCTTGTTTGAATTCACGACTTCTAGTTAAGTCTGACTATCCAGGTGAGTTCCTTAGGAACAAAGGCGGAAGCAAAATCCACTTCAACACCTCCACTTCGACTCTACACAAGCTTTTTCCAATGATCCAGATGAACGATTGGGCGGTGTACCACATGTGAGAATGGACGTATTGAAGTTTCATACAGACGCAAATTTGCTGATCTTGATATTATAATTTTTTAGGCTGTTGAATGAGTCCGAAATGTTATCTAGGTACCTAAATTGAGCGTTGCATTTCCCTATTCTATTGTAGTGTGATTTGTCACAAGAGATGCCAGTTAGACAAATCGATCCAAAATTTCGAATGGCTGTAATTTGATACGATTGCTTTCAGATGCTTTTCTACAACATTTATAACTCTGATCAATACTAAATTTATCTTCTGTGATAAATTAAACTAGGAAAACTCAATTTAAAAATTGTTTGTACTTAATGTATAAGGAGGCACTCTCATCGAAAATAGTTAAAGGTATGGAGGTTTCTAGCCAAATTATGCTTATTCCAAATGGAATGAAGGGCTGAAGAATGCCGTTGTTGAAAGAAGCCGAGATTACGATGGACCCGGGGGGGGGGGACCTCGGAATACGCCGATCAACCAAGCTTGGCTAATGTTTTCTAGATCGAATCTAGCACAAATACTACACTTGATTCAACAAAATTTTGATCTTTATGCATTCCATTAGGAGAGGATTAAGGGAGACACACTGCGATTCGTCATTACAACGCAATACATCCCTCCTCATTGCTGCCTTTATTTTTCGTGAGAAACAGAATTGGCTAAATGACTTTAAAACGATCAGATGGTACATTTAGATCATATAAAGTCTTTTTGTATGAGGAAGCTACAGGACAACCTGTTTTTGAATGTTTTGTGCTATTTTTTTTTTCAAAGGCACTCTATTTGGTGTTTATAGAAAAACTTCTCTATACCGTTAATTTATCCCGAAACCTTGCTGTTAACGATCTTAATTACTCCATATCTCTCCCCTTATTTAATTTCTTTGCATTCCCTAACAGATCTTATTCTGAATATTTATTAAAAATGAATAACGTTCGAGAATAAAGTCTGTGACAAGATAGAATCTCTGACCGATTCTAGGAGCGCCCGGTGGAGGGCTCCATCCCTAGATTTTTCCCTCTTGTTTCTAGTAGGACACAATGAATTAATCCTTGGTCAAGGAAGAGAAATGAAAAAATAAAAATAACAGAAGACGACGGAAACGAAAGAAATCGAGATAAATGCCTGCACTCGTGAGGCGGTACGTGCACGTTATTCTTGTTTATAATTTACAGCAAAGAACGTAACTCTGGTTTTACCACCGCAAGGGGCTGCTAACGAATTTAACAGGAAGCAGTTCTCGCAAACCAACTATTCTATTATTGAAATGAGTGAGCGGATGTAATACAGTACATATGTAATACGTAAGTGTATGTTAGATATGTGCGAAAGCCAGCTCTATTCAGGTATTTATTTATTTTGTCCTCAAATCAGGTGCACATTTAGCCTGGATTTGGAAATATTACAAAGTTGTGTAATGGTTGAACGAGACTCTCTATGTCTAAAAACGATGTTGATGCAACCATATCTGCCATTGCTTTGGCGTCACCACCCCTCTAAAGTCATATAAAAGTCCTAAAGAGGTGTTACTCATTTCTGTGTGTACCGGTAAATAGCATAGAACTAAATAACAAGTCCAGCGCGACCAACGTACATTAATCACTGATCCTCTTCTTGAAGGAGATTGATATTTGTTTGGGCGTGTATATCCTTTTTCAGAAATGGGTTTTCCTTCAGCCTGCAAGCAGACAGGACAAGTGGAGGAATTGTAAGGCTCAGCATTCGGGAGACCAGGGTCGAAAATGTCGTTGCAAGGTACCTGCTCTAACGCACAGCAGGTCGATTCTAACTTTCTGGCTGATTGTACCAGCGAGGAAGCTGGTACCTGAGTTTGTAATAAAACTCACATATCGAGACAAATAACCAGGATTTAAGTCCCTGATGAGGCAGTTTCTACCCCTGCCATCCTCGGGGGTTCCCATCTGCCAGGATGTGCTCAACCACTGGCACCACGAATCCGACTTTAGCAGGAGGTCCAGGCGGTTGAATTGTGGTGGTTTAGCCAGGGGCGTCCCCAACCAACACCAGTTTTGAGATGGGAGATTGCAGTGCTATTGAATGCAGATACAACCAGAGCTTGGTCTCTGATGAACTCGATATTCCAAACCTTTGGGCCAAAGAAAGATTTATTCAGGTGAAGAATTCAGCAGTTGGTATTGTCAGTTCATTCAATTCCATTGACGAAACTCACAATTCCAGCAATTCAGGTTATCGAACACGTAGTTCTTACTGACCAATGGTGATCAATTACTGGAGGGTGATTGAACATGAACCCAGTGTATGTCTACTAACTTAGTTCACTTAGTACGACGAATGTAATTATTTAGCCGCAGCGTGCTACCACGCATCCTTTGGTACTCAGGATGGCTAATATTTCCGGGTTGCCTCAATTCAGATCAACTGGTAGTATCACTCTAAATGAAGTGAAACCCCATTTCTATGTTCAAACTCTGACCTATGACTGATTGGTATGATGGAATGACGACTCAGGTACCTACTAAACTCTACCCGTTAGTAGCAAGCCGACACGTTACGATACATTAACCGATAAGAGGTTTTCAGTGGTTTCAAATGTTTCTAACTACGTATATATCTGAAGCGACAAGAGAGGCATCGAACGTGAACCGAGATTCAGGAAACACCTTTTTCTCTCTATGGGGCTCCGGTGAGGAGGCCACTGAGCCATTCCAGGGGTTCTCTACTTGGGAAAACGGGGGAACAACTGACTCATCAATCACCCATCACCAGCACTGGCCATTTGGAGAGGCCGACCTTGCTTCCTCCACCCCACTTCATCTGCCCCTTTATGCTTCCACATCTCTCCACCAACTCCTGCTTCAACCTCTTTCTGGCCCTCGACCACGTTTTACCTCCCGCTTACATAATTCGCTTTTCAAAAAGGACAGGCGTCGCACCATTTTCTTCTCGTGCAGAGCAGTACTGTTTTAACTGTGCTGACTGGTTGAATGGAAGAACAGTCGGGATTACCAGGTTCAAAACAAAAACTACAACATTTAAGAAGTTGATCTTTTCGAAAGATTCGAGCCGTTCTTTCTTTGTTTTGTTAACATTTAGTTTTATTTCTTAAAAATATTTTAGCCCATTCAATTTTCACTGTAAGGGGGGGTGAATGGAGGCGATAATAGTGATAAATAATTATTTTTTTAATATTTTAATTTGCATTTATTGGTCATTTTAAAATTTTTCGTCCCCTTTTTGTTCGATTAAGAATTCAGTAGTTCTAAAAAATATTTATTAGTGTTTATCAGAGTGATCATTCAAAACCGGACTTATTGACGTCCTTGTGATTCATGCCAATTCATTACCAATATGTTTTAATCTATAGATTGATCTTATTGATTGGGTAGACGAAGTAGAGAATAATTCAAAGTAATCATCATAATATGGTAGATATTATCTACTAAATAAGGGATACTATTTAAATGGGACTAGAACTTTTAGAACATTTTTATTTTTGAGCTTTCTTAAAAAAGTTTATTCCTAATTATTAGTTTGCTGCTGGAATGGAAATTGGATCATAAAATGGGTCAATATTGATTGACACCCTCCCCTCCCACTCCCCATCGTCGTAAAAAAACATGCTCATGCATTTTGTACTGTGACTACAAAAGTCACAAAATAGTCCTTAGACTATTCACAAAATTTGAATACTTTACTTACATCCAATGAAGAGTTAATTCCTTTCAGTCACCCTCACAGGAACTTACCTAAAACAAAAGATCAAGATTTTATACTGAGGATATTGTAATATAATACATGATAGTTATGAACTACTTCTGTTTGTTGTCAAATAATGTCACAGTGCCAAATTTCTTAGTTGAAATTTCTCTCATGATTATTTTCCAAACTTAACAGTTTTATGCAATGACTAAATTGCATTATAGCACTCAATCGTTTACAAGAACACGGTTAACACGAATCATCTGTGAACACGGACCATCTCCCGATCTCGAGGATTTCCTATACTTCACGGATTTTCTTGTTTCCCTCGGTTAACACGTCTTTGTAGATCAACATGGAATTTGAACAAAATACTAATGGCCCTGAGCCAATGACACCGATTAGTACGTACGTAGCTCTAGGGTCAGAAGAAAAGGCAAGAGCGATGATGATGTGGAATCACTTGCCGTATTCTGATGACTGCCCATGGCGTTCCCAGAGACGGTTCAACATTGCGAGTAATAAGTTTGGTGTTGATGCTAATATGTTACAGCTAGATAATTGAACGGATATTGTAACATAGAACGATTAATTAACTGAATCAGCTTGAACGAAATTATATGAAATCATTACAGCGATGCGGCCATTTCTCGATCACATGGTGTTCATGTTAGCAAGGGAGTACTTGAGCATTACAAAACAAATTAATTTCAAGACAGCCTATACATATCTACCCATCATTTATCACCCATGATTTGAAATTTCCAGTCTTACTTCGAGCTTTCTTGATAAATGAGTATCTGTCTGCATGTGAGCGTTTGTAGTTCCCACAAATTTAATTGTGTCCACCATTCGGCATATAGAAGATGTGACGGCTCCAGTAAGATGTAAGATGTGGACATCCTTATACCTTACAAGAGCTAGGAAAGATGTACGCTGCCCACTTCCTTGGCAGTCTTTGTTCAGTCCCATTCCTACTCTTGTGGCAGTAAGATGCTGGCTTCCCCGTTGCTTTATTCGGACACCCTCGATGCCTCTATTGGGATGCTCTCAAAATCTGTATTGGGAAATGTCTATTCTAGTGGACAAATGGGAGATAGGGCATCTCGTGTAAGATGTTGGAATCCCTATGCCAGTACATTCGTTGTAACATTTTCTGTGCGTTGTGTAACAGTTTCCATGACGGTCGTGCACCAGCCATAAGATATCCACGCCAATATCATTGAAATTTTCTAATAAGTATTGGAACGAGTCAGACATCGGCACCACTAACGTTGGCTGGGAAGTTCCAAAATGCATCACAAGTGAATATTTTAATTTACAAGAACAAACAATACGTTTTGTGTTCGAAATAGATGATTTCATCCAGTAAACTTAATTGAATATCCTTTCATGAGCCCTGGAAATTTAAAAGTCAATTAATCTGAGGATTTATTGATTTCGGCCCGGTTCGGTTGACAATAGCAGAGGCTGGATGCAACTCACATTGGATTGATCCTACACAGAATTCGTGGTGTCATTAGATTAGCGGTACGTAGTGCTGAAAGGTCGACGGAGGGGAACCTATTAAAGGCCTAATAACCTTGTTATAGTTAGTTACACCTGAACACAGGGAATACAATATTGTCCGTCAGCAACCGACTTGTGTCCCGGCCCATAGTTGATTAGAGGTGAAACGGTAGTAGATATTAGACTCCTCGTAACTGATGTTTCACGTCCTCCACTTTGATCATCCGGATTGGCTCATTTCCTAAGATTAATCTCGCTAAGTCAGGATATTGAAGGAAACCCCGATCTCAATTCGGTTGAGCTTTAGAGAGATTCCCTCAGTTTAATTCCACTCTGATATTAATTCGCTGAGAACTTCCACTCATGACCGTAGCTCTTCGTGAGCAGAGTAGAAAAAAGGTCGGGAGTACAAAAAATGTAAGCTGTATTATCTACATTATTGAAGTAACTTTAACATTTTGTGTAATCTGAGATTCTTTTGGATATCCAATTTTTTCACAGACCGGTGAAGGATGTTATCCGCATGTCAACATTGAGAACTAATAACTTATGAACATTCGAGCATGGTGCGTAATAGTTATATACAAATACTAGCTGACCCGGCAAACGTTGTTTTGCCTTATTATTTCTAGTTTCTAGACAAATTCTAGTGTAGACAAAAAGTTACTTACTTATTATAAGTGTGTAAGTATGTGGTATATGCGTGCAGCGCTATGAACTATAAGAGAATATAGAAATAACAAACGCCAAACAATATTATTTTCAAGTTATTAGAGTTAATAATAATAATTTTATTATTATGAATAAAATAATAATAATTAATGGTTAATATGGATGGTTAATGGTTGGATGAGAGTTACACTGAGATATCAATATGATAATTGCATACGTTACTACTACGCTTGATAGATAAACAATAATTATGGCCGAAAACTGTGCAGGGAGTGAGAGAAGTCCTATTGCGTGAGTGAAACAGGAGACCGGCTTCAGTCTCATCCCTACTGCGGGATGATAATTAAATTACTAATATTGGTTATAAAAAAATATGGGTTGGTGATAAAAAGTAAACATTTAGGGTTGTATGTATTTTTTAATGCCACATTTTAAAAATAAAAATAAAAACGAAAAATTAAAAAAAAAGATTGGGGTGGACAACCCTTATGAGTTAGGGGTATGAAAAATAGATAGTAGCCCTACTGAATGTGCATATTAAAATTGGTAAAAATCGGTAAAGCCATTCTGGAGGAGCACGGTAACTAACATTGTGACATGAAAATCGTACACATTCGATTGGGAAAATAGTAAGAAAGGAATTGAACTTGTAACAGAACAGAAAATAATTGTTGACTAGAAAAATAATATCTCAGTTATTAAATAGGAGTAATAATATTGTAATAGTCTAGTAGTTATTACAACATATGTTCCGCGCGTTGCTTAGTTGTAACGACTAATTACAATTTCTAATTTAATTCATTCTGACGTTGTACGTAGGAAATTTCGATGATTAAAGCCTATTAATTTCTACGGCTTTTATTATTTCAAATATATCACAACATCCGACATGGCATTAGGGCAAATTCCTATTCTTCTCCAAAGTCAAAATTCTTAGTTTGTATGAGGCGACCTCGATGTATAGTCTGTTCTATTCGATGAACTGTCTCTCTGAGGCTCTTTCTTAGGCGAAAAAGGCAAGAGTAAGCCACTTTAATAGATACTATTTGCATGATAAAATTAGATTTTATATTTAGAGCCAGATCAATTAATGTTCGCTTAATAATCTGTTGGGCTTCTAAAATGAAACCTGATTGTTTGATTTGGTTTGAATATAGGCCTCGAAAATCGGGGGCAACAGACAATCAAACAAAAACACGATTTGTCAAGGAGAATGTGGTATGTGTATTTAAGTTATGTCACCTACATTATTCACGCAAAATAGCGTAAAAGGCGTAGACTGAATGATTACAAGGGTATTCAATAGAAATTAAGCTATGTTGAAGTGGGAAGGTTAAGTTGGTGGTTTTCCGATTAATCAAACAATTTCAAAGTTATTGTTTCTCTCCCTTTGCTGAAAGACATGCTCACCTACCTCAATTTTGAAAAAAAGTGGCCTACTACGTCTTTATTCCCTGATTCATTCGATTGCTACTCATATTTGTTGATAAAGGCCGCTTACAGCCCTTTTGGACCAACCGCTTTGGTGGGTGTCCTTTAGAAGATAGTGTAAGGGAAATTAATTTTCATCTAATCACTGCTTCTCCACCAACTCAAGTGTGACCAATGTTATTGACTCAAAGTGAGATCATCTATCAGAGTGAAAGAAATAATATGCATTATAACATCTATACCCCCTACAAAATATGCTGCAGAGGTAGCTTGAACTATGATTGTCCCAATATCGTCCAGGCCACGCAGTCTACAAGTTACGTATTCTATTCGCCTTCCTACCGGATAGCTTGAAAACCCTTGAATAACCAAAATTAATCCGAGGCAATTTGAGGCAATCACTATTGGTGCTTCAGAATCATTTTCTTGAAGCTCTGCTCCACGAGGTTGTTGATTTTCTCAAGGAGAAATTAATTGGGATAATTTGTTTGATTTTATGGTTTGCAGTGTGAGCCGCAAGCCCTACAAAGAGAGGAGTTCACTGAAAGTTGTCGTCCTAGCTCTTCAGGCTGATGAATGTCTAGTCCTGCTCTCGAATGATGAACACGTAATTCAAACTGGAACTCATAGGCACAAAAGAAACAGGCAGTTCCAATAGGGAGAAATTAAGAAGACAGCGGATATCTAATAAAAAGGTTCTTGATCATTCTTTCTTCTTTCGGTCTTTTGACAGTGGATTTAGAATGCTTTGAAATGGATTTTGATGCAAACATTTTTTGAAAGTTCTCATTTTAAATATTTTGGGCCGAGAACAATATTTTCATTTTCTTCGAAAATTCGCAAATACTACAGCAGTTAAAAGAATTTTTAATATGTGTTTTTTCACGTTAGGTAGCTAAGCAAACTGGATGGATTTTTTTCTGTGAATGAAGAGTAAACCAAACCGATCAAACATCGTAACATCGAAGCAAAATATCGATATTTCCACATAATCGATGTCGAGTCCCATCCCTACTACCAGCTCTGGAACGCTTCCCGGAGGACTGGATAATTGAAGCTTTCTTTTAAATGTAATAACAATTGAAGGAATGTGCCAAATTTTTCATACAGCTGAAGTCAAAAATGATGTGTTGGATGAGTGATTGTTTTAAATTGTTTCACATATTCGCAAACAGTTAGAGACCGTTACTAGTTGCTAGTGTGGGTGGAACACACATAAAGCCATTCATTAGATGTAAATCATCATAATTTATTCACAGGTTTTGACGAGTAAAAAACGAAGCATACCAAAACTCTAACTCACTTGAATAAAATCTCACCCTCCGTTTAATAAGCCCACCTCAAGTTATTCGTATATTGACGAGAGTGGTACAGAAACTTTTCCCCGAAAATCTCGCCTGATTACATCCAACAACTTATCCACCATCGCCTTATGAAGCCACTCGGCGAAACTTCTGCATGAATTTTCCAAAGCCTGGGACTTACCAGAACTGTTGACGCTAATTGTACTCCAGCACCCTCATTAATCCCATTAACTGATGACTGGAGGGATATAAATGATTCGAAAGTCTTTAACCCTTTTTCCTTTCTCTTTTTCTCTCCCACGATTTTCTCCACCTCTCCCGGGGGTAATGAAGGGTGGTTAATTTTTAGTGAGGTTTAAATTGACCTGCATCCGCCAACCTGGTTTTTCATTCTCCGCAGTTTGATCAACGCTTTCATTTAGCTCAGCCTCTCTAGAAGGATTACTGACGTCAAGACTTTCTGAGCCTTTCCGATCTGGCGCCCCTCAGTTTTGAATAAAACCCTGGACCAAGAGGGAACTGAAACACCGCTCGAGACTCTTGAATAAAATACTGATAATCCAAATAAATATTATATTATAATGCGACACCAAAGACCTCTGGTGCAGAATATGCAGCCCCATTCCTGCTGAATGATTTTGGGAAGTAAAGGAAAAGGCATCTTAAAAAATCCAAAATAACACGATTTCGAACGTTTTGCATGAATTTCGTTTTTCGCTTCAACATTTCTGTGGGTTCTTGTGTTTACCTAAATATTTGTTTTATAAAATTCTCTATGCGTACAAATTCATGCCATTACGTTTGATCAGTCGTGTTTTTGCAGATAAATCAAGTAGACGCATCATCCAGCCACGTAAGCCCTACAAAGCATATTACCATATTACCTTTCGGCACTTCTTTTCTTGGACCAATCAATGAAGCAACCATTAAAAATTCGATGTTTTCTCTCCTTCGAATACTGGCCCGATTTGAACTCGAAGGAATTTGTACCATGCAAACCCTTTCCTCTTGTACTGTACCATAGACAATCCTACTATCTAGGATATTACTCAAAACATTTGACCCCTCCTCTGATCATAATCGAGGGAATCACTTTATCATCTCACCTCGAGCTATGAACCATCTCTAGAATATAAGATCTGATTCCATTTATAGAAGACAGTTATCATCAACTCAACGTTCTCCCTTTCAACACATCCAAAATTAAGTCAAATCAAAATAAATCAAGAATTTCAGAACCAAAAAATTTACTTAATGGTTCCGTTTAAAATTTTATTACAGCTTCCCTTTCCCTCAAGGAGCTACAGACCTCGAAAAAAAAAAATTTGTATTGGTGTAATGTTCTTGACTGCCATATGATTTTGTACCATTTCTAAAAAACTATCGTCATAGTAAGAAAATAATCGTAGACCAGGGGTCTCCAAACGACTTGCCCCAAGGGCCGTTCATAAGGTGTAGGTGGTGGGGCGGGCCAACAAGGGGGTCTGCGGGGCTATCCTGTTCCATCAAGACAAATGAGGTAAATTATCAATGACCACAATTCACGTACTAATTCTCGCGGGTTGAAGTGCGGAAATCGTATTTTATTGAGGAATTCGTCATACGCTAAAAACGACAGCGATCGAGGAAGACGGTTCAGCACAACAAGGGGTTGCGGTTGATTGTCGATACGGATTCTGCTCACACTGCTCATAAAGGGCGACGGGAGGAAACTCTCCTACCGTGTAATTGTCACAGTCACCGGGTTCGTGAATATTTCCGCGCCGGGGGGCTCATCGCTCACATCTCTCCCTGTTAGACCGAAAAAGTACTTTCGACAGCACGAAGTTGCAGGTAGCGAGCGGTGGTACGTTCGTATAAAACTGCTACCTTTTTTTTACCACCATCTCCCTCTCAATTTCGTTATTTAAAGTGTTGGCACAGCACACTTCACCGAGTGGGAGTTCAGGTCATTCTAACTTCGGTTGGAAAGAGAGGATTATCATACTGAGCACACTTTCCGACAACTCACCAAACTGTTGCTACCTCATCATTCGAGTTCCCGGCGCTTGAAGTTGAGAACAGTTATTTTGTGAACGAAAGAGCAGAACTACGATGAAACCGAACTTCTTTTAAATTAAATACCCCTTGCATTACCAAGATCACACATTCAAGTCACGTTAAAAATAAAACCTAACAGAACTGAGTCTCACGTTAGACAAATAGTTTACTCAAAGATTTCTTCACAATACCAAGCAATAAGTCAACTATTTCAGAAAATTCAAATCAGTAATATGACCCCAACTAAACTGCAAAACTAATCTTCTCCCTTAGTGAATTGAAATGTATCTTCAAACGAGTACAATATTGAACATTCAACTTAGAATTCAAGTCGTTCTCTATTATTTTCAGTTGATGGCCTGTTGTTTCCTTACTATTGTGCTACTGCTCCTTCTTTTATTTTAATTATTGAAATGTTGGAAATGTGGTGTTTGCACCGTTAAAAAATGAATTAGTTTGTAATGTTTATTGAGGATTTTCCTATAAAAGTGAAATGAATGAGTGATTAAACCCATTTGACTAATTATCACTAAGTCATGAAATAACCAAGGAATGGTTTCCAATGCAAATGCAGATACAGTTTTTGGTTACGACTTACCAAAATTCATTTGTGATTATTGACTGGCATTCGACAGTGATTAGCAGGAATAAACTTCTGTTATAACATATAAGGATTTTCATCATTACCTGCTATTAAATAATATTACGTATCACATGATAAAATAAACCAACAGCCAGGAAAACTCAGCGCTTAGGTTCATCGAACGGAGATGGGACGCTCCCTATCTTGGTCAGACAGGGGACGAGAAGAAGAACCGTACTTAGGCAATGACCACTGAGCTAGGGCCGCTAATCGTTCTCCTGACGCCTTCCGGTGTAGTCCTGGCTATTGGTTTCGCTCAAACATTTACAATTATTTTTCCCTCAACAACCTCTTGGGCAAGCACATCAGATCCGTCTCGAAAAAAAAAACTTTTCAGGCCCTACCGAAAGCGAGTATGTCAGATATGTCTGGACATGAAGCTTTTCACCCCTTCAACCTGTACGTCCGATCCATCTTGACATAAAGGTTAACAAAAAACAAAGCTTGTCTAAATTCGCTCCATGCTGAGCACGTCCTATTCTTCTAGACGAAAAAGCAAATCCTCTGCAGTCCTACTAATGTATGCTCCGTCATTTCGTTCACAAGCCAAGGAACTCGAACCGTAACATAACTTCTTCATTTCAGGACTTCAATTATTCCAATAGCTATGAACGGTCTAGGGGCTCTTACAGCCACGAACGGAGGCGAAAATGAATCGATTGCAGATAAACTACATAACGTTTTTCAGTTCAATAATTTCTCTGATGATTTCAATGACTGATCATCAGTCTGTATTCACCTCCAGCAAAATGTCTGAAATTTCAGTAAGTACAATTTCCCCTTCACCCTGTTCATTAGAACTAGGGGCCGATGAGCTGCAGTTCACATCCTTTGGGTTGTCACAGTTTCACTGAATCATTATCTTGATGCTGCTGGAAATCGTTGATACTGACGAGAAACTGGATTATGCAGAAAATAAGGTGGGACTGGATCTTTGGATGAAAACTCTTGTTTGTAGGTTGAGACCGCACGCTTCTTGTGTTACGGTGGTTCATTGAAGTAGTAGATTTATCTTAGGTAACATGATGATGTCCTATTTGAGCCTTCTTTATAACTTTCATCGGGAGATGTAAGGTGAAGTTGATGAATGGGTTAAAAAGTGGCGACTACAGCCCAACGAACCGAATGGTTTCATCATTAAACCAAATCTACCTACAAAAAGATTGTAAGAATACCACTCATACTAAACGGAACCTCTGCGATTCCTGTCAATTTTAGGTGGAAGGAGCATGTGAAGAAAAAAAATGAAGAACTCACTATCAAGAACCAAACATGTATTGGCTGATAGCTCCACAAGAAAGTGCTGCTGTATTAGATAGAGCTGTTGCCTCTATGGACCCCCACGGAATTAATTTATGAGGGTGTAATACAGAAAGGAACATTAAAACGATCCAAATCTTGGGAAATAAAGTACTTCAAGCAGTCATTAATGCTCCGAGGTATGTGGAAAATGACAAACTTTACAGAGACCATACGTAGAGACTGTTCGGTGCAAATAACTCGGTCGAATGTCAAGAAATTGATGTTTGAGAAAATTCATTTTTTGAAAGAGAAGTGTTAATAGACTTCTTCTTTTGGGAGATCTACCGGAATTCGAATAGAACGGCAACACTGCCGCCGGCATTGATCACAAGAAGGAAAACGAATGGAGGGAGCAGGGCCGCATCCTAATGATATGAGTCTATATGATTGTCGAATTGGACCCAAGGCATATATCTACACACAGGTGAGTTATTATAATAATTCCGTATTTGTCGTCTAACGACTGATAGTAACAAGGGGTTCAGAGGGCCCGAAAGAGTCTGGACGGTGGGGGACTCCCTTTTCCCTGCAACTGGGAGTGCCTGCGACAATAACAAATAGAATAAATGCCACGCCTGTGTTGCGGGACAGCGTAGCATTCGATGAATCTAGAGATTCATGAATTTCAACTAAATACCTTCATCAATAATTAGGTATATACTACATATTCGTCTCCTCCTTTTTCCCCTTAGGTTTCTCTGGCAAGATGCGTCTGAAAGCAACACCTAATTCTTTCGAGGATTTACATTTTTGTTTATTCTTAAACTGAGTAGCAAGAACAGTCTTGATGAGGAAATTCGAGATAATTTCCTATCTTTTATTCCTCTACGTCTTCTTATAAATCCTGTCAACTTTTAGATAGCACCAGCTGTCATCTATGGACAGCACCGTCCGCTGGGTTTTTCTCGACCCCGTCCCTCTCTCCCATCACCAATCCCCAGCCATGCTACCCACCGCGTTGTTCGATGGTAAAAAGGACCGGCTGCGGGAGCTTATTAAATATTCAAAAGTCCGGAACCACCGTCGCCACAAGTGTTTATAGTCAGGATGCAGCATTTCTTGTTTTATAGCTTTTGGTCAGGGGCGGTTGGGCTCTGACCTTAAAACTCCGCTCATTCTTCCCCCTGTACAGAGTTTTCCACTGGAGTTTGAAATTATCCAAGTTTTTGGCACCCCGTATGAAATGTTTGCTACTAAAATGGATGAAACGTTCGTTTGGAATGCAAACTAGAATGACAATCTTGATTGAACCTCCTCGATCTCTCATCACCCAAAAATATTAAAAATACATAAGGATTTGAAATTGAGTCCAGAAATCCAATAAATCGAGAATAAAGAGGGCATTTCAGTCTCTAAATGATGAAGTGTATTCTGTTATAATGTTTCAGTATTTTAGTGGCTATTTAGCAGTGTCAAATGAACAGCTTAAAAACTTTTAAA
Source organism: Creontiades dilutus (assembly GCA_031894815.1). Taxonomy (NCBI): domain Eukaryota; kingdom Metazoa; phylum Arthropoda; class Insecta; order Hemiptera; family Miridae; genus Creontiades; species Creontiades dilutus. The sequence goes on along the minus strand of JAVIWC010009611.1, from coordinate 895,957 downwards.
CATAGTTTTCCGATGTAGCAAGCAACATCCCGCATCAAGCTTGCTCATAAGCAGATTGAATAACTCATCATATGGACATTGTATTGGTGATTATGGGAATGATATATTAAAACATTATTGAAGAAATTTAATTATAACATTGTATGAATAAACTACGTGTAATAAATATATATCGGTGATACATATTAGAAGGGTTGCAGAAATCATAAATCGTCTTCCGTTTTTTTAGGTGTCAGTTACACGAGACAAAATTTAGAGTCTAGCAAAGATGACTTCGTGAAAATCTTAATTTCACGTCAATATGGAGTCGTACGAATCGAGGTTCTGTCAAATCACCCCCAACAAGCGCTGGCAATCTCCAGGGATGTCAAAACTGATCGTTCGTGAAGATTAGCAACCCTTCGTCCTGGAGCGGTACTGATAAAATATTAATATTAGCCCGGGCTTTGTGAGGTTAACAAGTTCGAGACCCACAATATTGCCGGCTTACTTAGACTAAAATTTCCAAAAGTAAACGGGGAAGTTCATGACATAGTAAACGAATCCAACGACCAACAAGTCTAAGCTTATAACTGAAGCTGAATATTTCTTGGATAAGCAAGAATACAATAAATATGTCGGTTGTCCTAAAAAGTACGCTATCTTTAATTAATTTCTCTGTCTAACTATACTACGGTCAAACTATATACTTGCATACCCATGGTACTTAAGACTGGTAAGATGTACCGGTACTATTATTTCCTCACGTTTACTGATAATTTCCTCGATTTGATTCATTATTATCAATGATGAGCCTTCGTAATCTAATAAGATGAAAATGCACAGTGGTCTGAGAGTGGCAACAACCCAATTTTTTTTAAACATTTGTTTTGAACTAATAGATTCTCGTTTCTCACTGTATATTAGTCACGGAACCCAGATACAGCAAGGATTTTTCTGGTGAATTCAGTTCAATATTCTAAATTGGAGCTCAAAGGCAAAATAATGCAATTTTTGCGTATCTTAGACATAACTTACGGTGAGTTAAATGCAAATTTGAAATGGTTGCAAATGTGACTTCCCCTTTTATTAGCTTTGTAACAACGCCCAACAACCGTAATCATCAGTCAAACTGGCAGAAAAAGAAGAATAAGCTAGTCACAAAACGCATAAGTTGCTAGTGTTACGTTAATGTTGAGAAACGGTAGAGCCTCGAACAAAGCGTCAGCTCCGACAGAATAGGAACAATCTCTTAGTACTCTGGACATTCAAAAGTACACGTTGGGTATATCAAAATTCATCTGCATTCATCAGCATCTTCGGCCTCCACACAATTGTGAATGAACCACATTCCACAGCGATTTCTTTGCAGAAAAAGCGTTATCATGATCAATTTGTTTGTTTTCATGACTTTGCAAGATTATTAAGACTGTGACTTTTTTCCGAGATTATTAAGTTTTAATGTTCTTTATCGTAAGGCGTCATTGTGGTGAATGTGACCACTCGGCTCGCTATACGTTCGTGTATTTGCTCCTCCTAAGGGCTAGAAATTTCCGGGTAGAAACCATCAACATAAATGAGAATCTGAACGTGTTTGAATGTAGTAAAAATTCCCTAGTAAACGATGAAGATTGCATCAGCCGATTAGTATCAATGTCATTCCTTCTAAAATCGAGTATATTATTATTTTGTTATACATTCCCGTATTGGTGAAGTGTAGGTCGCGGTTTTATTTTATCTCATCAGAATTCAATTCAGGTGAAATCTTCCTACCAAAACTTGAAATAGAGATCATTGTGAGCTGGGAGTCAATTCCACGGGAAGCTCATTGAGTCTAATTTATTTTTTAATCGATTCGGTGCTGGAATTTGAAATGGAGCTTCTTTGAATTTTCCTGAATATAATTAGAAAGCGTAAAGGAGCAATGTCAATACAATTTAAGAGTACAACAGACTATGTCTAACAAATATAGTGGTCGAGTAGAATTTTTTTGAACAACCCATCCCGTGAGTTCGCTCTTAAAAAAGAATTAAATTAACTGTCGTTATTTTTTATAGCGCTATGTGGTCGATATTTTTGAAACCGAAACGTGGAAAATCAGCTTTAAGATGCTATTCACATTGTAGCCAGAAGCAAACTTATAGCATCTCGAGTAGGAACTAACAGAAATGGCTTTACTGCGTTATAATTACTGACAACGATCAAATGTTGTAAAAACGTTTTGTCAAACAATCAGACATGTATACAACCCGAAAGAAGACGAATTCTTTCGCTAACTCTTCAATTTACATACAAAGAAGTATCAAACGCTTGTTAGGATATCAAATTCTGTAGAGTAATGATCAAAGACCTCGCCTATTTGCGTGCTCGAAAGTTTATTGCTTTCAGGATCAAACAGAGATCCCCCAAATTCAGCCGAGAATTCACCTTTCCTCTCCAAATATTTCAAGAGTTCGAAGTGATAATATTTGGACTTGTCCATCGAGCTACCTGAGATAAGCATACTTAATCAGCTGCATATTGCATAGTTCATTTTCGACGTTAAATTCGTCAACCGTGAATTCCCCCTACAAACCTTGATTGCCTTGGAATTCTCGGTTACTTCCAGAAGTTAATAAAAGACGAAAACCTCTCCGGATAGTGTACAGCTTCGGCAGGCATAATATCCTCCGCTCATCTCGGAGGGTCTGTGCTAAAAGGAAGATTGTCCAAGTTAATGAGGTAGGGAAGGAGGGTCTAATTGAAGCAGAGGGCTCGAAAAGATACCGTAGGTATCGAGTTCCGTGAGCCAAGAGCTCCGAGCTGTATTCCGCTTGATAATGAAATTTCAACCGTCTGTCATTATACGAGGAAAGGGCACGGAGAAAGACCACACACAAAGAGTCAGGAGGTATTTCTCATCGCCCTTTGTTCTCGGCGAAACGGTCGAGCGGGATTCGAAATTTTTCGGTATCTCCGAAACGAAATTTGCATGACAAAAGTCTTCGGTATGGCTGTCGGAAGAGCGAAATATTTGAAATTGCTCATGGAGGACTTTGAGAATGGCGAAATAAAGGATCCCAGACAGGTGGTTAAAGGTCAAACTACGGCAGGGGTTTAACATCGACTCAAAAGATTCCAATTAATCTTAACACCAGTAGCAATGAATTACAACAAAGAGCGGGTGAAACGGGGGTCCTATTGGTTAATAATTTGAAATATAAACGTGTTCATCGACCCCGAGAACAACTTTTCAACTCTTCTCACTATTCTCTGTTTTCGACTAACTTTTGAAGCGAATGGAACTATTGTGGTAGCTCCAAAAATTAAATGTTCTTACAGTTTTTCCTTGGCGATTTGCCTTGAAGGATTACTGAATTTAAGCACTTCCTCGTGCGTATGGGTGGTTATTATTCCAGACGCTATTTCTTTAGAACAGGGATATACACAACCGTTGTTGGGTACAGTACATCAGAGTTGAATTATTCACCTGGTTAGGCGTGGTTACGATGGTTTGTTATTCAGACTCCTTCCCCACTCAGCTATGGTAGGAGCAAATAGAGTTGTTCCTTGAAAAAAATACATACCTGATTTAGGTTTTGAAAGTGGTAACTTAACTGATTCATTGATTTCTCGATCCTAACAAACCCCAAACATGATAATCGTGTGAGAAATGTCCAAGCATGCAATCTCAAGCAAGTGCATATTTAAAACTAGCACTACCGTCATTTTGGCAAGAAATCCACGACTACGATACTCAAGTTTCCAAAAAAGTGTGAATAATGTCACTGGAATTGATGATGCAGAACAAAAGAAGTAACATTGACGGGAAAAAACATCAACGGTTGGTTATTAAATCTAGTCTGTGATAAATTATTTAAAATCGCCGAATCAAGCCTCCATACTTTATAATAATAACGGAGCTGTTAGTGGATGAACGGGTTTTTGACAATTCGATTTTGGGTTGTTAGATTTCTACATATCAACTGTAAACGAAAAACTTACGATTTCTTCCCGAGGTCGATCATGGGGGCTCATTATTTAAAATGTGCTGCAGATTATTAAACATTTCTGAATTAGAAATGATACCCACGAATTGAACAAGTGACATTCAACGAAATAAAAGAAAAATACAGGCAAAAACAAGGATTCCGCTTGTTCTCATCAACCTGAATGGAATTGAAGCTTGTGATACAGCGTTGTAACTATATTATTCGTATATATACGAATTACATAATATATTATCCAGCATACTTTGCTGGATGGCGCCAGCCACCCGTTCTACTGTCCACACACATTCCTCGAGTTTGAGACAAACTTCCAGACTTTTTCTAACAGGCGAACGGATGATCAACGCTAGTGCTCTCATTCAATTCACAAAAATAAATTTCTAACTGAAAAAAAAAAAACCTCTTACAGCGAACGTTTTTGAGATTTTTGATACTGTGATATTTCAACCATTAAATATTAACCCGTATTTTCGGTTGAGGGTGATACCGCTGTACCTGGGAGGATTATTGTCGTCCCATTTTATGATTTTTTTACATTAGTTTCAACAACTTTGGTTCAGTAGTTGAGGAGAAAAGCTTTGGACAGCGTGCGGCGATGCGGGTGAATTATTTTTACAAAATTGATGTAAGGATTCCATTTATCAGGCAACGTGAACCAACAAATTTTGATGAGGTAAACAATTGTGTTTTTTTTTTTAAATAATAAACCGAAACACATTCATGATTCATTATTATCCCCGAGCACAAAAGTTCCCTATAAATTGCTAGATGAAATTGGATCAACATCCCCAAGTCGACTTCACCGAACACACAATAGAATTAAATTACGGGTTTGATGCCTGTAAGTACATATAACCAATCTCTTTGAAATTAAATTCCGGGTTTGATTCCTGTTCGTGCGTATAACCGATCTCTTTGAAATCCTTTTTCCACGATGCGGTACAATGATGACCTATCGCATCCAAGTTTCAACCCCCCTTCGGACAAAAGGATAATCTCATTATAACAATCGCAAATCAGTCCTATGTTAAATGTATTGATGGAGCCCGCCCACGTCTCGCGGACTATGGAAATTCTTCGAAGCCTATTTCAATTACGGGTTCTTTACGGGGCAGCGGGGTTGTTTTCAACTTCCAATCATATTAATTGCAGAAATGAGTTCGTCGTATTTCAAACTGGCCACTGGATCCACAGATTACAAAAGCTACGAAGTACACAAAGGTTGATCATTTCTGTATCCGATAATCCTACCTAAATCGCATGTCTATGTTTAGTAGGAGTGGTAGGAGGTACATTCTCTAAACTCAGCTTTTACATACCTGGTAATTGTATTGTATGACGTCTTAAAAAGAATTTCTTTTATATACCATCTCCGCAGATCAATTAGGAAAGGTGTAGCGCTCATTCGTCTCCATATCTTGTCTTTGACTTCTCATATCTCAAAGAAAATTGGAAGACTTTGTTATAAACAAAACTCTGTAAACACCTCAACACTACTAGTGCCTCGGTCCTCAACGAAAGCTGATATCTAAGTATCTGCAATGGTGCATCGATATCTACCTGTACATCAACAACAAAAATTGAACGATACAAAATAGAACACCTACCTATTCTTCACTGGTCTTCAAGTGTATAACTCGATTTTAAAGGGAGCTCTTTAAGACAAAACTCCATTGTAACTATTTCGTATGATCCGATCCTCAGAATAGGTACTCCGCGATTTTCACAATGCCCACGCATGTTCGCTTTCACATTCGTGTTGACGTTATTTCTTCAGTCAGAGTTCTAGTTTTGAGTATGCGAATGGAGTCGGCTCATTTGATTCATTGAAGGGAACCAATAACGAATTTAAAATTAGAGTCATTCTGAATGTTTTCGATATTCAATGTTTTATTCCATACATTTTGAAACGTAAACAAACAAATTTTAGTGGCAGTTGAAGTTTTGTGTTTCTTGGTTAATTACAAGGTTCCGTAATTGAAAACCAAAATGGTAAATCAGTTGCTTCAGTAATCTGTAGCTTACTATCTGTAGTTAAGTTTTGCCTTCTATGAAATATAAAATGAAAAATAGAGATACCTGAAAACAGTAGAAAGCGAACATCTCTAAGACGAATGACAGAAACTAAGGAAGACGATTTGGAGACCACTGTCATGCAAAAAGATTATCTATTACTATGTTAACAGCATATCTCAGGTTAAAACAAGGTAGTAAATTGTTGATCTAAATGGTTCTAACATTGAAGACCCGACTAAGGAGAACTGAAGACTGGGGTAAACTCAGCCAATGTACCTTACACATTTACCTCCACACGTTCCTTTCGTAAAAAGAAATACCCTGTTTTATGACCTTCTGTTGCCACAACTTTCGTTCTCGACTTAGATTATATATTTACTGCAGGACAAACAACTGGTTAGAAGAGGAAACTACCCATATGAGGGAACTATTCATATCCATTACAGTCCTAGCCTCTCAAATGGCAGGGTGAGGGTCCTAGGGGGCATTAAGGGTTGCATCAGGCAGGGTCTGGGTAAGTTTTTAATTAGTAAGTGGTAATATCTGGATTTCCTATTTTGCCTATGGAGGCAATGAAAGGGAAAGGACACCCAGGCATCAATGTAAGGTAAAGATTCTTGATAAATTCTTGGTCAATAAGGTGAGGATTCTTGCACCAATCTAGCAGAATACCGTTCCCAAGACTGAGAAACCACTGCAAAACCTTGAGCACACTTGAAACGGTTAACAAAGCAACAGAAGACCTAAGTTTTTTGTTCAAAGCATTATTGGTCTCCTGTGAAATTTTATTTATTTCCAAAACTAATGGCACCCACTTCGGAAGGTAAGTTTTTTTCTAAATCCCAACCGTGAAACCTCCTTCTTAGTTAGCATACTTTTTAATGCATTATTTTTAGGGTTTTACATATAAGTCCAGTGGTTTCTTTCTTTTGACTCTCGAAGTTCTGCAGCGTTTTTCAAGACATCAAGTCGTGCTGCCTACACTCCTATTAGAAATAAATTATATTTCTAATATTAGATTTAAATTTCAAACCCGGGTGTCCAGAATGGGGACGAAATCGAATCTTCGCAACTGTAGAAACGAGAATGATACATATTGTTTTGATCTGAATTATTCGTTTCTTCTTTTGGATTTGGGATTTGGGTTCTCGGAATTGGTATATAGTATCGTTAAGAAACGTCTGCTCATTGGTGAGGGTTAGGTTAACTCCATAATCACGCTCTGCTACCATATGACAAGGAGATTATGACGTAAAGTACTACTCCCAAGGGGCGAAGAAGCCACCCAATAAGCTAATAGGCCGAGGGCTAATAAACTCTGTTTAAAGAAACGGGAAAGTACGATATCCAGCACATTTTCGTACTCAGAATGAAAGTTGCATTTTGAATGTTCATAGAAATTCTTATTTGTGTATCGATGCAGAAGACTGATGACTTTTTTAACGAACTGCAAAAGAGCTCGCACTGCTGTACACTGGTTATATCCTGCAATTAGTCAAGTCCTTTGGTTTAAAGTAATATTTGGATATACATTTCATTCAATTTCGTTATTGATGATCACTTCTCATATATTTTGGAGATATAGAAATCTAAGGAATATTATAATAACTTTATACTTGAGTATTAACTACGCTGTAAACACTAATATATTCGTGTGTTTGGTTCGATGAAGGAGAAACGAGTTGATGTTCCGTTGTAGTTCCCTCTTGTCTGAATAGTTCGATCGACCCCGTCGACGAGCTGAGTAGAAAATTCCGGACGACTCCCGGTGAAACTGATTAGTATCAGCTCCGGTCGTGACATGGTAAATACAACTTGGTTGAATGGGGGACTCTTCAACTCCGGGGCGAACGCGGTGTTTTAGTTTCTCGGACGTGCTCAGGTTTCTCTCAGCCGGTAAATCGAAATATCTCAACGGCGATGAACACGAAAATTCCACCGACGGAAGGGGATCGAAGGAGTGTAATGGTGGTTTTCAACAAGCATGGGGGTTAGAGTTAAACGAAGGGTGAAATAACGAGATGCAAAAAGGGGTTTTCCGAGGATTGTTCGACTAGACAAGTTATCAGTTTTGTTACAACTGAGAACGCGGGTGTAATTGATTTGACAGGATTGTTCATCGGATAGTATCTTCTTGTTATGGACTGAGAACCAGTAGCATCAAACATGTCAATGATCGATAATGCTTTTTGTTGTGGAAATGTCTGTAGATGTCAAAATCACAAGTCTGCCTTAAGTTTAAATTGGCAAAGACATGTAAAAACCATGTGGAGAAATTTAAGAAAAAGTAGAGGATTCATAAAGCTGATTTTTTAATATGTGAAAGAGGAATTGTTTTTATTTACGGGAATAGCAATGGGAGACTTTTCAAGTGACGAAAGGGGGAGCAGACGCTCCCGAAGCTTGCCAAAATGGACGAAAAATTATACGATTCAGAAATTGCTGAGTTTAGTATATGGGAAATAATAATCGCAAACGTTTCCAGATTGATCAAGATTTTGGTGGTCGCTAAGAGGGGAAGGGGGGGGGGATGACACCCCGAAGCATGGAAATACGATGATAACATGAATTGATTTACAAATGGCTGACATTTTTGACATGTGATCCAGGAATTATTCTTATCTACAGAAATAATACTGGAGACGTTTTCAAGGTAACGAAGCTTGGTTACATGGTCGAAAAATTAAATTATGGACAGACCGCTGAATTTTTTATATGTGTAAAATGGTTCTTATCTATAGAAAATAACTATTGACAACGTTTCCGTGTTGACCAAGGTGGTAGTGGTGGTGATAGGGGGGAGGAGGGGAGGGATCTCTGAAATCGGGCGACATGGTCGAAATAATAAAGGATTAAGAAGAATATATAAATATGTATTTCTAGAAAATTTTCAATAATTTTGTGAAAACTCCTATGTCATGTTTATGTCATTCATCGATGTGAAACATTAAATATGGCTAGGTACGAAATGTCGTCCAAGGTGTTCAAGATATAGGACCTTTAATTAGCTAACTTAATACCTTTGATCATTATTAGAAATGAGTTTTTCAAAAGTTGATTTTCGTCCCTAATGTTGACACATTTTCTCTTAGAAATTCCAATTGTTGACACTTGCTGGTTCTAATGTTGACACCGTTACGTTCCATTTACCCTTCGCTTACTTGAAGTCCTACCCCTACCTCAGCTTTTGATGCGTATATGTATGCTTCCTTATGTTATTAACAGAGCAGACGATGCGGATATTTTATTACAATACTTATAGGATACACAGAACACACTTATAGTAATGTTAAGGGTTCAATTGGGGGTGCCCTTAGAACAGATTTTCATCTTCACCTCGTTCCACTTTCCTCCTTGTACTCGAAAAGGGTTCACAGCAGGAATCCGGAGCAGGAAAAGAGTCATCGATCCCTCTTCCTTTCTTTGTTGTGGGTGGGCGAGGATCTCGATTAGGGGTGTGAGCCCTCTCATCAGAATTTATTCCGCTCACGCCCCAAGTACCCGCCCTTCCAACTTTTGCCTCGTCGTTCACTGTTCAATAAGTAGATAAGAATCCACACGGCTCGAGATTACTTTCCGTCTTTATTCCCATTTGAGAGGAAAATAGCGTAGCAAATCATTTCAAATGGGCTCCGGTCGTTCCGCTTTTCGGGTCCGCTAAAGTAGAGGACGATCACTTTAGGAGGTGACAACTTTTCTTTTGTCATTTGATATTTTGAAAAAATACTGTAAATTACTACTGGGAGGCTTATTATCTGTTAAGGGGTCGTGGGAAATACAATAAAGCTGCCGTTTCTCCTATACTTATTATTTCCCATAAATCACATCGTCAGAGATTAAGGAAATGTTCACACCTAATTTATACTGGAAATGTTAGTTACAGTTGTTCGCTTAAATTTGTTAATTTAAATTTCTTAAATTTGGGGGTGCAGAAAATTATGGGGCGGAGGAATATTAATTAACGTTTCCCCATTACTTTTTTTTGGATTCTGCCTTCATTTTCCGTTCGCCAAGTTGATGAAATTTGCTCATTTGTATAACATATAATTTAATGTATTATTTAAGGGTTGTAATCAATTTTACACAAGGATTTAAGTACAGCACTGTACGCCTCTGCTTTTTCAGTCCGTACGATCGTGGACATTGAGAAAGGTTGTTGAAGGTTGCGGATGATTGTCTCGATGAAGAGTTTCCTATTGCCCTCTAGAATAGGACATGGTTACAGCATGAGCTCAATGTTCTCGTCATTCAGTTTCACGTCCAATCTTCTGTAAGTAGGTTTTGGTGACTTCTGTTCCGCATCGAATCATGGACATACACTTGTGAAACCTCTTGGAGTTTCCGACTATGTTCTACAGGGTGTCCCAGGAGTTATGAACAATCCGACCCTATGAGTTGTGCAACTCATTTCCTAACAAAAATGTCTCCTAGCAATTTTTTGCCACAGGTCTCGTTTCCGAGTTATTCGCGATTTAAGATTTTCATCGTGTTTTCGATCTGACGTCATTAAAACTGTCATAACTCCCTCAATTTCGGGGATAACTCAAATTTAATGACACCGTTAGAAAAGCGTTAAATTTTGTATCTATTTGATGTCGGAAAACATTTTTTTATTGCATTGAAGATGTGCGATTGCAGCGCGAAATGGCAGTTTTGTCAAAATGCCGTCTCTCTTCGGCAGTTTGATAAAAATCATTAAATCGCCTGTTTTTCATCACGCCAAGAAACCTAGAGCTGTGTAAAATGTGAATAAAACGTGCGCCAAAATGTCAGCTTACCGATGGTGTAGTCGTTTTGGTTTAAAAATGTTTTGGTTTTAAGGAAATGGTGTTAAACTGCAAAAAAACGTGTGTTTTATGTTAAAATTGAGGTTTTTTCAACAGTCTCGACGAAAAAAGATTGAAGTCGGCATATAATTAACTATTCTGGCTGAATCGAATGGTGACAACGCCAGACCTCTCAAGTGACGATTTAAGTTAGTTTTGTCGAATGCATAAACCCGTTCGTTTGTGAACAGTTTTTCTAATCCAAAGTCAGGATAATCGAAGAGCCGAGAGACGGCTGTTGTTTGCGTTCATTTACGATTGATTGCGATGAGTTGCATTCATATTTTTGCTGGTACTATAGACCGTTATCAAACCAGGCGTCCGTATCATTACCAACTCTTCCCTTTCTTCTCTTCCCTCGCTGTGTTTCCTTCAGCGTGGTTTCCCCATTCTATATTCCCATTCATCATGGTGCGCTATAGCTATTGTGCATAGCTGGTAGTAACCAAAACCTTAGTGACAAAAAGAGATTAGAAGATTAAAAAAAAATATTTTTCTAGATAAAAAAAAGGATCAGTGAGATAAACAATATTATCTACCAATATGTTTTCCTCATACTATCCGACTTGTTCTCGAGGGTGTGAGTTGTACGTGGGAGGGGTGACTCCCTTGCTGCTTCAGAAGCAATACCGTTCGCAAAACCGTACACAAACATCATGTCAACATACTCACTTGTGGTATAGCTACTCAACTGAAAGCAACTCATCGCAATCAATCGTAAATTAACACAAACAATAGGCGTCTCTCGGCTCTTCGATTATCCTGACTTTGGCTGGACAGCTTAGGAATGCCGCTGTTCACAAACGAATGGGATTATGCATCCTACAAAACTAACTTGAATCGTCACTTGAGAGGACTGGCGTTGTCACCATTCGATTCAGCGAGAAAAGTTACGTATATCCCGCCTCCAACCTTTTTTCGTCGAGACTTTCCGGAAAAAGCTCAATTTTAACAGAAAACACACCATTTCCTTAACTAAAAATATTTTCAAAAACCAAAACGACTACACCGTTGGAAAAGCTGACATTTTTTCGCACGTTTTACCGGGCCTGCACAGTTCAGCTTCAAGTATTAATGGGGTTTCTAAACGAGATGAAAAACAGGCGATTTAAAGATTTTGACAAAACTGCCATTTCGCGCAGCAATCGCACGTTCCCAATGCAATTTAAAAAGATGTTTTCTGACCTCAAATAGATAGAAAATTTAACGATCTTTCCAACGGTGTCATTAAATTTGAGCTATCTCCAAAATTGAAGGAGTTATGACAGTTTTAATGACGTAAGATCGAAAACACGAAAAAAAATCTCAAATCGCGAATAACTCGGATACGAGGCCTCTGGCAAAAAATTGCTACGAGGCATTTTCGTTCGGAAATGAGTTGTAGAACACGTAGGATTCGGATGGTGCATAACCCCTGGGACACCCTGTATTACTAAAAAAGACCCTATGTTTGAAAATGGGAAAGCTACGGAGGAGGCATCGTCTTGGTCAGGGGCGAGGATATGCTATGACCCGCACGACCCGCCGGTCTTGAAGGAGGGGTTGCTTTGTGCGCCGTGTAATATCAACCCTAATCTGATTTGGCCGTAGCATTGGGTGTTGCAATGTTGATTATTTGTTGTTTCTGACCAAATTCAGTTTTAGTAAAATATTTGTTGACTCAAACATGTTTTTCAGTTGTAGTACAATGGTAAGATATTGGGGTTTGAATCGAGTTGAGATATAAATAAAAAAATAAAAATTTAAAAATGAAAATGAAAAATGAATGAAAACGAATGTTAACAGCGTCCACGGTATTCGTAAGCTGTCCAGCCAAAGTCAGGGTAATCAAAGAGCCGAAAGACGGCTATTGTTTGTGTTCAGTTACGATTGATTGCGATGAGTCATTGCGTGTCCTTGTCCCTAACATCAAATAGATAGAAAATTTATGGCTCTTTCCAACGGTGTCATCAAATCTGAGCCATCTCCAAAATTGAGGGAGTTATGACAGCGTTAATTACAAAAGATCGAAAACACGAAAAAAATCGCGAATAACTCGGAAACGAGGCCTCTGGCAGAAAATTGCTACGAGTTATTTTTGTTCGGAAATGAGTTGTACAACACGTAGGAGTCGGATTGTGCACAACCCCTGTGACACCCTGTAGAACCATGGTATTCTTGATGGTACTGGGAATTTGAATACATAGTATCTCCCTTCATAGTAGTTCATGGGTTAGAGAGCTGGATTAGGGTATTCCGGCTCGATACATGCGTGTGGATTGTTTGTATCTTGTTGAGCGAGTCCATCAGCTATTTCGTTCCCACGAATTCCCACGTGGCCTCTGATCCAAGCAAAGTGGACATGTATTCCGCGTGTCTGAAGTTTGTGTATTGTTCGGATTATTTTACTCTATATTTCTCCAAAAGATGTTCCTTGGCCGATTTTCTGCAACTTATGTAGAGGGCTATGGGACTCTGATAGGATAATATTTGTTGGGTATTTCTGTCGGATACCACATCAAAAGATCGTTCATTTCAACAGAAAATATAGAAGCCTGATTCCATAATCTGTTACTACCTGATATTTTGCATATGTCATTGTAGTATGCGCATATTGTTCGACCATTCTTTTTTAAGCCATCTATATTAATGTGTCTACATCCTGAGCATTTGTCTTGGAGTGTTTTAATGTTTTCTCACGCATTTCGTAAATGGATTTATTTTCATTTTCATCACTGTTTCGTATACCTAATCCTTCTCTGAAATTCCGATCTAACAATAGTCACCACCGTGTTGGAAATGACGTGAGATGATCATGTAAATCGGTATACTTTCCGTCCTCGTCCGACTAATGTAACATTTTGTGGGAAATGAGACTAGAAGAAAGTGAACATATTATGAGTGATGAAATCTACGTTTTTATAAGCTCAGACTGGAGTTTGATTTTGAACCAATAAAACGCGAAGAAAACCATATATTGCCCACCTGCACATTACCTTAAATGTTCATCAAAATTATGTAAAAATGGTGAACAGCAAGTTAGGCCATTGAAATCCAATTCCTCCTAGAAATATTTTTCTAACAGATCTCTTGCATGCAATAAACCTCGGGAATTTCGAATATGATTGTTGAGGGGGGAGGTGACGTTCACTGATTTATTCCAGGGATCCTGAAATCCCTAGTCAATTTTCGTACTTTTTTGTCCGATTAATAATTTGATCTAGTTATTAAAGATGTGTTTTGTGTATTTACAACGTTAGGAGTTTATACTTATGTAAGTATGTAGCGTTAGTGAGTGTAATCTTGTTAAACCAGGCAAAGCGACGTCCCTGTAATGCATGCATCTCTAAAAAAAAATGAAACTAATTTCTTTGTACGACAACAGTTTTTACATACGCTATATACCTATCAAGTTAGCTTCTACCAAGTTATTTGACGAAAACTTGAAGAATATTGCTGAGGTAATAAAAGTTTGAAAAAATATGCTCACTTCATTTCGGTTGCTGACCCGATATCAGACGATAGTACAGTGAACTCAAATCCCACACAATTATCTGATGTTCTGTTTCAAACTACAGTCCAACTCGTGTATTCACTGAAATTTCATAAAAATCGAAAGAAAGCAGTATAAATTGAGGCTTTTTTCGGGTTTGCGGACGTTAAGACTTGGAATCAGTCTGGCAGACACAAGACAATAGTGTTTATGTAGATACTATGTGATTTTATTTTTGGAGCTGAATGTATAGTAGCTTTTATTCTCGCTCCGGCTGGAGTTTGTGCTGATCTGAAGATGCTGACATCAGCCGGAGAGGATGGACCGTTGCCGGCATCATTAGATTCAACCTACAGGAAAAGGTGATCTTGACACGTTTCAGAACCGTCATAACGTTTAATTATAGAGACCCCCGTTCCAGCTACATTTTCAGGCAGTTGGGTCTTCGTTAGAGCTTGTTTCTCGCTAAAAACATTTCAACGAATGATTAAAGCTTGTAGCTTTGAACAAATCGGAACGTGGAAATGTTAAGAATTAATGAGACTCATTTCTTCGAAGTTAGTTCCTCTAGACGGAGCTATGAATAGGGCGTCCCCAACAGCTACGTACCACAAGCAAATGCAGCTCAAATTTCAAAAGAAGAGAAGATTTTGTTCCTACAACAACTTAAAACTGGTAATGGAATTAAAAGGTGATCGGATATTCTCATATCATATCATACATCACAATTTACGAATATTATTGCAGAACTCAATCGATTGACAGGTGGAAATGTGCAAAGCTTGCATCATCTATGAGTACATTACAGTACAGCACATTAAGACGAAACAAGACTTTGAAATCTTCTTGCGAGGTCTTAATGGCTCGGGGGCTATCAGCTGAATAAGTGTTAAAGAGCGAAGTTTCTCTGTCAAAAAGTTTGCATCACACTATAGTAAAAGGAAACTGTTCAATTTTCAAATTTTCCCTTTTGCGAAATCGTGGGATCATTGATATGTGTTAAAGCAGAAATATGAACTGTTAATACAGGAGAAATCCAAGGAATTCATTAATGAAATGATATGCAGTTTATTTCATATATTTCCTTCATTTAGTCTCATTATTTTTTTCGAATTTAGCTTAATATCAAGTACCTAAATGTCCCAATTTTACAATGAAAGTGAAGGGAAACACACGTTTTTTTAACCTGAATTGTACTAAAATTCTTCATTTTTTGAATTCTTAACAAAAATGTGAATTATTCTTTTTGTTGTTGTAAATTTGTCTGCTAAAAATGCTTATTATTAGAAATAGTAAACCAAAACTGTAAATGTTATATCAGAAAAAGGATAAGTAATTCTTGTAAAATGTGTTATCAAAAGTAGGAGATCGAAAGTTTGGCCTATGAATTGAATTCTGTCTAAAAAAAATTACATTATGATAAATCAGAAAAATAACATTGAAGACTTGATTTCTTAATTCAGGATGGAAAACTGCAAATGGGTTTCGACACCAGTTAAGGTAGGTTGAAACTGAATGCAAATCAAATTCCAACCATTTACAACTCAGGGCAATCCTCTCATCAAAACCTCGTAGAGTCTTTAATGTATCTTGCAGTAGCTTCACGTCTCGACGTATCGCTTAAGGCTAGCTATCTCCCCTATTCAACACTCGCGACGATGAATTTCGAGGGAATGCAGCGAACCGGGTTCTACGCTATTTGCAGGGCACTAAAGCTGTTGGATTGGTGTTCAGGAAAACCGGAAATCCTATCGCGGGATTAACTGATGCGGATGGGGGAAGCTGTCATCTCTATTTCACAGTCATCTGAACACCTGAATTTTTTGGGTTGACTATTGATAGCCTGCTTTCTTGGGTGTCTCAAATTAAGAGTTAATTCTTTCGAACTCTCGTTTGAAGTCTTTAGTTACTTTCGACATTGTTGGCCAGTTTCATCTGCGCACTTAATTATCGTATTCTCTTATGGGGAAACTCATCTCCTCAGTATATCAGCGTTCAAACCGCAAAAACGGGCGGTCCATATTATTTTCGGTCGTGCGAGCTGTTGAGGCTTTTTTCGCCGACTAGGATAGTCGACCGTACCTGGACTGTACGTGTACCACTACTTGCTTTACGTCAAGAATAACTTTTTTAAGTTTTACAAAGGGATCCGACGTGCATACTTACAAAACCAAAAATTGAGAATTATCGTGTCCACCCTTCAATGAGACACTCCAACAAAATGACTGACAACCAATTACAAGTAGGGCAGCATCTATTTGATGTACTACAACAATATTATCATCTGCCAAACTCTATACAGCCTCTGATTTCGTGTCTATGTATTTATCAATTGTTTTATGGAGATAGTCATCCGATTCTGAGGGGGCTTTATTGCTTTTGTATTGTAATCATGCTTTTCAAGAATAAAATTTAGTTTCTGTTGTAGCCATTAAGTTCTTATGTCCGCAGCGGAGAACTTTGAATAAAAGCACTTGAGCTAGCTTTTAATTACGCACTGTGATAAGTTTGTTGAACATTGTTTTAATTAATTTAAAACAAAAAAAAAAGTTTAACTAATTTACCACTCAATGGGACCTAATAAATGAGAGTTCGTCATGTTTCAAAATATTGATTGATTGATTTTTGATTTTGTGTGTGTGCAAGCAAGTGCTTTGTTCATTGATTCGCTTCGGCCTGGAGCTCTCGGTCTCCCCGGGGGTGGACTCACCTGATGATCCTCTTTACCGGTCGATTAATTGGATATATTTAGAGGTGTGTGTTCTCAAAGAAACGGACTACCAGTGTCCACAAGACACCCTCGAGAGACCGTCATAGTGAGTTGGGTCCGAGCTCAGCTGGGACACTCCTGAGAAGATTTTTGGGCAAATTATGTCTGTTACCTGGCTTTTGCACTTTGGTCCAATTACAATGGCCGACAAAAAAAGGTGTAGTTTGATCCCGAGGAGTTTATGGTTGGTGTTAAGGTTTTTTAATAGGCCGAATTCAAATATGAAACTCGCTTTTCGTATCATGTCTTGTTTTTGTGATAAAGCGCATATACCTGCTTTCTATCTATGTTTGATCGTTGAAAATAGCACTTAAAAAATCCTGATTAGTCTTCCTCTTTCAACCACTCTTTCTTCAAATCGTGTTTAGAATCAGAACTTACACATTATGAGGTCCAGAATCCACGAGAAACAGCGGAAAAGTTAACACATTACATACAAAAAACAAAACAAAAACTGCTCTATACATTAGTAAATTCAGTTTTGGAGAAAAAAAACTAGAACGGCAAGTGGAAAACTCCTGGTTCTAGAATTGGATCAGCATAAAAAATCATTTAATAATTGCTTTCGTTCATTTGCCAAACCTCAGAAAGTGTCGCTTGTTTGTGGGTTGAGAACATCATACCAGCCTATGGGCTATATTTCCGAAACTAGCCATGACCGACAAAACGGGTTTCCGATTTGGATTCAGCGAATCCCACTAAAAACGATCCCTTATATTCTTGGTACTAAACAACACATTTTTTCTGTTTTTCAGTGTCCTTACATACTTTTCCTCTTATGCATCTTAATTTTTGTTGGCCACAATTATACCTTACCACAATGTTGTTTTTTGTTCTTAAGCTATACGGTTATCATAAGATCTTTGATTCCAACAACATATTCCCAGCTGGACTTTGGGGATCGGCTGCTGCTTGCCATATCAACATAATCCAGACAACTCAGAAAAGAGTACTAAGAATTACAACTGGGGTCCCCTGGTTTGTCCGCAATGCTACTCTCTACAAGACCTGTTCACCAAGTGATCCGTATTAAGTATAAGAGTCTGAATGACAACATGATAGCAAACAACACGGAAAAAAACATTGATATCAAACATCCCCCTGAATCCTCCACCACCCCCCTGAAAGAAGACAACTGAAAAGGGAAGTACCACAAGACTCCATTCTAGAATGGAAATCTTTTTGTTAGATCATTTCTAATGATCACTACTTCCACATTATGATACGGGGCTTGGGGCAAATAGTTGGAGACCCCTGGTCCAGTATATTAATCAATTTTGTCAAAACTTTGATGTCAACATTGACAATGGAATTAACTTGTTGAAAATTAAAAAACGTATTTATGACGAATGAACGGTTTGATCCAAGGGTGGTAGAAGGACAGTCTTTCTACTACCCTTGGTTTGATCGACGTTCCAACATTACGATACATTTCCAAGTTTGCTGGTGCACCCTTCTGCCAAATAACTGTATTTCCCTTCACCACTTCCACTATCGCGATTCCCCTCCACCTCCGTCGCACAATTCTCTCTCCCCATCACGATCACCCTACTCCGTTTTCCCTGTCTCTCTCACTCCCCTGATGGTACTGAAAGGGGGTGTGAGATGGAGGGAGTGGAGGAGTTCCCGTGAAAACAGACTCCGGAGGTTTGATAGGCCTCGTAACTAAATACCGCGGGTATTCGGGATTGTTCCGGAGCGCCGCGCGGCCGTAATGGGCCACCGGTTTCCCCAACTGGAGGGTCGCATGATTGGGGGGACGGCGAAGGGGCTGCCGTTGTATTTACAGCGACGTAGGGTTGGGCTGGGCCGGAGGATCGCCCTAAGTCCAAGGGAAGCGGGGGTTCGCAGCGGTCCACCCCCAACCCTTGGAACCGCCCTCCAACCCCGTTTTCCACGACCTTCCAACCGGTCCGCAGAAACGGGCCCACGAGTTATCGGTCTCTCCCGTTAAACGTCGTATTGTTCCCTGCATTTGGTTCCTTTCACAAACTAATCTCGGTAACGTGCTCGGTTCCACCAGGTATTAAATGTAATTTGTACACATACCGAAATGAATGCGCCCTATCAATATAGAAACAATTGATTACCTTCGTTGAATGATTATTTGCTCGGTCCACTCAAATACAGACCCCATACAATAGAAACCTCTATCAACTACTGCACTAATTGTCAACAGTTGATAGTTGATTAGTTGTGGATGTAATTAGGACACTTACCAGTAAAGCTGATCATTTTTGGTTTATTATTTTCAATTCTAGGATGATCTGGAAGTGTCATCTCAGGACATAACGCCAGAGATGATAGTACAAAAATGTTTGAAAGGGAAAACTACATTGGACCTCTTTAGCTATGTTGAAGGCAGTGGCAGCCCCTGCTATGCAACTCAGGGGGTGCACCGAAACAACGGGCACACTAACAACCCCGAAGAGAATGCGAGACAAAAATGAGCTTTTCTCGCCCAAATACAAATTTTAACTACCATTACGCAAAGGAGATCCATCTTTCTCGGCTTCAAATCGTGAAACAAACGACACCGTCCTACTTTTAAAAGAAGTTCACTAGTAAGTGCGTCAATACCTAAAAAAACGAAAATTTTAAGATGATTGTCAAAATTCAGGAAACCGTGTTTTGCGATAGTTGAAATTCGTATCTGCCAAGCAAGGACCATTGTAGAGGTGAAAGCCCGATTCCCAAGCTTCATTCCCATTATTGCAGCAAAGAAGACAGTTGAAGCACGAAAAGTTTATTACTGACCTCACATCCGCAGAGCCAGTCAACCTTTTTCCAGTAATGAGGGTTGAACTTTTGAATCGTGGAATGACATGCTTGCCTTTGAGGTTTGTTGAAGTCCTGTCAATAGTGGCATTGGGAACCTGCATCGCGAATAATCTCTCTTTGCTCCACCGACAATTTAGCGATCTGATGTTTTATAGCACAGTTACTGTGTTCATCAGCTAACACAGTTCAGTCACAACGGTCGGGGAAAATCAACTGATGATAGGATAAGAGTGTGATTTGGTGTTTCCAGCGCACTCTAGTAGATGAGCGGACAACTACGTGTGCTCCCGTGTTAGCTCTCTGAAATTTTGCCCGCTTTATTTGGGGCTCTCTCATTGTTTTATTCGTTGGACCCGGATCCAATCAACGCTGAGTTCCCCTTCCATTCCAACACAGGCGGGGCTCTCGAACAGCGAACCCCTTACCCCCCGATTTGAGCAACAAAATGTTGTTGAGTTCTAGGGAAAATATGACTTATTATAAATTTCATCGATATATTTAATTATTTTTATCAATAGATAGCTGAAAAGCTTAGTAAAACTGAAACAATACCAATTATTTCAATTTTTTTTTTTTATCATGAAAAAATTATTTCAAGTTAACACTTCAGTCGGTGAATATTAGAAGTATATTCTCTCAAGTGTTACCTCAAACTTGACGTAGCCAGAAGCATTTCAGAGAATTCGAGTTCGCAATTCTTCGTTGTTTACGATTTAGTGACTTTGTAGGAAGAACGCGGTCTGTAACATTCCTATATAACTTTACCTTGAATTTAAATTAATATGATATACATATTGTGTATACATACCATGCTTTAGTAAAGATATCATGTACATATATTGTGTACACCAATTGCATGGTTTATTATTTTCATTGAAATGGTTGAATTGAATAGCTACTTTGAACCATTTATCATGGTAACCTGGGTTTATTTTTACCATTCGGGTGTAAGAATACTTCTTTTGGAATGCTATATTTAGGATTAGTGCGAATGGGTTTTAAAAATGTTTAATTAAATTCCCATTCCTGATGAATGGCTGTCGTTCTCTGAATAAAACTGTGAATGTATGGGCGGTGTCAACACGAGTCGTTCTATCGAAAATATCAAAACAACTGGATGTAAATGTTCGTGCATCTTATTGTTCGCGTGAATTCAAGCCTAGAAATACTAATTGGGCCCTAATGATAGGGGTAAAGTAGAGTCGTTAGTTGACGGGGTGAAATGAGACATTTGAGAGGCGGGTTTTGAGAGCGGGGGGACGCTTTTCACACCTGAATCATCCGCCCTATTTGGTTAATGGCTCCTACTTAACTGGAATGACCTCACTTTCACAAAGGGATTTTTCTCTAGGGAACGCGAGGATCTCAAGCTAGAGCTTCACACTCCGTTGGCAGCAACGCCACCTTAAGTCAGGCCGGACCGGTTGTAATTTACTCAGGTTGAATGAATTACAACACATTGAAACTGATTGAAATCTAACAATCTTATCGTCATAATTATTGAATAAACTAATGATTCATACAATAAAATAGGGTATGTGGGGACTTGCGCCTCAACAGCATCACAATGGGAATCATTGGAGCTCGGATTCGGTCATATTTGGAAACTGTCTGTACAAAATAAATTAACCTTGTACTACCAAGTCCTAAAGCCAGTATGGACCTATGGAGCACAGCTGTGGGGTTGCACTGCTCAGAGTAATCGAAACATTATTCAAACCTTCCAAAATGGTGTGCTGAGGAGCATAGTTAATGCACACAGAAGCAGGTACATTAAGAATGATAGATTTCACCACGATCTTGAGGTGGAAATTATTGATCAGTCCATCAGGAGGATTGCGATCGCTAACCAAGAGCCACTAAGAGGTCATGCCAACATTGAAGATGTCCATTTGCTTGATGTAAGTGACCTGCTTAGAAGATTGAAGAGAAGAAAACCACACGAACTAGCACAGTGAATGTGAAATAATGAAATAATTCATCATTTGTCTAACTGATCAAAATATGTTCTGTATCATTGTTTTGCAATATGTATGTAGTAATTAAGATCAAAATCAAATTGCTAATAAGATGAAAACTTGGTGCAATGCTAATAAAGCATTAAAAAAATATACATATTTGCATATTTTTTTCCTAATATCCATGTTTCCAAAAGCATTTTGTGACAAATTTAATAGTGGTCTCCAATTTTAAATGTATACGTCATATTTTACCATGTTTCGGTTTTTGTTTCAACTACATCATATTCTGGTTAAGATATATTCGGCATCATATTTCAGAACTTAGCTTCTTTTTTCTTTCTTTTTTTCTCTTAGAAAATAAGGAAGAAGAACAACAAATTGTCATCAACCTAGGTATTCCATCTTTCATCTTTGCAATCGAACTTTATAGAGGGATTAGGGACGGAACGTTATAGAGGGATTTGCGACTTCTGGTCTACTACAGTAATTTTGCTTGTGTTATAGAACAATAAACAAGCAACGTAAAACGTACTGTAGTTTAGTGGAAAAGTCAATCAACACAATGCCTAAGCCTCGATTTAGACCATTTTTTTTCTTTTCTTATCAATGAGCAAGCACTTATTGTATTTATATCTCTGCATCCCTGATAAATGTATTTTCAAGAAGTGTATATTAAAACATAATAAAGCAAGGTAAAGGTGTTTTGACCTGCATGTGATAGTCATACGTTACGAAATAGGCACTATAGGATATTTCCAACTCTGGCAGATCAGTCATAATTTTCAATATTTTATTTTGTCACGTGTCCCTCTGTAAGAGCTCACGAGCAGAGGACAATCAAACAGACTGTCTGGGATACGATTGGGAATCGATTTTAAATTTTCAAAATCTATTTTTGACCACCGATTTTCGATTTTCATGGGTCGATTTTATTCGACTATCGATTTTTGTAAGAGAATAATAGGTTTTTGTGAGGCTACACCAGTTTTTATAGAAGGCAAGTTGAGGAATGTTTTTAATTGAGGACATTTTTAGATTTTCAAGTGCTTACGTCCTTTTTGATTTTCAAGTTCTCACGTGTATGTCTTTTCAAGTAAAGAGCGCTGCGAAGTCCTTGCCTCATGTATTTATTTTTTATTCATTTGGACCTGACATGTGTCTATATTATAGAGCGCTTTTTTTCAGAAGAGTATTGTGCTAAATTTCGAATCATTCGGACGATTTTTAGAGCATTTCGGTTTGTACTCCTAATTTTACGGTAGTTATGAGGATTCAGAACAGTTTGAAGGATTTGACTAAGAAGTCTTCTGATTTTTCTGAAATTCATTAATATTTTATATAATAATATACTTGAACATTTAAAAATTTCGAATCATTCGGTCCATATTTAGAGAAGTTATAGGTGTTTCAAATATATCACATTTGCGCATGCGCAGGTGAAAATTATTGCACTATTTTGATGATATTCGAATTATGCCTTTTCAAAATTTCAGGTTTTACTCCGATTTTAAATCGATCGATTTTTTGTCCTCCATTAATTGGGACAATCGATTTCAGACCGCCGATTGTGAGATCGATCCCAAAATCTATATCGGGCGTACCATAGTTTGGTACACCAGTCGTTTCGAATGGAGACTGAAAAGTAACATTTCCTATAATAGTCCTGACAGAACATCGATTATACTCCGGATCTTCTTCCGGTGAAACATTTTAAGAATATTATGTATCAATTCGGACTTGCGGTGTGGTCATGTTTGGGTTTGAACTAAGTTTGGTGAACTCTAAATAGGTTTTCCTGAACTTGACCACTGAATGGAGGAAATCACGCTTCCTTGATTGTGCAAACTTTGAAATAGCCATGTAACGAGATTTGTTCAGAAAGCTCTCATTTCAATAGACCTGATTTTACGGCCTGGAAATTTTCTTTCTTCGAAATTGAACAGTTTTCGCATTCTTGGTCTACTTTTGAGAAAGTCTTTGCAGCGAACGAAAGTAGATAAACTTCACCTCGTAGTGGAGCAGAAAGCGAGGGAAGCCAGACATTTCTCTCTCTTCACTACCCACTTTCGTGACGAACCCCTATAAAAAGGTTTGTCCAATCGGGCTGGAGGTGCTGGCAGGAGCCGGTGTCTGTAACAAATTAACCTCCTTCGGCTTTCAATAGTTTAATCAAAGCCAATCAGAGCAGCTTTACTCTCGCACGGAAAACATCCGTGCTACGAGGCCGGCGATGGTGAACACTGACTTAACAACCTCGATCCCATGGGTTGATTACGGCGTTGTTGAGTCTGCTGCAATGAATGTTCACTAATAGATACTAAGATTGGAGAAATTCTTAGAAGTGCGTCCGACGGCATCAACAATAGTCAACGTCAATATCACAGAACAAAAATATAACAGTTATACTATGATACGGTTTACTATTAAAGTCAGTTAACCCAAGGGTATCCAAACTAAGGCCCGCGGAAGGATTTGGACCGGCCAGCCTCCCGTGGATGCCAATGGAAAAAATTAGGCTGCCGGCAGAACAAAAAGAAAAGTTAGCCATGTGATCCAGCGGAAGCTACCAGTACCTACTTCAATACCAGTTTTCTGGTTTATCGTATTCACTTGGTTATTAATTTCAATGTATAATTGAATATTCTATTCGGAAAATACAAATAATAGTTGAAGGATTTTGAAAAAAAAAAAATTGACTTTGCAAGAAACAATGTTATGCAAGGGACAGTTTTGTACCACAGAGCAGGAGGATGAGATGGAGACAATGTTTTTCATGCACATCTGAAAAATGTTACTAAGAGTGCGTTCAACACAGTCAATATTAGCAATCATGGTGATGAAGTATATGAAGAAGAAAGAGATGTTTATTATTGAAAATAAAATGGAATACACAGAATTACTTAAAGGGTTCACACAAAAAGAATTATATACAATAAATGACAAATAAGGGAAAAAACATGACTGTGGACCTGATTTCCATCCGTCGGGAAAAGACCGAACCACCGGTCGATCCCACTCGATTTGTTAATTAAATCGTAATTCAATGTACAACATGATTTTATAGAAGGTAGGTATATGTTTAATGATGAATTCGATAATTATCAGTTGAATTTGGCAACTAAGAATTCTCGGTATTTCCAAGCGTATCTTCATATACTACTCCCTTTCGATAATGCTGATACCAAATCGAAAGGTGGTTGTGGCGAATTAATGGAAATCCATATTTGTTGAATAAATGCAACGAGGAGGCGATGGAATGAATAGTTGCCCCTATCTGAGGTCTGAGACGATTATTTCTGCAACATCCAGAAGTAGCAGTTTCAAGAACTGATAAGGGGAACTATAAGGAACTATAACTGTAAGGATAAGGGGAAGATACTTTCACCCTTCTTGAAACTCTCCCACCTCGAGGCAAAAGTGAAGTTCGTACCTCCTGATTTGCACCTATGTTACACCCAAAATGCTAATTTTTTTCGTGGTCTGATCTTGAGCATGTCCATCATTCAATTCAAATAACGCCCATAGCGAACAATTGTCCACCAGCAAATCAGCGGGTCTAACTTCGTGACTCTGCAGGGCATATCTTGACTCCTAGGAAGCAGCCTGCGTGGTCTCTCCTACCAACATTCTCGACTAAATTTTACAGCCCCTCCAAAGCTCCAATCCGCGAATATCTCCCGGAAACGTGCAGCCATGTCGTTAGGCCAAGGTGCAAATCGATTCTGACCATCAGGACCATTAGGCCAGGGAATCTTACAGCTCTTGAAGGCATTAATCACGTATAGGCACAAGACTGAGAGACTGTATGAAAAAATCGGACTAGCTCCAGGCTCCAAGCGTACAAAATAGTTCGGGGCATTCCTCGACAGGCAAATATAATTTTAATAAAGTGCATCTGCATTTATTCTTGTGCTTTGGATATGGTATAGCCTGCGACTATGACATCATAATACAGGATTGGTTTGGATTGGATGGCAGACAAAGACAGTCTCTTTCAGGATGGCCTAAACTATCAAAATCCAACCCCCCGAACCTTCTTCTGAAATGTCTACCAATTTTAGGCCTCTGCATCGACTAAATGCTACTAAAAAAATATTTCTGACGTAAATGCTAATCCCTGAAACGGATCATTGGTTTTTGTTATTGAAATATTATAATAGAACCTACATCCTCCACTGAAGAACGGATTGTAGTTGATTCCAACGATCCCTGCTCCTCGTGGGAAGATTGACATAACTAATCATAACTACGAGACTAATATTGTTTTGATTGAATTTCACTTTGATTTAATTCCTGATGATTCAATCGATCGGCCGTCTTTGATTGAATTAGCTGTCTGAGCTTTGATCTGAGTTAACAGGTTGGGTTGAGGGGCAACACCGAGACGTGGGTATAATTTACCCAAGGAGGCCGCGTATGTCAAAGCCGCATAATATTCTAGAGCTCAGGCACCGCGGGGGCTTACGCGTCCAATTAGGCCGGTGATTGAAATTCACTCGCTCGGTAGCGAACTGGTAGGAAGTTGATTTGCAACTAAATAGCGTACATGTACGTCGTATGTATACTACATAAACGACATGTTGATTTAGTAAAAGATTATTAACAAAAATATATTAACGAAGCAATTGCTTATTGTTTGTTATTTTTAATAATTAGTCTTTGTAAACCGCTAAGAGAAAGAAATTGTTTTACCACTTCAAATTCGTTAGTATACGTTTCAAGACATGTAGAGTTCTAAAATCGATTAGAAAGAAAAATGAACCTGTTTGCCTGCCGTGCGCTGTCCACCGTTTAAAACACGGAACTACTACCGAATAAAACTACTGATAAAATGTTACTAGGATGAGATTTGGCTCAAAAATCATAGACCGATCCGGGATGTGCCAGTAATCAATCAACCCTAAGGTATAATGTATGGGTGGAAGTATTAAAAAAACAAGATTTCAAAAACTTTCGGTGTAGAAAGATGGTTTTTTAGTTTGAATTTGGTAGAAGTCGATTGAGACTCGAATGAGACCATTCGTGTTACCGTACTGGCATCCAGTCGCTCCCCATTAAACAAATTGGTAAGGTTGGCTAACAGAAACAGAAAGGCTAACAGAAAGGTTGGTTCAGCGAACAGAAACTATTTTTAAAGCATGTCTGTAGAGCTTTACCTTCCCAAAGAAACCTGCTAGTTTCATCTAAGGAAAGGGTACTTAGTGACAAAATGTTTAGAAGACTCGAACAAGCTGAAGATTTTATGATGAACATAGATAAACCTACAGACATATTATATTACATTCTAGGAAAAAACAATTTGGTTACCATGAAGTGGATAACGAGGCATACAGTAGTGGTTCGAATTGATAACCTGCTGCCCAACTAAGTTCGCAGATGTAGAAATGAACCATATCATACTCTTAATGATAAGCCACGTCATACGAATAGACGTGGTTTCTAGTGGTTTTTATTTTAACGATACAGTTTATTCAAAAACAAAAGAAGTTTCAAATGTTTCATTATATAAAATATGTTTATTGAGTGGTCCATTAAAGGTAGTAGTGCAGCTATTAAAATTCGATTCCATTCGGATTTAAAACTAATTTTCTCTCAGAGAGGTTGTATAACTTGCCTTTTTCTATTTCTCCAAGGATTTCACTAAGGAATTCCACCAATAGGAGCCATACATTATAGAACACTCATCCACACACTTTTTTCAGGATTGCTGAACGGACGGGTTCCATGGAAGGCGAGATCCTGATATCAAACTGCTCTCCGGAGTCAGGGACACAGAAAAATTTGACTTCTGTGCCTACTCGGTGATCGAATTATTATACGACCTTTCCATTTACTATTTTCGGGAACTTTTTGTCATAAAGTTGGAAAAATTCTGTTGAGGAATATCTATTCGTCTCGAATGAAAACTAATGATCTGGATAAGCATGAACGTTCTTTGACAAATCAATGGAAGGTTCAGGTATTGATTTGTAGATTTAGTGTCTACTTCACGTTTATCTGAAAATTATACTGCATCGGTTTGATGGAGGGTGGAAAACATAAACAGAAAGCAAAATTAAATGCGTTGGAGTTGAACGGAGGTATAAATTATTAATTCTCTAACCGTGAGTTCAGTTCGACTGATTTACGGCGCCCGAAACTTCATAACTCGGACCACTTGTTGGGTACTTAATTACATGAAGGCCCATTAAAGGGCGAGGTGAATCACAGCAAAGTTAGAAAGCCAAGCGATTCGCATGAATAATTCAATTATCAGTGGGATCCTGGGGCAACATGTGTTTTATTGGATAAATGAACCGTGTCATTCACTTGAACAAGAACTTGATAACTTAGAATCCAGGAAAATAGCGAGCAAAATAATCAGAGGTTCCCTATACATCCTGATATATGAATTCAATTAATATAACTATTCACCTATCGGAGGGTAAAAGCAGCATATTCCCTTTAAATCTAAACTATTTCAGTTGGAATGAATCTTTTGTTGTATATGAACTCTTGTGTTGTCTTTTCATTCCAAGAAATATGTATAAATCTATGTGAACTCATTATAACCATTCGCCGACGACCTGAAATTGTACCGCAGATCGAGATACCCATGGATTGTGAATTGCTCCGGACTACAGCTGTGCCCTTCAACAGGCCTCGCTCTCGACCAATCACAATGATCGGCAATGACGATCTAAGGTGATTCGAATCAGTGGACGAATTATGGGCGCTCCTCGACAAGCTTACATCTTCTGATCACATTACCTCCATATCGAGACTAGGGATGAGTGTCCTGGGTTGCGTGAAGCAGAAACACTCAAGAATTCCCCTATACAACCGCTACCGTTACTATCTCCAGTTATGCTAGAGTACGCCTGTATGGTGTGGAGCTCTTTCTACCAATGCCATATTCATCAGATCGAGAGGATTCATCGCAGGTGCTTATAGCCTGGGAGGAAGGCGATTACGATAAACTGAACATGAGAAGCGGTCTGCTGAGTCCTCGTACAAGGAGATATTTGGGCTACTAAGAATTTCTTCCCCTGGTTCGCAGTGATGTGGATGCAATGCCTGTTCTTGCTGAACCTAATATCCTCGTCTCTCATTCTATTTGCCGCTCGATGGTCCCTTTCACATCTTGTTTTCTCGCTCCAACAACCTAAAAAATTGTCCACTATGCAGGAGTACCTCGGCTAATGAACCAATCACCTAATGAATGAATGACCTCTCCTGTCAACCTGTGTCAGTCGTTCGAAATAAAGTGATGTTCCACATTTAGTTCGATTTATTTTTAATCAACTTCGATAATGTATTGGAATAATTTGATTTGGATTCTGAAATTACTCCTTATTGAAGCTACGTATTACGTTACCCTTTTTATTGTGTCGGGTTTGCTCGAAGTAAATAAATAACAAAACGAACTCATGCATAATTATTTTCTCATCGAACGGAAAAAATGTATTTACATATATCAACGACAAAACTGAAGGCAAATAACATCAGAAATCTGCCCCAGGCGACATCCAGCAACTGGTTTTTTGATGCCAGTGAATCACAAGGTGTAGCTGTGTCGTGAACTTGGAAAGCGAGCCCCGCAGCAAGTCACACAGGACGAATGTGCCAAAGAATAGCTATCAGATCCAGTGGAAGACATCTATAATGATATACTGTATATAATTTTACGTCCACCCGACGATCGGAAAACATCCAGGTCGTCAAACCGTGGACAGTATTTCTGGAGAGGTTAGGAGTCGGAGACCCTTTCAAGAACAATTAAAACACAGATGAATCTGGAAGCACCCGTTAGATTGTAAAAATAAATAGTCCAGGATCATCAAAAGTCTCCCGTATTATTCTCGCTCTTGGACGAATTTCCTTTCCCTACCTCCAAGTCAGGAGAGCTAAATTGGCGAAAGCCAGACACACTAGGTTTACTGGAACAAAGAGCTCTGGGGATTATCTCAATTTTCACAGTGATTGGTGGAAATAATAATCAAAAAACCAATCAAGAATGCATAATTTTGTTGGAAACCATTGTAGGAAAATAATTTGGTAGGAAACACTGGAGTCACCCAGGGAGAGTTAGGTTACAATGAAAATGGACGGCACAGCAGCATTACTTCAAAATATGTAAACATTAAGGTTGATTCATGGGATATGTTAAAGCAGACACCAACGCCTCGTAGTAGGAGCATTGCAGGTCACCAGCGCTGAATGGTCTAACATATAGCGTCATGATACGACCGTATTGAAATTTCTCTGAGATGGTTAAACCGTCCTTCCCCAAGTACCCTCCAAATGTTTTACGATAACGGACGAGTACAGAAAAAAGGAGGGAGAATTATTATTGAAAATTACTTTACGCTCGCGCAAAGCGATGTAATACAGCAATGAAACTTACAGGGGAACACTTACTGCCTTACCCTCATATTCTCTGTCAATTTGATCGAAATCGGATGAAAACCTTTTGAATTAGGAAATTTACAATTATTTCATGTTTGCGCTTGTGCAGCTCATGACACTATTGCGTTGGGATGGGTTATATATCATTAAGCCGGTCTTCTCAGACGACTTCCTCCAAAATTTGAGTGAAATCGGACCCCTAGATAATGAAAAAATGATTCGGGTAAAAACTGTATAAATTAGTCTTGTTAAAAGAATCTGTTGATAAACACCCAGTGTGTGTGTGTGTGTGTGTAATAAATTTGAGTTTTATGTATTAGAAAATTGATCTTTCACGAAAATGTAGAACCACGAGTGGTGTCACAATAGTATTTGAATAGGAAGTTAGATTTGTGGAACTCAGGCCAAATCCTTTATAACCATAGAGGGATGATGTTTAACCTCCCTTTCTCCCCAATACATCCCTTCTCATGTATCTACCATCCTGCATCAAACACACCGTCGCCAGCCCTTAAACACAAAGGCAAAGATGGCGAGGGAGATCCTAGTCAAACAAAGTTTCCCGCGGAACCCGCTAATCAGACTCCCGAGCCCCCGGTTGAGAATCATGCATCCGGCTTGCATGAATATTCGGTGCAACAACCTCCAATTAACCGAAGCTCCTCGAACGCATCCGCTTTGGTTCCAACCAGCCTTCAAGGGAGCAGATCAAACCTGTAAGAGCGGTGAATCCAGATCTGATTACGATGCCATTGTACACAGGAGTCCGAGCACGTTGTTTCCACAATTTACCCGGTCCACATAAATTCTGTTTATCACTTCCGCTTTATTTTCTTAGTTGGCTCTTTCCACTAGTTCTCTCTGTAATATATTATTTTTCTTTCCTATTATGGATGTTTTTATTTGCCTTACATTTACAAGATTCTTTCCTTAGTGACCTCGTTCAGAATTTTAACAGAGTTCTTATAAATTTTAAGCTTGTCAAAAAGTAAAGACCGTTTTTTGTTCTGAACTACAGCGATTTCGAGTATACCAGATCGAGAGTGTAAAACTACCAAATGATTAGAAGTGTTGTAGGTTGTTTTAATGTGTTTTATTTCTTGTGAGTCCAATGATATATAGTCTAATAATACTTTTTTCATTTTAGAACTGATTAAATGTTTTTCTTGAAAATTAAAATTTCTGCTTGCATTTTACGTTTCAAACCACCCTGGACAACCTGGACAAACCACCCTGGTCTGTGTAGGTTTCTGTGTATATTTGTTTCGAGTACCCGCAGAGTTCTGTAACTCTCTTCATTTTTACTAATTTCATTATGTTTTCATGAAATTTTCATGGGATTTGCGGATTGGCTTGTAGATGGTCTCATATACAATGCATCATTCCAAAACCAAAAGGCTCACTCTGGGCATGTGCATTCGTAAAATCTACTAAACATGATCTTTAGTTGTCCTCTCTTGATCAAAATCGGAGGGTACAGTTATAATAGGTAAGGGAATAGTTCTATAATCTCATATAAATTTGAACACGGTCGTAACATTATTTTATCTGCCACAGTTTTACAGCAACAGACCCTCAATGCATGTCCACCCACCCAATTGACCCATTTTGGCCCATCTAACTTCACTATTTTCATTAGTATGGTCAATACTTTACTGGGTTGAGACCAGGAGCTTTGGAATCCAAGGATCTAAAGTGGAGGTTTCTGAAATCTGGACTGCCCGTCGAATGTTGTGAATCCCCGGGACCGTAAGGCTACGGAAGGACTCTTCAGCAGGATTCTACAGCTGAACTCCCTTACATGTGAGCTCTTGTTGGCAGCAGCTGCTGCAAGCCATAAAGATGGATAAAATAAGCATTTTTGGTGAAGATAGACGTCATTCGAAGCTGCATGGGAATGAACACACTAGCAGAAATTTTTCACCCGGCAGAGGCCCGCAATGGATTTGCTTATATGATTGCCAACGATGGAGACGGAATAAGAAGAAGAATAGAAACTCGTTACCTATTTAAACGTTCAATAATCCAAATATTAATATTAAGGATACAAAGAAGCAGTGTACCACACTTTACTAACCAGATTTTGTATAGGTATTATTGTTCCATTTAGTCACGCTGTGTAGGGTTGTCGAGCAGCCCATTTAGATAAAAAATCTATTAAGCACATGTGAGTATTTACTCACAAAACTTCCATATCATCCGGTTTTCTGGATAGAATCAGAGAGATTCGCATTTTCCAGTATTAGAGAACGCTCTAATGAATAGGGAGAGACGAGAAAATAGGAAGCACCATTGTGCAGCACCCTCTAGAGGGCAGAGGTACAAGGTAACAGAGGTTTCCAGGCCCAGGGGGCAGATGTAATAATTCCGAAAGATACCGTCCTATAGTGAAGTGATGTATAACGCGGCCGATAACTGATAAGAGGGTGAAAAAGCCAGAGTGCGAAGTTATTCCCTCTACACATTTTTTCCCACCCTTTTTCAACCGTGAAATCGCCATTCGGAGAAAAAAAGTGGAGATTGCAGAACGCAATACCGCCCGGACACGATGCCGTGATATGGGAAGATCCTTTGACCTTCGGATTTGAAGTGCGGCCATTTGATGGACTAACTTCAAGTATTAATTCATGGCTTAACCTAGTTTTCTTGAACAACCAAGCTGGCAAACGTAATTAAGGCTGATGGATCTCAACAAACTAATTATATACCGTCTATTTTATTTTAGTTTTCCATTGAAATTGATTGTTTAATAGTTGTTACAGATGAAAATCCATCACATCTTGGATCTGAGGGAATCACCGATTTTATTCTGCGGTTTGACCCATCACCATGGTTTTTAAGAAATGATTCCTCAAACCTTTGATCTTGAATAATTGCTGAGCTAATTGAATAGTCTGGCCTATGATTTCCCTCATCGCTTGCAAGATAGTGGATAGTAATATTCCCAGTCCTAAACTATCAGATATGTCTGGGATGGTTCGCACTGGAATTAGTTCACTCTGTCGTCTGTGGATTCCAGTGCAACTTATTGGCTTAATTGACGACTTCCAGAAGTTCCATGTTGAGCAAGATTACCTTCATCAGTGAAATGTGGACAATTGCAGAAGAGAAAAGAGGGGACAGTATGAGTCGGCAATCTCAACAAAAAACGTTACTAGTGGCATTCGAAAATTTGGTTAATAGGTAATATCAGTTTTAGGAGTGCCTGAAATTTGTTAAGCTGCTCTACGCTGATATTATTCATCAGTACTTATCTGAAAATAGATATGCCCACTACTGGATTGGTATTCGTTAAAGGTAAATATCGTAGAAAAATTGCCATTAACAAAGTTTTCTGATATCTTTGAGAAGCTTTGGATCTATAGGTATGAAAACAGCACGTTAGGAGTTGTTGGTAT
Organism: Creontiades dilutus; assembly: GCA_031894815.1. Taxonomy (NCBI): domain Eukaryota; kingdom Metazoa; phylum Arthropoda; class Insecta; order Hemiptera; family Miridae; genus Creontiades; species Creontiades dilutus. Next base: position 862,377 of record JAVIWC010009611.1, on the reverse strand, counting down.
ATGAGTGATGATGGCTTTAAAAGTGCCTTGACCGTCTTAAATAAGTGCAACACTGCTTATATTCTTCAGCGTAATTGACGCTGATTAGGAATAGAATGGAGCCTACCAGAAGAAGGATTTGGTATCCATTACAAAATGGGTATTCGTTTAGGAGAATTTCAGTAGAAAAATAGTCCTTGACAAAGTTTGTTGGTATCTTTGAAATGATTGGAATCTATGGATATGAAAACGGTACGTTAGGGTCAAGAGACGAGAACGGGTGCCTCAGGGAGGAGCATTTTAATTTCCTGAATCCGCACCCTTCGCCAGCCACATTCTGTTCACCAAGTTCAAACAACTCTGGTGAACTGTCCACCGCTCGGACCCCCCGATCTGTTAAATTAAATGGGCAAACCTTCCGTCACATGGAATTAACTTCGTAGACATGTGTCATTTAAGTGAAAGGGAATATGTCCAGCCCCCAAACCTTCCAAAAATTATTTATTCCCAACGTAGGTTTTTAATTTTTTGTAGTTCAGTAACCGATAATAAATAACGATTGATATGGAAAAATTTGTTCGATCCGCTCCAAAATTATGTCGGTTGACAAGTGAAAATATGTGTTATCCGAAAATAAAACTATTTTTTATTTATTTTGCGGCATCAGCGCCGCACAATCTCCCAAAATCCTACTCTGGATCTAACACAATTACTATTCTAACCATATTACAGTTTTTCCAAGCTGATTATGTGTATACCCATGCTCCAACTTCCTAAATGGCTCTGAGCATTAACGTGTCTCCATGTTTTCACTAAAATATACAATTCATAGTTATTTCTATTTATAGACTGGTAAAATGTGAGTTAAACTGCTATGAGATAGAAGGGCAACTTTTAACGTAGAGGACTCATTCAATTCACGGTTTCATCAGTGACTATTCAATTCACGGTTACATTAGTGACTATTGATATGATTTGGATAAAGAAACCATATACAGTATAAAGATCGACCAATCGAATGAGCTTGGGTTTGAACAAAGTGTGGGAAAAGTTATTAACACTAATGTGAATTGCAAAGCGAAAATGGCACTCAGAAGGGTCTGGACTTTTGCTGAAATAGACGAGTATATGTTATGAAGTTTCGTTATGTTTATTGATCTTCTTCAGGTCTATAGTTATCAAGAATAGAAAAACAAGATCAAAACGAAAAACATATGCCAAATTAAGCGTGACTCATAACCTGCTTGCTTAGGTAACATGAAAGTATGGATCATAGAAACTTGTCATCCAATATCGAAAGATGTAGAAGGTAAGCTCGTTACAAATCATCTTTGGAATGTTTCACTCAGATATCAACGCCTTCTAGAAGGTGGTCGACATGCATATCCGGTCTGTTACGCTTGTTCTACGGCGCGTAAAATAATGCTAAACCGTTCTCCTCCGGCTACTTTCAAAGCTAGGTGGCGATCGAACCAACTATAATACTGTCACTTTAAAATTTATTTGAGATTATCCAACCGTTTTTCCCTAACTGCCCTGAAAATTCAAGTGAAATTACATTTCTCGAACCAGAGAAAATGATCCTTGGTTTAATTCACGTTCGTGCATGCGCGGAGTAGTGTATTTATTTGTGATAAATGAAACCCATAAGGGTGCATCTGCAGCTTAACCCGTACATTCCCGGAAAATTTCATCAAGATCAGATGACAATTGTAGGAATTAACCTAGCTACAAGGATCTCCGGACACAGGGACAGAAAGGTAGGCACATAGTTCAGAATGGTCTTCAACACAAAGTGCGAATGCAAATTTTGATTTTTGAGAAGAAACGCTACAAACTATTAGAGAGAGGTTTATTATTTCTGTATTAGATAGCCCTTCTACGTAAATCACTTGTCTTTGCATACTGGAGGTAGTGTGTCGTACCTTATCCTAACTCGACGCCTCGCGCCTTCACACTTTGTAATTGCACTCAAGATGGAAAAAATACTTGAGCGGCCATCAGCCACTCTGTGTAGCACAGACCTCCCATTGAACGGGATCTGCAGCCCGTGTTTCCTTCCTGACCGTCCACCTGATCGTAGACGACCGATTTTCATTATCCAAAGCAAAAGTTTTGTCAAATAATGAGCAAACAGATGACGTTACCGTAACACGAGTGGTTTCATTCGATTCAAAGAAGTAATTTCTATCTTAACTACCCTCTTATATCGAAAGTTCATGAGATTCCTGTTTTTCGATAGATTAATCCTCCTATATAATCCCTTAGGGTTGATTGATCAAGATGCCGAGATTACTGGAACGTCCCGGAGCGACGTTGGATTTTTGAGCCAAATATCGTAACTTTGGTCGACTAGTTTCAGGAAAAGCTTTGGACGGCGAACGATTTTTTTTTTAAATTTGATTTCTGAAAACTACATATCATGAAACGTAAACCAACAACTTTAGAGGGGAGGTTAAAAAAATAGTTTTTCGTGTCGATTACAAAAGGTCATTATTAAATACAATATACCAAGATAAATTCTTATCTCAAGGCGAAATTAAAGGTTCCACTACCGTTTAGACTCGGAAGCAAAATGAATACCTTCATAACATTTTAGTATGGAACAAACTAGCCGAAAAAGGTGACGCGGAAATGGGATGCAGATGGGGTGACGCGGATGTGTGATGGAATTTTCCTGATTATTTTCGATTTTCACGTACAACCATGTTTCTATGGAAATGAAGGTTGTTCTGTTTTCGACGGTCAACAATCGTTCTCCATTCGTTGTAAAGCTCTCGACTTATCACATAGGCCTGGCGCACTTTTTGTTGGTATTTATGTCGTAACTTGATTTTTTAATGTTTTTAATAGATGTAGTAAACAATGCCGCTTGTTTTGTTGTCACTTGGTTGTAATGTTGGTTACAGTAGACGCTCACCAGAATAGAAAACCATGGCCACTTCAATTTGTTTTAATTCGAGGTAAAAACACGACTTACTTATCAGGAGACGTAACGTTAGGTAGTAGTCATAAGAAAGCGTTTGTACATTGGATATGTTTCTCGTGAAGACATTGTCTACACACGTCATATTTCGTGTCGTCAAAACGTCCGAAGAATCATTCAGTGTATAGCCATATGTTTCAGTCTGCATAGCATGGCTAATGCACGTTCTATGTTTTTTGAATTAAAGCCGCAGGCTCTAAGCAGTGAGCATCCAGGGGGCTTTTTTTAAACCTCTGCGCTATGACATGAAAGTTGTTTAGTGAATTCCTCAATACGTGGGAATAAATTTGTCCGCTCATTCAAGTACCCCTCAAACTCAAAATCACGGTTTCCAGCTTGTTATTAAGATACTCAGTCGACATGCAGACATCGGGAGTGAGTAAGTGCTCTCAGCTGCCAGGGACTCCAGCGCCGGAGCCGCGAACCGCGACCTCCCCCTCCTCAACTCTCACACCATCCATTCACTTTTTCGCCTTTCCATCTTATCCCTCCTTTGGGCTAAAATCCCCACCAAGTAGCACCACTTTGCCCTAACACTGCCTCCATCTCTATCCGCAACCCGACACTCCCCCCTAGTCCCGTCCGCCGTTTGGATTTTATTCTCACGCGAAAAACCCTTCCCTTCCGCCCCTCACCACCATCACCATCTTCGTCTTTTTATTTTTTCCAGGCCCATTCCTATTGATCTCTTTTTAAGTGCCCCCTGCAGCAGCTTCGAAGAGGAAAAGCGTTCGAGGGTCGTTGAGAAGACACTGAACGATCTTTTTCGGATTAAAACTTCCCGTTTTTCGCGATTTATCGCGGCGACCCTCCCGATCGCTCGTTATCGGATGTGTATTCGTGCGAGAGGGTCGAGCCGTTTGCGGCAGATCGGTATTAAATTATCCAAAAATAGACGGCGCCAGTGATGTAAACTCTGCCAATTGCCTTGTTTTCACTCGAAACGGGCGGGAATGTATTCATTTACGGCCCTTTAAACCGATTCATTGTCATCAGGGTGACATCTTTTGCTTTTCATTCGCCCCCTTTCTATTTTAACTGTAATCGTTCATCCAGGTTCGCACTCGAACTCACCTGAACGCATTATCATTCAATCTATAATTAATCGGCAGCTTGTCGATCATAAGGAGTACATTAATAACTCATCACTAAATGTAGGTGTTTGAATTGTTTCACTGAAAAATGTCAATGATTAACTAATGAGTTGGCTAATGAAGGAATAAAGCGCATTAACAATATAATGGTGCCTTTGAGGCTTGTATGAAAACTGTTGAGCCTTCAAAGTGTATCGATTACAATAATTATTCAACTTCACATACACCTAATTTTTTCAAAGTGTCATCAATATTTTCTACAAACTATCTAAAACATTGACTGGTTTGTGTATTATTCAGGAACCAAATGAGGACTCAATTTTGGCATTGCTGATCAATGAACCTGAATGTAGGGAAGATGAATACAGCCCAAAACCTAAAAATAAATAAAAAAATGTTATTATTAAAAAATTAAATTTTGTTGGTCCCGGATGATTATTGTGACAACGCTGATTTTAGGATTGGCAGGAAAAATATTTTCTCCATCTAGTCGATATATCTTGACTAAGTATATGTCTTGTGGCAGTGGACTGTAAATTGGAAGTAACTGTAGAATTTAACGTGTATACTTATAATCGTATTAGATATAATAGGAAGCATTAAGCCACAGTTGACTGCCTTCTGGAAATTAGTATTTTCAGAAAAGAACAGGCAAATGGGAAAACTAACAGGTAATACAATAACTAAGGGCGGAATAGGCATTCCTTACTTAGTCGAAAGAAAATGGTTGATTGAAGCTTTGAGGTAAGTTTGATACTTGCGCTCTTCATAGTCACGGACGAAAGAAATGCTCTAGCAAGTGCGTAAAAAATAAAGGTAAGTCCTCGTAAGAGCAGCCTTGAGCGTTTCCTTAGTCACATCCTTCGCTTTCTCGAATAAGGAGAGATCATTATTTAAGTCACGAGTATGAACTCCGACCTTAGTCTGAATCCTTACGCGGTAGAGAATAATATGAAAGGGCCAACAAGTATGTAAGGCCCTTCTTCATGAATCATTCATTTAAGTCCTAAAGACGTAGTCCGCGGTATATTATCTAAACATGGCGGTTCTAAACCAGGTAATCGCATTGTAGCCGTCTTTAAAAAACTCAATTCATGTTTCATCTCCGTAGAGGGATTAAGCAAGAAATCGGAGACAAGGATTCTTCAGCAAATCAGTATGTCTTCGTACTATGTATGTTACTTCTAGACGTCTGAAATACGATTTTATGAATTCTCCATGAATGTATCTCCCGTAAATGCCAACAATTCGCAAGTCTCTGAGTACATAACAAAATCTGATTTGTGAATATCTATTATCGAGCAATACACTACATAACGATGAAGACTATGCAACCCAAAAGTTGATTTACCAAGATAAAATGAAACACTGATTCGTTCGTCACAATGTTTTTTGACGTTATTGATTGTCTATTGACAATGATGAGGTTTGTATTGGGGACTCCTGATATTGTTCGTTTATTGACATCTATTAGGAATTTTTATTCTGAAATATAAATTACATTATTTGACAATAATGTCGATGGAAGGAGGACCTGTCGGTTGAGACAGAGCTGAGGTGAGCTTGCGGGTCAAATTTCTTCATTTTGATCTTCATTTCTATAGAGGCATCAGGGCCCCATCCTCCAGGCCATGGCACCTCACTTTCTGTCGGCAGCCGCGGAGACGCATGGATACCGCCCTCAGTACGGCTATCTGGGTATTGACACGGACCTAGCAGGTTACTTGGGACAAAGGCTTCGACCTTTTTTTCAGCTAAGACTTTGGCCATCTGGTTCAGGAAATGGGAATATTCCTTGTGCAAGGACCCATCACACCCCACCACTAAAGGTGTGAAAGAAACTCTTCTGCTGCAGCATCATATTTCCGATGCTTTTCATTGGTTGTATTTTGAGAGATCGTTGGCCAATCATGTGAACCATGGTTCGTCACAATTTACTTAGTGATTTGTAGTATGTTAGACATATATACATTTATGTTGATGGCCATTTTTTCGTCAAAGTTCTAAGGATTCATGTTTTGCATCATGTCAGGACCGAATAAGCGGTAATTTTGTTACCTTTGCATCAGCCTATGCTCTCAATTATCCAGGAAGAAGACACCCATCAACGAAGGTAATTCCTAGAATTCTAGAGAATCTAAGACATGCCCGGTTCACAGCTAAAGCCAGGAGACGTCCTTATGTCGCGACCAGGGGTGAGGTGATGCGTCTCATACGAAATAACCAACATTCTTCACTCAGGCGCTTATATTGTACATCAGGTATCCCGAAATCGTCGATGCATCGGTATTTGAAGACTGAAAAGTTTCACCCTTATCACGTAAGCCTTCATCAAGCACTGACTACTCTTGATAAAGCCCGTCGACGGATTTTTGTAAGTGGGGAGCTCACCAACTTTGAATTGATCCTCAGTTTTTCAACCGAGTACTTTTTTCCGATTAAGCCATATTTTGTAGCGATGGTTCTTTGAACCGGAACAACAGCCACTACTGGTCTGATGTTAATCCACATTAGGTGAGAGAGCACCGCTGGTCTGTGAACGTACGGTGTGGTATAATTGGGGATGTCATTATTGATCTGCACTTTTTCGAGGGTACGTTGACCGGACAAGCGTATTTTGATTTCATACGAGAGCAGCTTCCTGAGCCACTGGAAGACATACCAGTCAATGTGAGACGCAACATGTGGTACCAGCAAGATGGTTGTCCCGCTTACTATTCTCTAGCTGCACGGAGGGAAGTGAATAACCAATTACTTTATTACAAGGTGATCTGGTTCGAGCTTGCTTAGCTATTCCGAAAAACAACTGGTATGGTGAGACATTGACTCACAATCTGTTTGCAGAAGCAAGGGAGTCTATGTGAAACGTAGGGAATTTTAATAGAATAAAAAGTGCCAATGAAACTAGTCTAGTAAAATTTGTATGTGTACTACTTACTTACTACCACTTGATGCAAGATTTGAAATGTCAATCTTTTGATGATGATGGAAACTAGCTTCTACTGACAGGAAATTTGATGCTGATTTCAAAAATGTGGTCAAAATCTAAAAACTATTGAACATAATTGAAGAAAAGCGTTTTTTTCTGAAAGAATTCGTCGATTTTTGTTGTACGCATAAAGTAAAATAACTCTGAACCAAAGTCTCTAAACATTTTTTTAACGATGCATTTTGTCTTCCGAATTCAACGTAGAATCAAAAACTAAACTAAAAAAGGGGGTCAAGAGGAAACCTCTAGTTTAATTGAAGATTAGATGCACTAAAACATGGAAAAATGAAAAACGGGTTCCACCACCTTCAAGCAGAATGAAAATATGTTCTACAGAAAAGGTCCGGTTCAATTTTCTGATATACGCACCGTGTGGCTGTAATTCCCTCCCAAGGATAGGTGAAGAATAGGTATTCATTTTATCTGATCATTGGTTTCCTCATTCAATATATTGATCCATGGTAAGTACTTTCATATCAGCTTTTGGTTCGCACAAATGAACTGGTACAGTATGGTGTTCAAAGAATTAATCGAGTCTTTGGAACATTCAGAAGTCGCTAACAAGGTACGGAGACAGAATAATGTTCCCAATAGATCTACCGTGATGAAATATAAATCTGGCTCGTTTTGTGGCATCTAGATTTCAATTACAAGGTACGGAAGCGGGAGGGTTTAAGGTTAGTTAATGTACCATAGATTACGTCTTATATTCATGGGTCATTGATTTACGTAGAAGGGTTATTCTAAACAGAAATAATAAATCTCTTTGTAATAGTTTGATTGAATTTTTTAAATTTAAATTTCTGGATGCTGTGCATTTTGATGATTACGTAAAACTAAGCATTTTGAAGGGGTGTTGATTCTTTTCTCGGTCGACTGCAAAAGGGTCATTATTGAAAATAAACTAAAATAACTGAATAATGTTTAACACTGTTCCATGGAATTCAGTAGTTGCCGGTCTCTGGGAGATCCTCTTCGAAGATCCGTTCTTGTGTGTTATTCGTCACACCTGAGAAACCCGAAACGACGGCATCACTAAACAATGCGGATTTAACAGAAGATCATCCAATAATAGCATACACCGACTCGGCCCTTGTCGCACTGTATTACCAGGAATACGGCGGCACAATGTTGAAGTCCCGAAGGGGCTGCCGTCAGACGCTTCCAACTTGAACCGAGGAGATGGGCGAGTCCATATGCAAATGGAAAGCCGAGCTGGTGAGGCTGAGGAGGGGGAGCAGTGAGGTTGCCTTCATCCTGGATAATCTGCAGGGAATCTCCTCAGTCCCCTGAGTGGGGGGATTAGAGGGGTCGGCTATTCAGGATTTTCTATGGAGCGACAAATGCAGGTTTCCTGCACCATTCCTAGAGACCACTTGACTTGCCGTTTGGGCACGTTTCAACTACGTGTACACGGAATAGTTATGGTTGTTGACAGTTCAAATAGGCCTTCACAACGCCAGAAATAAAGCAAGGTGATTCCCGATAAGACGAACAAAAAAGTTCCAGTAATTCATCATTACCAAATCAGCACAATTTTTAAATCGTATTTATGTTAGATTGATTTTAAATCTAAGCCATTTCTTAGCATAGGCATTATTGAATATAAAATTCAAGACAACCGTAGGTAAATCTTTGAAATATTCAAAAAAATATTGCTGTTACTATGGCTCCAAAACTTTGAAATTCCTTCATGGAAATCAGTTTTGGGGCATTCTAAAAACATTTCTGGATTTTAACACATTTCCTTTTATTTGTACATGTCTTTCTAGACGATACATTTTTTACGGTTGATACAAATACCCATTCTTCGTCGAAACAAACAAGCATCCCAAGAAGGGATGATTCATTGAACCGAACTTTTTGAGTGCATTTAAGTGTTCAAATTTTTAATAAAGTAAAAACATCCCCGATAATCGGTAATTGTATGTTTTTCGGATGGCTATCGCTCAGAACTGTGTGCACTGCAGTATGCTGGAAGCTTCACCCAAATTCCATTAACATTTTTTAAAACTGTAAAATGATGGTTAACGAATCCATGTTTTGTTGGTAGAATAGATTACCATCTCTGCTTTATAAAAATGCCTGCTGTCTTGGAAATTTTAATTAACAATATCTTAGGGCAAAATTTCTAGAATTTCGAAACAGTTTAACTCAATAATAAAATAACAAGTTTCGCGTTTGTCTTTCTTTGTGTCCGCTCATGTTGGTAATAAGCTTTAGTGCACCGTTTTGACCATATGAGGGGATATGCGGAATAGTAGATTATACATTTTGAGTTTCATTACTCACAAATCTATGCTTCAGCCGGCTCATGTGCAAACGTGAAATCCATCAAACGTCGTTTTCTTATGTCTTAGTCTTCTTTAATCGTCACTTTAAGATAAGAACCCGTCCCATCTGTATAACATGATGAACTATTGACAAAAAACCTAAAAACTGCGCCAGAATCACAGCTTTCCAACGTCATAATCAATTTTGGTTTTACTTTGCTGATTTTAGGAGAAACTTGCGTTTGAGACCAGAAAAACGTAGTTTCACACGGTTGAACCGACGATATTGTGTGAAAAAACGCTGCATATTCTTTTACTGGGGTTTATTATTCAATTGGCTTGCGTTCATGATTTGAATTTCTACTAAGCTTTGGAGTGTGCGCGTTTCACAGGATAGAGCGATTATTGAATTTCAGGAGGCACACAAATATGATCAACTGATCAATCCAAATAGGTATTTTGGTTGAGAACACATTTACCTGCTCCATGCATATCTCCTGAAAATCAATAATCGCTCTATCACCTGTGAAACGCGCACACTCCAAAGCTTAGTAGAAATTCAAATCATGAACGCAAGCCAATTGAATAATAAACCCCAGTGATTATTGAATAATAAACCAAAAATCGTATATTCCAAGTCCCCGAGGAGGGGAGCAGGTTGCCCTGGGAGACGCTCCTCTTCGGTGGGGTTCCCTTCACTGGCGCGGTCGAGAGGGGGGGGGGGGGGGGGGTGAATTCCACCCAGCGGTTGCCCTCGGAGACGGTCCTCATTGGTGGGGTCCCCTTCACAGGCGCGGTCGAGAGGGGGGTGGGGGTGGCGGAGAATTCCACCCGCCCAACGTTACCACCCCCTGATATACCTACCTGCTCTGATATTTTCGTCTGTATATAGATTGATGATGATGATGATGATTGATGATTGATCGAAACTGACGCTGGCACATAGGTACGCCGCCTGCAGCGCCGCGCCTCTTGAGAGATAACTCTCCTGCAGCGCGGCGCAGCTGGCGCCTGTTTCGGTAGGTACATGAAGAAATCGCAAGCCGCAGACGCCGGCCGCAGATGCATCATGGATACCATACCTCGACGCCGTGTCTTAAGTGAACAACGAACGCGATCGACGGGGGCGAGCGGGCGCCCATCGCGATCTATCAGTGCGATCAAACAATACAACTCTACAGATGTGTCAGACGTAACAACGCGGCATCACGCTTTGTTGCGGCAAAACGATCGTGCCGCCAGTTCGATTTTTCTTCAGTCCAAGAATTTTCCTTAGCCGTTCAGCCTTCACATGTGATACAACCATCAACCTTCACGCGTTTGCGCCAACCTGAGTCACACCGGCGCTCGCGCAGCTGTCTGTCGACCGCCCTTGATTTTTTTTTTCAACTCGTTTCTTTGTTGAAAAACTAGATTATTTATTTCAATTGAACTAGATAAGAAGGTATAGAATTGCTTACACATAGGTATTTAAACTTATGTATGAATGTTACACGAACAGGTAACTCACAAAAGCGCGATGTATCAAAAAGGCCAATTGGACTATAATTCTTTCAAACTTTTTGTTGTAAAAATGTAATTTATTCAATCTAACTAGATGGAAACTAAAAAAAAAACATTTGCTAGTAGTTCCAAAATTACGAAATACTGAAAAATCACAAATGACAAGACACAAAAAATAAAATAGTAGAAATTCAAATCATGAACGCAAGCTAATTGAATAATAAACCCCAGTGAAAGAATTTGCAGCGTTTTTTTATTGAACCTCAATACCCCCCCCCCCAATAAAAACATCTATAATTTATCAAGTCCTTTAGCACTCGTATTGCGTTAAAACTTCCCCAAATCCAAATTTAAACGATGTAGCCAAAGGTAGACAGATGTAGAGGAGGCACACAAATATCATCAACTGATCAATCCAAATAGGTGTTTTGGATGAGAACCGATTTACGTGTCTATGCATATCTCCTGAAATTCAATGATCGCTCTATCGCCTGTAAAACACGCACACTCCGAAGCTTGGTAAGATTCAAATCATGAACGCAAGCCAATTGAATAATAAAGCCCAGTGAAAGAATACTTATTTACCCCAGTAATAATATTGAATAATAAACCCCAGTAATAATATTGAATGATATTTACCTATATATTATCAGCGTTTCATGCATATCAGAATGCTTCAACCCGTGTATCGGCTACTAACTACACTACAAGTATTCACATCGGCTATCACTCCAGTATCCACATTCACTACAACTCGACGCTATCGGCCGGACATCACTAGGTTACAAACAAACAATAATGAACCAAAAAACGCAAATGTTGCCACCATAAATCAGGCCATACATCGGGAATGGTTTGACCTACGGACCTGGGGAGGGGCTCATTCGATTCCTGACGGTATGTTCTTGAAATAAGTTTACATTCTTGCCGCTTGGACTTGTTTTGAGGTTTCTAGGGATTTTACAAAACTTTGACAGCCCTTAAATGGCACTTTAAATTGAGTGAGGGAGCTGGCTCAAGAATTGAGGCGTCTTCGGACCAAGATGGATTTTTCCTGAAAATTTCAGATTTTTTGCTCCAGCCGTTTTTGAGATATCGTGCGTACGGCGGACGGACGGAAAATTTTTTATTACAGATTCGGATTCTACACCCTTTGAAACGTAAACCATGAAATTTTCAGGGGGGGTTAGAATTTTTTTTTCCAGAGCGATTACAATGGTTTATTATTGAATAATAAAACAATAACTCGTTATGAAAAAACGCTGCAAATTCTTTCACTGGGGTTTATTATTCAAATGGCTTGCGTTCATGATTTTAATTTCTAATAAGCTTTGGAGTGTGCATGTTTCACAGGTGATAGAGCGATTATTGAATTTCAGGAGGCACACAAATACGATCAACTGATCAATCCAAATAGGTATTTTGGTCGAGAACAGATTTACGTGCTCCCTCCAAATCTCCTGAAATTCAATAATCCCTCTATCACCTGTGAAACACGCATTTTTTTTTTTTTAATGAGCGATTACAATGGTTCATTACTGAATAATAAACCAAAATGTGTGGGTGACACTGTCAATTTCCTTGACTGTGTGTGTATTCAAGAAAGAATCTTTGAATAGAGCCGAGGGATTTCACGGATTTGGCAAGTAGAGCAGGCAGGCGATGCGATGAATATGAGGGATAGGCCCTTTTGGAGAACCGAAAAGGGCAATTCGAACAATATCTTTAGTTGAAAAAAAGTCAGAAAGCACTTTTTTATTTTTGTAAATAAAAGACGAATATTAAAAATGCTGCGAAACCTAAATCACTTTATGAGTTACATTGACCGCGAGAAATCGCGGAGGGTGATCAAGAATGCGACCATTGGATATAACGTGAGAAAATACATAAAATTCAGTGTCAAACTCATTGTTTCATGACGTGTTATTTTTCGTCCTATAACATCGATTTTACCTTGTAAAACCACATTGTTCTGGTTTCAAACGCAACTTTCCCAATTGCGAAATTTTACTGTGCTTTCAACGATTTCTTCAAATTCGATATTGCTCTGGAAATTAGGGAACCATGTCCGTTTTAATGAAATGTGGTCGGGATCACGAAAAAAAGATTTTGAATCGTGAATGGCTCTGAATACAAGCGTTAATAAAAACTTAAAGGCATTTTTCGTTGCAAATTAGTTGTAGAATTGATCCCTTGAAGGAATGCGACCTGATTTGTGGAAACCCTGTATACCGAGGTGAATTCGCTGTGAATCTGTTCCAGAAACGCATTTCCATTGTCTGTCAGAGATGATTTAATTCTATGTTGGATCAGAGAATGATCGTACCAAAACACAAGTAAAAGCGATTGGCGCACATTGTAGCGTTTTATTACGCCGTTGTAGAGAAAGTAAAGGAGGAGACCACTTAAGCAAGTAGTTACTAACTAAACCTGTTTTTTATTGCGTTTTAGAGACCGTACACGGTCAGGTTGTAGAATGAAATACCACTTTTCGCTCTCCTGTCGTCTTGCGAAACACCGTTACTCAAGCCGTGATCTATTTCCCCCTGAACTTTCAACCCTTCTCAACCGCCTAACACGAGCCTTTTACGGCATTCATAAAAGCGTTTGAACCTTTGTTTCCTACCCCTCCTCACCCCCGCAAATACCGGGGCTTTCTGCGGAGGTTGAAAACGGGTTATAGGAAGGGTAAAAACCAGAGTAAAAAAAAAAAAGAAAAAGCTTTGGACTTGAAGTAGATATTCAAACGACTGGGATTACTGGCATCCACTGCTCATTAACATGTTTTACGATTCAAGCTCAAGAGCTGTAAAAAAAAAAAGGTAAAAAAACACACAAGAGGACCAGCCTCCCGGAAAAGTTGGGAGATAAAATTATTCCTTGGTTCCCGTTTTAATTTAAAGCTCGGGTGAATTAATTTTCAAAGACGCCCCGGAGAAAAATATTTAATGGCACATTAGCGCCAAGAGCGCGAATTGTCAGTTTATAATGGAACAATCAATTGCGGGGAAGTCAACCGAGTTTTTTAGAAAATTATGAGCTTTTATGGAAATGAACGTGGATAAGGTGGGAAGAGGGGAGATTCTCGTAAAATACAATTAACTTGGCCTGTTCTACGAGGTTTTACTTTTTTATTTTTTCATCTTTTTACAGAACTAAGTAAAGGGATAAATCCTTGAGCTATTGAATCGGCTGTGGAGAGCGAGCGGTGCTGTTGTCTTAAGAGAGCGGCAGAATAATGCAGACTCGGGAAAGTTATGCAATTAACTCATAAAGCATTTTCATTGCATTTATGGTCTTCACATTTTCTCCAGTCCTTTAGGGAGACTTGCGGTGAATGGGAGTTATTTTGAACGTCAAAACTGTTTAATGAAATAGTTTATTATCTATTCAATAACACGATCTGTCATAATTATAACAAAGAACAAAGTTGTTCTCAACTTTTTGTAGCATGCGGCGTTTACCTTAGTTGTTTTTGTGTTTGATCTCATTTTAACATTATTAAGAAAGCTAAATATCACGTTGCAATGGGGCAGTAGTGACTTCACTACCTTGGATTCATTGATAAAACCGACCAACCCTCTGTCGAGAAAACTCATTTATGCAATTGTGCCCTACGCATATTCATAACCCACAAATGTATAATTATGAATATGTTTCATAACTTTTAAGAAATATCAGTGTGATCGTATATATCGCTACTTCATACTGTCATGCGGCTAAATTGTAATCAACTTCATATTCTAGAAGGCAATGATGGTAAAACGAATGGAAGTTATTTACTATCATCTGAAGTATATTGTGCTGTACTATTGAATCTAACTACAATTTAATTGTTTTTATTGAGCGCTGTATTATTATTGGCAAATTAGGCACCTCAATACACATACATAATACCTCATTAATATTTAACAATTTCTTTTAGTAATGAGCAGATATAACTTCACATAATTATGTGTTCATGAAAATAAGTTTATCATAACTTTTGTTACGTCATGGTGATTCTCCAGTATAATTTGTTCCACAGCTGTCATGATTGATAAATCACCTGTTGAGTAACTACGTTTAGTCTTCTGATAAATTTCTTTGAAAAATTCGCATTTATTTTAATCGTAAATCTTCATATCATTTTCCTAGAGTAGATGAACTATAATACAAAAATCACCCTACTATCGGACAGCCCACGTAGACACTGCACTACATAATGCTATATTCAAGGGTTTTTTCTTTCATGAAATACTTTGATCATTTTCTCTATCCCAGCAATTAGAGCACGAGGGCTGTGTAATACAATGTAATAGTAACCAACCTTTGCGTAATTATCTACAGCGTTTTCAAGCAACTTAGGTAGATAATAGAATTATTCGTATTCGGTAATCGATATTCACTAGCTCGGGGAGCGCAACGGCGAAATGAGCAGAAACTGTTTCAAAATGACCGATCATCACACTTTGCCGCGAGTACATATCGAGTTTCTGTCGGGAATTAAGAGTGACAGCGCCGAATTACTGGTGTGGCAGCTTCTGTCTCGTTTCTTCAATTTACATATAACTAGGTCAGTTATGTAGGTACTTCTTAAAATAGTTCCATTTTCCATTCAAAGATGTGATCCAAATTGAACCCAAGCTTCAGCAGGTGGAATACGCCCCGACAGATGGAAATAAATTATCTAAAGGCGAACTAAAGTACCAAAACAGAATTTCTGATGATTTGTTTATCGCCTAACTAATTTCACCGCTTTTGCTTAATATATGAATTTATGATTGTGATTGTGATGATCCTCCGTCTAGAGATCATCAAAACGAATGCTGGATTACATAACTTCTTTGTATTCCCACATCAAAAAATGGTTGCACATGAAAAGCATCAGAAGTTTTTGTGACACTCTTCATTTCGTGAAATTTGCTGACAATTAAAATGGTACAGAAATATTGAAACTGCACTTAAAATTAATGGCAAGATTCGTGAGCAAATAAATGATAGAATGTCTGCTCAGAGGAAGGTCTTCATACTACAACTACTGCTGGTACTAATTTATGACACTATGGTTCAGTCGGTCCTGCAGTACGGGATTCACGTTTGGGGCTCTGCACAGGATAGTGTGTTAAGAATTCCGACAATAGTGTAAAAAGCAATTCTGAAGGTGCGTTTCAAACTCCCCCGTCGGTTTCCTTCTGGTGAACTGTTCAAGTGCACAAAATCGTTCTCCGTAATGTAGCTATTTTGTAAAAATGTCCTTTTGTTTCACCATAAGTATCCCAATATAATTTCTACGGAAGAAAAATACTGTTATCCTACTAGGCATAAGCTAGAGCGTAATGTTGTAAACCCGCGCCCACTTCTCTTATCAAACAGAAACACGACATATGTTCGTTCAAAAAGCAGATCGTATTGATTCTGGGCTTGTTCAAAACTAGAAGCTCCCGTCAAGTCCTGTCAGAGTAGGCCAAAACAACCCCATATGGTGGAACCTTTTTCCTGAACGTATCTCTAGTTACTAGAACAAGCATGACACTTTTAAAGAACCAACTCATACACACACATAGGGGTTAGGCATTTCGCTGATCCTTTGCATGCGGTCTCTTTTGTAACTATTTAATTTTTGAAGCAGCAGCGATTGGGTATTTTCCTCTTGATATTCGTTATTCATTTAGTTAATAGAAACAAATAAAAAAATTAAAGAAATTTTATTAAAATTTATCCAGTAAGGGGGGTGAAACTAGCCGCCTCCCGGCACCATGGAAAAGCTAGTACATCAAATCTCTCTGGACAAAAGACTTTTCAGGTAACACCGAAAGGGAACAGGTCACATCCGTCTCATTATGAAGGTTAACAAAAGCGAAATATTTATAATATTACAATATATTCTAGAAATACTTGACGTTGATATCCGCGTATAGAACAACTGATAAAAGAAACGCTAGCGTACGAGTCCACAAAACATTGAGGCACTTTCATGAAGGGTGTTTCCTTATAAAGCACAATGTCCCAGCGACTCGCAAAACTTGGGCACAGAGACAAGGAATAATGATAATGGAAGCTCAAATTTTAGGCAAGAAATATTTTGTTTATGTTTGTGTTTATGTATCTTGGGCGACCGTAACGCACGGCTGAGACAATTTTCGTGACGATTTTTTGTTTATGTGCCACAGCAAAGACGTGGAAATGTCAAAACCCTGCTGACGGCACCTATCGTCGACTAGATCCAAAGAGGATTTTCGTTCGACTCCAGATATTGGTGTTGTTCGCCAATGTTCTATTTCTAAACTTTTTTCCCCCTCTTTCCAGACGAAAACAGTCGGGTTATCAATTCCGGGCAAAGTTTGTTCAACAACCTCTCCTCCATCTAACGGTCCCCCAATCCGCAACTTTTTTAATGAAGCTTTCAGTTGCTCTGTTTAATGACCCCGGCCTCACTCGCCCGCCGAAAATGAGAATGCAAAGCATGGAGGAAATGGAAGACATTTTAAGAGTTTCTCCCCTGCTGGGGCAGGTGGTTTGATGTAATCCCGGCAACTGCCCTGTAAATTTATGTAAATTACTCCTTGTTGAAGTTTTTCGTTGGAACAAGGCTAATTTCGCGCTACAAGAGATGGCCAACACTAATCGGGTTGCTCTTTTCAATTCAGGGGTTTCAGCGCTGCTTCAACTTTGTGAAAGAGTTGACGCCTTCCCCTTGAATTTTAATTCCCTGTGTGCTAATGGAGGTTGGGTATTACCTCTGGTCTAAGGTTTTTCTCATTTCATTCGGAAGATTTTTACCTCATACATTTTTTCCAGAGGGGATTATTCTAATGGCAATGCGTGGTTACCTCTTTTGTGTGTATGTTGTTTTGAAAATTTTCGGCTCCATGTTACGCAGCAGCTTTTTTCTGTGTTCAGGTAAGGTTTAAAGAATTGAACTTCGCTTCACTTCCCTGATTTATTGAAATCATCGTTCCAAACCACTTCTTTTCTGTACATTAGTGAAACCTTTAAGGTGGCGAGATGTTCGCACAGAGAATAATTGTTTGCTCCTGATTACTTTGTCAAATGAACTGATGTACCCATCTATGAACAGAAATTTGTTCCAAAACTAGACTGTATGGCTTCTCTGATCTAAAATAAATAAAAATCTGTTTGTTTCGTTTGAGGACTACATCAGCTGATATAATTGCTGTGTAACTTTGTTTCAAGAGTTTCTTCCGAAAGTCTTCTTTGAGATTCTTCAAAAATTTTTCAAGTCCTATGTTAATTAATTGTGGGCAAAAGATGTGTAGGCAGGAGTTCAAAGGATTGTCTAAGATAAAGTCATCCAATTGTCCTTGGACACCAACTAGTCAGTTACAAGGTGTATACAGTGATCAGCTGAATCAGAATCTAGTCATGTCTAATTTCATTCCTAGGCGATCTGACTTGCTAAAATATATCTGGGATTATTTTTATGACATCTAGATTGGACATGACTAGAACATAGGAGCGAGGTGTCGAGTTTAGACAATGTACCATTGACTGCGTTATCTGAAAATATAATAAAACATGTGTTAGAATTAGCAGCGTATTTGTGTAGTATTAGTGAGTTTTTTGGCTATCTAATTAATTTTCTGTAGATGGGTTCGTTCAAGATTTGTAAATCTGTATAGACGGGATATCCTTCAAACAAAGAAGTAAATAGCATGCTTTTAGCATTGACACTCATTACACATGAATATTTTCAATTTTTCTTCCTACTATATAGATGATCAGTGACACAACAATTCCGCTGGTTTGAAGGTGTAGGTGTACCGTACTTGCTTTATTACCACTCACAAACGAATACCCACGTCTTTTAATTTCCAGGTTTCGGACTCAGCGTTCACTCTGTTTTCAAAGGGGGAGCGTTCAACAAGCCCGAGGGTAAGAAAAAGCCCTTCGCCTTCCAACCCTTCAAAACCACTCAATCGACCCAACTTCGTCGTTCACGGCAGGACACCTTGTATAAATAAACTTGCCGAGTCCTCTCCAAGGCACTCAAACTTCACACGTCTGGTTTTACTTGTCGGGAAGATCTCTGAGAGGTCCCGTCGAATTTTCCTTTATTCTCGGGCCAATTATGCGTGCGGTCTCGCTCCGAGTTCCTCAACTAGCTGAGCTCCCTTTGATGGAACTTCCTGCACCTTCACTGAAGCCCTTCTCGGCGCTATCATCACCTCAATGATCCCAACCCCTAATAGATCTGTCGCAGAGAATCGCACTAACCAGAGCCTGGTAACCACCACGGAGAAGTCTCTACTTTGACACACGAGGAAACTTCGCTTTACATTACACGACGAGATGGAAAAACGCTGCAATTTAGTACACAAACTTACAATCTATACTATCTGTACCTAAAATCTGTACTAATCCAATTTACTATCAGTATCTAAATCTGTACTAGACAGTCCTTGTATTAGGATGCACCTCCCGATATACTCCCGGTCAAAACTAACGCTCAACCATCAATTTCTTCGTGTATTCCCTCATCATATCAGATATCAGAGATCCAAAACAGCAATTTTGAACTGCTATAGCACAGGAATATGGTATATGAAAAAGTTATTGACTGTTCAGGTGTGTCGATTTAAAAAAAAATCAAAATTTTATTCGTTATAATTTATTTTAAAACATTATTTTCTAGGAAATCGGGGTTTGTTTGTGTACTCTCCCATTATTGATGGACCGTGAATGCAAGAATTTGGTAATTGAAAAGAGAAGAGATAATTATTAGGCTGTGGGCATTGATGATAACAAACGAATGAATAAGAATAATTATTCATTCGGTTGTTAACATGAATTAAGTTCAACATTTAATATTGAAATACAATAAAAAGCTACCTACGCTTCAGTAAAGTAATATAATACATATCTTTGGTGAAGCGTAGGTAGCGTTTTATTGTATTTCAATATTAAATATTGAACGTAAGGCTTTGATGTTTCCTTAGCCAAGAATTATATTATACTTGGATTCCATGAAAAGAGAGTTTCATTGAGATAGAATAATCAAAACATAATATCATAATTCTAAGAAGAGTTCGTTCGGAGCCAGGAACACAAGAATCCATACGACTTTCACCATTGTTTGCTATGAGGATTGTATCCCTTTAGCTTGTTGGCAGATGGTGACGATCCCCTTACCGCGGCAAATCGTTCTCCCTCCCAGAATGGTGCCTAGCCCCCGTTTCACCTTGTTATACCAAGCATCTTTACAGTTTAGATGATACAATGTTTGATTCGTATCCACGATATTTCAAGTACTAATCCGATCGACTACAGTTTTTAGCACTCGGGCCTGCATCGGGGTGGGCCATAGAGGTTTAGTAGCAATCAATGTCATATTGCATTTGTTTAACAAGGAAATTACAACTAGGGACGTCTAGAAACGCTATGGATGGTCTAGACATCTCTGATTATATTCCCCCAAGGTTAAATAAACCCAAATTGACTTTACTCAATGAGTCATTATGAAATTAAAATAGCTTCAGAAGGTAAAAGAGCGATAAGGAGAGGAGGGTGAAAGTTTTATAAACAGCCGCGGTAAGATGAACTCCGAAATCCGGCACCGAGCAAACAGTGAGGCACTCAATGCTCAGCAAACTTACGATGCATGAACTATTCCTCCTCTCATTTGGCTAAAAACCGACCAGGTGAAGAGGCAGGTGGACCAGTTGACATCGGTACTCGGATTACTTAGGTTAGTTTTCCAACGCTGAACCAGGTACTGATTTAGCTATTTTCCGTGGTTTTCAATAAATCTTTCTTTGTGAGCTGGACTACTGTTTCGTTCAAACTGTATTTTCCTGTATAGCATACTTACTGAATTATTATTGATGGAAGATGTGTTTTTCTCGCTTAAGGAAGCTATCCCGATGTTCTCACTTGATTCACTAAAAACCCTTGACTCACTTCAACGGTTAAAGTATCTCAACATAATAGAAAAATAACGCTTTAAAGCTCTTAATGGCCTGAACTCTTTTTAAGGGCAATGAAAAACCTAAATACGCTATGATATGCTCGTCATTAGTCGATTAAGTTGGTAAGTTCCAAATTGACCTAAGCTCTCTCCGAGCTCATAATTTGCGCATCTCATTGCATACTTTGTACTTACCATTAGGATCGGAAACCATCGATTTTGACTTATAAGAGCAGTCGGATATGAAGCCAACAGGCACGGAAAATGGCACTTTATCCCGAGACACTGAAAACTCCTCTAATTGAGAACTAAGCCTTTTTGATCGTTCATCACTGCTTCAGTTTTACGTTTTTACCTCCTGAATGATGTTAATATCAAAAAGTTCATTATAAAGTTTAACGTAGTAAGGCTTTGTATGGATCGCTGTTCGCCGAAGCAAATACCTTCCTTGCAAATAATCAAGTATGAAATGAGTCCTGTGTAGTACCAAGATGTGCCACAACTTTCTACTCTAGGTTATTTCTTAATTCATTCCTATCCCAACACCACGGCTCAAGTCTTAACATGACATGTATATGCTGTACAGAAAGCACAAAAGCATTATTCTCTTCTTCCTTTGCCCTAAAATCATATTTTCGTTTTTCTGTTATATTATCATTATATATTTAAATCAGTTGAGACATTCAAAGACTCGGGGAGTTTCTTATTGTACATCCGTTTCGGGTAATAAAGAAGAAGGCACATCAAATAAAATCTTGATCAATTTGCTGTTTTCACGAAAATCATATACAAACCAGATAAGGAAACGTTTCTATTGCATTACCCAACACTATGAAATTCTTATGTGCTTAGGTATGTCGTAATGACGTCTGAAGGGTATTTTATGTTTACTTTCGAATCAGATCTTGCTCCCGTAATGTATTCGTGATATGAAACGAATATCATGTGATTTCCTGCAAAACCTTCGACTCCTAAGAATATTCTGGTGACAGGTGGACCAATGCGATATTCCCTAATGGTTTTGTCTCAACGGGCGACACACTTTTTCACTTGGAAAGTGGAAAGGGAACTGAAGAACTCCTGAGTGATGGGGAGGCGTGAAATGAGACGCAACTGCTGGCTTCGCACTTTGCTAAAGACAAGCCCTCGCTAGTCAAGTTATTTCTGACGAGAAGGAATGAAAGAGCGATCAAAACTGATGTCATTAATAATAGGAGCGTGATTAATGAGTTACTCGCAGAAAGATCCAAAAAAAAAAAGGTCTGCGTAACAAGAAAGACAGTCTCTTTTTTTTGCTACATAAATGTCGAATAGTTACTATTGTTGGACGAAGACTAATATGTACGTTGTTAAATAAATAATAGTCGTTGTTCTGCTTGATTAAACTGATCGTTGGCCGCCTAGTAATTTCGAATGTAAGGAAGGTGTTATCTGTGGATCAGATTTTCCAAAACATGCACGATTTTTTCCTACACGATCAAACTTCATACACCAACTCTCATCAAAATAAAATTATCGAAGTCTGCCCAAATTGGTTGCGCCTCTGAAATACCCTTGAAAACCAACTTTGTTGAGAAACAATTTGTTTGAGGAATCCGTGAAACGTGATTAAGTTTTAAAATTGTTTCCTCACCTGAAATGTTCAACTTTTTTAAATCTTTGTCATTCGTTGGACGTAATTTTCGAATATTACAAACATTTTCTTGGATAATAGAATTGGAGAATTTCTTTCTTTTCGTAAATCTTATCAGTAAAATTATTTTCGGAACGGGCTAAAAGGAACGGGGGATACCCATCCTCTATAACAAAATTTGTTGAAAAAACATGTGATTGAGTTTTCAGTTCAAAAAATGTATTTGCACCAGGAATGTTCGACGTTTATAAAACCTTTGTTCATTTGGAGCTAATGTTCGAATTATTTCATTGAAATAGCTGAATTGCACAAAAATTCAGAAAACTTTTGAAGATATATATACACGAAAGTAAAATGTAGATAGATTTAATTTGAGAGAACGACATCAAACCAAGTCCGAAAGGTTTTCATCTCAGGTACTGCGACGGTGCCATCGAAAATAGAAAAGCTCAAGCAACCGGCTGAAGCGAAGACATGCTACAAAAGCACTGACGATTTTCACCAAACATAGCAGGTCATGAGAATATTGAGATGTGACTCGATGGTGAATAATGGCTGTTTTATACTATTATGAACTAAGCAGATAGAAATGCATATCTATTTGAAGTAAATGTATTGTTTTTCTCCGTGTTTGAAATGAGTGAACGAGAAATGTTATAGAATCACGCGAAATTCAGAAGGGAACCAGGAGCTGTTTTACATGGGTAAACACTCCAAGAGTACTTCTATCCCTAAAATATTCGTTGGCGGTATCTTCTCTGAAGAACGGCTAAGGCAATAAGGAAGAGAGCAGGGTGTATGACGCGGAAGCACTCGAGTTTCCGGGGATTGAGAGCCACTTCTGTACGTCATAATAACCGTGAACAAGCTGAAGTTCATGTTTGACTGCCAAGAGCTCCCTCTCTGAATGAAAACAAGAGTTACGTGTTTTCCAACGTGATAGGGCGGTGAAAGGAAAGTCCCCTTAAGGTTGACGAGGGAACTCGCGAGACTGCGGCGTGTGATGCCTTGTAAGGACTTGCTCAACCCTGCACCCCCGCTTTATCTTATTCTGCCTTCTGCTTAAGCTGTTTATGTGACACCCTTCTTGGCTTTGTTCCTCGGCTTATGATGGGATATTCTATATGCATTCATATTGGTTCAACCGTCAAGATTGACATTGAGGAGGTAAAGCTTTGGAGGGCTGTGGATTCATTTTCTTTGAACACAGCGATACAATGAGATTCATAGCCTCCTCGCTCCGTGATGACTAAATGAGGAATTATCAATACCATTGTAAAGTCGCATTTATCGTGCGTAAGAAGGCAACTGATGAAAACTGAGGAAACTGTATCCGTGAATGAAATCTGTTCCAACACGTTCTGGAGAACCAAAGGGGTTACCGCGCAATGGCAAATACGAAGTAAACACCAACTTACAATCCAAGATTTTCAAAATTGGATGTCCTCCATCTTTTTATACTTATAAGTACTTGGTGAATAGTAGTTAACCCTTATAAGAGTTGATACGATTACCAGCAAGACTTCGAGGAATATTACCTCGAAGGCAGCAGTTTCATGAAACGGGAAGGTGGATCCATATCTATCACACTTAATTTCCTATCCTAAGTACACGAATCAAGGATCTGTAATTCAAAAATGCTGACTTAATTATCTACATTACAATTTAAAGGTAAATAAGCATCATTATCAGTTAGTGAATCCCTGAAGAAAACGACATGCGATCATGAAAAGCGACAAAATGTGTCAAATCTAATGTCAAAATTCGAGCAATACGATGGTAAAATACGAGCTTCTTTGGGACACTACGCATCGTGTTTTGAAGTAGGGGAGGAGGGTAGTAATTTCTTTCTTGATTGAGCTACCCTGCAGAAAATTCATATAAAGCTCCTTAGGACTTTAAAAAAGATATTTTTAAGGTCGCGTTAAGCGGGGGGTTCAAATTTTGTAACATAAGCTACGTTCAATGTTTTTAAAATGTAATTAAAATTGAACAGTCTCGGCTATTGTGTGAGATACAGATTATAGAATATGGTAGAGCTCATTATACTGAACAGTATTAGATCGAGAAGTAGGTAGTTCGCGGTATTTCATCATAGTTTACACGTGAATTCATTTTGACGACGTGCGCCTTTCGTAGAGCGTATTTCGGTTGTGATTCTCTTTGATAGCGATACAGTTTTCAGTCGAAAGATTACATTCTTTTTAATTTACCGACTTTACGACCTTATGATAACCCCGTCTGTGGGGGAAGCTCCTCTACTCCAGAAAAACCCCGTCCGAGCCTCAGTATGTGCAGCGTAATGCAAGACATAACGAGAATTCTTCTATCGGGATTTCCATCTAGCTTTTATTATGAGTCGTTATGGATTTCCGTTTTCCCACAACGGGAGGTAGGGAAGGGGCAGCCACTCAAATTACTTTTTCCCCGAGTACACCCCGGAATCGTTGGAATGCCCACTAAACTCAGCGGCGTATTTAGTAGCCGTTTGCGTTTTCCTTAACTTGTCGACCATTTAAGCCGCCATTTCCCCTCCGGGGTGACTCTAATGGTTCGCTTTGATGGGTTTTAGATTGTTATCCTCCAAACCCCGCTCCTTTCCAACGGCCATTCGAGAAAATCATTCCGAAGACCAACAGCGGTTGAGACCCTAACCGTCACTTTTGATCGAAGCCAAGTAGCTGTATTCACTGACGGGCCCATTCGCAAAACGCTTAATAGGTACCAACGAAATAGATACTGTTTATTATAGCATCCCCTTTATATATCATTTGGGTACACAAGGCTAATCGCCAAGTTGTTCCAAATTCCTTCATTGAAGCAATTTATACTTCATGTGGCACTTCAATCAATTGCAGAAACAAACATGTTTCTTTTATTATAAAACATATATAATAATAAACAATAAATATTTCCGTAATCAATACAGGTTTTCTACCTAACTGCAATTGAAACGCCAACTGATTTAATAACTGGATAGATAATTTGAATCTTTGATGAATTAGTCCTCACATACAAGTTGATTTTGTAAGACAATTTCTTCTTTATTTACTGTTGGCCCAGCCCGAACAAGCTTGGAAATATTTAGATAACAAGAATTATAATGAGTTTATACAGGGTGTATCAGATAAGGTGCGCAGTACTTCACCCACGTATTCTACAACCAATTTCTTAAAAAAAGTGCCTCTGTGCAATTTTTTTCATCTCGCTTAGTTTGTGAGTTATTTCATTTCTAAGATTTTTTACGTGTTTTCAACCTTGTCTCAGCAAAACGTCTATAAGTCACATACAGTATTATGTAAAGTAAAAGTTGATGATACCGTTGAAAAGTGCGTTAAATTTCCTATCTTTCAAGCGCCAAACCAATTTTTTTGCTCACATCAAGTTGGCGAAAAATCACTCTACAAAGCAAAATTCAAGAAAATTTTTAAAAAGAAGGTTTTTCAAACGTTCAGTACTCCGCTCTAATCTGCATTTGATCAGGTGCAAGTTGCTTAAAAATGCGCCAAAAGGTCAGCTTTTGAATGGTAATGGGCTTGGTAAATGCTTGGAAATGGGTTCTAAATAAGTAGGCATTTTTACGAACAAAATTAATCTGTTTTATCTTCTAAGGAACAGTTTTAAATTCGCGCAAGAATTTTCTCATACATAATTACAGTAAACTTTCAAAATGGCCTCCATTTTGTTTAATGCACAAATGTGTCCTTTTGTGCATTGCATCAATAGCACTTCGAAGCTCACGTCAGTTTTGTTTCATTTAATCTCCGCAATCCATTATTCTTTGAATGAGATGATCTCTCGACTCAATCCTGATGATATGCCTCTGGTAAAGAGAATGAATCTCTGGTTCCAAATGGAAATATATTGGAACACATAAATATATTCATCACTATATGATTCTAATGAATTGTATAGATACAAGTATTTTTGAGAAAGAATTATAGACAGGTACAAAGAATGAGAGAAAAGTTTCCAATAATTCGAACGGAATCTCGATCACAACAACTGGAGAAGAAATGATTTTGCAAATAATGGTGGCGGTGTTTCAATTTGGTATCCAAGGCCGGAACAAATAATTTCTAGTCGTTTAATTCGAGGCCAGGAGGTCTATTTGCCACCAATACCCACCTGTGAGCCATTTCCGATTGCTGCAGCTGCCGATCATTTGCTGATCTGGCATATTGCAAAGCAATTTTACCCCACCGCATTCATCAAATGACGAATTATGGGAACGAGCGTGGTCTCCAATCGGGAGCGCTCTATGTTGAGTCACTGAAACCCTATGATTGTTTTTCTTCATATTAAGCGTTGCAATCTTTTCCCCATGAAAACCCGAACTATCTTTACATTTCCTTCTTCTTCTTCAGTGAAAATTTTGCATTTTTACCAAATATTTCCACATTTTAATATAAATTTTCATTTCCATGTGTTTACTATTTAAAGTGAAATAAATCAAATCTGTTGATAACCAACCATAGTTCACTCCTCTCATTAAAATGTTTCAATATTTTAATATTATTTATTCAGAATATTTTTTTTTTAGAATGACCCAAGAACTAGGATAATAAAAACGTGGAGAAAAATAGCAACAACAATTTTCTCGAATGGCACAATCTTATACCATCTCAGGTATTTTCAAATAATAGCATTTATGGTCAACTGACAATGTGCTAAATTGCAACTTCATTAAATTAACTTATTCAACTTGATTAAAACATTATAATTTGCAAAGGTTTGCTCATTCAATAATGGACCGAAAAATTGTTTTCATGATATCTCTTTTAATACAAAACGATCTAAACAGGTACGAAAAACACCAATTATTCGGTTTTGAGGGCTTTCATAAATTGTCGTAGGGAGTTCAGGAGTCAACTAGAATGGCTGCATAAGAGAAGATGTTTTGACAGAGTGTGTTCCACTTCCAACTTCTTCTACGTTTCTTTAATGTGTTTGTCTGATGTTTCCTATTGTTGTTCCACATTTTCTCTTTCCGCGCTCAACTTCACATTTGCTCGTAAGATCTTATTTATTTCACCGTCAGAAACCGAAAAACTGGAAATAACATCTGCCGAAAAATGGTGATTTAAGGTTCGAGCTGTGTTTGTATTGGCAGCTTTAACGCCTTGTGGAGTTGAAGTTTTGATCAAGAGACTAAGGTGACATGAGGATAGTAAACAATAAATTTGAAAAGTTCAGTGTTGGTAGTGATAGAGTTGTTAAGTGCCAATAATGTAGCGATGTTATCAGTGAATTTTCAAGCTTTTTCGTATTGTTACTCCCAGCCGAAATAAGGTTGTTATAACTCTTATAAATAAGAGTACATACTTCAACTTGTATGAAGCGTGCCTGTATCTGTGTACATTAATTTTTTTCCTCTGTTCCAAACTACTGTTCAGGTAGTTAATGTTCCTATACTCACCACGAGATTTCTCAATTCAAACCGCCAAACAGGTGGAGCTAGAGGGAGAACTTTTTCCATCTCATATTTACTGGGATGTTAAGTAGTATTCTGACGTTTTTCTCGTTATATCGATTTGAAGTGTAGTGCTTGAAATGAGTACCCATATTCGGTGCAATGTTAGAAGAAAGGATGAAACTTATTACTTACTTGTATCGATGAACCTGAAGACACCTCGGAATCCAGTAGATTGGTTCTGTCGAACGTTGTCCGTCTGAAGTTCGAGGATGAGGACGGGGCCCGAACTGTACAAGACGGGGAGGGAACTACCGCAGAGCATCCCTGACCACGGCGTCAGCTCGTTCACTTCGGGCCGATCGAGGTCGAGAAAAACCTTAAGCCGGTCTCCGACGCTACAACTGCAACAGAACAGACGAACAAAACTTCAAAGATCTATTAAGTGAAAAGTATCTGACAAGAATATCATCAGACAGATTTATTTACAGCATATCCCTATTACTAGAATTGTTGTAGAGTGTTCGGAAAGAAACGATTTCATAATCTGATATAAACATCAAAGCGATAGCTCCATTAATGGGTTATGAACATGCGTGAAAGTGAAATCCTTGTTACAACTCCCATTTCTGATAGTCTTCACCCGATTTTGATGAAATCCTCAGGGAATGTGCGGGTTAGAATGTAGAATTCCGCTAAAAATGATAAGTAATCCCGCTAAAAATGATTTCGTAAGTCGGAGAAAAACTGTCTAATAATATCCTATTTATTTCAACTCGATTGTATCGTCATTCTAGCCGCAATAAAGTTAGCGCGACAGACCCGCAATTCATTTCAACTATCCTTTTGAAGGCGTTTATGTATGCCGGAACATGTTTCGAGATATTTTTTTGAATCGTTGTAAAACGTTTATAAGGAAAGTATGGGCCACAACCAACTTGGCATGGCGTCAACGAATAAGAAAAAATTCCCTTGCCTTGACGTACTTATCTGTGAACAACACAAAATATGCAAAATCAAATGCGGGCGCACGGATAATGACCTACCCTTTGACTTAAAAGCCAATAATTTTGTGAAAAACTGTTCATTTCTATGTTCTGTCAGCCTTCAAACTGCTGCGTTTTAGAAACCCTGTAGAATCATCGAAATTATTTAAACGGAAAACGCCAGATGTTATCTAACTTAGCACTTCTGCTAAAGATCGGTCGCATCCGGAATACACCAGAGGTCTGCACAACCCAATTAGAATACGACACACACTTGAGATTCAGGCAACGAATGCGCTGACGTGTTAGCAAGGGAAGCAACGTTCGAACTCGAAAAACTCACTTCATTCGGACTCATTTCTAAAGTCGCCTTATGTCGATCGTCCACTGGTAGTGCGTTCAAGCGGAGACGAGCCGCTGTAGTGGAAACGAGAGGCTGTGAAAGCAGCTACATCTACAGCTGTTCTGGACGTTCCCCGTTCGTTTTTCAAGACGTTTGTGTGGAAAGAACTTAGCAATACATTGTTGATCTAGATCTTTAAAAATGCTCTCGGAAATTTCCAACAATATTTTCCGGTTTTTATTTTCCGAAAACTTTGTGAATTCAATTTATTGACGGAGAAGTACGTAATTTATTGCTTTCTTCGTTCATATTGGGTCAAATCTTGGGTCACTTTTGCTCAAGTGGGAAATTGATTAACATTTCATAAACCACGGTAACTTTTCCAGCGGTAGTCCTCTTGGACTTCTTCATCGCTCAATCATTTCACCCATTGTTCATGGTACGTCAAATCAAAACCTCCAACTTGTGCCGCCAATCGTCATCCTGTTATTTCTCATCACTTTGCATTTCAAGAAGCTATTGTTTGACCAAAGTGCTTTTCTTCCCGAACCACATGACACTGATACGTGGTGGTGAACGGAGAAGTTGGAGCCAGACCCTTCATCGCTCGTACCTTTTGC
This sequence comes from Creontiades dilutus, assembly GCA_031894815.1. Lineage (NCBI taxonomy): Eukaryota > Metazoa > Arthropoda > Insecta > Hemiptera > Miridae > Creontiades > Creontiades dilutus. The sequence goes on along the minus strand of JAVIWC010009611.1, from coordinate 832,651 downwards.
CGTACAACCTTAATTTCACTGGTAACGCCTGGCGATTGAACCGTCGCTCTGGATCATTTGTGAAGTTCATAATTTTCGAAAGTAAGTCTTTTAGCGGTATCTGCTCAGTTTGGCGTTGTTTGCTTTATAAATATCACTATTTCAGCCCGGGATAAGACCTTAGTCCATAAATGGAGTCTGTTTCTTCCATGGCAGCTAATGCTGTTTTAATGATGAATCTTTCTTATTGTTTTCAGAGAATGGCAAGCGCTATTTGTCATTTAGAGAGAAAGTCAGCTTCCTGAGTGTTGCAGGTCTGGTAAAGGGTTCCAAAGTAAGGGAGAGATTTTGCCAAGGTGGATTGAATCAAAGTTGCATTGATGTAACTGATATCCTTGGATTGAATTTATAGGCAACTATATCAAAAACCTATTGGGTTATGCCAATTAGTAGAATTAAGCCTGCTAAAGTAGACCCCATACGATACCAAACTTTAGTGTAGTAATTTTTTTAATTTCACTCAACTTGGCGCGGGGTATCGTATTTTCTTTTGAAGTCTATCTATACATTCAATTTAGCTCTAGCCGATAAGCTAAGTGATTCGATACACCTCACGAGCCAGAAGATTTTCCTTTGACGTTCAAAGCCGGGAGTATAATGAGAGGTATATGATAAACCCGGCAGAGTAACCAGGTAATAAAATAGCTCACATGGTTTGAAAGCCGTTGAGCTGAAACGATATTTAGAGAAGGTGATGAAACAGGGGATGGGAAATGGATAATGGGAGGCGGAGTTTTTCAGTTATTTTCCAATTAATAGAATTATCCCTGGAAATTATTACTGATGTGAATTATATTTATGTAGTAGGATTTAGGCTCGAAGGTATTTTCGCATCATTAGAGCGCAATATTAGGGACTCGGTTTATCGAATGCACGCCCTTTATGAAGGTAGTAAAACATTATTTGAGAAATAATGAACACGAATAACGTTTTGATCAATAGATGGGACATTGTCAGTATTGTTGCTTTCAAAAAGAAGAACCTGAAAAAGTGTGATTGTGAGATTGAGAAGAAATGGAAGTTTGTATGTAAGTTGGTAAGTATAGATGTATAGCGGATCACGATTTTGATCTTATATCAAGCCTCAGATTTTACTTTTCAAAGTTGATCGCAAGTAATTACCAAAATTCAGACCTACTCTCTGATTTTGGCCGACGTTTAATAAACCATTTTCTCGTATCGTAACCCATGTTTTGGCCAGTGGTTTAGAGGGAAAGGTGTGGATGGAGGATGACGGCGGTTGAAGGATTGATTTTAGGAGTCTACGCATTTTGGAACTTAAATCAATTAATTTTTCACTGTTTGAGTAATGAAGCAGTTGGGTTGGGGGGGGGGGGGGGGGAGAATTAACAAATTTTTCGTCTCAGTCGATTACAAATGTTAGCTACTGAAAATAATGCATACTTTTGCGTACACCCGCCTTCTTGCATGCACCGTCTTAAGATTACCTTTACTACTTAATCAGATTAGAAAGACATGAGAACTATTTCACCTCATAACATGCCTTCTATTTCAACTCACTCTAGTTCATGAGTTAAGTTACAACTACAGATTAACATATCCCTAACTATACTCTGTTTCGAATCATCTTTTGGACTTTATACCAGTTACAAAACCACCAATTACGGTACTGATAGGATTGTCATGACACACGTACTCAAATGCGATAAATTCAAAATCCTCCGCCTCCTAGAGGGTGTCAGCACATTTCGTTCATGAAACTCATTACTGCAACAACTAGGCACAACGTCGGTCTGCTACTCCAGCTCTGTTTTCACCCATTTCCATTGATTCACTTACTGAGTTCCATCAACAACTCACAGAACTATTAGTACCAATTAGCTTCTGGTAAGTACTCCCCCTACGGGTATACTACTAGACTTTGCCGATGCAGTGCGTCTAACTAATTAATCGATCACTCTATGTCCACGTTAGCAACCTCACTTCATTCATACGTAATCCAAGTAATATGAGTCAACATTTTACCTCATAATTACACGCTTTATTCATAAATCATAAATATTAAACTTTAATCTAATTTTGAACTTTCACCTAAGTGAATCCAAAAAGAAAACAAAATGCAGGAAAAACATCTACTTACTAAAATTTCTTTCCACAACGTATGGCTGCCGTTCTTTCCTAATTTAGTATTCAACATACTAAAATATATATCTTACATGCACGTTTAGTAAATTTTTATCACTGATAAATTTTAATTCAGAATAATAAATTGAATAATTATTCAATTAATTAATTAGGAACTTTTGGTCAACCTTTTCGTAGTAATGATGTTTGGACTTGGGAATAGTGAAACGATTTCCAGTCCTGTCAATAGTGGCATTGGGAATCTGCATCGCGAATAATCACTCTTTGGTGCATCGACAATTTTGCGAACTCACGGTTTATAGCACTTACTTTATTCATCGCGTGTTCATAGCTAACACAGTTCGTTCACAATGGTTGGGGACAATCAACTGATAATAGGATAAGAAAGTGTTTTGGTGATTATAGCGTACTCTAACGGGTGAGCGGACAACTATTTCTGCCCTCTGTTTTATTTCGGGCCCTCTTGTTGGTTCATTCTTCGGACCCGGATCCAATCAACATTGTGTTCCTCTTCCATTTGGAGCACAGAGAGCGGACCCCTAACTCCTCACACCAAACTCACGACTTCACCATCCTCTCACCGATCTTGATGCTCCGTTTGGTAAGTGGATTTGAAACTGTTCTGCTCTTCAATGATGATTTATGGGGATAAGTTAGGAAGCAATATGATAATATTATCCGTATGATATTGTTATTATTAGGTATGTATCTTTTTCATACTGGCCAGGGGGTGCAGGTGCGCCTATGCTCCTGTCAGCAGCTGCTTCTGCACTAAGTCTCCATCACCGTTTGACAGGCTATCGAAATTCACCCAAGTAAATGCAATAATCTGGTGATATATGTAGAAGAAGATTCATTCTTCCTGGCGCTTTGTATCAAACGGACTTTATTTTCGTAAATACGGAATAAGCAGAATAAGGAAGTCTACTTTTTATACGTCTAAGGTTACCAGAAACGTAGGCTGCTCTCTGGTGTAGTGTTTTAAGGGAAAACCGTGGTTCGAGTGAAGAAAAAGAATAAAAGAGAGAAAAAAAGAAAACACTGAAAAATACTGTGCGAGGGAGATTTTTCTGTCCGTTTCTTTTTTCTTGCCAGTTCATGATAAAGGGAATCTCATTGAATCTCTCGAAAGAAGAGGAAAACCCAGATGGGTGGATGGGGGGGTTGTGGAGTTCCCCTTTTTACTGAACGACCTAGAGGACTAAGGCTCCGCCCGATGAAGCGGGACCAACTTTGTTTTTTCAATGCTGTTTATAGTTGTGAGAAAGAAGATGGAGGAGAGAGAAAGAGTAAGAGTAAAGAGAGAGAGAGAGTGTGAAGGGATGGGAGAGACAGAATGAGAGGTGAAATGGGAGGGAGGGAGAGAGAGTAAGCGAATGAGAGAGTTAGAGAGAGAGGTAGTTTGTGAGAGGGGGATGAGAGAGAAAGAGCGAGTAATATGGGCTGATAGGAGAGTTGGGAAAGGGGTTCCGTAAAGTTGGTGGGGGTGGATTTTTTTATTATAAGATGGGGTAAGATTGTTCTATCCGATATTGGAAGGAGGTTCCCAATTCTGTAGATATTGAACCGATGTTTAGCTCACCTTAGGGAGACATGAACACTAGTTATCTTCATTCTACGCACCCATGCCCCTGCGAATATATCTATATAATTTTCTTTCTTCCGAGGGGAAGATTTCTCGTTAGTGTCTCATAACATGTAAAGGGGGGAGGGGTCCGCCGCTCCCCTGCCCTGTTTTTACTCTTAACGAAAAGCGGAAAACTCAACTCTAATCTGAATCACTTCCAATTCCTGGATGTTTAGGGAGTCAATAATGATAAAATGACATCAATCATCACACGCAAGAAGGATTTTATGAGCATAGAATATAGGAGTATCGTTAGGAGTTGAATTAATTACAGATACCTAAAAGTTTGGTATGTAACTGACTATTTATCCCACGCTTTGCATACTGCTGATCACACTCCAATAATCAAACTTCAAACTGTTGCTAATATTGTCTAGTTACCACGAGTGCTATGTCCCAAAAAGATTGACACAGTGTTTCGTGCGTGTAAAGAGGTGTGGGGGTTCATCTAATCATGTGGTTTCTGAGATACGATTCGATTGGTCGGAAAGGTGAAAGGGTCGAAATTGAACAATATTGATGGTGTGGAATGGAGGCTGGGGAAAGGATTCCTATACCCTAGAAGAAACGTACATGCAAAATTTCGAGGTTATAGGGCAAGCAGCTGGGACGTAGCCGCACAGATACGTCAGTGAGTGGTATTTGACAGCTATAAAGTCGATTAAATTTGTTTTGAACTACTAAAATACGACGAAGTGCAGAAGTGGCTAACACCCATCTCGAGCGTTAAGGGTTAATTATCTGTCAGGTGCGGTTGAAAACATATTCAAAGCCCCAGGCTGCTCAAATAATGGCGAGAATGGACAATCGTGGGACGAAGCTTTTGATGGGGGTCGGGCGGCATGATTTATACACTTGACGAATTTGATGGATAGAGGAAGCCCCTCGTCGACTCCCCCTTTCAATAGCCGAGGGGGAAATGACCCTCCTGGTGTATTAAACCTTTTTACTCGGTTCGTAATAAAAATCCCGTTCGCTACGAGCGCACTTAGTGGTGGGAGTTCCCTCGGCCGAATCGCTCTCTGGGACATCGAACGGGTCGTGATGAGCGGTCGGGAGGGCTCTCACCGTAATAAAGCGCGTTCAGTGAGGTCCAAGATTGGGGTAATGGATTGAATATAACGAGCGAGGCAGTTAAATTTCTCGTTCTTGGCTATACAGCACGTCCATACCAGCTATTGAGCGATGACCCATGAGCATTTACTTATTTTATTCCCAATTACATGTCGTAGAAAGCTGCCCAGCAAGGGAATATCTTTTCTTCTAATCTTTAATGAAAATAAAACCACTGGAAAAGGTTTAAAAACTTCTAAATAAAACGCTACATATTATTGCATCTTGTTGCTATCAAGCGAAAGTATCAATCCATTGGTAGAGGACTGTAGGTGCTACTTTCATAACTGTAGCTGTCGTTATAGAATAGTTTGTAATATTGATATTTCAGTGCAGTAGCTAGAACTGAAATTTCGAGTCATTTTAAACGCAAGATTCCTTGACCGTTGAATAAGTAAATCGAATCTTTGTTTTTTCCCCAGATCATCACCTTGAAATGTGAATGAACAAATTTTGAGGGAGTTGAGAAAGCTTGTATTTATCTGCTGCGTATTTGGTATTACGACAAAATACAATTGAAACACATCAACACTGTTTGAGTATTATTAATTTGTTATTTCAATTTAGTTACAAATAATTTATTAATATGAATGCGAACATGCTGAACGTCGCTTGACAAACGCGAGACCCGAGTGGCGAGCGAATCGCTTGGTCCATGAGAATTACGTCAGCTGCGCTGACGGTGCTTTCAACTATTGGAGTTGACTCCTTGACAGTATTCTTGATTGATTACTAAAGTTCATCATGGAAAACAGTCTACCAAATGCTTTAGTCTGCATTCAACTCCAAGCTTTGGTGCTCCAGGAGAAGAAATGGTGTAGTTACCATTTCCAAGGGTTGAGGCGATTATCCTGCTACACCCAGATCACACGTCGAAGCTAAAAACTTACTGGTTTACGCTCAGACGTGACAGATTAAGAAACGGGAACCATCAATATACATCACAACAGGAGAGCAGAATGGGGGGAAAGGATGGAACGCTTGAAAATAACAGGCATAAATATTTAGCTGTGTTAGCTCTAACTGTTGATTACTGATATCTCATTTCGTTTATACAGCTATGTGTTGAAAAATGATGTCATAACAATAAACAATTGAGGGGAGGTGTGGTTCGTAAACACACTCTGCTTTCACGGAACATGAAAGTGATGAAATGGTGCCCCATTCTAACAGCTGAGACGGTGATATTGCACCACCCAAAAATACCAGGAAACTTGAAGGCTCCCGGCAGTGGAGTAACAAGTTATGTTAACTGTCACAAGGCAAGGGAGAACTGAAAGTTTACCAATCATGTTTAATTCAATTGCATAATCATTGCTACCTAACATGACCAGTACCTACTCAATTTAACAAAATAAAGGAATTACTGCGTTTTATCAGAAAAGAAGCACTTTTTGACAGTTTGATGACGCAGAGTACCTAGTGTATACCCCGAGCTATTAAACTTTCATTTTTTCACGTAATATTTTTTGAACTATTAATTTCTCGTTTTTGGAACGTCTTTTCTAAGAAACAATTTTGGTTTATTATTCAATAATGTACCATTGTAATCGCTCTTGAAAGAAAAATTCTAACCCCCACTGAAAATTTCATGGTTTACGTATCAAAGGGTGTAGAATCCAAAACTGCAAGAAAAATTTTTCCGTCCGTTGGCCGTACGCCATACGTCGACGGAATACGCCTCATTACTTTCAAGGTTAAATCTTGCACATTAATTCTAACAGAGCTTGGGTAAACTCCTGTAACTAAATTTCTGTGGGCGTGAGTAGGACGTAATATCTAAACACCCACCTCACCAGCTTAATTTCTCTTCAACTTCTACGTGGAAATCGGAGAGCGACAAAATGTCGGAACATCAAACTAAACGGGAAAATATCAACATCATTTCATGGAAATTTTGTGTACCTTCAAAAGTAGATTATTCACGTGAGGTAGGTAGAAAGGCAATATGAAATGTGATGTGGGTTCTAGCTGTATTAGCGGACATCAGGATGTTTACCCGTAGGAGGTGGTAGTCGTGAAGAGCCAATTGAATTCATGAGCAAGTACCTACGTAGCGTAAGCTCGACATCGAGAGCTTTCCAAGGGAACTAATAGGCTGTACCACATGGCATCGGATACATGCGTGATGACAACTTGATCTTATTCTTGTTCTTTGTTGGTTTGAGAAAATATTATTTTACGAGCAAAATAAGTCGAGTCAAAGTTTTCACTATCAACGTTTACTCTATCGTTTCATCTAGTTCGTAATGTTATGTCTCTACTAAGCCTAATCGAGAATAATTGAATTTACAGAGTATATTGTAGATCACTAAAAGAAGCCGATGATGGGGGATGGAGTAGGTGATTGTAGAATCACTATAAGTGCCGATGTTGGAAGAAAGATGCGCCTAAACCGAACAACACGATATTTTTATAGCTATAATAAATAAATTGCTATGGTACAAATGAAATAGTTAATTGATGGTCTGACATTAGTGAAACGTTCTGAGATTTTGCCAAAAATCTTTTAGATCGTTCTCAATCAATTTTATAGTGATCGAATATAATATATTTATCAATATAATATATATTATATATCAGCTTGTGCAAATGAGTGAAGGTGAATTTCTTCCATAATTTTGGTTTATTATTCAATAAACCATTGTAATCGCACTTTAAAAATTCTACCCCCCCCCCCCCCCCTGAAAATGTCATGGTTCACGTTTCAAAGGATGTAGAATCCAAATCTACAATACGAATTTTTCGGTCCATCCGCCGTACGCCGTACGGTTTCTACCAAACGGCTGGAGCAAAAGATCTGAAATTTTCAGTAAAGAACAATATTGGTCCGACAACGCCCGAATTCTTTAGCCCTCTCTCACTTAATTTAAAGTGCCCTTTAAGGGTTGTCAAAGTTTTGTAAAATCCCTAAAAACCTAAAAAAAAAGTCAAGGCGGCCTAAATTTGGACTTTTTTTGAAGAACTTCCCATGAGGAATCGAATGAGACCCTCCCCTCAAACCAATGAGTCCCTAGCTCAAACCATTCTCGATGTATGGCCCGATTAATGGTGCCAACATTTGCATCCACGTTCACTACATCACTAGGTTACTGGGATCAAAACAAAAACAACAGCTTTTTTTTCTATTTTTTTTCATCGCAGTAACCTAGTGATGTAGTGAATGTTAATACTGGAGTGAACCCCTAAAAGGGTTCATAGCCGATACACGGGTTGAAGCATTCTGATATGCATGCTCCGTCTTACGAAATTTAAAATTTTCAAATAGAATATTTTTCCATTGGAATCGATCTTGAAAAAAAACGCTGCAAATTCTTTCACTGGGGCTTATTGTTCAATGATTCATGGTTTGAACTTATACTAAGCTTCGGAGTGTGCGTGTTTCACAGGTGATAGAGCGATTATTGAATTTCAGGAGGCACACAAATATGATCAACTGATTAATCGAAATAGGTATTTTGGTTGAGAACCGATTTAAGTGGTCCATGCATATCTGCTGAAATTCAATAATCGCTCTATCACCTGTGAAACATGCACACTCCAAAGCTTAGTATAAATTCAAATCATGAACGCAAGCCAATTGAATAATAAGGAAGAATTTGCAGCGTTTTTAAAAGAGTACTTTATTCTCGATATACAGAAACTCCAACTGGGATTCCAAATAGATTATTATAGCTCAGAGATAAAGAATCTTGTCATCTGGTTAATATTTTGGTTGAAACCGTTTCCCTAAATGTCTCAATATTGATATAAAAATAAATATATTAACGCTAATAATGGAAATAATGGACACTAAGGTTAAATTGAATGTATCTCATTAATTGAGGAGTGAAAATGAAAACTAATAATTTATTTGTAGGTACTCTGTATTTTCACAAATAAACCCTGAGTTGTATGTATAAAGCATTCGTTTGATTTATTTTTTCATATATTTTGACTCTTTTCACGTAATTTTAGGCTTAGGAAATAGTGGGGGTCCTCGTCATTGTAGTACCTTGATGAAGGGGTCCTTGGAAACATTTAGTTGGGAACCCCTGGCGTAGAGTATTTATCTCTCAAGACGAACGGTATGTCCACGTATAATAATGTACTACATGTCTCAATTATAATGCCCTCATCCGGATGAAAATATTTGACAGATAAATTGTTGAGCATATTGCAAAAATAGAGGAAGTTTCCATTTCCGTTTTCACAATATCGTTCAATTTGTCGTCCGCGTAGAATATTTATCTCTCAAGACGATCGGTATGTCCACGTATAAAATTGCCGGAAGCACGAGAAAACACGAAAGCGCCTGTTCCCACGAGGATTTTATTGCCGGACACGAGAAAGAGCTTTTCTTGAAAGGGGTACGGTTTTAGATGTAACTTCGAGACAGTCAGTTCTGTTAGACAGTCGTCAGTTGGGAAGAATGAAGTGAGAAGATGGAAGGAATGTTATTGAAAAGGAGTAGGTAGGTACCTACCTACCGCCACAAGCTAAGCGGTGAAGGAAGGTCACGGGAATTGAGGTTTGTGGCGTCAGCGAAAGAGTGTTCTGTCACACTTGCCATCCGCCTCGTAACTACCTTCCATAAAAGGCAACTGTTCCCCCCAGCGCACACTGTATTGGCAGGGGGGCGGTCTTCATCCTTTTCCTCTTTTGGATTCAATTACTCTTTTTTTTTGCCTGTCCCTATCTATTCACTCTTTATCCGGCAAAATTTTTTTTGAATGCGGCTGTCGTTCGTATAATTACGGTTCATTCGAGAGCAGGGGCGCATCAACGATGGTGGTGAGGATGATCGGTGGAATAAACGCTCGGTGTTCCTGTATTTGGGAGTTGCTGATAAACGGAAGAACCGATTCAATTTTTATCAACTGTCAGCCATTTCAGTGCTATCTTGAACTCTTTCAATTCTGGATGGGAGGGTTGGTTAAATTAGGTTGTTCAAATCGATTTCTCTTCAACTCCTTATTAGGCAAACAAAATGTGTTGTAGCAAGTCACCAATTATTACACAAACGTGAACACATTGCCATTTGATGTATTGCAGGAAAAACTACTTCACTTTTTCATATAGGGAACCAAATCGCATGACAACAAAATTTAATTGAGCAGAACATCGTAGGGGTCGAAGATGAAACAAAAGACGAATAATGTGACATTCTGCAAGATACTACTCAAAATTGAAAGAATAGTAAGTCACGTACAGATCCCAGACTTTCTGGTATGTCAACACTTCCATCACGTAGCTTGCGATCTAGATCCTTCGGAAATAAAACCCACTCATCACTTTATACGATACAGCATCTAATTATATTTCAAACGTTTTAGAAACCTTGATTTTGAAATACTCAGCACCTTGGATTTTATTTTTGAAGGGTTCATTTGAGCTGAATATAGGATTTTAGTTTGGCTTTTATTCAAGTATTGGGAAAGTTTCTAAGGACTAGTCTCGCAGCATGGTAGCATGACTAATTTTAGTCAACTGTACTGTTACGTTTCATTGTCTCAAAATTTGAGGACTTTTAGTGAAATTGGTGGTTTACTACCTGATAGTTTTATGATAAAACGAGATCTAATTCATAACTACTATAAATTCTGATTATAACTCGAATGTTCTCATTAGTTAATTTTAAATAACATTTTCAGTATAAACTTGAGTATAGATATTTTGATATCCCAGTTCAAAATTAATATATATGATTATCAAATAATTAAATAGCGGACGGGAGTCGATCCATTTTGGACCACAATATATATTACACACGTGCATAAACGTATCAAACTTAAGGAATCGTTTCGAAATGCCTCAAGACTGGTTTTCATGAAGAAAACTTAATTGTTAAACTCGTTATAACAATTTTCAAAATCCATGTTGGTCCAACGACGCCCCAATTTTCGAGCCAGCTCTCTCACTTGATTTAAAGTGCCCTTAAAGGGTCGTCAAAGTTTTGTAAAATCCCTAAAAACCTCGAAAAAAGTCAAGGCGGCCTAAATTTGGAATCTTTTTGAAGAACTTTCCACGAGGAATCGAATGAGCCCCTCCCCAGGCCCGTAGGTCAAACCATTCCCGATGTATGGCCCGATTTATGGTGCTAACATTTGCATTATTTTGGTATATTATTGTTTTTGTTTTGATTACAGTAACCTTGTGATGTAGTGAACGTGGATACTGGAGCGAACTCCTAGAAGGGTTTATAGCCGATACACGGGTTGAAGTATTCTGATAACCATAAAAAACGATGCAAATTCTTTCACTGGGGTTTATTATTCAATTGTCGTCCAGCCCGATTTCAAGTAAGTCATGTTGCTGCTTGACCCTCGATTTACTTCCTTGAGGAACTAAGAAAATAATTTTCTTCGTCGAAATTTGAATAGGTGAATCAAACTGATGAAAATAGTGATATTAGATGCCTATTAAAATGCGCAGTTTTCATGAAAAATCGTAAAGACAATTCGGCAAATATGGCGTGATTTTCAATAGCTGGTGAATGATTTCAAGGCAATATTGAAGAAACCAGATTTCCCAAGCAATGATGAACCCATTTAATATGTTAGCAAGGCTTTTCATATTTCAAATACCTTTCGCTTTTTGCAAGGGATTTACGAGTTTTTTTTATGCCTAAATCAAGTTGAGTTTCCAGTTGAAAAAGGTATTGATTTTCAGCCAATTAAAATTCTGAGTGAGATATAATTCTTCCTTAGTCTAATGTCAAATTGTGCGTTGCGGTTTGCAGACATTGCTGATGTTACATTAACAATAATAGGTGGGTTAGGAGCCCAAATGGTGCTTGAATGCAAAAGCAGCCTTATGTCGCAAGGCCAATTATAATTCAAACATTGTATATGGGTGACGTCATCCTATCTGAATCAACCACTTAGCGTCGATTAACCCAGATTACACGACAGTTTGCAATATCCCGTTGTAAGGGCTAATATCACAGAATCATTAAGTGATGTACCGCCGGCGACAAGGGCGCAGTTTGAAGATATCTGGTCCCTAGGTGTGTCTAGATAGCACAAACATTACAACTGCGGTTCACCTTAGAGCCGCTAGAACACAACTCTGGCGACGAAGCACTGATGCACGTTTCTTACACATTATCGTTGAACGAAAACTATAATAATTCGTTCACGAAGGATTATTATTTCTACCTCAGAAATGCCTGGGCACCCTCATAGATAATATGAACCAAAAACTGCTCAAAAACATATTTTTTCTTCGGAATTTTTATTGAACTAGTCAAATGCGGTGTCATTTTCAATTTTTGTTTGGACGGCGAATCGATTGAGATGGTCTCCAAACCAGTCGAACTTCATCTGACTTTTAAAATACCATTTGAAGGGTGGAAATGTTGAAGAAAATTACCATAAAATCCCGATTTTTCTTCATTTTCACGTTTTGGCGCTTCGGAAAATTTGAGAATTAGAAAATTATGAGCCCTGTCATACTCTCTTATGGCTTCTCCGAAAATCTCATGAAGAAATGTCTAAACGCTATTTGATAACCTGATTTGTTTAAACTGCCGTCTTGGTGGAAAGAAAAATACATAATTTCCACAAAAAAGCCATGAATATCGGTCCAATAAAATAACTCTCTCTCATTCTTCTTCCGGTAAAGAAATGGAGAAATCTTCATTCTAGAATAATTCTACTAGCAGATCCTTATCCCGAAACCTTTGTTTCTCGTTTGATATCTAGTTTGATGTATCCAATTACTTAAAACATACAGGAAAACTGGACTGTGATGATCTACAATGAAAATGAAAGATGAATTGGTTCATAACTAAAAGCCACGGCAATGTTATTTTCAACTTCAAGATCACATTGTTGCAGAAGTACCCATGTCTCAGGGTTCCTCCAATGCTCATTAATCAGAGCCTTCAACGAAGTTGTGAAAAGATTCATCGGATGGAATCTTGGTCATTAAAATGATTGAACTAGATACAACCACGACAATGTCAACACACCTGAAATATCATCTCCGAGAGGATCAGTTAGTCACTGAGTGGCCGTTGGGACGTGATGCACTTGCGGGCGGTACCGGCTGGGATGCCACCCTTCGTGACAGACATCAACTTCCAAAAATTGTGAATCACCTTTGCCATGCAGCGGATCTCTTTCAGCCACGACAATTTTAAGAAAAGTTGTAGACAGATTTTCGTTGATCAAAATTGCTGTCATGGTTTGTACTGGGGCATTACAAAACCTATTTCTAAGGCGTAAGATCCTCAACTTGAATAAGGAAAAAAAATTGCTCTCATGGAGTAGAGTATTTAACTTTTAGACCAACTACGACAATGTGAATAGGTAGGTAAATTACCTATCTGCCTTACATTAAAAACCAAATGGCCATAATGTTGCCAAAGTGTATTGAAGAGCACGTCAGAACCTGCAGTTAGAAAAAAAAAAATCAAGAACGTAGGAATAATGAGTAAAATATCACAGGTGGTAGGCACGAATTTGCCCTCAGTTTAGGAATCAACCATACATTTCATGATAATATCAGAATGCTAACTTCGAAAATCAGATAAAACTTTGGTAGTGTTAACAGTTTCCACTGGGATTGGTTGTTGACGATTAATTTCTTCTTTGTCGGCTTATATTTATCTCATAATAAGGCATACCCTAGTAATGGTTTGTTGCACTGATTCAATCTATTTTCATTCGGTAGTTACCTTCTCCCACATACGAAATTTTATTTAGATTATGTGAAAACTCAGTTTCATAACTATTTGCTGACCTGTGTGAAGGCTAGAAATTAGGGACCACTAGACCCCAAGCGGAGGCCCTGTGCTAATGGAAGGAGTTTTCGCATCAATTCGAGGCCTTTCATGGCCAGTACGGGACACGGATGACGGTAATTGCAGATTTTGGATATAAAAACCTTGAAACGTCTACGAGAACAAGTTTGAAGGCGTAAACAATTTTCGCTATACGATTTCGAGGGTTTGTAATTGACATAATAAACCAAAAAGGTTTAACAGGTTAGAAGCGGTCAGCAGTAGGTCTTGACGATTGTTGTGTAGTCACGGAGGAGGCATTCACGGGGATGGTTAGCGAGGTCAAACCTGTAATAACACCCTTTAAATGTTCACAGTGTGTTTAATATCTGGGACAGAATAGCTTTTATACCTTCAAAACGGCCCTTAAAGATAAGAGGAAGTTATGGAATCGCCTCTAAAATTGTTTTCTGAAAATAAGGATGTGGACTCTGAAACTAGAACCTATCTTTACCTAACGGAGAACACGGTCTATAATATCTATCTGATATTCTCACTCTTCGTCCTCATGAAGAATAATAAATACTTTAATGGCGTAAGAAGCGTCAAAAACTCAAATTACTAAAACAACGAAACGATTGGTAAGCGAATAGATAGAGTTGTCAGCAATTATGATGTCGGACAAGAAACAGTATGGGGTGCCTCGTATGTTTTGGCGGTACCTCGGGAAAATTAAGTTGAGGTGAAGTTTGATTTTTTGGGACTAAAAACAAATGTTGTCCATACCGCAAGAAAGAGCAGACGATTTCATGTTAAATTCACCAGAAATGAAAGGGCTTTAAAATTTACTGAACATTCCAAAGTTCTAATTACTGCGGACAGCTTTGGACGCACATGTGTAATCCCTTCGCGTTAGAGGCGTTTGAAATTTTGGAATGTTGCTTAAATCGTGTAGAGGTACATGTAATGTACATGTGGGTCGTTTACATGTAAAAATGTCTTTCAGAGTTTTCATTTTTTGAGTTCTTAATTTCATGTTAAATTTCCCATATATCTTGATAATTTTACAAAAAGAGAACAAGAAAATTCAGTTTGATACACAATAACTAGTAACAACCTATCTTTAATAATGGCTGCCTAATATTCTGAAAAGTTTTTTCCGGTACCTACATAGAAACTCTACCAATCGGTTAATAGGATTAAACTTTTGTTAATTAATCGGGATTTCATCGAAAGTAATTTTTTTTAGATCAGCGAATCGAAAGGAGGCGAGAGTTTTCACCCCACGCTCCAAGAAGATTGGGTTTCATCCAAGCGATATTCTAAAAGTGGGGTGATCATCCCCCAAACCTTTCTCAAGTTGATATTTCCTGCTTTCTCAATTCTCTATTTGGATAGTCTCAACCGTGTTCTTTTTTCCCACCGAATATCTACCCCACCGGATGAAGCACAGCAATTTGATTGGCTCCTTTAATTCATTGAAATGATGTCCACTATTAACAGTAATAAAAACTCTGTTATTACTTGCATGCTATCGGGATGTCGATTTTTCAGCCATTCCAACCATCGAATTTGAAAGAATAAACATAATAATAGAATTTTGAATTATTTGTTCCATTTTCATGTTCAACTTATCTTGATTGATCCAAAAACCAACACATTTTGAAGGAGGGTTAACTTTTTGGTTCGTTTATCCTTGTTTAATTTTTTTTTAAATTTTAAAACAAAGAAAGTACTCCAAAATAGTTTTTGATAGATTTTAGATATTTTTTCGAAGGTAATAATATTAATTTCCCCCATTCTGGTTGTTATGCTACAGTTTCCTGTATGTGACGTATTGGTGGTTCAGGATATAGGTAGACAGGCACTTTTAAAATTTTGGTTAATCTATCAAAATAGAGGACCCCGCAATTACTACAGCCTTGAGTTTTCAGCGAGCGGTGACCAAACGCAGTAAAATGACGCAGGACCATTGTTATTTATAAAAAATAAAAATAATAATTTTCGCGAATGAAAAAGAATCCCACGTAGCGACTCCCGATTTTTATTGAAATGGCTTTCGACCTTGCGACGACTAACACGGACAAGGACTAAATTGATGCGCTACTAACTTTTGGATCGAAAGGTGTTGGAAGAGAGGGCGATGCGACTTATCAATGTCCATGGGTCTATCACGAGTCGGAATTACTTCCAATCGGTGTTGACCCTTTGACATGTTCTGTTATCATTTCTTCTCTTTAATTATTTTCTTCCCCGAACATATGGACCTCATGCCCGAATTTCTACGGATAGTATCACGTACAGTTTCACATCCATGCTGTGAACGATGTTTATACTAACTTGCACTCGTTTTCTTTTGTATCATGATTTTCAAAAACTGGATTATTACATTATAGTTTTTTGTTCGTATCGTCATCATCTTCTCACCTTCTCTTGACAGAAAGTGATGCCGAGGATTCAGTCCTGATCAGAACCCAAATGCGATCTTCGATCCAAGTTTCGTTAAGTTTGATCAGTAGTTACGGAAAAAATATCCGAACGATATATGACGGGTGCATGGATTTTTAAATTCGATTCTCGGATTCTATATATCTTGATTACAAATGACTATTGAATATAACAAACCGAAAACCACTAATCTTTGCCAACAATCCCTGGAGGTCCACAAGTTCCTCGCAGCCATACTGTACTGCATGTGCCCCTTGCTTTCCATCCAAACGTTACATGACTTCAATAGAATTTTCTTTTATTGATTACTAAAGTATACAAACTACAGCCCATAATAAATCATAAAATAACTAAAAAATAATAGTGGTACTAACCAAATTCTATACGTTTTAGTCTATAGAGAAAGTAATGAGCCGAGATTAACCTAACCTATGTAGGAAGTTCACCTAAATTGAAAGCATCAATGTCGGTGTTTTATGAGGATTCATTCATTCTATTCAATGGATTGATACTCAATAGCGAATTAATCAAATAATTCAAATAAACAATATAGGGTGTTCCAAAAAGAGCGCCGGATTTGAAAAGGCTGTAAAATTAATTTTGTTTTCACAAAAGAGCAAAATAAATCACACCATTCGATTCAGGAGATCTTGGGGATTAAAAGTGGAAAACAACATCGGGGATATGCATTTCCCTACTAGCCCTACACGAAATCACCCCGTCCTTGAATTTCACCATAACTCGATCACACACATCTGCTTCGATTTGGACACATTTGACTTCATGGTTGAGTTCCGCCACATTTGTAAGTTTCTTTTCGTAGACTTGTGACTTCGTGTAACCCCACAAAAAAGTCACATGGAGTCAAGTCTCATGATCGAAGCAGGTAGACATGGTCTCTTCGCACCGTGATGAGTCGGTCTAGAAACCTCTCGCGCCGGAGTGCAATTGTTTCTCTGGAAGTGTGGAACATTGCGCCATCCTGTTAGAAACAAAGGTTCTCGATGTCATTTGATCCAATTGAGGAAATAGAAAATTGTTCGGTGATCATTGTTCAGTGATCATTGTTCGGTATCTAACTCCGTTCACAGTGACTGCATTCCCATCCTGGTCTTCAAATAAGAACGGGCCGATCAAACCTCCACTCTATATACCACACGAAACCGTAACTCTTTGAGGATGCATTTATCATTCTTGAATTACTCTGGGGTTTTCAGCTCCCCATATTTGACAATTTTGTTTACTAACGAAGCCATTCGAATGAATTGGGGGCTACATCGGTGAAGATTATGCGTTCATCAAAACACTCGTTTTCTTGTTCCATTTCCAAGGCCCATTCACAAAAGTGCAATCGTTTTCCGTGGTCTATCGGTTTGAGTTCTTGAGTTAATTGCACTTTGTAGGCGTGTAAGTGCAGATCTTTTGTCAAGATCCTACGCGTGGATGATGCCAACGTGTTCACTTCTTGAGCACGACGGCAATGTGATTCCCCTGGACTGAGGTTACCTGAATCACGTGCAAGAGCCACATTAGCCTCACTCCGACCATTTCGAGGGCGCCCTGGGCTTTTGATGTTGACAATTGAACCACTTGCCTAGAACTTAGTGACCAACTGATGAACATTTGATCCGTTTGGAGCATTGCGATGCCCGAGAATCGTAAGGAGTCGGCGAACAACCGCTGCGACATTTTCACCGTTTACGTTTTGTGTTTTAATGATCGAAACCCGTTGTTCCGTAGTGTACCTTTCCATGGTAACACAAGAAAGACAATCACTAATAAAAAAACTTCCTTGAAAAACTGGAATGATAACAGATATCAAAAATCACGTCAAAACAAAAATGGCGGCCTTTTCAAATCCGGGGTTCTTTTTGAAACACCCCGTACAAAGAATCGGAACGAAGACCGTGATTCCTTTATATTTATTGCTTTTTAGAGACATTAAAGAAACGTTATCAAGAAATTTATATCAATAGCTCATGGAGAAACCGCCCGAATTCGGTGGTGGGGGACGGGTGTATTGTGAAAATGGTGAAATACTCTGATGGAATCAAGTCCCCCATCACAACACCTTGGGCTTTTTCTCCTCCTTCCGGTCCCTTCCCTTCAACGATTGATCAAGAGTTCAAAACACGTAGCGCGTTCCGAGAGCTTTCCAAGCACCGGGCGCACCCTTCTCCCGCCGCCAAAGGCGAAAGTGGCCATTATCTTTTCAACCGCGGAGCGCCCTTCGACAAGGCTTCACCCCCTTTTCCCGACGGATATTCCGGCGGATAAATGCAATGTCCGGGCCGAATCCTTTACGACAGGGGCGGTATCTTGTTATAGGCGTTTTATCCAGGCTCTAACAACGCCGGACATATTGTAAATATATTCGATGGTCTTTTCAGCGCTTCGTCATTGTCAAAAGGCGCTTAGGATACGGACACTTAGGATCATACTTCTTTGAGTACCTACCTCTCTCGGTCCAGAACCAAGATCATGGCCATTGATAGATTGTTAGATTTAATATACGAGGGGCTCTGAAAAGTAGCAATCCTTATCATAAAAAAAATTAAAAACACCCATTTTAAAAATGAGAATAAAACAAATGTGTGTCTGTAATGATTGAAAAAGAATATCACTATATAACGTAGTTGAAGTTTTGAAGAAATTTTTCCTTGGGGGGAAAACAATATATCATGGATAGGACCATTGCTGGAAGTGTTATTAGAAAATTAAAATTATGAAATAAATAAAATACACACAATATATTTTATGAATAAATTATTGGCATTGAACATTAATGACAAAATTTGGAAATATTAGTTGTAGCGTTAGCAATGCTCAATAATGGTTTATGTTGAGAAAAATATGGGATAAAATGACTCGTTTCCATATGATTTATATATCGTGTAAATACAGCACCAGTGACTGTATTGTTTCGGGTTGTAGGGATAGCTGGGTCACTATTCAACTCTCGACTGAATGTCTCACGCATAAAAGTGTCAACTTCTGCACCTTTTGTGGTCTTCAAATTCACATTCAGATCACTCGATGTACTTTCTTGTAAAAAATCAGGACTATATGTTGTCTTCTTCCTCTCGCGTCAGACTCTCCTCATTACCAACCTTGGTAAGGATCCTAGTGAATTTGACGTCAGTTTGACGCATAACTTGATCGACAGGGTAGTACTCTAAATATTGCCGTACAATTTACTGGCCGAAGTATACTTTATTCCTGGGGGAGAACATATAGCGTGTTCTGGCTTCAGTTCTCCGAAACACGACTTCCTTCCATGGAACGAGAGGATCTGATTCTTATTTCAGATCCACATTTCAACATGTAGTATTAAATATTAATTTGTAGATTCTATAATTATTGTATTGCCGTTTTTCAAGTTATGAAGTATCAGTGACTAATCTTTAGTTATACTGTCAAATGATGGGTATAGAGGTGTAAAAAGACTGATTTTTTGAATTATGAAATTAATTCAATGGTTGATTTATTGTATGTATAGTGGAACATGGTTATTATTCATTATTTTCAAACATTTTAAAGAACCGATGAGTAGGTGAGGTGGGTTGAATCTGACCAAACTTAAGATTTTTTTCTGGCCTGGACGGGCGAAGTACTGCAGGATTAAATTGTGACAGAAACACACAAACATCAAATCAATACTCTCCACAGTATTACTGTAAACAAAGTCAAATCATTCCTCTTTTCAATATTAGTGTAGACAAAGTATAATGGATACCCCAACCAACTGAACTCAAACTTCAAATTTCTTTCAAACTGCCTTCAAACCTCAGCCTTTTTCAGTGAACCCGCTACCTCATCTCTTGTTCAGAATATTGGCCAATGAAGCGATGTCTGACATCACGCAGCACAGAGCAAGCTTTCAGAAAGTGCAACACGTCTTCACTGTGGTTTATGGTTTAACTAGAATTACACTTCCCAATTTTAGGATTCATGAAAGGACAAGAATTCCTGGATTAGGATATTTTTATGGCCAACAGGTAATCCAATGCAAGTATTTTCTTTTTGTAGGAACATACTCAACATCGTTATTCAGTATTAATAACCTGCTACATACTCCTTGAACACGTCTGAATAAGTTACAATGCTCAAAGGTACGAAATCGAATCTGAGAGCGACTTTTATTTTTGCATCTCCCTACCCATCAAGGTGATTGCTCATCTTGAACCGTTGAAGTCTAATAATTCAAATCCCGACGGAAAACGCAAATAACTTTTCCACCGCGGCTAGGCGAACCCTGGCAATTCAATTACGGATTGATTAGTTTGGGACGGAGATTTTGATCGAGGTTTCCATCACAGCTCAATCAATTAGCCATTTAGAAGGGGTGGCTGTCGGTGACGGGGCGTAGGGGTTGTGAAGCTAAGGGGAAATAAGGTTACACCCGCTTTAATAACAAATTTGAGGGTTTCCAGGTAGGTACGGTTGATAAGCGGGAGATAGAGGACTGACTCGTCATTGGAATTCCATGAAGTCTACGTGGGTGGCGTATAAAACCATTATTGTGCTGCTATCAAAGAGTAAGATACCTCAAACAGTTTTACAAATGAATATACGCCAGCCAATATACGTACTTCAGATAACCTACCAATATAAAGGGTTCCCGAAAGTAACCCCTATCCCTTCCATCCAACAATTTCACTTCTACTAAAGGTAGAGAAGCAATTTCATTGTGGTTGTCGAAAAAAATTGACTTGTCCATAATCAACATTGCCAATTGATTTTTGCGTTTTCGAGATTGCTGACCGCGTTTCGTTTTCAGTTAGTCTGTCTATGGGTCTGAGGTCCAAGTATAATGGTGTCAAAAAACCACTGTGAGTCGAAGGTATTGGTTTGCAATTAGGACACTCATTTTCATCAAACGACCACCAGGGTTAAGTTCCTTCATTTATATAGGTAAATATAACTAAATCGAATAATAATTGTTATAGACCAGCAGTTAACGGAGAAGAGCTGTCTAATATAAAAACCTATGTGTTATTTTAAAAGTCATCTTTCCGATCCCTCCCGACTCCTCAGATTCCAAACTCCCAGTTTAGCCCTCCATCCCCCCGCTATATAATTAAATCCTAGATCATCCCTTGACTTCTACAGTTATAAAAAAAATATCAACCGCTCACTACACGTCTATCAACTTTTTCATGTAATTTTTGTGGCTCATCTACATTGAAGTTGTTCGGTGTCTTTCTGATACGTGAAATACCATAGGTATACTATTTACTTACTTGATCTAATCCATGGAACGTGTGTCTACACGCTCACTGATAATGAGTGCACGGTCTTCCTCATAATCTTCGTAATCATATTAAATATTTGAGAAAATCATATCAAATTTTGAGGAATTCCTTAAGAATGTACGTATACAGGTATTACACTAGGTACACCCAAATCCGTATATTACATCATAAGAAAGGAGGGAACGGTTCACAATTTTCAAACGTGATTTTCTTGAAAACACCACGTTTAGTAAGAGTTAAGCAGTATGTATTGTAAGGAACAGCATTCAAGCAATCAGATTTATCGATGTGGTTGACATGTTTAAAAGTATTTAGAGAGATAGCGTGGAGTGGTGAACTTTTTCTTAACACAGCATCTATCAGGACAAGGACTATTTTACTTCTACCTTCACAGAATGGGGTGAGTAGATTCAACTTGTCCGAACTGTGATGGTGTGTTTCACACATTCTTTGTTGTAAGCAGAGGGAAATACAAATAATATGGCATCAGGACGACCTGGAAATGTCTTTTTAGGACATGACAACGGAGAATGTAGTTGGCTTGAGAGGAGAATTGGACCTCTGTAGTTGTCTACGTCGAAGGCATCCTGCAGAGAAAGATCATCCAAGAACGGGCGAGACAGAGGAGGCTATCTACGGACCAAGAGGACCAAATACATCCCAAGGAAGCAATGTATTAAACAGTTTCAAGCCGAGTTCCAACGTGAAAAAAGGGAGGTGAGGTTTAAGTGGGTTTGAAACCTGCATAAGCCGAAGAGAGGTCCCTTCTGGCTATGTTACGAAATCCGATTTCCACCTTAGAATCTTGAAGATTTCCTCAGGTGCCTACGTAAAAAAATGAAATAAAATAAATAAGTAATACACGAATGTAATTTGAAAAATTCATTTTGACCCAAAACTGTCAGTGTAAATGTGATTGTATCAAAACAAAGTTATACACCTTCGCTCCCCTCGCTCCTTCTCTTCCCTCTTATCTCCTCCTATGATCTGTTCGCTAGGTACAGAAGATCGAACAACCGTAATTTACAACAATAAACTTTCAAAACTATTACTGACAGTTTTTCCTTGGTCAAAAGATTGTTCTCGGATCCATCCCAATTAACGGATCGTTGAAATAACATGACAAAAGATAACCCACACTTCCATGTCACGAACTTTTTGATTCAAAATCTTGGGCAATAAAGCGATAAATGTGTGGAAAAATATTTAAAAATTGACATTTCTCTGTCAAAACAATACGAAGGAAGCAGTTTAGATCCCAACGTGATATGATAATCGAATTTGTCATTTAATTTCCTATCGGGAACTTTTAATTACTTGGGAGGCCAAAGAATAGTTTTGGTTATGCCTAGTTGTAGAACCGCATTTTTTAAAGAGAAAATCGGTCGAACGGCAGTTCGAAATCTGGAAAAAAATAAAGATCGACTTAATGATAATGACGATGGTTGGACGACATCATTTTCAGTGAGGCGCGTGGATTTGAGGAGATGATCTAAAATTGTACGACCTTTGCGAGCGTATACATACCTACTTAAGAATAAGATTCGTTGTTAAACTAAAGAAGAGATGCAGTATCACCACCTACCTAAACCCATTTTCTTTCTAAACATTGTAATAAGTACAAGTAGTTGATTTTCACAAAAATGTTGAACCATACGTAGTGTTGGCCTTTTTTGTCTGTGTTGTTTTTGTGTTTGATCTGAGTTTTTAGACTCCTTAGACATTGAAATGTGGTTTTTAGTCTCTGATACCGAGTTGGCAATATGCCGCAGCGATGATCATCAAACAAAAAACCATGGAAACTGACTTTAGCTATGGATTTTTTTTGAACTTTACGATTCTGTTTGAAATTTTATTACAAGACTCCTTAGACATTGTAATGTTCAAACTTACCTAATTCGCGAAATATTTGTACACTCCGGTTTTCTTATTTTCGACACCAAAAACTATTAAGATTTTATCTCCAAACTTCGGGACCAGGGTCAACGAACACACCAGTTGCTTCAGGGTTTCGTTAAATCAATTATTTATCCACGTAAAATGCATACAAATACAAGGTGTGAAGGTAATTGTTTGTTGTACAAACAATCTGTAGTTGATTGGTTGGGAAACGGACAGTTTTCCCTAATATTTCTCGAAAATTGCATGGGGGAGGGGTTGAGCACGGAGAATTGATGAGAAGGAGGAACGTCTGAAGTAGTTGAGGAGAAAACCTCTTTCATAGCTCCGGCTTTAATCCATGTATTCGGCCTCAGGCTCTGTGGCGGGGGCTTCAGCAAGAAACCAACCCCTAAGGGTTCTCGCCTTGTTGTAGGAATATCATTGTCCCCTTGCGCCATTGTTCGACTCGCCCTCTTCCAATTACGTCTCTCCCTCTTTATTGTAGTCTATATTGTTATCACTACGGCGGAGGGCTTGTCCGAAGTGGTGAGAACTGGCGAAGTAATAAATTATTAGCCTATGGGGGTGCTGGGCTCTTTGAACACAATTAGACTGCAATTACCATAATTATGACGTTTGGTCATTACGCGGAAGTGATGAGAGAAAAAAAGAAGTCAAGTGGAGGGTCGTGTATCTATCTTCTTAATTGTAAAAGAAAAGTAGAATTCGTTGGAGACGTGAATGAGACGAAATTGTTGGCATGATGACGAAAATGCTGAACGAGATATGTGGAGATGAAAATCTTCCGGGGTGAGTTCTGGGCGGAAACTAGGGTAAATTGATTTAAAACTCACAACATAATTGAAGCTTTAGCCACCACATGTGGGCCTAAACGTGATCTCAGTTGCCAAAGGGTTTGGGAGCCACAAAGAGAATCATCGTTTGAAATCCATGTCAGAAACACATATGCTCTCGCCCAGTAACAGCTGTTATTTCTTCTACAGAAAAAAAGACAAAAACAAAGATACATACAAGATATTCCTCGTTTACACCCATCACCACAACGCACAGTTTTCACGAACGCAGATAAGTTGATTTGTATTCAAGCCTTCATTGGTGAATGACTGAGGCTTTGCCAAGGATTCGTCATCAGTCACTAAGAGCCAAGAAAAAGTGACAAGGGTCAAAATACAACATGTTTTGGGTTCATTGACAATGATGCATTGGCAGAAGGTTAGTCATGTTGTTAACATCGTACTGGACACAACCAGATCATAAGCAGCAGTATTACAATCTAAGAAATTAGGTGACAGCAAAAACTTCTCCCCTACCAATATTCATTTGATCTTGAGCTGTTCCGTTTGACTGCCTGATAATCGGGCTCAGCAATGAAACGTATAAGATACACTTTAGGTACTCTCTATATATTCTTGATAAACCTACTTAGAAGGATACATCAACTTTATCTAATTTACTGAAGGGATATCTCAAAACCAACAGAAACTGACAGAGATAGTTTGAAGATGGCACAGCCACAGATATAAGTCTTATTGTTCAGAATGTAAAGAGAAATGTTACACAGGAACAAATTTATCTACTTATATTTATCTAAAGGCAGGTTGGCCCAGCGCTGCCCGGGAAAAGGTGATTAAATAGGTGAAAGGATACCACTCATCACTTTTCACATAAACGTCCAACTGACGTCATTGTCCTGCTACATTTTACATGTTTTTCTTCAATGGGAGTGGTCCATAAATAGGTCTTGCATGTCTAAAACAGTAAGAATGCAATACCTACATGCTCTAAACAAAATGTCAGTGTTTTGATAGATACGAGTATTCAAAGGAATTAGATAGAGGTCTCACACAGTCCATCGGCTATACTCCACTCATGATTATTACCTAAAAATCTGGAGGATTATCAACTACATCATAGTAGTGATTAATAATTAAATTTAATTTAAACTATTCAATCTAAATACGTAAATTGGTATTTGCCAATAGACTAAACGTAGGACAGTTCATTCAAACGGCATTTTCCTTCCATCCGTCTTAATTTAACATTAAGTCAGATCCGAATAATTTAAAGTGGATTTTACACGTGCTTGATCAACTCTAATTCTACATTTATATTACCACCATAAGATTTAGATTACCAGCAATCAATAAAACTACTATTCGATTCCAGGAGTATTTGAGCTTAGTAATTTAAACAAATCGGTTATTCTGGTTTAACTACAATAGCCCCACCATCGCGGACTTTCTTGTGACCAGTTTTTATAGTATTAATTAAATTATTTAATGTATGTTGAAGCTTCAGCTACTCACAATAAAAACGTAGCTCTCTAAAGGTGAAATAATGTTTTAATTGGTCGAGTAGTTTTCGAGTTAAATCGTAAAAAGCTAAGAAGAAATCCTTTTTTTTCTTCTCATTATAGGCAAGCAGACGGAGCGATACCCAGTTTATCAATACATAAAGAAGAGTATCCAAATATGCAAAAACAGCACGAAAGTTACAAGCCAGCCATTTTATGGAGAAAAAATATTCAATAAAAAAGCTCTAAAATATAAAGTAGAGGTTAGGACAAAGTGAAAGCAAATAAGGAAAAACAAGATGAAAATACTGTAGTAATCTATTTGTTATTGATTCGTGGAGAGGACATTTAAAATCTCCCAGCGGATGTTTTATAGGGTCGCCCGGTGACCGAATTACGAACTACCTTGAAACATGCTTCCCAACAAACTCCCGTAACTGTTCCTACAAATGAATCTTCCTTCACTCATCCATTATCACAATAACTAAATCAACTCGTTCATGATACGTGGATAATACGGTTAGTCAAAGTTGCTGAGTCGAGAGGGAAACCATCTCTTAACGAAATAGACCGGTTCTTTCTCGGAAGGGTTTCATGGGAGGGAGGCTTTCTCGACGGATTAGCCGTTTCCTTAAGATGAAAAGGGGGAAGGGGATTCGTTAGAATTACTTCTCACTTTTCTCCTGAAATCCTGAACTTGAGTCTGTTGCTCTATCCGTAGCGATTATGGCTTATTATTTATAACGTTGCTATGTTCTACCCAAGTAGGTAAGGCACTAAAAAATGTGTATTAAGCACATGAATTATTCGAGTTAGTCAAGTATACCTAGTGTCGAGTAGGTAAACCTAATCGAATCTGTTCGCAATTGTACAGAAAATCGCGAAAATAAACCACTTTTTTTATAATGGAAATCCGTTCGGAGGAGATCTGAAACCATTCCTGGATCCGTTAATTGGAGTGGTACAATCGGACCATATGAACCAATTTTCCTAAATAATATTAGGCGGAGCCTAACAGACTTTTTTGTTGGGAATGAACTCTAGAATCCAATCACAGAGTTTTATGAACTTAAATCTGGACAGCCAGTATATTTATGTATTTGTGCGTACGTTTATTTAGATGCTTTACGCTAAATTTATGCTTTATTAAGTTTTGTGCCTGTTAATACTAAATTCAGAAAATCATTTTAACAAAAATAAGAAGAAAGAAAAAATATGATACAAGAACTAAATCTTGATCACAAATATATGTATGGCGTATAAATGGAATTATATTGCGTCTCTTTTGCTATAATTGTAGGTACATATAATGAAAATTAATTTGGATCAATCATTTAAATTGAGGCAAGATGGTAGGTTCGCATCAATCACCCATTTTGAGCTCTCACTGGTTATTGGTGCTTTAACTAATGTATTGCTTAGAAATGCCTTTCAAATATTTCCAGCCATCAATTTTGCTGCAAAGAAATTTGAAAAATAAAACTGCATTTGTAATACTTACCTTTTTTCCCCAATGATAGAACATAATTCTGACGGAATCCAAGTCCAATCGACATAAAAGTAATATTACCTTAGAGAAGAAATTTACAATTAAATTTGCAAAAAAAAAAATGTTGAAGATCTAGTAGTACTACGTTGACATTATAACAACTAATTTTGATCAAATTAATTTGCAAATAAAACGTAATAATATTAAACCAACTAGACATGAATAACAAAAACAAGGAAATTTAGAAAATTAGCCCGAATGGCCAAGCTGCGTGGCTGGAATTTCCAACTACGCCCGCACTTGTGTGCCGATCTAACAATGCGCAGTAGGTGAAAAGAAACTACAACAATGCACGGTGGTGTATAAACTATTGCTATGCTAAGTAATTGTTCGATAAATAATTATCAAATTAAAGCAATGGGACAATGTTGACTTCAGAAGCAACAGCACTCGCCCTTTTCAACAGAGTCGATTCGGTAAACATTCTAACTCCAATATTATTACAAGTATTCCAACAAGCGATTCAGTTCATATTTGCACTAGACTTGCTGTTTGTTCGTACCTATCAGTTAATTAATCATAAGTGTGTAATAGTTGATTAATTTATCGAAAGTGCTGCATATGGACAACCAACAGTTTCTAAATAATATGCACCCAGGCATTTCACTTTAAATGGTTTTAGTAACTCTGTACCCTTGTCTAGTCTAGCAATACAGGTTCATAAGGCAATAAAACAGGTGAGCGTTCCACACTCATCATTACCATATAAACATCCAGGTAAAGTCATATTATTAATTTTCCCATATTTTCTCTTATACTTTTGTGATTAGGTACTTGCCTATATAAATGCACACAATGAAAGACCGAATAAAATATCAGCATCTAAAGTGAGTCGGAAAAAAATTAATCACAAGACACACAATTTTCTTAAATCAATTTTTTTAGTCAATCAAGTAGTTTTTGAGTGGGATATTAAAAACAAACAAAAATTGAAATATTTTATATTTATACTATTAGTTTAGATGATTTTCCACAAATTTTTTTCAAAGTGAAGGTAAGGTATTGGAAGCTGAATAATGTTGTTCGAGGTTGACGTAATTATCCTAAGCAATATTCCGATAATTATCGGAATCGATCGGATTGATTATAATCAATATATCTGTCTGTGTTTGACAATTTTTAAGAACAAAATTTGGAAATTTAGGACTAATATGCTCAAAATGCTTGGAGAGGTGTATTGATAGATTTGACGAATGAACTGAAGGAGAATTAATGTCCGGAATGACACACACAGTTAAATGCGTTTGGGAACTTCCTCCAATAAAGTCAAGAATTCACATGAGGTGTGACGAGTTGTCCCGTCCTGCTGAAACCGCAAGTTTTACATTTTCTTGGTCTTTTCAAATGATTCATGACTGAAAATAATAAACTACGATTGACATCGCCAGTGTAATTCTGTTAAAAGAGCTTGTTAATGCGTAGTCGGTTTGATATTCAACACGACGCTACGTTGAAAGGCCATTTTCACTTACTTCGTTACGATGGCAGGTCATTACGGCGAATCTCCACATATCATTTGTAAAACGACGATTCGTTCAACCGCCCAAATTCCACTCGGACGAGGAACTTAATTTGGGAGCTACGCCATTCGTGACGTTGGGCAATGGAACCAATTCTTTCACATGTCATCATATGCCTCTTTTCTAAAACGCTTTGCGTTGAATGATTTACAATCGTACATTCGTGCAATTTACGATCATGTGGAACGTTCAATGATTCACTGAGTGACTCGAATTTCACCTTATTCCAGTACCTTTATTTACTATATTAATGTTTATGTAATACTAGCTGATCCGTCGAACTTTGTTCCGCCTTAGGGATTATAAATGAACAGATTGTTAACTTTATCAAGATTATATTTGGATAAATAATGTAGGTAAATTAAGAAAACAAGTGTTTAGGGATTCTTATTGGCCATGTATTTTAGTGAATGGGTTCCATTTGTTATTGAAGCACCTTGTGATAAACGACATTTTTTTTCCATTGTTTGGTTCAAGAACGAACAACGCAGATGGTCTTCCAACCCGTGAACACGACACATGTAATTGACTATGGGAAAAACCTCAAACGTTTAAGGATTGGCCTCATGATTTGTTTATGGTCATCACGAATGCAAGACGGATTGGAAATTGAAGTCGTTTGAACTCAAACGGCATGTCGGTTGGGATCATCGGAATCCTTGGATTGAGACCTTCCTCACTTCTGAATTTTCTTTCAAGTGTCGTCGCGTAAATCACATTATTCATCAATTTCCCTATCAACAAACGCGATCCGTTGCACAGTTTAGGTTGGTTCATGTTTCGAAGCATGATTACGACGGAGCCAACCTTTAATCGTAAATTGTGCGATGGTAAGCCTGGCACATCAAAATAGTTAAAAATTCAATTAGATAGTCAGCGGTTTCATCTTCATTTGTTACACAGTCAATTTATTCGGAAGAATGTAGTTTACCGATGATCTCATTCGGAATTATGATGTTCAA
The DNA here is from genome assembly GCA_031894815.1 of Creontiades dilutus. Classification (NCBI taxonomy): domain Eukaryota; kingdom Metazoa; phylum Arthropoda; class Insecta; order Hemiptera; family Miridae; genus Creontiades; species Creontiades dilutus. The sequence continues at coordinate 803,130 of JAVIWC010009611.1, read as the reverse complement.
GTCATGCCGCCAAAATTGCTCGCTCCCTCAACCATTTATTATTTCTGTGGTAAGTAATGATTAGGGGGTGCATTCTTAGGTAATAACATATTATTTCATGAAGGAATATTTGAAAGCTACCAATGTATTACCCGTCTCACAACACAATGATTACAAAAACGCACATATTTCATATGCACATAGTGACATATTTCATATAATGCATATAAACGTATATATTTAGGTTTTTACCTTTTTTTAATTAAAAAAGTAAGGGATGGCATCGCATCGACATGGCAGACAGTGAGTCATCATGCGCGGAAGTACCTACCTACTACATAATTTCAATATATGTACCACGCTTAAGCCACTCATGGCGGCAGCCGTGACTAGGAAATTTAGAAATAACTTCAACCCCAAGCTGATTTGTGTTTGTTTTGAAGCGCCAGCTGCTAAGTAAATCTGAATTCTGACTGTGGAGCTAACTGCTAAATAGGTAATATTGGAGTGCTCATGTGGTACAATATGCAATTTCTGAGTGAAAAAATAATGATTTTGAACTCTAGCCATGCCAAGGCATGGTCGAAGTGATTCATCCGAGTTACTGTGTTCATTTCAGATGGACGATAATTGCTCTGCACTCATTGTGAAAACGGAATCGCATTTAATAAATGGTCTCACGTAACACAGCACCTGCAAGCCGGTAAGCATTTAAAAATGTTTGCACCAAACGAAAAGTCAATTTTTCAGAGCATATTCTGAGTTTTATCTGCATAAAACAGAGTTTTTAGTGACCTAAGAATCGGCCCCATAGTAATGATGTTTGTGAGCACTTTGTCGATGAGTTCGTCTTCTAATGAGATGAAGTTACAGAAATTCTGAAGAAATGAAATCGATTCGCTCGGTTCGCCGACTAGTTTTTTTTTTTTTTTTGTAATAACTTTATTAACATTTTGTGCTTAGCACTATTCAGTATGACAAATATAGAGTATAGCATGTTTGACATGATTCAAGTGGTATACCTAACTACGCCGACTAGTACTCGACCATTATCGACAGTTAGTAGGTAATTGCTCAGAGGAGTCTTCAGCAGATGTATCGTTCAGCTATGAAACTCTTGTTTGTAGTCAGCTGAATAACTGTTAGGCTGTTTTTTTTTAAACTGCATTTTATTACACCATATCAGTGGCTTCTTGTTATACCACATTGTACGTTACGTCCCACGGGAATGTGATTAAAGTACCCCATGTCCTTCTCCTGATTCTATGCTACCTCTCCACCAATTTTCAGTCAAATCAGTTCAGCCGATTCTGAGTATAGGTAATTAGTGGAACTAAAACGACTTTCATATATTAGATCATCGTGCATTTGACTGTAATATTACACTGAACGGACCACTCGAACAGGATAATTGAAACACGCTATATTTAGCAACCCGTATCGGTGGAGGTGAAATAATATTCACACATAATGGAACTACATTAGGTAGCTTTATACGAAGTGATTAAAACTGAAATTCAAAACCGTTCATATTTTCGTTGCTGAAATCGGTCAACAGTTCTGATTACAGTAATGATTTACAGTTGCAATTCCAACTGTTTCGTTTGTTAGTTAAACCTGATCGTGAAGTGTCAACTCAGGCGAGTTAAAAAAGTTTGAAACTCCACCCATTATTCAAAACTATAATAAAATATTAAGCCAAAAGTTATTTTTCAATCTCTCTGTAAATAGTCGTATTATAAAACATTACGAAACCTTTTATGTCTACGTTTAATCTCAACGTAAGGTCCAGTTTGTAATAAAAACCATTGTGTCATTCTTCGAAAACAATTACGTCAAAATTCCTTTCCCTAGAAACAGGCATTTTTTTCATGGAGCGAGTGGGAAGTATTAGTTGTATACCAATACTAAATTCCTTGTTCTAATTTTGAGATTTAAATGAGAGCTCTCGTCTATTCAAACGAAGGAGACCGAATTCCCAGGGATGGCGAGAATTAATTTCCATTCAGTAAATAAAAATGGTCATAATTTAATTGTCTTGATTCCACACTTTTGTATTCTGGTAGACGAAGTGACGGTATGGAATTCGGTGACCAAAAATAGGGCAGAGAATGGGAGCAAAAAAAAAAAAAGTTTGGATGAGCTGAAGGGACATCGACCCGCCCTCCGGGAACGGTCAGGTATTGGGGCGGAAGTGATAAAATGCTTATCCAGGGAAGTGGAGAAATGGGGAATTCAGCAGGCGAAGTCAACCGAATTTTCTGCCCTTTGAATTCTCATTAATTTCGTTGCCATTGTTTCGTTCCTCAGGGTCTTTTGTGCCCTAAAAATGGAGCATAATAAGATAATTGCGTAAGCTGCACATTCACTGCGTACGATAAGTTGTAACTTGCGTACGATTAATTGTACTTTTGTAGGGTTTATTTTGGATTATTTTAATTGACTTGGTAAAGACAAACATTAATTCTAGTTCTGTAGTGTAACCTTTCCCTTCTGATCTCTCCCTGATCAGAATCCACAAAATTGAAGAATATCTCCCTCATCCTACTTCTCACCGAATCACGCGAACAATCTTTGGGAACAATCAAATTTTAATTCCTCAACCTTCCATTTCCATGACTAGAAGAAGAAGAGGAAGAAGAAAAACACATTTTTTACAACATCATGCCAAAAACAATCCTTACAAACAGTTTAGAGGTACTGAACCTTGCGAACACAAATAATTACATTATATTATTACATTATTGAAGTAAAGAGAATATGTCGTGGGGTTCCGAGTAAAAGTGACCAAGTAACATTTGCAAAATTTTACAAGGGAGCGATCTGAAGTTTCACTTATTTTCTTCTTACGAACACTGGTGATGTCTCATCCGACTGTTTTGATTTCTCTTTATCCTGCAGGTAGTTAGCTAGTGCCCTCCTCTCATATCGTGCTTCAAAATTCACTTCAGATTAAATAAGAGCTGTTTATTCGGAAAACTCTATTTGATCATTTTTACCTGCCTGGAGTTTCAAGCTTTACTCATTTGGTCAATTCAATTCTTCGAAAATCAGTCGCATAGTTACATGAAATTGAGGGATTGAATAGTTTTTCCGTTAATTTATCGTGTTGCCAAGCATCTAATAACAATGATATACCTATTTCTGTTGGAAAAGGTTATCCAATACCTATCACTGTAATTGGTCATTTTTACCTGCCCACTATGCAATCTTAAAAATCTTACACAGTAAAAGTGATCAAATGGCAATTGATAACATTTACATGCACCAGCGAGAGTACATTTATAATCCATCTCGTGTTTTGTGGTTGAGTTTAAATGCCATTTGGTCACATAAAACTCTTTGGGTCAGGCAGGTAAAATTTATTTTCAAGTATTTCTTGCACATCAGTTTGAAGATAAGGTTCTTAGCAACAACACACAGTAAACAAAAAAAAAGCACATTTTGAAAAAAATGTTACTTGGTCACTTTTACCCGAAACCCCACGATGTGTTACGACTAGGGACTTTGTCCGTCCGTCGGAGTGAAGCAAGTCGCCAAAAACAACAGGCACATTTGTCAGGAACGAGAAAACGAGTTAGCTCAGACAACAAATAAAGTACACAATAATATTATGCGAACAATACCAATAGTAACAATGGCATAACTAGATCAAGAAAAGAGAGTGAAAGATAGAGAAGAGGAGATCAAGAGTTCACAATCAACGCTGAAAGGGAGTACGTCATGCTACCAGTTGAATTCTGCCACCAGCATTGCTCTATACTTCCAGGCCACCGAACCAAACCTTGCCAGAGCCAACCAGTCACCCTCGTGGCATTTCCATGACTACCACTTATACAATTCTCCTCACTTAAGACTACTTAGCAGCCTGCTTTGTGATTGAATATCTTCAAAAACAGAATAGATGCATTTTTTTCAACTATTCGATACATCTGTTTTATAAGACTTGAACGTGTATATCGTCCAATTTTGGAAAATTTTGCGAAGAATAATGTTTCAAAGGCTCGCAAATTGCGAAGAAGTACAAATAAAGCGATTCTTCATCCAGTAGACAATTGAAATGTAGTAGCATTAATTTATGAATATTAATGTACTCATTAAACCATGAGTACTATAGTGGCAGTACCGAGACGAAAATGGTCGTAGACATGATCTTTCTCATGACGGTACCTTGTGTCGCCCCTTTTCGCTGTATAATTCTTTTCCGTGCACCACCCACCTCATCAATCCTTTTCAAAAATGAGATTAGTATAGTTAATAAATTGTTGTTGAATTTTTGTTGTTCATAAATTGTTTTATTGTACATCACAATTTAAAAAAACCATAAGAAAAAAGTAAGGTGATTATCAACGTACCACGCTCAACCTCGAGCTTCTCATTTTCGGAGCCCCGTTAAGAGGAAATATTACGTCACCAGCCAATTATACTGTTATCAATAAACCAGCACTTCTGTTACGGTATTACAAGTATTATGTCTTTATGTCATGCTAGGCTATAAGGTTGAAATTAATTAGTTGAAACTGATTTACACTAGTGGAAGAAAAGTATGTACTGAGGTTTTTGTCGCATTTCAACTGCGCTACAACTGTCATTAATTTATTTTGAATGTGTCGGAAACACAAAGTATCTGATAACGTTGGAATTCATCTCCAAGCGACGTTTGACGTTATCTCACAGGCCTCACTAATAGGTACTTGACCTGTCAAAGGTTTTGTTAATACGATACGGCAATTTGAAGTCCGAACTGAGTCTCGACTAAACTAAAGGAAGTAAATTACAACTGTGCGACTGTGCGAGTAGCTGTGGACTGCTCTCTCACGTCTTCCACACGGTGGTTTAATTAATTGGAGCTTTCATGTGACACTTTAAAGGGACATACTTATCCACACCATGCCCGCGCCGACACACAGCCAAGAGTCGGCCGAGGTATGTCAAGTCAGAAAACCATGGTATTTTAACGTGGTAATTCACAATAGAGCATTGAAAATTGAATTTACATTATCATCAGTTGAACTTTTCAATCCATTTAGTCAATACAATTTCTTCACAACGAAAATCAAGATAAACAGTTAAGGTGAAGGTAAAAAACAAAGTTGTAACGCAAGTCTCAAACGCATATACAAAATTTCCAGTGCAGCGACTTCTTGCCACTGTCCGCTTTCAACAGAGGAGTAGAAGTAATCATTGAATTTTTCACGCTCAGCAAACGCTTCTTCCGTTAACCCTCCTAGTAAACTATCACTTTCCCCTAATTTCGAAATCATGTTTTGTTCCAACGACGAGAATGTCCTAAATGGTAGAATTGAATCATCAAAGTCTTCAAAAAATCGAAGTCTCCGAACCTTTTGACTTTAGAATACAATGTTTTTGTTTGTCGTATATATAGAACACTAGAGACAATCGAATGAGCCCACAGTTTGATGTAGGAATAGTTGACAGACATAGTTTTTAGAAACACATACCTTCCGAATTGGGTGTTGGAAACCCTTTAACGAATATATAACTTTAACTCCGACAAATTTAAGTTTAACGTTGGCTTCAAGGTCGTCGGACCCACTTCATTATTGGTTAATTTCTTAATAAACTTCCGTTACTAAAGGGAAAACGTAGGTCATAAGAAACAGCGGGTTTACTAAGGGCGGGTTACTCATTCATTTAAGGAATGGAGTATTGATCCACCACCTTCAAATCGTTTCAATGAAATTGGGATTAGGGTCATCAGGGGAGTGCGTCTTTAGAGACTCCCTACTAGTGGAATTCTCGGCCAGCAATTCGAAGGTTGAAAGCTAAGTGGATTGAAAAAGCTTGGCACCCTAAAGTTTGTTATGTAAAATTCAAGTTTTCAGTTATATGTACGATCCAAGTAATCAAAAATGCATAAAATGTATGATTAACGGTAAATAATTAAGACCCTATGATAATTGGGAAATTTTTTTTTTTTTTTTTTTTGAAAACGAGGTAAGCAATCATTGGGCACAAACGTTTTGTAGTATTTTTCAGATGAGTTTTGGGTGTGAAATTCTTTTCTCGCCAAGAACCCTTATATATAAATCTCTACTTATCTATCTTTATTCTCAAAAGACGGTTAAACTGCCGGACCGGTACTGACGGGAGCGGTCGTAAAAGGATCAGTAAGTTCTGTCGAACAACGTAGGCTAGGTCAGAATCTCCAAAACATCCATCAGCTTCATAAACGGCGCTTTCCTTTACATCGATTTGTTGGGTTCCCGAAGTTCTGTTATTAGGGTTGCTACTAACCAGTTTATTTAGCCCAAGGCCGGGCGCACACAGAGACATTCGCGACGCAGGGCAGCACAGCGCTTTTGCAACCACTCCATTTTGTTGGAGAGACGAATATTGAGGCACTAGCACGTCTGATGCTCCCCCAGTCCAGCACGTGCCGCACTCGAACTTGTAGGTGTGACACAGAAACTGCGTCGCGTAGGTCACGTGAATCCACACCTCTGGGTTTTTTCTTCCCTCACAAAGTGCGAGTTTTTCTTCGCTTCCAAAGGGTCGTTGAGTGTTGCATCCATTCGAGTGAATCAGAGGTTTGATCATGGTGGGAACTTCTTAAAATTTTGCTCTATTCGGGCGAAAGTAGTTCGTGAATCGTCCGTCGGAGAGTTCTTGAGTCAACACAAACTCACCGTGAGTGCTCCTTTTTTTAAGGTAGGTACTAATTTTTCCATAATATGACTTTTTTCTCCTTCTGACGGAGTAAAACAATAACTCGAGATCGTCAAGGTCCGACCTAGACTCAGAGAAGAAATTAGCCCCCTCATTTTCAAAGTGTCAAAAAAATTAAAAAACAGAAAAAACTTCTATGGTCATTCTGTTTCACAAAACTGCGGATTCGCTGCGTGAAGCAGTTTTGTCGCTCGTGCTTGCGTGGCGCAGCTCAATGTGCGCTTCAGTTTAGAGACGGAAAATCGTGACAACGGTAGAACCTTGTGACACGAAAGTAATGATTCGTACGGGTTCCCCACAACGAATCTAGTAAGAAAAAATATTATTAGTAACCAGGTGGGGTCCAACTACTGGTCGTTTGTGCACTTTAGTTAACATTCATGTTCCAGACTCACTGCGAAGACGTAACCCTCAACATGACCAAAGAGGTCGTATTCAGCTCGCTCTAATTTTTTACAGACCCTCCTAATGCACAGGTCTCTTTTATGAATGCAAAACCCAGATGAGTTATCAACCATCCTCGAATAACGGGTTGAGGTGTGCACCATATGCCACCAAGCGTTCTGCCAACAATATTGTGAAAACCGTAACCTGTGCTGTTAAGTATGAATTGAATGAGCATACAATTGCCATGAACGAGAAACGTCGTTGCTTGCAGGCTTGAAACTAGTCACGTTTTCTTCACCCTTCTTTTTGTGCCGATAAAAAGTCGGATTCCACTAGTTGGGGAACAGCTGGAATCAAATCAAGACCCCTGTGCATGGTGGATCATCTCTTAGCGCTGTGCGGTGGTGGATGAAGATTCAGTAATGATGGACTCCTTGACACCATTCCCCCAGGCGGATTCAGTAATTGGTTTCAGAGCTAATTTTGACTATAAGTGTCTCCAGTAAATCTAATTTATCCATTATCCGTTGTTATTATTAGTCTAAATGGTACCTACCTAACCTATCAAATATGCCAAACAAAAATTCAGGTGAGTTTTCAAGGATTTTCCACTTAATTTGAAAACAATTAAATTCTATAAAACAGATGAATAAATAGTTTAAAAAAAATTAATTACATTCATAAATAGATGTTCGAGAAAAGCAAAAGGAAACTTTTCTAATATAGTGTTATCCTTACTTTTGTTATCCTTTTGTGGCAGTTCTTTTTTAAATATCCAGTCACGAACTTCTCCAAGACTATGTTTCTTATAATATAAATGTTTCCTTGAGTCATGTCATTTTGAAATCAATTGAGAAGAATGATATTCATAACTAATGTACTAAGTACAGTTAAGTGCACTTGATTTGATCGAATTGCCTGCAATCACAAGTCTAGCAATTTAGTGAATTTCCTTCAACAGTTTCAAATAAAAGTCTTGTTCGTCAATCGGAGGACGGATGGTTAGTATTTGATCTTGAAACGTACACAAAAAAGTTTGAGGGTATTGAGGGTTGACCTTTTTTGTATGGGTCAATTAAGATGATTCATTATTGAAAATGAAAAACCGAAATTCATTTCAAGATGTGACTTTCCAAAATACTATCATTAAATTGTTCTAGAAATTCAAAGGCTTTCATGACACGTTACACATAAGTTGTTCGTATTTAGATAATGTACCATTGACTTCGCAGCCAAATACGCAGCATAAGTCCGTGTAGAAGGGCTATATTTTTTCTAGCTAAAATTTTATTATTGTTAGTTTTTTCATTTCAAAAACATTTTTAAATAACGATTACCTTTTGAAGTTTTGTTACAATCTGGTTGATGATTAGATAATATGATTAGAAAACTCTCTCAGTTTTTTTTTATCAGAGGTCTTTTAGTATTTACTTAAAATTTAAAACATACATTGTGTAATAATTGGCAACGTTCTTGTTCAGTCATACGACGATAGGTGATAAACATAGATGTAATCGAGTTATCGTACTGGAACTGTCTGGCAATTGAAAATGTTATTGCTTCATCCTTTGTCCCGCTCATCCAAGAATTCAGCTCTTCGTAATAGTTCTATTCAATGAGGCTTCAATAGAAAAGAACATTGTTCCTATTGTTGAAGTTATCCCTACCTACGCCGAACCCGCAACAATGGGGACAGCCGGTCGGGGCCACTACAAATGTACGACGCTGTGTAGGCCAATAGGATTACGAATGTATTGTTATCTATCCCTCCGGTGCCCGTGAGCGAGCATTTCAGCTCCACATCAAGCTGCTTTGACGATCTTACTATTGAAATTAAGTTCCGAGGGAGTCAAAGAGCTCATATCAAAAACTACTTTTTGAGGCACGGAAAACGGCATGTAAATATAACGAGTGAAATGATCAAACTCCGCTTGTGTAGTCGTGTCCAACGACAAACGCTAATAATTATTAGTAGTTGCACCCTAATCAACTGAAAAAAGTTCAATCGCTCCACCGAAAAATGTGCTGGTTGATGTTTCAAGATCTGTAAGATACATAATAAACATAAAGGTTTATTATCTTTGCATTACATCACCCTACAAAGACCACTTATGTAATTACATAGGATTACATGTACGAGAAAGAGGAAGTTAATGAAATTAACAACAAAATCAGGTTTTAGATGCGGTCCGTCAATATAACACAAAAGTGATAATAAATTCGATTTCTAAAAAGCCAGTTCTATAGCAATTAAATCTGCCAGTTCTACCCTCGCAACCTACGGCGTAGGTTATGAGATGAGTTTTACACAAGTATCTTTACACAACAAGATGATTACACAAGTTTTCATTCACACAAATATTGACTTGAATTGAATCCTGATTGGCTAACAAATTTTTGGGTATTATTTCTCTAGTCCAGGCTCCTTAGGGGGCGTCAATCTTCCAACCCCCCCCCCCCCCCCCCACTGAGCTGAAACCGTGGTTTATTCACTCTCAAGTTTCCAACCTTTAGGTTTTCGGGCCAATCCTCATTCTCCACCAGAACTAGGATTTACCTCACAAGGCTGTCTGCGGACAGATGCCTGGGTCGAGAGTCCCAATGGTTCTGAACCTGAATGTATGAAGTGCTAGGTATTCAAGAAGAAAATGGGAGGCGGTTCCTTTCTCATATCCGCACCATCTGCACACTGGATCACCAGTGTATTCTCCAATTAGGTACCGTGAAGCATCCAAAGCAGTACTAGTCCGATTTTCCTTTTACAGAGATTATGGGAGGCCGTACTTCAGCGATGCCAGGGTATGTTCAATACCAGTTTTCCATGTTTCTGTTCTGGGGGGGTTTCCAAGTACCGTTGTGTTCCTTCCTTATCCATCCCCTCAAAGTGGTTTCTATTGTGCATATTGCTGTACATAAAACAGCTTCCGCCCCAATGAAATGCATTGATGCCCCCTTTCGTGGTAGCAGGTCTGCTCATTCGTTACCTTCCGCTCCTGTGTGCCCGACAATGTCAAGACATTTTTGCCTTCCTCATTTGCGAATAAATAAGCAGTTGGTAGGGAAATGGAACTTTAACTATTTTCTTCGTACAAAAATCGTTCACTATGCGTTGGAAAGCTCCCGAGTTATCTAGCATTTTTAGGTCGTAGTTTTACTTATTTAGGTGATATTATGCCAACAATGCCAAATTGTTAGTAATCAATATTATCTACCGCTCGACAAATCTCCTCTGCAATATCATAGTTATTATACAACGGATAGGTCTCATCACAAGATTTTATTACGGAAGATCCAATGATATTGGAGTACCTGGAATAGGAAAACGATTCAGATGAAGCAAACGACACCAACATGTTGAAACATAATGTGAACGATAACGCATAACTGCGTTACCCAGGAAGCCATGATTTCAGGCTGCGGTGAGTCACATCACAGTCCTTTTTGCGCTTTCTATATGCTGGGTGGGATTCACTAAAAATCACCGTGACTCACTTCATGTCACCTTTACTACCTGTGTTTCTATTTGTGCCAGTATAATAAACCGTTGCGTAATAAATCGCAGAGTGGTTTCTCCCTCCAAGATATACGCATGCCAGTCACGGCAGAAGAGTGGCAGTTAGCGCTCACACAAACTTCCCCTTTGTTTTCCCTGGAAGCCCACCTCTTCGGCCTCGCCATTGCCTTTTTGATGGGATAGGCGGAATAAGCGTTTTACTGGAAAGAGGGTGAAAAGAATAGAACCAAAAGTTGTTGGAGAATGAGGGGGAAGAAAGGGTAAAAACCAGGAGACAAAGAAGGGGCAAAGCTGGGTAGGATTTTTATTTCGAGCACTTCATGACTGGCTATTTTTCCAACCTCAGTTACCACTCCAGCTGTTGTCTCTGGACCTCTTCGGGAGCTCCGCGCTAGGGGGGCCCAAAGCCACGGTTTTTCCTCTTTACGATGGAAACTGAACTACAGAACAATAAAAATGGTTCATAAAAGCCTTTTGAAAAGGGCGGGAGATCAATAGCAGCTGTGTAGTTATAAGATCCCGGATCGCGATATGTGATAAGTGCTATAGGGGAGTGGAGGAAGTTTTACAACGGGCTGCTCGATAAAAGTTCAACTGTACAAGCAGTAATTAACAACAGCTGGTGTCAAGTTTTGCACTGCCATCTCAGCATGTATTGAATTTTCAACGGTGGATAGTGTTCAGATTGAAAATTAGATGGCACTATCCAACGAAATGATATAAACAAAGAACAATCTTAAAGTAGTTGATAATTCGATCCAGTCCTGGAAAAAGGTGCTACGTCTGCAGAGAGAGTGCCCCATAAGCTGCTCAAGCCCATTGCATGTCTTACACATAGATTAGATATTACATGTCTGTATATCAGCTCATGCCATATAAATTTATAATTAGGAAACTTTCAGTTTGTGTAATGATTGAATAATTGATATAGAGAAGCACAATTAAAAGAAAGGGAAACAGATGTTGGTGTAAATATTTATGTCATACTTTTGCTCGCTTGTAAAATCGTTTTACAAATTTTAGTTGTTTTTTCTGATCTTTCTATGCTGAATATAATTATTGATGGAGATCTTCAGAGATTTATAAGAAACTATTACAGGAAACTCCAGAAAATCTATTTTATGTTTCTCCAGAATCACCGTAAAATTGGGACAACAAAAAGTGACAAAAAATATTCATCATAACAAATTGCAGGTATAAATTAGATTTCTGAAATAGAAAAAAAACCTACAAAATGGTAGATCTTCAAGAGAAAAAATAATTGGAACCTATCTAAGGCTTCGATTCACATCATTTCCCCTGAACTGTCGTGTACATCCAAAAAGTTGTGAAGGTTTCATACATTTTGCTAGGATGTTTTCGTTTGTGCATTCGCAGTGGGGGCAACACTGACATTGCTGCTATTCTCACTGAGTTCATGTAAGGTTCAATATTCACTCTTCATCCGAATCCGTATGAAAATATTTGAACAGGAAACATTTTTGCGATATTCAGATTTGATCTTTCTCAAGAGTTTGTTATCCTTTGATACCGAGCCTCTAGTATTTCTTTACGAGGCCAATATCCAACAATTTTAACTTTCTATAATAACGAATTTTAATAACTTGTAATTTATGTTGAGTTATTTTTGAACAATATGGACCCTTTGCCTCAACAATCAGTTGAAGTGGAAAAGTGCTGGAATGCAACATATCCAAATCGATACCAATTCTCCTTGAAAAATGTATAACCAAAGCTGTTGCTCTCGTCGAGGAAACCGAATTGTGTGCATCTAAATTTTTTTGATACAATAGTACAGAGTTGCCTGGAACCTTCTTGAATAGGAATAATATTGAGCGATACTCACAATTCAAGAGATGAGATGTGTTCATGAATTTGTCATGCTGAATGACTTACCTGAAACAAAGAGTTGATAATTATATGTATGAATGAGCATTACTAATTCAGAGTACAAGAAAAGTCTCCAAAATGAAGAATAACAAAACAAAAACATGAAATACTGAAAAGATTTTGAAAAGTCTGACATTCAACAACTCCTCTGTACGAAAGAGGCAGCTACAACTAGTTGATGCTATGGAGCAGGGAATTTGTAACCTCATACGCCAAGATTAACTTTGAATGTTCATAGTTCTTCATACATCCTCCCTTATGTCAGTGGACATTTTATAGAGCGAATTAGAAACCATCAACTTAATTTCCAAACCGATTTTGAGACGCTTCATCCAGCGAGGGTTGAAGGCAAACAAGTCCGCAAAAATCCTAATAAGAAAGCGTTATGTTCGTGCAAGGATTCATACAAATATGAACACCTTCCCTCTTTCTCGACCAGCTTTTTGGGTATTAGTTGATGTTTAAATTTGGTCCTATGTCTGATTGTATCTGGTAAATCCTTAGGACGACTAAAACTATTCTACGTTGTATTCTAACTCAAACGAAATATTCGAATATATGCGTGGGTAAATATCATGATGCGTTTTTTTAAATATGATGATATATTAGCAGATACATTTTATTTCAAATATGAATGACCCTCCAATCTTATGAATCAAATTACAGATGAGTTCCTGTTTACGATTTCACACGGTGGTTCTTGCAAATTATAATGATGATATCGACTGATTATTGCATGTTTTACCAAGTGACTTATGGTACGAAACGAAGATATTTACAATAGATCTACAAACGAGAAAGCTCATACTGCATGACTGATACTTTTTTACTATTAATTTTTAGGGTCAATGTTTTTGGTTTTCCTCCGAGTTTCAGGCAACAACAAAATTATGGAGCTTTTGTTGAGACCGGTTCGCGGACACGTTTGTAAAAACAGAGCCCAGCTATAATTTACAGCGTCGCTGAAGATGAATCTCGCACCCCGCGTTTGTAAGAGGACGAAAGGCGCAAAGCTCCCGCACTGCCTAGCGCAAAAGATTTTCTGCCGAGTGAAAGCCGGATGGGCGCCCACGGCCCTCTTGGCCACTTTCCAGACGATCCTTCCGAATTTTGTGCTAACGCGGAAGATTTATCGGCGAGGGAAAGAGCCGTGAGAGCTGACAAGGGCAAATTGCTGACGGCGAGGGCCACAACTACAGCTGAACATGTGGTAGCGGCCGCCTGCCTCACGATGGCCACTCAGCTTTTACGCTGGACTGATTCCGGGCAACTTGAGCGAGTCCCCCCAGACATCTTGTTCTGATTATTGTTCTGGACCACCAAGATATCATTTGACGTTAATGTTTATGAAGTTGGATGAAATCCTGACCACTTGGCTACTGTTTGAAAATGTGTGGATTCTCGAGGGTTGGTCTGAATATAAACGTTTTCTTTTTCTACCTCGAAGCTTCTATAAATTAAAAATAAATAATTAAACTTACTAATTAAATTAGGTCATTTGATTATATATCAATTTATAACCTGATTAATAGGTTGTTTAAATTAAATATCAATTTATAAACTAATTTATAACATTATACTTTTCTTTACGTACCCTACTACTAGTAGAACTGTTGAAAATAAGAACCTAACATTGAATGTGCTTTCCTAACACTATACTAATGTACTAAGTGTGATACGATACAAAAACAATGAACCTCCCTGATTTATTTGCAGCTTTTTACATTACTTAACACACCGTTCCAAGCGTTATTTATTTTCGTGACCACCAGCCTCAAGTCATAGAATTCTTTCAGAATTTTGGATTGATGAAGTTGTGATTCACAATGAAAACATTTGTTATGAATTTTGCCCTCATCATGTTTGAGGATAGATGAAGAAAAGAAATGGTTCTAATGAAAGTGTTTTAATACTTTATATCAATGAAGAATGTCATATAAAATAACAGTCCTAATCAATAAATTGAAAAAAAGGGCAACATATATTGCTTCTTTTTTGCAACCATAATATCGAAAGGAAAGCTTGGTTTTTTCAAGTATAAATACCGTCTAATCGATCAGAAAACTTATATTGATGGGTAAGAAATTCTCGAGCTATATTCTGCCTTATAAAACGGGCTCAATTGGCTGAAATATTTAAATTTTTCCATTGCAGAGCACCATTTGGAAAATTTTATTTCTTAACAAATAAGCTATTTCGGATAATATATGTGTTTTTTTGAATTTTATTTTGATGAACACATTTCGGTAAGAACTGGGAGTTCCCCATGCACGGTTTTAAAATACTATCGCACTTATAAACACAGAATGAGTATTTTTGAAAAGTGCAATAAATTCTTTATCGAACAAGAGAAACTCGAAAATTGGCTGGGAGTTTTGGTAGGACGAGGATCGTTAGAATGAGTAGGTCATCATAACGATTTATGACTATTACCCTCTCCATTCTCCCCTTCCATAATGAAAATTGAATTAAATGTATAACTAGCAAATATGATTCTTAAATATTAAACCGAAATATTGGTTGGACCAAGCTCGGACCTTCTGGACCCCCGGATACTAAAACTCAAGAAACATGGAACATACTTTATCCGCGTTTTCATATTCGGTTTAATTATATTTTTTCAATTTGAAGAATGCGATCAAAAATATTCAGCTATTTCGATATCCTTTTGAAATACTCTGCTCTGTTCGGATTATATAAAATTACAGTCGACGAATCTTTCATCGAATAGTATGATGACTCACTGCTACCTTTATGGAAGTGTATTCTTATCTTATATAATCACCGCGTCATTACTAAATATCGAATAGGTTACACCACGTTACACGATTCTTAGTTTCATATCGTCGACTAAACAAAATTTTAACTCGACACCGTTCCTAGTTACCATTCCCGAAAAACGTAACATCTTTTGTTAGTCAGGTCAACAAGCTGACATGCTAAAGCATGTTCCATGCTAACAAGACTGACACGAATCGGCCAAGAATTCTCAATTGAGCAGGGGTTGAAAGTATTGATTAATTAAAAAACTAATTATTAATTTTTATCACAGATTCGATCTTGGATTGGTCTGAAACGGATTCGTACTCGAATGCAGCTACTTTTTCCTGGTATTTGGTTTGCCCCACACTTCTTTTGATAAATTATACTACTGTTCCAGGTCGTTCGGTCGGCAAACAGCCTCCTTAGCCGGTTGTTCCAGGTTGACGTGTAGGTTGACAGCAATTCAACTGCAGGCGTACAGAAACCAACAGCTCAAATGAGTGTGGTTGGGAGTTGTCGAACTTGATACCCCTACCCATTTGAAACCTCTCTCATAACCTTCTCACATTATTTTGGCGTTCGACCCATTCTCAATTCACACGCTGAAAAAAATTGTATTTTAAATAATGAATTGACAATTCATCATTTAATTAAAGTTGACTTTGTTGAAATTGTTGAATTGAATTGAAATTAGAGTCACGAGAAATGACGCTATGGCAGTTTGTTGACGGCTTGGCGTTCCAGGTCTGGCTGTTCTCTGTTGGACTGGACTAAACAGCGATTTAAAAGGCATTGGGTAAACTATCAACTACTGTCGACAGACGTCAAACCTGGAACAAACCTTTTAATACTCGTCCAATAGGTCTACTGACGAAGCCTTGCTTCAGTGAAACGTCCTAAAGAAACTGGTGATAATCAATGAGTGTATCAATGAATAGGTATATTTAGTGAAACGGAAAAATATTGACGGATTATAGTGATTGAACGTTTGACGTGAAACTCTCTTTAGAGTGGATGTATTTCCAGTCTTGATGGATTAATCTCAAGAGCCCCAAAGGACGCTTTCCCGTTTGAAGGTATCAATCGGAATCTTCCGGTTTCCAGAGACATCTTGCCTTTCACTGCCCTCTCACGTTCGTCGCGAAGGTTTCAAAGGGAATTCTTTTGTTGAGTCCTGGCAAGAACGGGGTATCGGGTGTGACAAAGGGAATGTTCGAGGTATTAGGCCCCAATACTTCTAAGGTTCGTCAAAGGGGCAAATGGGGGTCGGTCCCGGGTTCCTTCGTCAGGGGAAGTGCTCTTACAACTATTACAACCCCTCAAGGTTTGAAGATTTATGGGAGATGGAGACTGGAACCGAACTCTAACTTAGCTTAGATCGCAATTACCTCAAAAGAATCGATTCAATGATAATAATTTATTCAGTAAAACAATTCAGCCAAGTGATCGTCTTTCTCTCTGCAGTTTCTATTTCAAAACGAGCAATGTATGCCAAAGGACGCTTTCCCGTTTGAGCCAATCGGATAACTTTCTCTCTGCACTGCGTTCGTCGCGAAGGTTTCAAAGGGAATCTAACAGGTTCGTCAAAGGGGCAAATGGGGGTCGTTCCCGCTTCCTTCGTCAGGGGAAGTTTCGCCACAACTCAACCCCTCAAGGTTTGAAGATATGGGAGATGGAGACTGGAACCGAACTCTAACTTAGCTTAGATCGCAATTACCTCACAAGAATCGATTCAATAATAATAATTTATTCAGTATAACAATTTAGCCATATCTCTTCCTCCCTGCAGCGGCTTCTAATCAGAAGGCCTCCGACAGTTTTCGAATAACGACGACAATAGCTGCTCGTTCGGTACCTATTTCTTTCGCCATGAATCCCAGCTCCGATTAAAATTTATACGACATTAGCTGTCCGTTATAAAGAGTAGATTATAAAGGGTACCTTCGAGTTTCAGTCCGTTAATGTAGTAGCCAAGCGATTTTTCCATCAAATTCAATAGTCGAAGTAAAGACTGAATTGTTTTATCAATATCTACACTGTTCGTGTTATACGAGTCAGACTGGGTCAATGCGGAACCAGTTACTTTCAGTCACAGAACGTGTCTGATATTGCGGTATTCTTTTGCCACCTGGTTGGGTTATACCTGACGATGTGATTCCACAGAGTACAAAAACGGCTTTCACTGCTATGAGTTCAGCTGAACTATCCGCAGTTACTAGCTCTCCAAGTTTAGTTCCTAATGGGATACAAGTGAGTTAAGATGATGTTCTACCCTGCAAATCATTTCACAAAGATTTATAATTTTGTATTGCCAAATTTTGTGATACAAAAAAATGAAAGATTGAAGTTTTTATAAATCTTTACCCATTTTCATCTTTAAAATTGTATTTTTTTAGTCGGATGATATCGGTCTGATCTAGAGGCCATCTCAATCGATTTGGCGTTCAAAATTACTTCAAAATGACATTCCACTTGCCTGTGAAAATAAAAACCTGTGACAAAATGGGTATTTACCACTTTTTTGAACGGTTTTTGGCCCATTTGATCTACCCGTGTGAGGAGACCGGGCTGGCTAAGAGTTGGAACCAACCAGACCCCGAACGAAGTCTGAATGCAAAAGGACGAGTTTTTTACATTAGGTAATACTAAGTTATTTCAAGTCTCGTAAGATGGAATGCGAATGACATGATAGAACGATGAAATGAATGATGAATGGACATAGCAAATTTGAAATCTAGGAACCTTGAAACGAAAAATTTGTAAATTTGTAAAAAATGTTAGGTGTACGATTTCAAAGGGTTATAATGAAAATAATAAACCCCACACACATGAGAATATTTCTACAGTATTTCAAGTTCTAATAGACGCTTCTTAATCCGGAAAGAGTGTCAGTAAGCTTTACCTTAGATTATTAGTTTCATACTAGAAGATGAATTACTCGAACTCGAAGTTTAATACCGTCTCACGTTGATGTGAAGGTAGGTAACTTTGGGGCCCTAGCACTATAGTTACAATAGTGAAAATGTTAGATATACGTAAAACTAGGGAGATATAGAAGTAGACTCGTTCTCACTCATTTCATGATTCACGTGACAGAGTTCACTCAAGCGCCAATAACACAACCTACCCAGGAAACGGTGGGGAGGCATGTGATCGGAACATAAACTGAAAACGTAGTTAAGGTGTTAACTGGGCCACGCCGAGATTGGCCCGTGAGGGTAACATTCCAGTACTTAGCATAGAATCTCCGCCTACCCGTCCTTATTGGCACAGATAATGCTACCTTCCCGTATCAGACTCCGCAGTCACGTAGCACTAATTATGACTGGCCGGTAAACGTAATCTCATTGCTCCCCTTTTCCGCCTTTAACGCATCACACGGCACCCTCCCCATTACAGGCTATACCATTTTCGCTCCCTGTTTTCAGGATTGAGTTAAGTAGGTAAAATACCCCCGGTAACAGAACATGGTCATAAATTGGAAAGCCTACTGTCGGTACCATTTTAGTCTCCAGGGCGACAATGCAGGCAAGGGGGTGAGCCTAGTCGACAGTGACAACGTTCCCGAGATTCTATATTTGAATGAACCTACGTTGAATTTCTCGTTGCACACAATATTGTGATAATGAAGAAATAATGATTTATCGCTATTAACCCCACTGTTCCCCTATTCTATAATGAAACCTCAATATGTTGAAATATGTTAAAATACTCAACGAAACTCCTTACTGAACAAAAAATAATTACATAAATCGGTCGATAATTGGCGCTTCAGAAGCTTTCGAAAGGATTGACTATTATCATCTCCACTTTCCTCTTATCAGTAAAAACATATTTTCCGAGGTTCGTTGACAACTAGTCTGATATTTGGAACGAACAAAAAATTCATGGTAATCGATTCTGAATAAGTAATGTCGACAAAATTTGCTGGGAAAAAACACGTTTCCCAGCATTTTCCCCTCCAATTCCTCTATTCGGCCGTGAAATTTTAAAGCTCTGGACTTTGTAGCACAACTTGAGTTCAATTGGGAATAATTAACTAACTACAAAGCACTACAGGTCAATGTAGCCCTTGGCTTCCCGAAAAACTCCATACTGCACCATATATTCTTCTTACAATCTTTCTCTCAAATACCCGCAGCCTTTTCTCATCGTCATCCCTCATGGTCCAAGATCAGACCAGTAAAAGACCGCAGGCCGTGCCAGGGATCTGTATAGCTTCATCTTTGTTGTGCTAGAGATCACATGGCTCCAGAAGTGTTTTATATTGGCATAAAATGCTCGGTTACCCGCCATTATTCGAGAGCATATCCCATCCTGTACTTTATTCGTATGTGCCACCAAGCTCCCTAGGTAGATGAAAGACATGACTTCATCAAACTAATAAGTACCAAACGTCACCTTTCTGGGTACTCGCTGGGCACGGAATGGTGGGGATATCTTGAAATGCTTGGTTTTTCTTTCAATTATTCGCAGCTCCATTGGCTCACCCTCCTCATGCAAAACCTCGAAAGCTGTTTGTAGAGCATCAAGACTTCATCGTATCGATGCAACGTCATCGGCATATGGCAGATTTGCCATGTTTTGTCGAATATTCTGCCTTCCTTATCTGCATTCCTGACAGCCTCATGCAGAGCTGAGTTGAATAGTGTGGCTGACAGTGAATCTCTGTCTGACGCCCAAGCTTACCTCAAACGGTTCCCCGCAGCGGTTACAACCATAAGCTTTGAAGAGCTTTTCAATTGGGATTGAAAACTCGAAAAACTGATGAAAATCAAATAAACAATAATCCGTCCGTCCGCCAGAGCTTTTTTTCGGACTTACTGAAAGAAAGGTAATTTAAACTTGGGTCAAAAATCACATTTGGCGTCTAGTTGGGACTGAATTCTCGGTGATGCTATTAGTTAATCCTACTTAAAGGGTGAAGTCGAAGGGCTGCAATTTCAAAAATTCGAGGAAATCTTTAAGATCCGATGGTGAGAATCGGATCTCGTAAGAAACCCAGAAGGAACTGCTCTTCGGGTTTTGTAGGATTCAAACCCACTAAAACCTCACTGTCCTTTCCCACGTTGGAACTCGGCCTGGAACTGCTTAACACATTACTTTTGGCCAAGTCCTTGGGAGGTATTTAGCCCTCTCGGTCCATAGATAGCCTCCTCGGTCTCAATCGTTCCTGGGTGATTTTTCTCTGCAGGTTGCTTTCGAGATAGACAACTACAGAGGTCCAATGCTACTCTCTTTCAAGCATTTTTTCAACTAAATTCTCCGGTGTCACGTCCTGAGATAGCATTTCCAGGTCATCCTGCAGCCATCTTCTTTGTGTTTCTGCTTACACACGAAGAATGTGTGAAACACGTAATCATCTCCTCCATAAAAGTTCGGACAAGTTGGATCGTCTACTTTCCCCATTTTGTGAGGGTAGGAGTAAAATATTCCGTGTCCTGAGAGGAACTGTGTTAAGAAAACACGACGTTAGTGCACCCATATCTGCTGACTTTTTTAGTTCCGTTTATTTTCCCTATTTAACGGAATGAATCCGCGCTTCTACCCACAGTTTTGATTGTAATGAATCGCTAGGGAGATCTCAATAGGAGCGTTGCACCAATAACCGTTAGATAGGCCCTTGTTGACATGGAACATGTTCGTCACTACTAGTTACGACGCTGGAGGGGTACCAACTTACGAAGTGAGACTATCCATGTTACCACCTGAAAGGACAGGTTCAAAACTAGCAAGGTTCCAAACTTTTTGCATTGGAAACTGATTATCGAGCAACTCGATTGCTTGGCCTTTGTTGTTGCCATTCAATTATTTCTCCGGTACTACCTAAATTAACGCGCGACTCGGTTCCAATTTCGCTGTCTCATTTCAGGATTGAGTTGCGCACGTAAAATACATCCCGTCGCTGGATCGTTACGATTTGGCAGTGTTCCGGTCAGTGTCGTTTCAGCCTTTTGAAATAGCAACTGAGAGAGTTTTGGCGATGTTGGTTAGATTCCCGCTACGCTGTTATTCATTCGGATGAGTCCCACTGAATCCGTTCTCTCTACGTCGTAATGAGGTTGATATCAATAAGTCAGAGCCCGAAAATGCGTTCCGCTCCCTCTCGATAGTTACAGTATCGGTGGTTTTGGGCAGTGACTTCACGAACGATGAAACTATGGGAACAAACCTCGGGCACAAACAGTAAACTGGTAACTTCCGATAAGGTCTATCGCTAAACCTCATCGATATGTCTGAATACATATACTGTTAAATCTTCCTATATATGAGGAGTTTTCTTTCCAAAAAGTAAATATCCGTTTCGTTCAGATGCCAGAAAACCTCCGAAAACATTACAACCAGAAAACTTACCTTGAGCCAATAGATGCTTCTTTTCGAAATTCGTTAACTAAATTTCAATGATAGATGCGTCGGCTAATGCTTGAGTTGATTTTTATTGAAATCCCTTTATTTGATGAATAGTGTTTTTGAAATAAACCAAACGGATACAGGACCTTTTTGGGATGAAATTGTGCTTTCCCAGGGTAAAAGAAACCTTTGTCTTGATGAGTAAAATAGGTAGATCTTCCAAACTTCAGCAGTCTTTGTTGCTATTCATTTTGGAAATCGTGAAAAACACTTTCTTGAGACTACAGAAAAATTATGTTTTACTGCCCATAATATAAATAAAGATAAAATTAAGATAGACTGATAGCGCTGGATCTGTTGCATCCGAAGGCAAAGTAACAAACAGCTTTTCAATACTGTTAGAGGTCATTCTTTGGTTTGTCTTAGAAAAGATTAGACCAGATCTATCTACATTCATTCCAACGAAACTCGTACGAAAAAAAACTAAAGACGTTGTGATGAATACTTGAAAACTTCAGGAATCCCAGGAAATAATGGATAAAGATTTGAACTGGTTCCTCGGAACAGCAAAGCCTTATAAGGTTGAAGTACAGTCTCGGATCTCAAAATGACGACACTTCACAAAGTGAATTAGGACTTTTTTTTCCTTGGTAAATACGTCATTAAAATAGAAATGCTACCTTAATATGAATTGGATCGGAGATTAATATTCTTTACAATGTACATGTCATGTGATGATTTCTGCATGAAATCAAATAACTTTAGATACATGGGTGTATCACATAGATACGCAGGTAGTCATCTTTCAGACAAAGCTACATGTCCTACAAATATTCTACCTGATTTATGGATGACGCATACCTCTAAGAACAAACAGGTTGTTATGCAGGTTCCACATACGTCGGGAACAAGGAGAACGGAACTATACTGATGTTTTGAGAAGTAATCTGATCGATTCTTCCGCAACTTGGCCGACACTAGATCAAAACCGTTCCACGGCGATATATCGGCGTTCATTATTATTTGCGTCACGTTCTCCGGTTCTTGTTCCGGACAAACTCGTTACACTCGCTTCCCCCAGTGGGCCGTCAGCCTTCTTCGTCCGGATTTTCTTTATTCGCCGAGTCCAAACGCGTTTCCAACGGGGTGATCTCACTTCACGAAAGAACCTCCCTCTAAAACCGCATTATGTTCAGCCATAATGCTAACTAATGAAAGCATGAGCATTTTTTTGGTTAAGTATTTTCAATAAAGTGATCTACCAATATTCACTTCAAATATTATATACAATAAAATACTATATAATTAAATATTGTAACTTTGTAATCTACCAAGAGAAAAAGTGCACCATGTCTACCTAAGGAAATTATTTGCTGAGTTTTACCTCTTAACCTTTTCTAACTAATTACAAAAAAAACACGTCACTAATTACAAAAAATCATTAGAAATTTGAGGCGTTCTGGATCAAAAGCGGATTACTCCAAGAAACAAAATGATTCAGGCTAAAATTAGTTTCGGTCCATCATTGGGTACCAAGTAATTACCATCCCCACAAATGTGGCATGTTATCACCAGCTTAGCTATTTATAATAATTACTTTGGTAACAAAGACAATGTTGATTCTCAAACCCAAAACAAATTTTAATTAAGAAATATTTGTTTTAAAATTTTTGAATTCTCTAAAAAAATTCACAAACAGGTGAGGAAACCAAATTCTTGTTTGATATTTCTGTAACTACTTTTTATTTATTAATAAACAATAAACGATTTGAACTTTGAAATTAAATGCAGGAGGGAATAGCTCAAATTATTCAATATTCCGAGATACAGACTTGATGGAGGCATTAGAGATGGGTAACCCGCAAAATTAAAGGGATCTCAAGCTTCACCATTAGGTAATTATAATTTTCGAGTAAAAATAAACTGTTTAGTCACAATAAATTTCTTGATCTCTAAATTCCATAGAATAGAATGACTTGAACTTCAAATCAAAATCTCATTTAAACAACATTTTAAAATTAAATGACTAATGAAAATATTTCGCACCTTTGTAGAATAGTGATATTTAGGTCATTCGTCGGTGGATAGAAAACACTTTGGCTATTTGGAACACAGTGATTACATTATTTCAACTAATGATGTAGCATATCATATTATGATATGTTTAATACTAAAGCTTCCAAGAGTTAAATGGTGTTAGATGATTTATTTTTGATTTTGTGCAACTTTTAGCATCAATTTTGTGACATTGGGTATTAATGGTCTTTTGCTTACATGAAAAATGATGGATGAAATGAAACCGGAGAAAGATGTGAGGTGGTGGAATGGTGTAATTTCCCCTTCCAATGAGCTGAATGCGGTTACAATGGTACGCCACACTCAGAGGATAACCCAGACGTTTGAATACGTCTGATTCATCCCCCAAGGCGTCGTATTCTAAGATTGGGAAGGGGCAACTAACCATATCCTTCACAACGAGCACCTCAATCTTTTTGCGACAATTTCTGTCATTAATTCGGATTCTCTTCCGATTCTACGTTGCTCTCGTTAGTGATTTGGAGCGACGAAAAACTGCTACAATCACGAAGTAGAGGAGATATAAAAGTCAGAAGAGAAAATTGCACAGGAAATCCGGGCCAACGAAGAAAAAGTCGAGAGCTTCGGACATTTGACGTATTGCCCGGAGCATAGCGGATTCTAAAGAAAACATCAAGTCCGGTTTTGACACTAGAATAAATCAAAAAGTACGTGAAAAAATGTATGCACAAACTCATGCTGGCAAACGTTCCTAAATTTGTATGAAATGTGCTAAAAAAAATAAATATACAAATGCAATTCTGTTTAAAATTCGAAATCTCTGTCATAATTAGAAAATTTTTAAATGTGCGGTTACAAAATGTGCGGTAAACAAATATGAGCACATGGAGTGCTTGATTTTTCATTGAATTTAACATAAACCTAGGACGAAAATGCTGGAGAAAGCGCTCTTACGATCATGCTGCAGGAATGCAACTTATGTTCTAACTATCAGACGGACAACTCCTGGTGAAATGATCAGTTAATTTATTGCTGCCATCCCCGCGGTTTTCGCGCGTGTAAACACAGAACTGAAACGCTTTCATTTTATTCGTCGTCAAACACGTCGGATATGGAACGTGCGTGGGAAGTCCAATTTGCACTATTACTAGTTGATTACCCACCTTACAAAACACGTTCTGAAGAGCTGAGAAAAAAGTGAACGCTCCCCGGAAGAATGCGCTACGTGGAGTAATACTCCTCAGCAGTCTCTTGACAATTCCCCTTCGTCTGCATTCAATATTCATAACGCAATGAGCTAAAAAGGATCTAGACATATTCTCCAAGAAGAGAGCGGCGGAACCGCAGAAAATTAGTCCTAAGGTTCCAAATTTTTCCCCAACAGGGTACTGGGGAACGCTGAAGGGGGTACCCATGGGACAATACTTTAATACTCTTCCAACTACAAGGGTGGATAAAGGGTGTACCGCTAATGAGGGAGGCTTTTTTTCGAAAAAGGATTTTAGACTGTAAAAACTAATGAAAATATGTCAGTGTACATGTGTGAGAAGTATAGATTTCCTAATGCTTTTCACATGACAGTGTTATAACGAAATTAGCTAAAAGTCATCTTGCCCGATCAATTTAACAAACTGCTGGAAGAATATAAAACGAGAATGTGATTTCCAAAACCAATTGAAAAGCAATGAAATTGGACTCAACAAAAAAGTGCTGATTTAGAGCCAGATAGGTAGAAGGTTTTCACGCCTTATTTAATATAGACATAACACTACAAATAGTTATTAGTTAGTAAAGAAAACATCCAGGACAGAGGGGATAGAACTTGTCGGGGGGGGGGGGGGGAGAACATGATACAACCCAAATGAGAAATATGCACTCTTTGCTTTTGGGGGACAGGTCGTCCGAGCGAGCTGGGGCGTCAGTCCTCTAGCTGTTTACTTTTAGTGGGAGTACTGATTGCCCCGGTTCGAATCCGGCTGGCACCAATGATTAGGTTAAAAATCCTATCAAGTGTTATATACCTGTCCTGTCGTTAGACAGTTCACCTCTGATCTCGATATCACGTGAATCCAAAACGCTCCCAACCCAGGGGCGAGTGGCAATGGGAAGTCACGAGCGAAATCGTCAGACCTAGTTCCGATCCACTCTGGAGGACGGCTGGCGACGTCCGCGACACCTCCGGGTAGTCGAACGAAAATCCAAGGTGAAATTCCTTGTTCAATTTACTTTTTACTTTTTAGTCTTTGCGTTTGGACTCCTTCCCGGAATTTCTTTCTTGTTTCTGAGGAAGTATTTTGACTCGACTAGAACGGTATGTGAAGGCCATTTTGAACTTAACTTTAACGCGAGGCTAGTTGGCGAAAATATAAAGTGGTCAATGAAAACTTGCCCAGCAACTAGCAGAAACTTTAATCTGATCATACCTTATTTATCGAAATTGTATGCTTATGAGATTATTAGCATCATTGACTGTGAGCATAGCCACACTTAACACGACCACTTGTCGAAACAGCAGCTGTTACTTGGGAGATCAACTATGTAAATACATGTAAATGGATGAATCTAGATACCTAAAATGTAAATAGGAGCTTCATACGGGATATAGAACCCAATGAAGTTAGGGAGTTTGTGCAAGACAGTAACAAGTTAATTTCACGTTTACCATTAGACTGAAACTCTTATACACGGTAACTGAGATAGGAATAAAATTTGAAGATGAGTTCTTGAAATAAGTTTTGCTACATAATAATTATCTCAAGCAGACATATAACCTTCTGAGATACAGCAGTGATGGGTCTAACAAACTGACTATTACACAACCATTAGTTTCGTTAGGTAAAACCATAATCGTAAAGTGCAGACCGTATGTTGAATTTACTCACATGCTATAAACAGTACAACCCCATAAAAATATTATTTAAGGTTTTTGAAATATTGATTACTAATGAAATACATATTGAAAAAAAATGTTATTTTGTAAAGTAGTTTTGTAAATGTTATTTTGTTATCATTTTTTGGCAATTGTGAGCGTGCGGCAAGTCGGAAAGACTTAAGTTTTTTATGTTGTGGGACTCGTAAATATTACTAGTCATCATTTCTTCCATTCGGTACTCTACTTCACTTGTACAATCTAAGTTTTAAACATTTAATAAAAGAAAATTTTTAACAATTTCGGACGATGACTTTCCAAGAGACAGCGATCTTTTGGGGAAAAAAAGCAGCATTTAAACAAAGAAAAGACAAGATCGTTTGTATGCAGCTTTTTGAAATTTCTGAAGAAAATGTGCTAGAAAATCTCTTGAATTAGAAAAAATGGCTCAAAATTTTCCAATTCCCTTAACATGCAGAATATAACATGAACTAAACCCAGCCCTCTTCCCTCTATGTCATGCAATTGTATTCTTGATGTCATAATAACAGCTCCATTATTTTTTCAGCAGATTAAATCGATAGGAAAGAAATTAGCAACAAAGATTATTCAGCTAGTGAGTCTTCACAACTTGTAGGCAACATACAAGTTCAATCAGGATAAAATGACCGTCAAAATATGACACAATGGAAACGAGCCTTTTCTAGTGTCTCCGTAGGGAACAAAAGCTCCAAAAATCCATTGCAGATATAGCTGCGGATTCGACTGTCACAATTCACTAGGCAATTGTTTAAAGTTCAGACTTTCACTTCAATATTTGTGATGACGTTATTTTCTGTCAATGTTTTAGTCATTTAGGAAGAGCAAACAGATTAATGTAAAGTTGTCCGGCTAGGATCGATTGATTTATTGAGAGGATTCGATTTATCGATAAAGAACGTGAAATTGTTATTTGGAACGTATTTGGTATTCTGATTTTGTGATTTTTGAGCCCTTTAATTTTATCCTGTAAAATTGACAGATAGTGATACCCAAAACTCAAAGGGAAATGTGATTTTTGACAAAGGTTTCATCAAGTTTGGTCAGTAGTTATTCAGAAAAGTTCGATTAGTTTAATTCCATTTTCGGATTGTACGTATCTTGAAACGTAGAACACTTTTGAGGGATGTTCAAATTTTTTCTTAGTCGATAACAAAGGACTATTATTGGAAATCGTAAACAAAAAACAAAAATAAGATAAATTGTTGAATGGATTCTTTTTGTCAACTACAATTAACACAATAAGTTTTCTAGGCCATAATCGATGTCATGATTCCTTTCGTATTGACGGCGCACAGGTTTACCCCTCCTTCAAGACCGAGCGGTGTTGCGGGTTTTGCCTAACTTGTCAGCAAGTTACCCCATGGAGGTTTAAACGTCTGTGATGCGATTTTCAATCATTATGTAGATCAATCTGCTTGTAAGATTCCAATAGTTGAATATTATCGTTGCGCTTGAGGTGCCTTGGTTTTAAGAACGTCATTGAGGCGTTCATCGATTCAATATGCCATTGGATTAACTGTTCGGTAATATGATTGAAAGCGATTGGGGGACCTTAGGCTTTCGAATTGCTTTTGCAGCTATGAAAATTATGGATGGATTCTTTTTTCTGAAAACACTGAAATTATGGAAGCTTTCTTTTTAAATTGAAAAGCTCAAAAGCTTCAAAGCTTTTGAACGGTAAATCCTAAACTTCATTCTGAGTACGGGAATAAATCAACAACGGTTTGAAGAGTAAATCATTTGAATTCAATGTCAATGTGTCATTGGTAATGTGGGATCTACACAGCGTTTCTACATATACCCCACCCTCCTATCCTCATGTATGACAACCTACCTACGTATGGCAGATCAGATATCTGGCACAAGGAAATGAGGAAATCACGGAAATTCACTGTTAGCAAAAGTAGTTTCTTGTTGAAATTGATAACGTGAAAGCTGTTTCAAGGCTCATAGTAGCATAAGAAACTCTCATTCCAGGGGATTCGAACGGAAAATTTCATTCAAATGAGAATCAACGAACGTCGATTGGAAGGATAAAGCATTTGTAGTCAATATTAGGATGTAAAATGTGTGTTTCTGGCAAGCTAATTAATGATGGCGATAAATACTCAATCTAGTAATGACTTTATATTTCTTGACAAAATTACACGAGAGTACGTAGATTTTGAAAGAAGGAATTTCGGTAGGTGAGAGTTAGGAAAAATTTCACAGCGTGTTCGCAAAAGTGTAGTGGTAACCAGAAAAAAAGATGGAGCTAGATGATTTGGTTGCCGAAGCACATTTGATTGTTCCGCGCATGGAACGAGCTTCGTCTCTCTGGGGCTTATGAAATATTCATCAGGGGTTGGACCGATCTCCGTCTTCGGGCTATTTACTGCCCTTTGTGACATACGGTTCATCTTACCCGCTACTCTTGAAATCGTTATGGATGTAAATTGTGCGTTTCCTCCCTCAGCCGAGGCCGCCTCCCTTGGGAAGTGTGAATCACGGTGTTGTGATTAAGGAATAGGTGAGAGGCTTCATGTTGCAGAAGTGGAGGATGGAATCTGACAGCAACAGCAGATAACTACACTAAACATACTGTATGCATCCAGGAACTGACTTCTTCATTACCATACAACAACCTACACCATAATCACCTTAATCATGCGAGCTGATCCGTCCCAAAATTCCCATTTTGAGGTTGACGACTTTGAAGAAAATGCGTGTAAAATTCGATATTTTAAATTCCAATCTCGTTCAAATTGTCGTTTCGTCGACTTAGCAGTCCAGAAAAGTTGAGGAGTAGGCTATGAAGGGGGTCTGAAATAATAAACCTTTGTGGGATAATTTTCAGAATTTTCATCGTCAATAATAAAATTTAATGTACTAGTTTTACCCCCAAAACCCGGAGAGCTATTTAGAAACGGTCTGATCAAATTAATTTTTACATTTTCGATATAAAGTGATGAATAGTATCAAATTAAAATAAGAGGAACAGTTTGAGGAAATCATATGACTTCATGAATCATAAATGTGATGGAATCTCTAAAAATAGGGGAAAAAAACTGCTAAATATTGTTAGATTGACATATTTCATCCGAATATTGGTCGTGAAAGTTTATTAACCATGAACAGGAACGTTAACGAATGATTATGAGAAATTGGTTTAAACTAAGAAATTAAATTGCATTGAAATGTACTTTAAGAAATCTATTTAAAAAATCCTAAAATTGAAAATCCGTGTTAACGTAGCAGAATATCAACGGTACCTATTTCATTAAAGCTCATCGCAAACATGATACGATTGTTTGCAATATTCGCTTTTAAAGTCATGCTGCACTGCATGCTCGAACTTCATTTATATCAATATTTTATCTGATTTTGTGGTATAATTTGATTTTCATGGAATAATTCAATTCAAGAAATTCATAATTCCTTCAGATATGTTTTTAATTTTTTACGAATTAATATTTTCCAAGACTTTACTGTCACTTTTTGATTATAAATAAAATCATGTCATGATTAAGTGGAAGGTATGTGCATCGCACACTATGGATTCATACAGGACGGTTAACCACGCTGGTAACTTTCCCGGTATTTGAGCTCCATAGATGATGATAGATCAAGCTCCAGTGGATATCGCTAGATTGAAAGCTGGAGTCCACTAATAGGCTCTCAAGTCCGCGGTTAACCCCAGTAGCATTCAAATAGGTTATCCAATTAAAACGTGGATACAATTAGCTATCAAATCCACCGGAGCCAACCAAGGTAGGAGAACGGGCCAATCCGGATCTCCGAAATAAAATTTTCCGAGTACTTGCCTTTGTTGTTTAACGTAAATATATTAGGAGGCAAAGCTTTTTGACTGGAAGGTACTTCGTTCCGCGTAATAACTCGATTATTTCTACCGGGAGAATTTCCGTGGGTACTTGAAGTCGACCGGGTAAACTGGATTAGGGTGGGGATGGAGGGAGGGGGTTAACATTTCTACTTGAGTCTCCGATTATCCGAAGCATCCTTCAACTTTTTTCGTCGGAGTCAACTTATTCATCGTATTTCGAAGCTAATGGTAATTTCGTAGCTTTCCTAAAATAAATACAACTGTTACATACAGCTCTATCCGAAGCTTGTTGTAAGCGTAAGTTGTATAATCTTTATAATGTTGTTTCAAAGTGTACTCAAAACATTGTTTTAACTTTCGAGAGATTGAAAATATTTGTTCTCGAAAATCGATGTTTCAACTCTTACTTCATGAAACAGACCACAACGAACAACATTCTTTTCAAGTTTATCTGTTTTTAAAAGTCAGCTGATCCTTGTAAAATCTTAAATTCTACAGCCACCACCCGATTTCGATAGAAATGTCAATGATTGTGCGGTGTAGACAATAAATGATTGAGTATCTTATTCATTAATTTGCGATGTGTGGTTACGAATTACGAATAATTTCTACGAACTTCAGAATGACACTCATAACTGGAACATTTCTTCAACAACGGTTGCTTAGTACAACATGACAAGGGATAGAACTATGATTTAGAACCATAACACTATTCCCTCCTCTACGTTTAGTTGGATAAGTCCAGTACGGCATTCGTGTAGTAATTAACATCCAAACGACATTATCTACTTAGGACCGTCCCGGAAGACCAGCGACCATTTGGACTGCGATTGAAAAACATTCAAGTTCTCTTTGAATAACGCCTTTACTTGTACCACTCACAATTTTCACACTGGAAAAATAGAAAACAACTAAGAGGTCCGGAGCTACTTTGTCACTTCTCTCACCATTTAGGTCTTCTACTATTTTTGTTGCTAACCTTCTGGTGGGCGCTCCTTCAAAACTCACACGATGAGGCGCGTGCTGCGTTGAGTGCTGCCTCCAGATAATTCGCTTTTCTGTTCATGTTTTCCATGTAAAATCATTTGGGAAAACTATCTTAAACGAACTGAATTATATGTTTGGTTCTTTGACAACCTATCAATTATATAATTTCCAATTGTTAACTAGGAATTGTTAAACTGTACGAATGTCAAACATAAATTACTAAAACGAAATTACGAGTACATACAGTAGGTACCGTTATAATAATGTTTAGATAGCGAACATCATCGAAGTCCAAATATTGTCAAACATGTTAGTGATGTTCTTTCTTGAAAATAGAGATACAGAACATTGAAATACTTTAAAAACCATCACATTCTTCACAAGTAGCAATAAGTCTTGAGTGTTTTTTGCAAAAAATTGATTACAATTATTGTATGTGGTAGTTGTATTTCCGAAGAGATGGCATGATCCATTTGTTTCTGTTTCTGGAGCAGCAAGTGGTTGAGGTCGTTCATGGTATTCGTTGATAAACAGTTGAATGTCTCTTGGAAGTGTGCGAATCAGAGGTATTATTTTCAGAAGAGCCTCTAAAAGTTGGAGTGCTAAATCACTTTAGAATTCACGAAGGCGTAAAGCGAATTCTGGGTTATTATGGTGGAATAGTAGTTGCAGTGTAGGTAGGTAATGATGATATTTGCATTACACTGCTGACAGAACCGATCAACATTTTGTTGGTTTCATAGATAAACAGATAGGTGAATGGACCCTTACAATGGAACTGTTACACATCTTTCTTATGATTTGAACGAAGGTCCACGCAGTTGGTGAGGGAATGTGTTCAGAAGGCCGATCATGCTCAATTAAGTGCAAATTTAAATAATTATGTACGGTCAGAATCCGAATGATGTTACAAATTCTTCATTTCTTTGCGGAGTTACACTTTTCATGGCGACAGTTCATTAGAGACGAATTGCTGAGAGAAGGCGATCAACATTTTGTTGAAGTGGATTTGAAGAAACGTCTGTTACGCGTACTTGTAGAATATGTGGCATGCGTTATGTATGCCGGTTAGACACCTGAACGTATCAGTCACCCGGAGCTTCGAACGGGCTTATCCAATGAAGTAAGGAAGCAGATCGTCTTCAGAGAGACGTAGGAGATGGGCAGACGTGGGGGTATGCGGAACATCACCAAAATCGACGATTGGAGACCAATCTCATAAAAGCGTTGAGCCACGGAATCGTAATGGTTATGTTCAGTACAAATAACAGGGTGGTACGTGCTAATAGTCGTTATATATACAACTCTAAGTGTTTTTCTATCCTTGAGTGTACGTACTACATTCCCAGCACACGGCTTAATTGCAGGAACGATTTTGAAATGAGCGCTCGTACATCAAGGAGTTTCGGCGAACAACGTATGCCAGGTCAAGACCATCGATTTAGTAATTACAGTGTGTTTGCTACATCGAT
Organism: Creontiades dilutus; assembly: GCA_031894815.1. Classification (NCBI taxonomy): domain Eukaryota; kingdom Metazoa; phylum Arthropoda; class Insecta; order Hemiptera; family Miridae; genus Creontiades; species Creontiades dilutus. The sequence goes on along the minus strand of JAVIWC010009611.1, from coordinate 770,326 downwards.
GGTCAAGACCTGCAACACGTCCTTCTGCTTCACGAGTGACGTTATTCTTTGCTACCAATTTGTTTCGTTCTCAAACGTTTGTCATTATGGTCACCAATAGGCAGTTTGTTAGAGGCGGAAAATCGAGGACGCGGACAACCCCTGGATAGGAATCGTGCATTTCATGCAAATCACGGTTTTCTCACTAGTTATACCGGGATTTTTTAAAAGTTAAGTTTTTCAGGTTGGCGACACTGGTTGGTAATGGCGTCCGAACGTCATCGGTTGAAGTGAAATCTTGTTAGTATACTCTGTCATTTAATCTTAGAACTAACAAACAAGCAACGATTGACAATTGTTGCAATTTATTATGAAAATTCGTGCTCTATGAAATATGGGTATCGTTTGTTAAGACCATATTATGGTCGTCATAATCGACCTGGTGAATCAACAATTCGTGCTGGTATCACCGAGCTTCGCACCAAGTTTACTTTGTTGGACATTAAATCATTGTCTCGCATGCGTACAGTTCATAATGAAGAGAATATTGCAGCCGTAGCGCCCAATGTTAATGAGGATCGTGGAATGTCAATTCTTTGCCGTTCTCAGCAATTGGGAATGTGTTACTCAACCACATGGACAATTTTACATGTTGATTTGGGTTTGAAAGCCTAAAAAATTCAACTTCTGCAAGAGTTGAAGCCGAATGATCTACCATAACGTGTAATATTTTGGTGAGTCGGATTTGGAACAACTCCATGAAAATCCGCTGTTTTATAAAAAATTTTGTTCGATGAGACAATTTGCAATCGTTGCTCGTTTGTAAGTCTTTCCATGGTGAAATGTCAAAGTTTACTAAAACATTTTCACTTCAACATATGACGTTTTGACAACGCCATTACCAATAAGTGTTGATAACCTGAAACACTCGACTCTCAAAAAATCAATATAAAATAAATCAAAATCCGCATATCTTCAGAATGGATACGAATTCTGTAGTGCGTTAAAGTTGGAGATGGGGAAGTGTCTCGCGTGAGTTCCTACATTTTCATGAGGCTGGTGACTGATCCTTCACTATGACAGTTCGTTAGAGTCGGTCTTAATTGGTAAGAGACGGCGGATCGTGACTCGAAGGCATACGGAGTGGTACGTATGGGGGTGAAGGCGGATGAGGAAACACGTGTTATGCGTACGTGTAGAACATGTGGTATGTGTTATGTATGCCGGAGTAGACACCTCAACGGATCAGTCACCTAGAGCTTCGAAAGGGCTCATCCACCAAAGTCAGGAAGCGGATCGCCTCCCATCGCTCTTCAGGAAGACGAAAAAAAAAAAATTAAAAAAAAAAAAAATACAAAAAAAAGTCCGTAAGAACGGGGGTCGACGCGTATGGATGCGGAATGTCAGGGCGGAATGTCACCGCCGTCAAGGAGTTGGGGGCTAAACCCTTCAAGTTATACCTCCTGGGGCCCTACGTGAGCTGCTTATAGCGAGCCGGTAATCCGCGGCCCTCCTTAGGTGAGAGGCGTCCTTTCGCCCCGCGGTCTTGCCTAAAGCAAACAAATGTGACGACATTAACCCCACAGGAGCCTGGAACAGCAGTAACCAAGGAGACGTCCGCCTTTTCACCGACTGCAAACGGGGTGCTGGACAATTTTTCAGGTTAGTACAGATATAGGAAAGTCAGCTAGCAGTGGACAGAAAACTGCTTTTAGATTCTCAAACCCTGCTAGAACTAAAACGTAATCAATATAAAGAGAATTAACAGAATGATGGGCTTCAAAATAGCCAGGACTAGCCAGGATTAGCCAAGAAAGAACAGTACTTTCACGGTAAAATTTTTCAGAACAATAATATTTTTCAGATAAATACAATCGGTGAAAATAACAATCATACGGAAAACAGCTGAAAATGGATTTAGACAATATTAAGTCGAGACGTCAATTCGAATGATTGATTAAAACAAGTTCCCTGAAGCGAACAACAACAAAAACACACGTTGGTAAATAATCCACGCGATACCGGATCTCCCCTTTTCCTTAAGCATCATGAAACGTAAAAAAATAGATTTTGATACAAAGTTAAACTTTTTCCCTTCGTCGATTACATTTATCAATAAAATAATAAACCAAAATGTCGCAAATCATCACACAGAGGTTTATCACTTCTTTATAAATCACTGATCTATGAACACAAAACATAGTCAGTCGTACATTATTCAAATTCGGCACCTCGGGCCACTTTATCTTGTCTTGTCTATTCTAGATGGCACAAAAAGAGCCTCATTTATATTTCAGCAAGTTAAATCAATTAGGATCGAAATAAGCCAAGATGCCTTTAGCTGATCGCTGTGTCCCCACACCTTGTAATTGACTTCAAGGTACCCCAAGGCACCTTTTAGTAGTCTCTTTGTACGAAGCATAAATTGACATCAAAACGTAAAGCTCACAAAGCTTTACAATCGAAGATTGTTCCATATCCTTTAACGCGTTACGTATGAACGCTCTACAATCACCTCGAATCATTTTATTGCCATTCAAATTTCAGCTTTATGGGTTGATTAGAATAGAACAGAGCCACTACAGTTATTCAAGACGAAAGAGCATATATTTCCTAGGGAGGCAGGTGAAAGTGTATGACCGTGAAATGTATATTCCTACACTTCATGGCAATCCACGGATAGAACAACTGAAATTTCACACGATAAAATAAACAATGGTGAATGGTTACATAAGTATTGTAAGACAAGATTTCAAAACGAACTCACAAACGAAATTCCATTGGAATTACAACATATGATGATGCCACACACGATACTAAGCGATGTTTACTATGTATAAGAACACATTCGCAATAAACAAACACATTCCTGTTGAAATAATTTTTTAGTTCTAGCTCATAAGGAGAGAGAACGGATGAACCGACCGTTTTAATCTTATCTAATTCATTGAAGAGACTGCTATCAATAACGAACATAAAAACATTAGTGTAATTTCGAAAGTTTTTGATGTTCTGAATTTTGAATATTTTAAGTCCTTTAGGTAGGATCAACTAATAGCGTTGCCAGGTGATTCTGATTCTACAGGACAATCGAGGTTTTGATTCTGACTAAAAAAATTTGTTCAATTTTGATAAGGAATGGGAGGAGCCCCTGGTCACTGAGACCGCTAGGATCTATTGTGACGCTGTCCCCATTTGTAATTCAAAACCTTATTAATACTCTTCGTTCACAAAGGTAGGAGGTTTTCAGGAGTTTCTAAGGCAATATCAGAGGGTGTTAGGGCACCCTTCCCGAAATGCCGGAATCTACAACAAGCACGCATGATTTTCGTTTTCTTCAGGTTTTAAAAAAGTATGAAACGTACATACCTGTTTTACAAACAGGTAACTTCATTTTTGAGCATCAACTGTATAGAAACGGCGGAAGCATGGTGTTTCCTCAAAGGGCAGGGTTACCAACCCTGAAAAAACTTTAAATTGCCAAAATATGCCCTCATTTGAGAGAGCTACGATGATTTCCTTCAAACCCATGACAATGAGACAGAAGGTTTGGGACAAACTTTGAGCACTTGATTAGTGCGGACTACCTATCTAAAAGTTAGTTCCACTTGTAAGCGCACTAACATCCAGTAACTAATTCTAAAAGAATACTAGTTAAAATATTTCCAGGTAAAACGTACTTTGAGCGGATAAAATTTCGGATTGAGTTCAAATTCTGACTCAGGGAGAGACCAGGACAATAAGAGTAGAGGTACATTTCGATCAATTACCGCCATGTGAAATGAAGAGTAGCCGAACATTATGACAGCCATAATTAAGCCTAGTTACCACATAAAATCTACAAAAATAATTTTTGGAAAAAGTTGAACAGAAACCAACAAATGAAAATTTCGATTTGCGCGAAGAGAGGGAACCAATTCTTTCGCCTAATAAATGAGGAGTTGGGAACAATAGTGATTAGGACGGCGCAATGGGTATACCATACCCGCAAGACCGTTAGGTCTTGAAGGAGGGGTTGGTCTAGCCCCTTGTTGGCCCAGATTTCCATGGTACCTATATCCAGCGCAGTAATGTTTTCACTTTCGGGATTTCAATATTATTTTCTAAAACCTAATTTACCATTCTCATTTTGTATTTTAGATATTCTGCAGAACTTTCGTTAAGTGGTTGTGTGTATGTGTGAGCTTCATTTCTACAGCTTTCATCTGTTTTGGATGACATTTTCAGGAGCTATGCGGGATCGGTTGTGGATGGTCTCCTACGAGTTTGATTCCCCATAGATCAAAAAGTCCATGGAGATGAAACCTTATACACACCAAGTGTTTTTCTACCGGAACCACACATTCTTCCAGAGTTTAAGTTTCTTAGATGAAACTAGGATATTTAGTGCTCGTTCTAAACCTTTGCGTTCGTTATTATTTCATTCAGCTTTTTCTTGAGTTTATATAACGGGTCCTCGATACAAAAAGTGGCATTTTACAATTATTTTATCGTTTTTTGTCATCTAACATTATTCAAGAATATTTGGTAACCCAAAAAAATGCATTGCCTGAATAACACTAAAGATAAAATATCTTTATTTAGTTAAAAATATACTTGAACAATGAATAATTATTAAATGTTCCTTTATTATAGAATTTTCATCTACTTCCCCCTACTTCATCCATTTGATAGTGATTTATTTTTTACTTTCAAATTTAGTTTCGATTGATTCAGCGACCAAAAAAACATAAAAATATGAAGATTTGATGATCATTTTCTTGCAATCGGAAGTTTTTTCTGCGCAGTACGGATCGTCGGCCTTTGGAGATTTTGCATCTGCGCACCTTAAAACGTAAATTGACTGAGTTTGATGGGGTTGTAATAAGGTTTTGGTATACGAGAATAAAGGCTGGTTATGATGATGACAACCCAAACTTAACACTTAAACGCTGCAAATTCTTTCACTGGGGTTTATTATTCAATTGGCTTGCGATCATGATTTGAATTTATACTAAGCTTTGGAGTGTGCGTGTTTCACAGGTGGTAAATAAACTAAATGTTCATAACTGATTAACTTTACTGGTTTTTCAAAAGCTCTCTTTTCTTTTCTTTTTTTTCTTTACCAAATAACGAGTTCAGTGACTAGAAACAAAACCTCCATTAAAAAGAAGATACTTTGAAGTTCATAGGCAGACGGCTGTATAATCACAGGACGAACCTTCTTAGAGACCCTCTAATGTTAGCCAGGTTTTTATTGAATTATTCCCAGCACATCTCAAAAATTACTAACAAAACGAATTCTTACTCCATAACCTTAAGTACAATCACTCTCAAATCCCTCCATCGTTACGAGAAAAACCGAATCTTTGTCATACGAATCACGTTTCTTGAATTCAAACAAACTTTCGTACCATAATTAGCGGAGTAAAATCGGTAAAATTGCCGGTACCGTTGAAAAGCAGGTCTTGGGGCAAAGTTTTTCACGTTTCCGGCAAATGGGTTCGCTTGGGGACACTTTTAAGGCAGAGCGCTTTGAAGTCATTCGAGTTTTGAAGAGCTCCCAAAAGTTTGATTTTCAAGCGGAGGACTCGGAGAACTCAAAGTTGCTTTAAAAATCATCTAATAGTCGTATCCCCGATATTAATGACCTTCTTAACGGTATTCTATCTTCAAAATCACTGAAAATTACACACTTTTTATTAACTTTTATCATGTTTAGTGGAAAAACAAATACTTTCGTGTTCGATTCCTTCTCGAAAAATGCAAGTTTTTCTGTAAGCACTTTAATGACAGATTAAAATAATTATTATTAATGATTCCTTAAATTGATAATCATTAATGATCTTCTGCAATGGCAAGATGATCTGAGTCAGAATCTTTAACAAGACTATGTAGTTATTTACACCAATAACTATATTCCGAGTTCGTACAAATTTAATGATACATGAGAAATCGGGCTTATAAGAAATGCCAGTTTACTCATGAACTTCCTCGCCATTATTGATCAGACGGCAATAAAATACTAGAGAACCGTCTAAATCTAAAGAGCATATTCCTCAAAATGTCTTCGACATCTAACGAACATTTTTCCACCATTCGTATTTATGGTAGAAAATTACAGCAGATGTACAAGGGGACATACAGACATAAGTACTGAGACATAGCTAGACGAAAGAATTCAGAAAAACAGATAGTGGACTGAAATTTACCACTGAAGTCTGAAACGCAGAAAGCTGGTGAAAATTTGGGTTTCGGAGTTAAAAATTTATTAGATTTTAGCATGAAGTCATAGTCCATACCTTCAATAGTAGGAAAGGAAAAGGAAAGCTTCAGAAAAGATAATATCCATTAAGTAAATCGTTCTGCCTGGTTTTGCAATCAACTAACCTGTTATGAATTCAAGCACATATATTTCCTAATATAAATAAAATTGGTACGAAGGCCAACAAAAATTAGTTGTTGTTTGGTAACGAGGAGATGAGGGTTGGCGCGAGATTTCGCAGTGTGGTGAATCTGTTCCTCACCCAAATGAACAAATTGAAAGTATCAGATGAAACACCACCGACCCTTTTTTTGGGAGTTGACAAATGAACGAAATCACTTCATATAACATTGGCATGTTGAATTTGATTATTAAACTAGTCTTTTTCTATCTGCTGTTTCGAAAACTCCATTTAAAAATTCATAAAACAGAGTGTTTTGTGTGTGTTTGGTTACTTTACGCCTGTTTTCCGTGGAACGGAAGATGGTAGCTGAAATAAGGGTTCAAATTCGGATTTCGCACCTCATTAAACAAAAAGTGGTTGAAAATGGCTAATTGGTATGGTTTTTTGAAATGTTATGTTCAACACTCAAACGTAGCTACATAGTAAGTTTATGAGCTATGTGATACTGAAAATCGGGTTTCAAATTCATTTCGGCAAACCGAAAAGGACTAACACCACCCGTTATCTCCTCCACACCAAACCGCACCTTTTTTAATTAATACCTTTTTTGATATTTACCGTTAATTCTTTATGTGCAGAATACGATAAACTGGTGTCTTCAAAGTGTATCAACACCAAGTGAAGAAAGCCTAATAACGATGGAGAAAAGCAAAAGACTTCTACTGTAGCACCTTCTTTTGGAGATGAGACAGATTGACCGCGAAAAAGTACATTTTGGTTCTCAACATGGTTAGCTCATAATTTAGCATTGACAGCGTCTTTGACGTTTGAAATTAGAATGGCATGAAGGAAGAACATGATGGCTAACGTCAAACTAATGGAGGACAATAGTTACGACTTGAGAGAGGCCGACAAGGCTACAGGTACGAACTCCACGAGCATAACGTATGCAAATGATAATGACATCATTATTCATGTATTAGGAACAACCCACTTCCCAGAGGGTAGTGCGAGGCAGGACGGAAACCCGACAACAACAGGGGATGGCCGGGGGGGACGATTTCTGCGGAGGGTTTTAGGGCACCCCTGGGACCAGCTCCTACGAGGCAGCTCCTATTAGGTTGCAAGAGAGACAAGGGAGTGATAAATAGAGATAGATACCCGGTATGGTATGGACTCCGCCTGTTACGGGAGGAGGTCGGGTGTTTCAGCCCAATCAAGAGAAATATTCCATCATGGAGTTGGGCTCCCAGAAGCGCTTCCCCTTTCCCTGGTGAAGTTGGAGCTACATAAAACAGGTATTCCGGGGGCTCCTCTTTCTCTCGTTCGCACTGCTAGCAGTTATCTCGGTATCGGGGGAATAAACCCTGCAGAGACCCGGAGAGCTCTACTTCATCCGAATGCAGAATGAACTATCGCCAGGGAGGTCAAAACATGGCGATAACACTGGTCTGCCACCACTACAGTGACGTATACCATCACAACTCAATTTCCGTTTCGTTTATCCAAATTAACAGGACAACTGTGATTTCATGATATTAACATCGAAAGCCCCCAGCTAAGGCAACGTGAACAAACAACTAACATTGCGGGGTGAAATCGTCAACAAGGCTTCAAATGATCAATAAAGTATCAGTAAACAGCTGTTGGTTGATGGTTTTGACCCTGAGCCCTAAATTGGTATAATACTTTTATGTTGATGAGTGTTTCGAACCATGCTAACATACGCTTGCTTCGTGACCCACACTGACTATTGACGAAAACGGTCTCCCTAAGAGTCCCGTCTGACTCATACTACAGGTGGATAGAATTTGTCGAAGCTGCTGAATTAGTGGAGGTCAGGATTTATAATCAGGGTAGTGTTGCTATGTGTTGTATTCACGGGGGGTCCTTAGGTTTGGGCTCGCAGGGGTGGGCTACTGGAAGCGGACCCACACACGTTAAATCTGTGAATCGCCAAATCATGGGCTTCGGACCTGCATACTTCGAAATGTGCGTCCCAAACTATGCGGTACTACAGGTACTTGCATTGGCAAGGACATTGAGTGTATGTGCAGTCCACTCTCCAGAGTGTTTCATATCTAGCTTCGTGCAGCTGCAGGGGATTCTACAGGGGTTTGCTCCAAGACTCCTGTGCGAGATCCATTTTTGGATGGACGACTAGATCGTAGCCCATTCCGACTCCCACAATACCGATCGGGGCCTTTTTAGAGCCGCAAAGTTTTATATTTGCTCGAGGGGAGCGTTGAGTTTATCAATAACACAAACACTGCGTTTCTCTCTTTCTCCCCATCCCCTCTCTCACATATTGAAATCAACCTACAGCCAGGAAAACTCAGGGTTCAAGTTCATTGAACGGGGAAGGCCCTCTCCCTCTCCTGGTCAGGCTGGTAACGAGAAGGAGAACCCTATTCAAGCTTTGAGCACTAAGCTAAGGGCGTTAATAGTTCTCTCGACGCCTTCCGTTGTAGCCTGGCTATTGATTTTGCTGAAACACTTACAAAAACTCTTTTACTTTCAGCTCCCCCTTTAACCAAGAACGTAGGATCCGTCCCGACATAAAAATTAACAAAAAAAACTGCCCCAAATTCACTCTAAGCTGAATACGTGAAATTCGTCCAGACAAGGGGACTCAAACTACAGCCCGCTTAAGGATTTGGTCCGGGCTACCGCCAGCGGACGCCAAAAATTATGAATGGAAAAAATTAGGCTACCGCCAGAACAGAAAGAAAAGTCAGGCAGTTGACCCAGCGAATCACACAGTATATCCATTTATTGATACAAGGGTGGATCAAATAAATAAATGGAAAAATTAACAGTAATTTCAAGGAAATCTTTATTTCAAGGTGATTCAGTGATGACTTCAAGGGAATCAAGAGTTTTGCCCGACAAACGATAACAATTTTTGGTTCAACGTATCTGTGCAAACAAACCTCTTCAAAAATGACACATGCCAAATGCAAATATCGAGCGATGCTTTCAGAAGAACACTTAAAAACATTTACTTATGATTGGAACAACAAACTTTGATCCTAACTGGAAAGACTAAGTAAAAAACAGTTGCACACATCACATTAGATTGGTTTTCCAAAAATAATTTATTTTATGAAATAACTTGGAAAAAATAAATACATTCCTCTTAAATGCTTTGTTTTTATATTCCTAAAAATGAAATTGTTATTATTTCCCATTGAATAATGAAAAACAAATTTTCATGGAATTAAACAAATATATTTGATCACTAAAAACTAAGTTTTGGTTTCTAATTAAGCCTGATTTTGAATTTATCAAATTCGTCTAGGAGTGCTTGAAAACCCTGTTTTCAATAGTCTGACTTTCAAAATTCTCCCCTTTCCTCCTTCAACTGGGGGATTAGGCCCCCAGATCCCCCTGTTGGCCCGCCCCACCACTTCCACATTATTATACGGCTCTAGGGGCAAATAGTTTGGAGATCCCTGGTCTAAACGAGCAAGCAAATGTTTTCAAAAACTCCCTGAATTCGGTCCTACTAGTCTAGGCACTAGGAAAACTGTAATTTCGTTCATGAGCCTAAGAAACTCGTAGCATGTCATAATTATTAAGAAGATTGAAATTAATTTATCGTGTAATGTGTACAATGACAAATAAAGATTATTATTATTACCTCAAGAAGAGGACCCAAAACCTTTTTTAAATGTCAAAATCTGCCATGCTGTTGAAGGTGGGGGAATCACGTTCAATTCCATGTACCTATTGTAAATGTACTTTTCCAGAAGTGTGGAAGTATGGTACCTAAAAAAATGACCAAAACACGACTACTTTAGCTTCATTTGATCATTTGTGAAGAATGCCCTCTGGTATTGTTGGTATAATGCGTCCGAATTTCAATTAGGCCGAGCAATAGTGGAGTAGGGGCGCGGTCAGTTGATAGTGATCCGCTTCGGAATATTTGCCGGTAATTGAGCACGCCGATCAACCGCCCAATCCTGTTAAGGCTCAAGTGCTGCAATTATGCTGTCATCGCCATTCACAGTCAAAATCCGCGCCTGCGCCGTCACTCTGGGCATTAAATATTCAAGTCCCATTCTCAGACAAACTGTCAATATGTATTCGGTTAATTTGTCGCGCAACGTCATTTTGGGTCGCTCTAAATAAACAATAACCTTTGTCGGCGAGGACCTAAATCAACACAACACCCCCGTACATAGCATAGTTTAAATGTCTGCCGTAGATTCAAGTACATTCATACACGTGTCTTGGCCTTTTTGGGGAAACGGAGGGTGAATATTTACTAGCTACGGTGCTTGTATAACTATTGAGTGGCCTTGGAGATTGTATTGAGTCTTGGAGGTTGTCCAATTTTTCTCTGAGCGCAACGGCGGCTATATTGCTTTATATTCACAAAATAATGAAACCTTAGGGAACGAACTATGTGCAACAATTAGTGTTCTCTAATGGAAGGGATTTCAGAATTCCATACAGTAAGCCGGATAGCCAAGAATGTGAATCTAATTATTTTTTATTACTTCTCAGAATGGAAATGCTCGAGATTCACAAAGATTAGATCAAAAACGTGCCACATGAATATACAGGTTTACTGACAAACTTCATCTAGCAATGATGAAGAAATAGATGAAGAAATAGGGGATTTGATCAGCTGTTTTGTATTTCTTTCCATGTACGAGATCCTCTTTAGTTCCTTCAATTCCTACTTACTTTGCATTCGTAAATAGGTAGATTAAATTTTACGGGCAACTCATATTTGACGCTCGTTGGTAATGCTGAAATAAACTTTTATATTTTTCACATTTTAAAACTTGAAACTTCAAAACATTTCCAATAAATTCGATACCAGATGATAATGAAACGCTGCAACTTCTTTCACTGGGGTTTATTATTCAATCGGCTTGCGTTCATGATTTGAATTTCTACTAAGCTTTGGAGTCTGCGTGTTTCACAGGATAGGGCGATTATTGAATTTCAGGAGATATACATGGAGCACGTGAATCTGTTCTCGACTAAAATACCTATTTGGATTGATCAGTTGATCATATTTGTGTGCCTCCTAAATTCAATAATCGCCCTATCCCGTGAAACACGCAGACTCCAAAGCTTAGTAGAAATTCAAATCATGAACGCAAGCCGATTGAATAATAAACCCCAGTGAAAGAATTTGCAGCGTTTTTTAATTGAACCTCAATACCCCCCCCCCCCCCACAATAAAAACATCTATAATTTATCAAGTCCTTTGGCACTCGTTTGCGTTAAAACTTCCCCAAATCCAAATTTAAACGATGTAGCCAAAGGTAGACAGATGTAGAGGGGGCACACAAATATCATCAACTGATCAATCCAAATAGGTGTTTTGGATGAGAACCGATTTACGTGGTCTATGCATATCTCCTGAAATTCAATAATCGCTCTATCACCTGTAAAACACGCACACTCCGAAGCTTAGTAAGATTCAAATCATGAACGCAAGCCAATTGAATAATAAACCCCAGTGAAAGAATACTTATTTACCCCAGTAATAATATTGAATAATAAACCCCAGTAATAATATTGAATAATATTTACCTATATATTATCAGAATGCTTCAACCCGTGTATCGGCTACTAACTACACTACAAGTATTCACATCGGCTATCACTCCAGTATCCACATTCACTACAACTCGACGCTATCGGCCGGGTACCTACCACTAGGTTACAAACTAACAATAATAAACGAGAAAACGCAAATGTTGGCACCATAAATCGGGCCATACATCGGGAATGGTTTGACCTGCGGACGTGGGGAATGGCTCATTCGATTCCTAATGGTATGCTCTTCAAATAGGAAAATATTTAGGCCGATTCGACTAGTTTTGAGGTTTTCAGGGATTTTACAAAACTTTTACAGCCCTTAAAGGGCACTTTAAATTGAGTGAGGGAGCTGGCTCAAGAATTGGGGCGTCGTCGGACCAAGATGGATTTTTCCAGAAAATTTCAGATCTTTTGGTCCAGTCGTTTCGGAGATATCGTGCGTACGGCGTGCGGCTGACGGACGGAAATTTTTTTATTGCAGATTCGGATTCTACACCCTTTGAAACGTAAACCATGAAATTTTCAGGGGGGGTTAGAATTTTTTTTTTCCAGAGCGATTACAATGGTTTATTATTGAATAATAAACCAACAATCAGACTCCGAATTTCCTCCTATCAATGTTTTTCTCTCCCGGGGGAATACAACCACCTGGAGTTTTATAATCACACGGGAACTGCTCTAAACCTCGCAGGATGGCTCGCAAATCCCGCTGGCTTTTGATCCCCGGTAGTGTCTGTACATAATTTTACAGGTTTAGCTTTTACGTTTGTACACCTTCATTTTTTCAACTCTAACTAAACTCTACTTTTTCTGTTATTCCCAAAATCAATCGTTCCTTTAGAATGATTTATTTAATGCAACTTCAACCTTTGTTCCTATCCAAGCCCAGTGAATGATCGGGCTGAACTCGGAATAATTATTTATCATGTTTTTCTTAATGATTATCACATAAGAGAAAACTTTGAGAAAAACATGTGTACATTATTGCACGAATTGCTTCCTTCTTTTTATGAGGTTTTAGGCAATTTTTAGCCAAACCCTATTTTCCGTCATCAAGTGTATGATTTTTGAACTAAAGTACATTAACCATTTTATTTTGTTCTTACTGAATATGCCCTTCAGCTATGTGTACTTTCTATTGGATAAATAATCAAAAAGCGTTACGGTAGTTTGAAAGAAAGCTTCGGATGGCAAACGGTGTTTTATTTTTTCCTCATTTTATTTTGTTTCTGTCATTCACGAAACTTTATATCCTATTTGTTATAGATAACAACACATCGTTTTCGAGACCGATTACAATGTTTCATTGTTCTAACCCGTTAATACAAACAATTGGTGATAGATAACTAACTTAACTAGCCGAAACATGAAAATTTGTTCTAATTGAGTGGACGGCACTATGTTCGATAAGGTTTTTAAATTTAGTAGACAGTGTTAGATGATAAAGGGGAAAGTAAGAACACCATCAATGAGCTGAAATAAAGTTGAGTGTAGAGGGAAAGATTTGGATAAAGGCAATATTGCTGCATAGGGTGCAAACCCACAGAAAGCAATATAGAAACATTCAATTCATATAATTAACTTTATCAAAACCAATTAAAAAATTATTATTTTACATTTTCTCCCATAAATTTTAACCCTTATGATTGATTGAAAATGACATCAAGATTTTAAGCACATGGTCATTCGACGGATGATTTTTCAGTGAACTATCGTAAAAATTCGTCAAGTAGTATGAAATAAATGCTTTGGACAACACGCAGTGGATATATATTTGTTATTTATTTTTTTAACTTGTTTGAGTTTTTTGAAACGTACTACACCCAACCGATTTTGATCGGTCAATATCTTTTTTTTTTTAGTTAATAACGAACGAAAAAAATATCGATAGCTTTTTAAAAGTTTTGCTGAGCCAAAACGTTTTTTAATGTCACTTTGCTGAGTAATTTTTGTTGTCTTTCACCGGCACTTCGAAACTGAGCGAACAAAAAGTCAACTCCATCTGTTGGAGCAAACGAACGAAATGCAGTCGTTCTGTTGACTTGGTCAGCTCTCTAATGCGGCTTTGTTTACTTGATTCGACAGAACATTGAGGCTAGAGCAGGGATAGCAACCCATAGCCGGGAGGGGAAAAAAGGGTTTTTTCCGATTCAACTAGAGGAAAGAATACATTGAAAATGTCCCTCTCTATTTGGGGTGAGTCCATTTATTTGTTTCAATCAATCTCATTGATGGTTTTCCAGACAGAAAAGGAACGTTTGAATGGAATTGATGAGCGAAGTTGCATAGGGTTGTTGGAAGTTTATAAATATATTAGTGAGAATCTTTTGAGGACAAGATTATCTTGAATGTAAAACTATCTATCATAACACTTGATAGTTCTTTGTTCGTTGTACCTGGCGGGTCAAAACCTCAGTTAGGAATAGACCTGATTTTTAAGCGTAGTATTCAATTGGTACCGAATATTCCAAGGAATAATGAATTTTAGAAGCTGGAATTGTCAGAGTAAGATGCATCCACAATAAAATCTAAAATTGTTGAATAGTTTTCAGATTTATTATAGGAAGAACTGGGGAATTATAAGTTTGGAGAGGTAAAATTAACTCTTGTTCAGGAAGCAAAACCTAGATTTGAAAAAAACCAAGGCCAACATATGTACCATATGCTTTCAAACAAAGTGTCATTTCCGAATAAGGAAAACTCGAAAAACAATGTGATTGAAAAATTCCTCTCTCCAAACTGACACATTTGAAGAACCAAAACCGAAAACCTAATGATCCTGCATCCCTTCAACTCCTTGGTTCTTACAGAAGATGTAGCTTTTTATATTTTGGCTAAATCTATATATTTTACAAGGACCCAAAAAGCAAAGGAGGCACACAAAAATGATCAACTGATCAATCCAAATAGGTATTTTGTTTGAGAACCGATTTAAGTGCTCTATGCATATCTCCTGAAATTCAATAATCGCTCTATCACCTGTGAAACACGCACACTCCAAAGCTTAGTAGAAATTCAAATCATGAATGCAAGCCAAATGAATGAAATTGAATAATAAACCCCAGTGAAAGAATTTGCAGCGTTTTTTTTTTTTTTTTTTTTTTTTTTTTCTAAGAAATTGATCTTATTTTAAGGAAATGATTTCATTCGAATTCTTGAAATATTTCCCATTTCACGTTTGTTATTTGCATTGGTCATTCTATACGTCAGTTCTTTGGTGAGTTCGTTGTACCTACCTTATTTGAATCTCAAATGAATATTCATCGATGAAGCTACTTTATTTCTAGCCATGTCGCCACTCTATTTCTATAATCCTATAGATTACCCAGTGATGAGCTTACCTAAGAATGGTTTTTTAAAAGTGATAAAAAAAGTTACAATTTGATGCGTACCTACCTATTTCCTACATTCCATTCAATGTTACCATAATTGGATAACTAAATATACCCAACAGTAATTGTTGTCAAACCCAACAATTATTGTCAATTAAATACTTTTCATTGATCGATGAGTTTCATTTCCTTATTTCTTTTCAAACTAGAAATAAAACCAAATTAACAGGGACTTTACTTGACTGGCATTACCTACACGCCTGACCGGTATTCCCCCATGGGTGGGGAAAAACCAGTTAAAGCGGTTTTTCTAGTTTAGAACCAATATCTATTATATTAGGTGTATTATGAAAAAACTAAGGTTGATTAATAAAATTAGATAATTTTGGAAGCGAACCGCGCTAATGGGTTTTTTATCGCTGGGACATTATTGCAGGAACAATGAGGAACAATGAGGCCAAACATATGGTATCTACTCCATAGCTAAGTGACGGGCATTCACCCACCCTCCCCTTCAATATAAGGACGGCGCCAGGTTATACAGTACCCGCACGACCTCCGGGTCTTGATGGTACTGTAGCTCTTGCTCCTTCAAATATATATATAGACGATGATGTAGGTGTAATACGTTCAGTATTGTGCTTTTGAAATCGACCAAGGGAAAAACAAAATAATTACAGTAAATCCTGAGCTTTTTGAGTCCTTGTAAAATATATATATTTTACGTCTATATATATAGATTCAGCGGTTATTTTCTAAAATATAAAAGCTACATCTTCTGTAAGAACCAAGGAGTTGAAGGGATACAGGACCATTAGGTCATTGTTTTGGTTCTTCAAATGTGTCAGTTTGGAGGGAGGAATTTTTCAATCACATTGTTTTTCTGGTTTTCCTAATTCGGAAATGACACTTTCTTTGAAAGCATGTGGTACGGGCCTTGGTTTATCAAATCTTGGTTTTGCTTCCTGAACAAGAGTTAGTTTTACCTCTCCAAACTTATAATTCCCTAGTTCGTTCTACAATGAATCTGAAAACTATTCAACTATTTTAGATTTTATTGTAGATGCATCTAACTCTGGCAATTCCAGCTTCTAAAATTCATTATTCGTTGGAATATTCGGTACCAATTGAATACTACGATTAAAAATTAGGTGTCTTCCTAACTGAGGTTTTGACCCACCAGGTACAACAAACAAAGAACTATCAAGTGTGATGTTTTCAAATTGAATAATCACCTGAATCTTGCCATTGGGCATAATAAACGAATCAACGCAATTTGTTAGTAAACTGTATGATCGAGTTTAACATTACTGAAGTACTTTCTATAAATATTGTCTGGTAAAACAGGTGAACCAGACTCCGTATCGATTTCTAAATCTATCAAAATGATCTTAACTAATAACGGAATCATGAGGTCACCCCTGTATGATGAATTATCAGCTTACTGGAGATTACGTATAGACCATCCATCAAATAATAATTTTTTTAAAAACAAGAACAAAATAGGTAATGGTAATAATGAATATTGCGGTTGTTAGTCCGTTGAGACGGTGAATGAGTGATTATCTGTTCACACGAACGTGGCTGAGCAAAAGTTTAAAACATAATACACAAAGAAGTTACCTCCCCAAAGAGACCTTCGCCTCTCGAGAACTCGAGAAAACGTGATGGGGACCCGCAAGAAAGTTTTTAAACCCTTTTCTCAGTTTGACGGAATTAGATGAGGTTGGTAACAAAAGGAAGTTCCCGGGTGGAAGTCAGGACCCCTTGATCCCGGCTAATAAAACAACCTCAGCCCGTTGCGCTGTTTTCAAGAAGTAATAGGATCATACAAACTTGTCCTCGACAGCGGAGGATTGGTGATCATTAGAATCGAAAGTCTCTGGTGATAAAGAGGAGTTCGTCGAGAAAAGTGTCGACGGAGTAATTAATTTGCTTCTAGCGGCGAGTAGGTACATCCTCCAAGCCGCCATTACCAGCCTTCCTAGAGGAATCAGACACTTTTCTTTTAGTCTCTTCAATCTGAAGCCGTCAGTGAAAAGAAATCAGCACCGATATCCCTTCAAAATTACGAATGTATCTTGGACGTACATAAACTTAATTCTCGTCCGTTCGTGATGCAATCCATGAAATCCATGCTATTTACAACCATTGAATCAAGTGTAATCTCTTGTGTCTGGCTGTCACTGGATATGTTGTTGAAATACTGTTCAGTAGGTCAATACAAATTATTGGCAAAGGACCGAATTCGTAAGTAGAGGAAACACTGGCAGAGGTTTGTGGGATCCGCGAGAGGAATGGGACTATATTCAGTATTCCTGATATATTCGATACCTAGCTGTTTTTAGACTCTGGAGGCTAACGGAAAAATAATCTGGTACCCTCCGTTTTGAGCACAGTAGATAAATGGAATGTATTGCCGCTAATCACAAAGCCTAAAGGCTAAAGTACCTACTCTTTTGAATTTCTCAACAGTGTCAAAAGCTAATTCGCATTTTAAATAGCTGCTTCGTTCGTTTTGTTCGGTTACTAGATTTTTCAGCAGGCACGTTAAATATCATCCACCCTTATTATACATGGTCGCTTTTATAATTGAACCATTGTGTATTGAATTATATAGTATATTGTTGCATTTCTTAGGGTGAAAACGGTTGGAGGAAATATCATCAGTCACTTCTTAACGAAAATTTAAACCAAAAAGCCTTTTGATAAACGCATCTCGTCCCGTTCGTTTAAGAGCTTAGAAATGAAAATTCCACCTAAGAACTGGGTTCTTGATTGATGTTCATTTCCCTTACAAGAGTTAAGAGTCGTAGTCGCTAGTAATCAGGGACCCATTGAGAGAGAAGGAGGCTTATTAATTAATCCAAAGGAGGACTGTCAGCTGTCGGGGTTGGCTGTCAGAATGAAACGTCTGCTCCGTTTTCCTCAGAGCGCAGACCGCATTACTTTATGATGAGGTTCAATATTGAACTTGGTATACGTGGAGGTAGACGCCGCCTCAGTTCGCTGTATTTGGGGAGGGGGGAGGGAGTGAAATCCGATTGGGGGGGGGAGATTCCGTTTCGCAGGTTATTCTATGAAATTCGAATGGGAAGACTCTTGGTGAATTTGGCGAAAGTATGCCCTCAAATGATCAGTCCGAGAAACTAACACTAGAATGCCTTCTGTGGAGAATCCAACTTTGAAAAGTCATCAAATCATAACAGATAGATGTGTTACGACCGTATTGGATAGCTTTCTGCGCAGATCACATGTATATTCTATACCATAGGTGTCTACAAAAGAATATCGGAACTTTAAAATTCTGTATTTAAAGAAGTATTAAACTTGGAAAAATGAAAAAAACTGCTAATGAAAAGTTCAGTTTCACAGTAGTATTTTTTTCATTCATAGATGTTTGATATGTCCTTTTTCCGGAAGCATTAATCACATCGACACGATAATTCAGTTCATCCCAAACTTTGATAACATGTTGGGGGTCACACTCTCCACTGCGGCTACTATGCGGGCTTTGAGTTCAACCAAATTCTTGGCTATAGAAGATACAAAAACCGTGTCTTTTATGTATCCCCATAAGAAGAAATCGTAAGGCGTCATATAAGGAGAAGGAGGTGGCCATGGGTGAAGAACCACATTTTCCGCAGAACTTCGACCTATCCATCGGTGCGGGAGAAAGTCATTTAAGAACTTGCATACCTGAAGAGACCAATGAGATAGTGCCCCATCTTGTTGAAATATCATGTTTTCAAAGTTTCCCGGTTCTTCGAAATGGGGGAATAGCCATGTTTGCAGCATGTTGAGAACCCATCAAAAAAGAATGGACTGTAAACTTTGTGTTGAGAAATGACAGAAAACACATTTACTTCATGTTCATGAACTTCACGAGGTTTTCATGTTTATGAACTTAACGACTGAAAAACTTATATTGATCAATCGTTATCAATTGGTCTTGGAAAAAATTACAGAAATTCATCCACGCACTCTAATCATTTGGTTTAAGGGCCAGGAACAAATGAAGCCTGTAAGGTTTCATCAATAAACGACGCCTAAGAACTTTCCAAATTGTTTGGTGTGGGATCTGCAAATCTCGACTCGCACGACGCGTTCGCAAGAAGTAGACTTGCTTTCTGTGTTTCCATCAGAAAGGTGGGGGCGGCCAGGTCTTTTTCCTTCACACAAACAACAAGTATCACGAAACTGTCTGTACCACCCACGGATATTTTTATCAGATGGAGGATTTACACCATAACGACGTGGAAACTCCCGTTGATTAAGGATTTATAGACTCACTTTTCGAGAACTCCAAAACACAAAACGCCTTTTGTTGCCGGGTTGCCTTGATTACTGATAGATCCATAACTACCGAGTTCTAGCGGTGCCAGGCGAAACCATAGGTTTAAGGTTTCATTCAAAATCAAGTTTACCAGGCTACCTTCAAAACTACTAGAGTGATGCATTTTCAAAACTCCGGCACACTTTTGTAGATACTTCCCTACCGTGGAATGAACCCTAAGAACAGAATTACACCTTACTCTTGAATGTCTTCGATTTATAGAGGGGTTTGCAAACACCTTTTTGGTTACCGAAAGGTCGCTCTAGACGGTCTTATTTGATTCACTGTACTAATTTCTAAATTAAATAAATTTTATATATTTCTCAAAAGAAGAGTATGAAGATTGACGGAATAAGCGCAGAGAAAATTTTACGTCCTTTCATACTTCGCTGTCACAAAGTAAGTGCAAAAGTGAGTCAAAATCTGACAGATGATGAAATCACTCATAAAACTCAAGTTCCCCACCCCCACGGACCTCGGATCTGACCCACCAATGTGTTCTAACATATATCTTGATTAGTATCCTTTGGTACTAGGTATCAATTACACTATCCACAGGAGAACGTCAAACAAACACTGCCTCCAGGGGGATCAACAGCCCCAGGCAGAAAGTAATTACATGGAAACAGGTAGCCAGAGATTCAATTAACATTTACGAAACGTTCATACGTACAACTAACAACTGACGCATATAATATGAAACTCTGCGATTAATTTTTAATCAGCTTTAAGTTACTGAGAATTAATGTTGTTTAATTTGTAAAACACAATCAAATTATGTAAAACGCTACAAATTATTACTCATTGATTAATTCATTCTATTATATATAGATAGATCTCCTACATCTTTATCTCCTGGAGATAGTTCATATTTCATCATCTAAACTCGTCCCTATCCTCATTCCACCTAGATGCCTTTAAAAATGAGGCCATTTTAATTTCACCACCTTGAATTTATTAGAAAATAAATAAGTCGCAAGCGTCTTTCAGTTGGTCGTTGTGTCTCCATACATTACTATTGTATTTCAGTTGTCCCAAAGGAGCTCCGTTCCCAGTTTCTGCACCGTAGGAGGGTTAGAAAAGTTATTACTCATCCATAACTTTTGTTTTGTAATTATCAGGCGATAGGATGATACCATCATACGTATAACTCCCTAAAGATTAACACTATACAAATCTCTGTGTACGTAACAAAAGCTGATAACTACATACCGAACCTGGTACAATTTACTGTATATCGACACAGCAGAAAGCCATAATCAAAACAAGTGAAATTTATCGAGATAAAATGAAACATCTACCTTCGCTTCACTTGTCTTCAAATGTACAAGAAAAGGTATAGTAAACTTGACTCCTAAACGAACTTTTGAAAAGATAATGATATTGAATTACCAGATGCGGTAGTCGCAATTTACTAAGCGATTCATACTACGCTCTAACACGTTCAAATTCGCAGTACTGTTGACCGTAAGGGAAACTGAACGAATGCGTTAAGAAAGATAGAACGGATTTCTACCAATATCTAACAAAAAATAAGTGTATTTTCAAACTTTCCAATATTATGGTTTCATAATATTATAGCTCTTTGATTCAAGAACTTAGTCCTAACTAGACTCCATTCTCAATTTTTGAGCCAGGCTCCATTAACTTTGGTCGAACTGTTTTAAAGAGACGAATTGGACGGTGGATGGCGTATGGGTGCGGTCTAATTTTCTAATTTTTTCATTTGATTTTCGGATTATACTCATCTTGTAACGTAAAACGACAAATTCCGGGGGTTGAAGATTTTAGCTTTCGCCGATTACAAAGGTTCATAAATGAAAATAATGTTTAACGGCATGCCAACTTCCGCCAGGACAGTTTACCTATCTTCTGTTTGTTAACTACGATCACCAAAACTGCGTTTATGTTACAGCTATATATGTTGGTGAAGGGAGCTTGATTGATTTCAAGTTTATTTCTAACAATCAAGTATCATGAAGTTTGGATAGACTCCAAAAAAAATTTACATAAGTAAAATGTTTGTTATATAGGAGATTTTTTAATATGAGGAAAAACAGAAGAACATTCAAAGTTTTTTTCTACACACAAGCAAGAACGATAACTCACAACAATAATGATATGCAAAAATTGTAGTTTGTACTTTAAAACATTGCATTAATTTTGATCTATCCTAGCAGAGTGGGTTCATCTCCAATTCACAATCTATGATGAATTCATTCGAGGAAAGTTTGTCATGAACCATAACTAAGTTAAGAATCTCTACCACTTTTTCAAGGTACAAATTTGATTGATGCATCTCAGATCATTTATAATTCAAGAAGCTAAACTACGAAGAAGAAATCATCAGATATCTTGGTAGTTTAATACAGTTATAGCTCACCTCGAAACTCGCCTTTCGGAAAACTCTGAAGGAGTTCGGAAAGTTTCAATTCACATACTTTGAGGACCTTTCAAGGAAGGCAAATGACGTTAGGGGAGAATGAAATGGAGATACTTCACGTCTCGTCAACAGTCTGAAAAGGGCGGTCCTTCTCAACTCAAGAAGTTAATTTATTTTGTGGCTCACCAAACCGAAACGTTTGTGCCGGCTGGAGTCGGGCGAACTGAAAAGTGACGGGAGGGAAACCAGAAAACTTCTCCAACTTGTAATCAGATTACGAGGATGTGGCTCTTTTTCTCTCCCCCAGCGGCAAATGTACACTAAATGGCCCCACAACTCGGCTCCACGGGGGGGCATTCCCTCACTTCATTCTTCTCCCATATCTCACGGTCCTCTCGGAGAAACGCAGGTTTATTTCTAGGAGGCAGTTTGCCTCCTTTCATTAGCCCGTCTCGCTATGCTGTCGATCCGTTGCCGTTGCCTGTTGAGGAATTTTCGGGCGATTCTCGTAGTGACGGTATTCCAAATAAAACGAGAATACTGGCAAGTAGAACCCGGATCCGGATGGTTTTCTGTCTCCTTCTGACTGTCATAGTTTGACGCAAGTTAGAATTCCCTATACAAACGATAAAAGCTACAAAGGAATCTGTTCAGCCGCAGGCTGAATGAAGAACTGATCGAACGACACCTATGGCTGTTTCTATGACGCTCTGTGTTTGAATCGCTCCGTGATCGCTGTTCCGTGCCTCTATCTCCACTCCATGATGGTTCTCCTTCATTAACGTTTAAAAAGGACCTGATAGATCATCGATCGACTGTAATTAATTAATTTCAAATTATAAAATAACAATTACGCACTTTGAAGGAATAGGCGCGTACCAACTCATTTGAGTTGATTGTTCTTGGTGGGTCGGTACTAAGGCAAACGTCCCCGCCTTTTTGCTGCCATTACAGTTCTACTTGTTGCGTTTCCCGTTTATATCAAAACCCGTATTCAAAATTATCCTCGTACATCCGTTCATAAGCGCGATCTAAAACTGTTTATCGGAAGGCTCTAAACTTGATTCAAAGTACAAGTTAACGTTCGATCAAATGTACAGTTTCGATCTGAATAAATAGTTCGTTCTTATACCTAATGTTTCTACTTGAACCTACCAAGTGCGTTCTTTTAGTTTATTAGGACAAGTAGCCGGTCCGTTCTTAAGTACAGTACCAAACAGAATCCATCGACTGAAATCCGAAGGCAATGAACATTTGTTTACTATTTCACCCATTTTAAGTTCAAATCGAATCGTATAGTTCATTAACTAGTGTCACTGTAACAACATTTGAATCATTGCATCTAATACAAGGAACCACATTTCAGCAGGTCATAAAATCAAGAAAATCTTTCGATTTCAAGGATTTCTGAAACATTACAATTGAACTTTTCAATCTTGTATTTTTTGATTTTGAAGAAAAAATAAAATACTTTTTTCGGCATCTGATGTGATGACATTGGACGCTTAGATTTAAACTCTGGAATGCTCAGTTTCACCCATTTTATTTCATTCTGTCAGCTCCAAGATGATGCCAATCCCTTCTCGAAAAGACTTACGACGGAATAGTTTCAGAAAAAGCACTGTAACAATGAAACTCAGCAGTGTCCATCTATATCGCCGAATCAGTGTCTTTTTATTCGTCTCTTGTCCAACACAATTGGAGATTAGAGGGGGAAATTCTCAGGCATGAGTATTCAAAGGTGCTAAAACCAATTCTTAAAAAGATCCACTTCTGAAATTCCTACAAAAGTTGAAAAAGTTAACCATGGTTCCCGTAGCGGACTTTTTCCTTTTCGTACATTTAGGAAAACTGTGTCTTGATTTTCTTATCTTCTTTTGAGTATTGGAATAATTCTAACACTACAATTATTGTAGTTTCATCCATGGCAGTGGGCAACTAAGAAAGACAGTTAAGATTATCTGCTTTTTCCAACATTAACGCTGTTGATAGATATTACTCATCCGTTTATTTTATGCTGATCCTTAGTAAAGACATCAGTATTTTAGGACTTTTAGTGTAGTCTAATGGTCACTCCTCAATTATCAATGTCTCAACAACTGGAGGCACTTACGTAGATAGTCGATAAACGTCGCTTATATGTATCCAAATTAATGACACTATGGGAAAAATTTTGAAGCAAGAGAGAATACAGGTTGACCACCTCGTTTTGGGGCATCATCATTGGGAACTACTAGGAGTTCTCAATACAGGCTTTCTACTTCCGTTGAAGTTTGAGGGAAACACTGGTATGCGCTACTCCCCCCTAGCGAATTTATAAATGTCAATCAATCATGTCAATACAAAAAAAAACGGGGCAGTATACCTCTATGGTTCTACAGCCAGATCATTTAAATGATTAATTTTACACATTCAAGTACCGAAGATGAAAAACTGCCTATGCAACCTATAAATATGGGATTCTAGCTCAGAGGAGGGGAGCTAGTAAACAGAGATGAAAGCTACGGCGGGGGGGGGGGGGGGGGCTAACAAGAGTTTACGTGAGCGCATTCTGTGTGCGGGAGGGGGGGGGGGGGGAACTGTCGTGTCGGTAGCTAAGAACAGGATTGTATTCCTGTTAATCATTTAAATGATAAAATCAATAAATTGATGTTGATCTAGACTCACTATCTCACTATCTGTAGGTCACTTGAAAGATAGAAGGGGAGCGAAAGAGAGCATGTGAAAGTGTACATAGAGAGCATTGACAACATGTTTCTCAACAGGAACGATAAGATCAGTGCCACATAGCTTATACAAACTATCAAAACAACATAATCATACCTCTCTATATTACGACCACTGTACACACCTACACGATCGTTCCAACAAAGCTTCAATCGATTAGTTATTCATTGGCAATTATTCGTCTTGTGTGTACAGCAAATAGAGAATGGGGCCCTAAACGCTGCCCTGGGGAACTCCTGCTTTTATGGGCTCATTGGGACCTAGATTCATCACTGACTCGGATTGGTAATGCTCCCTATTTCAGCATCTCAACTTGCATACGAACGAAATCCGCTACGAATCTCACTGATTCATTTTGAGTAATTTATCGTGTTTGTGATCAGCTGAGTTATTTTTTCATAATCAATCTAAAAATCAATATATAGTTTATAATTCAACCCCTGATACCACACCATGTTATGGCGTGTAGAGGTTACTGAGATGTACGTTTTGATATCAGCTTTTGTTTCTGAGACTGGTGAAGGAGGGCGGTCACGGAGTTATTTTTGAGACTAAGTCATCAACTGTCTTTGGACATTTAGAAGTCAATTACAAGGAAAGAAATTCAGTGATCAGCAAGTAGCGAATTTCGTCTTTATTCAATTTAATGTGTTGAACTATGAATGGGACTTTTTTTATGCCATCTATAGTGAGTAAGACAACATATGGAGGCTCGAGGCGCCGAGTTAAGATGAAGTACCACTGACTATGTCTAATATCAGTGATTGCCGACCTACAGTGACCTACAATGTAGGTCTACGTCTATGTCATAGATCAGTGATTTTCGTGGGAGGGTTATTGTAACACAGAAATAATAATTCTCTGTGTTGCGCTTTACTCCGATAGGAACGGGCAAAGGTATCTACTGTCCCTCAACTAGCTCCAGAACACCCCACTGGTGGGTAATGTAGCCTGAGGGCTGAAATGTCGGTAGGTGAGGCCTTCATGCCCTCTGAAGCACGTTCCGCCCACTGGGATGGAATGGTCTCATTCCACACATACACTCATACCCAGATAGAGGAAGAGAGATAGTGAGAGAGCGAGAGAAACAATAAATAAATAAATTGTTGAATTCTTTGTATAAGTGGACAAAAGAAAATTGAATTTTGTTTCCAGTGTACATCAAGACAATGACTCTTGACTTCAGAATGATATTGAAGAAGTATTGTTTTTCGTTTAGATTCATCATTCACTTATTCATGCCCCACACCTCGTTTTGCCCCTTCCATCGAAAACCCGGAGCGATCCTGGAGTGGGGGGGGGGGGCAAAGGGAAACGAATTTCGACCGGATTTGGGCTTTGCGGGAGGAGGCGAGGCAACGGTTGAAAGATTACCCCTGAGCCTGTATTACCATTAGGGTTCGGTACCAGAGAAGCAATTGAATCCTTAAGTAACAATCTGGAGAGGAACCCCGGATCCTCGGGGGACCCGCCGTTCCCGAAATAAATAGAGACTGCCACGACTCCTTTTTAAAGGCGGCGAATGAAAATATAAAAGAAGGAGGTTGCATCCCATTTTCCACCATTCCTTTTTTCCCGGTAGTATCCCACTTTGGGCGCTGATTTATAAAACTTGAAGAAGAAGAAAAAAAGAAAGGATTTCAACCATCTTTCCCAAGTAGTCTATTAGAGGATATTTGCTTGGCCGTTTCAATCCGAGGGAAACCCGTGTTTTGGATTACTCTACAATCTTCTTTCTTGATCCAACTATTTGAAATATTCTTTACTTTTATTCTGTCAACGGGCTTCTGTTGAAATTACCTACTTAAAGTTTTTTTTTTTTTTTTTTTTTGTATTCCGATTTACGCTTCATAAAGGAAGAAAGCCAAAAGGCCCCAATTATGACATTATTTTTTGCTGATGGAGTTTTGAGTCGGACGTCTATATGTATATGACGAGAATTTCTGAAGCCATTGCAATCATTACTGGACAGTTTCATGTAGTATACAATTTTTTTAATTTTTACAGTACCTACTATTAATACTGTTAATTATGCAGTTAGGTGTGTGAGAACCAATAGGTAACTATTATATCCATTCGTTTCGTCTCAAACGCCAGTACCTTATTTTATTAGGATGTAAACCTTTCTTTGTAAATAATTTGGGATCTCTACTCCAGTAAATTTCAGCTAGCTGCAGGATTATTGATTAATAGGTGATGGGAATTTCAGTTGGTTTTGCATTAGGTAGCTTTTGATTTATGAGTCTTACTGTCAATAATTAGGGGAAGCAAATAATTCCGAAAATTATGCTATGTATAGCGTACTGATTATGCCATGTGAAGTCATTATTTTTTTCGTTGCTAGACCAACGGAACTGAAATGTTTTGGCCAGAATTCATCATCTCCCAAGGTCGACAACCGATCAAAGTTTTACTTCGTTAGCGTTTTTCCCGTCATCGGTTGGTTCTGTGTGTGAAGTGCGCGATTATTGGTCATTGCACGGTCAAAGATATTCAGTTTCCAGCCATCAGCAAATTTTTTTTGGGGGGGGGGGGGGGGAGAAAAAGCGAAATTGAAACGGAAGAAGCTTGTGCAGTTGGTGATTCCTTGTAATGAGTTTTACAGTTCAAGAGGCAAAAAATCTATAGCCCTGCTGAAACTTTGGGACGATCTGCAGATACCGCATGTCTTCCATGAATTTTACAATCCCCTACATCGGCCGCCATTACTTGATTCGGTCCCCGAACCGCACGTGGAAGATTAGAGAGCTGATTTCATATTTAGTTCCACATTTATTTTTTATATAAATATCCCATATTTAGTTTTTAATTCAGTTCTAAATTCACATTTAATTTCCATTTTCATTTTCAATAGTAATCTATTTTGAAAAATCGTGCCTAAATGAAAATGATAAAAAACTGAATGCATTACTTATTCATCTATTTACTATGTAGTAAACTAGTTCGAGTACAAATAGATTTTTTCTTTTTTGTAAAATAGTTTTGTAAATTTAAAAAAGGATTATTTTAATACATTAAATCGTAATTATTATTAGGATCGAAGCAAACGAATTTCCTGTTTGGAAAAGTTCAGCGTACAATAAATTTTATAAAACGGGTCCCAGAGGGGAAGAGAAATACCTAGCCGGGAAAAAGATCATAGCTGATCACTTAGCGACAAACAGTATGAGGATGAAGATGTGGAATGATTTTTAACGGTGAACTACACTTTCAAATAGCTCGCCTCAAAAGCAGCAGAAAATCAGATGTTTTAGAAGAGCAAACAAAAAATTTTTATTTTGCCATATTGGGGACGATATTAATAATAAACAGGGGGCAGGTCGTCCGAGCGAGCTAAGGCATCAGTCCTTTGGCTATTTACTTTCAGTGGGAGTACTGATTAGCCTGGTTCGAATTAGGGCCAAATTCCTATCAAGTGTTGTAAACCTGTCCTGTCGTTAGACAGTTCACCTCTGATCTCGATATCACGTGAATCCAAATCGCTCCCAACGCAGCGGTGTGAGGCAACGGGTAGCCACGAGCGAAATCGTCAGACCTAGTTCTGATCCTCTCCAGAGGACGGTTGGCGACGTCCGCGACATCTCCGGGTAGTCGGACGAAAATCCAAGGTGAAATTCCTCGTTTAGTTTACTTTACTTTACTTTAATGATAAAGTTGATTCCTCTTCTTGTGGAATAACAACCAATATTTATTTCTTGAGTAAATAAACATATGCTGTAAGTATACTTGAAAGTTGCGAATACCAACTCGATTCTTAACTGATTTTTCCTCCCAGGTTTGATTTTTCATCAATATCTGGATTCTGCCGATCGATTTAGGATGTTCTGGAGCAAATGC
This sequence comes from Creontiades dilutus, assembly GCA_031894815.1. Lineage (NCBI taxonomy): Eukaryota > Metazoa > Arthropoda > Insecta > Hemiptera > Miridae > Creontiades > Creontiades dilutus. The sequence continues at coordinate 741,799 of JAVIWC010009611.1, read as the reverse complement.
TCATTCTCCAATCAAAACATCATACTGTTCCCGAACGTATCAAAGAAAGAGGCGTCAAGCGCGAGAGGAAGTGAAAGGAAACAGAAGTGATGTGCCGATAATGGACTGGCTTTGATGTTGAGTTCTCAAAGAAGACTTGAGTTAGCGTGGATGTTGGGGAAAAACTGAGAGTGCGATGAGTGTTATAGGAGGGCTTGATGTCAAAAACACATTGAGATGAAGGGGATGTTGAAGGTGAGGGGAGCTCGCACAATACGTTTTCGCAAAGCTTTGAAGGAGAGCGTAAGAGTTCATGAATCTCCGAAGTATCTGTATGAAAATAACAAGCGTATCCCACGAGGCACAAGAGGAATGTGTTTTGACGAATCATTTTGAGTGATGAGTGTTGTAATAATTACAATTATTGACCAAGAGAAAAGTATATGAACATTGTTGGGTTACGTTTATAGATGGATAAAAAAATAAAATAAAAGCAGCAATAAAAGGGCTTCAAACTATTGCACCAAGGTACATGATTTCCGCATTATTCTTGCACTCGAAATCAAAGTGAATGGGATAACACGATTTATATGAGTGCATGAACAAATTTATAATAAACTTCTTCTTGAAGAAAGGATTCCATTGCAAATATATTAGGTGACTCAATTGTCGTGGTAAACTTAATAATTTTCGTTTATTATTTTTATTACTAAACCTTTTTACCACAAGTATCTTCGCAGTAGTGTCTACTCTGGTTTTTCCTGCCAAAATTCAACCAATTAGGAAGGGCGAACGAATGGGTTGATCCGAGTGAGTTGATTCGATTCATGGAAGTGATCTTAATCGATAACCCATTCATTGATTGAAATATTGTTGAATACTATGGAAATGCTGTACTTATCCATGATCCCTTGAATGCTCGGTTTTTTAATACGGTAGCTTTTCAATTCTAGGCTTTAGGATTGGTAGAAAGTGATTCCTTACCACACAAATATGGATACATTAAAATAATTTTTAACAAGTCAAAAAACGGTTAAAAATGTAAGTTAATACTCACTTTTTTATCTGCGCGAATATAGTGTGTGCGCGCATAAAATTTGCTAATTGAAAAAAAGTAACATAACTGTTATTATTTGAATTTTTATTAATGTTAGCTGATATTATGATGCGACATGAAATTCTACTCATTTTAGATAGTATAAAAAGGATGTTCATTTCGATTCCGTTTTACTTATTTCCATTCTCGATACGGAACATCAATTGTGTCCAACACTTCTGAGATGGTAGGCTTAACATTCAAAATAATAATCGAAAAAAAAAAAAATGTAAGGTCACTATTTACGTGCTGCGCTCTACCTCGACCTCCTGATGTAGAAGCAAAATGTGGCACTCAATATTAAATGCGGAAACCTAACCGAACTCTCGCTCTGATTCTAGACGTCTTCCTTAAAAAAACACTTGACATCTTGAAAACTTTGGGCTTTCTAATAACGTTAACAAATTAAGACGTCTCTGACTATGAACGAAGTTTATTTCTAGCGAAAATTTCAGTTCATTCAACCCCAGCTCCCCTCTCAATCTTTGTAATGAGAGATTACTCCAAATGGCCTCCTTGACGAAATCCTCCTTCAGATTTCCCCTTTTATAACATGTTAAACTCGGAATATTCTGGGAGTTAAATTAAATTCCTCTGTCCCGTAATGGGCGCCTTAATTCATGACTCGTTTACTCTAATGGGTATTTACGGGCCAGCATTTCTTATTTAGTATCTTCCCGTTCTTTTTCAAGAGTAGCATTCTTGCTTTTGGTTCTCACAGTCAGATATAAGTGATTAATTAAAGTCCTTCGTAAAAGGCTTCATCACATAAAACGACAACTAAATCATTTTTATTTTGACCGAAGATGTGATTTACAGGTATTTTTAACATCAGTTGTTTGCAGTTCATGTAGCTTGGAGTATTGAAAAAAATTATTTGACTTTTGGTTTATTATTCAGTAATAAACCATTGTAATCGCTCTTTAAAAAAAATTTAAATCTCCATGAAAATTTCATGGTTAACGTTTCAAAGGGTGTAGAATCCAAATCTGCAATAAAAATGTTTCCATCCGTCCGCCGTACGCACGATTTCTCCCCAACGGCTGAAGCAAAAAAGCTGAAATTTTCGGGAAAAATCTATGTTGGTCCGACGACGCCCCAATTCTTCAGCCAGCACTCTCACTTAATTTAAAGTGCCCTTTAAGGGTTGTCAAAGTTTTGTAAAATCTCTAAAAACCTCAAAAAAAGTCAAGGCAACCTAAATTTGGACTTTTTTCAAATCGAATGAGCCCCTCTCCAGGTCCGTAGCTCAAACCATTCCCGATGTTTGGCCCGATTTTGGTGCCAACATTTGCGTTATTTTGGTTTATTATTGTTTTTGTTTTGATTGCAGCAACCTAGTGATGTAGTGAATGTGGATACTGGAGTGAACTACTAAAAGGGTTTATAGCAGATACACGGGTTGAAGCATTCTGATATGCTTTGAAACCCTGCTAATACTACTTGCATTCATGATTTGAATTTCTACTAAGCTTTGGAGTGTGCGTGTTTCACAGGTGATAGAGTGATAATTGAATTTCAGGAGATATGCATACAGCAAGTAAATCTGTCAACCAAAATACCGATTTGGATTGATCAGTTGATCATATTTGTGTGCCTCCTGAAATTCAATAATCGCTCTATCACCTGTAAAACACGAACACTCCAAAGCTTAGTAGAAATTCAAATCATAAACGCAAGCCAATTGAATAATAAACCCCAGTGAAAGATTTTGCAGCGTTTTTTTAACCAAAAGATGTGTAACGCGGTTCCAAAAAACAACATGGCAGTCTAATTCAGTCGTACGAAGTTGCAGTTAGGTATGTAGCCCCTCTCAAGATTTTTCTTGAAGGCGTATACGCCCAGGATCAGCTGAGTAGATCCAAAATCAAATTTCTACAAAAAATTAATCGAAGCTGAATTTGTTTTTACCCGCCGTTGGATGCTATATTGAAATTTCAAAGCGTGCATATCAGAGGATTTGCTCCTAAAGCTATACCACACTATACACACACTGTACTCTTTTAGCTATTAACCTTCATTCACCTAGACATACCCATGATTTATTTCTTTTCCCTATCGAGGGAGAAACTTGGTAGCTTAGACTCTAAACTTTACAGGATTTACTATCAATTTTGAGAAACCCTGCAAGTCTTATCTTGATACTGAAAAAAGCGCAATGAAAAGCTCAAAATATGAATAGCGAACACTCAAATTTTCGTAATGAAGGGGGGGGGGGGGCCGAACTTCGGGAACAATCTGATACTTAACAAACACTGCCGAAACTAAATTGTCTAAATACATTCTAAGATCTAGAATTTCTGATGTTAATTATATGTATTGGTATGTATATGTATGGTATTGGTGAATGTATAGATATTATAGTGTATAGTATATGTCCTTAACAATATGATCAAGTGTTGACTGAGCTTAAAGTTTTCATTTGATTCTAACTAAAAAACTCCGCTATAGCTCGGATTCTTTTCTTCAAATCCTGAACTAAGAGAAGCTTCAGAGCAAACTTGAAATTATTGCATCATGTTCCTCTCTCAATAGTCATTTGATTTCAGTCACTCCATTTTATTATGAATAGTTGTGCAAACTCTGTAGAAGAAATGGAAAATTTGTTTCACGTAACCCTCGTAAAACGAATACGGTACTACTAGTACCCCATTGCTTCCAGTGAAGTAAGCCTACACACCAATGGCAGGCTGTCAGGATAACGGGATTAGAGATGGAAAAAGTCGGAAAATTGATCTCAGCATTGGCCCCATTGTTTCATCTTCACCGCCTGGGAAACCTAAAGAAAGGCTCCGGAGGTCAGAAACGGTTCTCATGATTCCAACCAGTTCTGACAAGTGAACATCAAGTACGTAAACAACAGTCTTTCTGCAAAGCGCTACTAAACAACCCCCTTTGAGCTCCTAGGTAAAGATTCCTAAAATCCCATTGCTCAAAGTCTTATCAAAAGTGGAGATGATGAGTGTGCCAAACATAACTAGAGCCGGGATAAGCAGACCCTGCTTTAGTAGAACGTGTAAGCCCTCTGTCCCCTTGTGATACCCTTGGTTTGGTGTTTGGGCATATTTCAGCACATTTAATTTTCATAATGGAAGGACGTAAATGGAGGGAGTGAAATTGTAAATAATCATTTCCTCCATATTTCTTTCTAATTTTATTATGTTTTTTATTTCAAAAGTATTTTTTGATTCCCAATTTTGGTCAAATAGTTCAGCGAATCTAAAAAATTAATTCACTCAACTGGATTTAGTACTTCTTGCGATACAACGTACTCAATTTCTCCAGCCCCCCCCCCCCCCCCATCCACAACGTCAATGCGATTCCGAGATCTATATTTTGAATTCATACATGAAGTACTTTATTATTTGTAAATTGAAAATTACGTTAACAGTGTTCCTTTCTTACGAAACCATTCTCATAACATCCTTAGAGTCATTCATGGTCTCACGTCCAATATGCCCGAAAATTCCTTTCCCTTCGCGTGTTGCGTCGAGTTAACCTGTAAAGGCTTGCATAACGTGTGTCGTTTTAACGGCTAGGGAAAAAAGACTATCATAGTAGTGTTTATCAGTAATATGTGTAAAATCTGTATTCAATATTTACCATGTTAACTTGTGAAATTATTTATGACGTTCTTTTACTGTATCAGGGAAAATCCCCTTTTATATCCTAACGGCATGATGTGAGTCGGCCCCATTTTGAGTCGAGAAACCCAAAGTTATCTAGAAATTGTTTACCCTAGGCTAAGCCACGTAACTTTAAAGATGAACAAGGTCAAACAAACTAACGGGTGGGGGAGTGGAATGGAGCTTAGACGAGATCTTGCCCGAAGGATTAGCAGGATCGTCGGAGGTCCCTAGCGGGCCACAGATACCCCGAATCTCTCTTGACGTTCTCCAGAGGTTACCAAGACACCGTCGACCTGCGAAGGAAGAAAAAAGGAGAGATTCCCGAAGAAAACAGAGAATTCACTCGCGTAATTGAGTTTTCAAATTAGGGCTTACTTAGCACCCGGTGCTGTCATAGGGGTTAGAAGTCACAAGTTCATTTTACCTTTTTGTAGCTCCGTGCTTCAAATTTTCTCTGCCTGCATATCTTAATATTCATTTCCAGACGAAATGCTAAGGAAAATCCACTTCCCAACTATTCCTGAATAATTATGATTACTAAGAATGACTTTGTATAATGTATAAATCAAATTAATCAAAGTTAATGAATGTTAATTAAAGAAGTAACGATTATCACTGCTGCAAGAATTAAGTTCGATTAAGTTCGATGTTTTCAAATAACACCCATTAGCTTCCTACTTTCTTATTTCAAGATGAGACTTTCTTATTTCAATGATTTCACCATTGTGGAATCATATTCGGTAACCTCATATATTTTTTTCATCACGAGAATTATTTGATGGGGGAACTGCTCCAATATCTTATTTACCTAAAACAAAAATGACTTGTTTATTTAGTAGGCAAGCTAAGTCTGAATTTACTTTTTCGAAAATCGTACTGTAATTCTCTAGACATTTCAGTCAACTAATCGGTGCAAAACCCAGAATATTTCTCGCGTTTTATTTTTCCATCATCTGATCTTTCCAAAAAAAACATTACGAATGGTATTAGATGGCTCAAACTGTTAAGACATTCAAATTATATCCTTAGAGGATAGATAAGGTTAGTTAAATTATATGTGAAAGCTTGACGTTTTGTGAAACTCGAAGAATTAAGAGTTTAACGGATAACTAGCAGTTTCTGTTAATTGATTGAATTATAATTTTCCCCATTTTCAGTACTAAGTAAGGTATTAGTTGATGATTTTGAATGTTCAAGTGATAAAATTCAATTTAAACGAAGGTTCTTAGTAGAGAAACAATGCCAATAAAAACATAATTTGTTATATGGAGTAATATATGATATTATTATAATACAATCAAAACGAGATCCTGGTTTTTTTCGGAAGAAGCAACAACTAAAATTTTCCCTTAAATGCACATAGCATCGTTTCTGTTGGGTACCAAAGAAGTAAAAATGCCATTCCCTAATTTGGTCAGCAGTGCTTTGGTTCAAGAGTGACAAGGAATCTAACCACGTGATTGCGACTTTGGGCTCTTCTTTCGTTGGACAACTGTGCAAATTTTTAAAGTGCATAAAGTTTGTAGAATTGTTGAAGTGAGGTTTTATGTCCTATGAAGATCTCCGAAACGCCTGAGAGTTTTGACCCATCCATCGTAAATTGGTCAGTACGTACGTACTTGCTCATTTTGAGAGCAAATCGGTTGGACGCGAAGAAAGCCGAAAACTTTCGATTTTCTTTATTTCATGACGTTTTATCGAGTAATACAGTCAAAGGTTTTTGGAATCATTCACATACTGGGAAAAGATGATTAGGAACGTCTACTTAAGGTTAAAGATGTTTCAACTGGTAATGAAATCTAGCGACCTGGAAGAAATGGAAAGAGGAAAATACTGTATTCCTTGAGCCATGGATGGCCAAGAGAGAATATCCACAAGGACTCGTGTCCTTACCTAGGTACCCCGTTATATTCTTGACCATCAATAGAGATTTCTAATCATTTTTCCCATCTTTTAACTATCCCATGATTCCTTAAATGACCCACTCAGAACCTCCTTTCCCAAAACCCTCTCCAGTTCAAGTGCAATCGGTAAATGTACAATGTGATGTACATACATGTTTGTGAATGTAGTATACCCGAATTTTGCTGCCTTCATTTTAGTCTTTCGGTAAGCGAAATGAGGTCCTCTTAATTAAGTCCAGTTCCATGACGTTTTTTTCTTGACTAGAGAAAGGACCCTGTGTGATGAGATTTGCAAGATTCTATGTATCACCACCCTCCCACCTATTTCCCTATCGGTTACTACACATGCACCTTGTTTGGAGGAATGAGCAAGGGAGATGATTAATTTCTGTTGCCTTCAACCATTTGATCAAGTTTATTGTTTATTAACGCAGAACGAGGAAGTGGCCTTACGAGCAGAAAATGTCTTGTTTTTGGTGTGAATAGTCTGTCAATCATGTCATTTTCCCCAAGCAATCAATTCAAAATTCATCAAACACAGGTTAAAAACTACTTCGGAAGACTACGAACTGAAAGGTTATTGTATTGTAGTTGTCGGAATCGATATAACATTATATTTCTTTATTTTGTATGAAATCAGAAGACTAGTTGATCATCTATCTTTTGTATTTTCTGAAAAACCTGTTGAGTTTGATACTCTGAGCGGCCTTTCTCGATTCATTAAACTAATTTATTTAGCATTTAAAGGTTCAAATAGGGTGAGTTACTGTTTGTTACTTATAGAAAATATTTTATGTAACATGATTAATGAAGAAAAAATTAGTTTAATGAATTGAGAAAGGGTACTCAGAGAATGGCACAACCACGTTAGTCCTCAAGATAGATTCAAGTATTGGAAGGGGAAAATTGTCAACGTGGCTGTGAATCGCTAATACAGAGAAGAGCTAGTACAGGAATAATAAACTTATATGTAATAATTGCTATCCTGTGTTGTATCCCAGCAAAACAGTTCTGTTGTTTAAAACAGAATTCCTTGTGCTTTGTCGGCCATTAGATAACGATTATGCAAGTTTTGTATTTATAAAGAAAAGATACCAGCACTTCCTTCCAATTATCTTATCCGATCTAGCTTTAATTTAGTTTGTGAATAATCAAAGTTCAGTCTATAACAGTATTGTCAATACAAGCGTTAACCACCTCGTCACAACGCGATGATCCGACAGTTACTCTATTAATAGTGTCGTATTCGAGGTTTAATTGAACCCAAGTTCGAAATCGGTTATTCAAAGCACAAGTGAGTTACGAATCGAGGAACGTTGACTAACATGTCATTCGTGTATAATATTGCGTAATTGGTTTGAACGATCGTACTACAATGTATGACTACACAACTTGGTTCAACTCTCTCTCAACAATTTCTAGGGGGTTATTAACCCAAACTACGGTAACGGTTATCTTACAACTTCAAGTAATCGGGCGAGTTAGATGGGAACCGCAACTATAATTCATGGGGCTTCCTAATGCATACAAATTGACGCATAAGCTCTTCTACAAGCTTCCACTTTGAGCTGTAGTCCCGGCAAACATGGAGATCACTGGAAATAACATTCGAAACGGACATCTCGATGGAATCGTGTATATTATCATTGTGGAGCGTCAAATATCTATGTTCGGTGAAAAGAACTTCTCTTTGGTAGATGAACCAACAATTAGCATGTTGTTGGTAATTATTAGAGAAAACTTGAAACGAAAATCGTTTTTGAACACTAGAATATTAAAACAAGCGACACAGGAAAAACTTCAGGAAAACTACGGAAGCGGACGGGAAAGGCCTCGTTACAGCCATTTTTAACCAACTCACCAACTTCAACGGAAAGACGAACTTTCTATGTTTCACCTCCCTTGGAAGACTTTTGTTTACCAACTTTTTGAAGAAATGGGTGTAGTATCACACTAGAGTTTATTCTGATTTGGTTTTTGAGTTTTAGTGTTTTTAAAAGAGGGCTGTAACGTGTTATCATTGATACTCCTATTTAAACATGTGGGTACACATTAGTGTTGCAATGTCACAATATCAGATGTGACTAGATAGTACACAACAGAAACTAATTTACTATTCATTTACAATAGAATATGTGGGCTGAATAAGGACAGATGGCGTTTTTCTGAAATTCATAAGAGATCGAAATGAAAACAAAAGGTCAGATGATCAGCTGAATTTAGGCTTTTTATCAGAAAAATTCCACAAATTTTTTCCCAGTTGTGCGGCTTGTAAAACAGCAAGCATCTTCCATTTCTCATCACCTAAGGGAACTCGTCAGCTTAGAGCTTTTCTCGGAAATAGTTTTATCTCTTGAAAGACAAATTAGAAGCATACTAGAGTGAAAAGAAATATGCGCAATAGATTAAAAAAGAAAGATGCACATAAATTCTTTATTAGGAACTACTTACGTTAAAAATGAAAAATACAAAAAAAAATGATAATGCTGAAGGTAGAAAGGACAAGGAATTGGCGGCAGAGACTCATAAAAATCGCGGTATCCGGGCTCCAGAAATGGAACCATGAGCAGAAGATCGATATTTTTGGATAGTGGAATAGGCGGAAGAAATGTTTGCTGAGGAGGAAGTTGATGGGGTTTCGATAAACTTCGGAATGAAGCTGTACAGACGGTATGCGTGTCTATTGAGGGTAGATGCAAAAAGGGTCATCGATGGAGTACTTCATCCAAAGATTTTTGGTGACCTTCAAATTCGTATTCTTGGTTTTCAACAGGTTTCGCTCGATCCCTTGAAGGTATTTGTAGTCTTGTTGGCGCATTTCTACAATACTGAAGAGATCGCGTGTGACAGACTGAGCCACTCAAGATCAAACGTTAGGAAAACGATTTTCCGAGTTAGGCGAAGGAAAATACATTTGAGAAAGCCAGAATCAGCAATCGGGCAAGATTACAAGCGGGAGTCAAAGAGAGGCGGTAATATCAACATGTTGTCCTTGTTCACCCGAATGAAATCATTTGGGTTTCCTGTTTTGAAGATTAATAAAATAAATAAAAATTGAATTGGAAGTGAAGCATTATGATGCGATAATGTAATAGAGGAGACCCCTACGATTTGTGTGCTGTCAAAAACAAAAAATCGAAAAAATGGACATGTCCCACCCATTCAATTAATACACTAATTACTTATTTACTCATTAAAAAGGTTGACAACGGAAGAGCGTCCGAGCGAAAATTAGCTGTGCGCCGTATAGAACTGGAGAGGATAACAAGGCGTCGAACCTTTAAGGAGAACGGACTAAAGCAATTACACAGGACTCTTATTTGAGGATTATTTAGGTGGAAGAATTTTTCAACTCACATTTTCATGATTAGAAGCAGCAAACAAACATCTGCACAATCAATTATGTTGGTTTTCAGGTAACTTTATCTTTCTTGAGATGTTCACCAATTTTATAATTACACTGGAAAGTGTCATGTGAAGGTTGCTTTGATGGCCTTAATCAACTCACATACGTTCAGTATTTCGTTAGCATTTTTCACTCTTGAGATGTCAATGAACTCCTAAAACGGACAAACGGTGTTCAAGTCCAATATCAAAACTCCAGTTTGAAGAAAGAGCAAAAGTCAGTTTACAGACTCCTGACAGGAATTCGAGACCCCTTCCACTACAGCGAGGTGAGAAGATTGGGCCCTGGGTTCATTCCTTCTTGTCGCAAGGTTCGTTCTGATCCTGATCAACATTCTCATCTTGTCTTTTGGCTTTTAGTCTGTTCAAAGAAGGAATCACTGAAACTTCTCTTTTTATTTATCCTTCCTTTTATCACCCACGTTCTGTTTGAAGTCTAGATATTGCTTCCTCTTTCCTAAACAGCCGTTGTAAACTACTTATTCTACACCTCAAACTACTATTTGAGACCTACAGAGGAAGAATTATAACTGTTTACGAACGATGATAATAAATAGATGATGTTCCAGGCATGCGACTCTGTACAAATCTGGTCAAATTAGATCTGATATGCCATTAAAAGTTCACTCCTCCTATTGCTCGAAATTCGGTGAAGTACTGTGAATGAATAGAATTTGAAAGCCTTTGCTACCGAATGTCCTAAAAATTCACCATCAGCCGATGTTGAAGATGATCAAGCAATCAAATTTCAGAAAGTACATTAAATGCACAATTTTCCAAGAGGATTGTTCGAATTTGTTGACATAAAATTTGAATGAAACGTTACTAATATGAACTTGTTAGCCTTTGAAATAAAAATTTAGTAAGATAGAACGAAAATAATGAGTTACACGAATAAATCGATTTCAAAGTTGGGTCATCATCTGTAACATGAAATGAAGGTACATCACAGAAAGCCATGTCAAATAGGCCCAGGTGAAAGGAGATCCCCCTATTGGCTCAGGGAAGTGAAAGGGACCGAGACTACCAACCACTTAAGGCTTACACAGTGAAAGGGGCACGAACAGTAACATTATGGAGAGGGGAAGCCAAACTTATTGCTAATTAATGGAGAAATATTTTGAGGAATGACCTCAATTGTTAGCGTTGAACTACATTCTCCAGTAATGGCTGGACGCATCTAGTGCTCTAAAGCATTATGAAGATTTTCAGCTTTTTAGTTAAAACATGAATGTTGAGTTGATTTCAAGTTTGCGCATGCGCTACCGTTTCGCTTGAGTTTTGAGGATTCAATTGAGATCCGATAAAAACTGGTGATCAATGAAATGAATAATGGGTATCTGGACGCTCACTCGTTTCGTGAGAATGTCGTTGAAATAAGTGAAAACTCTTGAAACGAAAGAGTGGGAATGGATTAGTCACCCCCTTCAAGAGAGAAGGAAATTAACCTGCACTAATCAGATAAAGCTAAACATCTCCTTGTGTAACTTCGGGGGTGGATATTTCAAGAAAATGAGAACGGTTACTATTCACATATGAGAGGATATCGGGAAGATGAAATCTTTTGGGAAGAGAAAGTCGAATATTGTGGGAGGCTGTTGGTTAATTGATTCAAACGCGATTTGGGGGGGGGGGGGTGTTTAATTTCTCATAACAGGGACCAACTATAATTGATTGAAGACTATTACACATTAATTTAGGAATAATAACAATTATATAATACAACCACTGCAACTGCTGTGGACGGTACAGCCCTTCTGGTAATTGGTGAATCCGTTGAAGCAATTTAAAAACTACAGCTTACTTTTGATGAGGTCAGTAAATGTGCTGATAAGTCGTGGCTCAAACTAAATATGCTAAATCACATCAACTTCACAAATGAATAATTCGTTGCTTATTCAGAATGAAGGTGCAATAACCATAGCTGACACCATCAAATACTTGGGAATGACTCTCGACACCGAATTAAAATGGGAAGAACGCGTCAAGAAAAAGAGGAATTACTGAAGATAAAGTAGACAACATTGTATCGGTTATTCAGTAGGCACTCGGAGCTTCCCACACATAATCAACCGCTAATATACAAGCACGTTCCGAAACCTGAATGGACTTGCGGTACACAGCTCTGGAGCTGTACAAAAAATAATAATAGCAAGATTATTCAAGATAAGATCAAGGTATTGTCAAAGCCTCCTGGTACATTCGTAATCACGACTTTAATCAGGGCCTTAATAAGGGAACAGTGAGCGAAGCACATAAACTCTGAGTCGCTCCATCTCGTAGACAGCTGCAACGTCATTAGGCGGCACGATGGAGCCAAACTCTTCGACCTCGTCATTTCTCGTGATTCGGTGTAGTGAATGGATGATAATATCATATTATCTTGGGTCAATGGGTTTGTCACCTCTACAATAAATTAATAAGTCAATGATAATATCAGATATTATCTTGGGTCAATGGGTTTGTCACCTCTACAATAAATTAATAAGTCAATGTGTGTACGTGGACTAGATGGGTCTATGCTCGGTTGTTATATTATTGATGTTATATTATTGGTATTCTTGTACATAAATATCGATTTGGAAACGAATTGGAAATTTCTTTTCTACCCAAACTGTATAGTAAAGCGCAACACGGCTGATCCCTGAGCCGCTAATACGTCGTTACTGTATTCAGAAAAACAAACAGAATGAAACTTGCCATCACATGTAAGAAAATAATAGGTACAGAACAAAGAGCGAAGCTGTCGGTAACTGAAGAGAGAAAGCTGAGAAGGAAGCCGTTCCTCTAGAAGGAGATCAAATGTTGTGGGAGGCAGAATCTGTGGTCTTATTTTATTTGAAGAGCGATAGGAGCGGGAGGTAGCTCTTTTTTTCATAACTGAGGCCAATTATACGTTAGCTAACCAAATTAACAATCTTAAGAACAATAAGTACTCATTGTTTCACGACCTACAAGACACTCCTATGCGATTATATTACCTGCACTTTTATAATTAAGTATAAATGAATGGAAGAAAATTGGAATACTTGAGAGCAAAGGAGAGCCATATAACGAAGAGAAAGGCATAAGGAAATAGTCCAGGGTGGTTAATGTGCCCGCTTCCGATTCGTAGGATTGCTTGGAAGCTATGAATTGGGGGGGGGGGGGGGGGAGATCGGACATGAAAATTTCCAGTCTCATCATACCTAATAAAAGTCTCAACCGACATTATACCCATATTTTAATCGATCGATTAAAAATATTCGTAGGTGTTTTAATTACTTTTATAACTCTGATCATATACCTAACAACTGGGGATAGGGACAGCCCACAACAGTTGGAAACGCTACTTTACGAACCCAAAAACGGAAGAAATGCAAATGCTTGAATCCAATCAATGAATACTTGGGGGGGGGGGGGGCAATCTTAGCGCCGAAAAAGAACGTTGCGATCTGTTAGCGCGATCAAACAATACAATTCTATAGAAGTGTCTTACGTAACAGCGCGGCATCGTGCTTTTCGCATGGTTTGATTGTGTCGCGCAACCGTAATCGCTTCAACCTATGTTTACATATTGTAGGTTAACCTGCTTCTGTTGAGATTTTACCGTTCTCCGTTGATAATGCCTTTTTGGTGAATAATTGCCTTTGTGGTTTCTTTTCATACGATTGCAATGATGAAAAGGAAATACTAATTAATAGGTATGGTAAGTTTGTAGAGTGAAATGTCTGTTGTACATACAATTTTCGCTCAAATTGTTTTTACTTATTAAATCAGTTACATCTGCTTTTCTATCTTTTTCTATGCCTCACACTCTGAACAGGAAGCGAATAATAATTATTTCTATAATTTAAGTTAAAAAGATGAATGCTTTAATTACATAATCCCACAAAAAACATTATTGATCAATTGGATTTTTCATAGTAAATGACCGACTGTGTATACTAAATGGAATATTGTTTTATCACTTCTCTCATTGAGAAACCTTGAAGCAAGGTCTCTACTTATGTACTCTAAATAAATAAATATTCTCTCTCTCTCTCTCTCTCTCTCTCTCTCTCTCTCGCGCGCGCTCTCTCTCTCTCTCTATGTCCACTTTTTAACGGGACCGAGTTGGGGTGGGTCCGGACCGAAACGGGGAACCATCCCATTAAAAATGGCTGAAAACCGTGGAAGTTGTTGTTGGAACCGTGTTGGAAGTTTTAAGATTTTAAGTAATGTTACGTGATCGTGATTATGATCATGACAAAACTACATAATACAGTGCTACACACCTGATTATATTGTCGCTAATACGTTGTTACTGCATTCAGAAAAAAAAATCGAAATGAAACTCGTCATTAAGTACAGAAAAATAAAAGGGGGACACGAGAAAATCTCGGTAAGAACAAGGGAGAGACGACCGAGAAGGCCAAGGAGAAGAAGATCGAATATTGTTGAGGGCGCCGCCTGTTGTCTGTTTGATTGAAAGGAGGCGGTTGAACGGTAAATGATGCACTCTCAGCTCATTTCACGGCCGTTAGCTCCGGATCGAGTCTACAAATAATATTTCTCCCGCTCTCCGACTGTGTGATGGCGACGGCGTGGCGGGGGGAGGGGGATTTTCGTCATTTCATCTCTCCTATCCCTCCCATACCGCACTCCCAGGCCCTTTCACATTATTAATAAAGCTCTGTCCCAAAGCCCGAAACGCTGTAAATCTTCGGGAATGACGTCTCCCGCCCCGGAGAGATATATTGCCCCGGCCCTTCTGTCTCCGGTATGATTATGATACTTAACCAGCGATGGTGGGACGGTAACGAACTTCGTTGGTATTTCGGTTTCAGATGGTGAAACACTGCCTCTTTGCTGATATTTTGGAGGTAAAAAGTAATTGTAACAATACGGTTTGGCAAAGAGAAACCCTGAGCATATCATTTTACCTTGATGTTATACAAATCCGTACTAAATTTCATCATTCATGAGCCTTGAAGTTCGTCATCCGTCACTATCGTCAACAAAGCGTCATTTTCATATCAGACGACGAATTAGGTCATTTCTGTCATTCCCTGTAAACCTTCACAATACCATCAAACAATTCTCAGCATCACATCTAGAATGAATCAAATTCTATTGAACTAAGATTTTGTTACGATTCATCATAACCATTTTGAAATAACTCGCCCCTAATTTTACCAATAAGCAACGAATCGAAAGAAAGTAACTCCATAAAGGACAAGTTCAATGATGCAGGGTAAACCCACTCTCTCTCTAAACACGCGTGAGAGGAAGAAATTGAACCTCTATGTAATGTAAGCTATGGAACATTTAGTAATGCCATTGGTTTCTTGATCACCAATGGTGCACATCTGGTGTATACTCTTGGATCATTATTCACTAAAAACTAAAGTCTGATTAATTTTTTTATTTTTCACCCAATGCAGCTGGTTTGTCAATTCCAAATCGACAAGAAGGTTTAATGGCTAACTAAATGTCCTCAAATTGGTATTACGAGTTAAAACTAAGCAACCCCGAAAAGTTCATGAGACAAAATTCGTTCCACATTTAGGGACGGGACGATACCACCGATATGTCGGAGTATCGATACTTTTTAAATATCGATACCGAAGAAGCAAATATGAAGAAGTAACATGAAAATTTGAAGTTCTTGGTGGAATAAATTCCCCACACAACTCAAAACTTGGTTACAAGCCTTTGGTTCTGTATCTATACTTGGTAAATTTCATTTTTTTCACATGTTTATTTATGGATTACATACTGGTGTTGGCGGAATATGTTTTTATCACTATTCCAGTTGTGTCATGGTTCAAGACTTGTACTTATATTGAACATTTCCTCTCGGACCTCCTAAATGCACAAACTGTCAGCTGGCCTTTTTGAGTTATCAGGGTTTTGATGGAGCTGCCTTATTTCTGTACCTTGTCTCGATGAGAGGATTAGAAGGAATTTGGCCGAATCCAACGCCACTGCACATTTTATTACTGTAAAACTATAAGTTGAAACAATGTCAATTCTGTTTGATTAGGTCAAGAACTACAATTAGCTCAAATGTATTCAACTTCAAAGAGGAAACTTCAATCGTAATCAATCGAAGATCATAGAACTGAACCATCACACCAAATCAAAGGATTCATTTTGTGTGAGCCCTTAATACAAGGCCGAACGATTAGGATAATGAACTCTTTATTCAAGGAACTCAATATGGCGGTCTGAGGTTTGCATCACGGAGTCTCAAGCGCAGATTTACATGAATGCTCATCCTTCTTTGAAAGCAAATGGTAACCCAATAGAGCAGAAATGGAGGGTAGTAGCCGTCTTTCCTGTTTACTTTCCTATAGGTGCGAATCTGAAAAGCTATAACGTTATCCTAATGATACATTTTTGGTTAATTATTTTCAATAATAAACCTTTTAATCGACCATGAAAAATCAAGTCAAATGAAGTCAAATCGTCCGTCCTCGTCCACTGTACGCTATACACCGTCCGGGGGTTAGCTAAGTAAAACTGATTTTTCAAAATTCAGACATTTTTTCGATTCCTCAGATTATTTTGCTCATGCTACCAATAAAATAAATACCAGCCAAGATGGGGCACTGAGGAATAGTGTTAATTTTAGTAGATATCTAACAAACATACAAGAACTGTTTCTTTTGAGAGGACGAATTCAAAACCACAAGTTGGGAGAATTGGAAAACAAGTTTTGAGCAGATCAATTGTCAAGGAACACAATCCAGTGAAACGTGCGACATTCCTTTGGAAGATCCCTGTTTTAGGGGTAGACCCTTGGATCATTTTTAATCGTGTACAATTTTTGTGTTGGGACCTACGTTCATTGTATGTTATTTCCCCCAATTTTTTTGCTCTTCTGATAATCTATTTCGTTTCTCTAAAATACTTGTTTTTTTTTTTTTTTAAATTGAAACAGTTGGGAAAACAGTGAAAAATGGTGAAACCAAAACAAGTGAGAAAACTGAAAAAAATTGGAAACGTTAAAGTCGAGGAACAAAATGCGGAGAAAGTTTTGAAACTTGGAAAGTTGGTGTGCCTGCAAAAGAAAGGGCTGGGAAACTTGAAAAACTGAGAAAGCTAGGAAAACTGAAAAAAATTTGGGAAACTGGAAAAGTTGGGAAATTGAAAAGTTTGGAAAACCTGGAACTGGCGGGAAACTTGATAAAGAAGTCGGAAATCCTTGAGTTGGGTTGACGCGAAGAGCTGGAAAAACATTAGAAAACCTGGAACTGTGTCTGTTGGGAAATCAAGAAAAGAGGGAAAACACGGATATGGGTGAACGTGAGAATTCGAGATAACTAACAAAATTGGAAATCCTACAGCAGTATAGAAAAAAGTAGAGAATCGTAGTACATTTTGGAGAAATACCAACTGTTATACAAAAAAGAAGTTCAAATCGAATCATTTTCCCTTTAAGTAATTGGTAATTAATATTCTAATTCCGTATCGACCATGTTTTTCATTTTTCCACCACTCAAGTTTTCCCAACTTTTTTGGACTCGAAAATTTGTATTTGGGTAATTTAAGATCCTGCTTCACAAAAAACTGTAGTGGTAACATTCGGAATCTGTTGATGGCACTCATGACCAGCTTAGTGTACCCGAGTTCTATCGTCATTCCTAAACAGCTATTAAGACGATTTTGATTTAAATCAAGGGCTTTCCAACGCAACATGTTGAAGGGTAAGGATTGATCCATAAACTCAAACGAAGAGTTTTGAGAATTATACATTTTGATACCAGCTTTTGTTTCGATCAACTCTTGAACTTTGGGATCATGGAGATTCTATTTATGACGAAGTCATTCAACTGTTTTTGGACATTTAGAAGTCAAGTACGGGTATGGAGATCAGTGATCAGCTGAGATCAGGCCCTTGTGGCTAATTTTGTTCGTAATCGATTTACCGTGCAGAAATATAAATGGATCTATTTTTAGGGTCTCCAGAGTGGACCAGAGAAAACATATAGACGCAAGAGAGCGAGTCAAGATAACGTAACATTGACCACGTCCAATATACCGGTACATAGCAGAGTGAATGAATAGATGAATGAATGATTTATATGTAAAGAGCCAGAGGCCGTTGCAAAGGTGACATAGTATTTGGTATTATATATCAAGTGTGTGAGTAGTTCAAAAAATAATAGAACAAGTGAGTTACTTCCGATTCAAAAAATACAACCTTCACTAATTACACACATCCTGATGCAGAGGACTGTTCTCAAAAATGCCATTAGTTTGGACGGGGATGCCAAGGAGCATATATCAAGACCTCCTCCAATGTTAAAGCTGTGTGACCCAGGAATCTGCAGCGCTTAGCCCGAAACACTGCACATTGTGCAGTACACAATCTCCAATCAAATGACACAATGCGTCTGGTGACCCAGGATTACATACCTGTCATGGCTGGGAATCAGAAAAGGAGCCCTGTTCAGTCCATTGACCGTTATGCAACCAACTCTATCTCCAGTGCCATTGACCTCTTCACAAAGTAAGGTAGCTCCATGTTTAGGTAATCCGCGCATTAACCAGATATGGCGTTGGGGTTGGGTGGCAACTGGTTATACCGCAAGTTCCTGGCAGCTTCCACACCTTTTTCCCTGAGGGCTTTTTCAATATTTTTTAAGAAAGAAAACTTCAGCTCCTTCAGGTTCCCAATAACCGGCCCCATGTAGGACCCGTATTTGGTTTTTTCAAATAAGGACTCCAGTTGCAGTACCGTGGTATATCTGGGATCTGAGGAGAGACATAGAATGGTGATTCAAGTAGAAAGGTTATCATAACACAGAAATAATAAATCTCTGTGTAATAATTTGCATCGTTTTAAACTATTCCACGAAAACCACCACTCATATGTGCGTCAACAAAGAGCATTTCAATATCTGAAATGTGCAAACAAATCGGTAAGCGCTTGGCATTCATCCGTTCACAAAAACTGACAGTCAAAGATAGAGAAACCATACCCTATGACGAGATTGAGTAATTATCCCTCACAATTGATAACAGGCCTTGACATTCAGTGACGAGGAAATAAGGCTTGTTCCATTTTGGTTGAGGCTTTTATCTCTCGCTCTCCGACATCCCTCATTAATTGTATGAGAACTCGCAGTCTTATTTTTCGTTCAATGGAACAACCGTCGAAACCCGCCGTTTCGGAAGCGACTTGTTTGGGAGGTTGTTAATTCCCCGAAGGAGAGGAAGACCGAGGTTACATCCCTGAGTATAATTGTTCCACGGAAGTAATTACTTGGTAATCCGTTTCGACGAGAGAGTGGAGCATTGTGTTAACTTTGAATTGGCTACGGCCTCGGGAACGGGGAAAGAGAACGCTGGCAGGTCCTTAGGAGAGATTGAGGCGGGTGTAGTCGCTGTAAAGGGATGACAAGGCCTTTATCGTTGGAGCTGGAGAAAAAAAAGTTGGGATCTCCTTCACTTGTTCTATTTGAATGAACGTGTCTGGAAAACTTGCTGTTCCCCAAATCCGAGGGGTTGTCGAAGTTTATCTTCATATCATACAGACAATGAGTGACACTCCCCTTCTAAATCTGGATTACCATCGGCAATGGATTTGTAAAATTGATCAATTCCGTTTCGCTTATTGGCAAAGTTGGGGTATTGGAAGCGGAAAATACAAGCTACTATCAAGTTATTCAAAATGAAAAGTTAGCTTTCCCAAAAATAATTATTGGAGCATTCGCCCACACTCGAACGTATGAAACTTTATATCCAGAAAATTCGCCCCCGGAAAATACGCCTCCGTCCATGAACTTGAGAGAGAATATAATATTGTTAGTTTGGAAAGTATCTTGATAAGGTATAATATACCTCATCAACATCATATTATGATGTTCAGCGACTCTTCAAATGTCATGATGGTAGTAGCAACCTTGAATTTTCACCGAATCAACGAACACATCATTAACTGATAGCTGCTATTTCAAAGTCAAAGTGAATAACCTAGAAAATTATAGTTGTTGAAAGCTATCGTTTTCTCGCCCTCTCTAAATGATCGCAAACAGCTCATCATTGTCATATACGATTGTCAGATTCCCTGATTCGACGTTGTCATTGCACATGATGACGTTTCCTCCATCAGACATCGGTTTCCGTTCGCACATCACTCACGTTCAACGCCCTCAACGAACGTTCCACTACCAAGTAAGGCCTCAATTTTTCCTCATTACCTTTCCTTCAAACTACAAGTCTTACACTCTTCCTCAAGTTAATGGGATGGGTTTTTTTTTTCGGACAGCCGGAACGTTTTTTTGTGGGTGTTTTTTCCGGAGCCGAAGTTTTGGTTTACCTCCTCACTCACTCACATCTACTAGTTGATGTCAAGTATAATGCGGGAATTGAAGTATTGAGTTAATTAAATAATTAGTAATCACAATTAAATTTTTAAAATATGAGAGCAATAGCCTTGTTTATCTGCATCCCCCTCTGCAAGTTATTTCAGCTAATATCAAAACCTTCGAAGTTCTATTCATTGTTTACAATCAATAGACATCAACGCTTATGCGATCATCAAATACAATTTAAATATTCTGAAACACGTTTCCCTGGGTATTATGGAGCTTGAGTTCCCATTTACAGTTTTTAGTTAATCTATGACATATTCACCTTAGTTAATTTGATTGAAAAATCAAGCTTTTCATTGCACACGGGGCTACCAATTATAATGAGTTGTTTTATACTTGAAATCGTAGGTTCTGTTTTGCTGCATAAATTTGAGAAGTCAAAAATAAGCATACAAGTACAAAATATGAAATTATTTGAACAGAAAATTGTTTTTTATGGAATTATTAAATGATTCATTACAAGGAAAATCAGGGTAGCTCTCTAACCGCTACCAACTCCTTTAAAATTAGCTTGTTTTATTTTGCTTGTTTTACACTTTGGCATTATCATTTTCTTCGACGGATTGAGCACAAGTTTGTTTATTGTTTTGAAGACTCAGAAGCGTACTTCTTTTTCGAAACATCATATAACAATCACGTATTTCATTCTGGATATTACAATAAAATATTTAAATGGCTTTAGTACTTAGTGTTACTAATAAAATGATATTAATGATAGGATTAAGAGTTTCTGGTCATGAAAAATCTAAAACGAGATTCATCGTTCAGGTTCCTATTTCATATTATGCTCGGATGACATTTTCATTATACCTAGAGCTGGAAGGACATTTCTCGAGAAAACCGGCCATGTGTATGTCAAACCCTCGTCACAGGACAGTTCAATATTGTCATCAGCCCTAATGTCGTCATATTCAGGGGAAGTATATTGCTTCACGTCCATGTCCCACTTACGAACAGACTAACTAGAGAACCTATGTGATATGATGTGTCAAAATTCAGACGTAATTGCGCCAGTTACTGGGTTGCAGCTTCAACTCGAGAAATAAATTGAAGTCACAAAACGAGGATTTTTGGCAAATGTTGAAAGAATGAAGCAGTTCATTGACTTCCAGTATTTTAACAATTTAATTTCCCTAATTCCAATCTGAATATTTTGTACCTCAGAGGGTAACTTCATTATTTTATAATATTGACCGTTGCCAGTGAATGTCTTCGTTAATGAATTATTTCTCTTTTAAGTTGAGCTGATAACGGTGCGATTTTTAATATTTAGGTGTGTTTGTTTTATATTTTGCAAACTATTGGACATTTATCAGTGATCCCCCTTCCCCAAAGAATTGAATTGTTTACCAGAGCCTATCCATCAATGGACTACGCTTCTCCTCCCGCCTGAAAACAGATGGGACAAGTACCCAAGCCCAGATTGGGCGTGAAGAACGGTATGTCTCACCATTCTTGTTCGTAAATATCCCTTACAAGGTACCTGCTCTCCGAGCCGCAGCAGGTTGAGTCGAACCTTCTAGCTGGTTTTACCCTTTTGAAACAAAACTCAAATCGGCACACTAGTTATTGTGGTTCAAGTCCCCAGGGATGCAGCCTCTTTCCCTAACTGCCCAGTTCAAATCCCGTGGGCTGGGTATATCCAACCACGGCCACCATGAATCCCACCACAACACGGAGGGCCAGACTTGTGCTACTGAGGCGGGAGATCCATCGGTGTGTCGGTAGCCTGGGGCAATCACCTCAACTCATGGCACTGGTTTTGAGATGGGAGATTGCTATGTTACCTAACCCTCCACAGCATCCAGATGCCTGACTGGGTAGCTCACCAGTGGGCAGATAATTTGTACCTGCATTCAAATCTACCTCCTCAAGCTCAATCGAAACATTATGGATGAGCGGAGGAGGGAGACTCCCATGACGCAGCGCGTCAGTACCCAGGAGTGGGCAGGCTGTAAGCACCGACCGAACCAAAGGTTGGGGAAAAAACACTTACTCATACAAAACCAGTCCGTCCCATCACATTGGACAGACCCGTCTATACAAACACAGGAGAGGCGGGTGGAGTCACTAGTGTGGAAAGATACAAAAAAAAAAAAAAAAACAAGAAAAACATTGAACAAACAGAGCTTTTTGCATTGACCCTTATATTTGGATAATATAATACATATATTACAAAGATGGTTTTGCAATATTCATAATAGCACGACGCCAAGAAAGCCGGCCGTCACTACATAGCAGGGAGCAATCATCCTCAACGCCCACCATGTGAAAACCCCTCCTGTTAGAACCCTGTGGTCATTCATTTCTGTATCATGAAACGAAACCCTAGTTATGTCAGCTGAGTTACTGACCTCCAGTACCATGGTATGGTATATGCATTTCGCCAGTTAATTTTGTGAGGTGTAACGAAAAGGGACAGTTTCTGGAAGCAGTATACACGTAGCTGCAAAAACGAAACTTGAAAAACAGCAAATGTCGTCAAGTCCAACTCAGTGAACAATTAGTTAGAACACGAAACCAATGAAAATGTTTCCACAGGTTACGGAGGGAATGGTTTATAGTTGGAAACTATAAGTGGCTTGAATGAATCGAGAGCGAAAACATCGGATGAGTTGTAATTGTTGAGGGATGAACTTGGTAACACGAGTTCTGCAGTTTGCATGTGATTAAAACAAGTTTACTAATTAATTTATTATTATCATTTTTACCATTTTTTTACAGTACAGCTGGGAAAGTTCAAAATGTATGTTTTTTGACATATCGTGATCCAAATATATCAGGAGATTTTAAATAGATCTAAAATGGATACATTGCATTTTTTGAGGACTGGAGAAGTTAGATATCTGATAATTTAGCTTCTCACTATTCTCTTCTTTTTTTTTTTTACTCTACTCTCGTGTTCTGATCGTTCAAAACAGAGTTTTCGCTTACGGACCGAATTTCCTAATCGATTAGTCATATCATGATAAGGGGCTTCTATGGTATTTCGACCATGTTCAGGATGTTGCTGTATTTATGATTCACATTAATGTTTATTGAGAAATATCTAAGAGTTACCAATTGAAATTTGAAAATGAACGGAAGCCCTGTGGGAAAGAAGATACTAACTCAATTAAAAGTTGATCAAGGTTGAAAGGCAGTTTAAATATTCATTCCACTCCTAACAAAAGTAAAATTTGATTTCCGCTGGATTATAAAGAGAAATTGGAAGCCTAACAGTGTCGATGGATTATGATAATTCATTTACAAGGAGGTGTATTTCCATCATTACATTGATAGTTATTGAAACAGGCAAAGGCACTAGTAAGTAATATTGAGTCTTAATAATTTTTTTTTTTAATTCAGCCAGTGTTCATGGGTCTTGTCCAAACGTATCCTAAACACCTGAATATCCATAGATAAAGATCAAAAGGACGCTACTGAATATATTGGCTCTTATTCATTTACGTATGTTAGTACTCTGGTTTTGGTAAAACGTATTCAGCCTAAGGATATGTGCAGTACTTCCTAACATGATGTACTAGCTTACGTTCAATACTTATTCTTGAATCATACATAGCAATCTGTTTCTGAGAAATCTATACAGGCAGAATACATGACTATCTTCCAAAGGGTTGACCCGTAATTTACATAGTAAAGATAATAAAGTACTGAAGCCGCAGTTTTGCGGTCAAAAACAGGATTTCGATGACAGAACCAGAGGAGGAGAGATGGGGGGGAAAATGAAATGTTCTATTTACACTAACCGATTTTGTAATTCTGATTTTCGTCATTCTTTTTGAAGTTGTGTAGTGATACAGTGATGGGGGGAGGGGGATAGCGATAAATTATTATATTTTCAACTCCTAATCTTTCTTCGATTGTACAGTGTAACAGCTATTTTAACTCTATGACGATTGTTAGAGAGGAAGTGGGTATATTTATTTCAGCAATCAAGTTAGATTATAATGAAGGGGATGGATCTAGCTTCATTCACTACTCTCACCAAAATCACACAAACCATACATGGAGGCGCCTCTATAATACATGCTTAACTTCGCAATACGTTAGTTTTCGAGCAATGGGAAGTGGAATTCATGCGCCCACGTAACTCGCTCAATTGGGCTCATGGCTCAAGAACTTAATCAATAGCAATAATCCGCCATTAGCACAGAGGATCAGCAAACATCATTCCCAGCAGTGTTTATCCAAGCCTAGCGGCACCGTAGGTTTAACCCTCTTGTTTTGCGGTGTTAACAACCGAATTAATCGAGTATAAGACGACGATATACGGCCAATTAGATACGGCAGTTTTCGGAAAGGGGTCGACGAGGCCGGGTCCCGGAAGATAATCGGCGGAGAGCGGTATAGAGGCGAGGGGTCTAGTAACCGGGTAAGGTGACCTGGAGATACGGAAAACTCCCGGAATCCGGGTTCATGTTGAGGGCCGGGCCGGGGGTAAGTTACGGCCAACCTTCTGAGTGTCGGCCACACTGCCGCTATCACAAATACTACGAGGACGAATTGAGAGGAACGAAGGCACTTCACGTAGTTTGGACCACACTTTACTCGGCCAATTAGGAGTATTTCCTTCAATTTTATGCTACTTTCAATTATTCACTTAATTGGATCCAAGACGATCAACCTAATGAGTTCTGGACTAACAAGCTTTCCTATTGATTTTCACTTCGAGTAAAGCTCTCCGAAGCCTAAAGGTATTTGGCCCAATTTACTAGGAGGATACAGTTAAGGATTTTATGAAATATTAAGTACTCATTTCGTACTCAGTACGTTTTTGTGTCAGCGGACGATTACTTCACACGAACTTTGAAAAATGTCACTTGATGATTTTATCTTATATACTCGTATTTAGTATTAATAATTGTATTCAGGGATCAATACTTGTTTCTTCGCGGTGCTAACGCCTCTCGAATTGGCAGAAGAAATTATTGTGGAGTAGGAATTTACGAAATTTGATCGCCCAATAAATTTAGCTGCTTTATGTGTCAAATTTAAGGAAGTGGACCAGCAGTAGAAACAGCAATAATATTGTAAACACTACAATATTTGTTTTCAGAAGTATGAGCAAGTCATTTTAATTGTTCATTTCCTCCGTTCTGTATTCATACTCAAACTTACATTGCAAACTTCGTTCAGTTGCATCTGTGGGTGGATATTCTCCTGTGGAAATATTCTCGACAGTAGTCCCGACCAATTATGATGCGGAACGGTCCCAGCACCCGCTTTCCTCGTTATTTATTGATGTACAAATACACTGAATACTTACGACCGAAGACGAAAATAAGAACCGGAATATTTTCTAAGGTCTTTTGCCGTTCTCCCCTCTGGTCGTGTCATGCGATGGAGTTATGGACCACACGTTTGAAGCATTTGGCGAACCTCAGTGACAAATGGACGGAATCCTTCTCTCAGGTGGTTGGGTGGATTATGATGAATATTAAAACCGTGGTCTCTCTCTCTCTCTCTCTCCTACTCTCCCTCTCTCTCCCCCTCTCTCTCTTTCTTTCTTTCTTTCCCATCCTTTATAGATTACTACTAGGACCAAGAGGGAATTTAAAAATATTTCTGAATATTTTATAGATGAATGAATTTAAAGAAAATCTATGTTGTAATAGTCAATATCTAAGTCAAATTCAATCTTTTCCAAGATCGAACAAAATCTGAATAAAGTTTTGTGACAAATATGAATAACAAAGAATTAGGATGGTCAAGTTCTTGGGTCTTGTTTCGAAAAAATAATGGAAGATTGCAGAACAACTTCAGTCTGACTCCAACCAATAAACCATGTTAGTAAGCTTGGTTTAGCGGCTTGAATGGAGAAGCTAACAGAGGTGGTGGTGCTCGGTTACAAGGAAATAATCTTCATATTTGAGGAAAAAATATTTTTTTTAAATAATACAGATGTTGAAAAGAAGTTTAAATGAAAACCACGAAGGCTTGCGAACAATTACCCCTAGAATTGATTTTTTTGTCACTGTTAGAGGGTTTAGAGCAGTATTGGATACTTAGCAGGGTCGGTACCAAAAATACCTCTCTTTTCTTAGAGCACTGCATCATTCAACTGTCTATACACAGTATTGCTCCAGTACATAGCCTATTGCAAGTAATACATCACGTTTTCGTTGATGTTCTAAGCGTGTTCCACCGCATCTTTCCAGGCCTGCAGACGGGTAGACCAGACGGTTCTTCCAAAACCTACAAACGTCCCAACTATCATCTCTCAACGCGTCTCTCCGTGGGGGGAATTGCGCGGTGAAAAAAATATGAATCGCCGCTATACGGCCGCCTTTTGCAGTTTACAAAGTGTTGAAGTGCTTCTCCCCCCTAGACATTAATCATCGGCTGAGAGAGAAACTTGGTCCTCGGAGCCGTAACAGTTAAAGTTGTTCGCGAAGATGAAACATGGCGATCCTGCAGAAAACCGTCATGAAATGTTCACACGATTCTTCCGGGGTGCGGAACACATCTGATTTTTACACGAGGATTTACTTTAAGATAGGGCCATCCCTTAGAGGTATTGCCGTGAAATGGAGTTGAGTCCATCTTGCCGTAAAATGTTAAGGCATTTTTCTTTTTCTACCCTAAATTATCAGCCAATCTAGATATACATAGAGTTGATATAAACCTAGTAATCATTAAATCTAGGTGGATTTTCATTAAGAAAATTGAAGAAATTTCATCTTAAAATCTTTCAAACCATTATAATTGCGTAATTTTCAAAGAAAATTTTCTAAAAACAATTTTTCCAGAGTGACAATTTAAATGTTCCCCTTTCCTTCATGAAATACCAAATTTTTAAAGTTTATTCCACAACTAGACTTAAATTGGGATCGAACAAGAAGGGATCCCGAATGTGTTTAAAAAAAGCCTGATCTACAAAATTGTTCATAAACGCGCTAACGTTATTGTGCATGTTCAGTTTTCCCATGTTCGATCGTTGAATTCGGTTATTTGTTCATTATTTTGATGTACCACTCACCTATTGATCTTTGTTAAAAGGGCGTCCCTTTCAGAGACGAAAACTATTTGACCTATCTCTTAGGGAGACACCCAAATATTCACTGAAAATTGTTGGCTTCAACTTTATCAGATACATATTAGTAGGAAAAAGGTCGTGAAGAAAGAATTAGGATTTTAAAAATTATGTGAAAAATAGAGGGCGATTTCAATATGGTATGATTAAGATAATAAATATACAATATTAAACGATTATTTAAAATATGCAATAACTGTCAACTGTGTAATAATATGGAAAGTTCTTAAGCGTGGGCGCTTTTAGTGAGTTAAACTGCCTCAATTATTCAATATTTACCAAGTGTACATTTCACACTCCCCAATACAATATTCTATTATGAGTAACGGCTGTGTCTATAGTCTTGATGACGGCATATTTGCACAGGGAACGGGCGGGAATTAATCCGACAATGAGTATAGTCTGTATGGCTTAGTGACCAGCTTGTGTAATTTGTAGCAGGGCAACAATGCTGGTCAAATGAATGATAAATCCTTAAACAAGGGAAATTGGCTGCCCACCCATCTTTTCCCAGATCATTGTTTAGGGGGGTTCAAGCTCTGCCTAAATAATGCAGCCTTTTGTAATCATTTTCAGCTCCCTAAAACATCCTTTTTAAAGCACCCGGGGTACGGGGAAAAAAAAAGGTTCCCCGAACTTTAAAATGGCAGTTGAATCGCGTTTTTTCGGGGAGGGAAGCGAAAGGAAGAGGAAGAAAGTGGGGAAGCGCGCGAATGAGAGAGACGGTGAGAGAGCGAAAAAAAAGCTCAGAAGTTGTAAATGAATGGAGCGGGGTAGAAAATAAGTGGAATTAAAACTGGGTTTCAGGTGGAAATAAAAGTGGCCGGACCTCCGTATGAATTGGGAGTTAGGGGACTCCCCTGGCCACCTCCATAATGTGAAAGGGAGATAAAGAGAAAGTGGAAGAAAGAAGGATGAGGCTGATTATTAATAAAAAAAAGGAGGGAGGGAAAAAGGGAATCTTTTTGCTTCCACCTCTCTCCCCACCGCCACTTCTGACCGCCCTTTCAGTTTCCTTCCAGACCCTAATCTCCATAGCTTTTTTTTTCGAGCGTTTTCCTGAACCAACACTTGACGTAAATTATTAAAAAACTTGGAGTTCCTCCAGGTTTGACACCCGTTGCCCCGCAGGCACCGTGCCACCCCTTTCATCTTCAACTGGGAGATCTGTTATCTATATTTTAGCGATTTATTGACAAATATTCCGCCGTCTTTTCCTCTTTCTGTCTACCTTTCTCTCTTCGCGGAGTTTTCGCGCGCATTTTCCATTATTTTATGAGGAGCTCGAAAAAAAAAATGCCGTTAGAAGATGGTAAATTATTCTTATCTCTCACGAAAAAAAGGAGTCTGCCAGGTTGGATGTGGCCCGAATATTGAACATGAAGATCATTGCAATGTTTTAAATATACAATTAAAAAACGCTGCAAATTCTTTCACTGGGGTTTATTATTCAATCGGCTTGCGTTCATGATTTGAATTTCTACTAAGCTTTGGAGTCTGCGTGTTTCACAGGATAGGGCGATTATTGAATTTCAGGAGATATACATGGAGCACGTAAATCTGTTCGCGACCAAAATACCTATTTGGATTGATCAGTTGATCATATTGGTGTGCCTCCTGAAATTCAATAATCCCAATAATACCATCAAAAGATAGTGCTGAATTTTGTGCTCTATTGATATGATGGCTAAGTTGCTTAGTCGTTGTTGTCCAGTCAAGTTCCTGATGTAGTTTTTTATTACCCTCAGGTTTCTAAAACTTCTTTCATTCGAGGCTTTCATATTGATATGATAGACCACGTAAATTTCTCAACCAAAACACCTATTTGGATTGATCAGTTGATGATATGTGTTTGCCTCCTCTACATCAGTCGACCTTTGGCTACATCGTTTAAATTTGGGTTTGGCGAAGTTTTAACGCAATACGAGCGCTAAAGGACTTGATAAATTATGGATGTTTTTATTGTGGGGGGGGGGGGGTATTGAGTTCAATAAAAAAACGCTGCAAATTCTTTCACTTTGGTTTATTATTCAATTGGCTTGCGTTCATATTTTGAAACATCATTCAATTGAAAATCATTGGAAATACACAACGAAGGCAATATAAACGAAGAACGGTAAATCTCGACAGAAGCGGGTTAACCTACAAAGTGTCTGCCGTTAACGTTACAAAGTGTAACGTAAACAAATGTTAACGGGATTGCACGGCGAAAAAGCGATTTGAAAGTCACACCACGCGGCACGAGGGTTTGCCACGACAAACTCAACTAGCGCGGTACCGCGCTTTTACGTATGACAATTCCATAGGACAGCATAGTTTGATCGCTTATAGAACAGATCGCGTTGGTGGCCCGCTCGCCCGCGTTCGTTTTTCACATATGACCCTGACGCGTCTGCGGCTGACGACTTCTTCATGTAGCGCGCCGCGCTGTGAGAGAGTTTTCTCTCAAGAACCCCGGCAGGCGCCCAGCGCCCCTGTACCTACACTGTTGCCCATATAGGAGCGACCCGCGGCAGGCGCCCAGCGCCCCTGTACCTATACTGTAGCCCATATATTGGCGAAACCCGGACCGCAGGGACGGAAACCCCTTCCCCGCCATCAGGTTGAGGATTAAGGGCAGGAAAAGGGTGAGCGCACCTCTGGACGGACAAGGGACCCTCGTGAAAATATCAGACCAACCCAGTATTCGTGGTACATAGTTTCCATTGCACGTTTTGAATCAAAATAACTCAACTATGAAATATGAAAATTCTACAATATCAAATATCCAAATAACTGACGTAGATGAATAAAATTTGATGAAATTATCTTGGTAATCAAGTGCCAATTGGGTTTGTTTCTCGTGAGTTCTCAAACAATCGATATGCTCCTAATAATCGAATCCGATTACATTCTGCCATGAACGATCACTATTCATGATGTGTTTACGTTCAAAATAGCCTTTTTCGGAATCTTTTCGTGATATTTTTACAATATCTATTAGCTACTATAGATCTATCATTATCATGATGTTTATTTTCTAGTTTCCGTTTGATAGTTCCCGTCCTCCATGGATAGAGTAGAAACAATTGTAAAGTATGACAACCACAATTAGCTGAAACTTGTGATTTTCAAGTTCCGTTTACTCTTCAGTTTCAGCTGGTTCATTTTTTTGGGCCGTTCTCATCTTTATTTTCAGGTCAGGGCAGTTTTGTCTCAATAATCTGCCATTTTTTAAACATACTTCGTATACATTTTCAGTAAAAACGCTGCAAATTCTTTCACTGGGGTTTATTATTCATGATTTGAATTTCTACTAAGCTTTGGAGTGTCCCTGTTTCACAGGTAATAGAGCGATTATTGAATTTCAGGAGATATGCATAGAGCACTTAAATCGGTTCTCAAACAAAATACCTATTTGGATTGATCAGTTGATCATTTTCGTGTGCCTCCTGAAATTCAATAATCGCTCTATCACCTGTGGAACACGCACACTCCAAAGCTTAGTAGAAATTCAAATCCTTTTGCTTTTTTGGGTCAAGTGAAAAATCATTTAATCTGAGGGAAAAATTTTGTTTTTTTACTCCCATTTGGACGATTTTAGGAAGGGGGGGGGGGGGGGGACTTGTGGGACCCCCTGTATGTTACCATGTTTTCTTAGTAATGAGAACTTGTATAACTAGAAATCCCACCGAACGAAAATCTTTAAAATGCAATTATTTTAACTATGACCATCAAACACTATCAAGTTCAAATATCTCTCTTCATATAATGTTTTTAATATATACAGATATACAAAATTAGGAACGTTCGTATTGACTGTTTCGTATTCCACGGAACGTGGTTGTACAATTTGTCTATACAAACAGTTTCAAAGGTCGTGTCCTTTCAGAAAAGCGAGGTTTAGTTGTCAGAGTAATTCTTGCTTTTCAAATAATCTGAAAAGACTTCCAAATATCGCTTTCTGCTGAAGAATGGAGGTTGTGTCTTTAAGAAAAGGAAATTTCTCGCTTTAGGGTCTATAGTGTTACTTTCGAATACGACTTCAGTATAGGCATTACAAAACGTGACCTTTTCAGGAAAGGCGATATTCGGGAACAAGGAATTCATTGCTCTTAGAAAATACGAAATTACTTTCCAATATATTTTAAATCAGCAGTAAATATCGTAACATCATCAAATTATAGGCCTTTCAATGGAACCGCTGCTTTAGAAAAGGAATACTCATTTTCTTATATAACCCTAAGGATAAGTAAGAACGCAGTCAAGACGGCTATTCCTGGCGTCGGAATGATGACATTAATAACAAAGGGAATGCGAATAAAACTTGTGTAATTACCAATCCCTTCCATATAAATCACTGGTACCTAACGCAGTCAGTGGCAAATTCTCTCAATTGACAGATCACCTTCTAAAATATAATCCGTGAAAGGATAACTTTTAGGAACATAATAATAATAAATTAAACTAAAGCGGGAGAAAGTCAATGGATTACCATTCCCTCACACGTTGAACGTTATTGTTCCTTAATATGTTTACTAAACTGTGATGCATAATTTTTGTGTGCGATAAAGTTTTGTTAATAAAATAATAGGAAATTGTTACTAAATAAATCATTATTTCCTGTGACGCTGTTAGGATCTGAACTCCCGCTCTCTAGTTTTTGTACAAAAATAATACTGGAAATCTCAAAGCATCTTTCCACCCTCCTGGGCCCGTAAGGAATCCCTTTTAGGACGTAGCGGATGTGCTTATAATATAAGCTATATTTAATATAGTGTATTAATATGTATAATATCATGTATAATATAATATAATATAATGGATAGTTTTTGTCAATGACCTATCCAACAAGTTTCAATTTTATTCATAAGTATTTGAAATATAAATAAATACGTTTCTCACTATTTCTACCCTTACGTTGAACCTCATGGGAATGACTGAAAATGATGGGATTGTAAGTCCAACCGCGGTTGATGTTTGATTTTTCAATGACATTTTGTTCGCTTTAGTGGATTGCGGGGAGATGAAATTTAAAATGTATTTTCAACTATGGGTTTTGTTACTTGATGAATAACAATCTCCAGATATAGAGTTACATTAAGACTTACTTAGCGAAGATGGTGAACGATCAATAGTAAGTATATGTTAGCTGATCAAGTTCAGACACATAAGAACTCTTTTAGATCGATTGCTGTCTACATAATTTATCCTCAATAATTCATTCAGTATCGGTAATGGTGCATATGAATAGTTCTCCCTGCCCATTTCTCGAAACCTGTACACCTGTAGCACTTAAACTAAGTGGTAATCGCCTGAACCTTATGTTATCTTACTACTCAATTCCATCACTTCCTTATTTTATGACAAATTTTAATTTGCATATAGTGAACCCATGTAAAACCCCCTTGCAGTATCACAACTTTATGCAAATGAATAATGAATGGTTTCATTTTTGTAAACGATATCCGAAAGATTGGTGGCCTGAAAAGGAAGGAAATTTCAGGAGATATGCATAGAACACGTAAATCTATTCTCAACCAAAATACCTATTTGGATTGATCAGTTGATCATATTTCTGTGCCTCCTGAAATTCAATAATCGCTCTATCACCTGTGAAACACGCGCACTCCAAAGCTTAGTAGAAATTCAAATCATGAATGCAAGCCAATTGAATAATAAACCCCAGTGAAAGAATTTGCAGCGTTTTTTTATGGTTATCAGAATGCTTCAACCCCTGTATCGGCTACAAAGCCTTTTAGTAGTTCACTCCAGTATCCACGTTACTACATCACTACGTCAAAACAAATCAATAATAAACCAAAAAAACGCAAACGTTTGCACCATAATGCGGGCTGTACATCGGGAATGGTTTGACCTACGGATCTGGGGAGGGGCTCATTCGATTCCTCGTAGAAAGTTATCAAAGAAAAAGTCCAAATTTAGGCCGCTTTGACTTTTTTTGAGGTTTTTAGTGATTTTACAAAACTTTGACAACCCTTAAAGGGCACTTTAAATTGAGTGAGAAAGCTGGCTCAAGAATTGGGCGTCGTCGGACCAACATGGATTTTTCCTGAAATTTTCAGCTTTTTTGCTTCAGCCGTTTGGGAGAAATCGTGCGTACGGCGTACGGCGGACGGACGGAAAAATTGTTATTGCAGATTTGGATTCTACACCCTTTGAAACGTAAACCATTTAATTTTCAGGGGGGTTAGATTTTTTTTTTTTTTTTTTTGTTCAAGAGCGATTACAATGGTTTATTATTGAATAATAAACCAAAATGTAAGCACGAATATGAATGTCAACGTGTTTGTACAATATTAAAACGGCCTTGTATCATACGAGGATAGAATCAGCTGATGTAATTGCAATGGAATTTTGACTTCATGAGTTTCATTTGAAATCGAGTTGTTCAAGACTACATGTACATACTTTACATTTGCGCAGGTCAGTGTTTTATTTTATCTCGTTAAATTTCAGTTGTTCTATTCGTAAATTTCTACGTCGTGTCCGTGTACGGTTTTTTACCAACTTATTTAGAAATGGATTTTTTCTTCATTTTTGTAGTTAACCAGTGTAATTTTCCGCATTTTTATGTTACGCAGTTCCACCGCGGACGAGGCTCACGGGAAATCATGCAACTTCGCCGCTCCATTCCCAACCTCCCACAACGCACTGAGGTACATGACATCTCCATTCGCGAAACCTTCCTTTTTTCATGGCCGCCTCTCAGACGCTGTTATAGTTCAACGTGAAAGCGCCAGTCGCCCCCGCGCCCATGTTCTCCGTCTTACGCCAGAGTTTTGAGAGGTTCCGCGTGTTTTGGGAAGCTTCACCGGAGAAAGAGTGAATTAGTTAGAGCCCTCTCTGGTATTTTTAATCATTCATACAAACCTGAAGGAGAACTTGGCAGAGAAAGCCAAGCTCGCTCTTCCAGCCAAAAGTAGGCACTTCAGAATCATGAGGGATTATTCCCATTTATCTATTTTGAGTTCTTCGAGAGTACGTTCTGAGGTTTTAGCTAGTAGCACAGGTAATTTTGTGGAATTCAAATTTTTAATATGTCCCTCCGAGCAAGTTTTCGTCATTAGAAGGATGCAGGGGGACATGCTACAACCCAAGCACTAGAAAAGAAATAGCTAAACACAGATCTGTTTCAGACCATTTTGGAAGACCGAATCCATGCAACAGTGTGAGTGACAAACATTGTCGACGCTGTCCAGGATGCAATTCTTAACCGATTTTAATGATCATTTTTGTTTAATCCCATTTTTTTCTAGTTGTTCAACAAAATTTGGAAATTCGAATTTCACGAAGGGAAAGAGGAGTAGGAGAGGTTAATGTAGAAAAAAAGGTGTTTTTTTGTTTGTTTTTCTCAATAAAATTTTTTTACTGTTTTTAGCTAAGGTATTCTTGGGTAGAAGGTTATTTTTTTCAACCTTGAGGAGGTGAGAGAGTCAGTCGACAAGTGGCTTTCAGAGGGAAAGCGATGTGCTTTTCAAGGAAGGCTGGTTCCCAAGCTGAAAAAATGTATTGATTTAAATGGCGGTGTTTTGGCGGAACGTACCCTGTAGTTTTGATTGAAATACACGTATATTCAAGTTTTCACAGCATACGTGATCTTATCCTAGAGTGAGTCATCACAGTTAATAATTTTTTTGCAGTGGTTGAGCGTACCCTACCAAAAAGTAGAAATACTGCACACCTGGGGACTTATACCCCAAAAACGTGTCTTGGCATGTGAGTTTTGTTACAAGCTCGGGTATCAACTGCCTTAGTTGGTAGAATCAACTTTACCGACCTTACCTTGTGAGGAAATTTTCGAACAACTCCTGACCGGTGAGCTATTCCTCACTCTAGACCCGTTGCCTGTCCCGGTCGCTTGGGTATCGTCTCCTTTTCTCACACTCCCACAACGTTTGAGCTGTTGGCTTGCTTCTCTGTGAAGGGCCATTCCGGCCCCAAGGGACGAGTTTATTTTGCGCTTTCTCCCACAAATGGTACCGTGGGCGGGGGGAGCGCCACGCTACCGGTACGCAGACTTTTTTGAAGTAACACCAGAATGTCTTCCAGTAGATGTTTGATTTGCAGGGGCAGTGGCTTGAAAACCTCAGCATGCAATTCAATATGCTGACTGAGGGAGGATTAATGCATACCATGGGTGCGGGGGTTGCTTACTCCGGCGTTGGGAGTTACGCGGCTGTGCCAAAAACTCCGGTACCAACCTGCTCAATAGGTAGTGTGGTTAAACACACGCCACTGCCGGTGGGTCAAAACACTTGGGCATCACAAAGGACCCCAACTGGGGGTTACCAGTCCCCTCTTGGAGGATCCACCCACGTTGGAAACCACAACACAGAATTGCCTCAGGACTCTTAAACACTATGCATGATTCGTCATCTGAAGGTATTGTCCCGTTTGCTTGGCGTACTAATGTATAATCTTTTTTTTTTTTTTCGGATATCTCTCCTAAGTGAGATAGGACTTATGTTTCTGAAACGTTTGTCCAAATAATTTAGGAGAACAGATTTGGTAGGCATACAGCGGATGGGTGAATTTGTTTCGTTTGATTCAATCAACCCCAAGAGCTGCCAGGTGATTGAGTAGCTCGTATAAGGAGCGTTGAAGGTATGGTCTTCCATATTGCGTATTGTTTTTGAGTTTTTATGTTAGCAACTGAAATAAGGGTACTCACTTTTTGACGGACTGATGAATGTTGAAGTCGAAGAACGTGAGTTCTATGATTTCCTGGGAGCCCGCGATGAACGTGTAGAGAAGGCAATTGATCCCAGGGGGATACGGCTTGGGGAAATCGGGGCTGCTAAAGCGACCGTACTCTTTCCCGAATGTGCTGGAGAACACTAAGCACTCGCAACCTGCAACACAATACAATTTTAATCAGTTTAATGCCGTTAACGATGAAATCTACATTTACACCGTCCAATAAAATGAGGATCTTTAATGGAGGTGCGTGCACGTGACTGAGAGCGAAAGATACGATGAGAAAGACAAGTGATTCTGGGACAAGTCGATACATATCGGCGTCAGCTTAATCAAAGCTAAAATAGCCCAGCGTATTCGAAAATTTATAAAATTAACATTATATTGCAGACATTAATTTATTAATTTCTGTTCAATCCAGAACAGAAGTATTACATACATGAAAATTAGATAAAACAAGTGTGAGACGACTTAGTTAATACTTGAATATCAATACGGAGATCAAAAAACCAAGTTTTCCTGGTATTTAAAAAAAAATTAATAAGGGCTTCTAAAAAAAATTATTTATTTTAATTATTTCTGAATACTTATATTTTTGAGCTGCTTCCCTTCACAATCGCCATTTTCCACAAGCATTTCAACATTCATAACGATATATATATTTTTTAACATAAAGATTCAAGAGTTTTTATTTCCCATGAAACCAATCTACCACCTATTTAGATAGTCAATATTCCAACTCAGCCTTTAGTTGATTGGCGAAGCGTTTCAAGGCTCTCGGCTTTTCCGGAGCTCAAAGAACATTTTGCTGGAGAACGCTTCCCAGATGAAAATTAAGTAAAGGCAGAGGGCAGATGGGCAGTATGGTTTGGCGGTAGATTGGTTCCATGGCGATTGCGTAGGGAAGTAATTGATGTTACTGAGTGAAAATGACTTTTTTCATTTTTTAAAAGCATTTTTCAATTTTTTAGGGAAACTTAATTTTTGCATGAACCTCGTAGATATTTTTAGATGATTATTTATAATATCCACAGCATTTTTTCACCGAAACAAAATCAACAGAATAAGAGCAAAAGGTTGACGATTGAATGAGACAAATGTGACAGATTAGCGCCAGCAGCTACTACAGGGGTAAAGTTGATTGAAACAGTGTTTAACGTGACGACATTCAAAAATATATTACATCCCCAGATAGAACGTGAACGTGGTTTGTTTCTCTATCTGAAAATGTATAAATGACAATGACAGTGCTCAAATATTGCCCGTGATTAGTCAAAGTGATTAGTGACAAAATGACGGGTGCTTACGAGTATTTTTCACATTTTTGTTTTGGGGAGGGGGGCTGGTTCTAAGTTTGGGGGGAGGTGCGTCATGAAGCTTTGGGGGTGGGGGGGGGATACCCCTGGAATATTATACGTTAATAATGATTGCTTTAAATTTGACAACTGTAACATGGTAAAGTATGGTGGAGATGGAATGGTATATTTGCCCCTTCCACTGAGCTGAATGCGGTAATGCTCGCCGCACTCAGAGGCTTACCCAGTCGCTTGAAAACGTCCGATTCATTTCCCAAGGCGAAGGATTCAAGAATCGGGGAGGGCCAACTAACCATATCCATCACCCAACACATTGTACAATATGTCGATGTGGGGGTCACTCTGCAGGAGTAAATTTAATTCTCTTGGGATCGAGAATAAAGACAAGACTTGTGATGGATGTTGGTATTTAGTGGTAGGAGTGGTTAGGGTAGTTTACCACAATACGAATGGTCCTTAAATTACCATAACGAACGAACAACGTTAGTGTTTGGTTGCCACGACTGTTGGAGTGTATGTCAACAGTCAAGACTTTCAAAAATGAGCTAATAAGATTCTAGTTAGCAAAACTGAACAAATCAGTCATTTGAACCTAAAAAATCCCTAGGTTCGGTGTGAATCCCCTGTACTACTATTTCAGGTTTTTGTCCAAGCCCAAATATACAGATGCTGATTATATTCGCAAGCCCGTTCTTGTTTTCTGTATAGCTTCAAACCCCGTTTAAACGAAATAAAAACTTGAATTTCATGCTTCTGAAAGAAATTCATGGAAAAAGTTTATTATTCTATCGCACTCATATGCCCCATCATTTGAGGAAGCAATCAGGGAGGGAATCAGGAGCTGGGAAGAAAACAAGTATAAATAACTGTTTGTATAATATTAAAATGATGGTCATGAATACAGGTAACTTCATTAAGAGTCAATCCAAGATGAGTCGTGTATTTGCTTCACCTAGGTGATATATTGTTAAATTTACGATTCAGTCATCATCAGAACATA
This sequence comes from Creontiades dilutus, assembly GCA_031894815.1. Taxonomy (NCBI): domain Eukaryota; kingdom Metazoa; phylum Arthropoda; class Insecta; order Hemiptera; family Miridae; genus Creontiades; species Creontiades dilutus. Next base: position 703,388 of record JAVIWC010009611.1, on the reverse strand, counting down.
CTTCACTTGGAATAAATTATTAAACTGTGTTCCTTCACAGTATAATATTTCCATAATTAGTGACTTACCAAGGAGATACAGCATCAGCTTTCAAATTATCACAATTTATTTTAAATGTGATTCTCAGCACCTTCCTCCCTTTTGCATGGTACCAACGCCTTCCGTGCCTGACCAGTAGAACACCATATCCAATGCCGACTCAGGTTGATTAATTTTTATGTATTATTTTCAATAATGGACCTTTGTAGTTGACCATGGTAAAAATTGCTCAACCCCCAACAAAAAGTGTTAGTTTACCTGTCATGATACGTAGTATTGAAAATTTGAAATTTAAAAATTCCCTCCGTGCTCCGTAAGCCGTACGCCTGATCCGAAGCTTTTCTTTCGAAACCACAAAACTAAAGTTTACGAAATTTAGCTCAAAAATCTTGCATCGATCCTGGATGTGCTAGTAATGTTGGCGTGTTGATCAATCAACCCTAAGGGAAAGTATTTAATAATTAAAAGGCAGGGAGGAAGGGTTAAGGATTATTATCATAAAATCGGAATCTCAAAAACGTTCGATGTAAAACGGAGGGTTTTTTTTTTAAATTAAAAATAAAATTAGTTCTGAGAATCTCAATTAGGTTGCTATTCGCCTATCCATTCGTTCACCATGTGAAAAATCGGTCTGGTAGATGGTGGGGCTACAGGCACATGATGTTATTTAATTAGTGGCTGATCAGACACAGCTGGCGATAGACAAAATAGCACGATTGTTGATATACGATTATACTATCCATTACGCTATATTGCCATAACTCTCAACGTATGGTCTCTGGTTGTACAGCCCAGTATAGTCTGGTGAACCGTTCAGGGGGGTTATCTAATATACAAATAATGAACGTTTGTATAGTGATTTGCTGTGTTTTTGTAAATAGAATCATGGCCGCTCTTAAAAATGAAAAGTGTTAAACCAACCATATTGATATCATGGGTAACAGAAAGGGTGGTAAATTTATTTGATATTAGGTGAGTAAACAATGACGTACAATGGAGATAAGTACTTGACCCGTTAACTGTCAACCTTTCCGGGTTGCAAGTCGTTGCAAATTCTTCGTGAAAGTGGGAATAAGGTGCAACTACTGTCTCTACGGTTAAGAGTCCAAAATGTATCAGATACCTTCAACGCCGACGTGAGAATCCAACCATATCTGACATGACCAACAAATATTAATCGCCACGTGTCTCCCAGTTCCAGGGTCACCCGAGCGTCTCCCGATATCTGCTACATCTACGGTTGAGCGGAGCAAAAACCCCCGATCCTCAGATGCCATTTAAATGCATAGCCCGGCGAGAAGGAAGTCGAACGGTGAGAATGTATCATGAATATCTGACGAATGCCATCCGACTCAACGTAGAACTGGGTCAGAAAAGTAAACCGAGGGTGGAAATGGTGTTCGATTAATCGGAAATGACAGCGGTGAAGTGGGAACGTATGATTGCCCTCTTCACGAGCTCTCATGGGCTTTATTACTTCCCAGCCAACCAAGGTTGTGAAAACCTTAAGCCCATACTAGAAATCAAAAATTTCTTTGTACGCCAAAGTGAAAATTCCAAGCAAAATGAGGGGGATTTTCTTAGAAACACAGGTGTCGTATTTGCCTGCACGTATAACTCTTCAAGTTTACATCGAACTACCTTGGATATTGTAAATTAATATTCTAGTTACATATTGAATGATCTTCTTTAAATTTCGAGGAAGTAAGTACTTAAGTCGTCAGTTTTTCATTGCTCTTTTTCGGGATTTATTCTGATAGTTCTCCAAGCTTGAGAGTCTGTTTGGCCTTAACAAAAACAAACTCTTTACCATTTCCTCCAATACTTAATTATCTTCAATAAAATATGATTACCCTCTTCAAGATCCCTCATGGGTTTTATTACTCATCAGCCAACCACGGTTGTGAAAGCCTTCAGCCCATAATCGAAATAAAAAAATCCTATGTACCGCAAAGTCGAAATTCCATCTGGCATCTTTAATCTGGGTCTCTTCGGTGGCGGGGCAGGCCTAAGGCTCACAATGGGTGGTTGTGCTTTACAGGGGGCTCTTCCATGGGGTCCACATTCCAGATTGAATGTGAAGCACTGGAATAAACTCGATTGTGTCTGGGGCCCATATAGGGGCCCGATAGGAGGTCTGGAAGAGGTCGGTATTTTCAACCACCAGTGCTTCGACACACCAGGGTAGTGAACGCAAATGAGGCAGGGGATAAGTCAGGACGCCTCCTAGGAGAGGATATAGGAGAGATCAGGAGATACTTGATGAATAAGTTGGTTTTCGAGGCTTTCCAAAGGAAGGCATCCCCACAAATTCCTTCCATCTCTGCGCGAAAGACTCTTCATGCAATTGCTGTGTTCAGCACAATATGCGACGCTATTCGTGAGAGGTAAGGTTGGCAGAAAAGTGGAGGAATTACTGCAACCAATGGCCTGTAGGTGTGTCTCCCGAATGGTGTTTCCCTCAAGGGGAAAACTGCAGCCCTTGATGGATATGCTCTCCTAAACAAATCAACCTTCTTTCGGGAGCAGAATCTTTGGTAAATGGTCAAAAGATCCAGGGCTTTAATTGGAGTACCAATATGTTTTGGTTCTGTTGAGCAAAACTGGAGTACTTTTTGATCCTCATTCTTAACCTCATGTGGTTGTGCTGTTTTTCATACCATTATGTTTCAATTTAAGGTGGTTATTGGCGTGGAAGCAATCTATCAGTCAGTTGGTGAGTTGACTTCAAATTATTCATCCATCTGGATCTATCAGGAGGCTCATTAGCGGAGACGGAGAATCGAACAGACGTGATTTGTGACAAACCGTTAGCCTCATGATTAACCGGCCGTTTTGAATTCCTCCCTTGAGAAGAGGAACTGCCGTTTCTCCGGCTGTCAGCCCCAGTTTCCTCGATAACGCGCCGATGCCTTGGAAATGACGCCATCGGCGGATAACGCCCGGTAAAGGGCCCCGGGAAGGGGGTTTTAGATGACAAACCGGAGCCGGTTCAGGAGGAGAGATTAAACCGGCCTCGGAAGGGGCGGCGATGTGGAAGGAGGGGAGCCCCCTAGAAGGCCACGAGAATGAGGGGTTCGCATCACTCATGTCATATATCTCTGTCGCGAGGCCCTGCCAACTGTGAGAGAGCGGCTGATCGTGTGTGGGTAAAGGTATGGGAAAACGAGAAGCGGGGTCCGCACCGCACGGAGGTCACAGAAGGGGCGCAGGGTGTTACAGACGAGGTACAGGGCGTTACAGGATGGGAGGGTTATCGGCGGGCGGAGGTTCGAGGGTTAGAGATCGAACACGCACGTAAAACTCGTCTTTTTCTCCTCTTCTCGATATCCAGGTCGACAGAACGTCGCAGTTTCTTCCCCTTGAAAATCCTTTCATACTCAGTAAAGCGGAATGATCAGAAACAAAAAATAAAATCGAAGTGTTGAAACCGCTCAATTGATATTCTATTGATGAAATATCGAGGCTCCGTATTAAAAGTGACCTTGTGATGTAATACACATTTACCTCGCAGTTTTTACCTTTGATTTGGCTCTCTCCTTTAGAATATTATTTTATTATTTCTTGCTGTAAACCATTCCTTCTTCACAATTTAGTAGCTTTCAATGCAGCAGACTGGCTTTTAAAATTAGGGGCAATCTTTTAGCTCTGTAATATGTAATATCGGAAGATGTGCGATATTGAATGACGTAAGACGCACATCTTCAATGCAATAAAAAAATATTTTCTGACATCAAAATAGATAGAAAATTCAACGCTCTTTCCAACGGTGTCATCAAATGTGAGCTATCTCCAAGATTAAGGGACCCTGTATAGCTGAAATAGACCTTGTGTTTGAAAACTGGGAAAGCTACGGAGGAGGCATTGTCTTGGTCAGGGGCATGGATATGCAATGACCCGCACAACCCCCGGTCTTGAAGGAGGGGTTGCTTTGTGCGCCGTGCATTATCAACCCCAATCTGATTTGGCCTTAGCATTCTGTGTTGCAATGTTGAAAATGTGTTGTTTCTCCCCAAATTCAGTTTCATTAAAATGTTTGACTCAAACATATCATACAGCTGTAGGATTATAATAAAATATTGGGGTTTAAATCGAGTTCATGTAAGGAGTTAGAGTTTAAACAAGATTGTTGATATATAAACCAAAAAATAAATATTCAAAAATGAAAATGAATTTAAGGAATAAAAACGTTCGTTTGTGAACAGCGTCTACGGCATTCCTAAGCTGTCCAGCCAAAGTCAGGATAATCGAAGAGCCGAGAGACGGCTATTGTTCGTGTTCATTTACGATTGATTGCGATGAGTTGCTTTCAGTTGAGTAGCTATACCACAAGTGAGTATGTTGACATGATTTTTGTGTACGGTTTGGCCAATGGTAATGCTTCTGAAGCAGCAAGGGAGTCACACTCCTCCTGTGTCCAACTCACACCCTTGCGAATACGTCGGATAGTATGAGGGAAAAATATTGATAGATAATATTGTTTATGTCACTGATCCTTTTTTTATCCAGTGAACTATCTTTTTGTATCTACTAATCCTCTTTTTGTCACTGAGGTTTTGGTTACTACTACCGCCTATGTTCAACAGCTATTGCGCACCATGATGAATGGGAATGTGCAATAGGGAAACCACGCTGTAGGAAATACAGCGAGGGAAGAGACGAAAGGGAAGAGTTGGTAATGATACGGAATCCTGGTTTGATAAGGATCCATAGGGTGAGCAAAAAGATGAGTGCAACTCACCGCAATTAATCGTAAATTAACACAAACAATAGCCGTCTCTCGGCTCTTCGATTATTTTGACTTTGGCCGGACAGCTTAGGAATGCCGTAGACGCTGTTCACGAACATGGGCGTAGGAAAAATTAAAAAAAAAAGTTCTGGCCAAATTCAGTTTTAGTAAAATGTTCGTTGACTCAAACATGTTATCCAGTTGTAGGACAATGGTAAGATATTTGGGTTTAAACCGAGTTCATATTAAGGGTTTTATCGTCGAAACTTTTAAAAAAAAAAAACCTAAATTTCAACAGAAAACACACGTTTTTCTGCAGTTAAACACCATTTCCTTAACTAAAAATATTTTTTTAAGAACCGACGACACCGTTGAAAAGCTGACATTTTTGCTCACGTTTTGCCCGGCCTGCATAGTTTTGCGTCAAGCAGTAATGGGGTTTCTAGGCGTGATGAAAAACAGGCGATTGATTTTGACAAAACTGCCATTTTGCGCAGCAAGCCAGATCGCACATCTACAATGCAATTTAAAAAATGTTTTGTGACATCGAATAGATAGAAAATTTTGAACTCTTTCCGACGGTGTCATCATATGTGAGCTATCTTCGAAATTGAGGTAGTTATGACAGTTTTAATGACATAAGATCGAAAACACGAAAAAAATCTCAAATCGCGAATGACTCGGAAACGAGGCCTCTGGCAAAAAATTGCTATGAGGCATTTCTGTTCGGAAATGAGCTGTAGAACATGTAGGAGTCGGATTGTGCATAACTCCTGGGACACCCTGTAAAAATTACGAGTGCAATTCTACGTTATTCGGGATAGTAATAGGAAATAAGAAATAAGGTACTTAAGGGGCTCCAACATCAAAGGGCGCAGAGCTGTTGATCTTCCGAAGGGTAAAGCCGAAGAAATTCATACAATTGTTTTTCAGTAATTTACAAACAGCTTCCGCTTAATTGTAGAATTCATGGTATCCTTCTTTTATTCGGGACTTGGAACTCCCCAACGTGTGGTTTGAATAATGTTACCTACGCGAATATGTTCGGTTTCTATTTGAACAATGGAACCATTTATTGAACACAAAGACTAACTACTATGGACGACCTCCCTTGTTGTTAATTTCTCCTTTGCCAATCCTCGTATGCGCTCGATTGAATGGCTGCTCCCGCCGGCTCCGAATTTCAATCATAGGTTTTCTCCCTCGGTTTTCAAGGATTAAACGCTCTGGGGGCCCATTCAAGAGCCGTAATATTACTCTTCTCGCATTGTCCTATTTCCTAGGGAGGGGATAGAGAGAGTTCGTGCTTTGAATAGATCGGGCCCAGGCCGTTCGCGATCGGAGTGTCGAATAGGGAATTTACCGAATGTACACACGTTATGCGGCGGCCGAACAATGGAGAGCAGACGGCCAGTCCGATATAAACATGCTTTTCTAGGCTTACATGTTATTTCGAAATATTCCGGCCCCTACGTAATACAGTGCTTCACCTACCTGCTGATTCAATTACTTGATTAACTCGATAGAAACAAGGAAGTCCTTAATGAAATGTAACTTTACTATTGAGCCGGAGAGTTTAGAAACCGGCTAAAACTTTTTGGTAGAGACTGATTTTTGGTCAGCTTTTATGAAGGGAGTTGCATTAGTAGAGTGTGCTGACCTAAGCAGATCTCAACCGTGAGGCTCTTGCCCTCATCCTTCCTCCTCAATCCTCAATCTTCCCTGGATTCCCCTTAACCCCGACGACAACTATCCCCCAAAAAGAGCAGTGAAGGAGTGTGTAATTTAGTGAGAGAAATTGACTTGGAAGATAAAAAGTTGATTATAATATACCTAGTATATCTTATGATGGGAAATTTTCGGATAAACTTGGTAAAATTCTGGGATCCAGAGATTCCAATGTTGGATTCAAGAATAAAAATAATCTTAAAGCTTCTTTGGGTTCGGTTAAGGATGAAATAAACGTACAGGATGAAATTGGGGTTCATAAACTAAAATATTCATGTGGGCTTGAGTACTGTATTCAAACTGGTTGGAAGTTTGGGGCACGAATAAAAGAGCATGAAAAGGATTTCAGGGACAACAAATGTGATTATACCTTTGCAAGTCATCTGAAGGTGTCCAATCATTGCTTTGTTTTTGATCTGACGAATTGGCAACATTTAGAAGTTCCTCACTTTTGCACAGAGAGGTATGTTGGATGAGCTACAAAAATTCGAAATCGTTGAGAGTTATAGGTCAGGAAAAGGTTATTCCTATAAATATTTCACCAATACTGGGTTCATTCTTTCAATAAGTTTGGCTCCCCCTCTCCATAATAATACTGTTTGTGCCCATTTCACTTTGTGAGCCTTGAGTGGCATTGGTTGGTTCTTTCCGTCCTTTTCACTTCCCTGAGCGAATAGGATTCAATCTCCTTTCACCTGGGCCTACATAAGATGTGCTTTCTGTGATGTACCTTGACCTAACCGTCGAAATCGATTCAACTCTGTAACTCATTATTCAGTTTTTTCTCCAATTACGCACACATGAAAATGCCTTGGGGAGATACTAAGACTCTCCAAAACATAGCATTCAGTTGGTTACAAAATTTTGAAAGGCGAAGCTACTTGATACCCTACATATGATAATTTACTTCCCTGGATCCTGTACATAATTATTATCGTGAATAAAGTTTCATTGAAGTTTGGAGTGGTTGAATTCTTTACCTGTGTTAGAATGAAATTCAATAATGAATTTCGCTGGACTCATTCGTAATTCGGACTAAAGTTTGAAGAAAATATCGATGACCGATACATCGAAATATCGATATTTTCCTTGGATATATCGATTTACTAAAACGATACTTTTTGAAAATATCGGTGTTCTACATATCGATATTATTTGCCGATATTGACATCCCTAGTACTATCTACATTCCAACACGCATATTTCTTGAAAATTTCATCAAAATCATATGGAAGCTGTAAAAATACAGTTTATTTCAAGGATCAGTGGACACGTCCACACTTGCTCATACCGAAAGGTATTCAGAATGGTATGAATCCCCGTTTGCGAGTGGAAATTTTGATTCCGTACAAGAAAGTTTGTCTCCTCAATCTGAAAACATTACTTCCCCTAACGATAGGTTCATACCACCCACGGACTAGGTTTGACGATTGGAGTCAACAAGGGGCAAGACCAACCCCACCTTCAAGACCTGGCGGTCGTGCGGGTACTGTATACCCACTTCGCCGTCTCGTACCAATTAGGTACTGGTGTTTAGAGTTCTCTCTTGGTTGGACGGTGCTGGGATTGAAACTCAGATTATCAATAGCAAATGATTCCAACTTTTATTGAACTACTTGAGTCGTTCAATTAATGAACAGGAACTAACCTGTGAAACAAACAGGATGAAAACAAAAAACGTCTGCCAAGTGGGTGTGGCACATAGCTTCCTCATATCCATAACATGACTGTATAGATCATTGAAAATTATTATTGACTAAAGAACTTCGTTCAATTAGGCGAAGTAAATATTGAATTAGGCTAAATAATTGAACGAGGCTAAAAATTTATTTTCTCTTTATTACTCACGAGGACCATCTTTACATCAGTCCGAAAAATCCCTGAAAATTTCATCGAAATCAGTCATGAACCCCCGGAGTTATGCGTGTAACAAGGATTTCACGTTTGCGCATGCGCAGAGGCTACTATTGATCTGGGGGTCATGAAACCTGTAGGGGACCATCTGCACCCCAACCAGCACAATCCCTGAGAATTTCATCAAAATCGGACTATAACTTCGTGTAGTTTTGCCCGTAACAAGGATTTGCTGACAGACAGACAGACACACAGACAGGCACTGAACCAAAATTGTTCAGAAAGGTCTAAAACGCAAAATGCGAGTGGAATTTTTGATTTTGGAGACAAAAAATGTTCACATTCCGAAAGTGAAAACAATGCTTCCGCTACCTTGGTAGACTCGGAAGCAATTTAGAGAGGGATTAGAAGTTTGGGCTAACTTGCCATCTGCCAAAGAATGGACCCTGGGCAGAGTTATGGAACGGTGAGGAGAAGTGTTGTATGAAGGGAAGTTGATTGAAAGGAAGATGGGAAAACACGTTGATCATTCAATCTACTTTCAAGTTGATTATACTCTTGGGATAGTCGGTAGAGTAAGTTTCGTGTATGGATTATCCAATTCCCGATTTTAAGTTGCATAACTTAGAGAAATTAAAGCTCCCTGGTTTCCATATTCAACAGTCGGGGTTGGTATCATTCGGTTCGGAAAAGTATAACATTTTAAAAATTCACCTTGGAACGTTTTCCCTAGATTTTGTAGAGTGAGTAGAAAAAACCATGCAAGAATAGAACTGTGTCGAAAGGGATGTTGATAATTTCTGTTCAGTTGATTAAAGGTTTTGATGGTTTAAGAAGGTTTCAGATGAAAATAAAGTACCTATTCAGAATCTGCTATGAATTTTCCATACGAACGTGTCTTTTTGAGAAGTTGAGTGAAGTAAGTGATTACTGCAGAATTCGTTGCATCCATTGTAATTGTAATTCGGATTAAAGTTTGAAGAAAATATCGATGGCCGATATATGGAAATATCGATTCACTAAAACGGTACTTTTTAAAAATATCGATAGTATTTGCCGATATTGACATCTCTAGTTCATAGTAGAACTGCTTTAACATTCAGAGGATTGCAGTAAGACGCCACAACGCCACTGATAAGTTGTAACATTTATCGTAATTTCTCAGTAAGTACCAGGTAATTGGACGTTCTTCAAAATATCCCCTAGTGGTTTTCCGTTGTCCATGTTTTCGCTCAATTCAATTCCACCTCACGTGCCCTAAATAGAAACTAGAAACTCAGAATCATCGGTTACCTTTCGGTGAAAACGGGTTTCCGATCGATGGGCCAACCGGGGAAAATCCGTCGAATAAAAGGCCAGGGAAGGTTCCAACCCATAAATTACGTTCGTGCCGTTGAAATGAAGGTTATGGCTGGCAGGAGGCAACAAGGGGGAGTCAAGAATAGGAGGAAAAGAGCCTATGTTCCGGTTCATTAGGTTCCCCTTTATTAGGGCAGGAGGAGACGCATCGGGAAGGAATAAAAGGGTGGAAGGTGCCGTGAAGGAGACACGGGGAAGGAATGAGTAGATTACCTTCTAAATGGCAGCTGATAACAATAAAGTCTACGCGGCAAGTTCCTTCTCGTATCAAACGCTGACGTGTTTTCTCAATATCGTGTGATTAATGCTCTTTCCCACTGACAGCGAGAGGCGCTCTTGTTTATTTTAGCTCACGTCGGGACTTGCTTATTTTTCCTCTCACGGTTCACTCGAGATTGGGCGGTTGAGAGGTCTCAGACTTTCAGTGAAAGTGCCGAAAGCTTGTTTATTATCATTGGCAGACTATCTGAAGACAACTAAAATTAAAAAAACATATTGTTAAGTAAATCATGCATTACAGAGATGTCACGTTGCCCCTCCTCCTCGTATTCACAAGATTTGATGGCTGCTCCCCCCTCGCCTCTAATTTTTTAATCATAAGCCACATGCAAATGATCCCATACAAATGCCGTAATATATGACTCTTCTTGCTTCCTGTATTGTGTAAAAAAATCATTAAAGTTGGATGAAGATATTTAAGTCGTAACGATTTATTAGTAAACAGATAGATAGAAAATATGTTTATTGAACGACCAACATTCATAAACGAAAAATTATTGACGAAAACATCTAGGGCACGGACCATTGGCCATCAGAGCGGAGAGTTGAACTACCTTAACATGTTTAACACAACACAATAGTTGTTAGCTGCTTTTTACAAAATTCCTCTCATTATTACTTAAGGTTTTTAAATAATTAATAGTTGGAGAACAAGTTAGTGGATAGCATATTATATGATAGTAATAAATTACGACAACGACGATACAATAGAATAAAACAATCACTTGCAAAAATAACGGAACAAAACTAACAGTACAAAATTTCCGCCTTATTGTCAACCTTCCGGCGGGCGAGCGACAAAATTTTGGTTCGAGGTTGCAGTTTTTTGGAACTGCTCGGCACTTACGCCACCTATGGACTTTAAACTCCGTGTAATCCTCTGTCAATGACCCCTCTATCCACCTGCAAAGCGGCGATCCGCTTCGAGTCGGCATACAATTGCAACCACGTCGTCAAGCTGTAATAACGTCGTCTTGAAACATAATTTCGAGCGCGCCTGGTCACGTAAGTGTTCATTTTTTATATGGTAAAAGCAAAGTGGACAGGACAACAGAACGTTTGTACGTCCTGCGTTCAATACGTATGGAAAAATCATTCGGATAAGATCGTCAGATGTGAGAAATGTGCCATTCAAGATGACAGAAATATGCCAGCAGAAGAAGGATAAAAATATCTGCTGCCCACAATAGATTTCTCTATTTGCTTTCACGTTTTTCTTCCCTCTTTGTTCAATATACTTGTGTAACTCAATATATGTAACTCCCAATGTAAAGTAATGTAACTTCTAATTTTTTATACTGTTTAAGTAATTATACTTACACACGAAAATGGGAGGAAGACAAACCGAAAAAAAAGAAAATCTCAAAGACCTACCGTTATTGTTTTACGGATGCAGTTTCAGGATGGCCTGAAATGGACTTGTATCTGTTCTCTCATGACTGAGTAATCATAAAACCCCCAGGTCCATTTTAATAGGGTTCCCTTTATAGGTGAAGCCGTGCTCCAGAGGAACGCCAAAAAAATGTTTAGTTTGACTTAGACTGTGTTTCTGATTGAATTTGGCTTCAGAAATGATAAATTTGACATGGGGAAAGTTGCGGTTGACAAGAATGTAGAAATTTATCAAGGTATGAAATTTTGAAAGTATGTAGATATGGAATCGTTGTTTTGAACATGGGATATGCTGAGTTTTGGGAAATCTTGTGTGTTCTTGTGTGTTATTTTGTGTGTTAATTTTGTGTGTCTATGGAAGTTATCAGTTTTTAATTGAAAACGTTCAGGTTCATAGGGAAGATTTCACTTTAATATGAAATATTGGACTGGACATCGGAAATGTCGAGTTTTACTTAGCAAACGTAAGCTGTAGTAAACTCGACCCTTCTACGAATAGAACACCTCATCTTCACTTCGTGAACCTTAGCTAGCTCAAGATAGATACACCTGAGGTCAACACAGTAGATGGTGTAAATGATGTCATTCTCTTCCTAATTTTTTCATACTGCCATTTACCACGACTAAGTCCACAGAATTTTCTTTTTTACTCGATTCATGAAATGTCCTATTAAATTAACCCAAATTGTCCATGAGAGACAAGGGCTAACGTATTTAGTTATTTAATAGTACGAGCAAGCCAAATACACCGAAAAGAATAAAACATATGAATACAATGTGCAAAATAATAAAGTGAACTGTAAACAGGTGATAATAGGAAAAAATGCAATTGAACTATTAACAGACTCGGGGAAAAATATTGTGATAAAATACAACTTTCAGAAACCACTAAGAAGGCAAGAGCGAATAGAATTAAAGGAATCGAAAAAGAGTCTGTAGATGAGGATTGGCTAATGAGGAGGTTAGCTTCTCTAGGTAATCGGCCCAGCGGGCGGTTTTACAAATAATTTGTGAATGAAAAAGGAGCGGCGAAGATGATTTGTGTAGGGGAGCATGGTAGAGGAACAGCAAGATTAACTTTAATCAGGAACGAAGGGGAGTCGACCTCTCCATGCATTAGTCTCCAGAAGAAAGACATATCCCAAAGCCGCCTACGATCATAAGCGCCTTGCATCCAACAGCCATTACCAAGTACATCATAATTCACTGAGACCAGGGGGATGTGAAGCTTATAGGCCACACTGTCTGAAATCTGCGGTGTACCCTTTCAATCTGATCAATGTGAAAACTATACTAGGGACTACAAACAACAGATGCATATTGAATTACTGGAAGGACAAGAGCTTTATACAGGGCAACTATTGCTGGTGCATTCGTTGATTTATCTGTGTTCCGCTAGACGAAGCCCAATAAGCGCATAGCTCTGCATGTCCCAGCCATGATATAGTCAGAGAAGGTAAGCTGGGTGTCGAGGATCACTCTAAAATCAAATGACGTAACAACCCCGTGCTAGTGTTGCTTCACCAATCATGTATGTATGACAAATAGGCGACAGGTTGCGATTAAAAGTCAGAACAAGAAACTTGTATAAGTTAAGAGAAGACCACGATCGGCACACCAAGTGGAAAGTGCATTGAGAGATCTCTGAGGGATCTGGCAGTAGGCAAACTCAATCATTTGATAAATCTTCAAATCATCAAAGAAGAGAAGGTACTCCACTCCATCCGAAGGACCCCCACGATTAATTACCAGCAAGAATAGTATTGGGACTACATGCGAACTCTGAGGAAATGAACTCTGACAACCCTGTTATTATAAAACAATCGAAATTTAAATGCCAAGACAGAAACTTAGGTTAATTCTTCTCCAACGATCAAATCAGCAGGCACGAATCTCGGCCCCCACCACCTTCAAGAATGCCTTATGTAACAATCCTCTTGAAAAGCTGCCAAGTCCCTTGCACTTTGTTGAGCTAGGTTTATATCTTGTCCTTGAACCTACATTGTTACCTACCCAATGAGCGAGGAAGCTGTAAATGATTCCACGGCTATCTGTTTTTCCTCTTGGGCACTGAATTACGCTCAACCCGTTTTCCCCTCGACAGCAGGGAAAGTGCGTTGTTTATAAATTGTTTTCTGTTAACCTTACGGTGTTTTCGAGGGGGACCGGACTATGCGATTTGCGGCGAAGTTTTACGACTGCGGTGAGCCCTGGGGTGAGAAAACATTAATCTAGACCGGCTTTGGCTCTGACCCCACCCCCAACATACCCTTCGACCATGAAAAACAAACCGAGAGTCCAAACGGTCCTCCAAATTGAAACGAGGTGAGACTCATTACCTCTTTCCAGGGAGTTTTAAAAATAAACCCGCAATTCTAGGTAGCTGATTAGTGCTCTTCACGGTCCCGGTTTCGCTGACAGAGTATTTCAGATCCATTATACTACATATACAATTTTAAAGGTAACATCAGAATATAAATTAGGTTTCGCTGTTGCCTCAATCATTCTGCACCAACAAAAGGGAGAATATACCCAACTCATAAAGAGCTACACAGCAATATAAAAGCGGCAATTTTTGTTTTTTCTGGAACCCCTCCAATCCCTCATATCCTGTTGAATCAGAAAACGTCTACCAAGTGGGTGTGGCACATAGCTTCCTCGTATCCATAACATGACTGTATAGATCATTGAAAATTATTATTGACTATTATCAATTAAGAACTAACGGAGTTATGCTTGTGGCAAGGATTTCACGTTTGCGCATGCACAAAGGCTACTATTGATCCGGGAGTCATGAAACCTATAGGGGACCATTTACACCCTTACCCGCACAATCCCTGACAATTTCATCAAAATCGGACTATAACTTTGTGTAGTTTTGCCCGTAACAAGGATTTGCTGACAGACACACAGACAGACAAGGAACCAAAATTATTCAAAAAGGTCTAAAACGCAAAATGGAGTGGAATTTTTGATTTTGGAGACAAAAAAATTTTCACTTTTCCGAAAGTGAAAACAATGCTTCCGCTACCTTGGTAGACTCGGAAGCAAAATGTATGCATCTCAGCCTATAGGTATAAAAAACTTGACCTGCTGTACACAATAATTTTGGACCCTAGGAAAAAATTGTCTCTAGAAAAAACAGACTTTGTACAAAAAAACGCTGCAAATTCTTACACTGGGGTTTATTATTCAATTGGCTTGCGCTCATGATTTGAATTTCAACTAAGCTTTGGAAGCTTCGTGTGCGCGTTTCACAGGTGATAGAGCGATTATTAAATTTCAGGAGGCACACAAATATGATCAACTGATCAATCCAAATAGTTATTTTGGTTGAGAACAGATTTACGTGCTCTACTCATTTCTCCTGAAATTCAATAATCGCTCTATCATCTGTGAAACACGCATAATAAAACCCAATGAAAGATTTCCAGCGTTTTTTTTTTTTTTTTTTTTTTTTTTTTTTTTTTTTAAATGACTATTGGAATGCTTCAACCCGTGAATCGGCTACAAAGCCTTTTAGGAGTCCACTCCAGTATCCACATTACTACATCACTACATCACTAGGTTAATGATATCAACACAAAAACAATAATAAACCAAAATGACGCGAACGTTGGCACCATAAATCGGGCCATAGATCGGGAATGGTTTGACCTACGGACCTGGGGAGGGGCTCATTCGATTCCTCGTGGAGTGTTCTTCAGAGAGAGAACAAATTTAGGCCGCCTTGACTTTTTTGAGGTTTTTAGGGATTTTACAAAACTTTGACAACCCTTAAAGGACACTTTAAATTAAGTGAGAGAGCTGGCTCAAGAATTGGAGCGTCGCCGGACCAACATGTATTTTTCCTGAAAATTTCAGATCTTTTGCTCCAGCCGTTTGGGAGAAATCGTGTGTACGGCGGACGGACGGAAAATTTTTTATTGCAGATTCGGATTCTACACCATTTGAAACGTAAACCATGAAATTTTCAGGAACGAACTGCTGCTTCCCAGACCAATTCGAATTCATGAAATATGCTTTTAATTTGATCCATATCTGTTTCTACTAACAACGTTTCACATAAAATAAATACATCGTATCCTGTTATAAAGTTGTTAAAGTTACTATCCTTAATTTTATTTTTTATTCCACATTTATTCCACGACAGTATTTTAATATGTTGTTCGCAGTACCTTTGGTCTTCTAGTCCTTCGTCCTCTAGTCAGATCCTCGACTCCTCCGTCCCTCCTTGCCGTCCGCTGATTTCCTCACCGTTTCCTTCTTCGGGTCGACTAGCCGCTCCATTCTTCTTAAGTTCCTCCTCCACGTCCACCCCAGTCATTGCTTTTATCTTCGCGTAGCCGCATCCTTGTCGATGTATCAGGCCTCTTTCCTCATCCCACATGAATACTTCATTCCCTACCCAGAGCTTATCAAATGTTACTTTGACAACGATTCCTTGTGTTAGTCTTAACAATATTTTCCTGATTGATTGCAATTGACGCCGTTTTTCCCTTATTTCAAAGGTATAATGTTGGTCCGGCGACGCCCCAATTCTTGAGCCAGCTCTCTCACCTAATTTAAAGTGCCCTTTAAGGGCTGTCAAAGTTTTGTAAAATCCCTAAAAATCTCAAAAAAAGTCAAGGCGGCCTAAATTTGTACTCTTTTTGAAGAACACTCTACGAGGAATCGAATGAGCCCTTCCCCAGGTCCGTTATGGTGCCAACATTCGCGTTATTTTGGTTTATTATTGTTTTTATGTTGATATCAGTAACCTAGTGACGTAGTGGTGTAGTAATGTGGATACTGGAGTGAACTCCTAAAAGGCTTTGTAGCCGATACACGGGTTGAAGCATTCTGATAACCATTTAAAAAAACGCTGCAAATTCTTTCACTGGGGTTTATTATTCAATTGGCTTGCGTTTATGATTTGAATTTATACTAAGCTTTGGAGTGTGCGTGTTTCACAGGTGATGGAGCGATTATTGAATTTCAGGAGGCCCACAAATATGATCAATTGATCAATCCAAATAGGTATTTTGGTCGAAAACAGTTTTACGTGCTCTATGCATATCTCCTGAAATTCAATAATCGCTCTATCACCTGTGAAACACGCACACTCCAAAGCTTAGTAGAAATTCAAATCATGAACGCAAGCCAATTGAATAATAAACCCCAGTGAAAGAATTTGCAGCGTTTTTCTTGACATGCCATTACCTTTCACAGTTACGTCGCGAATGATTTATAGCGGATCGTAATAATCGTGTTGCACGAGCCCAACTCTACTTTCAACCTACTAAAGCTGAGGGAATCGGATCAGCTGGGTCATGTTCTTATGTTTTACCAACGTTAGGGTGCCCATCGTTTTATTAATACCTGTTTCAGGAGGCGATGATCGTTTTGATGTTAATGTTCACTCTGTTCTTTATGATGAGGTTGAGCAAAAATACTTGAATTCTTTAGCGTATCAGACAACACCATGTATCAATGATGGAGTGTCGAAATACAAATTTCGCTCAAAGGTACTTCAAAATTAATTTAAATTATTTCAAAATGTCAACTATGAAACTCTGTTGGGGCCGTTTACTATATTATTCCTAAATCCGCTAAATACTTTATTCAACTTACATTGAATTCAGTGGATTGTGAATT
Source organism: Creontiades dilutus (assembly GCA_031894815.1). Lineage (NCBI taxonomy): Eukaryota > Metazoa > Arthropoda > Insecta > Hemiptera > Miridae > Creontiades > Creontiades dilutus. Next base: position 686,371 of record JAVIWC010009611.1, on the reverse strand, counting down.
CAGCACACCTCCACAACACAATACAACCTCCTACGCTCGGCAGTTCAGCTTTTTAACAAAGAGACCTAATGGTTAAGGGGGAAGAAAGACCGCTCACCACATAAATGCTAATCTCTACTCGTAATGGGACTCATAACTCGAAAAAAATGGAGGTGGGACCAAGCAGTGGCACCCCCAAGCATCCGAATTAAACCTTCGTTAGTGAACTAGTACTTATTACTCCTTTGAATCCATTTCCCAACCGAAACACAACCCTCCTGTGGGTGCGCCTTACCTTTATTTCGTTTTGCTCAAATCCCTAAAGCCCTACAATCCTTTAAAAAAAATGAAAATAACAACAAAAAAGTTCATAAAACGGCGTTTTCCATTAGCTTGAGCAATACTTTTTAGCATCACGGTTATAATTATGTCGGAACATTTGTGGATTTTGAAGACGATGGAAGCCTTACGGATCAAATGTATGTTTCTTGATTCTGATCTACATTTTGAAAGCGACAGTTCTCCAATTTAACAAAAAAAGTTTTTCAATTTAAAAACAAGGTTTGGTACAATTAAACTCCTTTTTTTCACTTTTTCAAAAGTAAAAATAGGATAAGGAAGAACTTACTCGTTTTAATAATATACAAAATAATTGGAGGGAGGTGGAGAGTGATTAAGTTATCGTCCGGTGAAGTTGTAGGTAGTCTAGAGAAGAATTTAATTTTTTTTTTTTGTTGAAAAAACACAATGTTTGCTTTGCTCGCAACTCAAAAGTAAAAAAATATCCTAAGTCAATCCTTCCAGAAATGATGGTTGGGCAAATAGTTCGGAATCTGTGTTTTGAATAACCGTGCAATTCCTCTGCTCGGAATAGCAGGTCTCATTTTCGATAGAAAGTTGAAAAATGAGTCTTTAAGTAAGTGGTGGAACCAGAAAATAACAAGAGTAGTAATCAACTATTGCAATACTATCGCGACTTGCCCCAACTGTTTTGATTTCAGTAGCTGGTTGTTACCAACGATTATAAAGAACGGGTCGTTCTACAGAAAAATCTCTGTTTTCTTTGCTAAACATGGTAGTTAATAATAACTCCAGATAGCTTGAAGGGTTCATGGAAAATGAATAATTTCTGGTTTCAATGCCAATATGGTTCCTTCTTCTTTTGAGGATAACTTCCACTGGACTGTCATTGATAAAATGTGGTAGTGTTAAGGACAATTTTGTTACTATTCAAAGTTTCTATTCTAACATGTAATTGTAGTTTTTTATATTTTATATTGTCGTGATACTATATTAATGAACTGCTTATCATCAGTTATAGTCAGTAAAGATGGGGCTTAGGGTGATTCTCATGCTATTTCAAGATTTCTTCAGATATTTGAGATTTTGTGTTTCATTTGTTCTTTCAAAACATTTCAAATACCAATACGCACAATAATCATGACCTATCAGGTAAATTTCTATTCATGAATAATTTTTTATTTGACTTTAAAAGCCCAATTTATCATTACCACCACCTGTAACGATCTCATTTCCATTCATTACATCCTCTCTCAGAATGTGCGTCGTGTTAAAATGAATTTTTTGTTGAAGAATCTTTCAAAACTTGAAAAACGTATTTCAACCTTTACAGAAATTAATCACTTCTCTTCTAACATGAACGTAATGTCTAGAAACTCATTTGAAAGTTCTTAACTACAAAACTCATCACTACCACCTAATAATAGTTTTTGGCCCTCTAAGGGAAGCAAACAAGGGAATTTCGCAAGACTGACAGTTTTGGAAGTGGGTGGCAACAGTGCCAAAGAGTGAGGAAGGCTTCCCAACTAACCTCTATCCAGTTAGTTGCCAGCAAGCATGAAGAGAGTCTATCATTCAATTGCGTACATTTGTAGGTCTCATTACCACAACTCTATCAATTTTCAATATTGAAATGTATGCATGTTTTTAATTGATGTGTTTGGTTAACCTTAAAATGGCTCTTGAAAATAAACGACGGTGATTGAAAAACCTGCGATTTTCCAAGGAAAGGCAGGCTCTAAACTCTCTAAACTCAAAATTCTCATTACCACCCATCAATCCTTCTCAATACCTCCATCAAATAATTGAATTGATAACTGATGATTGAATTGACTAAATTTGAAATTTTTGGATTCACAATTGTGATTTCAGAATCATATTGTTCTTTGTTTTGCTCTGTGTGATCCCAAGAAGCCATATGCAATTTTGGAAGGAATTTCGAGATGTTCAGCAATGGAAATTGCGCTTTTTTTAACGATCACTCGTAATAGCAGAAATACACATCTGACAACCCGAAAGAAAACGAGTAGAACAAATTTTGTATCGACAAATATAAATAAATAAAATTCTATGTAAAATGCCTAGGTACTTCCCATTATATTTATTGTATCTCGCATGATAGTTCATTACTACCTGTGTTTGTTGGTCGATTGATTGTACCGTTCACTGCAATCTTTCCAACGAGTGGTAGGTACAGTATTTCCGTCGGGTAAAAATTTACCAATATATATCTCCTTACGTGATGGGTGGTTCTATTCCCATCAAAATCATTCTACGACGAGTTCATTACTATTACATATTTTTATTGGAATTGGAGGTAACCTTCACACCAACGAATGTTCCTGTTCTGATCGTACGTCTCTGCGATGTGATCCGCTAGGTTGGGGCTGTTTATTTTGATTAGAAGGACACGAACGACTTATTACATTTTCCTTGCGCCTGATTTCGCTCAGGTACGGATTGAAACTTTCCTTCTGCGAGCGGATTAGTAGTTGATTCGGCTAGCTCCTGATGGCGCCTCGGTGGCGGGCTGCGGGGTTGGTGGTCGCCGCCTCTGGGGCCGACGAGCCTCGCGGTTGACGTCAGGTCGAGTGTGCGTAAGCCCGGGAGAGGAGGGTCCCTTACGGGAACCCGCTATTACTCGAGGGAGAACGAGAACCCCAGTTTCAGTACCTAGTTCGCCAACTTCAAACTTTGGGATTAGAAACCTCCCCCATCAACTACAACCGATACCACCTACTTTATCAAGCGGTATAAGAGACAATCTCAGTATCTTGCGGCACTCCATCCTGCTACGAAACGATGCCAATTTTTCCTCAGCGCATGGGAGGTAGATGATAACGTGAACGAGTTCGCTGTGAGACTTGGATTCTATTGAAAAATTCTTTCCGATTTTTGAAGTATAAAAGGCTTAGTACCTTGTAAATCCTGCTAAGGCACAGTAGTTCCACCTCCTCTGGTAACGCGGGACGGAGATAGCAATAGGTTGATCAAACAACAATTTCTAAGGGAATGTGACATGACGATGAGTAGATCAAACCTCCAAGTTTCTTTATATCTTTTTCACTGCGGAATGAAGTAGAAAAAGCATTTTGAGAACTTGAAGAAGTTAAGTGTGGCACCTCAATCATGGAATCGTATGCAGATATCTCAAAAACACATGCTGAACTACCTAACTTACCCTTTTGTAAGGCATGGTAGCAACTTATAATCACTGCAAATCGTTGTGCAAGTAGAAGTCGAGCTAAAATGAAAGAGCTGAAATGCTAATCTACAAGTGTCATCAATGTGGTAGAAGTGGAGCTGTGGACCGAATCTCATTCTACGGTCAAGAATCGTATCTATTCTTGCAAAATCACAATCTTAGACGCTATCAATTTGTTAGATCGAATAACAGAAGGTGTGAAAAATATGGTATAGTAAAATGTATTTATCGATGACGCTGTAATGTTGATTTAACTCACCGGCTCCACCGTCTAAAATTCGGTTCTTCAAAAGCAAAAAAGCGTTTAATTTCATGAGACATGAAAAAACGAAACTTTGAAGGTCCCAATGTAGCAAGGAAGACAGTAGAGAAGAGAACGATAAATATTGGAGGAGAATTAAAAGATCGATGAGGGGGTTGAGAAAGCTTTATATACGTACCTTCCTACCTTGCTGAAAGGGAAGGGAAAGATTTCCTTGCTATCACCGAATTCCTCGCGGTGGTAGTTGAAGGTTCTATTATTACCCTAATCCCTCTTCCGCTATCGTCGGATTATATTCGAGTAGGTGGGAGCAGGTCGCAATATTCTATTGAGGTTCCATTGATCGAGAGATCCCCCAAAGAGGTAAGACTGGGGGGAGAGGCCAGAGCCCCCTCCGGCGGTGATTTTCCTTTTCCTATGGGGAGTTGATTGCTGCCGAGCTGCCGATTTAACGCCAATTTTCACGGTGAAACGTGTACACATGAGGTTCTCTGGGGGAGAGGGAATAAAAAAGAGAGATTCAGAAAAAGGGCGGAGGAGGAAGAGAAGAGAATGGTATTTTTATTACAGCGCCGGAACTGGCGGAGGTCGGCAAGACCAAACTAATGACGGCACATTCCCGGAATCATTACGAGGGGTTGTATCGGACTTTAATATCTTGAGTCTGCGCCCGTTTAAAATAATCCTAAATCCGATGAAGGAAACTATTTATTCCGTGCAGCGTTCCAGAACAAAACATTTCCCAATATATTTCTTTATAAAGGCATTCTACAGATAGTTTAGTAACGAGTTCTTCTTGATATTGATCCTGACATGTGAATAAAATGGCTGACCACTAACAGATAGACAGATGGGTGATTCTTAAAGTACGGGCAATTTTCAGGTCCTGACATTTTAAAAATTTAATTGTTTCTTTTGCTAGGTTTTTAGATGTTTATCACTTAATAGGTCTCCCTGAATGCATTTTTGATTCCCACGACAATCAATCACGACAATGACAATTTTATTATGTTATCACCTACATGAAAATGACTTTTTGTGGGTTTTAAAAATGCAACGCGAAAAGGCCTTTCAAGAGAATAAGTGGGGTAGGAAGAAAATTTTGGGATCAAACATAATAGGTTAGCAAATAGGGCCATTAAAATGACATTGAACAAACATACTAACCTGTTTTCAGATGTTCTCGATTGATCAGAAAACACATCACTTACCGTTTAGGGCGACTCTAACGATTTTGAACGGTACAGCGTGCCATTTACACGAATTTGCCTCTGAGAATAGATACGAATATATAGGGAATTTCAGAAAATTAGAAATTTAAGCAATTCCCCTTGCCAACCCTACCAAAGGTAAGCTTGTAATTTGCTGTCTTTGGTTACTCCCCAAAATTTTGTTTTTTTTTCCTTCACTTGCCATTGCTAAAATGATTAACAACTACTCGTAGTACATAGAACTAGTACCATATTATTATAGACCTATTCTATAGCATCTAGCCGTTCAAGTACTCATGCGTTTATGGCAAACATGTACTACGAGAAAATGTTTAACAAGTACTCGTATTACATGTTTGCCATAAAACGCATGAGTACTTGAACGGCTAGATGCTATAGAATCGGTCCGTAATAATATGTTACTAGTGGAATGTTGTTCGTCTCTTTTGGTTTATTTTTTTTTTTCAATAATGAAGCTTTCTACTAGAAAATCAAAGTTTTAATCCATCCCCTTCTCGAATTCATTAGCTCGCATTTCAAGGTACTTGGACTTGGAAAGACGAATTAGGAAATGAATTCGTCCGGCAACCGTAATAGATTTCTTTCCTGAACTACAGACTCGAGGTTTACGAAATTTGGCCTAAAGATCATTCACCACTCAAGGATGTGCCTATGATAAAAATTAACTAATGTCCAATGGATAGTTTGAAGACATAAATTTTTAAAAATTCTTTAGAGCGAAAAGTTGATTTTGTGGTTGATTTTAATTAATCAATCTTTGAATTCAGCGAAACCATTCAGGGGATGTTTTTTGATAAGCATGTGCTCACAAACTCCCACATTTAGATTTTGATTTATAGTTTTCAATAATGAAAGTATATTTGTTTAGCGGTTCAAGAAGTGTGGAATCCGAAAATCGAGGAAAGAAAACAATGCTAATTCTAACGGATGAGTTTTGATATTTTCATGTAGCCCTTTTACACAGATCACTAGATAGATAGATAGTTTATTTACATAATTTTACAATGAAATCGTATTTTCATTATAAAAACACTGCAAATTCTTTCATTGGGGTTTATTATTCAATTGGTTTGCGTTCATGATTTGAATTTCTACTAAGCTTTGGGGTGTGAGTGTTTCACAAGTGATATAGCGATTATTGACTTTCAGGAGATATGCATAGAGTTCTGTTCTCAACCAAAATGCCTATTTGGATTGATCAGTTGATCATATTTGTGTGCCTCCAGAAATTCAATAATCGCTCTATCGCTTGTGAAACACGCACACTCCAAAGCTTAGTAGAAATTCAAATCATGAACGCAAGCCAATTGAATAATAAACCCCAGTTTTGCAGCGTTTTTTTAAATGGTTATCGGAATGCTTCAACCCGTGTATCGGCTACAAAGCCTTTTAAGAGTTCACTCCAGTATCCACATTACTACATCACTACATCACTAGGTTATTGATATCAAAACAAAAATAATAATAAACCAAAATAACACGAATGTTGGCACCATAAATCGGGAATGGTTTGACCTACGGACCTGGAGGGGCTCATTCGATTCCTCGTGGAAAGTTCTTCAAAAAGAGTCCAAATGCCTTGACTTTTTTGAGGTTTTTAGGGATTTTACAAAACTTTGACAACCCTTGAAGGGCACTTTAATTTAAGTGAGAGAGCTGGCTCAAGAGATGGGGCGTCGTCAGACCAACATGGATTATCCTGAAAATTTCAGCTTTTTTGCTTCAGCCGTTTGGGAAAAATCGTGCGTACGGCGGACGGACGGAAAATTTTTTATTGCAGATTCGGATTCCACACCCTTTGAAACGTAAACCATGAAATTTTCAAAGATTTTTTTTCATTTACAATGGTTTATTATAGAATAATAAACCAAAAGTAAAGAAAATCTGATTTCTAAAAATATCCAGCCAAAACAATAGCTTCAGTCTTTCCAAATTATTTTAACCCAACACATCAATTTTTATCGTAAATCCTGTACAACATTAGCGTTGTTGAAACTGTAATTCCAGACTTTTGAGTTTACTTGGTGCGGTGTAGCGGTTAAAACCACTTCCTCGCAGGTATAAAATACCGAGAGGGAAAAATATACGATTTCCCGAGAACCTTGGCAGCCAGACTTCAATGGACTAGTTTCTGAGTGAGTCTGAGAATTATGAGAATTGACGCGGAGAACTGAAACATTTCATTTTAATTAATCTCCGAGATAAAGACTGGTTTTCCTTTAAACGAGAGTGGAACTTTCACCGTTCATCATTCGAGAAGTTAAAAACGTGGCCGAACGCTCCTATCTCACGCTAGTTAGATGTTGGAAGCAAAAGTTTTGTATCCATGGAGTTACTCTTCCCTTCTCACCCGTAAAAATCGGCTTCGGTAAAATTAATCTCTTCCGGGAAAAACGTATTTTTATAATTTTTTCTAGATCTAGAGTTATTTTTTAGGAAGATATTAAAAATGGGTCCTTAGTTGTTATTTTTTTTAAATTAATTAATTAGTTTTTTTTAATAATCCTTGAATAGAAAAGGGAATTCGAGCCTTGCCAAAATAACAACCCGACTGAAACCATATTTAAAATTATTATTGTTTTCAACTTTCCCCTTTATATTTCATTTGAGTTGATAAATTAAGGTATGCAAACTCCATGTATTATGTTTTTTGCTTAAATTGAAACTAACATTGGTAGTTGAGAAATGAATCTCACACCAGAGCTTAACTTCACCAAAATCTGACTACAATAATGGACGTTATCCGTAAAAGAAAGATCTCCAGACACCGCAGTTGAAGTTAGGATTTTCGCTTCCTTTGTTATGGAACTTGGCCGATAACAGCAATTTAATTGGTGATCATTGCTACCTATGATCCAAAAAATTAATTAAATAATAATCCGAAAATTCGAATAAGCTTCCCGAATCGCTGCTCGTTTAGGAAACTTTTTTTTGCTCGATCCCAATTTTACTCTAGTTGTGCAAGGAACATCAGAAACTTTGCTTCGGATGACATTAGGAGGAATGCAGCGGGTACGAGTATTAACCAATATTTTCAATCGCTGCTCAAGCGAGAATTATCGACCAATTTGTCATTCCTTTTTGTTGAATTTTGAATTGAATTGAGATTTTGATTTAGTATTCAAAAATAGTTTAGCTCATTTAATTTCTGAAATGAAAGGAGGTGACTGGAGTGGGTAATATTGATAGATCTTCACCATTTTTTTCTGATTTTGTTGAATTCAAACCAGTTTTTTTTGTTAATTTGTGTGTGCAACAAACCTCAATAATTTTCCATATGATTTTGTGAAGATTGGCGAGGGGGAGATGAATGGCCGATTCATTCGAGAGCTCCTCCACACCTACTAAAATTCTCCACCGATTTTTGTTCGATTAATGTAATATATTTATTATTATATAAAATATAATCAGTATATTTATAAGTGTGGTCATATAAAAATCCGGGACAAGGGACATAGGGACTGTACAATAATGCACGCATTACTTACCAACATGTTAACATATTAACCGAACCCCAAAACAGGCAATTTCGTTTTTTGGACGGTGATCATATTTGTGAGAGTTTCTCGGTAACACTACATAACTCCCTCTCAGTCATTTGGAGTTGTAGCAAAACAAACAAATAAATAAATAAATAATGGACGAAGGTTTTTATGTTTATTTTCTACGTATCCCGATCCAGGAATAGTCAGCGTCCGAGCGCCTACCCTCCTGAATTTATCACACAGTCCTGACCCAACTATAGATACAGAAGCCCAGATTTACTATTTACTTGTATTCTCCCAGGATGTAGGATTTCAGTCATTCAAATTGACTGAACGACAGACAAACATATAAAATAGTAAACGTCCATACAGGTTGTCCCACGAGTTGCCCCCCCCCCCCCCTCCAAATATCGTCCAAATGAGAGTCAACAAAACAAATTTTTATAATGCTCTAGTTAACACTATATTGCAGTCAAGCTTTGATTTCGAAAATTTGATCAGCCCACAACCGATCTCATTTTTTGTTGTTTTTTTTTTACGCTGATTTACGTGATATCATAATTTGCGTACGGAGTAATGACCCGCGCAACTGCGCCACCATGCTCTAGTAGCTAAACTAACTTACTTATTTTGAATGCGAATCCCCGACTTTTTATTGCAGATTCGGATTTAACGAAAATTTGATCCCTCAACCAATTTTTTTGGTTGCCCACAACCGATACAACGTGTACCTACGCGAAGTGTGGCACATGATTTTTTGTTGTTTTTTTTTTACGCTGATTTACGTGATGCTATCCGTTCCATGATTCCACTCAATTTATGCGGAGTAATGACCCATTTTTTTATTTTTTTTTATTTCGCGTCCGTTTTTTATTTTATTCCCCAGTTTTCAAATGTTTGTTTTCAAGTTGCCCCTTCCATTAAGGTGGATGCAGTAATAATATTCCGCCACGCTCAGAGGATGACCCAGAAACTTGAAAACGTCTGATTCATCTCCCAAGGCGACAGATTCAAGAATCGGGAAGGGCCAACTAACCATATCCATCGCACACTTGAAAATTGAAAATCACTGTTTATACACCCTTAAACAACATAATGCGGAAGTTAATCGCAAAACGTAATATAGTAATAAATGATCCTTCATACAGACATTAATATAATAGCTCAGGCTTATTATCCTTCTTAGCCAGCAAAAAAATATTACCACTTCCATTCATTTTAAACTAATTCGTGATTCAGAAGTTGGGATTCCACCACAATGAACTGCGGGAGGCTTAACCGGGCAGCTTCCAAAATTATGGCCCACTTTGCATAAACTCCCGATCTCACCGGAACCACTGTTATTCTCTTACTCTACTGCGTGGATCGTACCTACCTTTGCTACGTTCGGTTAAACAATCATTGAAACAAACAATCCAGAATCTCTCTGAATTGGATAATTCATTATCCAAAGCATCGTTCGTATATTAGGCATTGGAGCTGCAAATAATAACAAAAAGGTTACATAATTAAAGTAAGGTTCATTTCTGCATTAGGTAGCCCTTGTGTATCGATCACTGATGTATAATAATAATCTGAATACAGCTCCGTAAATGTTTCTACCACCGAAGGAAAAATTAATAAAACACCAAAATTTCCTTCATTAATCCATGATAAAAACTGATATCTAAGTAAAATGATACAGCAATTGTTCAGTAATTCATATTGGCCACAGATCAATATTTAGAGCAATAAGTAATGGTTTGTAGCCATGGACATTGTAATAAATATTTTTCTCGTTTTAATTGGATAAATCAACTTTGGGAGTCCGTACAGCAACATTAATCAGCGAGTTGTTCATCCTTTCCTTTTGGTTTAGCTATAGCGCACCATGATGAATGGAAATATGCGATAGGAAAACCACGCTGAAGGAAATACAGCGTGGAAAGAGACGAAAGGGATGAGTTGGTAATTATTGGGAATCCTTGTTTGATAAGGATCCATAGTTCCAACAAAAATATGAATGCAACTCATCGCAATCATCCGTTAATGAACACAAACAGCCGTCTCTCGGCTGTTCGACTGTCTTGACTTTGACCGGGCAGCTTAGAAATACCGTAGACGCTGTTCACGAACGAACGGGTTTACGCACCAGACAAAACTAACTCAAATGTTCTCTTGAAAGGTCTGGCGATGTCACCATTCGATTCAGCGAGAAAAATTACGTAAATCCAGCCTCCAACTTTTTTTCGTCGAGACTTTTGAAAAAACCTCAATTTTAACAGAAAAAACTTTTTTTTCTTCTTTCTTTTCGTTTTTTTTTGCAATTAAACACCATTTCCTTAACTAAAAATATTTTTTTAAACAAAAGCGACTACACCGTTTGAAAGCTGACATTTTGAGGCTTGTTTTACCAGGCCTGCACAGTTGTGCGTGAAGCATTAATGAGGTTGCAAGGCGAGACGAAAATCAGGCGATTTCAAGATTATGACAAAGCTGGCATTTTGTGCGGCAATCGCACATCTTTAATGCAGTAAAAAAATGTTTTTTTTTTCTCCGAAATTGGGGGAGTTATGACAGTTGTTATGATAAAAGATCGAAAACACGCAAAAAATTGCTAAGTGGCACTTTTGTTCGGAAATAAGTTGTAGGTCGGGCCTGGACACCCTGTATAAGATGTGCTTTCTATGATGTACTTTCAGTTCATGTTTGTTACTGATGCCGAGCTAACCGTTGAAATCGATTTAACTGTGTAACTCATTATTTTCGTGGGAATATAGACAACTATTGTACTCCGTTTTTATTTCTAAGCAGCTGATCGCCTGATCATAAGTAGCTTTTATCTGTTGATTCTTTGTTTTGATATTCCTCGATTTTGACACAAACACTTTTCGTTAGTTTAGAAACAGCTTGTTTTTTTTTAGTTTTTGATCAGGCCTTCCTTATTCAATATTTTCTGACAGATGGTCTTTTCTTTTATCGTTTTTTGGGAGTCTCAAAGTTCAATGTTTGAATTATTAATGGCATTTAACTTGAAGGTTTCAATCTTCATAGCGGTTTCCTTCTTTTCCTTCATCATGTAAAAAAAACTTATGCTAACTAAATGTAAATTACTGCAATCAGCGGAAACGACCTCTACCGCCGGCGCGCCCGATTGAAATTTACTCGAGGATTCCTATTCCCTAAATGGTTCTTACCTTCAGCAAAATCATAAGAATTTCCCCCGTCTTGTTGATATCGCGATGGAAGAGGGAACTTCCTGGAGGGAAAACGGAGGGCGAGGACGGGCGGCGGGAAAAAGCATAGTGGAAAACGAAAGATGGCGGGGGAGCGGTGAAGGATGCAAATAGGGACAAGCCGGCAAGGCTTGGTGAATAATTCATAACCGACCAGAAGCAGAGAAGACTACCTTACCGTCCCCCCCATCCCGCGGTACCGCCGCTGTCAGCCTCTTCGGCACTCTTTCTTATTAAACTGGCTGAGGTAAGATATGAAGGCGGTGTCTTGTTTCACCACATAGTGCTATTATAAATTTCATGTCCTCCAGTTTTCACTTCAACGAATCTGGTTTCTCCCCTTCGCCTCGGAGCCGGTCGAGAAAATTCAGGAACGTACTGTCAATCTGAGAAAAAACCTACACAGCAGCGAATTCTCATTTCACAAAAACCCAACGAACGAAACGTACGCCAAGTTGGGTTTGGCACATCCGCGTACAGGTTACATGAATGTATAGATAATTGAAATGTTCCAAATAATCTCGAAAAATCTAAAATCTAACGGTGTTGCAAAGATTAATGGGTACGAAATGCGGAACATGTGCCAACGGATCAATGCCATCAAAAGGTAATTAGACTTGTATTGGGGGTCTGTCGGCCTAATCCTATGACGGATAGAATAATGATATAATCGAGTTGAAATTCGTTTCACATTATATCACCCGTCCCTAGTCTACCCTACAAATTCGAGCAAGATCGGAAAAGTAGGTAGTGACGAAATTATGGTAGGTGAATTTCAGTTTCACGCATTTTTTAAGTGATTATGTACCTTGTAGGCAAGTAAAATCATTAGGAACTTTCTGCGTTCTAACTTGGAATTTCTATGGTGAAACCTGTAGGAATTAGGCTTTCACATTCGCTCATGCTCTGCAACAACTAGTGATATTCTCGTGTTGAAATTGAAACGTGATCAGTAAGCCGGTATTTCCCAATCACCCACAGCCCCCCCCCCCTTCCCCTTCCTCGAGCCAATTAATGATTGATTTCTGTGCAATAAATCACATAAGGTACCATCCACAACCTGATCCTTTCATCAAAACCGGAATAGTTTGTTACAAGGATCTTCGGACACACAGACAGACAGACGGGTACACAACAAAAGTTTTCAGAATAGCGTAAAACCTGAAATGCGATTGGAAATCTCAATTTTGTAGATTAACCTTTCTTGAGCACCCGAAAGTGAGGACAAGCTTTCACTTGCTGTAGGTAAGTTGACTCGCAAGCAAAAACAGTGTCACAGGAACTATTGCAATAAGTAATGAATACATTTTAATTGCCATATTAACAATTTTGCTTTGCTGCGTGTGTATGTATAAAAATCCCATTGCAAATGGGAAAAGTGTGAGGCGTACTGCAGTAGAGTCAAATGGTCATTCCCTTGTTTTCGAAGCAGTTTTTGTGGATCCTCTCTCAGACATTTCTGTCTGACAGAATCTTTTAATGATTTTAATTACAAACGTATTATTCCAACCCCTCATGAGGGCTACACCTTGTTAACCCTCCTAAGTTGAGTCTTAACTAACATCAAAGAGCTCAAACTATTTGGTGGAGTCTTATTGGTCACTTCTCGACGAAGTAGAGTACTTGGGAATTATATGGAAATGTTAAGGTTCAGTTTGCTGATAGGAGGTTGTGACCTTGACCAATAGGTCCCTTGAGACGGAAGTGCCCGAGGGACTGTTTCCAATCGAGCCTTAGATCTGAACTGTTTGCCTTAACGGGTCTTCCGTCTATTGAATTACACGATCCTCCAAAACTAGAAGCAATTAATGATCTTCTGCTAACGTAGTTGTCTCATCCGCCACATTCAAGATTTGAATGTCAAGCATAACACGTGCAATGATAATAAACCAGAATTTCTACCATTCACAGTCATCTATCAGTTTTGCTTCTAGGTTGGAATGACCAGGATGGTAAACAGCTAACCAGTCTCAATAGGCTCTCGTTCCCTCGGTTATGCATGTTTGGCCAAATAAAACGTTACATAGTAATTAACATCGTTTTGAACTCATTTCTGAAACTTTTGAATCAAATTCAAAAAACGCTTGACCAAATCTAGTACGGCGAGAAACGGAAGAACTTACAGTGACCCCGGTCTCATTCAATTCATAAAAATGAAGTTTAAATCTTTTTCTTTTTTTTAAATACTCCGAAACATAATTTTTTTTAATTTCTAAGCTTAAATTTCACCGACACTGAAACCGAACGGTAGAGTCGATTAATTAATTTTCATTTGTTGTGTATAATTAAAATACATAATATGTATTTAGTGGTTAAAATTTAGCTTCCATTATCATTGTTTCCTTGTGTAGATATATATAGAAAATGTCTCAAGTGTTGCGGACTCGTACACAAGGTTTTTTTTTTTTTTTTTTTTTTTTGCAAAAAACTACCTTATCGTTTTAAATACCTAATTATATTCATTGGAACTCGAAAGAACCTGTACTTGATAGATTTATAATTTGTTTGATTTCTTAGGAAGTTCATGCTCTGAACTTGAATGGATCGTTATAACAGGTAAAAACAAATCCGATGTTGGTTCGTATGAAGGCCCACTCGAGGGCCATCCAACGTCAAGATTAGTTACCGCGTCCCCGTGGTGATCGAGTCGGAAAACGTGATAACGAAAGAAAATTAAGAGAGTAGCCGAGTAAAAAAGGGAAAGTACGCGGAAAAAGGAGGGCGAGGTTAACGCGAACCCGATAACGAAGTAACCACTGCCTGCAGAGCTAACCCGGAGTGATGGATGACCAGGCTGAGTGATTTATATGTTTTCCACTAGAGAGAAACAGATGCCAGATGGCAAAAATTATATCAGTCACATTTGTGGCTTACCGCCCACGCTACCTCATCATTCCCTGGTGAGCGACGAATCCCGTCCCAGGCTGGAAGCCGTTACTTAGCCGTTCGTCTTTCCGCTCACGACATAATGGGAGATGCCATTTCGGCTTCGCAATATTTCCCTCTTCTGCTTTGAACGCGTGGGTTGAAATTGCCGGGGCTGCTTCATCTCATTAATAAGGTTTACAGTGGTAATGATAACTATGAAACCTGATTTACTGGAGGGCTTAAAGGATCCCGGCTTTATTAAAATGAGCCTTCGCTTTCTGGATAGCCGATCCCTTCCCACGGGGAGCAATCAAAATTGTGGCCCGTTCCCTGGTGAAATGGTATAGGACAGCAAAAGGAAATTAATTTTATGAATTGATGCAACACACTAAATCATAAACAAATAGGTACGTATAGCCTTGTCAACTGTACAACTAGGTATGTAGGAATGGGGAACATTTACCGATTTAAAAAAAAAGTAATTTTATTGGTGAATAAATCGATTTTTTCATCGATACTCTTGTTGTCGATTTTTATGTGAATCGATTCTTTAAAAAGGATTTTCGGCGATTTTCCTCAAAGGGGAAATTTATTTTTGGTTCTAAATCGTAATATAGGAAATTGGAAACATCCACAGAGGTGAATGGGTTAAACATACAGAAAATGTTGTTGTTTTTCCCAGAATTAAAACACCTTTCTCATTTTCAATTTTTTCAAAGCAAAGAAAAATCAATAAAAAATAAATTTTATAAAAATTGAGTTTATTTTTGGAAAAATTGATATAGGTTTCGATTTTGAATTTAAAAATGAAAATAAATGAATACAAAAACTTAACTTGATCATTGAACTTTTTAATACTACAAATCGATTTTATGAAAAATCAATAGGTACTTTTGTGACCATTTTTCCGTAAATTGATTTCCCATCCTTACAATTTACCTAACTTGAACTTGATCATTGAAAAAATAATGACTTTTTAATACTAGATTTGCAAATCGATTTTATGAAAAATCGATACTTTTGTGACCATTTTTCCGTAAATTGATATTTTGGATTCGGTTTTGTATCGATTTCCTATCCTTACAACTATGTGTCATACGTGTTGGAAGTTTTACTTAAACGAGATCTCAATTAGAAAAAGTTTATAACTTCATGTTCAACTTACGACAAAAATAAATCGACATAGAGAATTGACAGTAGGAAACTAACAACAGATCAACTTATCAACTGTCAGTAAACGAAAAATATTTTTACAGTGTTCGCATAAATATCTGTCGTAAACAATGCTTCTAGTATAATAAGAAGGACCCCAAAATTTAAATTCCGATGCATTAAGGGGGAATTATAGTGACGCTAATTCATTTTATTTTCAAGTTTTAAAAATATCCAACAACTGCCCTTCACTGAACTCAGCAACATCAAGGAAGTGGCAATTCATGGGAATACATCAATGCTTCTAGAATGATAAGAAGAACCCAAAATTTAAACTCCGAAGCATTAAGAGGAATTATAGCTGTTGAAACTGCTGAAGAAATTTATGTTGGACTCGTTCAAAAGCATCGATTTGAACTTTATACAAAGGGTTTCCAAATATGTGACACGAATACCTTTCATTCTCTACCATTTTGTTTATTATTTGTACCTTTGTAATCTACCTAGAAAAACAATTGTAGACCCCCAAAATTTGATAACTTAAGTCTTAAAATATTTATGACCACGTGGTCGCACATTCTTGCGAGTGGTCTACATTAATATATAAATGAATATTTACACTGTCGCTGTTCCCACTCTTTGTTCCGTAACGAATATAGTCCGTTGAGGGTTTCACGGTTCAGATTTTCGGCTCAATAATTTTTAAGGTCGTGATATTAAAAGGTCAGATTTATCAGAATTAATTAACCTTTTGACCAAAAGCGTATCAAAACTTCAAAGTAAAAATATCAGAGTTCTCGTTAGGTTTCTCAACATTTTTTTATTATAAGTCATTTTATTGTAGGTTTGCTCGTGCTTGGTGGGAAGAATTATTTTTTGTCTGACGAAATTAATTTGGATCATGCTCAGCGTAATCCGAATATGCCAGAAAATGTCGTCTTAATCTAAGGGAAACTTTGACATTTAAGGTTGTTACAAGGTTTTTAGGTGTCATCGACGAAAAGAGAGATCGACACGTAACGAAATAGGTTTGGATTAGTTTAATTACGTGGAATGGGCGTGAAAGCAATCGGTGCATTTGGCATCACTATATCATATCTAAAAAAATTCCCATACGGAACTATATGTGGAGCTGTTCAGAGTATCCTCCAGTTATTACAGCTCCTGGCCAGACCGATAGATCAAAGATAGAGGAATCTTACCTCTGAAAAGTCAATAACCCTTTTTTTTAACGGTGTCTTGTGGGAGTTAAGATTTGAAAATCGCTCTTCTGGCCACGTGCACAACTCTTAGTGTGCACGAAGCTTTACGAATGTATAGATGGTAAAATTCCTCTGCATTCCAAGCCGAAACACCAGAACAGCAGAAATGGGTTGTCCTCCTAAGTCGAAGCATAACATGCCTTACGAATGGTACGATTAAAG
This sequence comes from Creontiades dilutus, assembly GCA_031894815.1. NCBI lineage: Eukaryota > Metazoa > Arthropoda > Insecta > Hemiptera > Miridae > Creontiades > Creontiades dilutus. Next base: position 669,249 of record JAVIWC010009611.1, on the reverse strand, counting down.
TAACAAGACAAATCCAACACTGAGAGACCAGCACGTTTAAGTAAGCTATTATTTGGTCGCGAATTTGAATTATAGTTTGAAAACTGCTCTTAGTTATGGTGTGAAGAAAAATAATAATAATAGCGTCCACTGCATTTATTGAATATGCGTCAGAAAGTATATTTATGGTGTATAGTAACGTGTAGTGTAATACTTCGCAAAGAACATATATGTCTCTATTCACTTAAACTAGGTTTCCATCGGACGCAACACTGAGCCGACATACGTGCGTTGTTACTGGGAAACTTACGTCCACGATCACGGGTAACGGATACGTTTGCGGATATGTTTTCGATTCTGTACCACTATAACTCTCTGTTGATGAGGGATAATTGAATGTCAGTATCTCTCATTTTTCTGTTAGAGTGGGAGTAATCCTCTTCTCAAACGCTTGAAACTCTTCGGATACTAGGTACTTCTTCACATGAACAGACACAGTGATTAATCAGTCGGATATTTGACTGAGCATTGATTAACTGCAACTTATTCGTATCTAAGCAATTTTTCTGAAGGCGCACAATGAATGACCCACGGCTGAGCGTATGTATCCGCCTTTCTCCCTGGCTCGCGGCCCTTTCCGCCCAGAGTACCACATACGATGTGAAATATAGATGAGGGAATCCCGGGAAGCCCCTTTGCTGATCCTGATAGTGGATTCAACCCTCAAGTCGCCTCCCCCGCCTTTATCTCTATTTGAGCTCTTGCCCCTATCTCAGCGCAGCCCGTCCCCGTACATACATTATTGAAAGCCCCTGGCGCCTTCGACGATAATTGGTTTTCTCTCGGTCGTTTTATGAAACAGTGAGTCGTCTTTTCTGGGTTCCGAGCGTTTTTCTTCCCCTTTGTTGTTCTTCGTATTCTCCGCTGCCGTGACCTTATTTCTAACGGGACGACTTAGAACAACGGCAAAAACCGGGAAACAAGAAGAAAGTGGGTATCATGATGGTATAGGTTCTACATTTTCCATTCAACCAAAACATCAGCAAAGCATACCCACTCATACAAAGAACGTTTCTACTACGTGGATAATTGAATTGGAGATCTCAATAACGTTTACGGTGATTCAGGAGAAAGAAGTAATGCCCACATCAGGAAATCCGTCATCGATTAGAGGTAGAGAACTGTGAAAGTCCCGTAAATCATCATTCGTGTGCTACAGGCGGCGTTGTCTTTTCAGTCATTTGAGGTTGAGATATCACCAGTTAATGCATCTCAGAGATGCGAGCGAAATTTGGTTCTACTTCAAGATGTAAAGTTCTGTTGAATGGAAGTGTAGACGCTTTTTTGGTCGATACAATGACTGTCTTATGGTCACCATTGAATCAACATTTTTTTAAGAAACAAGTTCATGATGTTGCCTCAATAATGAGGAACGTCTGATGGATCTGATCTAGGTGAGATAGGATTAGAGAGGATTATATAGGAGAGAGAGAGAGGATTAGATTACTGAGACTCCGAAAAAGAATAAGTTTTTAGAAACTGTTTCAGAAAACATTGGAACAGAATCTTTCAAACAAGAAAGAAACTAGAAATAGTAGGACACCGTATGTGTGATGGACCTAACATGTGTATGAGTAAAAAATTAATCAAGTTTTTCAAGCTCCCAGACCTCATCAATTCTCAAATATTGGTGTTCTGGTCTCATCCGTGAATAACACTCACCTGATAAGACGTGAGTGTGGCCCCTTTGCGGGGGCACTCACCTTCCCTTCATAGCTATAATTGTTATCATTTGGGCCTCCTGACCCTCCATCCATCAAAAAGTAAAACCACCTTCCACTTGCCAACCCGAACTACTGAGAATTTTCAAACGAGTGTATTGCAGTGCATTCCATTTCCTTTTCCACAAAATCTATCACCGCTTTTACGCGATATAATGTACGGAGAAGCTAAGAACTTTAAATCTTCCACGGCTTGTCTGTCGCTCCTGTTCTACCCTTCTTCGCCTTTCGTAGATACTTCTCGACACTTCACGCCCCGATGGGCGTAAGTACTGTCTGCAGACGTCTAGGTGAGTGGTTTTTTCTTAATATTTTTTCTACATCTCTCTCCTACTTCTCGGGTATCTCAAGAGGAACACCAGAGAGTTTTCTAATGTTGAAGCTGTTGTACTACTCGACAAAACATTGGTTTTGCCTATTCTCGAATACGCTGCTGTAGTTTGGCCTTGCTATGAGGCTCACATTGAACAATTCAAGGGAGTCTAAAAAGTATTCCGGAGATATGTAATTACAAGTTGGGCATCCCCTCCACCGATTCTGATTACCCGTCGCTGCTGATAAGATGTAATTTGATGCCACTTCGATCGTGTGGTTCTATGAGTGACGAGTATTTTCTATGCCAATTGATTCGTGGCCCCGGGATTGCCCCTGCCTTCTTTCGAAGATCAACTGCCTTGTACTACAGGTTCACCCAATGAATGCGGCTCCTTTTGCAATTGACTTTTCATCTACTAACTACATAATATGTATATTATACTACCTACCACTCTCAAGAATGTTGCGAAATGCCAACTTATCACTTCAAACTAATCCCGAGATTGAAATTTTCTCCTCTCCTTTATTTTCAAGCGGTGTTTTATCCTTTATTCCTGGAGTTCTTAGTTAATTGTAGCTTAGCACTTCCCCAACGTTTTCGGTCAAACTGGAATTTCGTTTCTTGAAACTGGAATTTCTCCTTGAAACTGAAATTTCCCCTTGAAATTGATAGGGGATTTTGAAGTTAACCATTTCATTGAAAAGCTGATAAAATTTGCAAGTTTCCCTGAAATTTTCCTCAAGTTTTTTCTGGAATTACTGAGTTCAAGTATTTTCAGAAGTTCATGTTTTTTTTTTTTCATGTTGAACGTTTGAACTACAATTAGATTTCTTAGAACTTAGTTTCCAATATGAAAATGCACTAAGCGTACATGAAAGGCAACGCTGAATTCAAAAATGAGGGCACAAGTTGGAAAAAATCGTTTTTGAATGGAAAAGTGTGGGTTTTCTTCTCGTAAACAAGGTTTTTATTTCAAAGGAGTTTTGTTCCACTTTCGATCTAGGTTTACAATAAAAAAATGTTCACATCAAGTGCGGGACATACTGTATGATTTGGTATTAACGATGGGAAGTAGGATAATTCCCATAACGAGTAATACATTGAATCAAATGGATTATTGGAGTAAGATTTGATTGTAGAACAAATCGTTAGCGCATTGTTACATCATCCGCTCTTCATGTTCATTAATCGTTTTCCAGTCTACTTCAGATAGAACAGCACTTTTATTCAATGCCCTCAATCGGGGTACGTAGTAGAATAGAACTGATGAAAACTCGGAAAAGAAAGAGCGACAGGAAAATGGAGGAGAACGACGGGATGAAACTGCCCTCGTAAAATAAAATCTCAGGCGGTTAGGAAACCGTAAAAAGTAAGAGATTGGGAGGTGGGGACGAAACGGTAGATGTAGCGGGGAGGAAAATATAAGGAAGTCATTCTTGGGTGGTCCCATAGGAGAAAGAGAGAAACTTGTTCATTTAGCCTTGTCACGCGTTCTTGGAACAGACCTGAGAAATAGTGGGAGGTGGATCCTTCGGAGTCCGCCGAGGGGGAGTCGGGTTGACAAACGGCCCGACCTCAACTTAATGTGATAATTCCGATATACGTTCGGTTCAAGGTAACTTTCCCGGGGCGGTTATGGCGGGAAATTATTTACCTTTGGGCGGGGAGTGGAAAATCGAAAACGTAAGTTAAGGGCTTCGGACGTGGGAGGGTTTCGCAGGACATCTTTATCTGACAATAACTTCAAACTTTCTCGCCAGCAGGAGGTATTACTCTGTCATACCAAAACCATTTGGTAGGTATCTAATCTACCCAATCACTAAAATATTTAGTGTTCGCGGTTATATGTGGTGGACATAAACAACTAACCCTATGTTCTTTGTCAATGTTTCAGTTCCCACGTGTTCCATTCAACATTCTTACTAATTACCTTGATTGTTCTTGTAAGTGACGAATTTCTGATCAAAATACAAGGACAATCTCCTGAATCCATCAATATTGATGAATGATTGTGCGAAAAACAGATTTATAACACAATAAGAAATTTTCTGCACTTGATATTAAAAAAAAAAAAAAAATTATGTGAAATCACAACGAAAATCAAGCAAAACACCGTATTTTTAACCTCAGCGCGTTCTTGACATATGATTTTTGTTTGTTATTTTCAATAGTTCACCTGTGTAATTGAAAAAGAAAAATCCATTGTAGGGAACTCAATATTTTGATTCCTCTAGTATTTCACTTTATCTTCTGAAAGACGATAGTGGTTTTGTCAAATTTTGGTTAGCGGATCAGCTGTAGTTGGCTACGAGTATTTAGGAGATTTCTGTAGTGTAAACAGTATGTATGCAGCATCAGGCTCAACCCGACAAAGAGGATGGAAGATAAGTTACATTGTTTCCGTGACAATATAATCCGCATACACCAGTCACTCTAACTTGGAATAGGACAAATGTCGAGCGCAGAAAGTCGATGATTCCAGACCTATGTCTGCAGCATCTGACTTTGTATCTCTGAGGTGAAGAGAGGAAGTTGAGCAGGTGACTCGATGATTCCATAATAAAACTTCTGCGTACATCAGAGCTCGTACTCAGGGAAAACGCTAAAAGCGGACCTACTGTAACCTACTCGCAAGATGGGTTATTTGGGGGTTTTAGCAATAATAAGTCAAGGGTTGAGCTTGAGAGAGAAAGCTCACTCACGGACTTACATACCTGACATATCCCTTCTTCCTCCTTCCCCTTCCCGAGTATGAAGATGCCGGCCCTTGCCGTTTGGGAGAAATCGTGCGTACGGCATACAGCGGACGGACGGAAAAATTGTTATTGCAGATTTGGATTCTACACCCTTTGAAACGTAAACCATGAAATTTTCAGAGGGGGTTAGAATTTTTTTTTTTCAAGAACGATTACAATGGTTTATTATTGAATAATAAACCTGAAAAATCGACAATAGTACTTTCAGTATTAAATAAGCAATGCGTAAATAATTAAATGTAATTCCAACATAATCTTGAAGGTGCATTGGGCCTAGACCAGATGCCTAAAGCTAATTCCTATACTGTTAGACGTATGAATGTTTAGTTCTTTATATATTCTCCTTAGACCTGTACAAATTATTTATCCTGAATTTTTCGGCCGTCCAAAGCTAAACGGTTTGTTTACAACTCCTGAGTAGAATCGTTATAAGATCCCCAAACAAAGACCATGTACTTAACATACCATCTGCCTATAAAGCAGATAGGTTCACACGTTACAAATATTTTTTTTAATCGTTCATCTTACTGCTTGATGGTGCCAGTTCAAAACTATTTTGGTAACCCTAAGCTCTGCTATTTTTTTTACAGTTTTCAGCACTAACTGTTACTGAGTAAAGTAAAGTAGATTCTATATACTTGAATTAAATATAGATGAAACACTGCATTACATAATAAGTGGTGTATTGAACTTAATACATAATGTCGTTGATACTCGAATTGAATATAACTTCATCACTGGGGAACCGTGGCTACCGAATCAACAACCGGTCAGCTGAGTATCCTACTGGAGTCTACTACATAAAGAACATCCGGCTGCCTCCATTTTATTTATACTCCAGGTTTTTGTACCCCACTCCCAAATCATTCCTCCAATCTCTAAGTCAAACCTTAATTCCACAAATAAACCACACCAACCATGAAGAGGCCATTTCTACGACCTCCCGCCCGAATCAAGGGCCACAACTCAGCTTCAAAACGTTACCGAAATTAAAGCCCGTAAATCTGTTCATCCTCCCCAGTCTATTTTCGCCCGCCCTAAAACTGCCTTAGAGAGAATGCGGATGCAAAGTTTATGAGCGTCATAACAGGCAAAGCAACTTTAAAGATACTCGAGCCACCTTCATTTGGCGTCTCTCTATGCAACCCCTTTCGCCAGAACCCACTTTGAGCTCCCACTTTGGACCCTACAGTGGAGGGCCCACTCACATTAGAACTTTTTTCATAGAAGGTCGACAGTAACTTTTTAAAGCACTTTGTAGCTGTTTGCCTTCAGATAGATTTTCTTCCTACGGACTATATAATAAAGATCTTTTATCAAAGATTTGTGAGTCTATCGTGTCCTCTTAAGAACAAACACAAATCATTTAATAGTTTTTGTGAATTTAAAAAATATATAGTTGATGTTGTTATTATTATTATAGTTGATGTTATGTATAGTTTCAATTTTGAGTCATATGAGACCATCGTAGTTAACCTGAGGAACCTGCCACAGGCTAGGAATGGACTCTACTGCTCATTTCTGGCAAAAACTACCTCCCAGAAAAATTTTTTTTTTCGAGGCTTCGTTTTCGAGTTGTTTTATTCAACGATTTTTCCGTGTTTTCGATTTTAATTCACTAAAACGCTATTAACTCTCTTATGTCCTTAAGAAAATTCAATGTTGATTATACCGTAGGGAAGAACCTTAAATTTTTCATCTCCCTAGGGTATAAAAAAAAATAGAATATTAAAGTAGTAGAGGTTGTTTCATCTATCTAAAAACATTAGTTCCGCTATCCGTAGGTATGTAACACCCATACACCAAGTTTGGTGATTGGGGACAACAAGGGGCAAGACCGACCCCACCTTCAAGACCTGACGGTCTTGCGGGTACTGTATACCCAGTTCGCCGTCCCGTACCAATTAGGTACTGGTGCTAGTTCTGTCCAGGTTGGACGGCGCTGGAATGAAACCCGGATTATCAAGAGCAAATCGTTCCAACCTTCATTGATGGAACAGGAATTCTCCCCGTGGATTATCACTTGAAAGCATTGCGAAATATGCCACGTTTAAGGAATAATCATGAATTAAAATCCATCCTAGGGACAGTTAATTATTATGACCGTTTTATAAGAGACTTGCAATATTTTCTGCACTCCGTTACATTATCTAATCGGAAGAGATGTGAAGTATACTTCGTAAGTAGTAGTAATGCATGTCGTGTTTGTGTCTTTGAACCAATCTATATATATGCAGTAAGTCATTGAGAAAGGTGAGAGTGAATAAAAGACTGCAATGGAATCCGCCCTTAGTAGAAATTTACCTCTGTTGGTTACCTATATTACAATTTTGTAATTGATCGGACTCATTCCAACACCAGGTCCTCTACAAACTACCCCTCTCTCAGGGTCGTTGATGAGCGCCATCTGTTCCCTGGAGGTCAAGGAGGTGGCTGGTACACCACCACCTCGATCTGGCATTGTCATCCATAGGTATTATCACCACTTTCTCCATCAGTCATTGCAGTGTTCTTTACGGGTGTTACGATCTGTTATGTCATACCTCAGGTAATGTGTTAGGTCATACCTCACTATACACAACTGTGGGAACATCGGACGGTAGACATAAACCACTACTTTGTGTTTGTCACTTCAGAGGCTCAGAGGGACCACTGGGAGCTCAGTATGTTATTTCAAGCAGTTGAAGGTCGCCTTTTAGTAAACCAACGATTCGATTGCAAGAAATACTAGTGTGTGCCAGTTTTTTATCTAACTACCTCTATTTTTAAATCTTAAATTGGCGGATAAATTCATAAACGATCAATTCAGGACCTTCTCTAAACTTCGTGTCAGTTGTTGATTCAGTGGACGTCCAAAGATTCCTATAGATAAGCACACAATAAGGTAGAGGTTAGACACCCAACACATAAATTTTACGCAAACGATTCTACAATGAAAGGGGGCTCATTTCCTTGCGTTGATGCCATAGTGCGAAGGCTTGAGAAACTTTAGGAAACCAGAATGAGCAATCGAAAGCAGAAAGAATAGTTTCTCTTTATTTGTGTATCACAAGGTTCGTTAGTTTACAGTTACGGTTGTAGAAGATTTAACTAAGCAATTAAGTGTACCTAACGTTTTTGGCAATTGAGTGTACCTAATGTTTGTTTTATAATTTCGTGGCAAGTCAATTCGTGAAGATTTTCTTTGGTCCAGGAATATCATGGCTGTGGGTTAAATTGAAGACAATAATGTTGTAATACGAAGTAAGGTGTACAAAGGAATGCCTGGTGTTGCTTTGCTAGATCTTTATTGTTGACATGAAATGAGACTTTTGGAGATAGAACTCTGCGGGGACAGACGTGGACAGCTTTATCTTTCCAAAAGCGCGGAGAGCTACGTGGCACAAAGCTCCAATTGAGCCAGGTCAAGGTTTCCCTAGTGAAAAGTGGTTTACTTGAGAGGCTTACGTCGGCGCGGATTTAGGAAAAGCAGATAACAAAAGGTTTGAAAAAAAAGGAAAAGCCCGAAGCAAGGAAAAAGACTTTCACGGGGGCCGTAAACTCGCTCGCTCTCTTTCCTACTCGAGGGTGACGAAGTAGGTCATAAAATATGAGAACATGTAAAAGTTGAAGAGGTTTAGATATTGATTTTAGGAAAGGACCACCCCACCCTTCTTCCACAACACGGACTTACCAGGCACAATAGGGCAAGCCCGGGAAGAGGCGGATGTAGCGATATGGTAAATAGAGGGAGAAGCGTATTAGTTGGCCGTAAACCATTCCGAGGGGCGCCGAATTTATGTTCCGGTTCCCTCGACACCTTTTCATTGGCCCTGAGCGACCACTTTTCTTGTTGGAACGAATTGAAAATGTGATTGATAATGACAGCGGGCCAGTGGGGCCTGCGGAACCAAGATTACGGCTGCACCGTCCGGCCGTATCCGTTTTTCATCGATGTTTGCCGAGACGCGAATTCCGTATCTACGTTGTTCCGTTGGGCATCGAGCGTTTATTCTACGTCATGTTAATATAGGTTTTCCTTTTCCTCCGTCGAATCGTATTCGTTCGCCCAATTTTAAAATATTTGTGTTGAACGAATAAATTAACGATAGTACCACTATAATATGAATGCTTCTTTGCAGATCTTAGTGCACTCTCCGATCAGAATCAGTAGGGAGCCTCGAGGAGTCCCAAATGTAGAGCAGTTTGAACTAGATAAACGTCCAACATCAAGGTAAATGATCAAATTTCGCCTGCTGTTGAAAATATTTTTAAAACTCATGGTAAATAAGAAATATCGGTTAGTAATTTTTTTTTTTGGCGATTAAAAGTATTTTTACACGAAATAACAAAACGACGATTGCCAGTATATGGCTTATTGTTAGTATGCAAGTGACGTTTACTTCCTGAAACTTCGGCACTGACGTCCTCTAGTGTAGTACTAATAATGTAGACAATCAACTGAGCCCATGAAAAGATTTGGCGAATTGGGGTTTTGGCAGCATTTTTCCGTTTTCGAACCACAGTGCGAAATGAGTGCTCCCAGCGGCATCATTTTCCAAATTAGGACCTTTTATACGCTCTGGGTATTTATGGAGGCGTAGTCGTACTTGAGTATAATATGGGCCGTTAGTTTTCACTGCACTAGTATTATCACAGAGTCCGATCTATTTGTAAGACTAATCTATAGACTACTATAAGGGTTAATTTAGAGTATTACTTCCGTTTTCCGACTTTGGGAGCCAACAAGTTCTTCTCCGAAATCAAAATTTCAACTCTCATTTTCCGTTTAAAATCATTCTGAACAACTTTCATTTCGCTTCTGTCAGCGAGTGTGTGTATGTGAGTCCGTATGTCCGCAGACCATTGTAACAAGCTCGATTCCTACAAGTTTCATCCGATTTGGACGAAGTTCTCAGAAAATGCTTGGGTTAGGCTCCAGATAGTTTCATTGCCAACAAATAATTACATGAATCTGCTTATGCGCGGTAGTACAATCCATCAAGCATCATTTTCTCAGGTTGTAATCGTGTAGTTACGCTCAATTGACAGGGTAGTTTCAGATTTATTCCAGTTAATTTGTTAAAAACACTTGCTCTCGAAATGTAAGAAATACAGTTTTTGAATCCTTACTGCTAAAACATTTCAATGATATCATACTATCTTGTTTTGGACACGAGGAAGCTATTTGTTACACATTGGCGACTAATGAATGCAAAGTCTTAGTGGATTCGAACAGGTTCTGTCTGAATTTCAATCCCTTTCTACTTTACAAGAGTCCACCTAAGATTGCTTAACGATCAAGTCCTACAAGTTAACTATTTTAAATAAGTTTAGTTTTTATAAGTTGGTTAGACCTAAGTTCTAGGAATGTATATTTTGATTCAACAGGGGTTCATTCATGAGTACGATTCAACTGTTTTTTATCGTATCATGGACTGTGATGGAATAAATAATTATTCATAAAAACAAAGTTAAGCTGATGGGGAGAAGTATTACTACATGGGGTCACTAGCCGGTGCTCCTTCACATGTTCATGTCAGCCATTCCACGAAAAGCTTCATGTTTACGTTGCCTATCCAAGTCTGCTTTGGTTTTTTCTTCAAGCTCCCTTATGTTATCCAGTGTCATTCCGACCCAGCAATCCATAGTAGACACAACTTGTCTGTGAAAAAGAGTCAGGACGCGCCTCGACATTTTGTGCATGTAAGCTTCAATTCGGCTTTGCAAACCGAACCATTTGAAGTCGACGGACAGATACTTGTAGCACGTCATGACCGGGTCAGTTTCTTGAGCCCAGCTATCCCCCGAAATCGGTAGGCGTTTATTTTTCGATTCAACTTTAGTTGGGTCGTATCTGGCCTGATAGTCCCCCGGCAAAATTGGGTCGTTGGCAATGTCTATCGTCACTACTTCCCGTTGCTCCAGTACATCTTCAGGGAGTTCCAAAACGTTATCGGATTTTCCTCTGTCCGCTACGTGCAGACTTTCGAAAACGATAGTAAAATCCTTCTTCATGTACGTTGGATTGGTGACAACGGTTCGGCAGAAAGGATAAGCATTCCATGCCTCCTCGTGCAGCTCTAGTGCTCCTTTGGGAGCCATTAGCTTGACGATTGTCGGTACTTTCCGTTTCAAGTGGTATATCTTATAAGTGTATTGCCCTGAACTGTATTTACCTCCTAGTAGTGGTGTGTCGTGGAAAGGCTCATTTTTCAAAACTTCCACACCTTCGCCCCCTCCTGTTTCGTTCTTGCTAGCTTCAGCGACGGAGTACAGTTGGCCGATTTGGTATTCCTCGACGGTCAAGGGAAGTGTGATCCGATATTCTTTGATCAGCATAACGCTGAGGAATTGGTGATTCTAATAAACTATACGATTACGCGATCCAAACTAACATTTCCCATCCACCGAAATCCTTCAAAACTGTTATGGCAACAAATATAACTACTGAACAACTAACAACATGTCTAAATCAATAAATTTGCACGAGCATCATAATATCTTTATCTTTTGTATGAGAAGCTACTGTTGCCTAGCTGGATTTCAAGTGATCCATACCCAATTTGAGTGGCTCTGAAAGCAATTTCTGCCATTCATTCGTATGAAGCTGAAATTCGGTAAGTAGCCCCGTTAGGGCGTACTTTTGAAGATGCACATTGCGCAGACAAGATGAGTTCCTGCTGAAGCTTAAATAAGTATACCGTAATAACCTATTTATTCCATACTTACACCCTATTCCTTATTTACCTAAATGTATCCATGATCACCAAAAAAAAAGAAGTTTTACGGATTATATCCGTAATATCGTAAAAAAGTGAGCGAGTTGAGGGAGTGTTGTAATAAAGGCAAGATTCACGGCTTAATTCACGTCGATATCATCGTGTCAAATATCAAAATCGTGTCGATTTCAAAAGTAAATATTGAAACAGTTCATCATTATAAATAGGCAACAAATCATATATGTTTCATATTCTAAAAAAAAGAAATGTACTCACTAGGATCGATTGCCTTCCCCGTTATGACCAGAAGAGCAGAAAACACCACATGCCGCAACCAGATCTGAAAAGATTTGTAAAATCGTTTGTTAAAATAACCTTGACGCATCCCTCGAGTCAAGTAACTAGACTAAAGTCAACTGTTAATTAACACTTGTGCCGTTCAGTGAGGGAAGCTAGGTACAGGTACATATGTGTATAGGTCAGTGTTCATTTATTTATTAAGACCTAACTCAATTCACGATATATTGTAATACAAAAGTCGTTGTATTGTTATAGTAAAATTAAATAAAAACAAATTATACCGGCTAAAATCATACTAGACATAAACATTCAAGGGTATGAACAATGGAAAATAGAAATTAAAATTTCAAATACGTTATAAATGATAATGGTACTAGGGCAGACGACGCTTAAAGTCCTGATTCGAAATAATGGAGAAAACAACATAAATTTCTTGTGGTGTTATCTCACGTAGTAGGGGATTTAGTGGTTGATTCTCACAGTGGTTGTAAGGGAAGAATGGGACATGTAACAGTGGACAATCGTGCATGGGATACGAAGGGATGTTTTAGCCATTTGCTGGTTAGGAGTTGAAAAAAAGGTCAGCGACTTCATCAAGCATTTTTAGTCCATACTTCGCAGGCAGTTCCCGAAAATGAGACTGTACAGCTAGTAATATAAAGTCTGCATCAGCAACAGATCATAAACGATATCATCAAGGACGGGACTCAGCAAAGAGTTCCAGTCCTTTGGCATGTTTTTTGTCAACGACAGGAAGAACGCAGAACTCAAGATTCTGCATAGATTAAAGACAACTCAATGCAGTAATGACAAAAGAGTTGCCGTGATCACGAATTGAAGAGGCGCTCGAAAGATTAGATTGAGGTGGCAAGTTCAACCCTCTTGCCCTCCACGATGGTTCTGGCCAATTCCTCTTCATCAGAACACCCATTACTGAAATGTCCTTTGTACAGATAAGGTGTATGGCGTTTTACAGTGATGACCATTGCATTACCAATGCTATGGGTACCTTTTAGTGCTTAGGGTACTTGAAACCGAAAAGAATAAATAATAATGAAATAATAATTTCAAAAAACTGTACGATGTGCTTCGTACACTTGAGCTAAAAACCAAGATGGGAGACGATTTTTTACTGAATATTCTTTTTTAAGGTTCCGTAAAATACAAAAACTGGGTCTAGCTCCTAATTACAAAGACGAAGATTCTGAGTTGGGCCAGTGGCTGAAGTGGTCTTTTGGCTTGCCTTACCTAAACCCTCAGGAAATAAGCGACGGTTTCTGTGAATGGGTAGTGCATTTGCCACCAGGTAACGACAGAGCAGGTCAGTATGGTGAATACATCCACGATTTCTATGTCAGGGACGGTACCAACTTTCCTCCCAAGCTGTGGGCATCCATAACCACACACACAAACAGGACGACGAATACGAGGGCTTCCATCCTGATCTGAAAACACTGTTGAACAGTTATCACCCCAATGTTTTCCAGTTTGTTGATGGCCTACTGCTATATCAGGGCGATGTTCACTCCAAATTAGCCACCGATTCAGCTCCAACCCCTTCGTCCAGCCGAAAAAGGAAGAAAAATTGGCTCTCTTACCATATTTCCCAATGCAATGACAATAAATATTCACGTTCCAAATACACGAAGTTGGTTAGCGGTAAACTATCCAGCAGTTTTGACAAGAATAAGTAAATTCTTGCATACTGTTTTTTTTTAATTTTTTAAAATTAATTTTCTCTATCCAGGGACTTTCCAACCAGGCAGAGACGTTCGTCCCATATAACAATGGGGACATTCGTGCATAGGTGATTGAGGTATGCATTCCCCGATGAAATTGAGTGGAGGTACATTTATACGAACCCTGTCTCTACATATAAACCCTCGGTAAACACATCTGCGTTGTCTACGCACTCTTTTTTAAGAATAGGTCCACGGTAGATTCAACCTCTCACCAAATGCAGTATACCATAATATTATTAGGTCAGCAAGGGCTTGCATCTTTGAAGTTTCTCTTAGAAACCAATTTCTCATTTTGTGGCGGCTTCAATATTTGGATTGTGGAAAGAAATGATCAAGAGGAGTGGCTACATTCGGGCATAAAACAGAAAATATCAATACGCCATATTGATGGATTTACAAAGCGGGATTAACCGTGAATTAATCTTGAACAAAATTAGTTAAATAAACTTCTGGGGTTGAATTTAATGAATTCTCGTTAATGCTCGTTGAATCTGGCAGAACTACAAAGCTATTCAAGAGAGGCGAAAAAAGTTGCAAGGAAAACCAGTATTTCTAGGAGCACCATTTCTTTGATAGGCTGCAAGTGAGCGCAGGATAAGAGCGTATCCTCAGATCGTCCAGCAATCTTTATCCTACAGAAGGGAAAAAGAAAAAAACTAGGGCAATCCACTCTTTGGCACGGTTAGTATCTCCTTTCTATCTGGTTGAAGGTCCATAGAATCACTTGATTTAATGTTATTCCTCTGATCCACCTCCTTTCCGCCGACGCTCTCCATCTCCCTATCTCTCTTTACTTATTTCATTGTGGCAAGAAGAAAGTGGAGATAAAAGGAGAAACGAGTAACGGTAGTCAGTAAAAAAAAGGAGGAATTAGAAATCAAACGCATATAGCACTAAGGTTTATGTGGCTTGTTCTCGGAATGAAAATACATTCTGTTACCTCTGGGGTCCTTCATTTTATCCGATTGTATGGAATGAATCCCACGATATCATGTAAGCTAAAAGGATTTGTTGGTTTTACTTTCATTGCGGTACGTTAAAACATTCATCTGCTATGAACCCGTTTTGATACGTTTTATTTTAACTGCCACGATCTCTTAATAAAAATCATCCGGCTAAATTTTATGATATTTAACAAATGAACACAACAGATCGGACTGAAAGTGTACACACATTGTTAGTTCTAGTTTTTGTCCAAATTTGACCTAATTGAAGAGCATAACTCTACGTTTATGAGGAGAATAAGAGTACAATAATTGGAAATAACATTTTTACTAGCTCGGTATTTGATATTAAAACCGCTGAAAATTATTGGAGATAGGCTGAAATTAGGAATCATGAGAATATGAGTGAATTTCCTCAATTATTTCATGTTTCAGTCAGATTGATTTGAAGTTTGATTGTAGTTGTCGATTGTTGGCAGCTTCAGGAAGCTACCCATTCCTCAAATTAACAGAATTTTGAATTTGTTAGACGATAATGACGTTTTCTAATTTTAACCGATAAACTTCTTCTTTTCTATCGATTCGAAATTTAGTCTGGTCATGCAACAAACCTCAAAAGTCTTAACATTTGTAACACAAGAGAGGAAGTGGAGGGATTAATGCAGGAAAACGTGTATCATTTCCACAATTTCTTCATCACTTAATGGCTACAATTATTCTAGTAGTTTTTATTGACTAAGAATCTCAATTTTAATTTTGTTGATCAACAAACCTACGGAATTTGTCGTAGTGAGGGAGAATGGAAGGGGATTTTTCTTACATAATTTCATATTACGGAATATTTGCGTAGTTATGCCCCATAACTTCATAGGCCGAATTACTGTTTGGGAATAACAAATCTCATGAAAATTGGTTTTTATTAGCTTGAGCATAAATTAAAGAATCGGTTATTACCCCTTTTGTATTCCTTCATCTGGATAAATTCAAAATGTTCTAAGTTTATTTATCAGGAAAACAAAATTTGGAGTCGCACAAAGTAAAAATCACCAGAATCGGTGGTGATTAAAAACATAAATAATATATCTTTTATTATTATGAAAAAGTTTATTTCTCATTCCGGTCTCCCAGTAAACATTATGGAGTCCATTATTATTAAACATTACAAACATGTATCGCAGTGTGATCATCAAATTCAGGAGGTAGGTACTCATATTAAACGTTTGGCTTTATAAGATTCGTCAGTAACTGAGAATCTTACATTCAGCTTTGGGATACCACGTAAATGGCGTATTGATGCTTGTGAATTCCACCACTATATCAACCAAAACACAAAGTTTACATCGCCTCCTAATATAGGGATATCCAGTCCTCGTAAAGCAAGTATTGATGGCAGTGTTGCAGATAATAACGGCCCTGACGATTCCCTGTTGCGTGTAGTCTCCATGTAACGGATATTGGCAGGGACTATCATGTTCAGGAGCTGGTTATCCTGGCTGAGGCGCTCCTCCATATTCATCAGGTTCATCTAAAGATCCTCAGTGTGACTGCTTATTCTGTGGCCAGACACATACGAAGTTCTGGGAATAGATTTCTTGTTGTGCGGATCGTGACAACTTCGATAATCCTAGGTAAAACTGTGCATTTTTTTTCCTAATATGTACTTTTGTTCGGAATACAGAGTCGATCAGAACTCTGCTCGATATCGTGTGCGTGAAAGTAATTGAGGACCAACCATTTGGTATAATATGAATAAATCTAGTGTTGATGTTCCATGAGGCCACAGACTGCAGATGTATGTTCGACTAGCGCCATAAATAGGTTGGCGCCATCTTCCTGCCTACTGCTTTACCATTAACTTGAAGGTGTAATTTTCCATTGAAAGTTAAAAAATGTATTTTGAAAACGAACTCTGCCAGTCTCAACAGGACGAGCGTTGAAGAATCCCGGGGCTGGGGGTCTAACGTCTAAATAATGCGCCAAAACTTATTGTGTCGGATACAGCAGTAAAGCGAGTTTAGATCATTTACAGCCATTAATGGATAATGCTGAGGGTTATCAGGAAGCTCAATACCACGAAGGATGAGCGAGAAGTCGTGTTTATCTCTAATTTAAGATGGCTTCTGTGCGACGAATATTGCAGATGTGAGTCAAAGTAGGTTGAAAACATTTTAGTTGAAAAAAGTCTTTGTTGACATTAGGTTATTGGTCTCCAAAATTGATTGGTCTCTTGATTGGTCTCTGATTGTTTGTCTGTCGTTGGCTGAACATAGGATGTTGCTGTACGAGGGTGTTTTGGTAAAATAAGAGTGATTTGCTTTTTTTTATACAAAAATAAGTGTTTACATCTTTCCTAAGGAAAATAATGTATTTCTTAGGAAATACAACTCACTGGTTGCATTATCAGTTGTTATTATGCATCACATCATTGTAGATTTATGGTCGGTGGAGAGTGGTGGGCTATTTGGTAATCTCATCAAAATGACATAAAATCTACACTCGTAGCGCACTCATTACTTAGCAATACATTTCAGAATCTGGTATCACTTTAGTGTCGAGCTTCAAATCTAGGTATGAGGTTGAACTACCTTCATTTATATAAGGGGTCACCTTACCGGTAAAATTAACCGGTGTACTTAGCCAAACGTACGTGAAGTCAACATTTATCCACCCAATTTCATTTGTTCCAACTCTCCAAATATCACCCAGCATGACTGGAACTTGTTCAATTCCCCCGCTTGGACGCATCACGAAGTGGCAGAAGAAAAAACAACCCTTAAGATGAAACACTTAGCATTATCCGGCTTCCGCTCTCAGCTCGATGGCTAAACCGGGGTATTTATGAATATCAAATAAAAAGCCGATTATCGCCCGAGAGGGATTGAACGCTCGCTCCCGGAGTGGAGCCCAATAAACGCACAACAGGTGGATTCGCTCTCAAACGGCTTAGCCCCCCATAGAAAATGAGAAAGCTCTTAATGATGGAATACCTACTCACTTCAGCTTTGGCCCAGACCCTCCCACCTCCTTGCTACTGTTTCCCGGAGCAGATCTCTCCCTTTTTCGAGAGATTTATCTATCGTGGTTCCCGTCACCTCGGAAGAACAATGGGGACATCTTCAGTGTTTCTAATCTGTCTTACGTTTTTATCGCCGGCAATAAATTACGGGAGAATATCGTCCCCTACAAAATGCATCGCATCAACGAGTAGCGATGAAGATTCTTTTTCCGCGGGCCTACTTTTTTCGGTGAATGAGAACACGAAGTCTGTCGGGATGCATTAGAGCTCGTTCACCTTAATTGTGCCTCATTTATTCAAGCGCGACTTAAACCCGGGCGTTGAGCGGGGAAATTCATGGCCCGCCGTGTACCCTGTGCGAATGAGTCCACGCCAAGCGCCTAGTGTCTATTAACGGTGACGTATTCAAGGTAGAGCTGAATTCCCTAATGGAGGGGCGACACATTTATATTCCACAATCATTTATGGACCTTTTGCTGTTTTACCTTAATTTAATGGCATATACCAGAAACAAGTATATTACGGGGAAAAAATAGGAGGGGTTTGAAAGATTTAAATGTCGGGGAGTGATAAAACATATTGGTGCATTACGAGAACGTTCATAGGACTTACTATTACCCCTTCAATCCTTCCTCCAAACCGAAAAGGTTCGATGCACAACTGGACTAAAATTTTTGTCAAACGGAAAAAATAATTTTAAATCAAGAAAATCAGCAGACAATATTGAAGAAATCACGATTTATCACTATTGCCACCTCCACTCACCATTTTTCATAATAAAAATTGAATGGGTTGAATATTTTCTAAGCCAACGCCTTAATGAAGAAAAAAAGAATGACATGAATCGGTCGAGAATTCTTGCTTGAGCAGCTGCTAAAAGGATTTGCTATTCTCCCTCCAGTCAGTAAAAGCAAAACTTCCAAGGTTCGTTGCACAATTAGACTAAAATTGGGATTGAACGAAATAAGAATAATGAAAATCGCTTTAGAATTACAGCCTGAGCAGCGTTGAGAAAATTTGTGGAATACAAATTCTTTGTTTGGCATTATTCCCTCCAATCCGTCTCTTCCGTCATGAAATTCAACGTTTCCGAAGTTTTTTTGCTCAACTGGAGTAGAATTAGGGTCAATCCAAAACATAATCATGAAAATTGTTCAAAAATTGCAGCGTGGACGGCGTCGACAAAACATGTGGAATACACAGATTCTTTATTTATTTATTATCTTTATTGTTTTTAATAATCTCCCCTTAAAGGTGGAGGGGGCACACCATTAAATGAAAACGACAAAACTAAACAATAAAACTAGTGAGAACGCCCAGGCTTACCCATCGCCGGCCCTTGGAATTTTGGGAAGTTGAGGATGATGGATATACGGACTAGAGCTCCGGTGGAAAACCTATCAATGAGCTCACCGCAGTGCGAACTTCACGGTCTAACTCAAGCAGCCTCCCTGCAGTAAGCCTGCCAAAGACTAGCAAGAAGGTTAGCTTTGGCAGTAAGTACGTGAGTAGTAAGTGTGGCTTTAGTGGAACCTTGGTTACACGACCTAGTGCTCCACCATGGCTTTGGGCTACGGTGGCAACACCAATGAAGTCGACCCGGAGGCACGAACGAATTGTGCTGGAAGGGAAGTCTGTCCCAGGACAAAACACTTCTAAATCACTACCTTCTCCTTATGCTATTGACCTGACAGGACCAAGGAGACCGACCCATATTTAGCTGGGATAACTACCAAGCCACACCTGGGCAGCTGCTCAGGAAATTCATTGAGGGCAATCAGGATGACATCTTCGGGGGATGCTAATGCACCTACTCGGACCCTAGGGGCAATGTCAAACCCTATTTCTGTTGGCAAACTTACCCAATGGCGTATCCACAACCAGGTTAAAAGTGTCTAGAAAGGATCCCCATGGAGTACTCTGCGCCCAATAACAACATCCCCTGACATTTTACCTTGGGCCTCGAGGACCATACGCCTACTTGGCACAGACAGGGAAAATACTCAATCAAACGAGTAAATTTCACGACACCACGAAAACAGTTGGTTGGGCAGAGTGACTAACAGTGTCAAAGTGTCTATTTCTTTATGCGGGCCAGTGAAATGATAGTTTGGAGAACTGTTAGGTATGCTAAATCTACTGCTACACTAAATGGTCTCCGAACGTCACCCATGATACCAGTTATAAAATTGGTACCTCGTTCAAATTAGAATCTTACAGAACCTTTCCTGATGATGAATATAATTTTTTATAGTCAAAACTGGATAGTACAACCAGGGTTACGAGTAGATTAATTTCTTTTCTATCATTAAAATTGTTTTTCAAGAATAATCACCATTTTCAATGGAACTTGTAATGGAACAGGATTATTTTACTGTGTACTAGGAGAAGAAGAGTCTGTTTTTTGGTCAAGAAAGAATCGGATTTAGTTAAAACTTTGCCTATTTCCACAATGGATTTTTTCACTGAAAATGCTGGGAATTTTTCGACGGAAGGTTTTTTATTTCATATTTAGATCAATCGTTTGAGCAGATCGTTTGTCAATGTATAGTAATGAAAGAAATCAATGGCGCATTCTCCAAACATATATATATAATGATTCTCATAAGGTCAAAATCCACACAGCGTGCCTCGACACATTTAAAAAAATCATTCCGTTGTAGCAGTTGCTTGAATTACTCGTAAATTAAATTGAAAGAAGAAATAAAATTCCAAGGTTTTCGGTTGTTTGGTCAGTGATCCCCTAAGCACACCCCTTGAATATTCCATTCGTCGAATTACCAAGGTAGAAATAGTAACCACTACACACTTGTAAAGCATCAAGGGGACAAGGTCCCATTTCGGATTCGCTGGGTTTTTTTCTAACGTAAAAACGCGGTAGAATACGGGCAGCGTTTTCCCATACTTGTTATGTTTGCCCAACAAACGTCGCCCTCTCCTCCCGGCGGTCTCTTGATCTCAACATTCTCCGAAAACCCGCTCTCTGGCCGTACAACAGATCCTTCCACCTGTCTAGGAGATTTTCCCCCTAATCTCGTCCGTTCCCTTCACTATATTCTAAAAGCCTCGGCCTGAATCCACTTCGGCTTTCGGAACGGGCGGTGTGATCCTTACGTCAACAATGGGAACAAACCTCGAGTTTTCAAATTAATAAGCTGTCAAGGGGCATCATAAAAGCCGTAATAGCGTGATATGAAATAGGCGATCCCGGTTATTTTACTTTTTTCATGATTCGAAAGAAATGCTATCAGGATAAATAAACAATAAAAAACGCTGCAAATTCTTTCACTGGGGTTTATTATTCAATCGGCTTGCGTTCATGATTTGAATTTCTACTAAGCTTTGGAGTGTGCGTGTTTCACAGGATAGGGCGATTATTGAATTTCAGGAGATATACATGGACACGTGAATCTGTTCTCGACCAAAATACTTATTTGGATTGATCAGTTGATCATATTTGTGTGCCTCCTGAAATTCAATAATCGCCCTATCCTGTGAAACATGCAGACTCCAAAGCTTAGTAGAAATTCAAATCATGAACGCAAGCCGATTGAACAATAAACCCCAGTGAAAGAATTTGCAGCGTTTTTTATTGCAGATTCGGATTCTACACCCTTTGAAACGTAAACCATGAAATTTTCAGGGGGGGTTAGAATTTTTTTTCCAGAGCGATTACAATGGTTTATTTTTGAATAATAAACCAAAAGATAAAAGGAAACGAGGGCCTATTTTGCAGATAATTCTGTATATACCCTTCCATATATTTAAAATGGGTGACAAAGTCATTCCGGGACTTAGAGAGACCAAACTTCTAAAAAAAAGAGGCTTTACATTAGATGGGAGAGGTGTGGGATATCATACTAAGAGGTTGTCAGTTGCTGCTTCAATTGTCATGGGTTCGACCTCGTCAAAAAGTATTGCGAAGTCAGTGTTGTTTGCTGACGCTGTGCCAATGAACGCTTTGGGGGAGATGGTTACTCAGCCTTCAATAAACCACCCAAATGTGAAAACAGTAAGAGAACAAACCAACCAGACAACCATGATGTATGTGAGGAAGGTTGTCCTGCTGCCGGCGGAGACTCGTAAGCACTAACTATGGGGATGGATAAACGCCGAATTCAGGGGAAGTAAGAAACAAAAGGGAAGCGGAATTACTTCCTTCGGGCAAAAGGAAGGATAAAGAGGATGATTCTCCGAAACAACCCGAGGGGAAAAAAGTGGGACTGCAACTAAGAGACCCCCAAACCACGAGAACCAATCGTTTCAACTTTCTTAGCCAAAGGGAAGGAAATCCCTAAACATCTTATGACTATTTGTGGAAGGTGCCTTCTCGTCGCGGGCATTTTGCTTTGTGGAAGAAGGCCGTGAAATGGGTGATTGCAATAAGAGAAACAAAAGCCGAAAACTTGCTAATTGTAAGAGAATCAACCTTCCTAAAGACGAAACGAACCATTCGGTCTATATTTCTTTTGTTCATAAGGAAAGTACTCAGGCTCCCTCGTGCGAGTGCTTTTTAGGAGTGTATGTATTTAATATAAAAATAATAAACGATCGAATAACAATTTATCATCATTCTAATTTATTAGGTTTCTACCTTCCAGCTTTATTACTTTTCGACATTCAATTTACTCGAATACTATCCGAAGTATTTCATATTAATTCAATATTTTGATTTAATAGATCGGTCATAAGATACTTTTACTCGTCGCGGGCATTTCCCTACTAATTTCGTCTGCTGACTCAGCAATATTCGAAACGCCTCCGGCTGAATACGCTGGAAGGTCCCGCGTGGTGCTTTGACCGCCAACGTCAACAATAGAAACGCGCCCAACAAATTAATTGGAGTTTGTTCACCAAAATGAGAGGTTACACCAATAGAAATGGAAAGGGTGACTCCATTAGGATCAATGAAGAGAGTTCACCTTGATCATGTTTCATCAACTCTAAAATTACGAGTTTCTCTATACTTTTGTGGAACATAATACCTTCCCGTATCAATTGTAATGGATATAAATAGTTTGGAAAGCCCCCCCCCCCCCCCTTTTTGGAATACCTGAACTCCTGTTGGACACAACATGTGATTCTTTTCACCGACGGATCCAAGAATGGGAACAAAGTGAATTGTGTCTTCTTGGATGTCACAAATGGATTGTTGATGGCTTACAGACTTCCTGAAGCCTGTCCCAGCTACTCAGCAGAGGCGTTTGGGACAATGAAGGCATTCTGCTACGCGATTTACCTGAAAAATACAAACAAAATCTATCTGCTCTGGCGGTGTTTACTGATTCCATGAGTCCGGTCAGATTTTTGAAGTTGGAAGGAATAAAGCGAGCTAGACACCCCATATTTGCAAATATTTTAATTATCCTGGCTGAACTGAGAGACGCTGGGGTCACGCTGATTTAGGTGAAAGGACATAATGGGATTCATTTCAATGAATTAGTGGATGAGCTCGTGAAAAGTGAGCGCGAAAATGAGCTGAACAATGAGTGGTTGGCCTTGAGCTGGTTCCTAAGGAAGACTTTTATCGTCCGATTAACCACTACTACGGTTTATGGACTGACGCAAATGGGAATTCGGAAAAAGCAAGTTTTTACAAAAGTTTTCAGCCAGCCCCTCTACAGAGACCCTGGTTCTTGGGCACAACGTCTAACCGTTGAGAAATGTCCACTAAATGCCGAATCGGGAGCATTCAAGGACTATCCGATTTTTACAATAACCGATTTCGAGGAGAAGAATCAGCAATGTGTCACGACTGTCAGCTGGAAGGTGGAACTCTCGAGCTCATATTTATGAGCTCATGTTTTTCAACAGATCTACGAAAGTTTTTTGACGATATAATTCCAAAACTAAATTTACCTTTTCATCATAAAGGCTTGCTGAAATACCCAACATCATTCCACCGACTATATGAATTTGTTACAGAATTGAACAAAACCATATAACTATTAGATAATAAGTTTAGAGTGTCGATTAATTGTATAATTCAATTGTATGGCTAAGTATATACCATGAATAATGCCAAAAAAATATATTTAAAAAAAGGGGATTCTCTTTTCTTGAAACTTTAGTTATGACATTAATCTGACGTATTTTGGCTTCAGCAGTATCGTTTTGGTGTTGCAGACTAATCGTCTCAGAACTTGGAAGGGCTAACAAGTCCATTCCATCACCTCTTTGTCATACAATCAAACAAACACTCTCTCTAAAATCTTGATTACAACGATTATACTAAGAGAAACTTAACAAAATTTTCATTTTGTTGATGATCAACGTTTCAGCTAGACTTCCCCAAATCATAAATGGGCAGCTGCTATTGATGCGAAAAAGATTTCTGCAGCTACTTTTGAGACTGTTTTCGATAAGTCATCGTGTGATGCTCTTGGTGGGTACGATTGTAATGGGAAGACAATAATAAGATCGGGACTCGACTAACGGCTCCAAGGTTTATACATCCTGCTTCTAACGGAAAAATACAAAATTCAGAATGTCCGTTGCTGTTTACAAACTAAATAATCAACTAATAATTAAATTTGAAATATATAATATTTGTTAAACATTAATTAGTAAGCATTGCAAGTTATATCTCAAATGGATCGATCCAATGTTTCGCCATTAAGTGATGGCACATTGTCAGCGAATGCCACCATTTTTCTTTCAAACTAAGATCCAAACTGTGCATTGGTGATGGCCTTGAACAGAGTTGTACCTTGTACATTACCCTGAGGAATATAAAAACGCTGCAAATTCTTTCACTGGGGTTTATTATTCAATTGGCTTGCGTTCATGATTTGAATTTCTACTAAGCTTTGGAGTGTGCGTGTTTCACAGAATAGAGCGATTATTGAATTTCAGGAGGCACACAAATATGATCAACTGATCAATCCAAATAGGTATTTTGGTTGAGAACAGATTTACGTGCTCCATGCATACCTCCTGAAATTCAATAATCGCTCTATCCTGTGAAACGCGCACACTCCAAAGCTTAGTAGAAATTCAAATTATGAACTCAAGCCAATTGAATAATAAACCCCAGTGAAAGACTACTTATTTACCCCAGTAATAATATTGAATAATAATCCCCAGTAATAATATTTACCCCCTTTATCATTATATTTTACCCCCAGTATTAATCCCCAGTAATTTATATTGTTTCACAGGTGATAGAGCGATTATTGAATTTCAGGAGATATGCATAGAGCACTTAAATAGGTTCTCAACCAAAATACCTATTTGGATTGATTATTTGATCATATTTGTGTGCCTCCTGAAATGCAATAATCGCTCTATCACCTGTGAATCACGCACACTCCAAAGCTTAGTAGAAATTCAAATCATGAATAATTGAATAATAGACCCCAGTGAAAGAATTTGTAGCGTTTTCTTAAGAGCGATTACAATGGAAAAATATTCTATTTGAAAATTTTAAATTTCGCAAGACGGAGCATGCATATCAGAATGCTTCAACCCTTGTATCAGCTATGAAAACTTTTAGGAGTTAACTCCAGTATCCACATTCACTACATCATTAGGTTACTGCTATTAAAAAAAAAAAAAAAAACGGAGAGCAAAAAAGCTTTGCAAGCCCTTTATAAACCTACCACCGTCCAAACGAGACAAAACTTCCAGCACCAGTACCTAACTGGTATGAGACGGCGTTGTGGGTATACAGTACCCGCACGACCGCCAGGTCTTGAAGGAGGGGTTGACCTGGCCCCTTGTTGACCCTGATCTTGGTACATGGGTGTTACGTATCGGTAGGGGAAGTTGTTTCCAGATTCAGGAGTAGGGATGTCAAGAAAATATCAATATATCAAAATATCAATATCCTTTCGTAAATGTATATATATCGATATATTTCGTATATAGGTACAACGATATTTTTGGCCGATATTTTCTACTCCGATATAGCGACATATTGACATTAAATGCACACCATCGGATCCGATATTTTTTAGCCGCGAATCATCATATCAGCCATTTCCTACATCTTACTAATCACAACTACTTTTATCATTTCCGTTAAAGAATAGAGGAATTGTATCAGATGCGGTAGGCAAATCGTATGTAAATGTCACACTTCGGGGTTGCTAACGTTCATGTGTGACCGATTTTTGTGACATGGCTACTTCGTATACTCGTCAAACTAGAAACCAAACCTGATATAAAACGCTGCAAATTCTTTCACTGGGGTTTATTATTGAACCGGCTTGCGTTCATGATTTGAATTTCTACTAAGCTTTGGAGAGTACGTGTTTCACAGGATAGGGAGATTATTGAATTTCAGGAGATATACATGGAGCACGTGAATCTGTTCTCGACCAAAATACCTATTTGGATTGATCAGTTGATCATATTTGTGTGCCTCCTGAAATTCAATAATCGCTCTATCCTGTGAAACACGCACACTCCAAAGCTTAGTAGAAATTCAAATCATGAACGCAAGCCGATTCAATAATAAACCCCAGTGAAAGAATATGCAGCGTTTTTTTATTGAACCTCAATCCCCCCCCCACAATAAAAACATCTATAATTTATCAAGTCCTTTAGCTCTCCCATTGAGTTAAAACTTCCCCATATCCAAATTTAAACAATGTAGCCAAAGGTAGACTGATGTAGAGGAGGCACACAAATATCATCAACTGATCAATCCAAATAGGTGTTTTGGTTGAGAACCGATTTACGTGGTCTATGCATATCTCCTGAAATTCAATAATCGCTCTATCACCTGTAAAACACGCACACTCCGATGCTTAGTAAGATTCAAATCATGAATGCAAGCCAATTGAATAATAAACCCCAGTGAAAGAATACTTATCTACCCCAGTAATAATATTGAATAATAAACCCCAGTAATAATATTGAATAATATTTACCTATATATTATCAGAATGCTTCAACCCGTGTATCGGCTACTAACTACACTAAGTACAAGTATTCCCATCGGCTATCACTCCAGTATCCAATTCACTACAACTCGACGCTATCGGCCGGACATCACTAGGTTACAAACAAACAATAATAAACGAAAAAACGCAAATGTTGGCACCATAAACCGGGCCATACATCGGGGATGGTTTGACCTACGGACGTGGGGAAGGGCTCATTCGATTCCTAATGGTATGTTCTTCAAATAGGAAAATATTTAGGCCGATTCGACTAGTTTTGAGGTTTTCAGGGATTTTACAAAACTTTTACAGCCCTTAAAGGGCACTTTGAATTGAGTGAGGGAGCTGGCTCAAGACTTGGGGCGTCGTCGGACCAAGATGGATTTTACCTGAAAATTTCAGATTTTTTGCTCCAGCCGTTTCGGAGATATCGTGCGTACGATGTACGGCGTACGGCGGACGGGCGGAAAATTTTTTTATTGCAGATTCGGATTTTACACCCTTTGAAACGTAAACCATGAAATTTTCAGGGGGGGTTAGAATTTTTTTTTCCATAGCGATTACAATGGTTTATTATTGAATAATAATAAAACAAAAACGCAAATGTTGTCACCATAAATCGTTCCATACATCGAGAATGGTTTGATCTACGGACGTGGGGAAGGGCTCATTCGATTCTTCGTGGTAAGTTCTTCAAATAGAGAAAAATTTAGGCCGATTCGACTTGTTTTGAGGTTTTTAGGGATTTTAAAAAACTTTGACAGCCCTTAAAGGGCACTTTAAATTGAGTGAGAGTGCTGGCTAAAGAATTGGGGCGTCTTCGGACCAAGGTGTATTGTTCTTGAAAATTTCAAATCTTTTTCTCCAGCCGTTTGGGAGATATCGTGCGCACGGCGTACGGCGGACGAACGGAAAATGTTCATTGCAGATTCGGATTCTACACCCTTTGAACCGTAAACCATGAAATTTTCAGGGGGGGTTAGAATTTTTTTCCACAGCGATTACAATGGTTTATTACATAAACGAAAATGGGATGTGTCCATATTACTACGTTTCCCATCTTCTCCCTCCACTGTTAACTCTTTAGAAACTCTTTAACTGAAAAGAGAAAAATACTGATTCAATACGTCAACGTTATTCATGAATGCAACAACTGGTTTATTACCTTTTTTTTCCAATGTTAACCAAAACATCCTCAGCAAACTCAATGAAGCATCTGGTGCTTTTGCCTTTACGAAAGCCAAACAAACTCTGTTCGCATGAAGCGGTCATGACGTTACTCACTCCTTCATTAATTCTTCATTTTCGTGACCAATTAGGGCACACATTTCGTGCGTACGAATAATTGTATTCGAGCGGTATTCAAGATCGTTCGAAAACTAATCACATTCATATCCTAAAGGGCGTTAACCTTTGGTTCCTGCCAAAGACCTGGTATCGATTGTACAACTTATTCTAACAAAAGCTACCCTCAACTTTTTTTTTTTTTTTTTTTTTTTTTTTTTTTGGGCATCCTGGTCAGTTCATAAGACTTTTCAACTACTTAGTAATGTCATTTATAAGATTTTAGTCATGTTTCTGACTAACTCGAAATTATGACTACTAACTGCAATGATCATAACTTCCTGAATAAAAGGATTAACTTTGAGTTTGATTATTCCGTTGGAGAAATGGGTAATCAGAGTTTTTCGATTAAGTAAAACGGTTGAAAAATAAACTGGGAGAGATAAAAGGGACAAATGTTTAAATGCTTCACTTTTTTCAATCGCTCATAGACCCCTGCGATCCAGAAGCTAATTTTAGCCAGAGTCTCAAAATATGCGCCAGAATCGCAGTTTTCAAGCGGTACCTATAATGAAAAAATATTTCTCGCTTGAGTTTAGGGGAAATATTGAAAATTGAATGGATAGAAAGTGGGTTTCTAAGGTGGAATCCACGTTTTTCAGCCAAAAAAAAAGTTTCTCATCGGACGGTGTGTCACTTTTTCGATTCATCGAATGCCATCTCTCTCGGGCCTCCTCGCTTAACAAATATGGGGTTTTTAGGCCCTCTCCGCTGGTCGAAAGTTCTGAATCAACAGTTGAACGTTTCACTTGAGGGTAGTTGGTAATTTTTCAGGAATGATGAAATCCCCTTGAAAAGTAGTAAGTTGAATGCCCGAATTTCTCACCTTCTATTCAATTGAATGCCCTATTTTGTCTTGTTTTTCAAAAGTCGCAAGTCGATTTTGGGGTAAAAGAGGAAATTCCACCATTCAAACCCACGTTTTTTGTCATTCAAACGTAACTTTCTCCTCTAATTTCAGATGTAAAATATTTTTTATCATACCGTTGTAAAGCTCAAATTTTGGCGCATACTTTTGGACTGCAGGCTAAAATCCACCTATGGATCGCAGGGATCTAAAAGCGAATGAAAAACGTCGAGATTCACAATTTGAAGTTATTTCATCAAGTTCATTTGGCTTTATTATTTTCAATAATGAACAGTTGTAATCGATCTGATGAATAACTGGTTTATGCTCCTGAATACATAGATTTCAGAAATAAACTTTTAAAAAAATCCAATTTACGAAATTTGGGTCAAAAATCCAATACCGATCAGGGATGTGCCTGTAATTTTGGCAGCATTACATATGGCAATTACTGTTTCAATTAAGTACGGGAGATTGGATCATTTTAGTGAGTTGAGGTAGATAAATAATAAATAATACAATTAAATATAAAAAATCGTGCTACTAACATAACTCGTAAAAGAAGCGAGATGAACATGGAACATGCTTTAGCCATGCTATTTTTGCAGTTTTCCTTTCACTAATTTCTTATCATTGTGCTAGTCTGAAATTTGCTATTTTCGTGTCTTCTATTTCGGCTTTACCTATGTGACGGGTATGCCTAATATTACTGATCTCCGTGGTCTACTGCCTAAAATATATCTGTTGTAATAATGCTGTTAGACTGATTAAGTAAATGATGAATCGCAGCTCAGGTTCTCGCAGAACTATGAAGGATTATAGATTATATATGATGACTCACCACAAACCTCCATGAAAGGAAGTACATTATTATATCTTATATAATATCTCGCGTCACCCCTGATGCGTCACCCTCCTGTATTCCACTACCGCGTGACGTTTTTCGGCTAGTTAGTCCAAGGCTAATATTATATTATATTAAAGTAGCATATTCCATGCTAATGAATAAATAAAACCGTACTACTAACATAAGTTACGAGTTAGGTAAGCTAGATTTTAAAAAAAGTTGAGGTATTTGTAACTGTTGTTACAAATGATTGTACCAACGATAACAGGTCTGTGGCAGAAAAAATGTTCAACAAACTGTAGATTCAAAGTATTGTTTTGAGGACTACGCTAAGTTTTCCGTTTTTAAAAGGGTGAAAACAACTTGGAAAACCAAGTACAACCACCTACCGAATGATTGACCCGAACGCTGGATGTCGTCCAATTGGGTCATGTTGTGCCGGGTTCAATACCTTGACCATCGTTTGGGGGGAGAGGCCCGACCAAGCGCTTCTCTCGCCCCTTTGAATAATCATGACCCTATCGCTGACAGGTCACCGCTCTTCATTACGTGAAAGCGGTCCTGGTTAACAGTTATATTTTTGCCGTAGATTATGGATCGTTATCCTAATAATGAAACCCAATCCCCATACATAAGAGTTGGTACTGTAGGCACCAGTTGTTTTTAAGCTATCAAAATTCAAGATACAAGGAAGTTTGGGTGAACGGAAGTTTCGGGGCCGTTTTTGCTCACCAAAGATCCTGGGTGAAATTGAAAATCTGAAATATTCGAAAATCACAATATCGAAAACATTCAAAATAACACTAATGTTTCCAAGTTCGGTAATGACGGACATTCCTTCAATGAATTGAATGAGCTCACTTAGACTGCTTTACTTTCAACCATTTTTCTATCTCCAAGGGCAAGAATAAGAATTTTATTGAAAAAAAAAAACCGATAACTCGAACGTCTCTGAACATGTTGGACAACCGGGTTATCCATCATACTTTTTTTTAAATAATGCTAAAATAAAAAAATAGTTTATTATTTTTGGTATATCATCAATTTTACATCACAGGTGCAGTGTAACGCACCGAATTTCTGTATAACTTTCTTCTTCTACCACGTACTAAACAACCACTGAGACATCCCCTGTTCACGCAGGCCATGCCTCCCCGCTACTTTCGCTCTTGGAGCATCCGTTGAAGATCAACTTGCAGAATTACAACTTGATTAATGCGACTCTCAATCTGACATGTTCCTAACCACCAGACAGGAAGAGGGACCTGCATTTTTCAAATTTCTATAGAAATACAAATTCTATAGAAGAGAAATACCCAAAACTGTGTGATTTAGGAATGAAAATGACGTCAATGTTCGGGAGCGCATATATGTGTGAGAGCGTCTTTCCTCCATAAAACACAGAAAGAACCAAAACAGAAGCAACCTTACAGATTCTTCCTTGCGTCTTCTCATAGACTCTACAAGGACTAGCTGTGGACATTTCGTCATTGGTGGACAAAGTCGATCGACCACAGTCCTCACATTAGATAAGATTGTTCAGTATTCGTATAATGTTTGCCTTACTTCTTGATGAGATCTTTAGGGCTTAGATGTATCTAGTTCATTCATACATAAAACTGCGGTTGTTGAGCATTAAATTAAATAACAATTGTCTTGGTTTTAATCATTTCTACACCACACATTTTCTATTGCTACTTAAAAAAAATACTACCTATATGGCCTCAAAGATTTTGGTCTTGGCCCTCGAAGCCTTACAAGTTGGACACCCCTGGACTAAAACATTAGGACGAAAAATCAGCTAAGATAAACAGAATATTTCACCATTGTAAGTATTTTGATATAAGTTTCTGTTTCCTACAATGGGACTCGTAAAGCGTTCACGGAGTTATATTTATGAAGAAGTCATCCTACCTACCTTTAAACACCTAGAAGTCAAATGGAAGGTATTGGGGCACACTGCCCTGCTGAAAATCGATCTACCGCGGTGAAATCTAAGTGGAGCTCTTTAGTGGCATTTAGAAAGCAATTAAAAGGTGTGGGGGTACGAGGTGCTGAATTAAGATAATAATAAAGAAACATATAAGATTTACGCAGAATTGCCATCTACACAGAAAACAGTAAACCTTTGTTTAATCATTTCCGGCATTTTAAATGAAAATAAAAAATACACAGAGAATATTTGAGCAAATCATTTCTTTCGATTCTTTCTAGGAAGTTCAGCTACTGCACACTGTGCAGTGCACAGTCAAATCACTGTATTTTGGAATTCAGCTCCACCATTATTCCTAATCCCCAATCCATCCCTCGCAAGTCTTTCAGACAAAACCCGCTGAG
Organism: Creontiades dilutus; assembly: GCA_031894815.1. Lineage (NCBI taxonomy): Eukaryota > Metazoa > Arthropoda > Insecta > Hemiptera > Miridae > Creontiades > Creontiades dilutus. The sequence continues at coordinate 637,451 of JAVIWC010009611.1, read as the reverse complement.
AGCTCATTGAACTGCGAATCGGCGTGTTGATAGCTAATGGCACGCAGTGTGCGGGTAGTAATCCCTTATTGTGACTCCAAACACGAGAGAAACGACGTGACTTATTGTCCTCCACTTCGAACTGCAATAATCCTCTAGTCCTTTCAACACAGCTGGGGCCCCCGAGGCGAGTGGTGGGAGGGATTAAAATGCCAGCCCTGATTGATCCTCTTGGGACACTCCCGCTAAACAGATTGGAATATCTGTAGGCAATATTTCCCATTAAAATCCCTTTGGCGGGCTCCATGCGTAGATCAGAGGCCTTGGCTAATCGATCCTATTCACCTCGAATACATTTAACCAAGCTAATTAATCACATTTACAGCTCATAAATAGATTAGTAAATATTCGTGTATTAAAAATAATAAAGATAGTCTTCAAAAAAGTAGAAAATCATTATGCAAAGGAAAAATTAAATTGTATTAGTTAGCCCACATACATAGATATCTGGCCTGCGGACGATTTCCAAACTAAGCCACTAATGAACTAATAAAATTAAACAAAACTTCTCCACCTCACTAATCCTTGCTTTAAAAAAGCTGATGTGCAAGTGATATGGAAGCAAAACTGGTGGGGGTCATCAACCGCCTTACCCTCACGTTCCCAAAAAATGTCCTCAAAATCAAGTAGAATCTGAACCCATTAACCTTTATACAAGAATTTGACTTTGATGATACGGCCGTGTTGGAATTGGAATGGAATTATCATATTGTTCTTTTGTAATTACTCTCCGAATTAGAGGATGATCGGACGCCTAGTACGCGTTACTTTTATGCATGTACAGACTACTGTGTTGTTTTATGACCAATGAAATTCGTTAGAGGCCATTTACAGCCTAAGTCGTATTTAACCTGAAATTTTCATCAAAATCGAGCGAAAAATGTGGTCACTGGCTTGTAACTAGAATCTGGAAACCCAAAGGAAGACAGAAAGACTTATACATATACAAGAAACGAAAGTAGTAAACGATCTAAAAAAAACTTTGAAACTTTTGGTGAGAGAAAAATTAGTTCGTTTCTGCCTGTCAGTATGTAATACAAATTTTAATAAGCTCGATTTCTTGAAATCAGAAAGCGATGAGGCTATATTACTTGATTGGATAATCTACTAGACTTGTTTAATGAGATATTTTTACTAAATTCACTGAGATCTCATTTGCTCCCTATTGTACGGAACAGTTGAAAACGTCAAGTCATCTTCTTCAAAGATTCTTGAGTAAACGTAGAAGTTTCTGTACATTCAACATTCGTGGCATACCTAATTGACTAGGCACAAATCCTTGACACTTGTCAAACGACTGTCAAATTCAAATTAACCGGGAGAACCTTTCTCAAGCTACCGCCGAGCCGCGCTAAATCAATACACAAACCCTGGAATTGTGCGATCTGATGGATTACAAAAATTAGTAACTCCACTTGAATATGAAGAATGGTTCACCATGATCAAATACACCGTGAGAATAGAATGACAATTATGTAAGTACGTGTTTATGAAGGATAGAAGGTAATAATGTCCTTCTTCCTTTTTTCTGATTTGTACCATCTTCTGTTTAAATTCATTGCTGTACATTGTTATAATGAGCTCATATATTTTAATATTAAGATTCCTTTTCAGAAGAGTTATGTCATGTAAAGAGTAATCTTTCCAAAGGATATGAGTGAGGAGATGAAACATCAGCTAAATAGCTAATCTACATTTTTCTCATCCAACAAATACTTTCCCAATGAGTAGTAATGAACAAAAAAACTAATTGCGTTAGTTCACCCAATTCGACATGTAATATTTGCAGTACTCATAACTGCTTCTTCTTCTTTCTTGAATGACTATACAGAGAGGCAGTTTCTTCCCAAAAAATCTCGCCGATTCTCGCGAATCAATTCACATTATTTTGACCTTGGTGGTTACTAGCCGATATGTTCAGAATGGCCATCGGTAACGAGGGAATTCGCGCATATTTCAGCACCTGTCAGAATCATGCTCACTCCGTATCACGCCGCCCTTTCCCCCCGAGATCTTTCACCGGGAGCATAAAACCCCTTCCGCCAACTTTATGTGCAAACCGTGGTTCTGAAGGGTACTAGGCGTAAGCCTCGAATAGAAATGACTTTGCCAGATTCAGCCTCTCGATTTCTTAGCTTTTTTTTCTTTTTTTCACTTTACTTCCTCCTACTACCCGGTAATTGAATATAGATAGGGTCGTAAATATTTACTACAGAAAAGAAGGTGGTGGATCGTTATAACCGAAGGGATCACTTCAACTGAATGTTTGCAAAGTACATAAGGAGGAGATCCCTGGAATCTTCGTTTCTCGCTTACGCGCCCCACAGAACGTAGTCCGGGTGAGTATTTGGATGTGGTTTGCATTCGGCCACAACACAGTTTCGATCGATCCACGTGAATAAAAAAGCCCAAAACTCGATTCATGTCTGGATCAACAGATCCACAGTTGTACCTCCCTGTACAGTTCAAAAAAATTCCTACAGCAGAATTGTCTATTATATTCATTCACAAGATGATAGAAAGGTTCGTGGACTGGATGGAGCTTTACACATCGTCACGTGTGGAAAAGACTATCAGATTTAAACCATACTTTTTAAGCTTTATTTAGCAAATGTTTGTATTAGTAAATAACGCTTTACTGCAGAGACATCCCTATACTGGAAATGATTTAGGGGAGTAACTCAAATAGAGTTCCCCACTGCACTACTTTGCAACACACTTTAGATAAATGTGTTGCTGGTCCCTCCCTCAATATCATCATAAAATATTCATAAAACATTGAAGTTTCTCCAACATTTTAAAATCCAACAAAACTCAAGAGTTCACTTGGAAAGGTTCTACATCCAGGAAAAATACTTCGATCAATAAAAAAGTAATACAACAGAAAAAGGACCATCATGAAAATTGATAACAAATAGTGTAAATGTAAACAGAATAGTTCCTTATCCATCATTCATCATTACAAACGATCCCTCATTAAAACGATCATCCTTAATTAATAGTACATCTAAATTGAACTTGAAATTTTAAAAAATCTAGGATTTACTACCTCCATTCAAACAAAAAAATGATAACAGAACTGATGGTTAGATCATACAGCTTAGGATAGATGGTTTTAGAATTCAGCAACAATATTTTCACTGAAAATCGTATTCTGACATTAACTTTTCATCTTTTATAACACGGGGTGGTTATAAAAGATGAAAGTGTTCTAAAAATGTATGTGTAACCTTCAAGGATGACATTTCCTCCACTGGTCGAGTTAACTTAATCTACAATTAAAATAAATCATCATTCAAAGACGGATCCACCAAATAGCTAAGTAACTCTCTTTTTTCCAATATTGGTTCATCTATAACCTTTACAATGTTGAACAAGAAAATAATATAAATTAATACCTGATTATAAAATTTGCCATGCCCAGCGATGAAATCCTCATTAACGCACCTCATGAATAAAGAACATGAGACTGACCACTAGTAACACTTAACTATCATCATTTATATTTCAACTCGTGCAACGTCGCCGGAACGGAGTGTACGGCACGCAAGTCGTAAACTTGTATGAAACCGTTACCATTATTAGGCGATAACAGCCAAAAGTTGAAGTGTGGGAATGGGATGTATGTATTCAACAGTAATATCCCAGGAGAGAGATGAAGTCAGCAACTTTCAGATTAGATTATTTAAAGCACGGTAGACGAGTTTTCAAGTTTAGGGGTAACGTCCATGAATGGTAAAGTAGTAGACAACGAATTTCACCAACCCCCACAGTTGAAACTGGTTTGAAATATCATTGCCCTAACTTGCTGCATTCAGATTGAGGATCGATCCGTTCCGAAGGAAATTTGTTGTTTCCTCACCTTATTTCAACGGTAATGCCGTAGCCTTGAGAGTAACACCTCATTACGTTACAACATGATTTCCTCTTGGGTTCCCTTTGATGAGTTCACAGATCATGAAATACTATGAAAATGTAAAGCTACTTATTAATTCTTCGTTGAAAACATTTTTTCTGATTGTAAACATTACATCTGACCATTCTAACTGATTTCGAAACTGTACAACTCAGTAAAGTTGTCCTTCAACTGCTGGTTAGATTACATGGAAATGAACTTTTGTCCCAAAATGTGAAGTGCAGAGAATACTTTTTCTGGCTGAACATGTTTTGTTCTTAAAGAAAGTAGTGTTGATCACAAATTTGACCAATGATTTAACCACAATTTGTGTGACTAGTCCGCCCGTTAACAATTCATTTTTGAACAAATTCAATATGTCAAAACAAGTATGGATCTGAAGATATTCAGATAAGACATACACTGGAAAGAAATTCTGAAAGAGTCCTCGTCTAGTTAGATAAAATGAATTTACTTTATTATGTGCGGCTCTGATTGCATTAGATTTGCAAATCGGAAATAGCGGAAAATTGTATTGAAATTCATAATTTTCATTTAACTGGTCATTTTAGACTAAATTAAGAAGTTACTCAAAAAATTTACATAACTGATGCGCCGAAAGTATTGTGCAGATACAATAAGGTAGACCTGCTTTTATTTTGGTTTTTATTATTCAATAATAAACCATTGTAATCGATCTGGAAAAAAAAAATTCTAGGGTGTAGAATCCGAATCTGCAATAAAAAATTTTCCGTCCGTCCGCCGTACGCCGAACGCACGATTTCTCCCAAACGGCTTGAGCAAAAGATCTGAAATTTTCAGGAAAAATCTATCTTGGTCCTACGACGCCCAAATTCTTGAGCCAGCTCTCTCACTCAATTTAAAGTGCCCTTTAAGGGCTGCCAAAGTTTTGTAAAATCCCTAAAAACCTCAAAACAAGTCAAGGCGGCCTAAATGTAGACTTATTTTTAAGAACACACCACGAGGAATCGAATGAGACCCTCCCCACGTCCGTCGGTCAAACCATTCCCGATGTATGGCTCGATTTATAGTGCCAACATTTGCGTTTTTTGGTTTATTATTGTTTGTTTGTAACCTAGTGATGTTGTAGTGAATGTAGATACTGGAGTGATAGCCGATGTGGATACTTGTAGTTTATAGCCGATACACGGGTTGAAGCATTCTGATATGCATTAAACGCTGATAATATATAGGTAAATATTATTCAATATTATTACTGGGGTTGATCATTCAATTGGCTTGCGTTCATGATTTGAATTTATGCTACGCTTTGGAGTGTGCGTGTTTTACAAGTGATAGAGCGATTATTGAGTTTCAGGAGGTATGCATAGAGCACGTAAATCTGTTCTCAACCAAAATACCTATCTGGATTGATCAGTTGATCATATTTGTGTGCCTCCCGAAATTCAATAATCGCTCTATCACCTGTGGAACACGCACACTCCATAGATTAGTATAAATTCAAATCATGAACGCAAGCCAATTGAATAATAAACCCCAGTGAAAGAATTTGCAGCGTTTTTCTTGAGTCTACCAAAATACCTCGATTTTTCAAATAAGCTGGTTTGAACAGTTTTGGTGAATTTTTTTATAAATTTTAAAAACTTTTAATTATAAAACATTGTTTTTCACAACAACAATCATTCATTTCATTGTTTTTGACAATTTCATAAATTGCCATAACATTAAAATTTAAATATATATGTCATAAATCTTAAAATAGATATATTATAAATCCAATATATACATATTATGTATTTCAATTCAGTCACGGAATCCGTGCTGTAGGCGGTAACTTGGGTTTGTATGTTTCCAGTGTCCTTCTTCACCAACTGGAGAAAGATAATTAGCAATAATATTGCCACATAATATACATGTTATGTAGTCTTAAAAGGCAAGCTGCTCTGAATTCTATGCTAAAGCTTGTTCCATAGTGCAAATGCGACGTTCCAAGAAGAACATCCGTCAGTGAAAGCCATAATCGTTGACTGGAATTACTGGATTTAGGTCGGTAATGCATACACATAGCTCGTTCATCCCCCAACCTTCGTGAAATGACTTGATGCAGCCGTTCACCCTCTTTGTCAGAGTTTCCAATTAGTTTATTGGTGAGGGTGGGAGCTGGAGGACATCTCACCTCCCTAGCGGCAGAATCGATCACCGAAGTTTAGCAAACACAGCGAAACAGGTAATTGGACGGGTGACCACTTTTGATTAAGACGACCTTTTTTCCACCCCTCAGACTCCGGTTCAACTGGAAGCAGAAAGGGTCGACCTATCAAGGGTTTGACCTATTCATCACTCTATATAAAAATGAACATATCTCGGTTTCTTTTCAATATTTTGCCCTCTGCCGCAATGAGATTGGTTGATGATGTAAGAAAGAAATCCAACGAGAAAATTCTTTTGACCTACTGATATTGACCTGATTTTGCCGTCTCTGTCATTGAGAGACAAATATAACACACCAAATGATACGAAGGACTCTATAACGAACGATAAAATTACTAATTCTGCAGAAACAAAGGAAACGCTGCGAATCATAACACAACATCAAGAGTCAGGAACATCGAAATCCTTACGTTTTCAGGAACCCATGGGTCTATTGAATAAAAACCAATCATTTTTTTTTTCTTTTTTTTCAAAACATGGAGGTAGTACAAAATGTAGACCTACGAAATGTAGACTGTGGTCCCAGCGTTGAAGAGAAGAGTCCCCACCTTCAAGACTGCTCAGTTGTGGGGGTACTGTATACTCTTAGCTGCTAGAAGGCCAATTATCCATCTCTCCTGCTGGGTTAAAAGCTTGTCCAACAAATTTTGAGGGGAGATTTAAATGTTTTTTCTTGAATGATTCACTATTGTGAATAACGAACTAAACTATTATTAAACTAACTGGCCGTTCCGGGAGGCATTACCATTTACCCAGCGTACAAGAGGAAGGGGGAGGTCAAATCCTCCTTACGAATCAACCAAAATTATGAAAGATTGATCCCTTAAAGAAAATAGAATAATTTGTATTCAAATTTCAACTTATTATGGCAATCATAAAATTAACTAGCCTCAAATCAATCATTTGATTAAGATATACATTAATTCTATGTACGGGTTTGCTTTGGTATCTCACTAATCAGTAAACAAGACATTTTATAGTATTACAAGAATTCTGATTACGCCCAGTCGTAAGACTTTGATGACGCTTTACGCTTTTTCACCCCACAAGGAAATTAATAAGTTGAAATACATTTAGGCGGTACACACTTGCTGCAAAAGGACGCAGGACGCCGCGTCATTTTCAATCGGATTACTAGAAATACACAAAGGAGCAATGTGCGGTGCACACGGGACCCCGATACCTATCTGCAGCTCGCGTCACTCCGGATAGGTATCGAGGTTGACGCAGGTACCTGTGGGACGCGCGTTGGGGCCGATAGTTGTCCTGCCGCCCGATCAGTACTCAAGAGTCAATCGGCTGGTGCACACGTGCAGCTGCGTCACACCTCCGTCAACCAGCCTTTCGGGAAATTTTCGGGAATTTCGGCCCACGATGGATGAAAATGTTGATGTGGAGCTACTGATCGAAGGGGTAAAAAACCACCCGGAAATTTGGGACGTCGGCCATGAGTGTTATAAAGACCGCAACAGAAAACATGCTACCTGGGAATCTATTTGCGACCGGCCAATTCGTCAAAAGATCGGATTGACATCCGGAAATAATTGAAAAATTTCTCTTCCGTTTTCTCTGAGATCCATCAAGCATACATTGAAAGCACCTTTCAAATACCGCTCACTGTTGAACGGATGGACCCAGTACTGACCCCTCCCTGACGCGGCCCTGGCCAATCCACAGTGTGCATTGAAACGAAGATAGGACGCAGATAGCTATTCCTAGGAAATGTCGCGGCGTCCTGCGTCTTTTTGCAGCAAGTGTGCACCGGGCCTTAATCTACCTAAGTCAAATTCGTGGAAGCATTGTAATGGAGATTTTCGGAGCTCTTCCGTAGAGATTTAATTTTTAATTCAAGTACGAAGTTTTACAAGAATTTGGTCCTATCACTCCTTTAAAGTTAAAATTTTCAGTTTGAAAATGGTTCTAACAAGTATGTGATGGAATATACTGGTTGCAGCTTCTAAGCCTGTGGAAAGGCCCAGAGCTAAAAAGCTTCAGGTTTTTGCTCAGGGATAGGAGTTTGAAAAAATGGGGAAAGAGGAACTATCCATATCCTAAGAGGAGTAGTTATCAAAATTGTCGTTTTCGAGATCAACTTGGTTATTGTTATTATGATGGACTGTTATTATGCTCTAGCGCAGAAACGTTAACACCTAATGAACTGTTGAGAGTTTAAATTATATTAAACAATTTTAGTAATGAAAATAGGAACACTCTTCAAATTATAATAATCTTCAACGACTCGCATCCTAAATATGTGTACTGAAGGGGACACAAAATTGTCCATGTAGTTTCCTTTTTCTATATAAAAGAACTTACAACCCACAACATGAAGAATACAGATATATTAACTTGTGTATATAGTAGCACGTTCCTTGGGGGGATGTGTTAGGTAGTGATAAAAAGAGTGAAACATGATTGGGTAATAATTAGGAAATGTAGAATCACGTGCATGACTGCAACAATATACCTATGTGATGTGGAAAGCGAAAGTGTCGGCAAAGTTGATGTCAAAAAGAGACATTAAAGATTTTCCAATTTTTCATTGTCTATCGATTAAATCTCAAATCCCCTACAACTCGTTCATTTGGGCCTCAAAGATCGAATCGCATCGAAAGTAACCAGAACAAGCAAATATCGAGTTGAAGAAAAGGAATCTCTTCTGGGACCCTTGGGGGGGTGTCAAGATCCTTTCATATGATTTGTTTTACTTTCAGTTTACTTTTTGTGCATCCTATCGTGAAGGAAGTGTCTCTGAAGAACAATTACAAGGCCTAAGCCCGTTGATGACGAAATCCTTCAGGTGACGAACTAGGATTGTACTTTGGAAAACAACAAATTTTTATTTTCCGTATTATTTTCTGAACTGTAATTTTCACTATTCCGTTTTTGCTACCAAATTATTATTATTATAATTTTTTTTTTTTTTTGTAAGTGTTGTTTTTTGTATTATTCCACTTGTACCATTGAATCACATTCAGCACTACTTTGAGTGAATTTAGCAGTTTGAATTGTAACTTAATTCTGTAAAATAAAAAGGGGGTACCATTTTGAATGTTAATGTCACTTTTCTCTTAATCCAGTTTTTCTGTTAGGTATAAAACATTAAAATACTGAAGCTTCATAATTTTTTCTTAGGAACAAAGATGGTTTTGGTCTCCAAATTATCAGAAATCTCTACAATTTTTATTTTTATTTTGTTTTTAACAAGTTAACTTTATAATCAATGCTGACACCACAGTTTGACAAAATAGATTATATAGATTATACATACGAGTATAGTAGACAAATCCTAATTGACATGCTATTTGTTTTAGGTGAAGCCCATTGGCTGTCCTATATCAGATTTGATAAATTGATTACAAAAAAGATTTAATAAAATGAGAGTATAACAATTTAAGAAAATAGATATTTAAATAAGTGATCTAACCAAAAGAACTTCATTCTAGAATAGAGTATTGCGGTATTTTCCTTTTCAGGCGTCTTCTTCCAGGTGGTGGTGGAGGATTCAGGGGAATATATGCTATCAATGTGTTTTCGTGTTCCATCGTATTGTCATCTAGTCTCTTATAATTAGTATCGATCACTTGGTATACCCGGGACTTGGTCGAGAGTAGCGTTGCGGACAAACCTGGGGGCCCCAGTTATAATTCTGAGTACTCTATTTTTAATCGTCTTGATTTTGTTGGTATAGCAAGCTCTACAAATTTAGAAAATAACAAAAACTCAACTGCGACGAACGCCGACAAGAGGTCTCATTTCTTTTCCCGCCTCACATACATTTTATCAAGCCTCTGTTGAGTGATTTAATTATGCAAGTGATATGATCAGATTTTGATTTGACATACTCTAAACTGAAACATAAATTTAACATGGTTTCGATAGGATAAATTTGCAGCAGTTGTTAAAATTGATGGTGGCAGAAAGAAGTTCGATATTGTAAATCGATGAGGAATTGACTGCAAGAGAGGTTTCCGAAAAGCCCATAACCAGCGAACCCCTTGTTAAAATATTTATAGGGCAATTAAGCTTCAACTAGGTCGACCGAGGTTGAAGTGAGAAACATTAGAGGCGTCAAATAAAATTGCCCCCAAGGAAAAAAATGTGTTTTTCATTCCTCTCTGCACCATTTTTTATTATTTTTACAGGGGCCCTGGGTGGTGGCACATGCTAGTAATTGAGGTGACGCTGTGGGCATGATGATCAGCTGTCGCTAACGCTCGCCCGCTGAGAGGGTCGGACGAAGATTATCCTCTTAACAACAGGTGATATGACGCCGAGGGTGAACTCGGGCTTGTCTGATGAAATTAGCTTAGATAACTTTGGCCCTAACAATCGCCCCTTCCAGCTGCTGCTACAGCGTTTACACCTTCTCGTGAACCGCAAACCTCAGCATTCCTTTGAGTCTATTTGATTTGAAGGAAATATTGTACAGTATTTTACCGTTTAATTCAACCTGTTTGGCGTTGAATGGAACTTTTTCTTCTTCAGTGCCATTTTGTCTCAGTGAACTTAAGTGAAAAAGATTGTTTTGATTGTGAAAAAGGTTGTACCGAAGAGAAAAAAAGGTGAGTAAGAGAGAAGTTGAATTAGGTGAGAAAAAAAATAATTAGTATAAAAATAAATAGTCGGTTTTTTTACTTTCTTCTGTTTACTTTTTTTAGTAGTTCAAGTTGTGAACATTAGTTATCGACCACGAAATAAAATAAGCACAGTTAACCTCATCCCCGGAAACAACTGTCAACCGACCGCCTGCGATCCGAAGCGGAGATGAGCATAGAGCACGTAAACCTGTTCTCAACCAAAATACCTATTTGGATTGATCAGTTGATCATATTTGTGTGCCTTCCGAAATTCAATAATCGCTCTATCACTTGTGAAACACGCACACTCCACAGTTTAGTAGAAATTCAAATCATGGACGCAAGCCAATTGAATAATAAACCCTAGTGAAAGAATTTGCAGCGTTTCATGCATATCAGAATGCTTCAACCCTTGTATCGGCTACAAAGCCTTTTAGGAGTTCACTCCAGTATCCACATTACTACATCACTAGGTTACTGCAATCAAAACAAAAACAAGATTAAACCAAAATAAAGCAAATGTTGGCACCATAAGTCGCGAATGGTTTGAGCTGCGGACCTGGGGAAGGGCTAATTTGAATGGAAAGTTCTTCAAAAAAAAGTCCAAATTTAGGGCGCCTTGACTTTTTTTGAGGTTTTTAGGGATTTCACAAAACTTTGACAACCCTCAAAGGGCACTTTATATTAAGTGAGAGTGCTGGCTAAAGAAATTATTTTATTGCAAGAAAACGAGGGGTTTGGAAACGCATAATCTTCACCGATGAATCCTATTTTCATTTGACTTTGTTAATAAATAAAATTGCCAAATGTGGGGAGCTGAGAACCCAAAAGTAATTCAAGAACGAGAAATGCATCCTCGAAGAGGTACGGTTTGATGTGGGATTTGGAGTGGAGGCTTGATCTTTTTTGGACGAAGATGGGAATGTTCGTAACACCCTTTAGAAGTATAGAGTCGATATAAAAAAAATACGGCCAGATTCGGTGAGGGATGGAGTGACAGTTGACGATCAGTAATGATCCGAGAATTGTTGCATCCCAACGGATGGATCCTCGAATCCTAGAGTTTTTGCAAAATGATATCGAGTGCAAAATGCCTGGTGGTCAAAATACTTTCATGTGTTTTTATTGAAGTTACTGATATGATTACGTTATTCAAGCATTTAAAATTCATGTAAATCATTCACGTAAAAACATGAAACGTTTTCAAAACCAAGATCTCACAAAACTTGGCTGTAATCACACAATGCATCTGCTATAAATCCTATTGTGTCATACATTGACATCCTTGGTTTTCCTGTATATTAAATAAAAGATTTTCTTCTTCCTGGTGGAGAAACTTTGAGAACTAAGGCATCATTTATCGGTTGGAGCTTCTAACCTCAGTGGGTTCAGGAAACCTTTCAGGCCCGTAGGAGGGAAAGTCGCCAAATCGTAGAAATGTTATTCACGCAACATTTGGGAGCTGCTTCCCTCATCCGATTTCGATTAAATGCGATGATTTACAGAAGCACTCCTGAGTGGGACGAGCCAGAGCGTCAGTTCCAACGGCCGCCACGGAGGAGGGTGTTATGAACAGTGCGTGGGAAGGTGCCGATGGAAATCGGCCAAAAGAGCCTTTTTCTGGGGAGCCCCTCGCTCTCTCCACTACCATTACGTAGTTGATGATACCAGCACTTTGAACCTTCGAGAGGGAATAACAGTATTTTCTCGGCAAAAATATTTGTGAATTTATTTGTTTGGTGCGTCGGCGTTTCAATGAAGAGACATGATAGGACCATATAGGGATCCTAAAAAACTGTTTACGTGTCATGGCTCAATTCACAATCCGTTGTTAACTGATTATAAATTGACGATAATGTATACATCGTTTTGGTTGTATGCATACAACCCCTCATCGGGCTATCATGATAAAATCTATGGCGATATTGAACAATGTTATGAAGATTTTTCAGCTATAACGATTTTTAGATAAATTATTTCAATATAAACATTTTTAATATACCAAAAACATCAGACTCAGACCGAATTTTCTGCACTTATGATTAACCCTGAGAGATAAATTTAATGTGTGTAAGTAATGAAAATTTTGAAAACTTCTGAAATGGTTGGTCCTTATTTCCATTGATCCCGAAACATCAACTGACCACCCTGGTTTGGTTTCGTGAGGGGTTGGAGGGCACTCACGCCTCAGTCCCGAGGATGGTGCACTTAATAAAAGACAACACCTAAAAGTCGCTACTGTTGCTCAAGTACCTATTGGCAACAGACAGATTCCATATGATACTTTTACGCAATTTTTCACTCCACATTCTGAGGACTGAGTGAACGTAGCACAATTTCCAGCTCAACTGTCAAGTCACCATAAAAAAATGGATACTTGAAGTGCTAAAAGGAAAATTAATACAACTTTGCTAAGTAAAATAAATTAACAAGATTATGTCGTCACACATATTTATGGAGATATCGGATGGATTGCAGCAAAATAATCGACAAAATTGAATTAAAAATATTTGCAGTTGAACTTGTTTTATTTTGCCTTATAAAAATGTTTTGCCAATGAACGAACCCTAGTGAGACTTCCTTCAAGCAAAGTACTATCCGAATGGTCGGACATCTAACTTCTACGGTTGTTTAAAATGTTTCAATGACCTGCACAGTCATGTTACATTTTTAATGCAATACCTGTCACCTAATAAATTAATTTAGGAGAAAGTGCCCTCTCCCTGAGGGCTTACTTCTTATTGTGTCCACAGGGAAGCGTGTCAGAACAGGTTATGCTCCTCTAAGCAAGAATCAGTCCAGATGGGCACGGTTGAGGTAAATTTTCAAAAGGGCCTGCATTTCCTTTTACATTTTTGTAAAGGTAATATTAATATAGCATTTAGGAGAAAGTGCTAAGCCCACCCTGAGGGCTTCGTTCTTATGGTGTCCGCAGGGAAGCGTGTCAGAACAGGTTATGCTCCTCTAAGCAAGAATCAGTCCAGATGGGCACGGTTGAGGTGAATTTTCAAAAGGGCCTGCATTTCCTTTTACATTTTTGTAAAGGTAATATTAATATAGCTGATGAGATTCATGAGTTTCAGTAGAAAGTGATTCCCATAAATAGGCATTTACCGTATAGTTTGATTCCAATGCTCTGACCATGAAAAAGCAGGTAGTCGAGGAATTGCTCCATTCCTCAATTCATATAATTAATAAATTCAGAACAAAATTCAGAATCTAATGGTACGGGTACGGTACTTCAACTTACTGGGAAACTCTCATTCATGCATCAAGCCAGAGCTTTTCTCCAAGTTTTTCAAAGGATGTCGGACACTCCAACAGCTCGGACACCGTCCCAGTATGTTGCCAACTACACTTCCGTCACAACTGTCAACGAACGAACAAAGGTTGAAAGAGATAAATCGCCGCCGGGCCTATTGGAATAGGAGTCGCCCCGAGATGTCACCCACGTAATTTATAGTATGTCTGAGCCTTCCGATACGAGGCCAAGGCGAAAATTTAATATATGTGTCCGAATACTGAATGCGAGCTAAGATTGTAGATACCGTGGCCCTAATTTGTTTCTGTTTGTTGGACCGCGAACTGAAGCAATCATTCAAATAGCATATCTCACAGAAAACAGTGGAAGCAACAAATATAAATGTTTCCCACTATATATTTTTCACAACATCATTCCTGCTCCTATTTTTTCAACTATTAAGTTAAATTTTGTTCGGCGGAAACCTGCACAAGATTTGCTATCATTGTAGAAATTCTACTTCCCTCATGTTCTCAAGTACCCAATTCACTAGTTTGATACAGTACATAATTAAGGGAAGTTCAAAGTAAGTTTTATTTTACACAAAAATTCAAGTTGTGTCCACATTTCTCAGAAATTCTGACATACACAGGTGCCAACCATTTAAGTAGTTGATAGGGTCAACCGAGTGGTTAAAAATGATCGTAATTATTAACAAAAATAACGATTAAACCTAATTAAAACTAAAACCAATAAGAAAGAAGGAACGGAAAAGCAAGCATGAAGGAAACACCGAAGAAACCAGCAACCAACATTTTTTTAATCTTCATATTTTTTTGTAAGGATATCAAATATCATATTTGCGCACCCAGCGCAACCATCTTTCTAACTTTCTTTTGGGAACCCCCAATTTGTCATTGCAGATTCGGATTATACCCAAAATTTCATGAACATTTGATCGCTTAACCAATTTTTTTTATGGCGCGCAACCGGTTCAGCGGTCATGCAAAGTTGCACAACCGCAAAATTGTCAAATAGTGGATGATGATAACTCCAAAATGTGACACAAGAATTTTTATTGTTCTTAATGCTGATTCACGTAATGCTATCCGTTTTATTGATTCGACTAAGCTTTGCGGGACAATGACCGAAATTTGTTTATTTCACGAAACATGAAATTTTGGGTAGAATCTGAATCTGCAATAAAAAATTGGGGTTCCCATTTAAAATAAGAAAGTTAGTACCACTTGCGCATGGTTTCGCGGGGTGCGCAAATATGATATTTGAGATCCTTGAAAAAAAAAATTAAGATAAAAAAAAAAAATGTTTTTGTTTACTCCCCTTTTGACGATTTTAGGAGAGGGGGGGGGACAACTCCTGGGACACCCTGTATTCTCAGGGTGTCGCAGACGTGTCCCTTCAGCCCTTTAATGGAGCGACTAGTCCATTCCATCACTCCTTGTTGTAAGATGGATAGATGATCTAGTGATGCATACCAACTTGGAAATAACCACAAAAGAAAAACGATAGCTTCATAATGCTGAACAATATGAAGATAGAGAGAATTAGGGGCTTAATGTAATGAAGGTATCGAAAAAAAAGGACCCCTGGTGAGAGAAATTACATTTTTTCGATCCCCTCGGGAATTAGGCTTATCGGTAACGCCAATATCCATGTGGATGGCACACGAGGTGAACCCAACCTTCAAGACCGCTCGGTTGTGCGGATTTGCATTTTAACCCTTGCATGGCCTTACGTTTTGCATTGAAGCATAAAGTTGGTTGGTTAATTTCCAAGTTTATTGGCTCCGAGCTAACTAACGAAATTTAATGCATGAATTCATTTTATGGAGCTGAGGTTTTGAACCACTGATGAAGAATAATTTCGTTTGTAATATGCGATTACAACGTTTTCTTGAAAATGGAGAAAGGACTTGCAATTCAATTTGCAAAAAGGCGGCTTTCGTTTTCTTTGTAACCGTCCAATTTCATTTTTAATATTGCATTCAGCTCTTCTTAATGTTGCCATGACTACATCGGCCAATTATTTACATAAAGCTACATTCATAATGATATTAAACATGACCGCTTTTAGAAGACTTCAAAACTGTTCTTTGGTCTGTGTCCATATTTGGGCCTCTCTCCAATTAAAAAGTAATCAATTTTATTGTATGGAAGTAAATTGATGAGAAAAACATCTTTTAATCCGATAAACACTTAAATTCATGATTTGAAATGAGTATAGGGAAGTTTTCTTGATTTAAAATCAATATTAACATAATTATTTAATATTTTTCTTCATCTCTTGTTTGTTACTTACTACTTTATGCATTTGGAACTATACAGCAATGTGATGTACTGTCATTCGTTACGGTTTCCGTTCATATAAATTTAAACGGTATTTTCGTGGTATTTTGTAAGACATCTGTTTGACAGTGCGGTAATCAGTTTGTTACAACTGGTAGATCAGACTCTCTCTGTGGTATGGTACTGTGTCTTGGGATCTGGGTAAGTAATTGGTTTATCTTAACTATTTGATCGTGTTTATCCAATATCGTGTTTATCACACTCCAGATACATCAACGATATTAACTAAAAGGACAACTTCTTGATTAACTATCAGAACAGCATTGAAATTAGCTATTAATCTTAAAGCTTTCATTTGATTTTATTGAATTTTTCTGGGAATGTTGGGATGTAGTGGCGAAGAATGTGAAAGATAATTTTCTTTGATTCCGGAGATTCAATTGCGGTCAACTTTTTAGGATAGTCGTGGAAAAACATTGGAATTATCTCATATCAATTTGAATACGATCGTGTCATTATTCTATCACGTTCAGATTTGGTCCAACAGAACCGCACTACGTGTCGACTAACTTCCGACCCCTGAATCGCAGTAAGAAGCCTATAATCGACATTACTTAAAACATTTCAAAAGGGCTTACCACACGTACCTACATGTTACCTAGACTAGGAAGTTACTTATGTGCCACACCCAGCTTGTCCCCAGTTGCCAACATTGGTCTAAACTTGTTTAATAAACGTAATCTATTACACCTCGTGTAAATCCAACTATGTATGTCCGAAATAATATTGGGATATGAAATCAAAAACAGCTAATCAATCATCTACAAAAAATGGTAAATCACAATCTAACACTCATAAATTCCTATTGCAAAGAAAATTCCTACGATACACCAGTCCATGTATAGCTGACAAACGATTGTACACTACCAAGAAGTCTTTGGGTTTTTGTTTTACTTGTATACTTTTTCTTTCCTAATCATCCGGAAACGTGAACCAACAAATCGCGACAATTTTTTTTCCTGGTCGATTACAAGTTTGCATTAACAAACGAAAAGAAATGGCAAACAGATGGGAATCAATTGGCAATAGTAGTTTAACAAATGCTATCCTTCTCTTCCTTCGACGGAGTCCTTGAGCAAATTCAGGGCTTCATTGTAAGGGGATATCCGCATGTTCTATAAGAACTCAACAAGCAATTTCTTCGAGTGTTCTCGAACTTTTTTACTAAACTAGGGTGCTCCTCATAGGAGATGGTGATGTTACGAGCCAGTTGGGCGGAACTGCTTAGGTCAGCTTGACCCAGTTTTCGCGAACTTCCCCCGGGGCATCGGTTCGCCGTAGAACCTAGAAGGGACGTCGCACAACTATCCCGACTAATAACTTCTATCAGCAAAACAATAGTGGTCTATGTGAAGTTGTCTCAATCCGAGGCTCTGATACCAGATCATTAAAATTGATCTTGAGAATGGAGACGTTTGAAGCCAGCCCGAGCCTTGCAGAACAAAGGACTACAAACTATTACAAAACGACTTTTTATAACTACACTCACGATCCTTTACACAAATACGTGATTTTCAATTATTTAACATAGACGTAATTTTTCAGAAACCTCACTTATTTCCAGAAAAACTTGTCTTTTTTTTAAGCATTGAAATACATTTTCTTAATAGGTGAAGCTGGGAGATCTTACCTCCATTTTGACCCGTTGGTGGTCAATATTTCAAACGTCTACCCATTCCAATCGATCCTGGAACAAAAAGAAAGCAATTGGTTACGTCCATTATTGTTAACAGGTATATGTTTTTGTAATTTCAAAATTTCAGTATCAATATTAATTTTCGCAGTAAATGTCACTAACCAAACTAACGAAGCTTTGAAGTTGGAAAAATGTTCGTCCTCCAAAATCAAAAAGTTAATTTCTAGTTTTTAGTTAGTTTCAGAATTTGCAGATTAACATTGGTTCAGTATCTGTATGTTCGTTAGTATGTCTGTCTGTGAAAAATCCCGGTCACTCCCTAAACTGGATAGTGCGTTAGTTTTTTTACGAATCGCAAGACCACCAGACCAATTTTTAGGACATTGTGCGGGACAGCTCTTCTTTGGCCTTGTACATACCTCATTAATGGTGTTGAATGGTAAGGTGCAATTTTGAATATTAAACTCCATTTTGTGTATTAACCTGTTTGCAGATTTATCAGGGTCCCTCTTTCAATAATTTTGAGTCGTACTTCATTCATCAAGTAAATATACGTCCGTGTTACATTGTGGGGAGAAACTAACTTGTCAGAAGAAATATTGTACTTATTCGCTTTTCGGGAAACAATATAGATTTGCTTAAGCCTAACGGGCTTGTGTTAGAGTCGGTTTTGTTTATGCTTCGACTTCGCACAAAACAAAGAGAAAAGCGTTCCAGCCAATTAGCTGATGGATGCTAATGAGTGAAAATGAGACTTCGACCTCAGATCGGAAGAGTTCACTTATTGTTATATAATATAAGGTACAAATTTCGGAAAATGTTTTGGGCTGATTTTATTGATAAGATTCAAAGATGATGAAGACTAATATATTTTAGGAGGTAAAACATTATAAGAGGTTGAATATATCGAGCTGCAAGGTTGTAATGGAATATTGGACGACAGGCGAAAGTTTCATTTAACGTTAGACGAACATTATATTCCTGTCTTTGGTTATTACAACGTCGAGCTCATTCAGCGTTATACAGAGAAAAAAATACATAAAATTCAAATTTATTCAGCAAACACCACATAACAGTAAATAAAGGAGATGATGAGGGCGGAGCTGAGCTGTTACAAGGTAGCTTTCGTTTCCAACCTCCTATTAGCGTTTCTGCCAACTCGGAAAGTAGTCCATTAATAAGGAGGTGCGAGGGGGTAATTTTCTTTCACTAAGGGGGAACGTTCAGGTCGTGAGGGCGTTAAAGCCAGACTTGATGATGAGGTTTACGAACTGCTAATGCGCTATTATGTGTAAAACTGACTTCCTCCCATTTATGTGGCAGTGGGAGAGGGCTTTGCGGCGAGGGTTTCTCCAGGATGGTGGTATCCGTTGAATGCTTCAGGGGGTCGGCCCCTCTGGCATTCCTTCCCAGACGTTTCTTCCCCTCCTCTCGCTCCCTCTGGTAGGCAACAATGCGAGTCGGCCAAAATTGTTGTTCGACCGACCTCCGGGAGGATCTCAAGTGGGAAGAACAGATGAAATGACAGCGCGGTAATGACACCGCATTTCGGGCGTGAACTCGGGTCGGCGCTGGGATTCTCTTTTTGACGTTCGCCCGCCTGCCAGAAATGATTACGCCCAGAAGTCGGCAAACTAGTAGCGAAGCGATGATACCGCAGCCCATTTATACGGCGACTGTGCAACAATGTTCTGAACCGGCAACTGACCAATCCAAATAAATAAACTACAAAATGGATTGCGATGAATTTCTGTGCATTCCAAAAATAAGAAGTAACTCTCCAATCGTGGAATATTACGTTTTTGGGAAATATCGATAAATGATCCCATTTCAATAGTTTTCCTAGGGAATAAGAAAAGTTGTGTGTTTATGTCCCTCGGCAATGGGCCCACACAGCTGACGAATGGGCTATGGCAAATGATATGTATAAAATTCAAAGTTTGCATGTATGTTGTTTGTTTGTGTAATATAGGTACAAACAAACAACATACATACAAACAATATTATCGTTCCCAAACTTTTGTTATTATAGTTGCTAACATGCAGTTTATCATACCAACTAGAGAATCCATGACGGGTAGGTATTTTCAATCACCCGCTTGTGATATTTCTTGCGATCACGGGTTTCTTGGTAGTTTTATTTTAATATAACCCAGTTTTATCACAGATTCGGCTATGAACCAATATAAGGGAAATATCAAGGAATAGCTTTAGAGTGCTTGAAAACAAATTCTTTCCGTCTTTCATAACGCTTGATTTTTTTTTTTTTTTTTTAACAATAGTATGGTTTTATTGCCCAGAAGTCCACAAATAAAATAAAATTGAAGTTTCTGTTATGAATCTAAGCCACCTTATTGCAAGTTGACGTTTGTTTAACAAACAGAATCAATATCACGTCTGCAGACTTTCTCACCTCATGTTAAGCTGGGTTGACGTTTTAGGTCACAGCGGAGCTGATTGGAAAATTGTTGATGAATAATTGAATTTATATCGAAGGAGTCGACTAAGACTCAAAAAGTTTTCATGTATGAAACCGACGTAGACTCGTCTGGCAGGAAGACAGACTTTGTGAGTACTTTCTTCGATCCTAAGGGATCAGTAGAGTGTGGACGGTGAGTTTGAAACCCTTGATTGCTTGTTTAGCGAAGGAAAACTTGATCCGGTGCCATGTTGCAATCACAACCCGCGCGTGACTCAAGCTCTCCAGTTCTTCATCCCAGACGTCTTTTCAAGTTTCTCTACATGGTTTATATTTTTTCCCCCCCCCCCCCAAATTCAACATGGAAATTTACGTCACAAGAGAAATCATGAATTTTTAATCAAGACAAATCCGAAGTCAACAAATCTTTCGTAATTTTGTGTTCAACGAAATTCCCCAACCCCCCCAACCTGTTAAAATCGTTATTTATGGACGATCGATATGGTGTCAATAGATTTTCCCAATCGCTCGCAGCGCTCAAAAATGGGGTGCTGCAAGGTTACACATCCTGCTAAAATCATAATTTTTAATCTAAAAATATATTTTTTTTAATCTGCATGTTGTTTTACCAAAGAGCTCAAATGTGGCTTCCGTATGCACCTTATGAATAAATGTGTGCAATGCACACCAACTTTGTCTTCCCTTATGGGAACAAGTTTTCCCATTCCAGACTCAGATCCTACGCATCATTTCATTAAAATTTGACCACTGAATATTTTTTTCGCCCACGCGCAACCCATAAACCTATATCTGAATAAATAAGGATGAAGATTTCCAGCACGAAAAGCAAATCTAATGCCTGATTTAAACAAGGAAAAAACACAGAGCTTTAGAAAAACTTTAAACAAAATTAAATTGAGATTAAATGATTTAAATTACAGTTTGAGTTGATAGAAACTTGTTGAAGAAAACAGAGCGTAAATCGTCGGACCAAAATATGGATTGATCATAGAATTGATCATATTTGTTGCCTCCTGAAATTCAATAATCGCACTTGTGAAACACGCACACTCCATGGAGTTAGCGCATGAACGCAAGCCAATTGAATAATAAAAAAATTTGCAGCGTTTCTACAACTAGTTTCCAACAAAAAGTGCCTTATCAGAATGCTTCAACCCGTGTATCGGCTACAAAGCCTTTTAGGAGTTCACTCCAGTATCCACATTACAACATCACTACATCACTAGGTTACAGATATCAAAACAAAAACAATAATAGACCAAAATATGAATGTTGGCACATGAATCGGGCCATAGATTTTTGGCCTACGGACCTGGGAAGGGGCTCATTCAATTCCTCGTGGAGTGTTCTTCAAAAAGAGTCCAAATTTAGACCGCCTAGACTTTTTTTGAGGTTTTTATTGATTTTACAAAACTTTTACAACCTTTAAAGGGCACTTTAAATTAAGTGAGAGAGCTGGCTCAAGAATTGGAGCGTCGTCGGACCAACATGGATTTTTCCTGAAAATTTCAGCTTTTTTGCTTCAGCCGTTTGGGAGAAATCGTGCGTACGGCGTACGGCGGACGGACGGAAAATTTTGTATTGCAGATTCGGATTCTACACCCTTTGAAACGGAAACCATGAAATTTTCAGGGGTTAGAATTTTTTTTTTTTTTTTTTTTTTCAAGAGCGATTACACAATGGTTTATTATTGAATAATAAACCAAAAATGTATTTCTACAAAGTTAAAGAGATACAAAGAATTAAGCGATTTCGACAGTTGATTGATCATCAGTAATAGCACAATAACTGAAAATAGTGTTTATATTATGGCAGTTGAAACTGAGTGCAATGATGAAGTTTCTCTATAGAATGGTGTCTCCTTTCGCTCAGAAACCACAAGATCTCATCTCCCTCACACCTCTTGACCAGAGGGATTCAATCGTTCCACATTCACTATATAACCATGTTTTATCCAATGTATATTCAGTTATTGTTAAGTTACTGATGAGGACATGACCGCGAAAAGTCGATTTCTTTATGTTTATAACTCTTTGGTTTTGTGGAAATAGACAAGATTTTTTGTTTTTGATTTATTTAATTTTTTTTTTAAATTTAATCTGGTATCGTATTGGGTTTTGAAATTGGTTTCCGTATCCTAGTATTTAGAAGAACATTAACCCGTAAAGCATAACTATACGTCATAATGTAGGCTGTCATGTCTTGGTATGCATCTTAAAGATCCCTGGGTCGAAAACTATTTTCTTACTTTAAGAGACTTAACGCCATCCACTCAAACTGGCTTTACAAAGAAACCTGTCAGAAGAATGATCCATTCATACGGTTGGGTTGAGGAGGTGAACGAAGAACACGAGGCAAAGTAAGAGAGGTGAGAAAATATAGGAGCGGTGACATCATCCCCACCCGACACCGGGGCGGGAGCCCTGAGCATTTCCACAGTGTGTCACTCTTAATAACTTTTCTCCTCGGGGGAATTTCAGAAATTACCACAATACACGGGCTAGATATATTTTATCGTCGGGGGAGGTTTTAATTAAACGCTACCCCTGTAGATCGGTGGAGATGGGAAATGGGTTTCGTCCGCGGAGTGTAGAAATAGTTTGATGTGTAACGTTCTAAAAGCGAACGATTCGATTTTCTTTTCGAAGCTAATAAGACCGGTTGTTGAATCTGGAAAGCGAAAGGCTAAGGCTTACTTGAATTTCTGGACATAACTATTTAAGTGAAACGTAAATTTCCGTTTGCACAGGGTGCTGGTTGGGGAACATTCTTAAACATGCCTAGTGCTTATGTGAACTCACGAGGCCAAGCAATGAAGGAAACGGAAGTTAAATGAAGAACGTGGCCTATTTCCAAGAAATACATAAATTAGTTTTAATGTTAAATGTTTCGACGTCAAAGTTAGGTTATTCCAGCGCGTCATGACCCCCCCCCCCCCCCTTATGGGCACCCCTGAGTTCTATCAAGTGTACACTTTCGATTATAATAAAAGTTCGTTCGAAAACCTACTGTTTTCTACTTGAGCATACCAATTGCTTTCTTTTAGTTTAGAAGGACAAGTAGCCGGTCCTTTCTTTGAGTAAAGTGCTAAACAACTAACCTCTAATAAACAATTTTATGGTCAATGAATCGACATAGATGTACGTATTTGACTGATTCTTCCAAATTATGTTTAGAAAAAAAAATCCCGTGTTCCAACGTGATTTTCCAACGAAATTCACATTTCGTGAATCAGCGTTTATGTTACTTGTGTAGCAACCTTAAGTGGGATTAGCTTATGAACAATATTAGCAGCGACTAAGAAGGCTCCCATGTATCCTATTGTTCCAGATTCTCTGCATAACAACCCACAAAGGATATCCAGATCTACGTATAACATACCAAAATCGGCCAATGAAAATAAAAACACAAAAGTTGCCCTTTAACTTTGAAGGTTTTCTGAATACTATTCTTTCTTTTTTTTCTTAATTTGATCGAATATCCACTTATGAGAGGCAAACGGATGTACGTAATGCAACCCAGATGATCTTATTCCTTTCGTGATATAATGTAATTAGTACAAAATTACCTCTTTAATCAAAAGTTTTTGGTTTTTAAATTCCTACCCTGAAATGTTACTCCTTATCGTTGATTCAAAATGAAAACTTAGGTTTCGGAGAAAATCCTTTCAAACTTACAAAAGTTAATTATTGAAAATAGTGAACCAAAAGAGTAGAGCAGACATCAAAACAGTTTTACTCAATTCAAGTTATTTATTCAATCACTTTAGTAGCTTTTATGAGCTTCGATTATAGCCAGAGGAGGTAGTACACTCTACTGCAGTGATGTATATGTTGTGTTTTACAATATTTGGAAAAGTGAGGAGGAAAAGTTAGTCGTGTCTTACTAAAAATTTCCAAATAGAGAAGTTTATCCAAATAAAGATTTTCCTGTTGGTTCTATATAAGGTAGTTTGCTGATACCTACTACTTGGCTATCATACATAAGGGTAAGAGAGAAGTGCACGCAGAAACTATCAATGATCTACTGTAACAACTAAACTGTTAGGTTTTAATATCTGCAACGAGATTAAGTTGAAATCATCATTTCTTCTTCCTCTGACAGATATCTGATAGATAATAGGGGTGTGTATGAAGTTTTACTTGTGAACGACGGGAAGGAGTAATTAGTAGGTTCTACCTATCTCAGCTATCTACGAGAAAAACTTTTTCTTGAAACTTACACTTCACGATCCAATTGAAGGAAAGTTGGAGGAAAACTTCGAACATGACTACCCGAAACCCTGTTAAATTAGGCAAGATCAGAAAAAGCGACGTCGTCAATGAGTTGGAGAAAAAAAAGTTATAATAAAGGGAAACCTCCACGAAGTTATAGTAGATGTGGAACAAAGGATTAAAGAAAAGCGAGCAAAAAAAAAATACTACTGAAAACAAAGAAGAGTTAAAAGAAGTGGAAGATAACAGTAATTTTCGATGAAAGAGTCGGCCGGTTCAAGGGTCTTCCTCACAAAGAGTGATCAAGTCTTTTGTTCTTATTTCAAAAGGGTCCACTGATCTGATGGATGGCGGGTTTCCTGATAAACACCAGAGGGGGTAAATACCGAAACGGAAATTTAGTCAAAAGAAGAAAAGCCCAGGAATGACAAGGGTGGTCAGGGTAGTCTTCTTCTGTAATTTGAGGTATAGAGCGGGGAGGGGGGATAGAAGTTCTCAAACTACCAGCAAATTCGTGTAAATGGCACGCTGTGCCGTTCAAACTTCAACTTTTCCACTTTTTTCCCCTCATCTGAATACATTTTTCGAGTACAGCATTGACCAATAGGAAATCCTCGGAAGCCAATATAATTTCCGTATTTAATAGGGTTGAGAAACCCTGATTCGTCATTGTCATGACCTGCAACTGTATCGAGGTTCCCAATTTTGAGTTGGTTTTTCGAATGTTCTACCTGAGATTTAAAATTACATGAAAATTCTCTCGTCTTTAGTTACATCTGCAGAGCAGCTGTCAATGGTTTTTCAACCCCCGCTTCAAGTTTTTAATATGTTAACACTGCACTTTATTCACGTCCCTCCAAGGTCATTGTCATGCCACAAAAAGAATGCGTTCCTGAGGGAACAAGGGATTTTCGAGGACACACCTTTGAGTCGCCCTAAACGGTAGGTGGATGTGTTTTCTGATCAATCAAGAACATCTGAAAACAGGTTAGTATGTTTATTCAATGTCATTTTATTGGCTCTAGTTTCTAACCTATTATGTTTGATCCCAACCTTTTCTTTCTATCCAAGATAATACTTTTGGAAGGCCGCAAAACCCACAAAAAGTCCAGTAGTATTGGAATCTTGAATGTCCAAATTGTCATTGTAGGTGAAAACATACCAAAATTTTCAGTGTCGTGACCGAAACCGCCACGCCATTGTGTTGACTTCTGTCAAATTGGAATTTCGCGAAGATTAATGGGATGTCTTGAACGACTGATCATCAGAAAGATATCTAGGGAGGCCAATTAAGTGATAAACATCCAAAAACCTAGCGAAAGAAACAATTACATTTTTAAAATGTCACGACCTGAAAACTGCCCGTAGTTTGAGAATTACCCATGAACCCTGTCAAAAGTAATTACCGATTACCGGTAAAGATGAAGTTAATGTAGTAGGCTTCTAAATTGGGTTTCTGAGAACAATAATGAACCTTTTTTGAAAAAAATATATATTGTAACCCCTCATTCCAACGTATACGAAAAACACTTGAATTTAGGTAGAATGTTCTCTCTTGAAATAGGAAGACTATGGAAATTTAAATGTGAAATTAAATTGTGAGTATTCAAATATTAAATTTATGTACAGTTTGTGATATTTTTATATTGTACCACTATGATTTTGCTAATATTATTGTGTAACTGAATTGAATTATTGAATGAAAATTTATGAAATTTATTACGTATGTCTAACTGTTGTACCTAACTTATAGAATGAAAAAAATAATTTGTGGAAAGTGAAGTGGTGGACTCGAAACTTAAAAAATGTGAACAGTGGAAAATGATATTTTGTACGCCCAATGTGTAAACAATGGATACATATGCCATGTATCTGAACCTATACCCATCGTCACTTCCCAGCCTTCCCCCACTCCCTATTCCATGAGCAATCAACTTTCAAGGGGAGGTGTTGGCGTTATGAACGAAATGCTCATCACCTTGAAGCTACGGACTTTTCCTAAGGTACTACCCTAGTTTGGTATCACTGCCTCATCCTCCCCACCTCCATCTTTCCTCACCCGGCTTCGTGGCCCCATTTCGATAATCATTATTTCAATTATTAAACTCGAATAACAAATCCAATTTTCCTCCAATGCCCATCCTTCTAGGTCGGTAGGGTGAGGTTTTTTTTAAAACGGAGTAAGATAGAACGTTGTCTTAATTTCCACAAAAGTACAGAGTTACACTGTTGAATCGATTTCGACGATTAAGTCATCATCAGCAACAAACAAGAACTGAAGTACATCACAGAAAGCATATCTTATATACGATCGAGTGAGAGGAGATTGAATCCTATTGGCTCAAAGAAGTGAAAGGGGCGGGGAGGACCAACCAATGCCACTCAAGGCTTACAAAGTGAAAGGGGCACAAACAGTATCATTATGGAGAGGCGGAGCCAAATTATTGCAAGAAAGAACCCAATAATGGTGAAATATTTTGAGGAATGACATCATTTAAACATTTTCCTGACCTATCACTATTAACAATTTCGAATTTTTCTAGCACATCCAACATACCTCCCTTTGGGTAGAAGTCAGGAAATTCTACATATTGTTACTGATGATGTCCTAACCGTCGAAATCGATTTAACAGTGTAACTATTTACTTCCGTGAAAATATTAACAACGGTCTATCTTACTCCGTTTCAATTTGAAATGGGTTTCCACAACTTCGTCGCGAGTGACTTAGTCCGTAGAGGTTTTTATCAAAAAAAGGGTCATTTTGAACCACTGTTCCCTTGTACAAAATTGTTTTTTGAGATTCCACCAACTATAAAACTTGCTTTTTTATTTTCTCGTTCAAAATCAAGCCAAGTTTCATTATTAAAAGTAAATAACCAAAAGATCTATATGGGAATACATGTGAAAAAAACTTTCTGATTGTTGGGTTTCACTTCAATCAGTTACTGTGGGCTGGTAAACGACGGATCGTACGATAAATAAACCAGATAATCGCCCCAAACAACTTTAAACAGTCTGAGTTTGTGTTGATGCGACAGACATTATCAATGATTGTCAAAACTTTATCGATAACTGTTATCATCTGAAAATCTGTACCCGACAACTCCTATCCAGAGCATATTTCGTATTTACAATATTGTTGAATAAAAAATGTCTATATAAATATTGACATTTATCAACTGCTTTATTTGTTTACCTATTCGTCGAGTTTCTGATGGTTAACTAATTGCAGATCCGACGCGCAAAAGTTGTCAGCCCCCCGGGTTTGAAGGTTCCATCAATACCACTAATTCAACTAGCTCGTCTCAATTAATTCAAACCACCGTTCATCACAATAAATTATTATTGCGATTTCTGTTATATCCTTCTGGGCTACAACGATTTCCCGCTCAACGGGAGCCGCGAAGTTCGACATCCCCGCCCCTTACAATGCTCCTCCCAGAAATACAACTCACCTCCTGGAACCGCCGCGCTGGGCTTGACGGTAATTACAACTCCGTTAACAATCAACACAGCCTTCCTCAACTATCGGGAGAAACGCAAAACAAATTTAAACGCACCAACCCATTAATCCGGCTCTCGCGATTCCAATTGGTTGATTCCGACAATGGAAAGATCATTTTAGCGACTTGTACAAGCGTTTCAAGGCCCTCGCCGAAACTTGAATGGAACTTTCCACCGCGTTTCCTCCATTTAAGTAGACGTAGTTGGAAACGGAGTTTTAAGCGCGACCTTTCAACGGTGGTACGTCAAAGGAGAGTTTGAACAAGAGACCTCGACTCAGCGTCATGCTGGAGTTTTGGAGTTTCCCATTCGTGTTTAATTGATTGGCTTTTCATTTTGAGCTCAAAGTTTATTTGGTCCCTCAGCTTCAGCTTTTGGGTTCTACTTTTGCGGGGAAATAAGCGGGAAAGGGAAGAGGGTGAAAGAGGAAGGTGCGAGATTCCCTTCTGGTATTTTATCAATTATGCCCACTGTTGCCCGTGGCAAAGAGCAGCTTGGATGTATATTACATCATTTTGAAGGAGGATGGAGATGCTAACATATTAATTTAGCTTTTCAGCCTCCAGTGTAGAAGTAAAATTTATATTAGGGACGGTCCTAAGAGGAAATTGTAGCATTTCAAACATAAGTAGACCAAGGATTCAAAGCTTTACAGCATCATGTTAAGTTAATTTTATTGTTTTCATAAATTAAAAAGTTCATCATTGTAAATGTAAAGCGGCCCCTACACAATCAATAATAATGTCAATACCTTATCAGAGTGACAGTAATACTGATTGTCTAGACGTCATTACTTGGGAGGGGAGGAGATGCTGTCATTATTACTGATAGTGTAGGGTAGTTGACGTCAGTTCACCGTAATTACTCAGCTGAACAAGTGCTTCATAGTGATCACCTGCGAACGATAGAGGGCGATGATGTAATATCAGAAGAGAATGTGGGAGTAACCGGTGAAAATGAAGATCTTCTACGGTCTTTCATTGAATCCTGCGAAGGGATTCCTCAGGACAATGATTACATTCACTCGAATTAGTAGGCTTGGCCCATTTCTACGTAGTTCTGTTAACTGTTAAAGTTAACGTTTCTGTTACACCAATGTTAATTGATGATGGCGACACAATCGCTGAAAATTTCAAATCTTCGAATTTTTACCTCCCAGTTGCCTGGTATCTTAACGTGACAGCTAGAATCCCTTGACGGTTACACTCTGCCTCATGATGGTTTTGTCTCAATAACTAAGGAGTTACCAATTCTAGTAGCTTGTCGAAACAACTTCCATCCATTCCAAAATAGTTGCAGAAATCTTCTCTCAGCAAGACAAGATGAGAATACTGCTCGCGTTCCCTTAGCCATTTCTTCATCCACTATTCAAGATTCACTCTTTGTTTAGCAACTAACGCGATAATGCTTGCCGCTCAAGTTACTATGCGACGATCCATTATTAAATACAGACAAAATGTTTAGCTTGAGACACGTTACTGAACGAAATAATGACATTATTACTGACGCTCTAAGGTTAGAGTGAAATGAAGAAAAGGAATGAAGTAGTAATGTCATTATCTGAAATGACATTATTATTGATCGTGTAGGAGCCGCATAAGGAATGTTAGATTGATATATTTATTCTATAATTAAGTTGAGTCTATAATTAAGAGCGAACAAAAAATACACATGTCGGCGGAGAACTCAAATAATCTGCCTTTTTATCAATAGACCATTAAATACACCAATTTTCATTTAATTTAAATGGAATCAATGTACGATTGGATTGATTTCAGCTTAATTTTCATTTAATTTAAATGGAATCAATGCACGACTGGATTAATTTCAGCTCTGATGGCAAATATCTTCGGTGTCGTCTATGGACGCTCGAGAAAACCCCAAAAAGTACCGACCTAAGAACCATTTTCAATCTTTATAGTGGGGGTACAGCCCTCAAGAACCTCTTCGAGGCTGTGGGCGCTCTCGGGGTGGGTCTTTATTATTTGTCTTTTTGCGCTAGACATGGCTCATTTTTTCATACTGTTGAAGCGAAGGGGGCTGATTTTAATACCAATCGAAACCCCGAAAACTGTCTACTGATCATAAAAAAACACCCTTGATAATTCACCTGTATTACTTCATAGGTTCGTAGGCTATTAAAACCTGGGTGACTCTGAGCTTGAAGAGGGTGAAATTGGAGATCGAAACCCCAAAGTGCGGTAAATGTTACGATTTATCAGAAACCCACAGTATTTCCGAATATTGTTGGATAAGTAAGTTGAAAATCTATATGAAAACTCTTATACTAAAAATTTAAAGCTTGACAGTTGGTTTATCATTGGATAGACAGACTGATTAGGTTAAAGCCCGAAAAACCTTGTGAAAATTAAGAACTACGGAATTTGGATCCTCTATGTGGATGAGCGGATTTCGACGGTAGGGAATGTTGAGATTTATCAAAATCAGTCGGTAAAAGTCAGCAACATTCCACCCAATTAAAATAATACTATTTTTTATCTAGCCTCTTGAAAAATCTTAAGATTTACTTCCGATTAAGAATTTCGTGGTAGATCCCAACATTTACTGCGCTTTGGGGTCTTACAGCGACATTCATACGAACAATTCTACAATGTAAATTGAGATCAGTATTTTTAGCTATAATACCAAGTTGTTAAACGGGTCTTCTGAGTATGAAATCGTCATGTGACATTTACACTTTTGGTGCATCACACGAGCGATGTAAACTGTTCTATTGGTACCAATGTTATACATGTAAAACTAGCTAACCACTTTTAATAGTACTTGGATCATAATTCGGAAGAGTTTGGCCGTGTTATCGCCAATCCAGTTGGACTCCTTTTTCCACTCAAAATACTCCATATACCTACTGCTACATTTTGGAAAGCTTGGCTACTAGTACCATTCAACTAAAATACCTAACAAAAAATCTCGTGACAAGTAACCTATTACATGTATTGTTTAACACATTTGGAAAACGCTCCACACCAAACAATGGTAGTATATGTTGAACAAACATCTGATTGGCCAGATGATGTACAAACCGCGATTCTTCTCCGCTAGTCAATATTTGATCGGTCTTTGGAGGGGGCAAGGCATTGTCGCGTAGCTGTTGGGATCGATGGCTTTTGAGGAAGCACCAATGTAGATACACAACGTAACCACAGAGAAACCTACTGACACGGAAATCAATTCCCCGGCCTCAATGTGTACGAGGAGCGATCCCATTATGTAAAGCCAGACTGGTTCAAGTGTATTCGTGTTTCTATTCGTTTTATAATCCACGCGATTGTTTGACGCATTTCAGAAGATGCACACCTTTTCTCATCTATTCTTGGTTCGTAACGCACCTCTATGAAACTAACGGCTCTATCCGTCAAAAGTGACTCTACACAGGTTGTTCCCGTGTAATTCAATTCTACAACTCATTTACAATAAAAAATGCCTCTAAATACCTTCTTTTGGTTCATTATTCAATAATAAACCATTGTAATCGCTCATGAAAAGAAAAATTCTAACCCCCCCCCCCCCCCCCCCCCCCTGAAAATTTCATGGTTTACGTTTCAAAGGGTGTAGAATCCGAATCTCCAATAAAAATTTTTCCGTCCGTCCGCCGTACGCACGATTTCTCCCAAACGGTTGGAGCAAAAGATCTGAAATTTTCAGGAAAAATCAATTTTGGTCCGACGACGCCCCAATTCTTGAGCCAGCTCCCTCACTCAATTTAAAGTGCGCTTTAAGGGTTGTCAAAGTTTTGTAAAATCCCTAAAAACCTCAAAACAAGTCAAGGCGGCCTAAATGTGTACTAAATGCGGCCTAATGTGTGTAATTTTTAAGAACATACCTCGAGGAAACAAATGAGACCCTCCCCACGTTAGGTCAAACATCTGTATGGCCCGATTTATGGTGCCAACATTTGCGTTTTTTGGTTTATTATTGTTTGTTTGTAACTTTGATGTCCGGCCGATAGCGTCGAGTTGTAGTGAATGTGGATACTGGAGTGAACTCCTGGGTTTATAGCCGATACACGGGTTGAAGCATTCTGATATGCATGAAACGCTGATAATATATAGGTAAATATTATTCAACATTAGTACTGGGGTAAATAAGTATTCTTTCACGGGGGTTTATTATTCAATTGGCTTGCGTTCATGATTTGAATCTGTACGAAGCGTCCCAGTTCGTGTTTCACAGGTGATAGAGCGATTATTGAATTTCAGGAGATATGCATAGACCACGTAAATCGGTTCTAACCCAAAACACCTATTTGGATTGATCCATTGATGATATTTGTGTGCCTCCTCTACATCTGTCTACCATAGGCTACATCGTTTAAATTTGAATTTGTTGAAGTTTTAACGCGATACCAGTGCTAAATGACTTGATAAATTGTATATGTTTTTATTGTGGGGGGGGGGGGTAAGGTTCAATAAAAAAGGCTAAATTCTTTAACTCATTATTCAATCGACTCTACATGATTTGAATTTCCTAAGTTTGGATTCAATTTCACAGGTGATGGAGCGATCATTTTTCACAATAAAAAGATCAACTGATCTCCAAATATTTATTTTGGTTTAGATTTACGTTCAATAATATAATCCTCTATTGTAATCGCTCACTCCAAAAAAAAATTAAAATGAAAATTGTTGAATAATTCAAAAGAATTGTAGCCTTTTTTTCTATTTTAGTTCAACATTAACCGTTGAATATGAGGCTGTTTAAAAAAAAATTCAATGGAATCCGTTTGGAGATTTCGCCGTGATCCGTAACGTTCTCCCAATAGGTGTGTTGAAAAAAGCTGAAATTTTCAGGAAAAATACCTGTTGGTCCGGCGACGCCCCAATTCTTGAGCCAGCTCTCTCACTTCATTTAAAGTGCCCTTTAAGGGTTGTCAAAGTTTTGTAAAATCAATAAAAACCTCAAAAAAGGTCAAGGCGGCCTAAATTGTTACTCTTTTTGAAGAACACTCCACAAGGAATCGAATGAGCCCCTCCCCAGGTCCGTAAGTCAAACCATTCCCGATCTATGGCCCGATTCATGGTGCCAACATTCACGTTATTTTGGTCTATTATTGTTTTTGTGTTGATATCAGTAACCTAGTGACCTAGTAATATAAACTGTTTAACGTGCCAAATCAAATAAAACAAACAAAAATTAAGTATTACGTATTTGGTTTTTAAATCATACATTTTCCAAACTCTTAAGAAGAGATTCCAGCATTTACTGAATACATTACGGAGAAACGTGAAGAACCACTAGCTCGTTTTTCGATTGATCAAAAACTTATATATACATGTATGAATGCTTGAAATCAATCTCTTGGAGTCGTAAGCCTTCAGAGCGACTTGAAAATGTGAAATACGCCATCGTGCTTAATGATTGGGAAGTGTAATCGATCTCTTCAAGCAAGTTGTGCTGCAGCTTAAGGTTTCCTTGGAAAAATGTCATCGCACTATCGGATAAAAATAACAAGTGAAAATTTTGAGAAAAAACCTCGTGCTACGGTAAAACAAGAACGGTTATGCAAGATAGAAGAGGAAAGAAAAAAGGGTATTGTTCTCACAATAATGCAAAAAGCCCAAGTATGCTGTGTTATAGGAGCTTCCCTCGGCGTCCCCTTTGTAAAATCTTATAAAGAACGGCGCAGCTCTCGGATTTATATGACAGGTATTTATCAGGAAATAGAGGCGGGCGCTATGGGAATAAATGGATGTTACCTTAAAGAGGGCGACCCGGAACAAATTGCCATTCTCTCGTAGCGGGTCGGTGTGGGTGCACGTTCGTACGGGCGTGGTTGAGCGTGTGGGTGCGAATACGTGCATGATGACGTGAAGGGGTGCAGGCTTTTTCACTGTCGGTTTCGGGGTTGGCTGTCGAGTTTTATGGGGATCCGGTATGGGATGCCTACATGGCAGGATCATGGTACTGCTGATACTCCTATTTTCAACGTGTTCATAATCGAATCGCGTATGTCAAATCGTATAGGTCAAGAACATTGGTATTTCCCTATCCCTTTCAGAAGAGAAGATCCCTGACGTTTGATCGATATCTCGGAAGGAACCGTTGTAATATGTAATGGAATGGTTTAGTTCCCCCTTCCAAGGGTTGAGGCGGCTAATACCCGCAATACGCAGAGGAAAGGCCATGACCCTACAAGGTAGGCTACCCGGAAGACGCGCACAGTGGAAAATATGACCGATTTTAGTGGACAAAATTCTGAAACTTGTCTATATTTAACCTTTGGGTTCCCATATTACGAAAAAAATAATAAAACAAAATCGAATTAATTTTTTGACACGATTGGCGAGCACACAGTGGTCTAAAATCAAATTTACTTACTCAAATTTAAAACTTTCAACATTTAACGATTTAACAACCAGAATACGGGAAAAATAATATTAAAAAATCTAATTAATTTTTTGACACGATTGGCGAGCACCACAGTGGTTTAAAATCAAATTGATTTGCTGAAATTGGACTAAAAAAAATTATGTATCTCCAAAAACGCAAAAAATCTCTAAACTTCTGTGCAATATTTAAAGACTAGAAGGATTGATGAAACAAATCCTTGGGGAAACTTGGGCGTAATATAGTTTTTCGTTATTGAATAGAGGCATACATTTACAAATTGCTAAATAAAATCTACAGGTAGAATGCAATGCATATTCAATGAAGAATGTGGAAATTTAATGTTTTACCTGTCTCAGCAATGTCCGTTATTGAACAAAAGCAATAAAACTTTGCGCTACACTCACCTTGAAAATAATAAACGGTCATTGAATAAAGATAATCCCACTTCCAGTTATTAGGCACTTGTGTAAACATGATTGATTCACTCCGTTACTATTTGTTCGTAAACACGGTGTGGCTGGAAATATTAGTATTAAGCGTCTTACTACGAGTAACTAATAAAAAAACGTAAAGCACTCAGGAATTCCAAACTTTTGACTTTTGTCCACCTAAATTGATGATTTTGCCGTGCGTGCGTCGTTTTCAAGAATGGGGAAATGGGAAACTACCAATATCCATCACACTCCCGCAACTCTGAAAATAGGTAATCAGAAAAATAATCGGATTGAGGGTGAGGGAAGCGAATGGAGAACTTGGGGGGGGGGGGGGGGGGGGCTCCCAATAATTATGGCAGGGGTTATAAGAATTAATCAAGGAACAATATATTAAAGGCATTTCACGAGGGCACAGGATAATGGGGGTCAATGCTTGGGCAGTCGGGCGTCGGGACGGTCAATTATACAGCCTATGGATCGTAACGACCCTTCGTTACTAAGTAACACGAAGGATGAAGGTATGATTTATTTTCCCCCACTATCTTTCTTTGTTACCGTTATGCTGTTAAACATCGGTGCATCTTATCCCACATCCATGAGAGAGTTCCAGGTAAATTTCTTCAAGTAAACGTTATAACTCTTTGCTTACCCCCAGTGTTTTGACTTGGTACTCACCAGCAAATTTTTAATAATTCGCATCAAATTGATAAGAGGTTATCTGCAATGTATCAGCGCATCGATGATACCGCTGCTCATATCCACAAGCGTCACTAACAGAACTCACCACTGCATTTATTGAACACAACCAAACAGCCATATTTCAGCAATAAATTATGAATTAAAACTCCGAAAACTGAAACCTGTTGCGTCCAAAACAAAACATCTCGTCATTTCAAATCTCAGCTGACCGATATCACGCCCGGCGTAGCGGCAGGGCTGCCAATGTTTAGTTCGCTTCACAAAAATTCCTATTCTCACCAGCGTCCTGATTTTCTGTTAGGTTCTCTACCATTAATTAAATTATTATATTGTTTGTTAATTGTTCCGAGCATTTTATAATATTGTGTTAGGTTTTCTTAATATCAAATTAAGTAGGAAGTTATTGTCAGTGAAAAGTTTTGTGAAAGTGAGTGTTTCTTCTCTGCTTTTCTGTCTACGAAATTTCCCGCACGTCGCGATCTCGTGGCATGACGCCATTCTCGTCACAGTCTTGTTCTCTGAAAGTCGTCCCGACCTACCTCAACTTTTTTTCTGTTAACGCCTGCTTCTCGGTGATTCCCGGAAGCGTGAATCCCGCCTTTACGTTTTTAAAATCGTCTACGATCTCACAGCGCATCAGGCGTCGAAATCTTGGAAAATTTGTTGTATTCCGAATTTTCCCCAACCCTTGGAGAAATCCCTCGTGAGCCTGGATTCCAGCCTTGGTTCCTCTGGTACTGGTATTCTATTACACGTGCACGTGCTTGGGATTCACGGTAAGGCTGAACAGTTTCAACTATCTCAACCTAACAATATATTTCGTGGCCACGCCGTTTGGTTCCTGCTGACACTATTATACTTCTGCATTCTTCAACCAATTGAACTTCATCCATCAGCACATCATGGACAATTTTACCAGGGGATTCAGGGGGTTTGATGATGAAACATATAATTTTGAATATTAAACATATTATTGTAAGACTATTCACGTCAGTAATAACTTATATTTGCTTAATAGTGGCCACTGACTTAGATAGGTATTTATATTACTTATACAAATTAACTTTTCTGGTTATCTTCTGAACAATAAAATTCAAATTTGTACACACGTTTGGTTAATTCACGCCTAGAATACCGATTTAACATATAGCTGCACAGTACAATCCAACTATAAAATACAGTCCACTCTATAAACTTGATTTAAACGCCATTTGGCCACATAGTGCAGGTGCATAGCTGCAACCAAAACAGCCTTCCCTGGTCACATAACACTCAGGGTTGCAGCGAAACCAAACGTATCCAACTGTGTCAAACAAGGTGCACCTTACGCGTACAATCCAATCTTGTCGTGTCATCGACTTGAGACTTTTTCGAGGTCAGGTCGAGAAAGCAAGGAGTACTGAACTCTCTCTCTTTCTCTTTGAGAAAAACGGTTTTCCCATCACATTATGGGCTCCGAGGAGGGCCCCCGGTGAGAACTTCCCCCCTTGATGCCTCTGGTGATAAAGCTACGAAACACGTTCGCACCTGAGCTACCCCACTTTTTAACCCCCTTCTCACTACCACTCTCTCTTCACTCTTCGCCTCCGGTCTTTTATCGGTGACAGTGGTCGCTATTACTTTTACTTTTTCTTTAAAACCCTCCCCTGTAAGCAAAACCGTATAAATCGAGGTATATTACGGGGGGATGTTGCCCAACAACCAAATGCTTTCTGAAGCAGTACCAACAGACGATTGCTAGAGCTCCGGTAGTTTTAGCAGTCGTTTGCTTCCCCCTCCCTTCTTTTTTCTCCCTTTGTCCTCTTTACCATCGTGTTTGTAAAGAAAGAGAGAAATGACGGTCATTTTTCCTTTCTCTGTTTTAAGCCTGGTAGGGCGATGTAGCTTCTTTTAAAACGGAACTTCTCCCATTGAAATGAGTTGACACGTTATACTCTCTTGTCTCACTGTTTTGTTCTTTGTATCTCTACCGATTTTCGTTTCGAGTGATAAATGGATCCCCACTCGGAGGGAGGAATAAATTATAAACCATATTCTACTAAACAGGCTTCAAGAATAATTTGATTAGACACTCATTTTCTCACGAGTTCTTTACTACGGCTGAGTGAGATGATACTTGAAAAATCGGCCTAAACAGACATTCAGAAACCTCAGAAATAATATCAGATTAGTGTGACTACCGCAGGTTTCAAATTTCATCATGGAATATGCGTTAGCCATTTCACCTAACTGCCCAAAAATTTCACGAAATGATTCCAGTTATTCATGTGATCCGATCTACCCAGGTTGAAACTTATTCAGGATATTAATCTCATTCAGATAGAACCATATCCATATCATTCATTAACATTTTCTAAAGACCTAATACAACACCGATCGATTGAAATTAAATAATTTGAAAGTATAAAATAATAATTATGTACTTTAAAGGAATAGGCGCTTACAAAATCATTTGAGTTCATTGTTATTGGTGAAATTAGTTTACGGTGAGCGTCCCTCCCATTTTTCTGGTTTGATAGCTTCTCTCTTGGTTTGTTCGTCTGCAGGTTGGCTCTAGTTGATTCATCGTTCGTTTATAACAAACCCTTTTCATGCAAATATCCCCCATATACATCCTTTCATAAACGCGATTTCGAATGGTTTATTGAAAGGCTCTGGACTTAAATGTGGTATTCAAGTTAACGTTCTATCAAATGTAAAATTTTGATCCGAATAAATAGTTCGTTCTCATAACTTCTGATTTCTACTTGAGCCTAAAAAGCGCTTTCTTCTAGTTTAGTTGGACAAGTAGTCGGTCCGTTCTTCAAGTGCAGTGCCAAATAGAAAGAGTACAGTTGACTGAAGAGTACAGTGCCAAAGAGTACAGTTGACTGAATAGATTGCATGACTCGAAGAATCCGCGCTTTGATGAAAATCCGAATGAAGTTTGAATCCATTGTGAGTTGAAATGTCTCATTGCATCTTCGACAAAGCCGTTCTGGTGTAAGAGTTAGATGAATTAATTAAAACATGAATTTATTAATTGCTGGCAAGA
Organism: Creontiades dilutus; assembly: GCA_031894815.1. Lineage (NCBI taxonomy): Eukaryota > Metazoa > Arthropoda > Insecta > Hemiptera > Miridae > Creontiades > Creontiades dilutus. The sequence goes on along the minus strand of JAVIWC010009611.1, from coordinate 598,824 downwards.
GATGGAAATACTCCTCTCTTTTGCACTCTAATTATATTCTAGTTTTCGCTTTTTACCAAAGAGAGAATCACTTTCGGATTTCTCTCACTCGGCGGATATTCATCACTGCATTCCTTAGAAGCGAGTTTCCAATTTACTGGCTCACAACGGCTCTTTCATTTCCCTGAAATATTTCTTCATTTTATTTTCAAGTAAAACGAAGTGCCTCATACTGCCTACACGTTTTTCATGTGAAAACGACGACGAAGCTAAATAAAGTAATGGAACGACGAAGGCAAGACCAGCCCTGAATTTCTTATTCGCGTTGTGGTATGGCTTTATTAAATTTCACTTGGGTGTTCCATATCGATCCAACCTGTAATTGTCAGATGGATGAGTGACAATCACATTTTGCAAGTATGCTATTATGAGCTCGATACTTCGTTCAAAGAACAGCAAATTGTTTCCTCTGAATTTCATTATTTCAAAGTGCCACTGCTGGAAGTAATTTTTGCGGTTTTCACATTCTCATTGAAATGAGCACCATTCCTTCAACATACCGTTCTTCTAAATTAATAAAAACATGCTAAATTATGAAGACAGATTTATTATCTCTGTATTAGCTCCCATATGCGGACTAATGCTATTTACTCCCAGGTGATGATGTGGGCACGAGTGAAAACTCAGTTCTCAGTTCATCGAGCAGTTTCCATGAGGCTAAGGGGACCGAGGAAACACGTGCGAGGACTTGGACTGCAGGACGGAGCAGCAATTTGGCTACCAAAAGAATAAAATCACACACACACACACACACACACACACACACACACACACACACACACACACACACACACACACACACAGACACAAATCAATTTGAATTTTTGGCATATTATCAAATTGAAAATTTTGGCAAAGTAATTTGAACCTTTGGCACAAATAGATTTTAATATTTTTAGCATCTCAATTTAAACTTTTGGCGACTCAATTTCAACTTTCGGCATACCAATTCGAGCTTTTGGCATATCAATTTATACTTTTCACAACCCCAACTATTCCAACATTCCACCCCATATAATGATCTATAAATGGTTTTTTTCTCCTCAAAAAAAAAATATATATACTTATATATATTATAGTGTATTGCCGACTGTTCAGGTCAAGACATCCTTTGCTTCACTCGTCACATCGCGAACGTCGTTGGTTCTTTTTTTTAAAGTGCATTGGCTTCAAAAATAACTTATACAGCCCCGAAATTCCTAAAAATTTTACAAATTATTTACGAGAAAATACTAACAGATATGCAACGGTCCCTGGCAACTTGTCGAGGTTGATGGACGTCTTCGTGCATTGGACAACTTGTCTGCGGAATTTCATCTGATGACAAAGTGGGGAAATGTCTGGGTCCATTTTGTGCAGGAGGCAATTATTTTGACAATTTCCCGTTCGCAGCCTTATAATTGATCTGTAGAATGATCGGGACTAGACTTCTGTTGCAGCGTCAAACCGGGTTATTTTTTTTCGGAACGGGAAACATAGATTTGTATCGACTGGCTCCTGGGTGTGCTGCAAACGCCTCTTCTCATTTTTCGAGGACCCTTTTACTGTTTGGTGCTGAACTAACTCTTTGGAAAATAAAAACGAAGGGAAGAAATACTTTCACAAAAACTATTCCAACTCTTTATATAGAAAAACAAAATACTGATCTATAAAACTTAAGTCTGGCTCCAACTTTTCACTACCACTTGACAAAGCCACAGCTTTTGCGGATTCTCTACCGCTTCAAACCACACGACGGTACAATTCCTGAGGAGGACTGTATGCCCAAGGAAGTCACGAAGATGGTCGTAGAGCAGCAAGAATAGTAAAACCGCTTTCAATGCACATCGCCTAATCTCATTCTTGACACGTCTACACTTCAGGTGCTCATCGGTTAAAGTTCTTGGATGACGGTCATGATACACAAACCAGGAAAACAAAATGACATCAACTTCTTATAGACGCTCTTATCCACTCTGTCAAAGATATTCCTAAAAATTCTTCCTCATATCAAAAGATTTCATCTGATCCCAGAACAGCAGTTCGGTTTTAGACAGAGGAAATACTAACAGATCATGTAATAGGTTCTGTCGAACGGCGTTCGATGTTTGACAAACTCTGGCACGAGGGCCTGCTTCACAAACTGAGAAAATTCCGAACAACTTGTCAGATGACAAGCTACAATCTCTACCTTTCAAGTAAAGGTTCAAAACGAATATTCTCCTTCCCGCAATATACAGGCTGGTGTACCACAGGGGAGCGTCGTGGCACCGTATTTGTACATTTTCTACTGCCACCTTCCCTTACCTACGTCTCGCATTTTCTTCGATGTTCGCTGATGATTTGGATTTGCAGCCTCCGATCCAAGCTTTCGCATCAATGTCATCATTTATGCGACAAAATGGGGAAATATATCACTTTCACCTATAGGCTGGGTAACGTATTCGAGTGAGCATTTTGTGCAGGAGGCAATTATTTTGACAATTTCCCGTTCGCAGCCTTATAATTGATCTGTAGAATGATCGGGACTAGATTTGGGTCTGTTGCAACGTCAAAATCCTCTCCAAAGGATTTGTTCATTTTTGTCAGGAATTCAACAATTTACAAGGACGGATACGGGAAAACCATAGATTTGTATCGACTGGCTCCTGCAGGCCTCCAGTTTGATGTCAATAGACTTAAAACAACTCTCTCTCATCAAACGCCTCTTCTCATTTTTCGAGGACCCTTTTACTGTTTGGTGCTTCTCATCCTCTTCTTTCTTCTCCCTCGTGAAATACTTGAACACATTGTACACGATTTCTCAAACCTGACTTCTTACAGCCTTGTCTCTCTCGAAAACAGATTACTGCATACTTGGTGAAGACGAAGGTTGCTCGTCCATTGTACAATTCTGATGTAAATGGAGGGGGGAGGTGCAGTTTAAAATTTTAATACTGGATGATTAGAGAAAATATTATTTTGAAAAAGAAAATACGAGAAAACTCGGTAAACATTATACGAACACAAGGGAACAGAATAACAGATGAAATATTGAACGGAAAACCGACGGATAGCCGCATCAAAGTGGAACGATATTCTGTCATGGCTGGCAATTTAATAGAGAATAATTCCCTACATCGCCTTCTAGTTCAGGCTGCCAAGCCCTCCACTTCTTCCATTCACCTGTACAGTGTAGGGCCAAAGTGCAAAATTCTAGGGCAGGGCTAAAGCATTTGAAACCATCGTGAAACTTGATGGTAGATAGACCAACTTGTCACAAAGAGATACAGCTTTTATAAATTCAATAGCTCCGGAAATTTGGGAACTACATAAATTTTTGCTCGAACAATTGAGTTCAAAAGACTAAATCTATGTTAGACAGAGGAACGTCTCTACCTACGTTTTCGTAATCAGGTTCTACAGATAATGATTCATATCAAACAAGATAGATGTAATACATTAATTATCTCTTATTTAACGTTTCTGAGAAACCTGCTCCTGGGAATATTGCTGTTTAGTTCTTATAGCATGTATTCAGTTGGCCTTCTGTCTTACTTAACATTTCCTCTCTTAAGTGAAACACCTATGTACTTCAACTTGTTTGAACTAAACTTCTCCTCTGAACAATATTTACCTCTCACTCGGCTTCCATTAAGGTGTTCTTGTGTTTTGCTTTCAAAGAGCTAAGGATACCTTGTACAAAATAGACGAAACTTTGTTCGTTGAGTAAACATTCTCACCACCCAAAACTTTTCCGAGGCTCAAAGAACAACTGGGATCCGGCGCCTTTCGAGTCAACATTAATACGCACATACATTTGGCGGGGTCTGACTATCGTTAGGATTATCTGAATGAGGACTCCTGTCTTCATGGTTATACTTTATATTTGTCTTCGTTACAATGAATACAGTCTGTCTTTATCATATGTGGGTGATACCTTAGATATCCCGAACGTCGTGCGAATAGTAAATACAGCATTATACAGGCATCGATATTCTCTAACTGTCACCTCAATTTAAGTTTGCTCCCTCTTGCTACAGCGTGACGTAACACTTCACAATATTATGTCGTGACATATACTTGATGTATGAGATAAAGCTGCTATGCAAAATAAGGCGGAGGAATTATTTATAGACTTAATCAGTCATATGTTGGATGACTGTCAAGTCAAAGCCTGCAGCCCATCTTGCCCTTCAATCAACATCAATAAAATTGGCAATCTTTGGATTAGTGTCGATTCGAACCACGATTTCAATGCCTGGCAGATGTAATGGATCTTCCTAAACTTATTTCTGGCGGTGGTAAATTTTGTCTACCGACGGTCTTTGTAGTCATATTTAGATGATATACTATACAATACGATCAATGATACATATTGTCCAGTGATTCGAATAAAAGGGTTATCTTACACATGAATACAGAAACCTTTACGTGATAATTAGCTGAGTTTTAGTGTTCCCCATAATACACTATTGCGAAGCTTACGTAGAACATTAACAAAATGAACCCTCAGTGGTACAACACTCGCTGAAATCATTCAGCTGACAGGAAATTCACTGGCGTGCGTGGGGTATATGAAAATGAAAGTAGAGGATCTCTCAAAGGTTTGTGAGCCCATTTACAAACAACCCGCCTCCAATAGCTTTCCACGGTTCATTCCAAACGAGAATTAGATGTACGATTTGATACCGATGAAATTGCGACCTGGAATCAGAAGCTTCTTTCATGAAATGTATAATGGAAACCTCCAGTAAAAGGTAAATTTTATTTTTTCAGTTAATGAGGCTTAGAATGGAATACCCCTCAAATGATCAGTGGTCATCATACATCTCGGATACTTGTATTCTAAATATCCAAGAAGGCCTCAATTTCAAATTTCAGCACAACCGATCGATTAGAAAAGATTTTTACTATGTACTTTCATAGTATCATTTCGTAATAAAATCTCGAAAGTCCACAAAAAGTGGTGGAACTCCTTGCTGAGTTACCGGTTTCAAAACTATCACTTTTATATAAGAAATCCATAGCGTCAAACTCAGCAAATTTCAACTCCTGCAATTGTTACCAAGTTTGTGAACCAGTTCAACGCCAGAAGATGCGAGATACATCTTCAAGAACATATTATTTCCGTGGTTAGTTAGACATTAATTTACGTCAAATCTTTTCAGCTGTACGGTTCATTAAAGAATTGCAAGATATAATTGGATCAATCTAATCGGTACTTATGAGTACAGATCAAGAATTCGGGAATGCAGATCAAGAATTTGAAGGAAACTCTGTCCGAAATTGATCGAAGTACCCGATTTTGGTTTATTATTCAATAATAAACCATTGTAATAGCTCTTGAAAAAAAAAATTCTAACCCCCCCAGAAAATTTCATGGTTTACGTTTCAAAGGGTGTAGAATCCGAATCTGCAATAAAACATTTTCCGTCCGTCCGCCGTACGCACGATTTCTCCCAAACGGCTGGAGCAAAAAATCGAAATTTTAAGGAAAAATCAATATTGGTCCGACAACGCCCCAATCCTTTAGCCAGCTCTCTCACTTAATTTAAAGTGCCCTTCTAAGGGTTGTCAAAGTTTTGTAAAATCCCTAAAAACCTCCAAAAAAGTCAAGGCTGCCTAATTTTGGACTTTTTTTTGAAGAGCTTTCCATGAGGAATCGAATGAGCCCTTCCCCAGGTCCGTAGCTCAAACCATTCCCGATGTATGGCCCGATTTATGGTGCCTACATTTGCATCCACATTCACTATATCACTAGGTTACTGAGATCAAAACAAACACAAGAGTTTTGTTTTGTTTTGATCGCATTAACCTAGTGACGTGTGAATGAGGATACTGGAGTGAACTCCTAAAAGGGTTAATAGCCGATACACGGGTTGAAGCATTCTGATATGCATGTTCCGTCTTACGAAATTTAAAATTTTCAAATAGAATATTTCTCCATTGTAATCGCTCTTGAAAAAACTCTGCAAATTGTTTCACTGGGGTTTATTATTCAATAATTCATGATTTGAATTTCTACTAAGCTTTGGAGTGTGCGTGTTTCACAGGTGATAGAGCGATTATTGAATTTCAGGAGGCACACAAATATGATCAACTGATCAATCCAAATTGGTATTTTGGTTGAGAACCGATTTAAGTGCTCTCTGCATATCTCCTGAAATTGAATAATCGCTCTATCACCTTTGAAACACGCACACTCCAAAGCTTAGTTGAAATTCAAATCATGATTCATTGAATAATAAACCCCGGTGAAAGAATTTGCAGCGTTTTTGAGTGAGGTTTACCTCGGGAACTCTCTGTACATTTACTAGTGAATGTAAAACAACTATCTTAATTAGAATATTGGGTCAAAAGTAATCGATGATTTATTTGGATGGTTATGTGCATCATTGAATGCCTGTATGTGAACTTGATTATGCTCATATATTATTTATCTTCTTGATGATGATCAGTAGTGTTGGCTATGGTTGACTATCCACTGGGAATCATTTTGACAGTCCTACTTAGAGATTTATAAAATCTGTGACTTTAATTTGGAATATTCAACTACCACTGCCTTCCGAAACGACAAGTTGGTGCTATTCACATGCTAGTCTTCCGAAACGAATCTACTCATAGAAAAATATAGTAGTAATTTGAGATGTGCGTTGGTTTGCGAAAAAATGTCGTTGGAAATAACAATTCTCGAGAGAAAGAAAAATGATCGATAAGAAGCAAGGGAAGGTTGACAGCGGTGGCTGACTTTTCTTGCCGTATTATTTTCACGGTTCAGAGTAACTTGAAGAGCCCTTTGCGGTTTGTTCCTTGCACGGGGTATCGCGTTGTTTTGACTCGACGTCAGCGGTTTCGAGGATTTCGTGGCGAGGTCTGTCAGACGATACTCACGATCTCGTCAGGGTCTCATAACACTTGGACCGGTTTGACTGAGGGCAGCGATATTACACGAAACCCTCCAAATGTGAATAGCTGTTCAGGGATCACTCTCCTTCGTAGATTCTCAAAGCAGCTCCCATTGAATTAAAATAGAAATATAATCCAATTAAATAACACTCAACAGTACAATAAAAATACTCTTTTCTCTGGGTTACGTCGATGGTGTAAATGAAAAGGATACGGTTTTCAACTATTACAGTGACAACCGTAGATCTTAATGAGTTTCTCGAAGTTTGGAATGGTTCTTTTGTTCGGTTTGAATCAAAAGATTTCTAATACTGAAATTAATCAAGAACTAATGCATGAACTCATTACATAAGTTATTCTTGATGTAATTTCAAATACCGTGCAAAGCCTATAGAGGCTTGAATGACTAGAAAAATAATTAGTTCAATTTATGTCCCCGCTTTATAGGATTAGGCCAAAAATTATAAATTAACTATACTCGCAATTTTCTTAAATGGATTGAAAGACAAGAAACATTAAATTGAAACAAAGAAACCTTGAAATACTTGGACCTTTTCCTTCCTGCTAGTCTATGTTTAGTACTGAGGAGCCTGTCTCGTACTATTTAGTACGAGTTTAGTACTGTTTAGTACTGTAAGCCTGCAAGGCTATATCGAGTCGTTCGCACTACCGCGATTATTTTGGTTTTGTCATGTTTATATTGGTTCATTCACCAACACGACAGGGGTCAGCCCGCATTTTTTTAAATGATGTTTGAGAGTGAATTCTTCAGGTTTACTTAGGGCGTCCCTCTGAAACAAGGCTCAGACTTTAGAGAGACGCCTATTATAATTGATAAAGGGGGAGGGGATTGGGAAGAAAACAAACTGAATACAATACGTGAAGAAAACGATAAGTAAGAGAGTATGTTTGTTTGTGTGTATGATTTCATGATTTTTTGAAAAATCGCTAGATTAAATTAAAAAAAATAAAACGCTGCAAATTCTTTCACTGGGGTTTATTATTCAATTGGCTTGCGTTCATGATTTGAATTTCTACTAAGCTTTGGAGTGTGCGTGTTTCATAGGTGATAGAGCGATAATTGAATTTCAGCAGATATTTGAAACACGCACACTCCAAAGCTTAGTAGAAATTCAAATTATGAACGCAAGCAAATTGAATAATAAACCCCAGTAAAAGAATTTGCTGCGTTTCATGCATATCAGAATGCTTCAACCCGTGTATCGGCTACAAAGCCTTTTAGGACTTCACTCCAGTATCCACATCACTACGTCACTAGGTTACTGCGATCAAAACAATAACAAAAATAAACCAAAACACCAGTGAAAGAATATAATGTGAATTTATGTAACTGAAATTAACAACAGTAGAACAACTGTTGTTCTACTCGCAAATTTCAACGTCGTTTCATATACAGAGCATTGCACAGTTGTAGGTGTTGACATTCCATTCACCAGCCCCGAATGGTAAAAGTAAGCTCGTGCTTCCCGAAAAAATATATGGCAATACAAATACGCACACAGAACGTACGAACAGAGCTCCATGAGATGTATTTTGATATCAGCTTTCATCATGCAAAGGTCCTGGTAACGATTGGTCTTCACACAGTTACGATTGAGACAAGGTCATCCAGCTGTCTTTGTACACCTAGAATTCTGTTACAAGATACGGAGATCAGTGATCGACTGAATGCTCTTATGGCTAATTTCATCCCTAATTGATCTAATATGCTGAAATATTGATGTGGGGCTCTTTTTATGACATCATAACAGAGTGCACAAGACAAAATGCGGAGGGTAAAGATACCAAATAATGTACTACGTTTTCAATTGGTTTTTGGCACATCTGACACTTGGACTCGTTCCCTACTAGATTTCAACTCAAGAGCTGCTCATACAAATTATAATGGCGATTTCCTTGCTTCCTCTTCCAATGTTGTTAACAGGGATAGAAAACATGCTGTTAACTGTAGTATAAAATTAGTTAGTTCCAAGTTTAACTTTGTTATCGACTAAAAGTAAAGTAAACAATTGTTTCCGGTTGGGGATTGAATGTATCACCACGCTTGACTTCGGTAATCTCATGAAAGACAGTTCGATCTAACGCCCAACTCGTTCGGCTAGTCATTCGCAGCGTCGGGATTGATCAGCGATAATCCGCATTCCAAATACGTTTTTGCTTTTCCTACTAATTCGTGAATGAGTTTGTTTAAGAGGGTGTGGGTTATGGTTGACGAAAGGGAGGTGGGGGCATCGCCTCCGGGTCTATGAGGGTAGCATTTCACACCCTTCGTGTAAACATGTAAGCCTTCCATTATTAATGAACTCACGAAAAAAATATGCTAGGCTTGTTTGAAAACTTTCCCCTTCTGCATTAAGTTCCACTCCACGGTTGAATAGCCGCTTAAACAACTCGAAAGCATTGAGGTCCGGCTTTTCATTAAGAATCACAGTCAACCCATTTCAAGCCTACAATTTCAAAAGCAGGTTAACAGAGTCTCCTAAAATAAAACAAACACGAAACAGTAGACCCTTGTAAAAACTAACCCTATTGCGTTCCAAGCTTCGATATCAAAGCAGTGAGGACCAACGAAGAAACTTCATCAATCTCACCTCTCTCAAGTTCCTTCCAGGATTTAAGGTGATAGTGACGGTACTCCTTGAGATAAATGATTTCTACAGCCGAAGAAGTGAAAACTGTTTATTATTAGTCCTGGGGCCAAACCCGGAAATAAAAGTTGATTTTGGGATACTAGTTTTCTTATGAAAATCAAACTTCAAATTCCGTTTTGCCTTTTCCTACAATCAATCAAACAGTATTCACAACGGACGATTAAACTATTTCATTCCAACCGCTGAAAGATCTTGGCAAGAGCCTCTTAAAAAGGACATCATTCGACTTTCTTCACACCGCTGTTTTGGCCACTTCTAATCATCCGATATCATTCGTATTACACTTCTATGGAGAGCTCGTCGAAAATCTGTCAGCTATTAGACATACTTGGTCGAATGCTATTTGTATGATTGATTTGATCAAAAGGTATAACATAATTTGTAGTACATATTCGCGTTTGGTTCGAGCCAACTGATCCCGGACCTACTCAACTTCAATTACAAGCCCTAAGGAGATTACAACCAAATTATAGCTTCATGAGGTAAATAGCATAGAAATTATTTTTCACCTGATTCCGACCCCATTATGAGCAATATACAAATTCCAAGGAGGCTAAATATCAAGTACCAGCTTCATACGATGAATAGCATGGAGATTAGTTTTAGGACTAACTGAGCTTATCTGCAGCTGAAGTTCAACAACTTGAAAAACATAAATTGTCTATAAAATCAGCCGAACGATTTTCGTGAAGTAAAAACTGTCGGAGAAACAGAAACTTAGTTGCAGATTGGTTATAACTGAGAACCAGTACAGAACTTCCCGTTATTGATCTTGATCTGCTATAAAGGTTCAATATTTGAAACAGGAAACCAAAAGGTAATGGTTCTTGACAGTTTATGGTAACTAAAATACAGATTTTATTTAGGACAAACTCATTCGATCTGCACCCTGTACACCACCAAGATTACGTCTTCAATATTTACTATTCAGTATTCTGTTGGAATTACATATAGGTAGTTAGTTACGGACTGGTTGTAATTGAAAACCAATATGAAACTTCCATTACACTTTTTCCGGGTAAAAAAACACGATTCATTTGAAAATCCAAAGCTTAAAGACGTAACCATGTCAAAAACACAATTTCACTTCTTCCTCATCCCTCCTTCTACATGACTTGGATTGGATTGAGGCATTTACTTATGATTAGGCAAACTGTGTTGCTAAGATCTCACGGTCTGTTATTGTTTGTTACTAATAACCCAACTGTTGAAATCGGTGTAACATTGTAACTCTTTTATTTGGTGAAAATAGATAACGTTCTTCCTTTGACTTCCAGTTTCTTTATTGGTGATGAATCGACACAGCTGTTTTCGTATTTTATCGACTTCACGTATCTCATGAGAACGTACTTACGTCACGTTCACGTATCACATACATTAAGCTGTAACACTTGGGCCCAACAAATATTTTCACTTCCACCACCATCTGCAGATTTGAAAACCAATTCGATTATCCCGGCCAATGAAAATTCATACAAGTGGCCTGTGTTTTCATTAATAAAGACCCCGATTACCGCTCCGATGTTTTCGAGTTAATACTTATCGGTGGAAAGGTAGAGAACAAAATCAACATTTATCGAAAGCATTGGGATGACTATAGCTTTATATCATACATATTTCTCACTTAAATACGACGTGTATGTGTTTGTGTTGTAAGAGAACATGAATGGTGAGAGCTTCGATAGGGGGTTTAATGGAGAACCACAGGTATTATTTCATTATGAACAAGAGCCCATATACCAATTGTATCGCAGGTCCTCTTTTTACAAATAAAACAATAATACGCATCCCAAATGCTCACCATTGTTGCGATACCACTTTATCAATAGAATAAAAAGTGATACAGATTATGGAAACAGTGACCTATTCAGTTCATTAATACAATCACAGTTATTAAAAGTTGTTTCTGATAATAACAGGCGCCCTCCCCCCTCCTAACACAAAAAACTAAACTGAATTTTAAAAATAAGTCTTGAAAAATATAAGGGTATTGCAACTATATCATCTGAAGCGATCGCTACAATTTACTAGGCGGTCGCCATTCATTATGTTCCAGCACATAATTGTTGATGTTCTTTTTTCTGTCATATTAGAGCGATCATCCGATTCAATGAAAGGAATCCTATCAACCAAGAACGCAAAAACATTAGTGTTATTTCTAATGTTTCCGATATTCTGATTTTTTAATCATTGAATCCTTTGATTTTTTGTTCAGAAAGGGCAAAAATTATTGCAATTTTTTACCCGTTTCAGAAAAAGCATGAATAGCTGTCGGATTTTTTATTTCATTTTATTTATATTTTCTTCTCATTAGAATTTTCGATTTCACGGATCCAGGATCTAAAAACGTTAACCGAAGAATTTTGAGTGGGGTTTAAAATTTGTTTCTTGGTTGTTCCCAAGATTCTTTGTTGCAAGTAATAAACTTTCAGTGTTGTTTGCCGTTTTGAGGAACATTGAAAAAGAACATGTTTTTTACATTTTGCTATGCATGAAATATGTTTATAATGTATATTCTCAAAGAAAGGGTCAGTTAGTACATTACGGCGAGGAATAATTGCTACACTGAAAGGCAGTTCTGTTAATGTTAGAAATACAGTCAATCACTGTGTCCAGTCTGCTACTTAGTAGAATGGTGAAGAAGACTTCTTATCTTCATAATCGAGGAGCTTACTTTCAAAAAGGCACATATCCAAATCTGGGAGAAAACATTTTTTTCTCAATTTTCTATCTCTGAATATGAGTTGAATCAGATCCCCCTATCATTTCCGAACAAAACAGAACACATCCAAGTCAATTCACGGACTAAAGTTATGTGTTTGCATCAAAAGGTAACAAATCCGTCCTCTACATTTTTTTCAGTGTCTTGCAATCCAAATGGCACACATCCTCCGAATATCGTCAGGCGATAAGTCGTGGGTTTTCAAAAAGGCACATATCCAAAAAGAAGCATTGCGCCTTCGTCTTGACGTTGAATGTAACACGAGAGTCGATAGATGGTAGGCAGTTAAGTTTTCAGTAAAACCTACAGAATGGAGAATGAATTTTTTTTTTTTTTTTTTTTTTTTCAAAAAGGCAAAAATCCATGAGTTTTGATCAAAAGGGCACATTTCCAAAGTGAAAATGGATATACAGCCTCGTGTTTTGGAGAAAATTGATTCATATTCTGAGGCATCTTTATCTGTGCCTTCTCACACATTATTCCAATGAGAAACTGCAGAAAAACATCTCCACTAATCTGCAAATCGTTTGTTTCACTTCCTGAACATTTTGTCGGAATGGATATGTGCCTGTTTGAAAGTAAGCTCCTCAATTAATCGATTGTCTATTGTGATTTTTTACTCGGAAATACATTTTTCTTTTTCTTCAGCTACCATCAATTCCATTAACCAGCCATTTAAATTCAACTAGTCACTTACACACGTACTTTTGACGTTATCAAATAGGCTAGCTCATACTCAGGGAAGTTATTTGACTAATAGTAATGTGGGCGAGAATTTCTTAAGCGGTAAAATGTATCAAGTAAGATTAAAGAGAATAAATTCCATTTCCGTCACAGTAATTCATTAACGGAGTAGAGAGCAAGAGCAACGAAACCCTTTGAGACCAAAGGCCGAAGGAAGATTTTGATCAACCCCTTAAAATTACTGAACAGCGGAAAACCGAACGATCCCTCTTTTTATTTCTGATGGACGATGGGAGTTATTTTCGTTTCAATGGTGTTTACTGCCTCCTAAGGAAATAACGCCACAACTGAGAAAACCTCAGATATTGGCTTCTTATGTAATATTGTTCAAGTTTTGTGTTGGAGTCAAAAAAATGAAAATTCAAAATGGGAAACAGCGATATTTCCTTGAGAAAATAGTAAAGTTGTGCAGAGTAGGTTAAAATACCTTTGCCAAATTCGGTCAAAGGCGAAACCAGTGAGTGTAATAATGTTCTCTAAGAATGATATTCTTGATGGATCTGAAAAGAACCATTGACAATATTGTTGTTTTGACTGCTATTTTCAAATTTTTAGTTGTTAAAGAAGATTGAGCTCTTAGGGCTAGTTTCAGCAAAAATTTTGACATTTTATGTCTTTACTTTTGGTTTATTATTCAATAATAAACCATTGTAATCGCTCTTGAAAAAAAAATTCTAACCCCCTGAAAATTTCACGGTTTACGTTTCAAAGGGTGTAGAATCCGAATCTGCAATAAAAAATTTACGAGAACAGATTTACGTGCTCTATGCATATCTCCTGAAACTCAATAATCGCTCTATCACCTGTGAAACACGCACACTCCAAAGCTTAGTAGAAATTCAAATCATGAACGCAAGCCAATTGAATAGTAAACCCCAGTGAAAGAATTTCCAGCGTTTTTTAGTAAGAAAATAAGAAATGAATTAAGATTTATAGGAGAAAATTGTAGCTAATAATTGAAGAAATTTCATATTTGTGTGGGCAAGTCTTCTGTGATGGCAATTGTGCATTGTGATGACAATTGTGAAAAGTTAAAAAAAAGGTAAATTCGTATTATTTATTTCTTGATTTGCGAATAAATAGCTCGCTAGTGCAGCTCTTCTCCCTAACACGGGCATCCACCCACGTAGGGGGATAGTTTCTGTAAACTTGAAACTTGTTAATTTCGTGTATATTCATTCATTTGCGAAATGAAACTTTTTTTATTTCATTTCATTCCATTTCAATTGGTGACCTGAAGAAGAAAAACAGTATGCACTCCAAATTTCTATGCTATTGATACACTACCAGAAATGTGGAGTTCTAATACTATTTAATTAAACAAATTACAATACTACAAAAGTAATACAATTATTTTTAACAAATAAAACGAATAAAAACGAATTATAAAACGAAAAAAAAAAGTAGAAACGAAAATAAAACGAATGAAATGAACATATATTCTCGGACGATATGATCGAAACTGAAGCTGGTACGCGGCTTCTGGCCGCTTGCTGCGCCGCGCCCCTCGAGAGATAACTCTTCCACAGCGCGGCGCGGCTGGCGGCTGTGTAGTTACATGAAGAAATCGCGAGGCACAGCTGGCGGCTGTGTAGTTACATGAAGAAATCGCGAGGCACAGCTGGCGGCCGCAGACTAGTCAGGGAAACCACGAGGTTACGTAGAAAACGAACGCGAGGGGGCTGGTAACCAACGCGATGTGCTGGCGCCATCAGACAACACAACTCTATACATTTGTCATACGTAACTGCGCGGCACCGCGCCAGTCGTGTTTGTCGCGGCAAACTCTCGTCTCGGGTGGTTTGATTTTTGTCGCACGATCGCGCAATCCCGTTAACACTTTGTAGGTTATTTGTTTACACTTTTTAGGTTAACCTTCTTCTGTTGAGATTAAATCGTTTCTTCGTTGACATTGCCTCTTTGGTGAAGGCAATAACTTCGTGGTTAATTTTCAATGGCGATTTCAATGATTTTCAATTGAATGATGTTCATAAGCTCACAGTACGAAATGGATTTTTAAGTATTATAATAAAATGAATAGTAAATTAATGTTAAAATGTTCTGAAAAAAAAAATGATTTTTTACTTTGCTCTATATCTGAGTTCTTGATGGTATTTTTCTCTATATTAATGAACATCTATATGTTCAGGTACTTGATTATTTTGCAGTTAAAGGCATAGTTAAATGCACTTACGCAATCAAAGCTAAATTACGTCACTAAGGGTGTTGTTCAATAAGCCCAGGCGTCATCCCAGTAATACGTTATTTCATGATTCGCTGTCGCCCCATCGCTCTCCACGTTAAGGTACCAAATGAGGAGAGACTTTAGTTTAGGGTCAATTAATAGATAATTACTATTAAGACAAAGTTGTTAATTATAGTCTTTATTCAGCTTGATTGCCGACTTTTCCTTAAATACCTAATTGAATCAAACACCCCTAAACTAGCATTGACACCACAGTGTTACACTAACTTTGAGGTACACAATTTTGAAGCATTAAAATATATTTTCAACAACAATTGTGTATTTCCATATCTTTGGGACTATATCCTAACTTGTCATACCTAATTTGCTGCAAAAACAAATACATGCACTATTAAGAAGTTTTTTTTTAAGACTTTATTTTTTATCACAATCTAGTTTTTTACATAACTAATAAGTGATATTATTTTGACATGATGTTAACTTGATCCAAACATGCAAACGTGAGCAATTTTGTATATATACTGATATAGTTTGGCGTCCCTACATAATCACTGGACACTGTTACACTATAACTATTTTCACAACACTAATTCATGTGGTTTTTTTTCTCTTCAACCTTGTAACAAGGTGTTCAACGTCGAGAAGATGGACGGCCTCTTCGTTGACATGCCCCTGTAACCTCTGTTGATGGGCTGCAGCAAAACGGTGTATTTCGGTTTGAACCAAATCCAATCCAAGATCACGATGGAGGTTCTCATTTTTCACGTACCAGGGAGCATTAGCTACTTCCCTGAGTACTTTATTTTGGAATTTTTGTATTATTGAAATATTACTCTTGGCTGCACAGCCCCATCCAGTCCATCCAGGCTTGAGGACTTGTTTGTAGAGCATAAGTTTGCTCTCTATTGGCAAGACTGAGCGTCGTCCCATGAGCCAGTAAAGTTTCTTGTACTTCAGGCATAGTTCGTTTTTCTTTTTCTCCACGTGTGATTTCCACCGCAACTTTGCATCGAGGGTCATCCCCAAGTATTTTGCCTCGTTGGCGTACGGGATGATTTTACCATTGAGAAAAGTCGGAATGTACTGTACCTTTCGGTTAGTGAAGTCCACATGTATCGACTTGAGCTCATTCATTTTGATCCTCCATTTTGCAGTCCATCTTTATACTAAGAAGAGTGCACTCAAACTCATTCTCACGGTTTCACAAAACTTCCACACTTCACCTGGTGATACAGTACCAATATTCTGAAGACCAATAGGTACCCGTTAGCAGAGCGTAATTGGGATGATAGATTAAATCGTCTTGTCTTCGATCCACCACTTTTGGTGCGCCATGGCGGGCCGTTCTAGAAAGAACAAAACAGCCAGATCTTCAGTAGGAACCGAGTATCACTTCGAAATAGAAATACTTGGGAACAGTGGCAAATTAGGGCTTCTTAATTATCAATTTTTCTTCCCTCTTTTCTTCAGTTAGGTATCAACCTAATTGAGTCGAGGCTATTCGGCCTTATTATTAATTTCTCTTTCAAGAGTTAAACTCCAATTCAGGGGCACGAGCCCCGTATTCCTTAAGTCTCTTCTGAGAGCAAATTATTATTTAAAATCCCCGACAAGGGAACATTTATTAAAAGCGTTCAAAATTTCAAGTTTCCAGACGCTGGACAGTATATGGCAAAAAAAACAAAAAAAAACTATCTCTGAACTAAGAACTGCAATGAACTGAATGACTGAATCTGAACTTAGTTCTTCAGCATCACCGGACCCGTTTGTAGAGTTTAAATATTTGATTTTTGACGCTCAGATGACTTATTTCTACTTAATTTATGTAAGCACCCAAAATAAATTATTCTTGGAAAAAATGTTTATTCAAGTAAATTGGCGATAAGCCCTTTTTAAAAATTGAGGCCCTGAAATTGTCATTGTCAATGAGTTGCGTCCTCAGACAATTAGAGGAAGTGTATAGTTTCGCTGTGAACTGTTCAAATATTGTTAACATTTTTTTCACTCCTGAAAAATGTTCTCGGGTAAATTTTTGCTTAGGTCGTTGTGCCACTGGGTCTCTTCAATTGTTGATAATATGACCAATAAACATGACAAAATGGTATAAATTATTTTTTTACGGAGAGAGAAAAAACATGTATTGATCATTATATGGGGTGGAATTAGTTGGGTTTGTGAAAAGTATAAATTGATGTGCCAAAAGCTCGAAGTGGTATGCCAAAAGTTGAAATTGAGTCACCGAAAGTTTAAATTGAGATGCCAAAAATATTAAAATTGATTTGTGCCAAATAATTGTCTAAATTATTGTTTCAACCAAAAAAATACTTACTGTTACATAATAATAAAAGTTAGAATTACAGTGTAGCCGACTTTTTGTAGAAACTATAAAGCTCTGCAACTTCTCTCAAGAACTCAATCAAGATGTCTAATCTGTAAAGCAGTTATTTGTTTATTCTCCGATTCACTTAACAAAAGATACCACGTAAGTCTTTTGGTTTATTATTCAGTAATAAACCATTGTAATCGCTCTTGAAAAAAAAATTCATGGTTTACGTTTCAAAGGGTGTAGAATCCGAATCTGCAATAAAAATTTTCCGTCCGTCCGCCGTACGCCGTACGCACGATCTCTCCCAAACGGCTGAAGCAAAAAAGCTGAAATTTTCAGGAAAAATCCATGTTGGTCCGACGACGCCCCAATTCTTGAGCCAGCTCTCTCACTTAATTTAAAGTGCCCTTTAAGGGTTGTCAAAGTTTTGTAATATCACCTGTGAAACACGCACACTCCAAAGCTTAGTAGAATTTCAAATCATGAACGCAAGCCAATTGAATGATAAACCCCAGTGGAAGAATTTACAGCGTTTTTTTTTTCGGATTGATATACCTACAACCAATGACACTCACAAACGGTTTTGGTAAACGAAATTTCAAATTTGGTATAGAAGATCCACAGAGTTTGCCCTACAACTTGACAAACTTTACCTGTTCATAATATTAGTACCTATAGATTTATAAAGCAATAGTCGATAATGCACATTCAATTAATTATCATAAGTGGCAATTATCAAAAAGTGCTCGGCGTTGTCATACGCGTGGAGTCTTGGGTAATACTGAAATGAATTGAATCGAGCAATCTACTTTGGAAGTTGATGGGAACTTAATTAATTAATAATGGTAATTATATTTGGAAATTGAATATACTTACACAGGAGAAGAGTTGAAATTTGTAAGAGAGTTGGAGCTGGTTATTTAATAAAGCAATCACTTTGGTTGTGTCCTGCGCTTGCTCATCTCAAAAGCCAATAAATACTGGTTTTCGAGCCCCAAACATTGCTTCACCCTCTACATCAATTCATTTGATCATGTTGTGTCCGAGTTACTGTGCAAAAGTAAATCGTTGCTCTACTTTGCAATTGACCAGAAATTGTTCAACCTCTTCTTGAAATTTGTTGGTTTAAATTTTAAGAAATCAAATTTGAAAAATCCATCTACCTCATGGAGTTTGAAGCTTTGATATGAAACTACTTGACCAAAGGTGACGAAATTTATCGATAAAATCAATTTGGATATTATGGAGGTGGGGTTTTCGGGATTGAAAATGCCAAATACGCAAGACCATAAAACTTATTAGTATGATGTGTATGTGAGAGGAATTATAGCAATAAATGATGAATTACAATTCGAAAAACGAAAATTGTTAAGGTGAACCCAAGGAAGATATAAACGGTTGTGCAGTTATCTGATGGAGGCTGTATTTCAAATGAATACGTATATGCTCAATAAACGAGTTTGGAAATATATCATTCAATTCGCATTCGTCGATATAGTGAATCAATCAAATAAATAAAGGTGTTGTTGAATAAAACCTTAGGGCGCTTCTGCCAAAATTGGGTTTCGCGGGTAGCCAACAATATCACAAAATATGCTGCTTTGCCGCTACTTAGTAGGAAAATGAAATCACTTTGATAACTATGATATGAAGTCAGTCAAGTTAACAAGGGTGTAAGAGCCGGCTAAAACGAAGGAGAGAACTGACTCCAGACTCTGTTAACCAAAAACGGGAAAATTTTGTTTGGAGGGGAAGTGAAGAAAATTTAGAGTGGGGAATCGCGGGGAGCAGAGAGAGGGGGATAGTAGAAACCAATCAGGGACGGGGTTACAACTACCCCGGGAAACCCCAGGGTGCTAGGGGGGAGACTACGGGTGACTGACCGTTTGCCAGAAAAAAGGGTGGCTTGGGAAAAACCAACGGCACAAAGCAGCTTGGGGAATTTGGAGTCCATTAAAGGCTTTAAATAGTTTCACATAGGAACGGGTTTCACCGACAAAGAGGTATCAACAATGGCGAGTATGGTCCCGTTAGCTGCGGGCGTTGAATACGAGTCAAGTGTGGTTTTCAAGAGGTAATGACCCAAACACCGAAAAACTCTTCATGATCCAAAACCATTTCAGATACATCTGAACAAAAATAATATGAGCCCCATTCCTTGAAATACCCTACTTAGATCTGTTTTGTATTTCTAGGTTTGTACAAAAATATGAAGTTCTAATAATCACTTCCTGATTTAATTGTTGTAAATTAGGAACGGAAAACTCTGACCGTTTCGGCGGGATGATACCCTCACGCGCGAGTTCGCTGATGATCGAAGGATTTCGCTGACATATTGATTGCAAAGAATCCAGCGGTGGTGTTAATCGCCCGAAACCTGGAATGGAAAAGAGGAATGATGTTCTCAAGGCGGGTACTTACGTCGAAACGGAGATCTCTGTAGCACAGGTTTTCGGGATTAGATGTAGGTGTCGTCTTCAGGATACTGAGAACCCAGTGAGTGGAAGACCCAAACCAATAAATTTGGATTCCTTCAGAGAGGACGAAGCGTGCGATGAGAAGGCGAGAGATGACAGTGATATGGTGACAGTGTACAGGCAACGTGGTTTGTTGGTGGGAGACTACAGGTGTCATGAATATTCCTGATAATATTTGGGTAGAGGTGTCAAGTCCGTAGGATCATCAGCGGAGAAGAAAGAAAGTGGTACAACAAAACAAATAAATCTACATTCTACGACGCTAACAATCAACCCCCATGAATGATAATCCTATGTGCTCTAAATCTGATGAGAATTAATCTATTGATAGAAGCCATACATCTTACTTTACTGTACTGAAAGTAAATACTATTGAACGCAGGGTCTTGCAAAGACCTGCGGCTGGCGACTGGACATGGATGCATCGACTATCCATAACGCTGTCTCCCAAGTTTCAATTCTAATGAGTACAGAGTTAAGGAGGATTCGCGGGAGCATTGTTTCTGCTTGTACAGCCCAATTATCCGCGTAGAACGCCTACCATACATGTGTAGCTGTTCATTGAAGACATCAAACAACATTCAATCTGTAATGTGCAATGCGAAACGTACGTAAAAGTAGAAAGTATACCCACCCAGCAAATGTTCACAGGTAGACGCCGGATCCTATCTATGTTCACATAAAGTCAGAAGGGTATCAAAGAAAGAGATTAGAAAACAATTTCAGCATCCCAATAACTTCACAGCTTCAGTTTCCGCTAGATTGGTAAGAGGTATTTGTTATCAATTCCTGTCTCACAATTACAAATACTTCGCAATCTACTTTACACATCAATGATAAACCCTTGTATAATAACATTTTTCTCCGACCTACGATGTTCCACACACTTCTGCATCAATTTTAATAGCCCATCCCTATATTAATCAGGCCTTGCCTATATGACCTAGTTTAAGAAGGACCTCCTAAAAAACAATATGAATTGTTTATAAAGAATTTATCGGGAACCAGTATAATAGCCGTGGCGTTTCTCATCGTTATCTGACACGCTGTTATTTCCAATCCCCACGTGAGACCTCGAGAGCGGGTTTACCAACTTTTAACGAAAAACCCTTCCGACCCTTTTGGGCAGCGAGTTTGTAGCTATTTCGACACATTTATGTTCTAATTACTTGGGAACAAACTCCGAGAACACACTCCCAGTCTGGAGAACAATCCTTCAGAGGTCCTTACGACCGGTAATGAAAAAAGTTGAGGCAGCTCCGCAGTTGAAGTACACCGACTCCGTACTTTGTTGGCAGTAAGCAACGCTTCAGAAAAAATAATTGAAATAATACACTAGTTTGAATGAGCCGTTCCAATTTCTCATTAGTTTTACTGCCAAATGTGATGAAGGCTTAATTCAGGAGATTATTTCCGTAAATTACTATTTCTGCTTAGGTCAAATGCTAGAAAACTCCCAAAAGCGTTACACCCAAAAACTAATCTTCGTTTTTAAAAAATACGTTTTTTAGATTTAAATTTTTTTTAAATGGTGAAGAATTCGTGCTGTTATTAAGTTTAAATTTTTGTTATGAATGAGTTTTAAACTTCTTTCATTTTGGATGTAGTACTTTGTGAAATTAAAAGATGTGTTTACTACTTTTTGATTTTAAACAAACTGGTTATGGGATGTTCGTGATGAAGTTTTGGATTCCCAGGCTCTGGTCCCTGACTTTGTTTTATCATCTCGATCACAGTTGCTTTGGAAACATTTAAGTTTTACAGCACCAATATGATTTAGAAAATTAAGAGAAAATTATACAATAAAATGTTTATAATAAAACAAGATCTAGTGATCCCGAAGGCACAATGACCAACAGTTTTACAATATTATTTAAGGTTTCATCAACAATATTCATCATCACACCATCAACATTCATTCCGATGGAACGGATGCAAACAATCCAAAAATTTGAGGAGAAAACATGAAAACCTCCCAAAAATAGCTTCAAAAGCTACGAAGCCCGTAATTAATCCTAGAAAATAATGAATATAAAACTGTTTTTCGAACATTTCCGATTTCCGTCGGTTAGGTAAATGTTAATGTACTTGGAAAAATCAATCGGTTATCAGTTTCCCGCGTTCCCCGGATTAGTTCAATTACTCCAACTCCTCAATAAAATCCGACTTCTTTTCAAAAATTACCTCTGGCGCCGACACATCCTGAATGTATATCGTCACATATAGAACCCTTAAGGTAAAATAACGATTCTAGCTGAAGAAAATACCTTTTGAAATGAAATTTATATCAGAGTACTAGACATGTAGTTGAATGTTGACATGGTTTTTGACGGATATACACTACTTCTTGCCCTAAAATTATGGAATTGTTAGAACTTGTCCCTTGAAACCTCAGGAAAGTATTCATTTCACTTTGAAAAAATGGTCGTTAACACCTTCGAAGACAAACTACTGAATTACCCAAGGACAAAAAACGTGGTGTAATTAAATTTCCCCAAATCGTTGTTGAAACTAATTTCTTTACCTACAAAATTGTAAACAAAAAAAATTGTCACAATGTTCTTAAAAGAAATCTGTTTTGAAAGACTCCGAAAGTATTCCTAGATTTTGAAGTTTTTATCATATACAGGTACGAGAATATCATGTTTCTGTGTGGGGAGAAGGTTTTACGCATATCCTCGAAACAGGCGTAATTTCCACGCAAATCAAGCAAAGTTAATCACGCATCATTTTACACGGACTAGAAGCCTGATCTCCCTCAGATTCAACCTAAATCTTGAAATTTAATCAACCTATATCACTTTAAACATGATTATACAATCAGTTTTTCAATAATTAAGAATTACTTATATAGTTAACATTCTATACTGATGATATTTTCTGGGAATGTGCAAGTTAAGCTGAAAATCGTTCCTTATCAATATCATCAGTTAAAATTAATAATGAGCTACCAGACCCCCTTAGCGCGAACTTAAAATCCATCAAGCGTCATGCTTCCATCTCCTTATAGTCTGATCTGGCTCGAATTCGAATAGTAGTTAAAAATTCGTGGTTCCTACCCTGACATTGCTCTTTAGAGGAAAAATGCCGTTCTAATGTAGAAGTACTAAACTTCATAATTAAGAAGAATAAACCAAAACTTTGACTTTTCTACAAAATGTTGTGTTCTCTTGAGCAAAATGAACCAATTAATTTGTATCCATCAATTTTTCAATCTGAATTTGTTGGTTTATTTTTTTATTGCGGCTCATCGTATTTGAGGTCATTTTTTCTTCATTAAAAAGTACAGTAATTACAATTAGAAATATAGGTAAATCAATGAGAGAAAATTATAACAAAAAAGGCGAATAACTGTAGATAACCAATCCATTTGGTGGGGTACAATAATTTCAAACATAAATAGAGGATATCTGAATTAAACAGAATGCCATATGGAATTTTTTCTCAGAAATAAAGAAAGGTGGGATTTTAACGAGTTGTATTGATGCAGACATCAATTGTATTGATACAATACTCTCTCTCTAACTCTGTTTAAACAAAACTTTATCCGTACTTTTTTTATATTCAGATTTTTTTCTGTTCCGTCGATTGTTTTACTTGGACGAAGATGAATTTAGTGCTCAGCCAACACTTTTAGAGATGGGTTTCATCGTTCTTTTCCGAGAAACGAATAGTGCGCTGGATAATAATGGATGAAACATTTTTAGAGAACACAGCCCGGGGGCTTGGAGGTCTTGTCCAGTTGCGATCGTATTAGTGATGAAAAGGGGCTCATTAAAACTTGGACAGTAATTGGATTTTGCCTAAGGGGATGGAAGAGGAAACTTTAATAACAACCTCCATGCAGTTTGTAGTAAAGGATTTTTGTCCTTTCAGAAAGCACCGAAGGAAGTAAATTGCTTGATAGTCAACTCTTGAGCGACGACGCGATGGCACCAAGTTTTTCTTTGAGATGAATAGAGAATACGAGAGGGTACTGGATATGAACAATGCATCAACGGAAACCCATAAAATCACCGTGTACAAGTATAATTGATAATCAATTTCAGTGGAAACTGAATTTAAGATTTATTTCAAGCTGAACAGACCATCTATAAATTCTGCTGTAGAATGAGATTCCGACCAAAAATGCATCCCAGTGACATTTTCAAAAAGCGGTAGTTATTTTTGAAACTTCCCGACCCATGGATCGCTGTTCAACCTACATTTCAATTCAGAAGTGAGTAATGCTTGCATTACTGGGACGTCCCAACGGCCACTTCGCTTCGTACACTTCTGCTATGTAATGCAACACATGACCAACTTATGCTCCCATTAAGAATGAATATTGCTCTATCACTTGTGAGCTCACCACACCCGAATACCCGCCATCTAAATTCATTCAGTATGGTGCAAACTGCAAAGAAAGTGAAATATGTCTTCGTGATCCCTTGGATTGCACATTGAGCACTGCTTTCTCGGACTTGCACCAGAAGGTCTGCCATTCACATGAAGGAGTTGAGCACGCAGTATGAAGAGCCAAAGAGCCAGGACTACTTGTACAACAACAGTAACTCAAACACAAATACAAGTAACAGGACGAAAATAAGAACATACAAAAAAAATAATGAACTTATATTAACAATGAAAAACCGAATTTGCCAACTGAAGATTTCCTGTACCTCTTCGTACACTTCTGCTACGTAACGCAACACATGACCAACTTATGCTACTATTTTTTCCCTTTTCTCGACAATTCTGTTATACATTTTACTTGTTTAGTCTCATTTCTAGTAAAATACTTTGTTGATAGCCACTTATAGACTGAATAAAGTGATCCAAGTCAATATTCACTGTTTGTTTCCTCCATGTTTTCTCGTCTTGTTAGTTGATACGACGAACAGTATTCAAGGGTGACAACTTACCTATATTATTCCAGGGTTAAGCTATCCATGGTAGTGTTCAGAACTATGTTAGGTAACCAAATGTATTAATGAAACCAAAAAAGTATTGCTGAGTAGAAGGTAGAAGTAGAAAATCGAAAATTACGAAGTTCAGAGTTGTTTTCATTAAGACCCGAAAAAAAAAGTTTTTAAGAACTTTCCTTTTCATGTTCATCTTTTATAAGATTTCTTAAAATCTACTGTACCATAAAGGGTAATAATAATGCCAATTTCTTTCCAGTGAAGTTAATTTATGACCTTAGCAGCGCATCAGATGGAGGTAATTGGAGAGAGGACGCTACCAACTTCCAGATATCTCAACGAGATCGACTCCCGACGGCAATTTCACAAGTTCAATAGAGCAAGAAATACAAGCTCAATATTACCGACAGATCAAGAAACATAACTTGCAAGTTCCAATATAACTTTTAACGATTGCTATGATTCGTCATTGTGGCGAAACCCCGTGCAAAGTCGGAACAAAGAGCCCTTCCCTCCATTGTATATAGTCATTAAAAAGGGCAAGTGCTCTTGCAAGCAACTAGGAGGTTCAGAATAGAAGGACTTCCCGCAGGTCCACTCCATCCCTTTGTGATGGTTGGCTCCCCCTGGCAAACATGGTTAGAGAACGTTCTTTCATACTTCTCTTCTCGTTCGTGGCAATCGCGAACCACCTAGTTTCTCATTAAAGATCTTCCTTATTGTATTTTCGATGCAACATTAAAAATCCACATTGCGTCGAGTTCGATATCAATCCGTTTTAACCTGGTAGTTCATTCTACATTGATAAAAATAATTCGTAATCCCTCTAAATAGGTCAAGAGGTTCCAAAAGTTCGGAGTTACAATAACCTCGGATGATGGTCAAACGAAAACTGGAATCATTAGCAGCAGATTGAGTGTCGGACTTAGAGGTTCTTTCGTGAGGATGAAAAACACCGCTCTCCAAACTTTTCATACCTATTAATAATCATTTGCCGCTACATTTTTAGCATTCTGTCTTATACGTGAAGTTGTACTAAATAATTATGCTAGAAATAGACTGGGAATTTGACCTATAGGTGGAGTCTTAAGATATTACCGAAAGAAAATTAGATAGGCATCAAATTACTGTACTAACTAAGGCTAGTACTTACTGTACTAATGACAGAGACGTCATGGGTAACGTCAAATAAAGGAAACTGTAATTCTCTAACCTAGCCATGCATAGTGAAAAGTACAAATTTCTTCAAGATTTCAAGCAAAGTGAAATTTGCGGACCTGAGACGAAAAGGACGACCTGGTTGGACAATCTTCGGCAGTAGCTCGATATGAACTCAGTATTTTGTTTTGAGCAGTCATGGACAAAGTTTGAATCGCCTTGTTTCTAGAAGGGCAAGGCCTCTAAAGAAGATGCTAGCAGGGGAGCTATAACTGAAGGAGCGAGACGTAGGCCTGAGATGCCCAATGTAAAGTTTAAATTTTGATTGTAGTATTTCTGGATAACAGAAACGTTTGTTCTCATGTAAATCCATTTCAGTTCCTTCCGATGCCAGAGATTCAACTTATTCTTTTTTCCACTTCTGTTGCATGTGCTTGACTGACCAAGTTAGGAGACAAACGTGCCAAACAGTTTTATTGTAACCAATAAGGTATTGAGAACACAGTTTTCAAATAAAAACTATTGTGGTATGATTTGGGGGTCAGTATGTTACCGCATTCAACAGCATCTAGACAACAAGTTGCCAAAGCCTATGAGGTTAACGTGGTTACCATTGTACTTGGACATCATGGGTCTAAGAGGCTCACATGTCACAAGTTCTCATTAAGCCAGATATAGCTGGATCAGAAAGGGCCACATATCTCAGGTCGATTTTATGCCTCATGTCTCTAGATTAGAGAGAAAGCTACGTAATTAAGTTGGCATTACGCGTCACCAAAGTGGCATTATTCCTATAGCAGGACAGTTGAAATTTGTCTCTTTGATTTTTGAGGATTGAAACTGATAATAGATTGTCTACAGCCTCACCTCCCATCATCCCTAAATCGAATGGCAATTGTCGAAATTAAGCTTGTTATAAGGATTTGTTAACACGCGAGAGACGCACTAACACACACGACACGAATGTTGTTGAGAAGGAGTCAAAAACACATATGTTTGTTTGATTTCGGAGTTTTAATCACCCTAAAGTGAAAAAAGTACTTCCGAAACCTATAGATAGAATCGAGAAAAAGTTAGTGCAGGATCCCATCCAGTTTTATCTCACATACCTAAAGCTTCACGGCTTACGGAGATTTGTACAAAAACAATTAGAACGGACCAACATTCAAGTTGCGTGAGTCCCTGAAAATATTTTCATTCTTTTTTCCCACCGGATAGCATAACTTCCATTTAACCCTTCGCCGTTTTTATACACGCATCATGAACAACAAAGCGGTGCCGTCAAAATACTTCCTGCCTACTTACTTGTACGAGTAAATCGCCAAACATTTTCCCCGTGAGCCAACAGTTACGTGATAACATAAACCAACCTCCGAGCAGTTCCCTAAGACCATTAGCTCGGCACTTTTTCCTCCTTTCTTTATGTTTGCCAGCCTTGAGGCTTCCTTTTAACGAGCTTTCGAAGAGCCCTTTATTTAGGGGGAAAGTTGAGGGGTCCATTTTCATTAGCTGTTCGGTATTATAGATGTGCATTTTTCAACAACCAAGTTGCAAAAATTACGCTTCGTGTGATGTAGTAAGACAATAGGTCGAACTGAGCGCTCATTCCCTTTAACTAACTGTCCTAAATAACACAGCATGTCTCAAGATTAATGGTACAAACTTCTGAGGCCAATTCAGTTACCACTTTGCTACCACTTATGCCCTATAACAATTTTTAAAATCACATAAAGTCTGACTTTTTTCATTTTCAAGATTTTTTCCGTGTTTTCGACCCTACATCACTACAAGGCCACAACTATCTTAATTTACAAATTAAATTCATATCCAACGATATGAATAACACGGTTGGAAAGAGCAGTTAATTTCGTTATTGCTTCGGAGTCTACCAAGGTAGCGGAAGCATTGTTTTCACTTTCGGAATGTGAAAAATTTTTTGTCTCCAAAATCAAAAATTCCACTCGCATTTTGCGTTTTAGACCTTTCTGAACAATTTTGGTTCCGTGGTTGTCTGTCTGTCAGCGAATCCTTGTTACGGGCAAAACTACACGAAGTTATAGTCCGATTTTGATGAAATTTTCAGGGATTGTGCGGGTTGGGGTGTAGACAGTCCCCTATAGGTTTCATGACCCCCGGATCAACAGTAGTCTCTGCGCATGCGCAAACGTGAAATCCTTGTTACGCACATAACTCTGGGAGTTCACGACCAATTTTGATGAAATTTTCAGGAATTTTTTGGTTTGATGTGTAGATGTTTCCCTATGCGTTTCATGACCCCCGAATTAATAGTAGCTTCTACGCATGCGCAAACGTAAAATCCTTGCCACAAGCATAACTCCGGGAGTTCTTGACCGATTTCGATGAAATTTTCATGGATTGTTCGGTTTGATGTGCAGAGATCCCCTATAAGTTTAATGACCCCCGGATCAATAGTAGCCTTTGCGCATCGGCAAACGTGAAATCCTTGTTACACGCATAACTCCGGGAGTTCATCACTGATTTCGATGAAATTTTCAGGGATTTTTCGGACTGATGTAAAGATGGTCCTCGTGAGTAATAAAGAGAAAATAAAGTTTTAGCCTCCTGCATAACAATAAATTTACCCTAATTCAATATTTACTTCGCCTAATTGAACTAAGTTCTTTAGTCAATAATAATTTTCAATGATCTATACAGTCATGTTATGGCTACGAGGGAGCTATGTGCCACACCCACTTGGCATTTTTTCATTGCATAATAACAATGTTATAATCAAACTGAGTAAGTAAAACATCCCTCTGAAGTGGGAATGTTATCAGTGATAACTTAACTTACAACCGTTTCGTTGAATTGAATACTATTTTTAGAGAGCAAGTTTTGCTCACGCCCGATCGTCCGAAATCCATTTTTACCCCGGAACCGACTTTTGACAAAGAATTGGCTACATAATAAGAGTTAATAATATACTTAAGAAGTGTCCAGTCAAGAGAAAAATATCAAAGGTAGTCGCGAACTTTTTAATACCTTGGTTCTTCGGGCCTAATACAAAACAGAGACATGGGAAGGATCCCAAATTCCAATTTTGAATACCTATTGTCAAAGTCGCTAGATAATCCAGACCCGTAATGAGAAGCGCCGTAGTGTGTCAGACACTTTGGCTACCAATGGGGCGGGTGATCTGTGGTCTTAAAGAAAAGATGGAGCTTTGAAATCACGGGCGAGTTCAGCAGAAAAAGATAATTTGAAGTAGAGGACGCATCAAAATCTTTAGAAACTGTAGGCTGGAATCTTGTTGTTGAACGTTGGAGGATGTTACATTAACAGAAAAATGCGATATTCAAATAAGAACAAATGAGAGAATAAAACTAGATAACAAACAATCACCCATAAGTACATTATGTATATATCCCTCTCTCTTGATCTCGACACCTCCCTTTCTCTCACGCACTGTTATTTCATAACATATAACTACCAAAATGGATTTTTGTTCAATTCACTTACGAGGTAAATAGTGTTCATTATAAGTCCCGTAGTTGTACTCCCTCCAGTAAAATTTAAGAGGATATAAAATACTTCTTGGGACGATCCTAAATTACTTCTAGTTCAAACAATGACGCACTAATCATGAATACAAGCACTTCATAGCAAGATTTCAGCTTCAATTCCCATAACTCGTCCTCGGAATGGATGTGGCTCTTCGCGAATCCCAGCAAACATAATCAAGGATGATCCAAACTACAACCTCAAAGCACGAAGTATGGTATGGAAGTAGTTGATAAAGTTTCCATGTCCCTGAAGACAAGGAGGTGGGGGATTCAATTACTAGTCCAAGTTTTAATGAAGCTCACTCCACCTCCCAAGAAAACAAGGCCGAGGGCGCTCTCGAGTGTTCACTAGATGTAAGTATTTCCTCGTACTCTTTTCGCCGTGTCATCGCTGACTGAGTGGGACATTACACTCCGCCAACAATCTAACTTCACATAGCTCCTTGTAAAAGGGCCTCGGAAGTGATTTTATCGATCGCCCGTTTAATTAACCCCCCTCCCCATCTCATTCCATTACCCGACCACCGTTAGTCACCCTTTTCATCCTCATTGTGATCGACGTCGCTCATCATTAATATAATTTGTGATCAATGCATTAGTGTCAGCGGTTTGATGGATGTAGGCAGCTACGAAAGACGAGTTTGATAATAATAAAGTCTCAGTACTACAGGCCAAAATCGAAGCATTTATAATTGTTTTTGAGCAAACGCAATCACCAACCCCTAAAAACCAACCAGGTCACATCTCTCATTTCAACCTACTGTATGACGGTGATGGATTGGAGTAGCTACCCCTTCCAAGAATTAAGGAGATTAATCAGCAACACACTGAGGATAATCTTGAAGTTATGAAGGCTCCAGACTCCTCGAGGCAACAGTTTGCAAGGGAAGGGGAAAGAGGGTACCCTGAAATCTGTATGGAAATTATTATGGAAAATGAATCTAATAAGAAACCAACCAGAGGAGGAAGGAATTATTACTTTAAGTGGGATGATGTTCGAAACGACAGAGCTTACTTTGGAAGAATGGGGATCTGTAGGTCGCCACACAGACACTCATTACTCACACACGTGCTCTAACCTCTTATCTCGTGCTCTGACCTCTTCTCATTAAACTAATCCGCGCCAACTCTCTCTGTGATGGCCCAGCGAGATAGTGAGGCGGTCGTCACATCCGTCAAAAATGAGAAGGGAGTACTATCCTTTTCACCACATTCTCGGGACCTTCAAAAAGTGGGTGGGAGGTTTGTAAGGGATGAAAAGACTCTCACTAGACAATGAGCGGATAAATAATTAACTTTAAGTGTTAAGTTTGGGTTGTCATCAGCCTTTATTCTCGTATACCAAAACCTTATTACAACCCCATCAAACTCAGTCAATTATAATTAGATCCAAAATCTCCGAAGGCTGACGATCCGTACTGTGCAGAAAAAACTTCCGATTGCAAGAAAATTATCATCAAATCTTCCTATTTTTATGTTTTTTGAGTCGCTGAATCGATCGAAACTAAATTTGAAAGTAAAAAATAAATCACTATCAAATGAATAAAGCAGGGGAAAGTAGTTCCCAAATATTCTTGAATAATGTTAAATGACAAAAAAGGATACAATAATTGTAGAATGCCACTTTTTGTATCAGGGACCCGTTATATAAACTCAACGAAAAGCTGAATGGAACAATAACGAACACAAAGTTTTAGAACGAGCACTAAAAATCCTATTTTTATCTAAGAAACCGAAAGTCTGGAAGAATGTGTGGTTCCGGTAGAAAAACACATATTGTGTATAAGATTTCATCTCCATGGACATTTTGATCTATGGGGAATGAAACTCGTAGGAGACCATCCACAACCGATCCCGCATAGTTCCTAAAAATGTCATCCAAAACAGATGAAAGCTGTAGAAATGAAGATCACACATACACACAGCCACTTAACGAAAGTTGTGCAGAATATCTAAAATACAAAATGAGAATGGTAAATTAGGTTTTAGAAAATAATATTGAAACCCGAAAGTGAAAACATTACTACGCTGAATATAGGTACCATGGGGATCTGGGCCAACAAGGGGCTAGACCAACCCCTCCTTCAAGACCTGACGGTCCTGCGGGTATGGTATACCCATTGCGCCGTCCTAATCACTATTGTTCCCAAGTCCACCCGTATTAAGCGAAAGGATTGGTTCCCCTCTTGGGAGAGAAAACTACTTTTCGCGCAAATCGAAATTTCCATTTGGATTTTTTGTTTCATACCGTTTTGGGCAGTTTAAGTTTCGTTTTAGTCAGTATGCCCCTGTGTTTTGGGTCTAAAACAGGCTTACAAATTCATTTTTAGATACTCGGATCAAATTTATGACAATTGATAAATCTCCTACGCTCCGGAAATTCGTTTGAGAACATCAACAACTAATACATGAACCTGTAGGGACAATATTTCAACAAATCGAATTACGACGAGGTAGTGAGTTCGAGATAAAACACTGGTCGAAAAATGAACTGAAGACCAATTTATCAATAAAGTTTTGGGCTGAAGACAATTTTATAGCTTCGTATTCCTGAAAATAGAATTCCAGACGAAAAGCATAAGATGTGTGAGGGTTGTAGTTCACAAAGGATTTTTTACCATTTGATGAAGATTTCATTTCCATTGACACTTCGATCTATGACATTGGAGACCTTTTATTTCTTAGTGAAAAGCAGATTAAGTGTAGTTAGGAGATGTTGAAAACGTTTAAAACGGGAAATATTCTTGGTAATTCCGTATACCATTCTGTAATCAAATTTTCGTCTCCCAATGCTGATCAATTTAGAACTGAATGTGTGTGCCCCATACGTGTAATGACATCTAAAGAAAAAATGGGACACCTGTCGTCTGCGGATTTTTCCCGAACTCTCTACAAAAATGACCGCGAAATTGACGTTCTTAACTTAATTGGAGTAAGGTAGGAAAACAATACTTGTTCTGATTCTAAATTTAAATCCATGAAGAAAATCGGAATGGATTTTCACTATGGTGGTCTATAAGTGTTCGAAATGGCTGAAAAATCAAGATTTGCACAACTTTTACTTTTGCGGATTTCCCCGATTAGCCCCACTATACGCTTTGCAACTCATGAAAAATTAAAAATCTGTTCTCTCGCACATGGATTCATTTGGTCCAGTCATCTAACCTGTCTAGCCGTTTCTAGTAATTTTGAACGAAAACTGACCTGGATGTGTTTCAGATCAGCTGCAATTTCCGAGCCTAAGATTGAAGGCAATGACACGAACAATCACGTACTATTCTGAAAAGAAGAAAACCATATGCTAGAATTGGCAGCGTTTTTAAAGCTGAACGTCCGGCTTGCATATCATATTACAATAAAATATTATAAAGTACATAATTATCGAGTCATTATACCATCATTAATAAAGAAGGCCTGATTATAAAGCACTACAGTTCTTCTTCAGTCCAGAAGCGAATAACTTTTCCAAGTACCCGGATTGATACTTACGTTTTACGACTTCAAGTGTATCAACAAATTGTTTGTATTTAGGTACCGAATATAAATACTATGATAATATTAAAAAAGCTAAAAAAAAAACAATCATTTGTCATTTTAAAAGCCATCCCTTTAATTGTTACATGAAAATGACAGTTCCCACCAAGTCATTTCTAATTTGTTTAGAGCTTTAGGGGACGTACACAAAATTTGTAGGTACGTATTGTATTTAATTTTATTTAATTTTAGCATACGTGTTTGTTTGAAAACCAGAATTGAGAGATGTTGTAAACATGGGGTTTATTAGTCATTTTTACGTAGTCCAATATCAAAATTCAACGTGATGTGAATAACTGAAAGTGACTTTTTCAGGTAGCGATAAAGACAACAACCGTCCCCGCCGTCGACCGACGGAGTTTCCAACTCACGGGAAGTGTGCAAAGCACGGAAAAACTCCGGTTGTTTTGGATCACCGGGGGAAGGTAAAAAAGCTCAGGCTCAAGCAAATATGTATGCAAAAAAGGCCTGCCCCGCTATGGCAGAGTTTCGAGGGCAGGGAAGCAAAATTAGTGGTCTCGCCCACCTAGGGAATAACTTGACCGGTTGTCATACACACGCTCTTCTGCCACTGATAGCAACCGAATAAAACGCGGTCGTAACGTGGCATTTTCTGTTTCGGAACCTTGAGAGTTACTTCAACAGCGCCATTCGGTTAGCTTATTTAGTTATTGAGTTTTCGATCTAGAAAATGAGTCATTCCTATCTTCATGTAACGAAAATACAGAGAGGTATGGGTGTGGCAAGAGAGTTCATGGCAAAAAAAGAGTGTGAAACTTGCATCATCAGTATCATAACCCTAGCTGGTTTAGCCGGCTTTGCAAGGATTTTGAACAATGATGGATCCAGCATCTTTAGGTTCCTGATGCTGAATCTACGAGTACGTTACACTAAAACGACCAAAATGACCACCAGCTATTGAGTGGATCATCCAAATCTAAAGTACAAAAGGTGCAAATATTCCAGAACCCCTTCTAACGTGGTACTGGAGTTGACTGGTACGTAAAGAACAATAATCCAGGAGTAATAAAGAAATTCAGTAGAAAATGTCTGTTTTATGAGACGAACAGGATATAAATTGGAAGAAATTTGGCGCAGAGCCCACACAGCTGATGACAGGTTCTCTGAATCTAATTGTTATTTCGCAATCCAGCATAGTCTCTTGTTATACGAGAGAAAATAGCATCAAGCTTTACAGATTACCATCACACAATACTTCTTGACACCGAACGCTTAATCAACTTTTAACCAATAATGAAGTATGCAACGAAGCTCCTTAGGAAGCTTTAGGATAATATTACAAGGAATGGGGATGTGTAATACATCAGTAATTAATCAAGCGAAGGATCCTTCCAATTAATTTATTTTTTAAACGAGTTACAGTGATCAAATTTGAAATTATTATTTTTCGGAATCAACTATAAAGTAGGTATGGAATAAAGCCAAAAGGAAGAAGGGCTGTTGTATTTTTGTGCAAAACTACCATACTTTCCAGTATTTTAGTAAATGATGCATGATCGTTCAATGATGTGTTCATCTATTGAATTATTATTATCATTTTATCCACTTAAATTCAATTGAGTATGAAGGAGCTTTCAATTTGGGTACGACGGTTTTCCACAGATAAAGGGAAATGAATTTACGAGGATACCACGGCTGGTGAAGCGGTTACGAATTCCCCTTTACTTTCATATTACCCGGATCCCTTTCACGGGCTCGTAGTGGCAGAAGAGAAATACCGATCGGAAGCTGAACGTTAAAAGGAAACTCCTTCCAGAAAGAACTAAAAAAGAAGACTAAAAAAAAAAAAGCAGGAAAGGGATGAACAAACAAGGATAAAGGGGGATTTACAGAAAATGACGGAGGCCAGCCCTTCATCACTTCACTGGTTATTTCGACGTCGTAGTGGCAGTACCGGAGTTCTTCTAAAGGTCTATCGGTCGATTCTGGTGGTTTCGAATATCTCTTGGTGGTTTCTTTCTGGATTTGGGGGAATGAATCGATCATCCTTTGATTTGAGTGCCCAATAATATATTATGAGGCAAGCGTCTTAGGGATGGTATTGTAGGTGCTTTTTCACGTTCCTTTATCTTAGCAAACATGATATATGGACTCGCGTTTTTTACGGCTTCAGATAGCAACTCAAGAACTGTACAGAAGTACTCGATTGTGGTTCTCGTGAGTACCACAGATCAGGTATTTATTGTTGCGCAGTGTTGCAGCCACATTTTGATTTATATCAAAACACTTAAACTAGAGATCCCCAACCGAGGTGCCGCGACACCCCGGGTGTCATAAGATCCGTCCAGAGAAACTAATGATTGTTGAGAGGGTTAACATATTTTTCTCGGCCTTTGGGTGATGCGTCTGGGGTTTTTCTCAGAAACTAATGAACCAAACTTTAAGTAACTTAGATCACACGTGACAAAGGAACAGATTATAGAAGAGGAAGAGATCTTATTTGATCCTGAATCCTGGGGAATCACTTTCGATTGCTCCTAAAGAATGACGTTCTATACCTCATTGTCAACATCTGCACGCATCTAACGTAATTTGAACTAAATTTTTCTATTCGTTGGATTATCAAACTTGCCAGGACATGGAGAGTATCCCGTTAATATACCCGTGTAATGATACGCGGCAGTTTTTAATTTTCCGGCGATGGAAATTATGTTTGAAGTAAACTACCGGCTAAATGCAGCGCCCTTTATTACAACTAGGTTCCTATTGCATCCAACTATAAACCCAGCATTTACGAGTGTTCATTCTATTCCAGGCCGGGCTCTTTCAAAATTAACAGGGAACCCTGTGTGAGGAAATTATCAACTATGTACCTAAACGGCTGAAGGGGAACGGAATGGGAGTCAGTTCCCACCCGTTGCACACAGCTTTGAGAGTTAATACGATTTTTTTCAGCGGCTTTCGTTGCTTCAGGAAGCGAGTTTTTCTGCTCCGAGTTTGTCTGGGGGAAGAGCTAAAAGAGTAGAAGAAAATTGTGTAATAAACAAGCCGAGGAGTAAAAAAAAGAGTACATCAAAGCAGTGAACGTAATCCAATAGTCCTACGAGTGAGAATGCAAACTCAAAATGTTCATACTGTTTTATTCATCGGATACAAGATTATTCGCGTTCTATAAAAGTTTACAATAAGTCAACTCTATGACTTCCTAAAGTGCTGAATGCAAATAGGTGTCTCATTTCAAGAAAATTTTCACCATGGTTTGTGCATTTTACCTTCCCCCAGCAATAAGAAATGCCACCGCTGCGTCCTCAGACCCGACGGAATACGAAATGGCGGGAACTCTAAAATTATTTAACTAATTTCTCCTCTTCCATGTGAGTCATATCCTCAAATTTGTGCAACTTTAAATCATATAACCAGTATAACGAAACTCTATACACATATAGAACTGAAGAGTTGAAGTTTTTAACTGATCTTCTAAATATTCAAATCAATCAGGAAAAATTTATACTGGATTATGACTTTTGGAGTATGGCGATAAGATTGATGAACATCTATGATACAGATCAGTTCAGATAGTATTACCATGATAAGGCGGTAGAGGCAGAGTTACTCAAATTATTATTGAATTTCAGGAGGCACACGAACATGATCAACTGAACAATCCAAATAGGTATTTTGGTTGAGAACAGATTTAAGTGCTCTATGCATATCTCCTGAAATTCAATAATCGCTCTATCACCTGTGAAACACGCACACTCCAAAGCTTAGTAGAAATTCAAATCATGAACGCAAGCCAATCGAATAACAAACCCCAGCAAAAGACTTTGCAGCGTTTATTTTTTTTAATTTATTTATTTTATTCATTTATTTTTTTTTTAATGGTTATCAGAATGCTTCAACCCGTGTATGGGCTACAAAGCCTTTAAGGAGTTCCCTCCAGTATCCACACTACTACATCACTATATCACTACGTCACTAGGTTACTGGTAGCAACACAAAAACAATAATAAACCAAAATAACGCGAATGGCACCATAAATCGGGCCATAGATCGGGAACGGTTTGACCTACGGACCTGGGGAGGGGCTCATTCGATTCCTCGTGGAGCGTTCTTCAAAAAGAGTACAAATTTAGGCCGCCTTGACTTTTATTGAGGTTTTTAGGGATTGAACAAAACTTTGAAAACCTTAAAGGGCACTTTAAATTAAGTGAGAGAGCTGGCTCAAGAATTGGGCGTCGCCGGACCAACATGGATTTTCCTGAAAATGTCAGCTTTTTCGCTTCAGCCGTTTGGAAGAAATCGTGCGTACGGCGTACGGCGGACGGACGTAAAATTTGTATTGCAGATTCGGATTCTACACCCTTTGAAACGTAAACCATGAAATTTTCAGGCGGGGGTTAGCATTTTTTTTTCAAGAGCGATTACAATGGTTTATTATTGAATAATAAACCAATAATAACAATAAAAGTAAGTTTTCCTAACACAGTTTTTGTAGGTAACGGACTATTTTACTCCTATCTTCACAGAATGGGGAAAGTGCACGATCCAACATGCATGAACTGTGACGGAGGAGATGATGATGTGTTTCACAGATTCTGAGCAGTGGGAAACACAAAGAACGTATCTGCAGGATGACCTGGAAATGCCATCTGAGGACATGAAACCGGAGAATATAGTTGTCAAAAAGCTTGAAAGAGAGGAGCATTGGACTTATGTAGTTTTCCATGTCGAAGGCATCCTGCAGAAGAAAATCACCCAAGAACGGGAGAGACGGAGGAGGCTATCAATGGCCCAAGAGGACTAAATACATAACAAGGATTTGGCCTGAAGTATTGTGTTGAACAGTTCCAGACCGAGTTCCAACGTGGGAAAGGACGGTGAGGCCGAATCCTATATAACCCAAAGAGCGGTCTGGGTATCTTACGAGATCCGATTTCCATGTTAGGACCTTGAAGATATTCTCACCTCCCTAAATTAAAAAAAAAATCCGACAGAGCGTTGTATTTAAAAATTTTATTGAGGTTATTGAACAGTACGTTTAAAATGAAGAGGAATTTTATATAGTCTAAATTAAAAAAGCATGAAGAAGGAGGGATGTTAAACTGGGACACCCTGTATTTATATATTCGTGCTGCTTCATTCAACGGAATCCAAAATTATGTGTGTTTTATAAAAGTTTACATGAAGACAGGCCCTTGAATGTTTCCCGGAATGGTGAATTGTTAGCCCCGCTCTCGTTTTCCTGCGAGGGCTTTCGGACGAACATCGCTGTTTCGATTTACATTTCAAATTGGTTCGGACCAACTTGGCGGATGCCAGGTGGCTGTTTTCGGAGGCCAAGCCCGCCCTTCCCTAAACCGCGCTGGAATCCCTTAGTGACGAGCCAAAATAGAAATTAGGTTAAAACCGTGGTTTCTGCGAGAGATGAAGGCGTACGGGGGGAGAAAGGACAAGGAAGCTAGGGACTTAAGAAAGATAAATCGTGTTCTTATTATTAATAGTCCTTCATTAGTGGTTCAAGGGAGGGGGGATCTGCAATGCTAATGTGGATATTAAACTTAAGGGAGATACTCAAATGTGGGGCCGTGCCCTAAAGAGGTGCTGGGCTTTCGTAATTAAATCATGAGCTTATACGTAATTTAAAACGGAGTTTAAGGCGAAACAAACGACTGGCATAGCTAGTGTTTTCGCGAAAACTGATCTTCAATGCTCAAGCATTTCTCCAGTAAGGTTTAAATACAATTTAAATACTAGCCATCTCCTGAGGCCATTAAGTACAAAATGGGTTAAACCCGTATGTATAAATCGTTATCGAGCTGACCTAAGTACATTGGAATACGCAAACTCCCAAGATATTGTTGGTTTTGATACAGAAATTCAGTTATAGCTTTCAATTATACTCGATTAACAGTATTACATCTAATGATCAAAGGGATTTTCCAAAACTGTTTACGAGAAAAGTAAAGCCGTAATTGCAACACCTGCGTACAAATTGGTTATCAACATTTTATTCAATGAAATTGCTTTTCCATGCAGAATGTAAGAGTGGATATGTGATTATGACATTGCATACGTATTAAACACATTCCGCCCGCGCGACTTCCTGGACATTTATTGCAAAACAGATTGAATAAAAAATGTTATGTGTTCCAAACGGTTACTCCTCCATGAATTGAGATAATGAAATACTTCTTTTGACAAAAAAAGGGAACCATTTCAAAGGAAAGAATGTGTTTTTTGGGCAATTTACCTGTGAAAATTTTTGAATGCACAAAATTATGGACAAAAATGTACATAAAATAGAAAACTTTGCAAAGGAAATAATTAAAAATCCAAAATTGCATGCACGGCGATATTTCAGTCTAATAGGTATACTGTTCTTGTCACAGTTCACTTCAAAGGAAACTTCATGCTTGCATTGTTATTTCATGTATTAGAATAAAATTTACGTCGGAATGTATTGTGGTGGATCAGCATCGATGAATAAACATCGGGCTCTAAATATCGATTTATTTTGGTGCAAAAACATCGAAGTTTTAGGAAAAAATCATTTTAAATATGTAATTCTATGAGTATATTAGATACGATTAAACACTCAACTAATTTCATATTTCGAAAAAAATGCAATGCAACACAAATAATTTTATACTAAAAAAATTAGATCAATTCCTAGTTGTTTCAAGCCTTGAAAATAAAATTAGCAATTCCGCATTTAAAAAATATCAATGAACGAACACATGGATGTGCAATAAACATCGTTCCGTTACCATCGATGTCAAAAACATCAAACATCGACATGCTAACATTGATGTTTTAAAAACATTGACCATTGATGTTCCTCCCTATTCCCTAGACTTTTCTTGTTGTAGGTTTATGACTGAATAAATTCTCGTTCTTGACTCTGTGATGGATATGGTTAGTTAGCCCTTACAGGCTTTCAAGCGTCTGGGTGATCCTCTGAGCGTGGCGGAGCATTAAAATCCGCATCCACCTCAATAGAAGGGGCAACTTTACCATCACCTCACAACTCGCAGCGTACGTCTATCTTAAGTTAAGTAGGGTACAGTATCAACTCGGACTTGGTGGTCAAGAACTAAGGGAATCAATATCAGCAGACGAGTCATTTTTGACTTGTGTCATACGTTAAGGAAGCTCGTCGAGGAAGGGACAACATAATTTTCAAGATTAACTTTCGTTTCAGAGACAATTTGTTAATGACCGAAGTTGAATTCATTATAGGTACAATTATAGAGGAAATAGATCAATAACTTGAAATTAATTTTAGAAATGCTTAGAGGGTGCGTGAAGTACTAACATGCCTGAGATAAGTTCTTGCGAAACGCTCCCATAGTACAGATCGCGCTTCGTCTCTATTTCACCGAGGCCCGTAATTAAACTGGCTTATCTCCCTGCTAACTAGAGGCCAAGCCGTTCATCACAAAAAGTTCGAAGTTCGCATAAG
Organism: Creontiades dilutus; assembly: GCA_031894815.1. NCBI lineage: Eukaryota > Metazoa > Arthropoda > Insecta > Hemiptera > Miridae > Creontiades > Creontiades dilutus. The sequence continues at coordinate 558,225 of JAVIWC010009611.1, read as the reverse complement.
AAGGGCGACGCCGAACCGCGACGCTCGCTGAATTCCCCCGCCGCGTTCGGTTCTCAACCGCCGGTAGTTTTTGTTCTTGGCTGAGATAACATCAACTAATCGTGTTCACCCGAACTACCTACGTGCCGGCGTGAGAAGTAAGAAGTTGAGATTTATGTTTAGTCCTTCAAAAAAATCTGCCATTCCTTTTCTTCTAAAATGTCTATTAAATTTATGTCGTGCAATACAGATAATGTCTTAGATAAACGATCACAGTTGGTATTGAGGTCATTCGATTTATCGAACTGATACCTATCAATGACAAACAGAAAAGCGCAATAATTGTTACTCGTAATTTAAATGATTTTGACGTAGCGAGTTAGCGAGTTTTTAAACTACTAGATACATTTCATCTCTTTGATTCTGCTCTTTATGGATTATCCTTAGATAATTTTAACATTCAATTTTCCTCGCTACTGTAGCATGGAAGGTTAACTAGAATCAGCCACCTACCTCAATCCCTGAACTGTTTTGCTCCTCTCTGTGCTGACAGGAGGACAGATACAGAGATTGGGTCACCATTCATTCTTGTGCAACGAGGATGATGTAAAATACATATTGAGTGGCATACTAAAGGAGTTTTCAGATATATTCAAACTTTCCACGCTTTAAGATTACGCCATCAGTTAATAATGATTGAAATAATCTATATTTTTGAAAATTGGTGATATTTTATTATGATGTATAAATCGGGTTGTGGCCGTCAACATTTTGAAACATAAATCAAAAAAAGTGGACCAACACGTATCTACGACCTTAGTTAGTTTAGTTTATTTCCTTTCACTCCGGGGCGGAGCATAGGGCCCCAATGAATGTTTTCCATTCCGACCGATTTCCAGCCATTCACTTCACCTTCCTCCAGGACTTTCCCATTCGGCTGGCCTCTGCTTCCACAGACCGCCTCAACTCTTGGTCGTCCTCGTCGTCGAAATTTGTGGGTTCTAAACATAAATGTGGCCTATCCAAAATTGGTTTCTGCTGAACTCAGCAGTTCATCATTCGAGAGGACTTCGACACGTATCTACGACCTTGGTGAACTACAAAGATTCAAATGTTTTTCTAATTCTACGTTTTGCGTCACCATCAGCTCCTCCTTGGGCATCAACGTTGCTTCCAATCTATGACCTTGGTGAACTACAAAGATTCGTTATTTAAAAACCAAAAGATGAACCTTACGAAATAAGAAATACACTACCGTTCGCCGTTCAAGCTTTTCAGGCTAATTAAATGGAAATAAAGAACGTTGTTTCATTTTCTTTTAATAATTTGTTCTTAAGCTTGTAATGATCATTTGAAACATTTCAAGAATTTAATTTCAGTGATGATCCCGTTGTTTTTTTTTTTTTTTTTTTTTTTTTTTTTCAGCAATATTTCTGTTTATCTTTTTGAGATTCTCATAAATATCTCAGTTTATTTTCCGGAGAGGTAATAGAAACAAGGACACTATCTTTCGTTGAAGATGGAAACAAGGAATTGAGCTAAGGTATTGCTTCCTAACTTTCAAGGATCTAAAATTTCGGATTTATCAGTAAAGAGGGATTATTTTCTCGAGTCTGAGAATCCGACCGTTTCTATGAATTCAACAACAGGCTTTTGTTGATCAATAATGACTCGAAGATATTTTATTCCTTTTACCTTACGACAAATAAGATAAAATCACAATTGCTCTTTTATTATTCTTGTTTTATGGGACGTTTCAAACCTCTTTATCAGATATCGAAAAGAGGAAGCTACTGGATATTATTTACCTTTTAGTTTTGTTGAAGTTTCACGTTGAATAAATCAATTTGAACCATAAGATCTGTTGAAGCCGTATTTCAATACACCGTCTGAAATTTCTTGGGGCTAGCGTATATATCATGTATACATATTTTTGACATTATTTTATTTACGACCGTTAAATTAAATAACATAACGTATTGACAAACTTTAAAACATTTGACCTTAATTAAATATGAAATTAATTGAGTACACGATGCTATACTTGATTCTGTAGTTAATCTATAGAGATGAAGTTGCAGAATACATAGCGAGGGCGATTTAGACAAGGCATTGGTGGAGGACGTGATAGAACGTCAGCAGTGAGGGGGTTGAAGTGATCTCGGTTTTTAATGACGAAGGTGCTGGTGTGTTTGAAGAGCAGTTCGGTGGGATTAAGGATATGGAAATCGTCGTAAATGATTTTGTTTCTGACGTAGGGAGGAGAGTGGACGACACGGCGCTGTAGGATTGCGTTTTGCTGCTGTTCAATTCAAGGGAACTCTGACTTTGAGCAGGTTCCCCAGATAGGGAGGGCGGACGAGGGAGAGGTAAATCATGACTTTGTTATGAATCAGTAAGTTAGGGGTTTCAAGAAGGGATTACAGCTGATTAATCCTTTTTTTTTTTTTTTAGTTACTCGGTGATGTGGTCATGGAACGTTAATTTCTGATCCAATATGAGGTCGTGATAGCGGTGGGAGGTGGAGGATGGGGTTACATAGGTCATAGGTCAGAGGGTGGTTGGTAAATGAGCGTTTTTATGTGTAGGTGACTGTCCGCGATTTTTTTTAGTTTATCTTGAGCCTCAATTTGGTGCACCACTGGCCCAGATCATGAAGCATTTGCTGTAGGCGGTTAGTGGCTGATTCCGAGTCGGGGCAGCTCACAGTATAAACCAAATCGTCAGCACATAGAGCCAAAAACTCTGGGGAGAGAAGATCGTAGCAGTATACAGTGTAGAGGTACGGCGAAAGGCATCCGCGTTGCGGAACGCCAGCAATTATCGGCCTGACTGTTGAGAACTCTCCCTGAATAGAAACTTAACTTGAAATGTTCTGCCGATTAGATAGTGGGTTATCAAGTTGAACAAGTTGTTGGGAAGACGTGGCTATAACTTGGATAGCAGACCATCGTGCCACAGGCGGTCAAACGCCTGTTCTGCGTAAAAGTACGTTGCTTTGCATACGTGATTGGTCTGGTAGGATGCTTCTATGAACGAAGTGAAGCACTGGAGTTAGAGGGGACAAGACAAGGAGGGACCGAACTGCTCATTCGGAATTACATGACCCGTGAAGTTCAAGAGATGACCCAGAACAAGGCGCTCGAAGATTTTGGAGAGTAGAGAGAGCAAGGTGATTTTCCTGTACGAGTTGATATTTGTCAGGAACTTGTTTTGTTCTATTAAGGGGGAGTTTGAATTCCCCTGTTCGAACTCCACGACGGTTGCCGGGACCAAACTTCCTACTGTTCTCTCCGGGAAGATCTTGCTATTTTCCCCTTCTAAAATTGTATCCCAAAATCTCTTTGTTTTACCTCAACACCCCGTGGAAAGGACAAGTTCAGTAAAGACTAGAATTTCGGGTAAATTAAACACTATACATTCTTTATTTATACAATCTTTAGTCTGAATACTTTTATGCCACAATGCCACGTATCAAACGTTCTGTACCTTGTGATGGTCAGAAGGTCGTGCTGAGGAAAGCCGCTTGTAGGTTGGCTAAGCCTGGTGCAGCTTGGGCTGAGGTTCGTCCAAGTCCGGAGAGTCTTCAGCAGGGGGAAGGATTCGCTCACTGCCCGAAACAATCAGTTCGTAAATCAGACGAGGAATAACTTAATTTTTCCGAACCTTTCTTGAGGAGCCTTTTCCGAATCCTGGAGGGATGTATTTTTTCCCGCTGCTTCGAGTAGTGGGGCATCGACGGCTGAGCTGGTTGACAAGCTCAGCAGTTCTGCCCTTTAAACTAGGCGGGAGCGCCCAAGTTCCGTTTTCAGTGGGTTTCCCTTGCAGGCTGGCTTTTCGTTAAATTCCTTCCTCTCAATATCATCTACGGGTTTCTGTTGTTTTGGATTCATTACGTTTCCACTTTCGGGGAAATAACCAATTCTTACATCAGAAGTGTATATGTGAGCTAGACGAGCTATGAGTTTCTTCGGAGCGCGTTGGAGTAGGTGGCGGACTATCAGGTTTGATCCAGGAACTTTTCTAAATGACGATTTTCTCAGAAATCTGCTTACATCTTTACGCGAGAAGAATATAGCTGGTGATGGGAAGTTACCCGTACGTTGCCGTACTTGAGGTCCCGGGTGGCGTTTGAAGTAAGACTGCAAATGCTGTTGCTTTTTCCGCGGGAAGTTAGATCCATCGTTCATTCAATTTCAACTGAGGAATCGACCTGTTGCTTTTTGTCAGAGTTTTGGTTTTCTTGTAAAGAGAGCCGTTCTTTTGCATTCAAAGATAAAAGTTTATCTCTTCGTTTTTCGTGCTCCATGTTCGCAACTTCGGTTTTTATTGCATTAACAAGTCTGTTTGCTAAGAGTTTGTCACTTTGGTTTCGGGAGAGTCTATAACGGCGTCGTGTTCTCTTCCTTTCGAGCCAGATTTGGTGGATATGTGATGGGAACTGTATATTGGGTTTCAGTTTCATAAGGTCTTTTGGTGTAGCATTTCTGGCGGCTAGTGTCAACAGGGAGGTGATTTTTTCGATTTCATTGTCAATATCTTGTTCATTCACTAGAGATGTTTGATCGCATAAGTTGTTTGCAATATATTGCTTGTATACCACCCAATCCATCGGATTCCTGATCAGTGAAGGCTTTGATACGAAAAATGTAGGCTTTCAGTATATATCATATCCTGTAAGACAGCCTGGTACCTCCCTTCGTCTTCCCACCGCTGTATATATGTATTTTGTTTCAAGGTTTTCACAAATCGGAGGTCTCGGACATTCGTTCCTGCAAGCACACTCCCTGAACACCATGAACATAGATTGTTCCTGCTATCCCTTCACCTCCAGCCCGTATGCGTACAAACAGTTAGTTTTAAGTCAGTACCGTTCGCTGTATCCTATAATATACCTACAGGTGCTCATAATGTTTCCAATCAAATATCAATCGTACGCAGCTGCGCGATTCGCCTTATTGTATTCATGACCTTGGACTATTAATTGCCTCTCAAACCGGATTATGATTGTGTAAAAATATAATACATTGAGAAACCATTGCCTTTCAGTTCACCTAGTCTTACATCCATCCTGTTGTTACCTTATACATATTGTAAATTTAAGTTATAATACGCTGTTGATTATTGAATTGAGCTGTGAAAAACAGCTCACGTCAAATACGTAAATTATCAATTTGAGGATTAGGCCTTCCATGTTTGTCAAAGATAACTACTCATGTTCAGATATCGACTCAGCAACAGCTCTGTTTATTAACTAAGTAAATTACTAAATAAGTGGCTAAGTCACATTTCAGCGCTAACGGAGAATGTAGAAAGCCTCGGCAAAAGGGCGTCTGGCTCTTAACTCCTTACGCGGGAGAGTGTGCAATCAGTTGTGATTTTCGAGGGCTTAACAGCAAAGCGTATCAGAGCTCCCTCCCACTTGAGCCACGTAGTTTCTCTCCAAAGACTAAGAAGGAGGAAGTTAACGTAGTTTGGAGGACGTATATACTGGTATTTGTCCGCTTTCCTCGTCCCAAGGGAACGCGAGAGTTCCTTGTTTGGAAATTGAGACGGTTTCTGTTTCAATGGTGTTTCACCCCCGTTTTTGCCCTGGAATGGCTCGTCATGATATTTCACCGACACGAGTTGAGGTTTAAATAGATTATAGTGGCTCAATAGCAAAGATTACGGTTGGAATACAATCTGTATGATATGGTTTGAATGGAAAGGGAAGGTACGCTGACTTTTATACCACTGGAGAGACAATTTTCAGAAATATGGCTTATCCCCATTTGAAATGGCTCAACATTCCACATATAGATGAGGTTTCATTCAATTTTCTGAAATGATAGATATTAATAATTAATACTTACTCAGAAATACTAGTTTATACTTACTCATGAGACATGACTGCAACTTTTATAATTATTATAGGAGTTGCAGTCATGTGTCATGCTTATCCCTACCGTCATCACTGTAGAAAACAGTGATTTGCAGCACAATCTTGGAAATACCGTAGATACCTGGTGGCTGAACTCAATTGGTGAAACTTCGAAACAAAAATTATTATTTAAAAAATATGTTGAACAATTGAAAGAATGATGCTACAATTAATTAGCTTATAAAAATTGCATGTAATTTCTTCTTCAATTCATAATGTACCATAGACACCAAAGGCGGTAAACATATTCATCAAGCAGTAATAACGACTTTTTTACAAATGTGAAACTTCTGTTTTGTCGGCGATAAAAATTTTTTTTCTTCCTCTTCATTACCGACCCCAAACGAGGTAAATTCAGCAGACAATAACGACTACAAGAACCGGCGAAAACATTTCGTGAAAACTGTTCACCCATACCCTTTACCCATATCAGTATAAAAATATCATATAGAGAAATGAGGAATTAAATCTCAATAAAACTATATACAATTATGTAACTACAAAGATGTTTGGGTTGTTGATTCGCAATTAAGATCCGTCTGTTATTGACAAATGCTCCGAACTGAAGCAAGTTACGCTAACCATTTCGGTGGCCAACTAATGCAGTTTATAGTGAATATAACGGTAATCAATCTATTTATATATCCCCCTCTCTCCCGCTCTCTTTTTTAATAGTATTACTATAAAAATGTTGAACTTGTTGATTAGCAATTAAGATTCGACTGATATTGACAAATGCTCCGAACTGAAGCAAACTACGCTAACCATTTCGGTAACCAACGCGAAAAAAACCTTTTGCGTAGGTGGGGGAGGGGGGTTATCTCTTGCTAAGACCTTAAAATGCAAATGTGATTTGCCGGCCAGGTGTTATCGAGTTACCCGTGGTCCAGTTAAGCCCTCCGCTCCGCTCCCAAAGGACCTGGGCCTTTTAAATGGTGGGCCAGCACCGCCCTTTCTCTGCGTGTAACAACACTTTTTTGTTGATCTCCCGACCCGACTCGGCTCTTTTTTCTAGCTACCAATTTCGAATTAACATATTAATTACATCTTTTATGGTGGTCAGTGCATTTGAGAAGAGTTTTAGAAATAACCTAGCATTAATTAACTTATTAAACAAGAAACGTGTTGCGGACTACTAACGGTCGAATATGAGCACCGTTTAATAGAATTAGGAATCAAAATTTTGCTATCGTATACAGGTTCTTCCAGCTTCATTGTTATTGAAAATAGGGAAATATTCTGTTAGGGCAAAATGTGAAGACTTGATCAAAAATTAAACGAAAAAAATAATAAACCTAATTGGAGAGTTAGGTATGAAATTTTAATTTGCTAAGAACGTTTCGAGAAAGAGACCAAAAACTTCCAAGCTAAAACCTATTAAGAACAAGGAAGAAGTAAGTGAAACCTCCATCAGTCTCAAAAATAATGCTTTAGAGTTTTCGCAAATCAAAACTAAAATGTCTTGAAAAAATGAAGTTAAATGAAAATAACTCTCATTTTTTATTGCAATCACCACCTGGAGAAAAATGAAATTTATCGGAACTATCTCCTCTACATATCCTAACTTATCACGAATATAAAACTTGGATGATTTGTTACGAATTCGGACTGGAATCAAAATCGAACAATCCAACTAGAATAATGGAAACAAAGATTTGTTTTGCCTCACACCTAGACCCCTCCCCCCCCCCCCCTTCATTTCTAAAATCCTGAATGTATGTTTCTAAACTGAATTCATATTTGAACAAAATTGAACAAAAAAGTATCAAGCAATTCAGTATTTGGCATTTCATCAATTTTTTGCAGATAAGAGAAGAAAAGAAGAAGAAAACGCAAATTTTCCAAGAAATATAACACCTTACTAGAAAGATTTTTCCAACGATTTGGTGAAATCAATTAATCAAAATCAAGTATAACTTTCGTTTAGGTAACACCACTTTAAGGAGGTCGAAGTCCTAGCGAATCTACAAATAACATCACAGCTTCGGAGCGTAAATAGAGAAGCAATTAGCTTTTGAAGGCTGAGTAAAAAAAAGTAAGTAAAGTAAACAAGGAATATCACCTTGGATTTTCGTCCGACTACCCGGAAGTGTCGCGGACGTCGCCAGCCGTCCTCCAGAGAGGATCAGAACTAGGTCTGACGATTTCGCTCGTGGCTTCCCATTGCCGCACGTCCCTAGGTTCGGAGCGATTTGGATTCGCGTGATATTGTGACCAGCGATGAACTGTCTGACGACAGGACAGGTATACAACGCTTGATAGGATTCCGGCCCTACTCAGTGGTACCTGCCGGTTTCGCACCGGGCAAATGAGTACTCCCACTGAAAGTAGACAGCCAAAGGACTGACGCCTTAGCTGGCTCGGACAACTTGTCCCCTTTTGAAGGCTGATCTGGAGCCAAGCATCGTGATATGGAAGTTTTTAGTCTAGATACTAAATTGTCGCTTGAAAGTGTGAATAGCGAATAAATTAACTGGAGGAGCTAAACAACCCAGCGGTGAAACATGATACACGCTAAGAAGCGAGCGAGAGAGAGAGAGAGAGAGAGAGAGAGATTTTGTGCACTTAGGGGGTTGAGAACTCTTTAATATCCATTCGAGTGTAAATCGATGATTATAAACTATACATCAATATATTACGTGTTCCCTTCGGTATAATATCAAATTAATTGCAGTTAGCTAGTTGCACCTAATTATCTTGGTTCGTTGTGCCCTTGTGCATTGCAGTGAATCAAGAGCGATGGGGGAGGGGGTTCAACCTCCCTTAACCCTTCGGTTTAATCAGTAAATTACCTCGGATCTGGTACCCGATGCAAAGTGTCGCTTCCTTTCGGCAGCGGAAGGAGCTCAATTATGCCAATCAGACCCATCGGAGTAATAAATTACCCCGTAAGGCGGCCCCGGCTAAACACAATAAGGATAGAGCCAAGCGGACACAAACCCCTCACTATATTGGGAACTAACCTGCGACGTTGTGAATTAACAGGAGCGTTACTCCGTTAATTAAGTGACTGCAACATAATCGCTCGGAGGCATTAAGTGCCTGTCGAGATAATCTATTCCAGTCTAGCGTGGCGGCGGTATCTACTTCACACGGCGAACGTTAGATTCCATTTGAGATAGAGTTACGGCTGATTAGAGTCGGATATGTGACGTATGGTTACTACACCAACAGCCGGTGAGCAGATGCCCTTCGTGTATCCTTGGAGAAAGTTCAGACGTACGTTCCCGCATTCCTTAGCAGCTACCTACGGTTACGCAAAAGATCTGGCATTCCTTAATAGTTACAATCAGGAGTTTCCTTGATTGGAGTGATATGATCCATTGATCTCAAATTGAACACTGAAAAAGGTACATTTGTTTCATTTTACTACCCAAAATATGTGAAAATGATTCTCTGTCCCAAAACGGTAAGTAGTGTTGTTTTATCTACTTTGAAGGTATTCCAATCAATTTGATTTATATTGATGTTTAATTTAGTTAGAAGTGAGCACTTTGGGTGTAAAGAAATCATTAATTATAGGGAAAATGTACTACCCAAATAATAGGACAACTGGAAATTAGCTTAGAAAAACATTTTTGGTTGCCTACAATTTACTACTGTGTTTTTATTATTTAGGAAACCTACTTTCAAGAGAATGTAGTACATTTTTCCTCGTAACATTGTGCATACATTTCAAACATCCCAAAAAAATTAAGGAAAACGGCTAACAATTATACATTTTTTAGCAGAAATCAAAACTCAAACATATTACATCAGCAATGAACTAGGTCGTTGTAGCAAACCTAGTTTCAAGAGAATGTAGTACATTTTTCCTCGTAACATTCTGCATTCATTTCAAACATCCCAAAAAAATTAAGGAAAACGGCTAACAATTATACATTTTTTAGCAGAAATCAAAACTCAAACAAATTACATCAGCAATGAACTAGGTCAGTGTCCTGAAGTGACAGTGACACTCAAATTAATGCTGAAAATCTTACTTGGATTTCATCAAAATGCCCCAAAAAAATTGATCAAAATGCTAAAAGTTCCAGAAATCCAAAAACTTCGTTTGAATAAGAGAATATTATTTAGAACAAATGTTTTTTCGCAACATCGTTGAATTTTTGTTGACACCTAAGTGCTCAAATTTCTCATATCCTCAAATAAATGCTCTCAATTTATCATAAACGTAATATAATCATTTTGGAATATTCGCTCAGTAGAATCTTACTTTTCTGCCAAGGACCTATAATGTCTCCGCCACCATCAGAGCACCGTACAATTAAAGGCCTTGATTTCCTCTTATTAAGTTTTTCATGTTTGTCGTTTCATGTTTGAGACGTAATTTCAGTAGTCCTATTAAGGATCGAAAATTACCTGATATTCTAAAATATAATTTTAGTTTAGCACTTCATTTAAACAATCCAGTTATTATTTGTTGTTCTATCAGGCATATTTTATAAACTGGTAAATTGAAAAACCTCTATTTTGTCTAATGTTAGTTGTTCATTTCAAATTTGTGACTTGAAAATTGAAATTATTGTATTATAATATGATCTATTGTTTAATTTAATGCGTTGACTGGTGAGTTAATTACATGCTCTATTTGAAATGATGAAATAATAGACAATTTATTGTGTCAGATTAACTTGCTAGGAGTCGATGTTTCAAGGAGTAAACGATGATGACTGATGATCAAGTATGTAAGAGATTGTATACTTTAAAGAACCTATTGAACGTACGAATTCTATAAATTAGTTTTTTGATGAGCAGTTTAAATTATACTCGTACCATTTATGAAATGACAAATTGCTTAAGTCAGTGTAAACATACTTGCCTACTGTATCTGGAATGCTGAAATACCAGACATTTTATTTACTCAGATTAACTTGCTAGGAGTCGGTGTTTCAAGGAGTAAACGATGATGACTCCAAATCAAGTATGTGAGAGAGTGTATAGGTACTCTGTTTGGTACTTCAAAGAACCTATTGAAGCTGAATTACGAATTCTATAAATAAGCCTTTTGATGCTGACAGTTTAAATTACATTTATGAAATCACATATCGCTTATGTTAGTGTAAACTTGTTTGCAAACGGCTTAACTGTTACATTTTAAAGCGTTCTATTACTCGTGGGAATATTAAAATCGTGTTCCTCGCGATATACATATGTAATGATTTGTTAGGGGAAAGCCAGAAGTTGCTTTTGAATAATGTAGTAGACACCCTGTTAGAATAATGGCTTCAGAAATAAGGGCCCGATTTGTAAAAGTGCAATCGCTTGAGACACATGAGTAATTATTGTCCACGATAAAAAGATGAGAGCGAGGGACTTCAATAACTCCTCGATGAAGGCGAAATGTAGCAAACTTCCTTATAGGTGAGCTATTCTATGAGAAATAATGATCCTCAAGTTTCCTGATGGTTTCTACTTGGAGCTAAAAACTTTCCTTGATAGATCTTAACTAAGAAAAATGAGGTCAGCACTTCACGGCTCATCAGCCCACCACTTTTCCTCATTAGGGCATTAATATCTTCCTCTGGGAGTTGCGAGTTAAGAGAGGGACATGGTTGAAATTTAATCAACGATGAACACTGTCGTTTTGTTTTGAGAAGAATTGCCATACGTGTCCAAGTAAGAGATGATTAATGACTGTTGCGTATGGCATTTAATTGCCGTAATCATTTTGGTGATGAGTGAAAAATAGAAATATTAGAGAGACATTAGGACCAACAAAAATGAACAGGGTGGAAGACGGAATTACTGCATTTCATGTAATGACCTAGCAACCAGGGATAGTAATTTTAAGAGTAATAAGGGATGTATTTTTATTTGATCATTTCGTGAAACATTCTGTGAATGGAAGCGAACGAATGAAAAGCAACCCGATTGATCGCACTCCAATTGTATGGGACTCTTTTGATGAGATTTCTCCGAAGGAATTTGATTAGGCTGAGTAGTAGGTCGGGGACTGATAACGATATTTGAATCGTTGGAAGGGCCACTTTTAGCTATGCTAGCGGAACATAGATGAATTTAAGTAGCATCATCGATCGTTCGGCTAGGTTTACCACAGGAAATTGACCAAGCGTGACTATAAACGGTAGGTATCTAATTTATGTCGCTTCAAATAATTGAGTATGTTAATAATTACCAATGAGGTCTTGTTTCAACTTAACTACATTAAGATTAAGAAGGTTATTAAGGAACTTGAACAGGACATTAGTATGAAACAGTATTTTTCAGTTAGGGCACTCGTCGGAGATCATAACAATTATTTAGTGATGAGATAGTTGAAAGTAGAAGTAGTAAATGAGGCAAGTCTGAATAGAAGACCAGCCCAAACAGGTTCTGGAAGCGGCAGATTTCTGATGAAGTACAGTTTTATTCAATGGTGAAACGATATACCGAAAAGTATAAGGCCAAACATTAGGAGTCGATTGAACAACTAATTAGAAACAAAAAGTGCGTAATAATTCAAAATTATTTTTTATTGGCTTCGTTTTTCAATTCTTTCCCTTTTTCAATTCAATTTTTTCCCTGTGTTCAATCTTATCTCTCTAAATGACTTTATATTGAACTATGTCATGCAAATTCAAATCTGACTACACCGGTCGTACTGACTATAACACACATTCCCCCAGTGGTTTTGAAGAAAAGCTTCAGACATCTCACGGAATTTTGAAATCTATGAACTTGATTCTTGAAAAGGAAACCAACTGTATTAAATAACCGTTTCAGAGTGCACTAAATCAGATTTCCATGAAGAAACATGTTTGAAAATTAAATTTTTTATATATTGATTTTGATTCAGAACCTACATTATTCAAGACTAGTAAAGTCTTTGAATAGAATTTTACGAAGTACTTTTGGAAACCTTCGACATTGTGTACCTACATTTTTATATTAAAAGTGAATTATATATTCAAAAGAGCAAGCAACTGTTTCTGTACGTCAACTGACTCTTGCAAAATGTTATGGTGAAGCTGATGTTGTCGGTCAAGCACAAATATGTTGAACAGATTGGTTGAAAAGCCCCCACAGTAAAGTAAGGCAGCAAGGCAGACGCTAGTCGCTCTTATAGCGCATTTCCACTCCCATTTCCTCTCTCCGGTTATCTCGTAATAATTCGCGTGGAGCGAAAAAAAAATCCGTCTACTACAGAAGAAAAATACATGAAGAATGGGAGCGCGTCCAAATCTAAAGGACGAAAGAAGCCGAAGGCGGGAAGTGAGGTGTGGGGCGGGGGTGGAAAGCCAAGCGCCGGGCAGGGCTTCTAAAAAGCGAAGGGCCGTTTTTGCAAAGGGATCTTAAACCCCTCTCCGAGGAATAAGCAAGGGCAAGGGTCCCGGAGCTTAGAATAATTGGCAAACTTTCAAAAATTATTTACTAGCACCTCCCTTTAAATAAATTAGGAAAATTCGAGAGGATTTAAAGGCTGGGAGGATTAAGAGGGGAAATCTTTTTTCTCCGGTTCCCATTGTTACAACACGACCTCTGCCCCGCATTAAAGGGATTGCTATTACGAGTACAAGGCCGTTTTGAATGTTTCAAGCCGGCAATAATTCGGAGGGCCGTTTCATTTTATTTTGTTTTTTTCTCAACCCGAGTCACTTTTTAGTCAGAATTTATATCAGCCGAATTGTTATTCCGCGTGCTGGGCGATGGCTAAGTAGGGCTAGAGATTTTAAGGTAATTGGAATGCAGCGTGTGCTCCTCGATTTCCAAAAGATTACAAAAAGTTCAAATCATGCGGCTAGATCGTTTGAGCGAATTTTCGTAAATTATCATATCACATCTGTACCTCAAAGGTAAACTATCATATATGAAAAACCCCAACTTTTCAGCAGAGCCAAAAGAAATTCATTTTATGTTGTCATAAAGTGCTACGTTTCAAAATGATGTTTAAGAACTACCATTTTTTTCTCGTACGCTGTTCCTCCTAAATTATGGAAATATTGTCGTAATTTTCATCGGTTATCAAAGGGAGGGGAGCACTTATGATAATTGTCCTCAAAATGTAATGATTTCTCCCCATGCTTGTACAGCATGTACGACATTTTTTTCTAGCACGAATTAAGGCTGTCTCCAGCCCGGTCCTCCATTTTGTGATGGATATGGTTAGTTGGCCCCTTCCCGATTTTAGAATCTGTAGCCTTGGGAGATGAATCGGACGCCTGCAAGCGTCTGGATCATCCTCTGAGCGTGGCAGAGCATAATTAATGCATCCACCTCCTCGGAAGGGGCAACTATACCATTCCTTCACCCTCACAATTTCCAAGCTTCTAGTCATCAATATTACAGAAAAATGAGCGTTTTTTTATTGAATGTCTCACATTCTCCACTTCCTGCTTGTTGTGGAAGTTAAGTAGGTAGTAAACTGTTGGTGTTTATAGAGTTGTATTTATGACGAAGTCTCGTTCCGTCTTCTGGACATCCATAGGTAGATGTCAATAACAAGGTATGGAGTCACACTGGTCAGCTGAATGACACTTGTTTATAATCTCTTTACTAATCCATCCACGGAGTTGCGATTCGAATGGAGATCTTTTTAAAGCATCTGGACTATAATTACGGAGAATCGCAGGGTTTAAATATGTCCCGCATACTAACTCTACACACGGATGACTGATGTATAAAAATTCCGTCCGTCTCCCTCAAACGATCCTAAGCTTGTATTGGTGAAAGTGGCCCTTACAGTGATATCCTTCTGTTTTGAAGGTCATGTGGGAACTTTCGTCGAACTTTCACCCTTCAGTATGCAAAATGTATGTAAAGTAAATAAGTTACGTTATTATAAGTTGGCGTCTCAGACAGCTTACGTTATCGGTAAACTCCGATACAGATAGCCGGGTTTGATGGATGAAGGAGAAAACTTTGCCTTTGATTTTAGGCCACGACCGTAACGGGGACAGTACCCGGCTGGGACCTTAAATGAGCTTGTCGTTGGAAGAAGCTATTTTAAAGTTACTGAGGTGAGAAGCGAGGAAAGTGGGGTAGGAAGCAGATAAGTGGAAGCTATGAATAATACATCGAGAGTAAGGACTGATAGCCCTGTTTCAGACACACGGAAGCTTTTGCAAAGACCCATCGCTCAAGTTTGCCTGTTACAACAGGTCCGCTCTCTTGGCTCCGTGGGAATTGTTTCTTTATCAACTTCCCCAAAACCCATGCCGCGCTTTGTGATTCGATTCTCCGCCTGAACGACTTTCTGATCAGCCGTCGAAACTTGGAGGGGTGGTTTGCAGAATTGGCGGAGGTATTACTGATGAGAGGTCCCAAACAACTTGAACGGGTTGGAATGACAGCCATTGAAAACTTCGAGTAGTTGCCAAGAGAGTGGTGTGTTGGAGGGGGCAGATTTGTTAAGTACATATCCTACGCTACATCGTGCATTTTCAACCTTTTCAAAGTGCAAGGAATAACTTATATGTCATAAATAGGAATAAAATCAAAGCTGATTTGAACGGTTAAAAAAGTATCGATTCTTTAAAGAATCGATCTTTTGAAAATAAAGTATCAAAACTTTTAGATTCTTTTTCTTCCCCCAAGTATCGAAGAATCAATTCAAAATTTTAAGAATAGGCCCGATTCTTTTCATTTTTTTGAAGGAAATTTTTGACAATTCCAACAACAACAATGGAAAAGGAGCAATAAATATGAAAATACCTCGAAAATCAAGAACACTCATCACTGCTGATTACAATCTAATGACCAACAGTTGTTACTCATCTACAAATATCATCTCCTCATACACATTACTTTGTCTGGAATGATTGCGGTCAAGACGTTGAAATTTGAAGAAGAAGACCCTTTCCATCAAAAAACAAAATGTGCAAGTTTGTCCAAAAAATGTGAAAGATCCAAGTTGTTCAAGTCACATCAGTATCAGTTAGGTAAGTTTTTTAAGCAGTTGTAATCTGCATTCCAGCCCTTTTGCACACAAGGAACTTATTGAACAAAACTGTTATTTTTCCTTTGACACACCTACGAGTATGAACAAATAGGAGAAAAGAAGAAGTGCATTTAACCGTTTGAACCGATGCGTTCAGCTTTGCTTGATGTCCTTCACATGCCAAAACGTTGCAATGGCCACGTCTCTTAAGGTGTAAAATCAAAACCAGTTACCCACTTTTGTGTTAAGAAATTCGATTCTAAATTTAGCATGTTAACCACTCTAACTGGATGATGGTTCTTCTCTTTCTTGGTTCTGGATTATAGCAGCTGCAGCTGGTATTATTGGAATAAATGGTAATAATCATCGCCAATTTTTAAAGAAGAGGCTTTGGATAGAATCATCAATGTCCCTTTCACTTACGCTGCTAGAAATTAGCAAAAAATTTCACATTTATGGATTCAAACATTTACTAAACTTCACCCTGCGAATTTCATTATAATTTACGTAAACGTTTGGGTTAAAATTTTACCAAATTCCGTGGACTTCACAATAGCCAGAGTAACAAACAGGCCTTCCCACAATGCAATAGGTAAATTAAAATATTTGACAGGAATGAATATTTACCCGAATGTTCTTGCCATGCAGAATAATATTCACCTGGAACAAAGAAAAGTTGGTAATTACCTAACGTAAAAAGACAAATAAAATATTGTTTGAATATCAATTAGGATAATAAGTTATAACAAACCAAATGATTGCATTTTGGTTTATTATTCCATAATAAACCATTGTAATTGCTCTTGAAAAACAAAAATTCTAACCCCCCCTGCAAATTTCATGGTTTACGTTG
This sequence comes from Creontiades dilutus, assembly GCA_031894815.1. Classification (NCBI taxonomy): domain Eukaryota; kingdom Metazoa; phylum Arthropoda; class Insecta; order Hemiptera; family Miridae; genus Creontiades; species Creontiades dilutus. Next base: position 541,590 of record JAVIWC010009611.1, on the reverse strand, counting down.
GTGATAGAGCTTTTGTGATGACGCTCGTTGATTGTGACGTCACACAGCGATACTTGTAGGTAGGTTTCATGGATCAAATAAAACAGTTAACAAAACGATCCCGACCAATTTAATACGTCCTTACCTACAGTAATAATTCTAATTATTTAAACATGGTGTCAGAATTGTAAATTCGCGTAAGATTGTATCCTGACTTATTCTCGTTAATAACCGAGAAGAGAACCGGATTGAAAAGAAGCGTAGGTACTCTTTAAAAACCGAGCAAAACGTTTCACGACGTAGTTCACGCGAACTCACGACGCGCCGCCACCATTGACCACGCCGCGAACGAAATATTAATTATTCCGGAAAACCTCCAAAATGAGTGAAACCAGACCGCCGCAACTGTTCAACTTTGAAGCAGTTGATTTAAAAAAGGAGTGGAAGGAGTGGTTCCAAGCTTTTGGGATATATCTCACTGCTTCAAAGAAAAACAATGAAAGAGAGGAGATAAAAATCGAGATCTTGCTAAACCAGTTGGGCAAAAGAGGCATCGAGATATTTAATTCTCTGAAGGATGATAGAGAAGCAACACTGGACGTAGACGATGAAGGTAATGAAAAAACCCCTGTGCTTACAAAATACCAAGACGTGGTTGAAGCATTTGCCGAACACTTCGAATAGGAACGTGCTGCACGAAAGATTCAAATTTAACCGACTTTCATGGCAAAAAGGTGAACCTTTGCTTGAATTTATTAGTAGTCTAAAAATTGCAGCAGCTACTTGTGACTTCGAAGAACGGGACAACATGATACGTGACCGAATCATAACTCAGATGTCGGAGGAAGATCTACTGAACCGGCTCTTGGATAAGGGAGACGAGCTGAACCTCGACAAGACTATCAGAATCTGCAAGTTGCAAGAATCACGGAAAACCGCAGTTAAGGACATCGCAGGAGGATCTTCGCTGCCAAGTGAGACAAATGCCATTCGTAGCAAGCCAACCGGCAAGGTACCTTATAAGCATAAACATAAGAAAAAAGATTCAAATTTTGAAAACCCACCGAAGTATAAAACCATTGAATATCGCTGTAAGAAATGTGGAACAGCTCATGAAGCTCGAAAATGTCCTGCTTACGGGAAACGTTGTACCTTTTGTAATGGGTATAACCATTTTGAGGTAGAGTGTTTTGTTAAAAGTAGAAATTTAAGTAAGAAAATAAGTCAAAAAAATAAGAAATACACAAGAGCAGTAGACATTAATGAAGAGCATAGCGATGATTCGGTCTATGTTGATTATACTAAGGTCGATAAATTTAAGGAGAAAAATAAGGACGATAATGCATGGTCGATCAATGGTAAAATAAAATATATCAAAGTGGATAGAGTTAATTAAAATAAAAACTAAAAGTATCTATGATGTTAAAAAGGCTTGTATTACGATGTTTGGTAGACATGGATTCCCAAAGGAAATAGTTTCAGACAATCCCTTTGGAAACCAACATTTCAAATCATTTTTATCAGCAATAGGTACAAAATTGGTTACAAGTAGCCCCCACTACCCAAAAGGACACGCATTAGCAGAGCCAGGTGTAAAAATATGTAAGAACATATTAAGGAAATCCAAAAGGTCTGGCCACGATCCATATATTTCACTTTTTCATTACAGAAACTCCCCTGTCCCCTCTACTAATTGTTCCCCAAGTCAATTACTATTTAATAGAATCCTTCGAGACAAAACCACAATAAACGAAAAGGAACTAGAACCCGAAATAATCGAGCGAAAAAAAGTTATTGAGCACCTAATACGATGCCAAAATATCCAAAAACAGCTATACGATAAGCGTACTAGGAATTTAAAAGACGTTGAACCAGGTGATAAAATAGTTTTCGCTATAAAAACAAATGGGTTCCGGGTAAAGCTACTAGGAACGCCGAAACCCCACGATCTATTTGGGTACAAGATGAATTTGGTAAGAAATATCGTAGGAATCGAAAGGATGTTATAGTTAAAAGGGAAGGTGAAAACGAAACAAATCAAAACAATAACAAAATGGAAGGAAGTAATGGAAAGACAGAAAATATAATTTAAGAAATCGACAAACCATAAAAAAACCTCAAAGATATGGAATAATATAAGAGGAAAACAAGAAGTAAAGAAAGTTCTATTTATGTACAAAGAGAAACCGTTCATTTTTATACATATAATTAATCAACATCATTGAAAGAGGTTGTTAATAATTTAAATAGATTACTTTGATGTATTGTTCGTTGGTTGCATTTCTTAGTTGTAAGAAGAACGAATTAAACTCGCGAAATACCATAAGCACTTCACAGAATTTATTTTTACGATGAACGATGTTATTTTGTCACGTTACTTGCCCCTACACGATGAATTTAATTTAATTTTTGAACGTCTACTAGGTACAGATGAATTTATGCAATGTATAAGAAAGAGGAATCGTTTTATTTTGTTATTGAACATACTTAATCATTTATAACCTAGCCCGAACTGATTGTTTGAGAAATGTAACGAGGCGCCGCCATGTCAAGTCCAATGCCTTTGTGATTATCCTTAATCGCTCCGATTACTCGGAAATTATGTCAGGTTCGCTCACTTCTCAACTAAAAGAAGAAGGATGTTGTGATGACGCTCGTTGATTGTGACGTCACACAGCGATACTTGTAGGTAGGTTTCATGGATCAAATAAAACACAGTTAACAAAGTGATCTCGACCAATTTAATACGTCCTTACCTACAGTAATAATTCTAATTATTTAAACATTGTGTCAGAATTGTAAATTCGCGTAAGATTGTATTATGACTTATTCTCGTTAATAACCGAGAAGAGAACCGGATTGAAAAGAAGCGTAGGTACTCTTTACTTTACTTTACATGTACCTGCCCAACCGACCTTAATTATCAAACAATTTAAACAGATCAGGATTAATATCGTGATACCAATATCACCAGTATTCGATTCCATCACCAGTTTCAACTTAATAATTTAAACAAAAAATGTTTTGATAATTATGTTATTGTGGGTTCATTATGATAGTTATGAAAGTAGCATTGAGGTGTTTTTTGTGATCAATCGAGAGTGTCAAGAGTAATTTATTGGGAAATGCAAAACTATTCTATACATTCGCATAGTGCATGCGGAATGGAGATATTTTCTTGGGCTACGCTTTGATACTCTCGGTTAAAAGTGTCCCACTTAGGGTAGAAATCATCAATTTTTATTTTGTAAATATAATATAGCCCCTTCCAGTCAGGAAACTGGGCTGAAATGTAAATGAAGCTTTTTTTATGGCATCTAGACCTAACAGGACATCGATTAGTGATCTACGTAGAAGGCCCTTATAATAATAGAACTGGTAAACCGCATTTGTAGTCCAGGAAGAGCCCATGATTGGCACTGTTATTAGAATATTCATATGAATTTCTGCTGACGGTACTTCTTAAAACTTGAAAGTGTTGCCCAATGTTGCGTTTAATGGTGAGAAAAGTATGTCCTTTGGCGGACTGATTTCGGATTCGTTCATTCCGTTGAAGGTCCTGGAATCCTCGTACAGGTACCAGGAGCCAGTGCATGGAAAATATGTTAACATCCACATATTCGTTCGAGGACACAATCCAGGAGCGTCAGAAACCATGGGTGTGTTATGGGCAGTATATTTAGCATCCTTGGATTCAATCAGAAGACCGAATTCGGAAATGAGCCTTCAAAACGACCCTAGGGAAACGAGTTCACACCAGGCAATGATACTTGATTATTTTGAATCCGATGGAGCAAATCCGCATGAGTCAATGGAATCCTGGATCCTCGCTTTTAAACTTTGGTTCTTCCTTTGAGTCCGGTATACGGACAGCTAAATTTGATTTTGTTCGTGTATACCACTTCCTCTTGTTCTGTGAAACAGAAGGTGAACTGAAAAAGCTATTATAATTTGGAGGACCATCAAGTACAACCTACCCGGAGTGTTGTGCTCGGGTTTTTTGAAATACAAAGTGGATGGATGCTCTGCTACTTACAGTACCCCAGAACGACGGTTAATAGACTCGATTCTCTAGAGGAATCGTACACTCCGAATACTATTCACTAGTTGCATTAAATATGTAGGAAGCTGATACGGTTCGTCAGAGAGGTTCAGTTTAAATTAAACGACAGAAATACCTACGTCTACGTGATGAACTCGTGACATATCGCTATTTCCAGAGATCTACTTGATCTGTTTTGATTCAATTTATCCCAACTGTCTATTCACAGGGGAAAGAGTGTGAGCATGAATATAATGTACAACTCTACTACAGACCAGTTGATATAATTTGCTCTTCCGGGAAATATGTATATTGAGGGTCGGTAAGACTCCAGCGCTTAATCGTGATGTTCTCCCACCGTCATTTTATACCCTAACGTTGAATATTCATCGATTCATTAATTTTTGTATTGAAATGATACCTCTCTTCCTTTTATTTCACTTCGGTCGGAAAACAGGTAAAATGAAATCCGTATTCGTCCTATATATTGTGCGATGGATTTGAAGAAGATCATCAAACAGTACAGTGCGCTTTAGAGATTTGAAGAATTTAAAAACTTGTTTATATGGAAATGGCTAAGTTGACACAGGCATGGGGAATAAGGATATTGATAAGAACTTGTCTATCTACCTAAAAAATGAATAAACTTACTGAAAGATATAACTAGTTCGTTAATCATCATTGATGACGATGAACTAAACGTCGACATTATTTCAACAGCACGAATCTGTTAGTGTAGGAATAGACAACGTTAGTATCACTATCCGTATCGTTCATAAAATGCTGCAAATTCTTTCACTGGGGTTTATTATTCAATTGGCTTGCGCTCATGATTTGAATTCCCACTAAGCCTTGGAGTGTGCGTGTTTCACAGGTGAGCGATTATTGAGCGATTATCAACTGATCAATTTTATTGTTGTTGAGAACAGATTTACGTGCTCTTGCATATCTCCTGAAATTCAATAATCGCTCTATCACCTGTGAAACATGCACACTCCAAAGCTTAGTATAAATTCAAATCACGAACGCAAGCCAATTGAATAATAAACCAAAGTGAAAGAATTTGCAGCGTTTTTTATGGTTATCAGAATGCTTCAACCCGTGTATCGGCTACAAAGCCTTTTAGCAGTTCACTCCAGTATCCACATTGCTACATCACTACATCACTACGTCACTAGGTTACTGATATCAACAAAAAAACAATAATAAACAAAAATAACGCGAATGTTGGCACAATAAATCGGGCCATAGATCGGGAATGGTTTGACCTACGGACCTGGAGAGGGGCTCATTCGATTCCTCGTGGAGTGTTCTTCAAAAAGAGTACAAATTTAGGCCGCCTTGACTTTTTTTGAGGTTTTTAGGGATTTTACAAGACTTTGACAACCGTTAAAGGGCACTTTAAATTAAGTGAGAGGGCTGGCTAAAGAATTGGGGCGTCGCCGGGCCAACATGGATTTTTCCTGAAAATTTCAGCTTTTTTGCTTCAGCCGTTTGGGATAAATCGTGCGTACGGCGTACGTCGGACGGACGGAAAAATATTTATTGCAGATTCGGATTCTACACCCTTTGAAACGTAAACCATAAAATTTTCAGGGGGGGGGGGGGGGGGTTAGAATTTTTTTTTTTTCAAGAGTTACATGGTTTATTATTGAATAATAAACCAAAATGGGTTTCCATAACTGCACCACGAGTGATTTAGTTTTACTAACGCAAACGTGAATGTTATACCAATATATTAGAGGAATTGCAATATAACAATAATCTGGATCTATATTAATTTTATAAAGAGGAATTATTATTTTTGTTCGTTTATTACAATTTAACTTAAAATCTACGATTTACAAAATTCTTCCATCTTTGAAAATTAACATTTATGTCTTGAATCTACATTTTCGTTCCTGTCTTGTGGATACACCGCCAATAACACTGTACCGAGAGAGATATATCAAATGAACCCACTGTGTCAATCCTCCCACTCATCGCGGGAAAAAATTTTCCTCGTGGGGGGAGTGGTACAAGAGTAGCCATATTTCTTTAAGCGGTATTCAATATAACAGATGCGAGGCGTAGGTAGTTGAAATGAAGAATTTCCAACAGCTCACGCTCTCAACGCTATATGAAAAACGGTGGTCTTTACCCAATCTGAATACACATCAATACAGCTTTGAGAAATATACGTGAGCTTTCAGCCTGGTTTACTGTAGTGACTAATCAATACCTCCTGTTTGATCTAGGAAGTTGACTTTTGATGAGGAACCTCACTGAAACAGCTATAGAAGAATGAAATTAATCGCTCCACCTTGAATAACCACAGAGCATGATCCATCTTTTCATGAGCCGTTAGGCTCTAAAAGCTACCGAAGAGTGGTCAAAGAATATACTTCCCGCATGTTGCTGAGCCCATGAAAGCAGACATTCAGTTAACCATGGGTAATGGGCTAATGTGAGTAATTATAAATCTGCACATTCTGACCTGAGCAATATATGAGGATAGGCTGTTTAATACTACTAGCATTTAAGCAAATATAGGGGACAGGGTGTCCGAACGAGCTAAGGCATCAGAATCTTTGGCTGTTTACTTACAGTGGGAGGACTGATTTGCCCGTTTCGAATCCGGCAGGCACCATGATTAGGGCCAAAATCATATCAATTGTTGTATACCTGTCCTGTCGTTAGACAGTTCACCGATCTCGATATCAGGTGGATCCAAACCGCTCTCACCCAGGGGCGTGAGTTAATGGGGAGCCACGAGCGAAATCGTCAAACCTAGTTCCGATCCTCTCCAGAGGACGGCTGGCGACGTCCGCGACACCTCCGGGTAGTCGGTCGAAAATCCAAAGTGAAATTCCTTGTTTACTTTACTTCACTTACTTAGCATTTAAGCAAATTGAATTTCAGGAGGCACAAAAATACGATCAACTGATCAATCCAAATAGGTGTTTTGGTTGAGAACAGATTTACGTGCTCTATGCATATCTCCTGAAATTCATGCATATCAGAATGCTTCAACCCGTGTATCGGCTATAAACTACAAGTATCTACATCGGCTTTCACTCCAGTATCCACATTCACTACAACTCGACGCTATCGGCATCACTAGGTTACAAACAAACAATAATAAACCAAAAAACGCAAATGTTGGCACCATAAATCGGGCCATACATCGGGAATGGTTTGACCTACGGAAGTGGGGAGGGTCTCATTCGATTCCTCATGGTATGTTTTTCAAATAGGTAAATATTTAGGCCGATTCGACTTGTTTCGAAGTTTTTAGGGATTCTACAAAACTTTGACAGCCCTTAAAGGGCACTTTAAATTGAGTGAGAGAGCTGGCTCAAGAATTGGGGCGTTGGGGCCCCAACTGCTTAGTCGAGGGTTATTATTGAATAATAAACTGGGGGGGACGGGAAATCGCCAACTGCTTAGTCGAGGGGCTGGGGGGGGGGGGGCGAGTTCCCATAATGCACCATTAGCGGTAGATGTCGTCAAGTAACAAAAGAATAGTAATTGCTGTTGTTTTGATTATTGGTGCAACGCTGTAGGTGCGGGAAGTCTTGTCTGGAATCCAAGAGCTTTTCTTACGAGTTCAGTTGTGATTGATATGTACACAATAATCCATTAAAGCTCTTTTGTTGAGAGTGTTGAATTCTAGAACAGAAATGGAATTGTGAACTAGCAGGTAGCTTGAAAACTTGAAGACGGAAAAGGAGGACGAAATTTATTCTGGTAAAAGTTGAAAAAAACCTTTCACTAGAGCTGCATTTTTTAAATTAGCAAAACCTGGATCAGATTTATTTGCCTGCTCTTACTGAAACTTTTTTTAAATACATTTATTGATCAACTCTTACTTGGTGGTTACATTACACTTTGCGTTAAGTTGAATTGAATAAATAGGTACTTTACGTACATTGAGACAAGCATAGAGGGAGCTGTTCTGCGACAGGCCTCGTATAAGTACTTAATATACTAGATTATAATTATTAGTAAACAATTAGTAGTATGATGGAAATAATGACATGGTAACTGAATTAACGAGGTGACATTAAATAAGGGTCTTAATTACTCAGTAGGTCAATTGGACGTTCTCGTCTAGTCTTCTCCGTTGTTGTTGGCAGGAAAATCTGTCTTCATAGTTACTGAGTGAGGTGTTATGGTGGTGAATTATTCTGGTGTACGTTTTATTGGATGTATTGTTTATTATTTCCTTGACATCTGGTATTTCAAGATCTTGATGAACAGCTGAGTTGCGCACATACTAAGGAGGGTTTAATATTAGGCGTAAGATCCGACTTTGTTGCCTTTGGATTCTTGAGATTTGGGAATTGGACGCAGAACCCCAAACAGAGCACCCATGTTACCAGATGGGGCGCATGCGTGTAATGTAAATTAATAACTTTAATTGTAGGCTAAGGGTAGATGAGGCCTCTAGAAGAGGTTTCAGAGCTCTAGTTCTGACTCCGATCCTCTTGACTAACTGTCCAATATGGTGGTCAAAAGTCAGTCTTCTGCCTATATGAACCCCTAGGTAGCGAACATTGTCTGAATATGAAATTATTTCATTGTTCATTGTTATTGGATTAGTTTGGTAAGATCTACGGTAGGTGCATTTTACGAGAGTCGATTTGACTAACGTTGTAGTGGATTTTCTGAAATGAGTTCTAGGAGACTTTCCCCACCCTGAGCGATGCACCAATAATCGAAACAACCGTGACTACCAGCCAATCCTGAAGGTTTAAAACCTCTGCCTCGAATGGCACATTATGGGAACTTGACCTCCTACCTCCTCCATTCAGCAGCAGGAGATCCAATTAAATTTAAAACGTTTTCGTTCAATTGTCGAGGCATCGACGTATATAATAAATGAATAGCATATCACATACTCTGTGATGATCTCTTATATCATATTATGATATAAGAGATCATACTACTTATATAATGCAGATACTGTATAAAAAAAATATCTCACATGATTATCGACTCGAAATCCATTGCCAACCGATAGTTAGATATGGAAGCTAATGCTTAACAGAAAGGAGTCAGGGAATGTATTTTAGATCACTCAGCCACAAGGGACAGCTCCTACACTATAAGTTGTGTAAACTTACAAGAAAACATAATCAATAAGTTCAAAAGAAACGAGAACTCAAAAAGTTTGCGCACAGGGACCACAAGGACCGACCCATCCCCCAATAGCGACACTTCACAGTTAGGCACCAATCTTTTATTTCTATTCCTTGATTCGATTTTTCACGCCGAGTCCGCCGAGTAATTGTTTCACCCCTAGAACAACAGTGAAAGTTCCGGAAAAGTTTATTTATCCTTAAGAAAATTTTCAAAAGAGATGTTCCGTCAGAGTGGATTGGATCGGTAGCCCCAAGCGGCTGAAGCAATCAAACTTTATCCAGCGACTGCGACCGATCACCCCTCATTTTCCGGGCGGCGGAGCGTAAAAGGGCTCTGAAACGAAGGGACGGGACGATGTTGGAAACAAGCATCAGAGGTGTTGACAAATAATCCAACCCAACTCAACAGGTGTTCGGAACATTTATTGAAAAATAAAGTCCCAGCTGTCCGTCACAAAACACCTCATCATTGTTTTTCGTTTCGAACTGTACTTAAGGGCTAGGAAAACACTAAAACAACCATTGTGAATCTAACAAATCTAACACTAAAACAACCATTGTGAATCTAACAAATCGAAAATGTCTGCCAATTTGAGTGTGGCGCATAGCTTCCCTGCATCGCTAACATGAATGAATAGGTCATTAAAATGTTGTAAATAGTCTTTGAAAAGGAATGTTGAATGATGTAGAAAATAAGCTTATTTCATCGATTCAAGGGACTAAAATGCATAGTACATGTATTTCAGGTTTGTCACAATCACTCAGTAGTCTATTCAATAATGGTATTGTCGTATTAATAATGGTAATTTGACATTATTAGAAGAGCGTTCTTCCTCTACCCTGAAAATTGTAGGGCGATCGGACGACTACAACTTGAAAAATTATGCTTGGCGCACATTTCTTGAAAATGTCATCAAAATCAGACGTAAACTGCAGAAATTAACCGACAGAAGACGCATGAAAACGAATCAGTACATACGTAGTCGTAAATAGGAAATTAAGAATGATAAAACTAGCGAATTTTCTTGGAAAATGGTATTCAACTAGAAGGGCACAATGTCCGACTGGCAAAACTTGGACACAGAGACAAGGAGTAATGATAATGGAAGCTCAAATTTTAACCAAGAAAGATGTTTATTTTAAATATACACAACAAATGAACATTAAATAATAGACTCAATATAATAGTCTGTTTGTGTTTGTGTATCTAGGCACGATCTAGGTAACATACAGCTGAGACAATTTTCGTGGACATCTTTCGTCAACAATTTTTGTGACGGGTCTATGTGCCACGGCAAAGGCATGCAAATTTCCAAAACATGAAAAATTGGCCTACAATAATAACTATGGATAACATATTATGAAGTACCTAATAACGAATTATGTGATATTTATACCTGTGATAGATGGTAGAAGGCTTCGACTTCTTCCCAAATAGTATTGGAAGAAAGGTGTTACTAGACGGTTATGGTTTTTTCAAGAAACTGCATTTTTCTCTTTTTTTACCTCCCCCCTCCCCCCCCTCTCTCTCTCTCTCTTCATTAATTGATATATTATAGTTTCTGTATCTAAAAATATCATTAATTAATAGAGCTGAGGGCCCTAATTGGAAAGGTATCTGATAAATTAGTCAACCATTCTCTCGGATTGATGGGAAAATATTTCATTCATCTAATTTCCAATATTTCGAGATAAGTGAATTGATTTATAAATGTTTTAAGAGTTTATTCATTTGTATTTTGTTCATGGTAAAACTATCGCTCAAATGAAATCATTCCAAACATGCCTGTGACAGGAAGGTTCTTTGTGTGTATTTGTCAATATATGAGTAATGAAGTATTGAGGTTCTGGTTTCGAAGTTTGAAATAGTCGTGGAATTATGATGTTGGCTTCTTAGATAATGGAACTAAACCCCCTCTCCAAGGGGTTAACCGTTGTCACCTCCTAATTTGGGTTTAATGCCCTGCTTGAGACTCAATTAAGTATTAAATAGTTCGCGAGCTCCACTTCAACCACCTCAGAGTCAATTCATGTCACTTCGAAATGAGAAAAGTTAGAGGGGGGGGGGGGGGACTGAGCTCGGGCGCAGAGTGAATAAAATGTCGAGAGCTTAAGTTGGTTTCGCGGAGAGGGAATGCGGAAAGGCCCTGCGGAACACCTGATCGAAGCCCTTTGTAATTATCTGCTGGGTTTTAGGTCTTTTATCCCCGGAGGTGCCTGAAATTGAAGTGGTTAAAGCCCATAGAGGTGGCGACATTTTTTTAAGGGATCTCATCTAACACTTTTATCGAGTCTCAACAAAAGTTGGAGGTATTAGGTGGCAATTTTATTTCGCTGTCATACAGTGCCAATAGAACATCAAATGGGTGTTTCATAACCTAAAATATAGAATATTGTCGCTTATAATATTAGTTTATAAGTTGATTATGGATATCTTATAAAATAATTTATCAAAATATGTTCTTGAAAGAGAGAGAATTTTTAAAGAGTACAGGGAAAAAACCAGGTAACTCGATTTTTCCTCGAAAATGAGTTGACGTTGTTTTGAAGGGTACTGGATCCGATGAGATAGCTATAACAAGGGAGAAACAGGTCCAAATACCTCAAATCATCGACGGAAATTTTGGTATATAGGAGAAAAACCAAGTCCTCCGAGTGCTACAAGGGAATAACCGGGTAACATTGTCTCGTCCCTTCCCCCATGCCATCCACCATGGCCCTTCCTCTCTCAAGTTCCCAGTATTTTCTATATCATTATATCAAAAAGCAACGGCGGAAATATCTACCGACTGGTTGTATGTTCTCAAATCAGTGAGACGCAAGCCTCATTAAGGTGGAAAAACTGCGTAAGTCCATGGTGAGGTACTGGACAACTTTCCTGACTCCAAGTGTTTCGTGAATAGGGGTGTTTTAATTAACAACCAATTATTTCACCGATAAATTATAAATTTAATGGATATTTGATATTACCGAAAAAATGGACTGTATTTCCATGAAAAAAAAAATAAAGAAAGTACATTTACAACTCTTGTAAAAATTAATAAAAAATTTAATATTGGTATCAGTGGGTATGTGGCAGTTGCGACTTGAGAGTACAGATATAGATAGTCCCTAAGAGCTCTGTACGAATCGGAAAATCATTTTTATTAATTGTGACGTGACGTTTCAAAAGGTTCTTTCGAGAATTTAAATGGATAATGTTCAATAGAACAAAAATGGAAATTTCTGACCAAGATTGATGGTGAACCTCGTGGCGACCAAATCCGGAGACGGGAGAAACTTCCGAGGAGATACATGGCTGGGAGTCCTTGACAGATCGCAGACGAGAATGCTCGTTCCTGGATTTAGAGAACACGTAGATATTAAAATCAGACAGAGATATAGGTCCTACAGAGGCTGGGAATGTAGGAGATCGAAAGGGGTTGATCACGAGGTCGAAATGGTAAGTGTTTGTTATTACCTTTTTTCCTTCAGAAATGGGAAGTCTCGGATAATCCAGGATATGTGTCCAACCTGAGAAGACAGAGACGGAAGAACGCCGAAGATCCACGGTTTGAGAAGACCAAAACGATTGGGAGATGCAAGGATCTTTCGACAAAGTTAGAAGCCACGAGGAGGAAAATTTTAGAAAAAATGGCGAAAACGTCCAGCACATTCGGCGGAAAACGAGAGAATGATGTGATCGAGCTGAGGAGGAGATTCGAAGGGTAGTTGGACCGACGGACCTGCGACTTCTTCTTTAATCCTTTGTATGTAAATAGATTGTGAGCGTTCAGAGGTGACAGTTCCACTGCAACTGTCAACCGGCCGCAACACCAAGTTACATTTAAAAAAGCTCCAATGAAGACGCCCATCAGAGAACAGAAAATCGAATATGCCCGCGGATCGTATTTCATCGGGGTACCTTCAAAGGACATTCCAGAGGTTTCCCATGAGCACTAATTCTCGCCCACGAACTTGTATGAAACGGCGGATGTAATGGGCCAAGAAGATCGGACGACCACTGGATCCTCGAGTAGCGACCCCAACGCTTTGACCATTCGAATTTAATTTCACGGCACACGCTTATAAAGAAAATCTTCCGATTTCGAAAGAGGAATATTCAGGCCTGAATCATTTGAAGAATTTCTGTGTGCGGGAAGCCCTCGGGAAGAGTATTAATACTTAATTACTTTAGTAATTACTAAAAACTTCCGCGAAAGATAAAATTGAAGTACTATTCTTTAAGTTCTCCTATGGATTCAGCTTTATTATACCCTGTATTTTATTAGTCTTAATACTTGACAGTACGAAAACTATCAATACAAATTTTTTACCAGAGGTTTGATACCTTATCCACATTCACTCATACTTCAACATCAACTGTACATTTTTGAAAATAATTTTGAATAACAATAGCAGTTTAAATAAAGGTTTTGACAGAAAAATTACCTTTTTTCAAAATTTGAAAAATCGGAGTTACCCGGTTTTTTCCCTGCACTGTTCATTTTTCAATAAAAAACAAAAAATAGTCTGCGAAAATGGGTGTAGCGCAGGGCTTTTTCTTATCGGCTACATCAATTTATAGATCCAAATTGGACAGTTATCATCAACACACACTACTGACTGAACTAGGAATTCGTCCTATCAGGTCCCCTTGGCAAAGGAGAAATAGAACTCCGAAACGTTAGGAAGTTTTATTCAAGACCCAACGTCAACAAACTCCCACAAGCTTCTTTTGAGTAGCTGTATGTACAGCAATTAAATTTATTGGAATTGGGTTCGCATGACTATTTGCATGGATTCATTACAACCAAACTAATTCCCACATAATTATTTTCTCAATGACACCAAACAGCTGACGATTGCAGTCCACCCAGGCCGCGTCGGAGTCCGGCGACCCAAACACAATACCCTTACAATTGGTCCCCTGGTGCCAGTGAATTAAGAAGTGTATGTACCTGCATTGTGAAGTTAGAAGGTGACCCACGCGCCAAGTCACTTCACAGGACAATGATTCTGTCTGAAGATTCATATTTTCATGTTGTTTAAAAAACAACGATCGAAATTAAAACTTGGTTGTAACGGCAGAAACATACCAGATTCAATACACATCTGCCCACCGAAAAGAACATTGCATTAGAATTTCCTCCAAGTGTCGTTATGCATTTTTGGGGAAGGTATCAACTAAGTTACTCCAGAAGTCAATCCAGACATGGTTTTATGAGTTTTCTGAAAAAGTAGGACATTTTTTCAGTGTAACCGGAGTTCTTTAGCATGAACAGCTAACGTTCCAATTATACCAATTACAACCAAAACCTGAACTACATTGGTGTAGCAATTTAGGTCAATGAAGACCGATTGTTTCTGTTGCAGTCGACTCGAATGATAGCAAGTGCTCAGTCACATAATTTTTGCAACTCGGGAAGAGCAAAAGTAAACAGGAGAGAGGGAGCTAAAATGGACACGGAAAATTATGTCATTAGTTGCCCCAGAATTGTTCTACCGAAAGGCATCCCAACACGCAACTCAGATGTAGGAGTTCTTGCACGTTAAAAATATTTTGCTGCATGAAGGATTGCAACTTTATATTATTGCAATGCGAGGATGATCTTAGGAAAATGCGAAATTAAAAAATCCGAAAGCCCTTTCAGGGCACTGTAAGATAGTCGTTTAGTAGAACGAACACAACACCGTGCTGCGAAGATGGTTCTAACCATAAGGTGATAACGGTTGAGCGGTTTTACCTTGAAATTTCGTATGTTAATAACGTGAAGTAACAGGATATAGGGAGTAGAGTAATTTATTTTCAAGTGTTTCAATGTATTGGTAATGATAACGTGAAACTTTGTTTTCGTTAGAAATGAATAATTGTGAACCTTTATTATAAAGCTGAGGTATGTGCCTGTAGGTAGGTGCCTTAGTATGTGGTATTTCTTTATTAAACAGGATGGCTGTATGTTTAGAACTTCACATTGTGATTCTCGATAGGGTTGAACGAATAAATCATTCTGAATGGGGAAGGATCGAGCTGACAAAAGCTACTTTGCGACTCGCAGACGTGTTTACGAAACTCCAGATTATTCAAAAGGGAAACAAGCTGAAATGCGCTTCAGATTTTCCAATGATTTTTATTCAAGTTGCAAAATACATGTGGTTTCCCTCTTCGTTCCTCTTGTCACAGGCATTGCTAAAATTTTCGAAGTTGAACTAAATATCATTGGATATTCAAATTAAACGACAAAACACAAGCAGAGGAAAAGAAGATAGCATCAATTAAGACGGACCGTTGTTTAGGGGCTGTATGAATGAGCTGAGGCAGCCCTAACCCTATTTCTATTGTTGCACCGGTCGCCATTGTTCATTCCACGCCCTTTCACAATTGTTGATTACAATTGTAACCTTGGGTAGCTCAATTGAATCCATCTCCAGCCTCGACAAAGCCACTTTCTCGGTTTCAGAATTTATTCAATAGCCTGATAAATTGATTGGTATTCGTTCTTGTAATACTCGGGTCGGGACGAGACAGTAAGTTAATTGGTAGGGGCGGCTTGGAATTTCCCGCCGTCCGCTCCAATTTACATGGTAATGAATGTGTTTCCACGATGGAAGGAACGTCGAAAGTGAATGGAAGCAAGATTGCTCGGGATATTAGTTTGACCCGAACAGATGGTGGAGGTTGTAACTGAAGAGTTCCCGCTTTACGTGTGTCATCGGCAAAAATTGTAAAATTCTTGAATGCGAGGCCACATGTATTAAGACAAGTGTTTCTTATAAACAACGAGGGTTTCCGAGGCTTTTACTAACCCAGGCAAGTAACGTGTCATTTTCTAGTAATTTTGGACCCAAAATTGACTGGGATAGGCTTCCGATCCATAAAAATTCACCCATAGCTATTAATATAAAAAACTATTTAATAATGGAAACCACTACAGTAACCTCTTTTGAACCGGTTTCATTCCTTCAAGTTATTTATTTTCAAAAAAATCCTTTGAATGGACCAACAAAAAATTCAATCAATTCTCCCCTCCGAGTTAGTTAGTTTACGGTTCAGAAATGGAAGGAATCCTAAAAACGAATTCAAAAACAAAAAACTCCGAGTTCCTACAAGGACCTCTCCAGTCAAATAAAGGAATTTTCAAGAACTGTTATTTGATGGCGTCAAAAAAGCCATTCAACAGTCATTGAGGGGGACTGAAAGTATCAACATTCGATTACGTTGAATACAACCTGGATAAGTGGGATTACCTGTATAAATGAATAATCTACATTTACATGACAATTTCATTTTTTACATGTAATTTCAATTGAGACAGGATTCAATTACTTTTGGTAATGGTTGCCCTCAGGAGATTACTTTTCATGAATTGAGTCTTTTGACCACTTTCCTCCTCGATTTGTCAAAAAATTACTCAAAGTAATTGCGGCTGTACCTATTAAAATACCAAGTAATTAATTACCGCCCAACTTTGCTGTGTAGTCTAGGAATGATGTTACATGATAGTTGCTATGCTACATCGCAGACTGTCCAACATGAAATCAATGATCGTCGATTATTGACACCTATTTCGGGATGTTCCGTTGAACATGAAGAGTCATTGACTATGGTTACCTGACAACTCATAATAAACTGATTGCAACACTCGACGATTTTTCCACAACTCGGCCAGGTTTCTTTATTCCATGCAGTGCTCCGCTCCATATCGGGGAAAAAACTATGGATTCTCATCATCCACAGTCATCACGTTCTCCATATCAAACCAAATGTAAACTATCTACCACTATCATAGGATTTTTCCACTAGTCATTTTTATTTTAGGTTCCTTTTCACCTTAACTTGTGGTGTAAAGAAAAGGTCAAATCAATTATTGCGAATTAGGACTAATCGTGTTCAGCTGGCCAACAAACTCAGCCTATTAGTTGCTGAAACTGTTAGTGGTACAGAATAATTACGCATTCTAATATATTATACGAAGCGAGGTTGAAAAGACGTGGTTTTTATGAAGAAATATCCTCACAACTAGTTGATAAGCAGAAAGTGGATATCATCTTGCTATATTGAGAACCACGGATCGAATCATTTACATATTGTAGTCAGCAATCAGTGGAAAGACAGCAAAATTAGATTAGGTATGTTTGCTGTGAATAACGTTTTTGATTTGAGGTGTAAGGTTCTTTAAAACGAGCGGAAATTCCAGGAAAAGTATTAAAAACCCGAGAAAAAAAATGACGTAATGCATTAATTTACGGATGCCTCAAATGCACCGAACCTTAAGGGTATCAACGTTTCTTAAAAACAATATCGATACGGTAGTACCTATCTGTACTTTTTTCCTGCGTTCGAGCCGATTATTCATTTTAACTCTCACATTCTATCAGTGTCAACACCTACGGCATGTAGGACTTGACAGTATACTGAAATATACCAATATTATCTTGAAATAATTCTCTACCAGTGTAGATGAAGTAAAAACGTGAGATGTGAGGTATTCATTGTCACGTTGATGGAGAGAAACAAAAACTACACTTCCACCCATTTGCGAAAAAAAAATCACAAGCATCGATACTTCCAAATATCGATAATTTTCTAAAGTATCGTATCGACACGATATTATATCGATAGGTACTTTTCAGGTATCGGACACTCGTAAATCCGCTCCTCGCAAAACACGATGACAGGAGGAGATGAGATTCCACGGCAACCGATAGACAATTTGTTGAGCACTGACCCGGAAAGCGTGGTTTGGCATGACGGCGGAGGTTTGTACACATCGCCGATTGATAGCAGCAACGTCGAAAGTTGGAAATCGGAATCAGCACAGCTGCAACGCTATCGAAGAAGGATAATGTGTAATTACCTATATTTTGTTTGCCCGATCATCACCTGCTAGTTAGCATCAACTTACGTTCTCCAAATTTCCACATGAGAGAGCCAGAATTGTGGAATTCTGAGAGAGTGCGGCTACGTGCAACTCTGGTTTATCCATGTCGATTTGTTGGGGGGGTCGATTAATCCGATTGAAATTCTTCCATTGTAGTCGCACGGATAACCCGCGGTTACACAGTTAATTGGATCCGGTCAACCGAAAATCAAGGGATTTACGTTACGAAATGTTCACGGAAACTTCGCGAAATATTTGCCGAGAGTCGATATTCCTACATTTGCGGTCAGTTCACTGCTCACATTTTGTTCGTCCCGTCGCCACTCAATAATAAATAAATTCATTAAAATAAGTAAATTAATTTGAAGGGTGAACCTGCACCTTACTACTCAGCCTATCGACATACACTTGAAAACCTACGATTGGCAACCAACAATGAGAATTCAATTTTGGTTTATTATTCAATAATAAACCATCGTAATCGCTCTGGAAAAAAAATTCTAACCCCCCCTGAAAATTTCATGGTTTACGTTTCAAAGGGTGTAGAATCCGAATGTGCAATAAAAATTTTTCCGTCCGTCCGCCGAACGCCGTACGCACGATATCTCCGAAACGGCTGGAGCAAAAGATCTGAAATTTTCAGGAAAAATCCATCTTGATCCGACGACGCCCCAATTCTATAGCCAGCTCTCTCACTCAATTTAAAGTGCCCTTTAAGGGCTGTCAAAGTTTTGTAAAATTTCAAAACAAGTCAAATCGGCCTTATTTACCTATTTGAAGAACATACCATGAGGAATCGAATGAGCCCTTCCCCACGTCCGTAGGTCAAACCATTCTCGATGTATGGCCCCATTTATGGTGACAACATTTTGCGTTTTTTGGTTTATTATTGTTTGTTTGTAACCTAGTGATGCCGATATTGTTGAGTTGTAGTGAATGTGGATACTGGAGTGATAGCCGATGTGAATACTTGTAGTGTAGTTAGTAGCCGATACACGGGTTGAAGCATTCTGAATGCATTATTAATATTATATATTATATAGGTAAATTTTATTCAATATTATTACTGGGGTAAATAAGTATTCTTTCACTGGGGTTTATTATTCAATTGGCTTGCGTTCATGATTTGAATCTTACTAAGCTTCGGAGTGTGCGTGTTTTACAGGTGATAGAGCGATTATTGAATTTCAGGAGATATGCATAGACCACGTAAATCGGTATTCATCCAAAACACCTATTTGGATTGATCAGTTGATGATATTTGTGTGCCTCCTCTACATCAGTCTACCTTTGGCTACACCGTTTAAATTTGGATTTGGGGAAGTTTTAACGCAATACGAGTGCTAAAGGACTTGATAAATTATAGATGTTTTTATTTTGGGGGGGTATTGAAGGGAAAAAACGCTGCAAATTCTTTCACTGGGGTTTATTATTCAATTGGCTTGCGTTCATGATTTGAATCTTCTACTAAGCTTTGGAGTGTGCGTTTTCACAGGATAGAGCTATTATTGAATTTCAGGAGATACGCATGGAGCACGTAAATCTGTTCTCATCCAAAATACCTATTTGGATTGATCAGTTGATCATATTTGTGTGCTCCTGAAATTCAATAATCGCTCTATCACCTTTAAAACACGCACACTCCAAAGCTTAGTGAAAATACAAATCATGAACGCAATCCAATTGAATAATAAACCCCAGTGAAAGAATTTGCAGCGTTTTTGTTAAAAAGGTCACCATCCTCTACCATTTAATGTAATTTGACTTATTGGTCTCTTCGATAGTGAAACGTATATTCGTATAGTGTGCTACTGCAGGAGATGTACTATTCTCGCTGTTAGAAGACGAAGAGATATTTTCAAAATGTGAAGAATGATTGGTCCTTTGACTGTCACAATCGTTCACATCTCCCCTGAGATACATTCCTTTCCACAACACAGCGGTCACAGCAGGCCAATCTATTTCTTTGGACATTGTAGAAAAGCAATTCCTGTCAGTCAACAAATTATCAGTGGCTCTCTTAAAGAAAAAAGTTTTTAACGAAATCGTGAGACATTTTTGGGAATTTTAAAAACAGAGGGAAAATAAGCAGCGATTGGTTGAATCTCACTCTACAATATTTTAGCAAAAAGGCGCTGAAATCAGGGACTCTCCTCGGAATCATTCGCATGATCTTCATCTCTGATATTGAACTCAGCTCTCAACTGAAAAGGAAAAGGCAGTATGATATATCGGGCCTGTAAATTTATTTGTTTTAGACGTTATATTAAGTTTTAGAAATGTTTCCAATGGGATACTGCTTGTTCATAAGTGCTCTGGGGAAGTAGTTCTAAGGAAGAATCTATCAGTTTTGCTCGGTCAATGAGAAAGTTCACGAAGGGCTTACCTAGGCTTCACACCGCTCCTGCATCATCAACATTTCTACGCTCGATTTTGAAATGATCGACCATGCATTATGATAAAAAATTATTCCCAAGATATGTACATTTATTTTATAGTTTATCCCTGATTGTGATCATGAACAAGCAGTTGGATGAGGAGAAGATCCCGTCCTCAATACGCACATATTCACAATAAAGTTTTCTGTGTTGAAAAACGCTGCAAATTCTTTCACTGGGATTTATTATTCAATTGGCTTGCGTTCATGATTTGAAATTCTACTAAGCTTTGGAGTGTGTGTGTTTCACAGGTGATAGAGCGATTATTGAATTTCAGGAGATATGCATAGAGCGCGTAAATCTGTTCTCAACCAAAATGCCTATTTGGATTGATCAGTTGATCGTATTTGTGTGCCTCCTGAAAATCAATAATCGCTCTATCACCTGTGAAACACGCACACTCAAGCTTAGTAGAATTCAAATCATGATTTGAATAATAAACCCCAGTGGAAGAATTTGCAGCGTTTTTTATGGTTATCATGCTTCGTGTATCAGCTACAAAGCGTTTTAGGAGTTCACTCCAGTATCCATATTACTTCATCACTACATCACTACTTCACTAGCTGACTGGTAGCAACACAAAAACAATAATAAACCAAATTAACGCGAATGTTGGCACCATAAATCGGGCCATACATCGAGAATGGTTTGACCTACGGGGGAGGGGCTCATTCGATTCCTCGTGGAGTGTTCTTCAAAAAGAGTACAAATTTAGGCCGCCTTGACTTTTTTTTGAGGTTTTTAGGGATTTTATAAAACTTTGACAACCCTTAAAGGGCACTTTAAATTAAGTGAGAGAGCTGGCTCGAGAATTGGGGCGTCGCCGGACCAACATGGATTTTTCCTGAAAATTTCAGTTTTTTTGCTTCAGCCGTTTGGAAGAAATCGTGCGTACGGCGGACGGACTGAAAAATTTTTTTATTGCAGATTCGGATTCTACACCCTTTGAAACGTAAACCATAAAATTTTCAGGTGGGGGGAGGGGCTTGTTCAAGAGAGATTACAATGGTTTATTATTGAATAATAAACAAAAAAATCATTATGGGTTATCAGATACTTGTAAATCAAACGTATTAGCCATGATAATTTAAATGGTAATCAACGGCTGGCAAATAATAATAACCCGTGCATTACAAGGTGGTGAATCTTCAATATTAGGTGGCACAAGTACTGGAGCTTCTTCTGCAGGTACGAAGCAATTCATGTAATGTAGAATTATGTTTAATACAATGCCTTGCATCGACCTGCTCGAATTACGATTGTGACACTTTCAATTTGTCGGAAATGTTGCTGGTGTTTGTCGTACGGTATGAATTCAGCTAGTTCCACAATCTCAAACATTTGCTCACGCCGAGCGGGGGAAATTCTATCCCTCCGATCTCTCTCTGGCCCCGCTAGGTAATCCCCTTTTCCCCTTGAACTCGGTAATTACTCTGAAAGTTAAATCCGAATCCGTCTCCGTGCACGCCTACGCTAGCCCGCTGTTTGTTTTGATAGGTGAGTTATTCCTACGGGAATCGCGCGTTGCGGAGAAACCGAATGTACCCCAGCAATGTGTGTTGAATCAATCGTCCGTTATTTACCGGCAGGTTTGCGAGTGTGGTTAATCTCAATCAACCAAAGTTTAAATTCAAGTCTAATCCGCTGAGTAAACATTATCAAAAGCTAGGCTGCATGAGACAGGTATTAATCTCTGTAAACCAACTGTACAATGCTTTCTAAACCTTGAATATCTTGAACCTACCGACTTTTCTTCTTAGTAGGAATGAATTGCAAAGGATTCATTACTCTTAAATTATGATTACAATTATTTACTCATTTAAACTTATTTTCAGTAAACATGAGAGAGACATTCACGAAAAATAACATTATAATAAACAATATTTACTTTTTAATTTCCACATGACAATAATTTGTCATGTTATATTTTGGTTTATTACTTTCAATAATAATAAACCTTTGTTTTCAACCAAGAGAGATTTTTTCAACCCGCCGCAAAATCGTTTTGGTTAACCTTACAAGATCTTTAGAATCCAAAAATTGAATAATATAAAAACCCTCCCTAACTTTCTACTTTTCCCTTGAACTATTGACCCGTGGTACAATATCACATATGAATGTAGAGTCACATGTAAAGTGTAGTATGTGTAGCAACCGTCCCAGTTGTTACTAAAACCGGTTAGAGTTCCAGTTGTCATTAGTTACCATTTTTTCAGTCTGTCAAGATACGTGTCATGTCTCAAGATAGTATCTTGAAGATACGTGTCATGTTCGTCGAATATTCTATCAATATATCTTTCTTCATTGTGCCTTATTCAAGTTAATAGTTTATTGTAGTATTGCGTGTTATTTTGGTCATCTTAAAGTCACAACAGAATGTTCGATATAGTTTTCAACCAGCCCTCAATATTGAAATTAATCTCATGGATCTCAAAACTTTGATTCAACCAATTTAATGATAACAAAGACATGGAATAATTTGATTCTTACCATCTGCCACCACATAGTGAAACATTTCAGTAAGACGATGGTTTTCCCAAAGTAGATGAAAAATTTATAGTGCCTGAGTGAACCTGGTCCGAAGTTCGTTGACTCGTTTACCAAGGTAATGAAGGTACAAACTAGTATGCCCCTTCAAGGGGCAGAGACGATCTACCAGCAACACTCAGAGGTACCCCTGAACCCAAAAAGCTTCAAGTTTATGCTCAGACCTAGCAGTTTCAAGAAACGGGAAGAAGGATTTCCTGTCACCACCCATATCCTTATCTATCACTAATAATTAAGATGGTTTAACTGGAACTAATATGCCACTCATGTAATGACATTGGAAATACATTGCAAGTAAAACTACTCCAAATCGCTGCAATTGAGATAACTTATTAGTAGAAGAACCATGAGTGTTGGGAGGAACTTGAAAGCCAAATTCTACTTAACTAATAGCTTACTTAATTTAGAATAAAGCTGGGAATCTGAGAAAAAGCCTCCTAAAAATACTGGATTCATTGTAACAAAGGAATGCAGGACATTCCCCTTGCATGTCTGATGGTGTCTGTCTGAAAGTAAATTCGAGCTAAATACTTTAAATTTGCCAGGTAAGAACTGCGTATTTACTCAGAAGCACGAACTACGGTTTTTTTTTCTCGAGGAAAGCGAGAATTCCTCTCCAGAACTAGTTGTTCTTTGACTTACAGGATTGAAACCTCAAGTTCATCAGTGGACACACAACATCAACGAAATTTGCTGAATACAAATAATTCAATCGTTTCTTGTTGCATTCACCACCGTTAGGAAGTGTAGGCATTCGACTCTACAAGCAGCAGCTGTGTGACAGTGAAAGAGAAAATTGTTCTTCTAGGAAGCCAGTTTTTACAGGGCGGAGATTTGAGAGTTTTTCGATCAATGGGATTTCTAAAGGGCGTGATTCACAATTCTGTATTTGATCCTTGGTTGGGTTTCATAGGTTGCCAGAATGGTTTATTGATTATCTGATTTTTTTATTAATCTGCACAACTGCTAGGATCCGGGGCCCACTCTCCTACATAGCCCAAGATGATAATGAAATTGCATCAGCTTCTTACATTTCTGGCTATCTGAGGATGGTGATGTGCGGTCTCTGTGTTCATCCGTAAACTGCGTTTGCCGGTTTCTCACGCCTATAAACGAACCCTGATTATAGTTGGTACACTAGCGTCTAGCTCCATATGCAACTTAGTGAAATTTTTAAAAGTGATTGATTAATCCTTCTAATCTGTCTGCTCTTTCCTCTCTGTGATATGAGTGATAATGACAAAAATTGATCGCAGCGAGCTTCTTAACTGCGAACATCGGAAACGTTACCCAGAGCTCACAATCGACTTCCGCTCGGGTAAGCCGGTTGATACCTAAGAAGGGTAAATCCAATGGAAAGGATATTAAAGTCATCATTCCGAAGGTGAAGGTATTTCGGAAGGAGGCTTTGAGGCAACGGGATGGGGAAAGAGAGAAATCCAGTTCGACTGGGAGAGGGAGTGGATCGGGTGTGCGAGAAAGTCTTATGTAACGATTGGGCACTGCAATTCCTCCTGGAAGACTGGATCCTTTCTATCTTTGGACCCATTAAGCTCTTATTGGCTTCATCTTATTGTTACAGCTATTATAGGAGTCCTCCCTTTCTCATCAATCCCATAACACTGTGCGGGATATCTCTTAAACCAATGTAGAAGGAAATGCCAAGCCAGTGCCTTTCGAAAGTCAATATGAAGCCTGTTCACCGAATTATTGGCGGAAAACATCTGCCGTACAACGTTTCTACAGACCACAATCGAACGTGTTTTGCTTTATTATTGTCAATGAAGATTCTTCGCAATTGATCGCATTTATCGAATTAGTTTATAAACTATTCCTTCCTTTTTCAGACCCTGTACAAAGTGGATGGCCCTCGTAATGATGAATTGCATTGTCTTCACAGCAGGGAACTGCATAGGAGCAAGAATAAGTCTTACGGCGTGAATGCGGATCTATACCATAATTTATGCATAGGTATCTACTGGCTATTGGCTTCTGATGACTACTGATGTAAATGCAAGTGATTCATGAGTGACTTTGAGCGTAACCTTCGTTTCCAGGTCTAGTTAGGTAATACAAGATTGTTACTTGAACGATTTTTCCAATGAGTGGACAACCGTTTCTGCTGTAAGTAACAGCTCCAATCCAAGCGGAAATCACGTCAAACTAAACTAACATATAGTAAAATTTTGGTTTATCATTTTCTATAATGCACATTTTTAGTTAACCCAGAAAAAATATTTGTATCTCCCCTCGAAGTTTGTTGGTTTACATTTAAAGACACGAAAACAAAACAATTGAACACATCAATCCGCTTGCAGCCCTTAACATTTCCTGTAAACCACTCGACCA
Organism: Creontiades dilutus; assembly: GCA_031894815.1. Classification (NCBI taxonomy): domain Eukaryota; kingdom Metazoa; phylum Arthropoda; class Insecta; order Hemiptera; family Miridae; genus Creontiades; species Creontiades dilutus. The sequence continues at coordinate 516,248 of JAVIWC010009611.1, read as the reverse complement.
ATGTTCGAAAGACTTGGATAAAAATCAAATAAGGATCGAGGATGGCGTTAAATCGTCGTCTTTCGATCAACCCTCATCGGTAAAATGGAGGGTTGAAATAGAAAATTTGGAAAACTGGATATGGATTGTCGTTTATATCTATAATTTCAAAGAATCGAATGACACCACCCTCTTCACTGTAGGTAAATCCAGCTGGACATAAGTCCAAAATCCTTCTGACTCAAAATGGGAGAAAAAAGACTAGGCTCGATGCGATAGGATGTGGAATAAACCAACCAAGGAAATGGAGTTGTTCGATGGCCTTTTAGTAGGTAAGAGGGCAGGTCCCACATGAGTTTAGTTGCAATATTTCTCAAGTGCAGTTCAATTCATAAAGTTTTCGTCTGATCCTGCCGTTTCCTCGATGGAATACGTCCCTAAAAGTGAGTAGAAAATGTCCAAGTTCGAAGCTGTCAATATGATAGGCAGTTTAAAAACGAAGTAATAACGTAATTTGATACGATTATACTATCAATAATGCTATCCCCCAAGCTGAAACTCACTTAAGGAAAAAAGCGGGTTAAATTTCCGTTGGATTTCTACTTGAGTTACCGAGTGTAATTGGTGAGCATTGTCTCTGGTTGTTCAGTCCAGTTTTGGTAGTCAGGTAGTGATCCGATGTAGAAAACAAAAATACTAAATCTTTGTGTAATGAGTGCAGCGTTTTCGAGTTTACAGGTGATCAAAGTGTTATGATATAAATTTATTATATTTATAAAATTTCCAAGTTTGAAGATGTGTTTTTATATTAAATTGTAACAATCGCATCAATAATTGTTTACCTACTTACGAACAAGATGACGACCGATCACCCAGACACAGTGGATCAAGTTCCTCAATAAATATTCAATATCCCAACTCCGCGTCGAGCTATGGAATTTGCAACTCTTGATCCTACAACCTTTAAATATCAATGTTCCAGAACAGGACAACGAATACCTGTGCAAACAAGCCACAAGAGTTCACGTTGGAGAGCCTGTCTAAACAACGGTCTATGTTTGATTTGGTAATCATGTAATATCATGCGCATAACAGTACAATATTGTTACAATCATCCGATGAAGAGGACGGAGAAATTTCGCTAATTCATTTGAGAAACTTAGGACAATGTTGCGATCAACCCTAAGTGAGAAAGGTCATTTCCAACCTCCAGATATACATTACGGAATCTCCTTCTCTGCGTTTGTGATTCTAAATTTGAAGATCGGGTCTTGAAAATAACGACGGCTTATCAGCTATCAATGAAACTCTTTTTAAATTGAGCGCTTGTAATCACTAGCTGATACCATGAAATAGTGCTGTAATTTAGGCCTATTTTTCCCTCAAAAGCCTAACGCTCAATTTCAATAATAATATCTTGAAAATACAAATTAATGTAAAATTCCCTAACTTTGTGACACATTTAAGGTTTCTTAACAATAATTACCTCAATATTTGCAACAAACATCTGATATTTTTATAAAATGTAGACTCACGTCTCACCTTTCAATTCTTTCTTTAAAATTCAGTTGATCTATTTTCTAGGTGTCACATTCTTCGGTACCAAAGTAGCACACCATTGGGACACTTTCTTTTTTCCCCTGAAATGGCCATATTGACTGTCTCTTTATTGAACTTATATTGTGAAACTCCCAACACATAACAAGTAAAAAATTGTATAATAAACGTACAGATAGCTCAATAACCAAAATCTACTACCAAAACACGATTAGTTATTGTTTCTTCGTAGTTTGTTTAATAAATGGAAAAGGGTGCCTATAAGTGTGCTTAACTCCAAGAATCACCTTCCTGTGTCTGGCTTTTATCCGAGATGGACCTTACTCGTAATTAACAAGAAATCTCGTTATATCTTTTTGACCATCTGTTTGGAGGGGTGTAATGTTGAGACGGTTGTAGATAGGGTAGCCCGATGTACGAGCTCGGAGTTATGCAGCGTTGGTAAGTTGGAAGGGGCTGGTTTATCACCTCCTCGGTTCAACTAAAGTAACCCTAGGCAGATGGAAATAGGGGCAGTGAGAACAGTAACTCGGTTGACTCCTTGCACGCTACAACCGTATACAAGGTTTAGTCGGGGCGGTTGTCTTGTCTCAATCCCCCCGTTCCCTGAGCGAGAACGTAAAACGCGTTTCGCCGCTTTGAAGACACTTTCACGGAACACTTGCCATTGAGTTTGTGTTGCAAGTTGTCCTATGAAATTATTCGAGCCAAATTCATTTTAGTTCTACGCCTTTAACAATAAAATAGTGCAGCATCCCAAAGCCGTCAGTGACGCCGAACTCACAAACGGCGGTCCATTCAGCGTATACTTCCAATTGTACACGTCCTCTCGAGATAAGAGAAAACGTTACAAATTTACCACTGTTTTACTTCACCAAAACCCCAGAGGTCTAACGAAAATTAATTACATAATCGACCAGAACAAACGAAAAACGCTTCAAATTATTGCACAGAGGTTCATGATTTCTATACTAGAATAAACTATATAGATAACACTGATCAATGTACATTAGGCGTAGTCAGTGGTGCAACTATCTAAACCTTGCTTTGTACTCCACTTTAGATACCGTGAAAAGGAACCCATTTATATTCAAGCACATTGCATCGATTAGCAACGAAATTAGCCATAACTAGCTTCAGCTGATCATGAACTCCTCACCTTGTAATTAACTTTTAGGTGTCCAAAGACAGTTGCTGACGACCATTCAAGTTTCACCTGTCAAAAAATTACTAAGGTCGTTGAAATATTAATAGGTACTCACAATGATGGAATATTAAATATTCCTAGATATAAATTAGCCTAGATAGAAATTTTCTTATCTAGGCTCGAACTTGATGTTCACTAGCAAAACAACTGTAATTCTCCGAGGTGAAATAATACACCTACCTAAACGTCACTTGACCACAATTATATTAGCAGGGGCGGCTGCTGAGAGAAGCACAGGCGCATCTGCACCCCTGGCCAAAACGAAAAGGATACCTGATAACGATAAAATTGAAAGTACACCGTTATCACAATGTTTTCCAACTTTTCCCCATGAATCCTCACTGAAAAGCGGAGGAGTTTCAAATGCGCCAGGATGGGATTCAAGAGCGTCAGGATGGGTGAGAGGATGGTGGAGTCGTGAGTTTGGTGAGGGGGGGGGGGGGGCTTAGAGTTACGCTGTCTGGGAGCAACAATCCGGCTCTGCACGCGATGGAGGAGCTTGGACGTGAAACACAGTGTTTCACGCTGTTTGATTCGATCCGACTCCAAAGAATGAACCACTGAGTGCGCTAGAATCACCAAAACACACTCTTATCCAATTATCAGTTGATTGTCCCCAACCCTTGTGACTGGACTGAATTAGCTGTGTTTTCGATATTTTCGGTGGAGCAAAGAGTGATTTTTCGCGATATTTTCGGTGGAAGAGTGATTTTTCGCGATGCAGGGGCCCAATGATATTATTGACAGGATTGAAACAACTACAAAGGCAAGCAGAAATCATTCCACGATTCGCAAGTTCAACCCTCATAACTACGAGAAAGGTAGATTGACTGTGCAGATATGAGGTAACTAATGAACTTTTCTGCTTCCTTTGTCATCTTTGACGCAATAATAGTCCTATTATCATTCCTGAATGAAGCTTCGGTTAAAGATGGAATTGGGCTTTCACCTCCACGATGATTTTTGCTGGGCAGATATGAATTTCAACTGTTATAAACACGGTTTTCTGAAATTCGACAATCATTTCAATTTATTTTTTTCCTAAAGATATTTACGTATCTACTAGTGACGTTTTTGAAAAGTAGGATTGAGTCGTTTGTTTCGCGATCTAGCTGAGAAAGCGGACAAGATTGATCTCCTTTGTATATTGGTAGTTGAAAATTGAATTTGGCTGAGAAAAGCACATTTTTGCCTCACATTCCCTCCGTTGTTGTAATATCATAATAAAACTTTTAAAAACTCAATTTTAAAAGAGGTCTTGAAAACAAATTTCCACTGCAATTATACTAGCTGATACGATCCTCACATGATACTAGGCGATTTTTACCAAGCCCGATCATGTTCACATTTGCATTCGCGTTTCCGTTACCATTTCGGTTTCTATCCTTGATCCAATGTGCACTCTATTTCGATATTGGCCTGACAGTCACTTTGGTTGAGGTTGCCGCTGGAATCGTGTTTCGAACAGTTATAACTTTCCTTTGATCCTTCGGTTTGTTGGACAAATAAAACTTCTCGTCATATTCTGGAGTGCACATCTCACAAAAGAACCATTGAATCAGGGGTTTTTTCCACCACGAAGGGTCATGTATGCGTTCCCAACCTTCGCTCAATACGGAAAACCTCAGAGAGGTTGATTTCACCTTCCAAGGGTCAACACTCCACTCCATTAGATATTACCTTAAGAGGGTTTTCCCATTGTTCGCTTTCCGATCGCGTTTTTATCGACATCAAAGCTTTCAAATTGGAAAAGTTCGAGTCGTGTAGTATTGTCGTCAGAGCGAACTTTCATTAATTATCCTGTTGCATTTATGGTACAATGTTTTGAAATGTGAATATCAAGAAGTATTTAACAATCAATTTTAAGGTCGAACAAGTTTTTGAAATAATATCCTTGCATTCAAACATTTTGGATTGTTTTTGCCGTTTAATTGATTTTTTTAATCATATAATTGAAATTCAAGTTCGTTTTTTAGCATTATTTCTACGTACCTCATTTTTTAATGTTCTACTCACAGTTGATGAAGTTTTGTTTTTAGTAATATTTGTATAGTTATACAGTTAGTTATTTTTAAATATGTTATATTAGTTAATATTGGTAATATTAACAAAACGTCTCAATCGACCAAGCGATTTTTTTTTTTTTTTCAATCACTTTGTATGAATATCAAAATATCCTTGTGTATTTGAAGAATAAAGTTTGATGTTTCGATCAAGATGGATCACATTATATATGTCATTATACTATTCTTTTTTTCGCCAAATATACTCTTTTCCAGCAATCACTCAATTTATCCACCCTCCGCCGATTGAGCACTGATGCCGATCGCAACGGAACGGCTGGTGTGTTACCACATGCTGCGATACTGCAGTTTCTGAGTGGCAACACACAAACAGTTTACTTGCGATTTGCATTAGTTCTTTTCGGATCAAATAATTGATATTCCGAGCGATGCCTAATAAATGGTTTTCGGGGAAAAACCATCCCGACTAAATAAATCCCCTGTGATAGATAATTCCTAGCGCCAACAGTAATATTTTATAATTAATTCAACGTTTAATGTCACCTAACAATTTCTGGCCATATTCACAGGTTAAAGAATTTTTACTGTCCGAATAACAGGAGTTATGCACGACTCCTACGTGTTATGTAACTCATTTACAACTAATCCACCCGGAAAAGGTGAATCGGACTGCTTCCTGTCTAACCAACTTGAAGTGGTTAGGGAATTTGTTGAACGAATTTCATAGGTAGACGTGAAAACTGGTCCGAAGCGGAAACTTTTACCAGGGGATTATTAGGGGCGCTGGGCAGACTACCTATTCGCCCTTTCTGGTGAATTCACCCTTATACCGTTGTAGGTACAGGAGCATCACTGTTCAGCACCCCTATTACCAATTGTGCTCCGAAAGTAAGAGGAAGAGGAGCTACGTTGATTTGAGATGTAGATAAGGCCCCATTCTTCTTTGTAATGTTGGTAGATCTTTTTTCTCATTTCGCTTTTTTGATCGCTTTTTTTGAAATTTATGGATTTTTTTTTTGTGAGAGTGAACGCTAACGGATGAAGGTGTGGGGAGGGGGTTGGGGTTAAACAGCTGATAAAATCTGATTGTGATGTTCGTGAGCAAATTTTTTTAACTGTTGGAGCAGCGGACCCTCATATCTCGCAAAATCAAGCAATTTAAGAATCATTGGAGTGTCGAACTTGCAATTCTTCATTCTGACGAGACGAAAAGGCAAAGGTTGCGAGAAACAAATCATCACAGTTGAGAGGATGCTAGCGCAGATTAGGCTATCGCCGAGAAAAAAAAACTGAATATTTTCCACAAAAGAAGTGCCTATACCCCAAAATTGTCAGAGATGTGTATGCATTGCAGCTTCCCATATTGCCCCGTACATCGATGTGAACGTGACCTTGAGCTCTTTGAACCTGGAGAACTTGGAGTCTCCTCTGCTAGTTATTGGATTTCCGGGATGAAAATGCGAAAATGATGCCAGTTTAAAACTATGTCGGCTGATTACTATTACTCTTAGCTTTTTCCGCCAACGGATTTTTTTTTTTTTTTTTTCATTTATCTGATGTTCGTTGTACATGTCATTCCCCAAACTCTTGTAACGATCATTTGATCAATACAAAATAATCGTTATCTATCTGCTTCACACTCAACATCACGGGAAAGGATGTGAACATCTCATTAGACCCACTGAAACCGGCCTACATTCTGGTTAAGAACTGTTTCGATTTCAACCGGCATCTCGTTTTTCTAATGTGTTTGTTCAATGTAGTTCATTCTTTGAATGTCACTTTTAGTTTTTGAATGGGAGCACAACTTATTTTGTAGGATAATATTTCCAAGTCAGGAGAACGAGTTCAAGTTCCCAGAAGAGTTTCAAGTGTTGGGAAGTGTTTCACTAATCCCTAGGCAATGGCATATTAAAAGATGAGTAACAATTATCACCCACAGGGACAAAATTCAGTTTATTTATATCAGCATCTTAGTATGGTCAAATGTAAGAAAAACATAAATTTGTTACATTGTTACAGTGAAACAAGCGCAATAAGTACGCATATCGGAATATCTTAACAAGCCAAATTTATTCTGTGCCCAACAAGTCTCTCACTTTATCTTACATTTCTCACTTTTGAGAGACGAAAAACAAGTTATCACACAGACTTGAAGGTGTTGAGTTTTCAGGGAATACCTCGGTATTCGTTTTCATAACATTAATTTCTACATCTTCTAGAAATATGTTCTTTTGAGATAATTTGAAACATTTCAATTATGTATCGTTTTTTAATGTGTTTTTTCTCTCTTTTTTCTTTTTCAAAGACAAATGCTTTCATTACACCCTAAGTGAGGAACCCTATAGTGATTAACCGAATTGCCCATACCAGTAGGAGTCCGGCGAATTTTGGGAATGCGCCTCTTGAAGAAAAAAATTTTGATTTACGGTGACACTTGAAATGGAAATTTACGTTAAGAGAAAAAACATAACCGTTCTTAGCGATGACAGCAGTAAACAACTGGCTGGAAGTTTTGGCACCTTCCCAAGCAGTGTACGCGCTAACATCCCTACAACGTGGTTCAACTTTAGGATAAATAGGGTGCCCGAAGGCCGTGAATCAAAGCCCATTATTCTCATTTATGAGTGATTTCTGGAACTAAATACAGGAGTTGAATATGTACGTGAATATTGTATATTCCTCGGTTAGGTGTTATAGCATACAAGCGGTTATCTACAGTCGAAAAACTTTATGCAAACGTTACCGGGAGAATTAAAAAAAACTTTTGTACTCCAAAATCAAAATTGTCATTTGATTTTTGCAATTATGAGCTTATCTAAACATGATTTTGCATGAATAGTGACCAAACTACAGTTATTAGTGTGTTAAAGCTTGTAACCATGGGAAATTATGTTTTTGTAAGCATGATGAACATACACATCTATTGTCAACCTGCAAAGGTCGCTCTAATCATGATTTAACACTATGCTCGCAATCACTTCCATCATGTACAACCATCACGCGCACCAACACAACATTGCAATAAACCCGTAACATCACTGCCCAAGAATGGATAATCAAAATGCCCAGATCCTGGTTGCCGCAACGGCTATCGTTGGGTCTTTCGAGGTGATACTTTACGCGAAAAATCTCGTTGCCGTTCATAGGATGGAAAACGTTCCTGATATGTATGAAGCGCTGACCAAGGACAAATTCAAATCTTTGAAATATGAGACCAGCAAGCGTTGTAAATACGAAATTTTTGGAGTAATTGCAAACTGTGGTGTACTTGTCGCCAAAATATGGTTTGGGTATTATCCAGTAATGTGGGAAGCAGCTGTCCGGCTTTGGGGTGAACACACTTTTTTCACCTACTTCTTCTTTGAACTGGTAGATTCACTTGTGAATTATCTAATTTTCAAACCAGTGCGGAAGGAAATTCTAAGAGACCGAGGTTCGTTATCAGTTCTAGAGAAAACTTTAGCCCTAGGGCACAATTATACAGCGCTACTGGGTCATGGTATACTAGGGTTAGCGGTGTTATACGTCACACTTCACTATAGCCCGAAGACGATCATTTATCTCGTACCCATCATTGCAACATTCTGCCGTAAGTAACACTTTTCATTTAATTACGAATTTTTCCTTTCCCAATATTTCTGTATCTGTTCAGATAACTAGACTAAACTGAGTATCGAGGTTACGTACGAGCTCTGTGAACTGGAAATAATGCACCTAATATAAGTGAAGTAATCGGTCCCGCTGCCTGTGAGCTAATCTACTCAATTGTAGCTTGGGAGACAGCGTTTGGGCGGTATGTGGAGTATCCACCATGGTCACTGGCTGTCGCCATCCAGTCGTTCTAGTATCCACTCTTAGTTCACGCGTTGAAGCCAGCCCTGAGACACCATCATTGATCCTCATCCACATGATTTTTGAACAAATTTGCCTAAACTTTCGTCCTGTAGATTTGGAGAAAGCTCCAGACGGCTTACGGTGTACATTCGGATCGGTACGAGGTTATTTTTCCGATTGTTGAAATTTATGTGAACCAACAAATTTAGACGGGGAGGTGGTTGAAATATGTTTTTTCTTAGTCGTTCAAAGGTTCATTATTCAAAATAATAAAGCAAAACAATTTGTCTGTCCTCTGCAGCCGTCCGCAATAAACCTTTTGAAGCTTTGCCCCTGAACCACTGGACCAAAGTGGACCAATTTCGCTCAAAAAACGAACTTCGGTCCGCGATGTGCCAGTAGTCTCGGTGTCATAATAAATCAACTCCAAGGAACAAAATTCAAAAGTAGAAATTTTAAAAATATGAATCTCAAAATTTTCAATTTATGGGGTTAGTTTTCTAAGATAGAAATTATTTTCCGTGAAATGAATAAGACCACTACGGTTGTTGTACGATCATCCATTAGCTCCCCCCTTTGTGAAAATATGGTAGATACTGTTGGACTAACCACCCAAAACGATTTCTCTAAAGCAGTTTATGGCCCCGGTGCCAATTCCTTCGCTTCTTTTAGTTTTATCATTTTTAGTGCAAGGAAACTTTGTAATGATCAAGAAAAAAAAGTTCAATCTCCTTTCAAAATTTTTTGGTTTGCGTTCCTAGACAAGTTCTTTTTCCTTAATCTACATGCTTCATATGGACACTCAGTTTACTCTAATTATCAGCAGTCCACTGATATGCGTATGAGGGCTATCTGATACGGAAATAAACCTTTCAAATAGTAGGTAACCTTTTTTTTTACCGAGAATTAACTAATTCTAGGATAATCGATCGATAGAATGATTAGCGGCCATTGTTCAGTCCTTATTATAGCTGATAAAAATTGAGCTATCCAACGTCTGTTCTCTACGAATCTCCATCCAGACATCGAGATGAGAGATGCGTTGTTCCGTTTCTGTGGCTACCTATGTGCATCAAGTATTGAAGGGATATTACCTCTTAACGGATCTCTTGAGAATATCGAAGAATATTAATAGTACGTACCTACAATGGTGATTCTCTAGAATCTACCTGGAGAAAGGTTGACCAACAAGCTGATTATATGAACCGACAATCTGGATTCTACGTATAGTAATAAGTACCTACCTATACCTAATTGAACTCTGGAAACAGAAAGCGTTCCTACTTGAGCTTCCCTTAAAACCAGATGAATGAATACTGTGAAGGACTGTTGGCTAGCTTTTCATGTTTCTTAACCACTGTACTGCTGGTTAAGCCAAGCCCAACGTTTGTAAGGGGTTCATATTTATTTTTTGTAGAACTTTCTTGAATTCGTTTAAATATAATTTTTCCTGTTCGAGTCACGTCTATCAGTTACATTATCCATGTTTTAGATAACTTATTGGAAGCAGGAAAGTGCTACCGGTTGCAGAAATTAATCGATGTCCAGCCGGATTCCTCACTAACAAAAACACTGACAGCTGTAGCTGGTATCCATCAATTCCCCATGGATGGAATTTGCATCAACGACAAAGAAAATGAAGTTGCAGAGGCTAACTACTACGGTATGGTGCAGATGATAATGATCAGTCAAAAAGTGTTGAGCTCACCTGAAACGACGGCCGTGACGCTCATATCTCAGGTGAGGTAGATGATCGGCGGAGGCATTCAAATAACTCATGTATTTTCTGAATAGATAAAATGTATGAGGCTTTCTTCGAATTTCATTGTGAAAAACAAATTATATCGCATACTTTACGTCAAGCACGCCTAATATCGTCTATCGTCTTTTTTCTCTAAAATTCAAAAATTATAAAATTGAGCGTTAGGCTTGTTCCTAATATCCAACCGCACTACCCTGAAGAGGAATGTATAGGTATGATCGTCTGATGTTCCTTGGTTGAACCCTGGGTTGAAATGAAGAGCATCTAGCCCCCGGAAACTTGTCTTGCGAGCGCATTCTATCGTTGTCCCGGGACAAATCGGACTGAATTACTCTATAATTGAAAAACAAAACACACATGCTTTTTAAGCAACGGAGTGTGAAGAAGAAATCCGCTTAAAAATAATGGACAAACGTCGCCTAATGCTAGGGCAACTCCTGCTCAAAGGTGGTAATGTTAGATCGTGACACGTAGAAGTAATGATTTGGTGTAGTTTTTTTAATGTTTGGCAATAAACAATCTGCATAAACCAATTGGCATAAACTCTGTTAAATTATTACGTCCGAGTTAGAACGGAAAAATATCTACAATTCAAAATAAATTAAGATCAAAAACCTATCCGTCTAAGATTTTTCCTCGTTTCAAGCATGTTCCATTTATATAATTAGATTCAAATTTATTTTTATAGGTTTGAACTAATTGAAAGAAGTCGGTGAGTATTGATGAATTAAGTCAACTTTTTCTAGAAATAATATCATAATCTTTCAAAAAAATATACAAATTCATGGACTATCATGGGTTACTTCACGTTCGTTCATATGAACGGTTGACCATTTATGCAAACCCATAACATGAGAGCACCCTTGCTGACGAAAAGATAATTTTTCATTAGAATGGATGTAGTTGCAATTTACTTAATTCTTTTAATGATCCCAGCGCATCAACTTCATGATCAAACTGAAATGTTAATGTGTATATTAATCATATTTAGAATGTTAGAATGGTAAATAATTAAACATCATTTGATTTCATCCACCGTCCATCTACAAAACTGCACTGGTATAGAAAACATTTCCTTTTAATACGTAAGTAGAGTTCACTCACCATTTATCGCAGTGGTTGTTCCAATTCATAATAACGAACGTTCGATTATTGTTACAGGAGATAGGTATCCACACACTGAGGTGGTCCTTGCTGAATATGATCGTCCCAATCACAAAGCTTGTCGGACTCTATTTTCTGATGACGAAATGCTTCGAAAATGACGACATCGCCAAGATTTTCGGTTTTGACACATCACCACACGTGTGCATTCCCCTGTACCTGGGTTTCGGTTACATTTGGCCACTTTTTTCCGATATTCTTGGCAGGTACGAGATTTTAGAGAATGGTCATTCATTTGTGGGGCACTGTGCTTGTTTGTAAAGTCATTGTACAACACCAAAACCATTAAAGGAGTAACGATCAAAATTCATTCACAGTTATCATCTAAAACAGGGTGTGGTATTTAACGGTGTGGATTTTCGAGTAAAGTCCATGGTTTCAGACAACTATTGATGCTACCTTCTTTTTAAACGACAACATGTTGTAGACCAATCATGCCAAATGCCGCATCTGGCCCCAGATAGTACCAATGTGGCCAGAGATCGCCATTTGCTACAAACAAAAAAATCATGTTTTTAGAGCTTTTAGATTTCACACGATTCCTCTATGGGAGTTCAGTAACTTTTTTTGTTTGAATCTATTTCGATTTCACATACTTAATTCAATATATGGGCCCTTTGCAAAATTGAGTTTGACACCCCTGTTGTAGGCTGTTCAGTGAAAAATCGATGCTTTAAACGATTACAGCTTTTCCAAGTCAGATTCGGAAATTTCCAAACCTACTTCAGAATTGTCCAAGCCAAATTCAAAATATTCCATATCAATTTCAGAATTTTTCATTTCAATTTCAATTTCAGAATTTTTCATTTCAATTTCAGGATGTGATCAATATCCGGGTGGGAGCGTAAAAAAGTGGGATAAAGAGAAGGAAATAACTAGATAGCACACAAAATTTATAATAAAATTTAAAAAGGTGAGAAGGAACTGGTTCATTGAAATTGATAATATCGAATTCGATATTCTGAATTTGGCTTGGAAAATTTTGAAATTGAAATGGAAAATTTGGAGTCAAGTATCAAACCCAAGTATTTAACTGCTTCAGTAGACGGGTGAAGTTGATGTGGGCTGATTTTGATTCTGTATTCTCCACATCTTGGTCATCTTCTATATCATCTCCAACAGAGAGGATAGCCGTATCATCTGCAAAGGTGGCATTCTGAATTTGGCTTGGAAATTTCAGAAATTGGTTTGGAAATTTCCGAATCCGACTTGGGAAAGCTATATACTAAATAGGGAAATGAATCAAGAAACCACGATACGAGTCTCTAAGCCCAAGCAGCTAATCATTACCGAGCATGCGAAAAATTACTCGAACGGCTCTATATTATTCTTATTGTTATTTATTATTATTTATTTTTTTATTTTTTTATTTTATTTTTTTTTTTTTTTTTTTTAGAAGGGACATGGGAACTGTTATCGATCTTTTAATCTTGCAACCTACTAAAAATAATTCAATCAATTCTTTCAATCTTACGTTAAGGAAGCTTTACTAAAATCTTGCTTTTTCACTCTCTTATGCAATAATATGGTTATAGAAATCCGTGTCAACGAGTCTCTTACTACTTTTTCTTATTAATAAAAATGAAGCTGTTTTAAGGGTCCCAAGAATATTTCAAATTGAAATTCTAGAAAGTTTTCATCTTGGGAACCCGTTTTGAGGTATTCTTAAATGATTCCCGGATTTTAACAACTTGTGTTTAAGTGTACAGTAAAGTGTACGTGTCACGTCAGACGACTCTCCGTAAAGATGTCTTTCTATTGATTAAAAACTTCGTTCTGTGCCCAAAAGAAAAGGATTTGTTCTTAAAACAGCACTTTTTGAGTACACTAAATTTTAGAAATTTGGAGATTTTTGGAAAATTGGAGAAAAAACGTTCCAAAAAAAGAACTAAAAAATGCCGTTGAAATGAAAAACATATATTTTTAGAAGCATGCTACTCAAAAAGGTTGATCTTACACGAACACTTGAATATATTGTACGGGAAAGTGTTCATTGACAGCATTAATCGTTCTTAAAGAAACTCTTGAAAATTGTGAACATTGACAAAGTTATTTTCGCATCTAAATATTACTTAGATACAGTTCATTTGATGTGAAGTTTGTTATCTTCATTATCCCTTCATTTATCATGTCGCTAAAGAGCTCAAATTACAATACGTTTCAGTATGAATGTACTCGTATTACTATGACTTAGGAAAATTCGCTCTTACGATCTTGCATATGTGTCTTCGCAGGGTAAACTGTGTGATAAACAGTTGGAACATTCAGAAGGCCGACGCTGCAATTTACTTGTCGACATCTAACCGAGGAATTGAAGTCTTGAAATCAATAGCTGGACAATCAGAGAAGTACCCGATATTTGACCACTGGTATTCACAAATTATATGTGGACTCCCCACAGTCAGGCAGAGAATCGATAATCTGGCTTCACTTAACAAAGGAACGAGCTGATAACAAATCTTTCGCCTGTGACAGTAATAAAAGGTTAAGGCAATTAACCCACTATATCCACTATATTATTGCGTACCGAAAATGCTCGCGTTGAATTTTACATGTGCAAGTACTGGCGGTTCAACGAGCTCACTTCGAGCTTAAGCATAATTTGAGTTTGGTTAAGCCTCCCGGGGGGGGGGGGGGGGGGCACGTTTTACGACTTTCTGCATGAGATCTCTCAATCAAAACCTTGGGTATTTTCAAAAAGTTATTGCCCGCTAGAAAGGTAAGGAAACGGAAAAGTTTTGTGTGATTCGACGATTGTTAGGGTCGCTTTTCTGAGGAGTTCAAAATGGTCAAAAGTTTTCAGGAGGTTAGAGTACTGTAACTAAGTTTATTTTTGAGTTGAGGATACAGTCTAATTAATGAAATTTTAGCAACAAAAATGGACCTTTCTTCTAGGATATTTAACGTAGATTCCAAATCAGTAGCTTAAAGTTTCGAAATTGTCACGAAGTGGAAAAATTGGGTAGTGTGTGGAAAAAACATTAAACAGGCTGTCAATTGTTGCACACAGCTTTATTATATCTGTATGAGATAGCCCTCTCAAATGGATCACTGGACTACCAGAGCTGGACTATATGGCCAGAAATAATACTTCCCAGCTACACTCAGAGAAAAAACTAGAAAGGGAACAACTGAAATAAAAGGAAAAAAAATTTAATGAAATGAAAAAACAGGCCAAAAGAATGCTGCCATTTATTCTCCACGACCTGTTAAATTATGGTGTCTGTCTGTCTGAGTGTTTGCATCTGTCTGTCGTGGGCCCGCAGGCTCTTGTAACAAGCTTTGTACCTACAGCTTTCATCCGATTTTGTTGAAAATGTCAGGGAATGAGCGGGTTAAGCTGTATTTGATCCCCTACGAAATACATCGCTTAAAAATCGATGCTTCTCTGTGGACATGAGCTAACGTGAAATCCATCGAACATTTTAGGCAACAAATCTCAAACGACATTCGGGAAAGAACGGTGTAATCGTGTCATACCAATTTCAACGCGAGTGATACGCTTTTGCAAATTTGGAATGCTATTAACAGGGAATAGCGCTGTGAGACGCCCTATAATTACGTGTATACAACCCTGTATTCAGTAAACATGGCAAATATATAAACTATGAACATACTTAATAATCTGCCCATAAACCAAACGCACGTTAAATCTAAATTTATAGAAATTCAACAAAGTTTTCATTGAACGGTTATTTTTTTAAAAAGTAGGAAATACAGTTATTCGGAACATTTTTGCATATGTTTAGCAGTCAATGTAAATGGTTTCTTAGAATATCACAGGGTCTGAATCATTGGCTACCTTGACCCTGAGGCAGCGCTCGACATTTATGAAAAGTACAGAATGTTTTTCTTTATTACATAACTATTCTGGCAGGTGTTTTTGCCCATTCTGCAAAGTAGTTGATAACCTTAGACATTGAGGGTTGTGATGGATATGGTTAGCTGGATATTCCCGATTTTAGAATCCGCCGCCTTGGGCGATGAATCAGACGTTTTCAAGCGTCTGGGTCATCCTCTGAGCGTTGCGGAGCATTTTTACCGCATTCACCTCAATGGAAGGGGCAACCAATCCATTCCATCACCTCACAGGGTTTAATGATCCAGATCGCTACCTTATTAGAAGGGTCATTCAACGGTAGAACAATAAATCGTATGATAATTTTCAACGTTTTTCGATGTAAACGGCACGGAGAAAAAGGCCTTTTCCCAAAAGTTATACCAGGTAAACCCAGTTTGTTTTATTCTGGGAAATACCTTACTCTATCTGTGGGAAGAAATTGCTATTTCAAAGGCGTTTCTAAAAAAACGGAAAGAGAAAAGTAGGATCGCTCTCAGTTGTGCAAAGTCTTAATTTGAATCCCTTTTGAACTCGAGTTGAACGCTTTAGGCTTTCCTGTAGAAGGCTGATCCTACACTTGGCCCCCTGGAGTTTCTTTTGAACGACGCTCTCGCGATATCGGTAAAATGGTATGGGAAGGTTCCCGAACGCGAGGCTAGAACTGCTAGAAAAAAGGGTTGCTGGGCGGTCCGATGAATGGCACATGAAGGATCGGCAGGGATCATCGCGAAGCGGACGTGAGCCACAAACGTGATGCTCCACTCGGGATTTGCACCGCATCCTTAGCTTGTTCCTTCTCTCACTCCCGTTCGCGTTACTTGCACACCATTTCAAACTTCGTGATCCTCACGTTTGTAAGAGCCGTTCGGAAAACGATGGGTAAGGCAAGGGTGCTGCCGAATAAACAATTTTACGAACGATATTGATGTGCTTAGTCCGCCACTCCTACGCCGGAGAATATTCAATGCACGACGACAAGTATACAATTTAGCACTGACAGTAATGGAAGCTTAGAAAATGTACAGTAAGTACTTATAGGAACTAACTACGATTAGAAGTATTCTAGATTATGAAACAGATCATGCCGATAGTACCTAAACGCAGTGGTAAGCATTTTTTTCTCAGAAACATCATGATTCCTACTCCCATTTTATTGTTTAGAACCACTCTGATCTACTTCCGTTTTATGTCTGCCGTATGTCAGGAAATCCATCACAAATTTTAAGGTCGATTAGGAATTAAATTAACTACAGTATTACAGTTAACCACTTACCATGTGATTGTATTCTTATTCTTTCCAAAAAATCGCCTTTTCAAATGTCAGTAACTTTGGTCCATCTGGAAAGACCATTAATCGTAACATCGTTACATATCTGATTTTCGTTATAAAATTCGTGACCCATTTCCGTAGCGATTTTGCCATGGCCGATAAATCTCGTCGAAATTAACAGGTTTTTGAAAACAAGTGATATCTATGTACCTGCACACTATTCTTTGAAAAGAGGTGATTCTCTAGAATGTCACAAGAATGTATCGTTATTTTTAATACAACCCTTAAGTCACTTGAGAATGAAATAGATAGATAAAATATATGTGTTGAAAGATATAATGCCTGTATATAAGTATGATTTTCAATGGGAGGGTGAGAGGAATTTGTGGCCTGTTGGTTCCAGTGATGATTCATGCAAGATAGAAGAGCAGTTGCTACATCATTATCCCTTGAAATCAAATCCATAGAGTTTGGACCATGAATAAAAACTTCTATTTTATTGAATTTTTAATCAGCCAGTTCGAAATTCCGACCAAATCCCACAATTATTTGCGTGCAAGTTAATTCGGGTTGTAATAATGACTCCATTGCATATCAGGGTTTTCGCTGGGGGTTCGATCCAAGTTCGAACGCAATGCTCTCCATCGGTGGAGTTGTTCTGAGAGTAACAACGGGGGCAAGGCCGCGTTTGACCTTGTGTCAATGATTCGGTTAGTGCTGGGCGACCGATCAAAAGTCTCGAACCTGTGGGAAAGGAGAGGGAATAACGCGGGAATCCCTCGTCTCTGCTGTTGCTTTGTTAAGCCAGTTTTTGGGTGGCCAAGCATGAGCATGCGATAACTCGTTATTCGGGTGACTGTGGTCACTTCTTGTCAACACGCTAGCTTAGGGTTACCATGGTGAAAGACATTAGAGTCATAAAAAATACAGCTGGGCCAAACAATAGACTTTTTTAGGAAGTCTCTTTAAAACATGGCTTCGTCGGTAGACCTATTAGAATTGGTCGATAGAGCTGATTTGACATTTTCATATCTTTGCTATGGCATAAAAACAAAACAAAAAAACGTCTGCCATATGGGTGTGGCACATAGCTTCCTCGTATCCATAACATGACTGTATAGATCATTGAAAATTATTATTGACTAAAGAACTTCGTTCAATTAGGCGAAGTAAATATTGAATTAGGATAAATTTATTGTTATGCAGGAGCATAACTTGAGAAAATAAAGGTAGGCATGTTCAACTATTGAACAAACTATAAAATATACTTACCTAATAATAAAAATTGGCATTGACGCTGAATGGACAGATGACTGAAGTGATAAATAATTATAATGGCATTTCTAAAAATAAAATATAAGCATCGTTCAATGACGGATCAAATAATGTTGGGTTGACTGCGTCGTCGTTGAAACAGTCCTGCCGTGATGGGAGACGACGGCAGTGCAGGCATAGGATATTCCAAAAATACTGATGTGTTCTGGATCGAATCCGTCAATAAGATCTGCTATGCGGGTAACAAGGATTTCACGTTTCCGGATGCGCAGAGGTTACTATAGATCCGGGGGTCATGAAACTTATAGGGGACCATCTACACATCAAACCGAACAATCCCAGAAAATGTCGTCGAAAATGGTCAAGAACTCCCGGAGTTATGCGCGTAACAAGGATTTCACGTTTGCGCATACGCAGAGGCTACTATTGATCCGAGGGTCATGAAACTCATAGGGGACCATCTACACATCAAACCGAACAATCCCTGAAAATTTCATCGAAATTGGTCAAGAACTCCTGGAAAACAAGGATTTCACGTCAAGATGCGCAGACTATAATCCGGGGGTCATGAAACCTATAGTTTCTACACCGCACAATAACATCAAAATCGGACTTAACTTCAGTTTTCCCGTACAAGGATGACAGACACAGACAGACAGACGGAACCAAAATTGTTCAGAAAGGTCTAAAACGCAAAATGCGAGTGGAATTTTTGATTTTGGAGACAAAAAAAATTTCACATTCCGAAAGTGAAAACAATGCTTCCGCTACCTTGGTAGACTCGGACGCAATTCACAAAATTCACAAAATCCACGAAAATTGTTTACGAAAGTTGTCCCTCGAAAATCGTCTAAGCTGTTCGTGACGGTCGCGCTAGATACACTAACACAAACATAAGCAATAAGTACGTCTAGAATGGAACGTATGATGCTAAAGGACCCTCTGCGACCAAAAGAAGTTTAACTTCATGAGAACGTTGCGGGCTCGTACACAAGCTTTTCATAAATTAAAAAAATTTAGTTTTTATTTCCAATTAAAACCAATTAGTCATGTTACTGACGATGACTTAACCGTCTAAATCGATTTAGCGTTTATAACTCTGCAATTTTGTGGAAATATACTGTATTTTTTATCACTAACTTGTGATGGAAAATTACAAAACACATATCCGTTTCAGGCAAATCTAGTGAAATTTTCCGACGCTACCCTGGCTCAAAAGGAATTTCCTCCGAGTCAACTTATAAGAGGCGGACGCATTGTTTTCTCTTTCGGGAGATGAAAAATGTTTTTCTTCCAAAATCATTATTTCCACTCCCATTAAGCGTTTTAGAACATTCTAAACTTGTGTGTTTGTCTTTCTGCGAGTGTCTGTCGAGTGTCCACAGATCCTCGTAACAAAGTTTATTCCTTAATTTTTTTGTAAAAACCAGCCAGCCCCTCATGTTCTAGTGGTCAAATCTTGATCAGATTTGGGGGGTAGTCGGGAACTATATAATCTTATATCAATGTCAGCACGATGCCTTTCGGTGGAATCCTTGTAACTTGTCTAATTTCAACAGTTGTCATCTGATTTTGATGAAATTGACAGGGAATGTGCGCGTTAAACAGTAAATGATAGCCCTATCAATGCCAACTCAATTCTCTCATTACTGTTCCAAAGTAGAATTAATGAACCGCAATACGTAGTGCCTACGTGTCCACTCTCCCAATTTGACGTATTTAAAGACTAAAATTCATTCAAGTTTATTTACAACATTTCACTGAGTTAAACATCCATGTTACCGATACGAGGAAGCTGTGTGTTACAACCAACTTTTATTTTCGATCCCAACTTCAGTCTAGTTAGATAAGAAGCATTGGTTGCGGTAGAAGGAACGAAGGATGATAGTCCACAACCCGTCTGGTTTCGGGATATATTTCAAGCTTTTAAAATTCATTATAGAACTATAGGGCACGGGGTGAATCCCTGTTTCATCAATTGATCGACCCAAGTAGTTCAATAAAGCTCCATTTGCTCATGATAATCTGAATTTCCATCCCAGCACCGTCCAACCAAGAAAGAACTTACAGCACCAATACCTGACTGGTACGGGACGGCGTTGTGGGTATACAGTACCCGCACGACCGCCAGGTCTTGAAGGAGGGGTTGGTCTGGCGCCTTGTTGACCCAGATCACCTAACTGGTACATGGGTGATATCCACTTATCGGTTGGGGAACTTGTTTCCAGATTCAGGAGACAAACTTTCCTCACCAAAATTAAAATTTCCACTCACATTAGGGGTTTTAACCCTTTCAGAAACCTTTCGGTCTGCGCAAGTGTGAAAGTGTATGCTGATCCTTGTAATAAGCTTCATTTTTACAGATTCTTTATGATTTCGATGAAACAGGATTGGAGGATTATAACATTTTACGGCGTTTCGTGATCATCCGAGCAGCCCCAGTAGAAGATCAAGATCATTCATTCACTGTGTTCCTGTCATTTTGCATGACACCTATAAGTATCTTGTGAGGACCGTATCAGTTGATATAATTGCAATGGAATTTTTTTCTGAAATCGAGTTTGCAACACTTATGTATTATGAATATCAGTTTTTTTACTCGTGAATTTCAACGTCTTGTCATATACATTATATTGCACCGTTGTAGGTGTTGTTGCGTCCAACTCAGTATTAGTACAAGAAGATAACGATTAGGTTATTATTAATTTGTGTCAAAGTGGAGTGACAGTGATCTGTGGGAAGGTTGATCTGTTCCGTACTTTAATTCCGTACGAAATTCATGGAAAAACCCACATTTCTTCCAGATCCAGGGCTTCCCGAAGCTGCTCGTTCTCGTTTTCAATCGCATTTTCTGCGAGAGCTCCTGTTCTACAACCCGCTGTTGTTTCGCTTTAAACAACAAGTTTCGCTTCACGTCTTGGTACTCACGGCCAATTTAGCATCGGAGATCTCCCCCTCTCACACGTGTACGCCACAGCGCCCCGCAACACAACGGTCAGATCGTTAGTTTACTACATATCCATCTTAATTTTAAACAAAAACGTTATTTAATGTTAATCGAAAATCAGACATTATTTTCATTTTATTCTTATTTTTGTTAGGAGGAGCTCCTACTAGGTTGAGATTTTGAACCGAAAGTGTAGACTAGTACGAACGTAATAAACCGAATTATAAACTCTACGTATCTCGTTTCTATACACAGCAGGTGTTGACATTCCATTCACCAGCCCCACCGGTAAATTTAAGCTCGAGCGTCCCGAAAAATCCAAGCTATCCGACGTATGATGTTACAGCCTACGGAATACCCGTGGTCTCGCTTAAAGAGCTTCTTGAGATAAGTTTTGGTACAGCTTTCTAGTACAAAGGAACTGGTAACGGTTGGTCTTCACATAGTTACGATGGAGATAAAGCCTTCGAACTGTCTTTGGACCCCTAGAAGTCAGTTACTATGTGCGGAGATCAGTGATCGACTGAATGCCCTTATGGCTAATTGCATTCATAATTAATTTGATGTGCTGAAATATATATATGGGGCTCTTTTTATGGCATCCAGCGTGCACAAGACAAAAAATGGCAGGGGTAGCTGTCAAGTTTGGATAATGTACCAATAACAACGTTTTCAATCAGTTTTTGGCTCATCTGACACTTGGACCCGTTCCCTTGCAGATTGGTACTTATAACTTTATATTTAGATAGTGGCCATACATGCCGTTAATAATTATCTACAGCTTTGTGATCAGAGTAAAAGGGGCACCTGAAAACAATAACCCGTGTGTTAAAATTAGCAGCGTTTTTAACTTCATTTTTCGTCGATTACAAAGGTTTGACGTTAAGAGTAATAAACCAAATTGTATCCACTCTGTACAATCATTCCAGGAGATGAAAGTTGCCACATGCAGTTTATTAGCTGATGATTTATTCGACAGACAATGTGCGAGGAAGTGAGTGCTCCGCGAAAAACGTTGGTTTCTCTATACAAGGCGGTGAATTATAGTGTTTATACGCCCGCTGGAATGAAGTCGGAAAAGCCATTTTAGCCGAGAGGGAAAGTAAACAGATTAAGTCAAGTTGCGGCGATGTCCCCCCTCACGACTCCGATATGCATGTCGCTTGTTAACTGCTCGCGATGAACGAGTCAATTCAAAATGTAGAGCAATTTAGTAAAATCACGAAAAAATAAAAGCCACTTTATTTGCACTTTCAAGGTAACATAAACCAACCAATTTGACCCTATTCAAATGTTGTTACAGCGGTCCTGTTGAGTTACGGTGCAATTGGTTGATGAGTTGTCGAACAGAACAAGGAATAATATAATATATGAAATATTCAGCCGGCCAAGTTTTGCTCAGAAGCAGACGAGAATTGTGGATATTTTCTTTAATGGATATGGACTTTGCATATCCGTCACACACCCGGGGTTTTCAAAAAGCAGAAGGGAGGAACGAATGAAGAGGAGGAGGAAGTTCGCGATAGGCGGAGCGGGAGTAAGTGTGCAATTTTTGAGGGTTAATATTTAAAATGTATCGGCCATTTTACCTATGTGGACAGTGCTGTAGGAAGCCTTGAAGACCCAGGGTCCACTTAACAGACCTCCCCAAAGACTCAGATGATCTCGGCGAGACCTTGGCCCAATTTAACCCTTTTACCCCTAGTCATAGGACACACTGTTTTAAAATACTTGAAGAACACTGATCCACAGCTATTTACGAGTATTTGACTGACGATAGGAGAGTACGTGAGTGCTCCGGCGGAAAACATTCAATAAATTAATTATAGTGCTTGAGCTTTGCCACTGCCTGAATGAACTGTGAAAATCTCTTTTGGGATTGAGACCTTTTGATGTCAAGTTGTGGCGAGATGCTATGAACAGATAGACTTGCTCGCACCAATTGTGTCACCAATGTACCTAATTCAGCCGGAACTGCGTTTTCAGCGAAATGCTCAGTAAAAACAGTTTCGTGATAATGGACAATTGAGGAACACAAACGGCACTGAGAAGCACTCCAAAAACTGGCGATGAGTGAATCCTGCTGCTCCAGCTGTCCAGATGACCTCAAACTTTACATAGGGAAAATTAGTTTTAGTGGGAATGGTGATTGGGAATGATTGATTCAGGAAACACCTGAACAGGATTGGAACCTATACAGTTGATCCTGTGTGCAGATTGCTCGGAGAAGACGAAGAAAAAGCCTCTCGTTTCCTGTTTGACTGCCGTGAACTCGCGGCCAGATGGTTCGAGCATTTAGGACCCACGACCGGGAGGAGATGTTATTGGTAGTTGACCGTGTGGGAGGAATTCCATAGTCTGGTGAAGGCAATTGATTGACTACAGGACCTATAGTTTGGGAAACCGGGGAGGCTTCCACATATCAATATATCAGTTTCGTTGACTCGGTGAACCAAAAACTGAAAACAAAGTGTTTAAAACTCTTTTTTTCAAAAGCGATAGTCATGAGTTGGTAAGTCCTAGGGTTGTCATCACCTGAGTTTTGGATTCCTTTGATTGATTGAAAAATTATGGGGAGTAATGGAAGAGAAACAATGATGACAGAATCCAATAATTCTCGTAAAATTTGTTGTTGTTGGAAATCGACTTTCTAGGTCTGAAAACACAGATGTACATCTGGCCGAGGTAGATTATCTTTCTTTCTCCTTGGGGTAGTAGCTGTCAATGGAATTAGTGGTCCATATGGAGATACAAAGCACTTTAGGAATAACAGTATCCCAAACGGCCATAAAGTCGGTTAAACGAAGGTTTTAATAACTTTTTAAGTAAGTTCAACATTCTGGGGAAAATTTTTTCGATTCTGGTACCTTAATTTTGCCATATTTGAACACTTCGACCCCATTTCCAATTACACAGAGCAGTATCAAACGAACTATAGGACGAAAATCACACGATAATGACCGTATTCTGCAATCATTATGTTTTTAATATTTCCCATGATCTTTGTATTAATTAAAACGCTCGAATCTTACTGCGCACCGTGGTGTACAGGTGGAAAAACACCACTTCCCGACCATTTTTAAAACCCTCCAAAACCGTGATTTTTCCGTTCAAAGAACTTAAGCGACCTCATATGCAAACATCACAGCCCAAAAAGCCACCCAGAAAAGTCGCGGGTTTTTGGAAAACGGGGATATTGTGGTGGAAGTTTCGGCACTTTGAAAAGTCAGTGAAACATAGCATTTTTTCAGCATAAACTCTGCTATAAGAAACTATTTTTCCTTTTTTTCACAAAAAAAATCGTGGACACTGTTTTTAGCTCATTTTTAACAAGTGTTCATGTAAAAACAGATATTTGGTGAATTTGATTCTCTATATGGGGGGCACTCGGGGTACCCATGGTCTGGGTCATGGAGACCTCCGTCCATCTTTGAGCTCCGAAACTCACATGGCTGGCCCCGGGTTTTTGACATCGACCGAAGTGAGCCCCAGGTTTTTCATGAGGGTTTTAGGCACCGGCTTTAGCGTTAGCTCGACAGTTTGTTTGAAAGCAAAGGGATGAGATACCTGGCGATAACGGATGAGATTAGCAATGCAGCGATCGTATTGTGACCAAAACAACAACGTCTCGCTAGAAGGTAACTATCAGTTTTTGCTTCGACGATGGAGACAATCACGACAAACGACGCTCAGGCTTCGTAGTCCGAGAAATAACTCTACAATACTTTGAAAGGAAAGGTCTCTGTTTACCACCCTGGAAATGGACATGTACGTCTTGGAGGTATACGAAGATTTTGAACGAACTATACACACGAGACTCTGGGGCCCATTTCGGTTCTGGCCAATGAAATTAGATGGAAAATGAATTTGAAAATTGGTAATATCCAATATGAACAACCTGGCTGTAGTTTCTTGTGAAATAATTTATAAACCCTCCAACATACAGCCCCCTAGATCGGTTGGGGGAGGTTTGTCTCCAAAACTCATCATCGTGGACCACAATGAGGGAAAATTACATCACCCTAGAATCTTGAATATAATATGTTACAAAAATATCGTACGTGCATTTGCCTGTAATTCTGTATATATATAATATTGTTCGGGAGCATCACTTAATATTAACCTAAGGAAACCGTATTTTTCGATCAACGCGAAAATGCTTTTTATTTGCTGGTGATTTATTTTGCCGACAATATGTGGGCGCGTAAGTGCTCAGTCGGAAAACGTTTGCTCCTCGATACACGACGGAGAATTATAGTGTTTATGCACCGCCGCCGCCCGGAATGAACTCGGAAAATCCCTTTTAGTCGGGAGGGGAAATAAACAGTTGATGTCAAGTTGCGGCGAGACCTCTCCCTCCACCGCGGCTCCCTCGTCGGTATCGCTTGTTTACAGCACGCGCGGACAAGTCAATT
The DNA here is from genome assembly GCA_031894815.1 of Creontiades dilutus. Lineage (NCBI taxonomy): Eukaryota > Metazoa > Arthropoda > Insecta > Hemiptera > Miridae > Creontiades > Creontiades dilutus. The sequence continues at coordinate 490,970 of JAVIWC010009611.1, read as the reverse complement.
TAAAATGTGTCCGTCATACGAAGGGTGGGTGTCGTGTTGTGTTGGGACAACGTCACAAACGTCAGACCTCATGAACGCCCTTGCGGAAACGCGAGTTTGTTGGTTGCTTTCTATTCCGCGAGTGTTGCGCCGGACTTTTCCGACCCTCCTCCGTCGTATATAGCGGTAAAAGCGGTGGAAAAGGCTAATTTCAGTACAATCCAAACCAACTTCGAGTAATCTTCTCCACTATCGTGGAAACTACACTTAGTGTAAGAGTTCGCAACTAAGGGAGACATTTTCATATTACCCGTTTGTCAGAAACTTCCTTGTTGTTTACACCCGTTCACAACTTGGACTGAAACTCCGTTTTTCTCTTAAATAAATATGACTAGCTAATAAATACTTCATAAGTTCAAATGTCACCAACGAATGGTGAACGAGGAAGTTTTGTTTTCCTTAGAAACGCTTGGCTGTAAATTAAAAGCATTGTAAAATGATTCCTTCGATCAAAAAGAAATCGTGACGTTATTTACAATTATGTGACAAACTAAAGACATGAAAATATCCAAATTAAGATAATGAATTCCTATGTTTATGTCTGTACATCCGCTCTTTTGCTTAAGAATCATACTTTCTAAAACAAAGGATGAGTTGAGGACTTTTTCAATAACAGGGTAGAAAAATGTTTAAAATAGTCAAATTCATATTTCTAAGTAGAATGTAAGTAGGTATATCAACTGTGGACTGCGACATTCAAATATCATTGTTGTGTTGAACTTCATTTCAATGTGCTAAACGAATTATGAGAATTTTAAATAAACTTTAGTGTTTATTTGTAAAACTGAGCATTATTAAGACAACTGTTTTCTTTATTTAAAAAAAACGGGATATTTGACATTTTTCTTTGTTCAAATTATACAATACAATAATTGTATAATTATTAGAGGAGCTACAACAACAAAGAAGAACTTTCTAAAATGATTGTATATATACCTATATAACACATAGAAACAGCCAACTACTCTCCTCAATAAGCTGGCTCCCTGGATTGATACTTGGGTGAGTTTCACACACGGGTTACATAGATAGTTCTTGGTAGCCACGGTTACCGATCACGCGGTGCCCGTTATCCGTGATTAGACGATCCGTTAATGACCGACAATTGACGAATTTCGATGAACGCGCTCCCTAACTAGGAAACCGCTAATTTGCAATGCGTGATCGCAGTTTCACTCTATCCTCCTCTATACCCACATCTGTAAGGCAAAGCAAGAGGAAGGCCGCATACCTGTTTTCCATATGTTTGAGGGCAGATCATTTACCGTAGGCCTCAGGCTTTTGCCACGAGAACCACGTAGTACTTTGAGGTAGAGACGAGTCTTCAATCAAACGGCTGTCAAGAACTATAGTCGTCATTTATTGAAACTACCTATTGAAAAAAACCAAATTGAGCACCTCCTACCAAACACCCAATTTGGATTCAGGAAGTTTCATTCTTGCGCATGGCAACTCCACCGTTTTCTTGACAGTATCTTAAAAACATACGAGGATAAACCACTTTGGGACTTTACCTCGATGCAGTCTGAATATCCCATCTACTCCTCGGTTCCTTAAGGCAGCGTAATTGGTCCTTTACTGTACACCTTTACATCCATGATGTACCAATATATAATGATAATATCAGCTCAGTTTGCCGATGACTGCGCTTAACCAAGCACCACACTGGTGAGGAAGCGAGTGAGTCTATCCCAGCGATTGCGAGCAACGTCACTGAATGGGCGAGACAATGGAGAATTAAAATCAACACCTCAAGACCAAACCCATGCATCTTCACCTACAGACATAACTTGTAGCAGTTCCTGGAACTGCTACGCGAACGCGGACCTCCGCGGGCGCTCCTCCAAGAGGCTCGTTGTAAGGGTAGTTGATCCCTTGCCGTCCTACAACTGGTAAGTCTCATTTTCCTATATTTCCTTAATACAACCCAAATTCTCTATTGATTTCATATCGGACCTATATCAGATTCAATAAATCTATATAAACTCCAATCCGATTGTTATTCATAAAAATACCCAATTCACCATTAATTTCTATTTTCAAGTTTAAATGATTGAAATAGTAAATTAGGTTTTTGGGGTAGAAATAAGTGTTAATTATCATAGATAATTCCAACACTATTTCAAACTTCACATGCCCCCCGTGGAAATGGAATCAACTACCCTCGAAGTGAAGACGCACGTCAAGTACCTGGGTATGACTATGGACCAACGACTGTGGAAAAATCATAATAATGAAATACCTGCCAAAATACGCCATAGGACCTCTCAATTGAAACCACTCCTCGCTTTAAAAAAAAAAAACTCCTGTTCTACAACTCCGTGATCAAACCTGTCTGGTGCTACGGAGGAGGCCTATGGTCGTCCGCCTCGGATATGCAAATAAACAGACACAAATTCTTCAAAATCGCGTACTCCGGATGATCACCGGCACTGACTGGTATGTTAGAAATGAGGAAATTCTTAAGGACCTAGGGGTGCTAACAGTGACCACCTCATACCACTCATCATACCCAAAGGCATCATCCCATACAAACCAGCTCGTGAGGAGCATTCCGCAAGATCGACCTCTTCCGAAACATCTAAGGCGTCTCAAACGTAAACACCACTCCGACTTCTCCGAGGGTTTTAATTAAATGATTTTTGTAAAGTACAGTTAATTGATACTCCTGATTTTTCAATACCAGGTAGTTATTCAAGCTATTTGTTGTGTATCTTCTTTTTTTGTTTTTGTTACCTCACTATATAGTGCAATGCACAAAAATGTTTCTGCTGAATAAAAATAAATAAAAATTGAATCAAATAGTTATTTAGGGAAATGAAGAAGTTCGCAACGTTGACGCGTTTCCGATAAGTACTCAACAGTGGAAATAAAAAATGCCTCGTTCAGCTGTGGAAATTGTCTCCATTGCAAAATCGGAGAGTAGCGTTATCATGACAGAACATTTGATCCTCGATGTGTTTTCAGGAAACGGAAAGACAAATTCTTGTTTCAACTTGCTTTTCCGGGTTAACATTACCGGACGAGACGTCTCACATAACATAATTGTGGACAAATGAATCGTGAATAGGTGTTCTATTTTATCTCGCTGAACTTCAATTGTTCTACTTGTGGATTTCTACGCCGTGTCCATTTACACGGGGGTTTTGACATGGCTGAGTGAGCACAAAGGCTACAAGTTGAAATTTGATTGAGAAAACGATGATTTATGTGAATCAAAAGCTTTCCAATGTAACAAGTTGAAGGACGTGAGATGAACCGTAGTCTGGCGTCAGACCTGCGTGAGCTATAAATTCAATTATCAGCTTTGTTACGTACAGAGGAACTAGTAAAGGTTGGTGTTCACGGAGTTATATTTAAGACATAGTCACCCAACTGTCTTTGGACATCCAGGATTGAATTACAAGGTATGGAGATCAATGATCAGTTGAAGACCCTTGTGGCAAATTTCGCTCCAGATCGATCTAACGTGGTTAAACAAAGATGGGGTTCTTTATATCCCACGTGGAGAGGAGAGCACAAGATACGGAGACTGGACGCACCGACTTTAGTTAATGTACCTCTGACTACGTCTGATACGACATAGATCAGTGATTTACATAGAAGGGTTAATCTAATACAAAAATAATAAACTTCTGCCCAATAAATTGCGGTGTTTTTCCACCAAAAGGCTTTGTTACGGATGTACGGATGTTACATATCATTGCAAATATTACTCATGCAAGAAACCAGCTGGTAAAAAAATAATGAAATGTTATATTTCTCGATCCATTTCAATAACTCTTCGGGAATATGAAAAAAGCGATTCGTGATGCAAAGGGGGTAATGAAGTAATTGAATCGTGAATGAATAAAAGATGACGTAAAAACAAATAACGCATGTGGAAAGCCGGAGTGTGGTTACAAATATTTGGCAGAGACACCGCGGTGAGACGTTAAAACCGCCCCTCGTACACCCTATGTTTTCTGGTTTTTTCGCTATGATTTCCCACTTTTCAAATTCAATATTTTCCATTTTCCGATGTGTCCAACATGAAAGCTTTGTTGACACGACATAAACATTTCACATGTTAAGTGTGTCTATAGATTCTCTTATTCGTTGACACTCTCATTTTCATGGGCATGATGTAATAGATTAGCATGATCTACAATAAATATTATAGGGAAAATGTATGCGAAGTTGAGTGTGGCACACAGCTTCATCGCTTCGGTAACATGAATGAAAGATTAATGAAATATTTTGAAAAACCTTAAAAGATGCAGAAAAGAAAGATGTAGAAGAATTTCCTCAATTTTGCCGAAAGGGAGGTACATTGGATGTGCTAGAAAAATTCGAAATTGTTGAGAGTGATAGGTCAGGAAAATGTTTAAATGAGGATATTCCTCGAAATATTTCACCACTAATGTTACTGTTTGTGCCTCTTTCACTTTCTACGCCTTAAGTGGCATTGGTTGGTCCTCCCCTTCCCTTACACTTCCCTGAGCCAATAGGATTCAATCTCCTTTCACCTGGGCCTGTATAAAATGTGCTTTCTGTGATGTACAGTGATGTACCTTCAGTTCATGTTCGTTAATGATGATGACCGCCGAAATCGATTTTACTGTGTAACTCATTATTTTCGTGGAAATACAGCTGTCCCTCGATAATCCGACACTTTTTAATCCGACGTACTCGGTAATCCTACGCGCTGCCGGCAGCAACATGCATCTCCCGTTTCTTTCCGTATTTCTTTTTTAACTTTATTGTGTTCAAACGCATTAAGAATAAAATATCTTTGTTAATATGACATTTTTGGTAATCCGACATTTTCGGTAACCGACACTCTCTCGGTCCCTTAACTGTCGGATTATCGAGGGACAGCTGTATAGATAACGTTCTATTTTACTCCGTTTCTATTGTAGAAACGACGTTTGTGATATGAATGTAACAAAAAATGTCATTGGCCATTTTCCTACAGACATCAACACCTTCATAGGTGAGTCTACCTTCATTCCAGTTTTTTCGCGGCAGTAGTTCTAAAGCGGTTCAATATTGATACGATTCGGTTGAAATTTATTTGGGATGATTAAACCGTTCTCAACCGACTACCCTCCAAATTTGATCGAAATCAGACCATTACACCTTGTATGATTGTTGAGAAAATGATGTTTGATACATTCTACGTTCGTGCATGCACAGACTGAAATATTGATTGCAATACGTAAAATACGTTGTTCCGTACATTCTCTGAATATTTCATCAAGGTTAGTTAAGCCACTTAAGTGAATTTTCGGGGTAGGGACGAAACGAAAGTTGTTCTTAATGGCCTGAACTCTAAAACGACGGTGGAAATTTATATTTCGAGGGAAAATAATGATTATCATCATTATAGTAGACTCGGGACCGAAACATAACTACAATAAACGAGTCCTGTTTTACATAAGATCACACATATATGTGACCCGTTTATAAATCTTTTATAAACAGTTTATAAAAAAAAATGAATTGCCCCTTCCATGCAAGTCCTTCCATAATGAAAATTGAATGTTCTGAAATATGTTGGACATCAAAACAAAATCTTAATTGATTAAAAATGGAATGACAATAGTCGGTTAAAATTGGCTATGGCCCCCTTCCTTCCCTCTCCACACAGCAAAAGCGAGTTTCCGAGGTTTGTTATGTAACTAGACTGAAATTAGGATCGATCCAAATAGGAGTGACGTAAATCGGTTGAGAATTTTAGCCTCGATAAAACTTTTTATACAAACTACAACAAAATTGGTTTTGATATCATCTTTAGGGTTCGGTTCTTTCTTCAGAAAAATCAGTTCTGTCCTCTCCCCATCAAGTTATCTTTCCTATTTTGAGGCACTTACCGAAATATATGTGAAGAACACGTGAATCGAGACCAGCGGTTCCTGAAAATGAGTTTTGATAGAATTTTAGAAAGCTGCAGATATTGAATTGAATTTAAATATTGAATTCGTCCAACCAATATATTACCACCTATGAGTGGCTGTTATTCAGATTTATCGTTATTAAGTATTTAAAATGAAAATACTGCGTACCTTATAATTATAAGCGGGCTGTTGAATTATAAAATATCAATTGTGGGCATTGTTAATCCATTTACATATAACATTTCAAACGCCCCTTCCCCTTTTTTGAAAACGAGTTTCTGAGTGGTTCAATATTCAAACAGCTCACCTCACTCGTGACATAGCTGCTATGCGTGTTGTGCCTACACACAACTTTAATCGGAGCGCCCCAATGAAAGAGGGGGCGACGAAAAACCATTACTTTTCCACAACACGGAATATGGGATTACATCACCTACATGGGCCTCCACCTGGTGAGCGACTGAGAAATTCGCCACTTCATTTGCGATGTTTGTCGAAGGTTTAATTCGTGTTCCGCTCGGATTTCCCATTTTAATAAAAGAATCGCTGATTAATATACGTACGGCGGGAAAATGAAAAACTGCGGCGAATAATTACAGAAAGATTTATCATTTCTGTGTTGTTTAACCATTCCGACAACTCGTTCATCTATGTTAATAGTATAAATAGGAAAGATTTGAATTTGTTTCCGAGTCTTACTATAGGTAGCGGGAGCTTTCAATAAAAACGGAGTAACATTGAACGTTGCCCATATTTCCAAGAAAATAACGAGTTACACAGTTGAATCAATTTCGGGGGTTGGGTCATCATCATTTACAAACATGAACTGAAGGTATATCACAAAAAGCACGTCTTATACAGAGCTAGGCGAAAGGAGATTTAATCCTAAGATATTGGAAGGGACCCGTGGGATGGGGCGAAGGGGGGGTGACTTTCGTGAAAATATAGTCAACGTTCTATTTTACTCTGTTTTTATTGAAGTGGGTTTTCAAAATTTCGTCGCGAGTGATTTAGTCCGTAGCGGGTTCTCAATTCTGGGAGATGGAAACAATTTTTCCTTCAAAATCAAAATTTCCACTGGAATTTAGATCATTAGATATTTACATCATTTTAAATAACTTTCATTGCGTGCCTGTCTGTCTGTGAGTGTGTCTGTCGAGTGTCCACATATTCTTATATCTGTATAAGGGTATATTCTACATCCATCAAGTTTATTTACAACATTTGAATGATCTATCCATCATGGTCTCAACACGGGAGGGTTCTGTGCGTCACCCAATTCGGGACACGTTTTTTGTTTGATACAATTTAACTTAAAAAGTACTCAACCGACTTTGAAAACTCTTTCACCATTACAAATTTACATATCTACTGTAACATTGTTTGTTTTGTTCACTTTTTATGATATATTATCATAAAAATTGAAGAACCCCACCTAAAATGGGACAATGTAGCCCATGGCATCAAATTTTGGACTATAAAGTTTTACAAACCAAATTCAACACTTTCCAAACCAAATTCAACATTTTACAAAACAAATTCAACATTCATTAAATTTGTTTGTTTTTCTGCGAATCCACGGTAAAAACTGTAGATTATATATCATATTGTGTCTTGTAGTATAACGATAGTACCCTTGATTGACTACAAAAAAGTCTTCTATGGTATTTGCCTTACTGCTGTAGTTAAAGCGCGATAACCTAATAGTCTTTCAGGTTTAGGTTGTAACATGGGTAGGTGACCCTGGAAAGCGTCTGATATATCTCCCGAGGCGGCAGATTCAAGAATTGGGAAGGGCAGACTAACCATATCCATCACACTCCCGGGGCTCTAAAAAAAAAGGAGGGGGAGGGAGCTGAATGGAGGAATGGCTCGCAGTAATGAGGGCAGGGGTTATAATTACTCAAAGGGACATAAATAAGGGCATTTAGTCTACGCGCGCAATGCGAGGGAATGGGGGGGGGGGGGGGTAAGGACAGACAATGATAAAAGGCCAGTGGTCATAACCACGCTCATGCTAACATGTAAAATGGGGAAGTGATGCATGGTAGAGTTCCTCCTTCCATGAACTGTATACGGATAATGCCTGCAACACTCAGCGTATGTCGCAGATGCCTTAAGGCTTCTGGTATATCTCCTTATACGGTGGATTCAAAAATCGGGAAGAACAAAGTGACCATACCCATCCCATGGTCACCTACTTATATGACTACCATTGGTGTGGTCGAATTTTTATGGCAAAATATAACTCTTGGATTGAACAGGCATTATTTGCCTACATTGTCCACTCAGATTTAATGATGAGTATGAAACCATCAATATTCTTAAAGTTAGCCGAGTAGTCTGTAGGAAACGGGCTTGGAAATGAGTTACGCGAAAATACCAAATCCCGTAGCAAAACAAGAAGGGTAAAGCAATTGGTTGTATCTGTATTCTGACGTCTAAGAGTACAACTAGAACATAACAGTTTTCCTTGGCCACTAATTTGATCCATGGTCCCTGAAACTCGGTCGGCTAGAACCCCTTCGTTTTGCCGTTTGATCAGATCAAACACTCCCCACTCCTACCCTTCAACCCGCCGGAGCAGTTTAACGACTTCAAACGGTTGGAAAAAGGGGACGTTGTGGACACTTCATTACGTATCGGCAAACCGCACGACCCCGCCTGGAAATCGGAGGCCTCGCGAGGAATGTACGATGTGCGATCTCCCCTTCGGCAGCGTTAGCGTTATCCCGGCGTTCAGTCCTTTGGCAGCTTTACGACCGGGCAATGGACTAGTTGGCCGGGGCTTAGCTCGAAGAGGACCCGAGGCTTCCTAATCGATTGTCGAGTTTTTCAGTGAATAACCCAGGTCACGTTATTTCCCGGTCCAAGTCGATTTTCATTAGCAGAGTTGTCGAAAGGGGTCGGGGAGGTTTCGGTTAATTAGCTTCATTTTGATTGGGCAACGTATCTGCAGATTGTGAGATAGAAACGCCGCGCAGTGCAATCACCCAACACGTCATTATTAAAATATTCGACGGAATGACATTCCCTTTGCTGTCGATAAAATACTGTTACCTAAACTGGTGCTTCAATCTCCATACTAATTACCACCTACTATGACATTATACACATTCCAACCGGAGCTAAGAATTATTGCGTCTCTTTCACTAATATAAATTTTGAAATGTGTTCAGTAGCTCTTCTTCACACTATTTGAAGTAAGGATAATTTTTTAGTAAACTTTCTAAATGCAACTATTGCAACGGCTCCCAAACTTATTAGCATAATAATGTCCAAAATTGTCTTCATGGAATTCATTTAGGTCTGAGGCAGTCTGTTGTTTGGAGTTCCTAGTATTGTTGCCACATCGATCATCTTGAAAGAGTACACCGCAGGTTTCTGAGATATGTGGCCTATAAGCTTCATTATCCCCGGACTCAGTAAATTATGATGCACTTGGTCGTGGCTGCTGGGCCCTGGTGATCGTAGACGCCCCTCGGATATGCCTGATTCATGGAGAGGTAGTCTGATCTTCGCTCCTAAGCAAGGTGAATCTTGCCTCGAGGATGCTCCCGTACACAAATCATCTTCACCACTCCTTTTCCATCCACAAATCATTTGTACAACCGCTCGCTGTGCACATTACCTAGAGAACTTAACCTCCTAATAAACCAACCCTTGTCTATAGACTTTTATTCGATTCTTTTAATTCTATTCGCTGTTGCCTTCTTAGTAGTTCGTGAAAGTTGCATCTTCTCATAATATTTCCTCCCCGAGCCTGTTAATAGTTTCAATTGATTTTTTTTCTCTTTATCACCTGAGTTACAGTTCGCTTCATTATTTTGTACTATGTATTCATATACTTCGCTCTTTTCGATGTATTGGGCTTACCTATTATTAAATAAATAATTTCTGAAGCACTTCGTGTGTTTTAAAGATTCCACTTTCATTTATATATGTATAACGATCACTCAGCACAAGATTATTCTGATTTTGATTCTTGAGGATTTGCAATAAGATTGAAACTCAACTAAACCGATGTTCCGCTTTATTTTTTAATCTTCTTAAGGAGTTGGATGATTTTTAGCATCTTCATTGTATGTAGGCTTTGTTCTGTTCTTCGACGTTGCTTGTCTTGAACTAGCTACTGCACTTTTATTAATATTTCAATCTTTTTAATAAAAGAAAACTATAATGAAGTATCAGTGTTTCTAGTTACGACTCTTTGCGTGACTTAGATGGGATTGTGATAATGTTCATTCCATCTGAGTCAACTACCACTGCTATGAGTATTTTCTTTTCTTGTGTGTATTTGCCACTCTGGACGATGTTTCAATACCGTCAATTAATTTCAACAAAAAAGCTACTTTTCTGGAATGTCGATTAATATATAATCCTAATATTATAATAGAAACAAATTAATAATCAGGAGACAATCAATGCTACTGCAGCTTTAGAGGCCTAATATTACCGGACATTCAGTTGAAGTCATTCTTTCTTAGAATCCTCAATGTTACTGTTTTCATTCAATCTAACCCAGTCTTGAGCAGTTCATTGTGTCTCCCTAACATGTAATTGTATTTGATGTGTCAATAGGACTACATTTGGGGTTCCACCACCATCGGAAGAAGATAAATTAGCTGTAGCTAGCCCACGAAGGGGTCTGTCTGTTGATTAGTGTACCTCCGTGCCACGTAATTGGATTTTAGATTTCCTAAAAAACCTCAATTCCAAATTTCAGCAAAGTAGGAAGATAAGCTCAGATTTTTCGGAACCATAATGATTTCGTAACGGATTTTCAAAACGCAATTTGTTAATCATCTGGCAAAACTCAATCTTATTTAAAACAACCAAAGCAATCGAAGAATGTAAGATGGTGATCTGACTATGATTTCCACTCTCCCAACCTTTGTAAATATTAAAGAGACAATGGGGAATGATGAACTAACCATTGAGCTGTGATGGCTACGAAACGACATAATGAAACAATCTGAATGAATTAGTTCGTAAACTTCGAACTACCCAACCCACTGTGTTTACAAATGGCATTTAAACAAACACCACCAACACAGTTTTTTTTTTTAAAATCTGCCTCATACAATTGGGCGTCGTGACTGCAGCACATTAGAAATGGATTAATCACTTTTCCAAACTATTACTTCCTCCTCACACCTAATTTTCCTTCTGGAGTTCCTTCATGCTACCATGTCACGACATCGTACCCCACCGGACTAACTTTAACAACGTCGGATTTTCTTTAATTTCGTTCACTTCTTTCTCTTTATCTGTGTGTTTTATTTTAACCGCTCGCGTGACCTGAGACCTGCGTGGTTCCGCTATTACTCTCAAGCTACGAATTGTTTTACCGTATTATTAAACGCAGTCTGTTCGGGAGGATATTATAAAGTCAGTTATATGAGTTGGTCAGCGTAATTACGTATGTTGTTCTGAATTCAGGAAATATTCGTTTGTAATTTTTTACGTGACTTCGTAACGGTGTGTATACAGGAGGACCTTTGCATGATGGCTCGACTTGAATGGAAATAGCGAGATCAAAATGAGATCTTTAGGGTCGTTACTGGGTTGAAAACGTATTGAAAATATACGTTCATTAACTTTTTTGTTTTTTATTGATCATCAGTTGAACATGAAATAAAGAACAAATGTTTACTCAAATAATTACTCAATGGTTTTATATAACCTTCCACTACTTGCAATTACCAAAATATAGATACATGCTTCCCCTGATATACTTAACTTCATAGTTTTCTGTTGAAGACCATCCTAATTTACACTACTTTTTCCACTCTTACTTGAATATAAGGTCTACTGCTGCAGATTGTTATTGTATTTAAAGGTTTATAAAGAACCATGTGTCAGTTAGGACTCGAAAAATAAGTTTTATTATCACTCCTTACCATATGCCACAGACATAAAATTAATTACAACCTCTCAATGTATGTGATGTCACCATAAAAAAACTAACAAAGAGCGACTAAAACCCTGGGATCACTTTAAGAGAAGTTTTAACGTGCGAGAAGTAAAAGCCAAATTTAGGAATTCAGGAAGCAATAAGTCAGTAAATGAGTTTCTGAACTTTTTCATTGCAGTCATTAAAGATATTTCAGGTAGGTTGTGGTATCATTTAAGTTACAAAACAGAAGCCACGGGAAAAATCAGCACTGAAGTACTCTTCACTGAGAACATCATCACAAAACATTAGTTCCCCCTTTCATGAATACGATCTCATCTAGCATAAGTAATGGACGGGACATCTAGAACTTTTAATACTAACAACTTTTCTTGCTAGAAGTGAATGGAAACAAAGAAGCCCAACCAATGTAAGCAGAATAAGAAAGAATGGAGAAGTGGTTCCTACCTTCCGGATATCATTAAGGGATTCGGGATCCACGAGCCGCTCAATTAGCGCATGACTCCCAATCAACATCCTCTCAAGTGTATCCAGACTTGTGCGAATTGAGTCCGATCAGATAGGTTTAAAGAGCGGAAAAAGCATATAAATTGACGAATCAATCAAGTTAGGTTTGCTGATTGGAAAGTATACCAACGCTAATTAATAATGGCAACGGAAGAAACGGACGGACGAAATTACTGCTGACGGCCGTTAATGGGAAGTCAAATATCGAAAAACGTGAATTGAGTCCAATGATTGAACGAAAAAGCCAGTTGGCAAGTCAGAGCTGAATATGAGTTATTTTTTATTCTCAGCCCTCGGGAGAACCGGAAAGCGATTCGTAAAGCTCAAATCTATTGTAATTAATCAAAGAAACTTTTCTCCTCGTAACTGAATTTTTTCAACAAGGGTTCTTGAACTTTTTTTTCATAACGCGATGCGTAAAACCGATAAACTCGAAAAAAAAACTCGGAGCTCGTATTTCATAGGAATCCAGACGTTTCTTGGGTTTCACCCAATCAAATTGGTGTCGAGTTCACCCATCAGTAATTGCTGAAACGTAGCTCAGAAATGGGATAGGACGTGTTTCCGTCAAACCGTTCAATTTATTAATCCTTAGCCCTGAGTTTACTAGAAAATTAGTGCCCTATGAATTTTAACGCCTTGTAGACTAATAACCATTTCACAGATTGAGTATGTTTGCTTCTTGATAGTTCCCTGAGACTGTCATTGCAATGGGATTAATAGCATCGTGTGCGCAAGCGCGACTTGAATTTGAGTGGTTCGATTCCGATCTAACTCGGGGAGTAGTGGGGGGGATTATGAATTTTATAGCAATTGGTTGAGTAATAACTATTTCGCATTCACAAAACTTGAATTGGGAGACACAGACAGAAATCCCAAACTGAATAGACGAAACAAGAAAGAAGAAATAGAAATTTCTTTGAAGAAACCCTATCAACAATTCATTATCGATTCCGTCGCCATCAATTCTTCACCATGAATTGTCGAGAGATTTTCCCGATCCATCTATTTTTAGGATCGGTCGTCGGTTCAATGTCGTTTGAATTTGATATGGTGGGAAGGGAGGGTGTTAGTTAGTTAGAAGTGTCGGGTGGTATGCTATTAATACCGTTGCAAATGCGGATCCCTGAAATGGGTTGCTATTAAGGGAACTCCTATGCAAAATAAAACAGTTTTTATGAAAAACCCTGGATTTTCCGATCAGATCATTATTAGTGATTAATAGTTGTGCGCGTGTGAAAAAATGTTTTTCCACTTATTACGCACATATTGGTGTTTTATTTTGCGTTCATTCATTTGATTCTAGCTTGTCCCATGGATACTAAATCCAATCTGAACCAACTTGGCAGATATTTTACATTAAATATAGAGGTAATAGAGTAGGGATCATTTTTATTCGAGATTTAAAAAATCTGTAATTTGGAAAGTGAAGTGTAACTTTGAGAAAACGGAAAGTATCATGGGAGCGTTTCTAATAAATTGAATTTTAAATAACGCTGTAAAATGAATCATTCTCTTTGACAAATAAATCGAAGCAAAATATTACGCAAGGTTTATTGTTTCTGTTTGGGATAACTCTACAACATAAATCACTCATCTGTTTGTTAGGAATAGTTTCCCCTCTCGTTTCCATATTTACTAAATGTATTCTAGTTGCACAAAAAAAACTACATTTCAGCTCCGCTGATCTAAAGTAGCCACAAGGATCCTTCAGCTGATCAGTGTGTCGCCGTACCTTGCAATTGATCTCTAGACGTTCCAAAGATAACTTCGTCATAAAATAACTCGGTAAACACTTTACTATGATTTCTTTCTTTTTTTCGTAATCGATTACAGTTCAATATTGAAAATAGTAAACCGAAAATTTTGAGCTGCGTGCTCTCTCAGTTGGTTATATATAGAATTCAGATTACAGTTCATTATTTAAATATACATGATTTTAAACTAAATGAAATGGGTTTAGGGACTTCCTCTTGAAACTACTCTGGCCGGGGAGCTGGAAAACTTTAGTGGAGAGGATGTCTCGGAGAGAGGGCTTGGGAAACGAGCTTTCAAGAATTTTCAAACCCAATTACTCTAGTATGACTTACGAGGTCTCCTTCCTCTCTCGACGCCGTAAATCGTCGAACAACCGGATTTTGATTGTGTTATTGCATGCTTTACCCGGAGGCACTTTGGAAAGGGGGAGAAAGTACAACTTGCCCCGCCCCTGAGGGCTTCTGCTCGTTCGCTTTGACGGACTTGGGGAACTTTGACGCACATCAGACGAGTATAAACTTTTCTCGGCTGAGTATGAACGAATTACCACTTGATGAAGGAGTTGCGAGGGTTAACAGTTTCGCTTTCGGAGTTGCCTTCGCGTTGCTTTTGAAACAGAACAAACAAGAAGAACTCACTTCATTTGAGAGAATTGCTGGTGGTATGGTTGAAACTGTTTAATGGAAAACGATGGAGATAGTGGCTTATTGTGCGTACGGCTGAGGTGATATGCATGTTGCCACTGATCACAAAATTATTGGGCACGACTTATTAGCAATGACTTTGAATGGCACACTTCTACGAAAACTGCTCATCTCTGTGAAATACCAAATTGGCGAAGATAAATTTACTTCGTACGAACTTACTTCTTGTGCAGGCTGGTGAAATCAGTCTAGTGAAAAGATTTATAGCTGTTGTATGTGAACCCCTTTTTCACATATTCAACACCTTTCCAGATAATTTTCCAGACAATAGAAGCAATGTAAAAGTTCCAGCCATGCGACATGCCGATATAAGTGCATTTTCCTGAATAAATATTATTGAATTTCATTTACATTAAATTTTGTTGGAATTTGAGCTCTTTAAATGCAACGAAATTTTTGTAATCAATAACTGTGGGAAGAAATCGCTTTTTCTTATTAGAAATAAGTATATTTTTAAAAAATCTCCAACGGTTTTTTATCTTAGAAGATGTAGAAATTAAGGTTGCTATCTCAGGTTGAAATTAAGGGACGAAACTCTGATGACATCAAAGTCGCAAAGTTGGTACATCGGCGGTATTTGGCGGAGCTCATTCTTGGCGAGCACGTTACCGAAATGACTCACTTTAAATTTATGTGAGATTATTATCCATCTTTCCCCAATTATCAACCTAATTTGAGGAAAATCGAACTATTGAAAAGTGATAAGATTATGCTTGGTTGATTTTACGTAAGGGCAAGGGCCGACTGAACTTGGTGAGCGATGAAACTCATAGGTGGCCATCAACAGTTTAACAAGTACATTCGATGTGAATTCTATCAAATTTAGGTGAAAACTGTACAAAGAAGGTTGATACCAGCCATCTCCCAAAATGAAAACAATGCTTCCATTGTTCCAAGACTCGGAAGCGAAATTTCTTTTGTTCTTAGATTCTATTTGACTCAATAACAATTTAGGAAGGTAGTTTTAGGTCTCCTAGAATGGTGATTTGCCACTTTCTCATACCAGCCCCATTTAATTAAACAATTTTTACAATGTTCACACTCGTATTCATGAAAACGTTAATTTTTACCGTTAAAGTTCCAGCCATCAGCCAATCAATAATAAACAAAAAGCACTATAATTATTTCAAAAGATTTTAATATCGCGATATTTCAATTCAACCCTTCAAGATTAATCGAGATTGATATTAAAAACTCAGTTCTAACCAGTCTCAGTCTCCATACACGATTTTTCGCCCCGGTTTCATAAAATTTGGTAAAGCAGTTCCAGAGAAACGTTTTTTAGCTTTTTAAATGAATTCAATAATAATAAATTTTAGAAACAATTTAAAATTTTGGAATCTAAGTATCTTCAACATATTAGAATGTGTTGCTTTCGAGTCTACCTAAGGGTAGAGAAAACTTTGTTTTCAGTTTTGAAGATTACAATTTGTTCTGCGAATTTAAGTTTTCCACCCGCATTTCACGATAAATACCATGCTGAATAACTTTTGTTTCTTGTCTGGCAGTATGTTTGTGTGTGTCACCAGGTCCTCATAACATGCTTAATTTCTGCAGTTTTCATTCCGTTTGATGAAATTATCAGTGAATATGCGATTAGCGCAAGCGCAAACCTAATATCCACCAAGTATAATTCTCCAAGTTTCTAGTGATTCAATCTCCCCTAAATTTTGAAGGTAGTCGTGGAACAACAGCGTAAATATGCCAAATAAATGTCTAAACGATCATATCATTATTACCTTATTCTCAATTTCTACAGTTTCATCCCATTTGGATGAAATGTTATTAATAGGCGGATTAATCTATGATTGGACCCCTACAAAATGTTCCACTTACTATTACTTATTACTTCACTCGTCATTGCACAAACGTAAAATTCATCATGGATCTTTTTATCAGGTTCTAGTGGAAAAATTTCTGTCAAATGTGAAGGGTAATCGAGGAAAGATGATTTATTCACCTCATATAAATTGAAACTCGATCTTATCGTTTTTGTATCCGCTATACAGGATGTACAGCGTATGATCCGAAACTAGTTTCCAACAAAAAGTGCCTCTTAGAGATTTTTTTTAGAGGGTTCGTTTTTGAGTTATTTTACTTTCAAGATTTTTTTCGTGTTTTCGAACTTACGTCACTAAAACGGCAGTAACTACGGCCTTTTCAAAGTATTTGCAAATCTAATTTTTTTGAAGGAACTAAAGGGTAAAAATGAGCCTAAAAAGTAAATTTGGTCGAATTTTGAAACAAATTCTTTTTTTAATGGCTCATTAGTCCCTCTTAATTTGATACTTTTGAGCCTGTAGGCTTAAAAAATACGCAAAAGTCTCAGCTTTCCAATGGTATATTTAATTTTTAGGTTTTAGAGGAAACTTTTTTGAGGAAATTGAGATTTTATGCAAAAAAACGTGTATTTTCAAGAACATTTGATGTGATCGAACGGGTGTGTGGATCTACCTTTGACAGTTAATCACCTTATCATAGTCAACATTTTGCTCGTGACGATGTTTCTATCAACGATAAGAAGAGGAAATCATAACAAACAATGATTCGGCCTTGAATCGTGACAGCCAGGTTATATTCTACAACTTTCCAAATCCCTCGTTCTTGTATTGAGACACCCTACTAGAGAAGACATAAATAACAATTTCCTACAATAAACGTATTTGGCTAGGGACTATCGAATCCATATCTCATGAAAACGACTCAATGGCCACTATTGTCCGCCTAAAATAAAATAAATACAAATGAAAGTATTAAACAATTATTTTCTCATTTAATTTCCCTTAAAATTTTTAGTAAAACATTACTGTAAGTTTAAATTTTGCTTTCTCAATTTTTAGTAATAAACCTTCGTAGAATAATTTTAACTCTCTCTCAAAATTTGTTGAATCTCGAAAAGAGAATAAGCAAGAGGCGCCCTTCTCCGTCCGTACCTTTCCTCCAAAACTGCAGAACAAAACTTATTGATTGTGGTCTAGATAGGATTGAGTTCTCGGCTTCATTTTTATGTTAATCCTAGAAGGTGGAATAAAGGGCTGAAATATTGAAGAATCGCAATATCGAAAATAACACTAATGCCCCATTGCTCAACTAGGGCTTCTTTACATTTATCCGTTCGTGCAGAGAGATTGGAAAAGGTTGATGTTCACGGAGTTATATTTATGCCTAAGTCATCCGACCCTATTTAGGAGAACCAAAAGTGAACTACAAAGTATGATCAGTGAAGGAACATAGTAGATAATTTCTCTCCTAATCTATATACCGTGATGAAATATATATTATTACTCGTAAATAAAGTTTTGGTCCATAAAAAATAAATAAAATTATGATGCGGGATGCACAAATATATTTTAGTGTGGGGAAAAATATTCGATTTCTAAATGATAATTAAGTTTAATATTTTATTACGACGTTTTTATAAACAAATCCACCATAAGCCCAATCTATCCCCTTGGTTTTCTGGGATTACATCAAATAGAGGATTGGTAGTGACTATGTGTAGACTGCGCTCTAATCATGGGTTAAGTGCTGCATACAAAAATAAGTATTTAACTCCAGAGAACTCATCACTGTGTCAAGCTTGTGAGAGTAATGAAGGAACATTAGAACACATGTTGATGGTGTGCCCAGCATACAGTGATATGAGAGATGTTTTGTTCGAGCAAATTACATCAATGTTACCATTCCACCTTTACCATTCCACTACGTACAGTTACTGTATGGTGAAGTAGTCTTCTGTTTCATTTATGAATTTTTTACTAATTTGAGATTATCTATTTGATTTGTAAGATAATTTATAAGATTTTTCATTTGTAAAAATTCTTTCCTGAAAGTATGTAAATTCTTTTATGATATTTGAAATGCCATCACATGGCTGTATGCACTTTACTAAGAAAAATAAGGGGGAAAAAAGGTGTAAACCAATAAATAGGTGTAAACCAATAAATAGGTGTAAATCAATATATATATGATTGTAACTAACATCATGACAGGGCTGTAAAACTAACGTTGAAGCCAATATAAAATTTAAAAAAAAAGTTTAATATTTGATATCAAATTTACAGGAAGCAGCAGAGAAGATGTATTGTGCTGGAAGTAACAGAATGTGCCCTTCTACAGACTAGTTTATAGCATGTGGTTGGGTTTAGGTTTACCTTTCTGATGGAATTCTAAATAATATGAGTCAAAAACTCGTCCTCTCCAAAACTTGTCAACCATTGTTTTGATATGGAAAGCTATTTGGAATTTGACAGAAGGATTCCGGACTTGAAAGATCAGTCTTCACATTGATAGAGAATTATATATAGGGATAGCTATTGGTTTTGAAAATTTGTTTACTTTTCTACGATTCTTTGTCTTTATAAGACATTTAACTTATACATTTGCCGAATATTTTTGGCACGGAATTTAGTAGAATATTGTAAATCTAAGGAAAATATCACTTGATTGATTTGGACTTTCTCGAGATGGAGTTGCCTATTTAATGCTGCTCAACCTGTAGTGGCTACTTGTCGCCTGTAGCTGGAAGCGAAGTTCTGTAAAAGTCGGGAGGATGATCCGCTACTTTTTTTTGGTGTGGAATGTTCGCTACATGTGCTCATGTTTCATGCCAATTGATCGACGATTTGCAACGTCGGCCAGTTTGAGGACCCCTTACCTGAGTTAGACAAGACAAAGACTCGACGAACGAGGCGGACCTAGACGAGCCGGGGGATTTAGCGTGCGTGTGCTGGCGGTCGGTCGAGCGGACAGCGAAGGGGAGAATCGTCTCGGGACGAGCCAACTCGGTACAGAGCCAGACCGGGACTGAGGGGTGGCGGATGCCGGGGGTGGAACAAGGAGTTGGCTCGCCAGGGGTGCCACCATCCGCCTCCCCCGAACCGGCCGGAGCCCTTCGCGTAATTTCGGGGTCTGTTTTAAGGCTGGATCACACGCTCTACCTATTTGCTCCAACTCGCATGCACAAGATAGGGGTCATAAACTGGCTTGCATAAGAAGGTTCGCACAAGTAAATCTTTGTGTTGCTGAAAAATGACGCAAACCAAAGAATAAGGCATGCGTTAACAAGCACAATCCACTTGAGATAACTGTCGTGTACAACAAACTTTGCAAAATTAAATCAATCTGTGTGAATACTACACACGAGCCAGTATGCACAAGTAAATCGTTGCGTATGATCATTATCTTGAAGTTTGCGCGAGCTAAAAAAGTGCTTCACTAAAATCTCTCTTGATAGAAAATCGGGTTGAGGCAGATTGTCATGAACATATGAACGTGACAATCTCATGGGTAGTTTGCACACTAAAGCCATTTGTGCAAACTAGCATGCACAACCTAGTTTTTGCAAACGAACTGTATAAAATATTACTGTAAACACACTCTGTTTGGTAGCACAATTGTGGAATAAAAGGGCGTTTGTGGAACAAAGGTGGAATGAATGGTTATCTGAACCACTAGAATAGTCAAAACAAAACTGAAAAATTGTAAGAACTGATAAACAAAACTGGTTGTGTTCAAATTATTATCATCAGTTTTTTCACAATGGAACACTCACTAAGAACCATCAATTATTTCAACCGCTTCAGTGTAAAGAGCTTAAGGCTTTTAGCAAGAAATCTTCCTTTCAGAAAAAAATGGTGCAAAATATGATTGCTAGACAGTGATGTATTCTTCCACAATACAATTGCTGAAGTACGTAATGAGACTGACGATTTCCATAATTCCCAACTATCTCTAGAGATCCATAAACTTTTTCCCAACAATTAAATACATCCATTTCGACATTACAACACTCGAAATCCACAGCCTAAGCTTCCTTTGAGCACGTGAGAATGGATAAATGTAGAAAAAGCAACCTTTCCCAAACGCGGGACCTCCAGGAAATCGAACACGGTGAAATTAATGTGAAGCACACTACTGATATTGCCCCATATACTGTAAGCCTTGCCTTCTCTTATATCGGCTGAGGTCTCCAACCGAGCCGTCAAAATTCACTTATATGCACCGACCGTCAATTGTAAATATCCCTTTGTAAACTATTACGATCTACCGGATGGTTTAATTTCAATGGAATTTCCTTTGTTAAAGCGTGAGGTTATTGCAGCCCATGTTAGCTACGCAGTGAGCCCCAATTCAACGTATCCCCCATGCCTTTATTGCTTCCGAGTTTACTTACACGTAGCAAAAGCCGTGCTTTCATTTTCGAGAGATAAAACTTTTTTTAGCCAAAATTAACATGAGTCTGTCGGTATCTGTAAATCCTTGCAACAAACTTCATTTCTACAGTTGTCATCCAATTTAGATGATAATTTTTCCAAATCAGAGCAAATTTTGCTTTTTGTCCCTCGACAATTATCATACAATTATAATGATAATTATCATTAGTCATGTACTGATTCGTAAATGGTGTCTAGTGGATAACTCTTTCTTCTCGTCGATCTTTCAAAAAGCTTAATATGTATAGGCACTTACCTACTCCTTCATTGGAGAGATGTAGCCAGTGGAACACTTGGTAAAAATGTACTTACACGTAAAAGTACAGGTACAATACTCGAAAACTCGATAGTACTAGTACTTGTGATTGAAGTTCCAAGTGCGCGCTCAAGTATTTGTGCATATTAACTTGGCGCAAGTACAAGTAAATTTTTTTTTAATCCAGAATACTATGAAGAATGATGGGAAGGAATTTGGGCCAGCTCCCATTTCTTACTAGAACCATGGGGTGAACGGAGGAGGCAGGAACCCGCGTTTGATCCAATGTTCATCGAAAGATGGTAATTGTATTTTGGTAAAGAACAACTTAAACATGATTTTAGTGATGTATGCTCCATACGAATATTGTCATTTTATGGGGGATTGATTGATATTGTAATTATAAATAACAACTTTCAATTAAATATACATTCCCAATCGCCAAATTATTCTTGAAAATCCTACCAATTCGATAAGACTTCAGTCCTATATTTCAATTACTTGTACTTGTCCTTGCGGTTACTAAAAAGTCTCAACAGTGACATCGCAACCAGAACTCAGGAAATCTCGGAAACAGTGGAAAGTGGTTATATTAATTGTAAACACTTTCCAGTGTTTCCGGGTAATTGTTATTGATCTGCTAATTACCTTAACGAAGTTATCCGAGATGAAAAATACCTTTCTTCCACCTTTTACAAAAGTTTGATTTGTTAGCTCGAGAAGTTGGGAATTTCCCGTGAGTAAAACGAAGTCCAAGAATGAGAATTAGTGCATTTCATCTACTCATTAGATTGATCGTAAGAACTAATTATTTACTGTGCCTGTGTTGGAACCAGTGAATCGACGATTCCAGAACCAGAGAAAAAATCTCCCTGATCGTTTGTTGTTTCAAGCTTCACCATGTGTAGAATCTGAAAATCGAATTACTAAAAATCCATACATCCGCCGTTCGGAGCTTTTCTCTGAAAATACTGAACGAAAGTTAATGAAACTTGGGTCAAAAAATCACAACTTGGTTAGAAATGAATTCTCGACATTGATGTCAGTCAATCCTAAAGGGTGAAATTGTAAGTCAGAAATTTCAAAAATTTGAATATCGAAAACTTTTGAAATGACACTATTGTTTTAATGTTCATTATTGACATACAAGCCATCAAAGACTTGAATAAGCCGTACGGGCTTACATCCGTTCGCTCTTCTTAAAGGCTAAAACTTTGAGGGAAAGAAGAAGGTCAACGTGAATGTGAATGTGAACTGGGAAGTCTAGGTTGAGGCATGGCTAGGAGTTTACTCCACCACCCAAACACCGCCTTGGTATCAATAAAATTATGTGACTAAGGCCCAGTTCCAATCTAACTATGTAGTAGTAATCTGGCGTGTTAAGCGCTAAACCCATAAGTGACTTGAAGGCCCTAACCTGAACAAGTTTCAAGATTTCCGCGTAATGAGTGGCCCGCACTTCGGAGCCATAGAGCTTAGTACTAATGATAGTCCCCCAGAAGATGGGGACTGGGACTTGAAAATAGCTGGCCAAACGTTCTTATACGCAGCAACTCCCTTGTTAACAGCAAGTTGAATCTACTCGTGAATTTCAATCTCTTGTCATATATAGTATATGAACACTATTGTAGGGGTTAACTTTCCATTTGCCTGCCCTATTGGGAAGTATAGACTCGTGCGTCCCGGAAAACTGTAATGACCATTTCCTGTCCTAATCGAGCTAGAAAGTTGAAATTTGAATGGTAGTTTCTGTAGAACATTTGAAATCTGACAAGGCCTGCTTAGCTGAGTACACTTGTGGGTATTTTCATTCCTAAACGATCTGTAATGTTGAAATATAAATGTGGCTCTTACATCGCATTTAGACAAAATATGGAGACGCGGGGCTCCGAGTTTAGATAATATACCACTGCCTACGTTAATATAATATATAAATATAATTATTATTATATAATATATAATATAATTATATTATAAAACTCAGTGATTTACGTAAAAGGGTTATCTTAATGCAGACATAATAAACCTCTATGTAATAATTTGCGTCGTTTTTCGTCCGGTCCACCGTGACATTTTCACCTTTCGTTGCCAATCTCATGTGTCGGCCTCTCATCTGTTTCTGTTATCAATTTCAAGGTAGGTACAAAACAAACAATAATTCATATGCACGGATTATATACCAACACTCGCCCTGTTTTACCATCTCTTGTTGGTATAACATGATTGCTTGTTAACACACAATGCTTGTTGTAACCTGTCCGTTCACAAATCTCTTGGCTATCTAGTAACGAAGAACCCAGAGTGCAGAATAAATACCAAATATCATGTGAGCCATACGCTCAAATCACCGTAGGACTATCTTTCGATGGTTTACAGAGCGTTGCTGGGTAAGATTAATGAAATAGGTGAAGGTTTTACACCCATCATTGTAATCTAAAAGTTTGACTGAAGGACGGTTACTCATTTTTTCCTCTTTTTACTCCATTGGGTATTTCCGTAATTGAGGAGCTTGTTTCCAAAAGGTACTTAAGACCATTTTTTCAAAATCAAGTTATTACCTTCCCAAGGATATCGGAAACGAGTTCTTCATAAAAATGTAATTAGGAGTATATCCCCTTGAAAAACTAGGTTGAAAATTCAGTTTAATTTCAAAACGTACTATTTCCATCATACAAGAGCACTTCCATTTGTTTGGGTTCTAAGAGAACCGTACCCATTAAAGAGTATCATACTGGCTACAATATTTTGCATAAAGTACTATATCCATTATCTTATAGGAATTATCAACTTTCAAGCCATTTTTGAAGGTATTTGAATTATTTAAACCGTATTGGTTTATTATTCAATAATAAACCATTGTAATCGCTCTGATAATTTCTAACCCCCTGAAAATTTCATGGTTTACGTTTCAAAGGGTGTAGAATCCGAATCTGCAATGAAAAATTTCCGTCCATCCGCCGTACGCTGTACGCCGTACGCCGATTTCTCCCAAAATTCCAGCCAAACGGCTGGAGCAAAAAATCTGAAATTTTCAGGAAAAATCAATATTGGGACGACAACGCCTCAATTCTTTAGCCAGCTCTCTCACTTAATTCAAAGGGCCCTTTAAGGGTTGTCAAAGTTTTGCAAAATTCCTAAAAACCTCCAAAAAAAAAACAAGGCGGCCTACCTAAATGTGGACTTTTTTGAAGAACTTTCCACGAGGAATCGAATGAGTCCCTCCCCAAGTCTGTAGCTCAAACCATTCCCTATGTATGGCATGATCTTATGCTGCCAACATTTCCATCCACATTCACTACATCACTAGGTTACTGCAATAAAAACAAAAACAACAGCCTTTTTTTTATCGCAGTAACCTAGTGATGTAGTGAATGTGGATACTGGAGTGAACTACTAAAAGGGTTTATAGCCGATACACTGGTTGAAGCATTCTGATATGCATGAAACGCTGCAAAATCTTTCACTCGGTTTATTGTTCAATTTATTCATTTGGCTTGCATTCATGATTTGAATTTCTACTAAGCTTTAGAGTGCACGTGTTTCACAGGTGTATTTGTGCGTGTAAAACCGAACAATAAAATACCGACTGGCCCCGTATAACATGTCGGTATCTTCAGTGAGCAGGAAAGAAATAAGCCACAGGGCTCACTCAGCCGATCAAGCGTACTCCGTAACTCATGGTTACCATGATGATAGTCATCATCGCACTTGCGCGAACCCCAATCCTTTGTTCGTTTTATTCCGAGTTCGACTCATTCACCGTGATTGAACGGTTTACCCAACGATATATTTTTTCCCGATGTCCTGAATATTTCAGTCAGTTGATTTCCCTTTTTAGGATTGACATGAACCGAAGACTAGCCCTAGACAAGAGTGGGTTGTTGGACACCCCGACATTGTGACGAAACAATCGAAACAATGTGACTCGAAAATGCCTGCCTAAAAATGACACGGGTGAAGAACACAAACAAAGACCTAATCTCCTGGATCCCTTCAATTCCTCGGTTCTTACAGAAGATGCAGCTTTTGTATTGTAGAAAATTAACGCTAAAGCAAAACTTTTTACATGGTGTGCATCCAAGAAGCTCAAGACGTCCAGTTATCATTTTTCCCCTTAGTCCATTTTACAAGTACAATACTGAACGTAATAAACCAACATCATCGTCATTCTACGGAGCAGCTGCAGTACCATCAATAACGGAAGGTCGTCGCATTAGGACGGCGCCCGGTTATACAGTACCATCACGACCTTCCGGTCTTGATGGTACTGTATAACCGGGCGCCGTCCTAATATTGTTCACCTAATAACTTCACTCATTCTATAAGTTGGTACTAATTAAACATTATAACTAACTATGATCCAAAATCACATGACTAACTATTACTTATTCGGCATGTATTGATGACATAATAAGACTGATGAAGTCCTCGGTGAAGGACGAAACGTATCTGCCAAAAAATAAAGACTCATGCTCCAAAATAAGGGATTCGAAATGAATGTGGTCACCCCACTACCTACACCCACTACCTACTTTTAGTTTGGAGGTAATATCGGTATATTTATTTTCGGAGGGTGTTTAAACTGTTGACTTTCTACATACATGGCACATCCATACCTTCTGCTAGGCAAAGTATGTCTGTCAGCTCTGAAGTGTACGAGACATTAGAGACACGGAAAGAAAGTATATACTTAACTCATAACATCAAATACCTACCAACCTTGACTTACTGTGTTTGACTGCCTACCTACTTTCAAACCTGTTAGTTTGGAGGTGATATCGGTATCTTTCGACTTCAACTGTCGAAATAATAATATGAAACACCAATTGATCAAAAAGTACAAAATGTGTCAAAGTTTTCGAAGAAAGTTATATCAAGATTCCTATTCCGGGGAAAAATATTTTTTCGCTCCCCTCAAGAAATAAAACTTTTAGCGGTGCTTGATTTCATCTCCACTTCTTCCATCAATGAGGAAATTAACTTTGCGAAACCTTTCATTCTCCCTTTCCTCTCGATTCGTTTTTCGTTCTCAAAACCGGATTTTCGTGGCAGCTGTTGGTAGGTGCAAACTACCATCGAGACTCGTTCTCGCGTTTTAAAATCTGTTCAACTTTGAATTGGTTTCTAAAATTAAGATATTTTCAAAGATGAATTGAGACGTTCGGATACCGTTAGAAGACCATCAGTGAGCAGCCAACTTAAACCATTACACAATTTCTTATGGAGTTCCATTAGTAATAGGTACATACTAATAAAAGAAACGCTGCCAATTATTATACAAATGTTCATTATTCATTTATTCCCTTCTAGGATTTATTTTGCTCTTTAGTACGTCATCTAGACTCGTCGACTGCATACTTTGTAATTGTATTCTATATGCCTTAAAATGAGCTCCTTTTATACTTCGTGGATCCTTAGATCGAATAGGAAACAAGTTAGACAAAAGGGTTCAGAAGTTTTCTAGCTGATCAGTTTGTTTCCACACCTTTTAATTGACTTCTAGATGTGACAAAGATGATAGGGTGATTCCGTCGTAAATATAACTCCTTATCACTAAAACGTTGTTGGACCCTTCGAACTCAACACAAGCTAATATCTACATACCTACAATAGAACAATATACTCGATATCGACACGGACGTTGAAACCCACGTATGTAACACTTGAGGTTTAACAAAATAAAATGAAACACCTTCTCATGTGAGCAAATGTTCAACGTATGTTATGAAAACCCAGATTTCAAAATGAACTTTCAAAAACAAAATTCCATAGTAATTACATCAGCTGATTCATTCGTAACAGTTTACTAGGCAATTTCAACAATGCCCAATGACGTGCGCATCCACATGCGTGTTGACGTTCTTTTTTTTCGGTCAAAGTTCCAGCCCTTGGGAAGGGATGGACGTGAAGCGGTCCGAGTGGGATCATTTTATTCATAGAAAGAACCAACAGGAACATTAATGTCATTTTGAAACTTTTTGAAGTTCCGATTTTTTATAATTTAAGCTATTTGGGATCACCATTTAGGGTTGACGGTCTCTGATGACTAAGAGTTAGTCCCAACTAGACAAAAATTGCGAGTTTTTACCCAAGTTTCATTAATTTTGCTCCAGCAGTTTCGGAGGAAAGACGTTTAGGAGTCAACTACAAGATATGGAGACCCTGTGATCAGTTGAATTACCCTTTCGGCTAATTTCGTACTTAATCGATCCACCGAGCTGAAATATAAATGAAGTTATGCCACGGCTCCCAGAATGTTTATCAACTAAGTAAGGTGTGGCGCATAGGTTTCCCTTACCGGTTTCCTTTAAAATGTGAAGAGATGTTCCCAAAACATGTTTTTTCTTAAAAACGCTGCAAATTCTTTCACTGGGGTTTATTATTCAATTGGCTTGCGTTCATGATTTGAATTTCTACTAAGCTTTGGAGTGTGCGTGTTTCACAAGTGATAGAGCGATTATTGAATTTCAGGAGATATGCATAGAGCACGTAAATCTTTTCTCAAACAAAATACCTATTTGGATTGATCAGTTGATCATATTTGTGTGCCTCCTGAAATTCAGTAATCGCTCTATCACTTGTGGATCACGCACACTATAAAGCTTAGTAGAAATTCAAATCATGAACGCAAGCCAATTGAATACCTAAGAAACCCCAGTGAAAGAATTTGCAGCGTTTTTTTTATGGTTATCAGAATGCTTCAACCCGTGTATCGGCTACAAAGCCTCTTAGGAGTTTACTCCAGTATCCATATTACTACATCACTAGGTCACTAGGTTACTGCTATCAAAACAAAAACAATAATAAACCAAAATAACACAAATGTTGGCACCATAAATCGGGTCACAGATCGGGAATGGTTTGACCTACGGACCTGGGGAGGGACTCATTCGATTCCTCTTGGAAAGTTCTTCAAAAAGAGTCTAAATTTATGCCGCCTTGACTTTTTTTGAGGGTCTTAGGGATTTTACAACACTTTGACAACCCCTAGAGGGCACTTTAAATTAAGTGAGAGAGCTGGCTCAAGAATTGGGGCGTCATCGGACCAACATGGATTTTTCCTGAAAATTTCAGATCTTTTGCTCCAGCCGTGGGGGAAAAATCGTGCGTACGGCGTACGGACGGAATTTTTATTGCAGATTCGGATTCTACACCCTTTGAAACGTAAACCATGAAATTTTCAAGGGGGGGTTAGAATTTTATTTCCAAGAGCGATTACAATGGTTTATTGTTGAATAACAAACCAAAAAAATGCTAACGCCCCCTGAAAATTTCATGGTTTACGTTTCAAGGGGTGTAGAATCCGAATCTGCAATAAAAATTTTTCCGTCCGTCCGCCGTACGTCGTACGCTGTACGCACGATTTCTCCCAAACGGCCGGAGCAAAAGATCTGAAATTTTCAGGAAAAATCCATGTTGGTCCGACGACGCCCCAATTCTTGAGCCAGCTCTCTCACAGCTCTCTCTCTCAGCTTCAAAGTGCACTTCAAGGGTTGTCAAAGCTTTGTAAAATCCCTAAAAACCTCCAAAAAAGTCAAGGGGCCTAAATTTGTTCTCTTTTTGAAGAACACTCCACGAGGAATCGAATGAGCCCCTCCCCAGTTCCGTAGGTCAACAAATTCTCGATGTATGGCCCGATTTATGGTGCCAATATTCGCGTTATTTTGGATTTTTATTATTGTTTTTGTGTTGATATCTGTAACCTAGTGACGTAGTGATGTAGTAATGTGGATACTTGAGTGAACTGCTGAAAGGCTTTGTCGCCGATACACGGGTTGAAGCATTCTGATAACCATAAAAAACGCTGCAAATTCAAATGGCTTGCGTTAATGATTTGAATTTCTATTAACCATTTAGTGTGCGTGTTTCACAGGTGATAGAGCGATTATTGAATTTCAGGAGGCACACAAATATGATCAACTGATCAATCCAAATAGGTATTTTGGTTGAGAACAGATTTACGTGCTCTATGCATATCTCATGAAATTCAATAATCGCTCTATCACCCGTGAAACACGCACATTCCAAAGCTTAGTAGAAATTCGAATCATGAACGCAAGCCAATTGAATAATAAACCCCAGTAAAAGAATTTGCAGCGTTTTTGTGAATACGCTAGAAAGCAAATAAGTCGGGAAGTGGGAAAAGCGCCTCTCTTTCATGCCGATGGCCTCCCAAGAATGTCGACACGGCCAACACGCAGGGAGAAGGAGAAGAAGAAGAAGCGTCAATTTGAAGCCTTCATTGAGTGTCTGCCACAAATCTACTATAACGCTGAATGCTGTTTTGTTTATTATGTGATGAAATATTGTGCCCATGCCTATATCAACGTATGCTAAATTTTTGAAGAGTCGTGACCCTGTTCTGATATGACAGTTTCTTCCGATTGAATTTTACTTATATATAGACGGAAGGTAGAGGCAGTGTTTAAATCTCGACGCTATCACCTACTTATTTTGTTTCTGTCTTCTTCAAATATCTTGAAGTCTCTGCAAATTTTTCTTCGAAGGATCATCAGTATTCGAAGTAAACAATCATTTTTATTTTATGTCGTCTTCGTGCAACCAGTCTCCTGGTAGTCAGTACAGGTATACAAACAAAAACAGTCCCGATGGACCGCAAAACTTCAGATCCCCTTTTCCAAGCCCTAGGAACGACAATCAAGGCTTCCTGGCTTCTAGCCCGATGAAGAATAACTTCGCTTGGAGGAATAATCAGAGGCGCAATCAACGTTATTATCAGAATGATCAACAAAACCAGTTTTTTAGCCCCAGAGGTGGCAGAAGGGTAAGTCGATAAAAATTAGACCAATAACGGCCAACGATACGTATCTACTTATTTAGAAATAATATCAGATTATTACCGACTACATAACACAAGCTGTAATCAGTGAAAGAGCGTTATTGAGTTCTATGACCTGGTTATCTTCAGATTAAAATAGAAAAGGTCAGAAGAAAACGGGTGTAGTAGGTAGGTATATTATCTGTAGACATATGTTCATGGGCTTGATTTATTGGTTCTCTTGCTGAGGTTTGCGCAAGTTTATCTGATGTTGGGTGTCAGACTGAACCTATCTGTTGGGCTGGTTAAAATATTGCTTCATTACAGATCTTCAGGTTGTGGAATCAGTCACATTTGGTCATCAACAGTTATATGAGCCATCCAACTTGTAATGCTGACCAACTTGAAACGCTTAAATGCAAATAACCATGCTAAATGTGTATGACAAAATACCGCGTTCTTCAACGTTAGAGATTGATTCCACTCCGACAATTCTTGACAACCATAAAGTAAGATATCCTCTCACAACCATTAACTATAGACATCCCTGTAAACTGCTGTACTGTACTGGAACGAAACTATAATGAGCAAAATGTAAGCTATGGTCATGTTTGTTTACCCCATTCTTCAGTCAGAACAAACAATTAAGTTAGCAGTGTTGAAGTCAATAAAAGAGCATTATTAAGTTCTGTGATCAGGTTATGTTCAGATCAAAACAGAAAAGGTCATTGGGAAGAATTATGTTATAAATGTGAAAAGAAAAGGTGTACTAGGTAGGCTTCTTGTTGACATAATTTCATGGGCTTGACTCATCACAGATCTTTCGGTGGTGATATCAGTTAAATTCGGTTATCAACAGTTAAATGAACCGTTCAAATTTAAACGTGAAAATGTGAAATGACCATGCTCAATGTATATACCAAAATAACACGTTGAAGAAGGCTGGAAGTTGATTTCACTCCTTCTATTCTTGACAGCTATGAAGTAAGATATTCTCTCTCAACCATTAACTATGGACCCCTGTAAACTGCTGTACTGTACTGGAACAAAGCTATAATGGGCAAAAGGTGAGCTATGCTCATGTTTGCTTAGCCCATTTTCTGTAAGAACAAATCATCCAAGAACACGTTCTTTGTTCGAGAACCAATCCAAATAAAAATCACAATTTTGTTGTTTATGTTTTAAATTAATATACTTGTATGTTTTACATTTTTTAAGTGAATATTTTATGTAAAATAGATAGCAAAATAGTGGTTGGCTACTCTAATGAAGAGTAGTTATTAAAATATGAATCTCAAAGAAGAGTGTGCAACAAAGACAGTGAGTGAAGTTCGGTTACCACATATGCGAGAAATAAGGGGTGATTTGGTTGGAACCACTGATGTGGATTAACGTTTACTATTTTAATTAAAGAAGGTTTCATACGGAGAACCTGCACTTTCCTATGACGAGTGGTTCGCTTTTTATGATTTCCAACATCGTAGCAAAATGTGGAGTCACACTAGGCAGCGTGATTCCGACCAGAAGGGAATGGTGCAAAGATGTAGTTTATAGCCATAACTTTGAGCTATCACACACGTAGCACCTTAACTAGAGAGATACGGCTGGTATCTGTACTCATTGAATATGATATGCTTTCAATTGATAACCTGTAATAAGCATCCTGTATTTCTCATTTTCAATATTCATTTAGGGCTAAATTTCATAATCCATGACAAGTGGATGCAGTAGGACATTAGGAAAAGACTGTTTCGGATTATGCTTAGCCTGAACTGTCTGAACCCTCGCCTGCCAATCACTATACATCTCTAATCGTATTTTCCACTTACAAATCCAAATAGACATTGGCGAGTCCCGAACCCAAAGACCTAACCTCCGCGGTGAAGCTGCGAGTATATAAATGTATATTCTTCCATTCAGTAGTATGAAAAGTATCCTTCATATACAATTGTTAATCTGATCAAATTGAGCAAATATTTGTAATTTAATTTGTTCTACCAATCGTCTCCTCAAAAAACAATCCCATGAAGAGATGCGCCAATGTTAACTTCTAGAATATAACACAACACCCGTTTTTATTGATAGATTCCCAAACTTAAGTGGCTGACCTTATTGCATGATTTCCTTGTCGGTCATACCTACCACCTCGCACGGTATGCTACTAATTCATATATGCTCTCTTTTTCAGGGAGGAGGTAATTTCCGAGGGCGTGGTAACCATCGCGGATCACAAAACAATGCCGACATTAGTTTGTACGTTCACCCTTCTATGCTCGCAGACCCTTGGAAAGATTTGACAGAACTCCTCCAGCCACGAATGGGAAAATCTATTGTAAAAGCACCTGAATCGGCAGATTCCACTCCCAATGACTCTCTAAACAGCATCAACACTTCAGCTTCCAACAATGAAGACTCCGAACAAGCAACAGAAGATTCTATATTAACAAGTGACACATCTGCCAACTGTTCACATAACACTGTTGAAGAAAATGTGCCATCCCAAAACGCTCAACCATCATCACCGCATGAAACGTAATTGTTGTTTATCCTTACATTATGAGTCAGCGATTCACCAACGTACCAACAAAAGCTCATTACAGATGTATAAATTAAATTCTATATTTTCAAAAATTGATGTTTTACAAAATAGAAGTAGGTACCTAGATTAGAGAAAATTTTTATTAAATTAATAAAGTTTACCTTTAAATGGTAAAAACGTTTCCAAATTAAATTTTTAACCTAAAAACATGAAAGCAACAAGTTGGAAAATGGGCAGAACACAATTGGTTTTACAAGGTGAGAAAGTCGTGGCCTTTGTCTTCAAGCATGGTTTCCATTCCCTGAACTTCTTTACACCAGACGTTCAATCTTTCAACCATCGAAGAGATCTATAAACATAAATGATACATTTATAAAGGTAGGAAGATGTTGATGGTTGAAGAAAAAGGTATATTACAAAGAAGGGAAGAAATTTCAAGTAACCATACTGGAGTATACATTCGTTTTCGACTGAGATAAATATTCCTTGTATTGGAGAGATTACATTTCTAGGAAGATAAGGTTCTTTTTCATTAACTAAGAAGCTGGTGGGTATGTTAGTATCAAGGATAAGTAAATATATCTCAGTATTTTTATTGTACAACTGCAAGTCAAAAAATTGTAAAATGATGTGACGATACTAATAATCGTAAGCGAAGTGGAATTTTAATGGGGAAAGATCTCGCGTTTCAACTTTTACTGACTTCTATGGCATCTTCAATTTGCAAAAAATTGTTGCCGGAGTAAAGTTATCATCATTAAGCACCCAATTGTTGGGATTTGGTTGAAGCCTGAAAAGTTTTCATCTCCTCTAACTGTCCATATAATTCCAAAATATTTCACTTCACTACTTGGGATTTCCTTAGGAAAAAGAGTTCCTGACAGGTTTTTTATACTCCTTTTATTGAAGCCCCTTGGTTTAAAAGTGACAATTTTTCTTAAAGCATCAAATTTTTCAATGTTGTTCCACGTAATATTTCAGCGTCAAGAGAGTTCATATTATCATAAGATGATGGCCAAATGCTTCCATTTCAGATATCCATTGTCGCATATGCAAAGGACGTACTAAGCAGAAACTTCTTCAAGTTTGCTGAGGCACTTTTTAAATATTTTCCAAGTTTTGCAGTGATTTATAGAAATGTAGATAATTAGGGAAGCGCCCAGGAATTATTGGCTTAATCCGCAATCCTGTTACCTTCATGGTTCTATGAAGACGAGAACCCGTTATATATGGTTTGTTTTAACAGGAGGTTCCGAACCAGTTCGGGATAGAACCAGAACCTACAGGGGGAGGGAGAGAACCACCGAGATCTTTCGGTATGCGTTCTACTTGCCCGAACGCTTTCCGAACTAGTTTGGAACCAAAAACCTGAACGTCCCCTTCTCGCATGGTTCCGTCAGACATCGAGACCAAAAAAAGAGGCAACAGCAACAATAACAGGTCATGAGCACAATTATAATTTCTAACGTGCTGATCGCAACGTTAAATCTGTCGGCTACATCCCGAAAAGATGAAGTCTGGTGGCCACAGCACCACAAAAACATCAGTACTCGGCCGCGTGGAGTTATCCTGCCATGAGGACCATTTGAGTCGGGGAAATTATACGAGGAGTTTTCGTACCGATCGACGATTCCCAACAACACACGCCGACTCACTCTAGGATGCTCGATAAATTCCACTTCGTTGTATTGAGCGACGGTTTCCAGGTAATTCTCCGTTTTCGGGCGCAGCCGTTGATTAACTACATACTCACTACTTCTTTGTCAGACGAGCTGAAGTCAGGTTCACTGATGACGGTGTGGTCCTCATCACTCGAACTTGATCACGAACTAGACATTGTTGTAAACCTCGGAATTTATACTTGAAACAAAGTTTGTTTTGACAACCTCAACGGTGTAGGTAGGCCGTATTTGGGCGGGAGTAGATGATGACCGTTGATAACGCGATAAATCTACTGCACATGTCTCGGACTAAAAGTTCTGGCAAAATCTGGGCTTCTTGTCCGAACAGCGAACCAAGAGGTTCGAGATTTTTCAGGACTAGTTCTGGCGTGTCAAAACAGCCAAAGAGGGGCGTGTTCAGTTCTGAATCTCTTGTCAAAACAAACCTATAGAAATGTTATTCCCAAAAACAGGCTGTTCGGATACTTCTTGGAATCCCATTCTCAGGGGTTATGAATTAGGAGGGGCTTTTGATCCAGGCAAGACAATATCTGAACACTTATTTGGAAGAAGGTGGCTTGTTTATCAAGTCTGTAGGATTTCACTAACCCAAAACTGGGTATAAACACTCCAATGCCTGATGATGATAGGGTTTCCCTGTCAATTGTATTTATACAATGATGGTTATAACCATCCGCATAGCAGTTTATGGTATCTGTAGAATCAACATAAATGTTGAACAATCCCGAAACAAAAATTGATGGATCACTAGGTATGATAGTGAAGAATAAGTTATTTTAAACACATACTTGATGAAAAAATAAATGAAAAATCGTAATTATATGATAATTTTCAATTGGTGGTTTTTTAACCGCAAAACAAGAAGTAGATCTCCTCAAAGACGACATATTTCTGTACATCTATCCAAAAAAGAAATAAAGCCAAATCATGAGCACAAGATTTAAACTAAGAATTCGTTAGAGCAAAAAGAACCCTCTTGACTTCGGTTCGTTACATGGTGATTCGTAAAATCAGCGTTCGAGTACAGATTATTCACCGATAATCTCATTAATAAGTGTTAAGATTCATGGCACCATCATCCAAAATTCTTACTTTTTTAAATATAAAATAACACCATCCATTTAATTTTCTTACCTGTTGCTTGTCCAAAACTCGAGGTTGAACCCAAGTCATATGAACACTACCATCAACTTGGTCTATAGCTCCCTTAACTAGACCTTGAGCTAAAGCTTTCATCACTAGCAATTCAACGTCATCCAAGGGCAGTCTCGTGGCTTCGGATATTTCGGAAAATTTCAGCTCCCTTTTGTTAGAGGCTCGGTTGAAAGTCATCTGAAGAATAACAAAACTTAAATCAGTGTGAACAGCTACATTTTTTATGGTGCTTAAAAAGATTTATTCATGACTTTTTACCTCAATTGAACTGGTACAACCTTATCTGGATATTGATATAAGCAGATGCCTGAATACTACATCTTGGCACCCAAAATACAACTAGACAAGTGGCCCCTATATAGCATTTTTGGATTCACTGGAAATTACCAATCTACTCGATAGTGATGTGCCACAAATATTAGAGGAAACTCAGGTTGCCAGTGTAAAAGACATATCTTTGGATGTTGTTTTTGTACGGTAAAGTCAAATTGCAGACAAAAATAACCCTTACTACCTCCATAAGACAGAGAAGTGAAATTTTCTGCCTCAGCTTGATTTCGTGAGCTCCGAGATCAGGAACCGCATTCCATTTGGGTTTCATTGCCTCAAACTTGGCTATATCACCAGTGTTGAAAGCGTAAAGTAATTCAATGAGCCAAGAATTGGTTGTACCCTTCAAACTGTCGAGGACCGGATGAGCGAGCTGTAAGATAAATACGAGTATCTCAGATTAATCACTCAAGCATACCAGCTGTATAAAACAATTTTCCTCAACTATAAACATTTATAAATGTTCATCACTCATTCAAATAATTAAAAACAATTTTAAAAATGTCAATTCTAACCATTTGTTCATAATTTTCTACGTAACTCATGATTGTTTTGGGTCATTGTGAAGTTTTGGGTTCAGAAATAGCGATTATTTTCTTTGGGTGAATTTCTACTGTTCTGAAAAACACATAGGTTCATTGTGCGTCCGAAATCACTAGGAAAATGCCACCTCACTCGCCTATGTTCAGCAATACCTCAAAAACCCTTCTTTTTTTGTACATAGAATCTTTGCATGAAGCGATCGGGATGGGCAGACGTTATAATCAACTAGAACCCCTAATGGAGTCTTATGTGCGAAAGAACGGATTTGTTTATGGCCCCTACGGTAGGCGGACATTGCAGATTTGGAATTTGCATATTTTGAAACGTACAATGACTCAATTTAACGGAAGGGGGGGGGGGGGTTAAAAACGCTCTAGTTAATATTATTTCAGTATAGATATTCATATGCAACACTCATCAAACATGTCGTAATTTTGAGTATAGTCATAAAAATCCAGGGAAGATATTACAATTCTATAATTGATTCATCACTCACTAGTTCGCCAAGGTTATAGACACCTTCGCCTAAAAGTGCAGCCAGGCCAAGGAAAAATGCGTGCTGAACTTGCTCATTGACGCTAAGTTCAGAAACTTCGATGCAACCCAAATATCTGGAACAAAATACTTCTTAATTACTTGTAAATAACTTGAATCTATAATTTTGTAGTTGTTGAGAGCACATTTAAGTAGGACAAGCGATCACTTCGGAAATTGGGGGACAAGTGCCGTTCAGTTAAGACCAAGATTTCAGCTAAAATAGAAGATCATTAAATTTGATGAGACTTCTCCCTCAAACATGTACAATAATTCATTGATTTCATGTGTTGTATAAATAACAAACCATAACTAAATGCTATTCATACTGATGCGCTGTATAGCGCAAACTAATTGCAAGTAAATTTTTTTAAACATTATGGGTCTGATTATCGCCAGCACGAGATTTGATTGGCTCACGATATATACCCATTGATTCTGTTACGGTTTAAAATATTATTATCTGATATTGACTTTTGGCACTGCATAGCTAACCTTCAAAGCAGCTTTATGTCGTCATCATGATTATAGAACTACCTAAAACCCTCCCATACTGAAGAAAAATGTTCATTGGCCAAGCACCATCCACTCAGACTGTGGCAAGTTGTCAATTTTACTCTTTAAGGCAAATCTAACCTAATTTTTAAGGGAATTTCAACTCTGTAATCAGCACGAAATCATAAAAACTCAAGGAAAAGTATTGCAAAACAGTATTGATAGTGTTTAATTCATTATTAGAGTAAAAACCAAATCTAATGGGGAGGCAAGATCAGCACAATCGGGTAGTTTAGAAACTAACAACAGGAGAGATGCACTTTCAAACAAAATTTGCCCGGATAGATTCATCCAGGCAGACGCATGGTATATTGTCATTCGACCAGAGTCATCAGGCCGCAAACAGTACAGAAATACGAAAGTCTTATTTTAAAAATTAATTATTGATGTGTTTAGCAATTATGGCGACGGAAAAATTGCATGCTGTCACAACATGAAAGCTCCAGTCACAAGAAAACTACCTGAGAGCAGTTCTGTAATAATCTGCATGATGTCCTTTCTGCCTGAAGTATTTGCTAGCCAACAAATAATAGCGCCCGTGCACAGACGTGATTCCATCAAGATTGTCCAGAATTTTCTCCACGTCATCGATTATCACCTGTGAAATAATAGTAATAAAACAATTTATTAAGCAATGCAGCACTTTTTTCTTCGGGATACAACAAGGTAAGGTTTTAGTTTAATACCACAGATGTATACTGGATAATAAATTTCCTTCAAAACAATTATGTGTTTGTGAGCGTATAATATTGCGCAAAAACGTATGCCAATTATTAGATCAAGGGGGAGTTCAAGAATAATTATTGCAGAGAATTAAGTTAATCTCCTACAGATTTTAAATATTAGGAAAGTAAGAATAAGTATTAAATCACTAACCTTCGTTGCTTCCTGGTCTTTGAGGTCCTGCAGCAATATGTTTCCTTGTAAAACTTTTACGAGAGCAACAGCTTCAGTGTTGGCTTTGACTCGGGATTCTATATTTTCCAAAAAGGTCAGCGCCTCCTTTGGCTGTTTATATTGAGGAAGGATAATTGCCACGATTTCGACTAAAGCGAGAGGATTGATCCTTTAAAATAAATTAAAACCACATAGAATCGTCATAATTGTTTGTAAATTTCTCAAAATCCACGATCAATTAGGAGCTTACGTCGCTTGATAAGTATTTACACATATTATTATAAACATTCAGGAACAATACTAACTTGTTTTCGAATCCTTGGATAAAGTTTTGGTATAACTCGATCAACTCAGTCCCTTTCTGAAGTTGTTCATGTTTCACGAAAGTTGACAATTTTAAGGTCAATTGATGCCATAACCTGGAAACGAACATGAAGGCAATGATTAGCGTATGGGCGCATAAAAAGCACCTATCATCCAATATAAATATGAAATTAATTCAATAAGGTAGGAAGGGTTACAATCAATTTAAATACAGGGGCGTAAAGACATTAACAAGGTTTAAAATAGTTTATTTCAGCAACATATTAACGCTTTTTTTTAGGTAATCGTTGCACTAGCACTACTGCCATATTCACTCCCACCCCTCCCAAACGAGCCCTTGAAGTTTCTAATTATAGATTTATAACCCTAATTATAATATATGGGTAGTTGTATTATGATATACATGGACTAATTCAATTTAATCTTCCAATTAACACAAATGCGATCTCCAAGTTAGATTGCCCTCGTGATAGCAAAAAATGTGAAGCTGATAAATATTTACACTTATGCATATGTTTGCTGTAAATAGTGATGGTTCAACTGACATCAGGCCACAAGGAACCACAATTTATGTCGATCAGTATTGTGAGACTTAATCAACGTA
This sequence comes from Creontiades dilutus, assembly GCA_031894815.1. NCBI lineage: Eukaryota > Metazoa > Arthropoda > Insecta > Hemiptera > Miridae > Creontiades > Creontiades dilutus. The sequence goes on along the minus strand of JAVIWC010009611.1, from coordinate 451,753 downwards.
AGACATGCAATACATAGAGGCATGTCGATTAAAGGTGTTCGGCTTCTGCATGATAATAACTGCCCACAAAATGAGAAGTCCATTATCCAAGTTTGGTGGGGATGTCGTCATGAACTCTCCCTGCGCTCCTGATTTTACAGAATCCCCGTTAAGGAACACAGTATGCCTCTACACATTGCAATAGCTTCAGGTATTGGCTGGAGAGTTGTCATCAAGCCAGGTGGTTAGTGTAAGCTCAACATAGAATCAATCTTGCTCTGGCTTGCCGGAGACTGGCCCGCTTTACAGACATGCTGTGACAATCGAGCAAGATGCTGACTATAAACATTTTGAGTGAAACAAGTTGAAAGCAAACACTCCAAAATCAGGCACTCATCGGACAGTCAGGCAAAAAAGTTCAACAGCTAACGGGTTTCATAACCTGGCAACTACCCGGTTGATTCCAGAGGCAACATAATGGGAAGGGCACGATCAAGCCCCAGTAGACTCGTAGGAAAAATATCCTCCCCTGATGAAAAAACTGCGTATTTAGCATGAAGTACCATTAGTGGGCCCCGTGACGGAGTTTTTGTAAGATTTTGACATAGAAACCTTGAGAGTCTCAAGTTGTCTGCTTCCTGACGTCAGGTAATGAAGAATAACAATTTTTTAATGTTTCACCAACCTGCGAGGTCTCTTAGAGTGTGATGACATGGACGGAATGAATGAAACTTCACCGCAGAAACATAAGCAGGGATAAGAGTCGATATAAAGTAATAGTGGGCTGAAATAGAGAATAGGTAACCCCTACCTCTTATCAGGCTCGTTTGAATATGTATCGATGTGTACTTCCATCGATATATATATGTATATAGGATAATACATCGATACCACTGCCATGTATTGCGGAATGATTTTCACGACCGTTATAGCGATAAAAGTATTGTTAATACGCAGAGACACAAATGTTAACACATTCTGATCTATTTGTCCAACTGATCTATACTTTACTAGAAGGATTGATGCAGGTTTTTTTTCATTTTGAGATGCGAGCATCCAGACCAGCAAACTAGATCGAACACTCATCGAAAGCGTGAACCTATATCGATAGGAGACATCGGTTTTTCATTATATCAACGGTCTTATCAGGAAGGGGTTACCTATTCTCGACTTCTACCCAACAGTGAACCATGAAAGTGAAATGTAACCCACTTATTGCTCAATAAATTGGTACTAATGTTCACAACACACGAGTTAACATTACTTTTCGTGTCTGAGATCCTGGGGAAGGATTTGTTATGAAAGCATTGGTTTTGTCAAGTGCAATACATGTTGATATGGTACACTGATGATCATCATCGGACGTATAATTATTGAATACTATATGGACTAGCCTCATACAACCTACTATACTCACTGAGTATGTCTACAAGATAAAGGCCTAAGAACATAAATCGTATTTACTTTTTGGTGTGATATTCTTCCAGCGCAGCCCATTCCTGCTGCAGTTCTTGAGGCGCGGAGTTGAGCTTTTCCGCCAAATAACTATTCACGTCTTTAGAAGGGCCAGCCATATCAGATTATAAATTTAAACGGAATAAAACGTCCAAGTAACTGAGCAAGTATATAAACTAAGAAAGTATGGACGTGAACTTGCAGAATTTGGTTAACCAACGCGTTGACGTGACTCTAAGATTCAAATATGAAACCTTCATGAAAGATCCATCAGGAAATTTACTTGGAATAAAAAAAGTCCATGGAAGTCAGTAATTAGAATTGTCCTTCGTTTAAAAAAAACATAAATTTCCAAGAGAGAGAAAAACAATTATTGAAACTAAAAAGAATATTTTATTAACCCGAATGTCTCACGACGTGTACAACCAATTGCAAATTTTGTTATACTTTGAGTTGAAGAGAGTAGATTTGATGAGGTTCAGGTTACAATGAGTTATCAGTGGTGAAAAGGAAACTTTTTAAAATTTTCATTCAGTTTGGAAATTCCCTGAACCCCTTTAGTAAATTTAGATGAATACTTTAAGTCTTAATCCATAGCAACGGGGAAATTGCAAAACTTTAAGGAAAACAGGAATGGTGTTTCGGTTTCGCATCCATTTTCTGCAGGATTTCATCTCTTTCTCCATGGTTACATTTTCTCAAAACTGTACATCCATGTACCGATTCATAACCAACGAAATAGAAGAAGGTAGTGATAGGTTTGTTTTCGGTAGGGCCATGTTTTCTTTGAAATTGATTAGTTTATAGAATAACAGATCCACTTGTTTGTACGTTATATTTTATTCGTCACAAAAACCTTTACAAGCGTTAATTTTATTGTGCATTCAACGAAATCTACTGTAGAAGGCTCCTGATTGAGTACCGGATTGTTTGTGTATGAATTGATGCAGTTGTTCCGCGAGATTACTTCACGTGGGTGACCCATCAAGCTTTACTCGTTTGGAAGATGAATCTAATTGGATAATTTGGTAAGGCTATTTGGATTCATAACGATTATTTAAATACGAAAGTACGATGGCGGAGTACGTACAAATCAATTTAGAGTATATGTTGCCAGAGCTGGAGACAATGGAGAAAATCCAGCTCTTCAACAATGATGAGGTGCGTCGTATTATAAAGAAGAGGAAAGAATACGAGTACAAACTTCAAAGAGGTACTAAATTTAAAGAAGATTTGTTGAATTACATAAGGTATGAATGGGACCTTCTCGTAGTGATTAAGAACAAAACGCTGGTTGATAAAAGTTTTGCCCCCAAGAGAAATAACGTTGCTCATTCTGTGTCACAACACATACAAAAACTGTTCACTGAAGCTCTCAGAAGGTTCGGAGGTGATGTGAAAGTTTGGTTGTCATACATCGATTTTTGTGTGCAACTTCATCTGTTTCCGGCAATGAGCATGAGCTTGGAAAAAATGCTTCTGCTGCATCAAGACAAGCCTCAGTTGTTCGTCACAGCAGCTCAAACTGAATACAATATATTGGGAAGTATGGATCGAGCTAGGATGTTCTTTCTGAACGGCATACGTTTGCACAAAGAGTCAGAATTGTTGTATAGAGAAGCGTTTACCATGGAGCTAGTTAACGCCAAAACTCTTAGAAAGAAGTTTCCGAAGAATGCAGAGATTCCTGCTGACGACCCCGTTTTGAACGGACAGCTTGCCGAACTAATCTATGAATCGTCACAGATGCATATTCGTAGCATTGAACTCATGTCCGATCTGTACACCATCTCAAGAAAGTACTCTTTTGCCAAAAAATTGAGTGAAAGGATTTTTAATGATATCAATGAGAAATTCAAAGACAAGGAGCTTCGGTGGGATATTATGGCTAGGTGGGAACTCGAAAACCCAGATGAGAAGACTTCAGCAAAGGAAGCTGTAAAAAAATGTATAAATGTGTATCAAGAGGCAGTGAAGGTTTTGAATACTTTCGAAATGTGGTCATATTACATTGATGCAATGTTGGAACTCAATGAAGATCACACTTATCTAAAGAAATTCAAAACTAACTGTTTGATGGAAGCATATTTAGAAGCCCATTCAGCTGAGAAGTTGAAAGTAGAGTATTATTTAAAATGGGCTTCTATGTTAGTTGGCGATAGCAACAATGATAAAAGGCGAGATGTTTTAAAAAGTGGAGCGACACGGTACCCAAGCTCGGTTGAGCTGTGGGCAGAGTATTTTAAATGCTTGACTCTCATGAAAACACCATGGGATTCCCTCATGAAATCCTTCAACTCTGCAGTGTCTCAATTGAAAGCCAATAAATCGTGTCCATTGCCTCTGTGGAAATTCCTAATAAATTACGCTCAATTGACAGACCCAGCTAAAGTCGAGGATTTGATGAAGAAAGGTATCAGAAGTGGGGGTAAAGTATCGTTGGATATTAAAACCAGGTATCTCGAGTGGTTAGTGCTCTCCAGAGGGTTGAAAGCTGGGAGGAAAATGTACTCAGAGTATGCCAAGTTACCTCCTTTCTCCATTGAATTTCATAAAAAGATGATAGAGTTGGAAAGCTACTCGGCGAACACTGACATCCACAAAGTTCGAAAATGTTACGATTACATGATCAACCAATTTGGTGAAGACAACGCGGATGTTTGGATGGACTATGTGATCTTCGAGCAGAAGGAAGGTGATCCGAATAAGGTTCCAGACCTCTATTCCACTGCTAACAGAACGTTGAAATCATCCCAGGCTGAGACTTTCATGTCGCGTTATTCACTGCACAAACTGGATTTAGAGACTTCCGAGCAACCAGACGATGAACCTAGCGAGAAAAAATCCAAACTATCCACAGAAGAGAATAGTAATGAATCAGGCCCTTGAGTAATGTATTAACTGTAAGTTTGTACTCAGATTTGTAAATAAAATGTAAATTTTGATTGTGACTATAAGTATGCATTTTACCCTTTGGTGTCTATTGTGTCGAAAACTAGCAAAAACTGGATCTTGTGTCAATTGAGAAAGAGTAGTAAGTTTAAGAGGTACTGTAAGCCATGCTAAGATTTATGGATAAAAATACCAAAGAACTATGTTTTCAGTAAACGTCTATGTTTACAGAAAAACTTGGAAACAGTATAAGTAATATAATATCTCGCGCCACCCTACCACGTGACGTTTTTCGGCTAGTTAGTCCAAGGCTAATGCATGTTCCATGCTAAAAGAAATTTAAATTATATCTGTCTTTTCAAGTTTGAGGGTTCATTTTCTCAGGTAAAGTAATACGAATCATCAATCATCAAACTCAAGAAGATACAATACCACCTGGGGGCAGATGAATCCAATTTGTCCTGGAACATCGGATATTCTCATAATTTCCATCTTCCTACTTGACCTCTGCCTCGAAAAACGACCCCCAGCAGGCTCAAGACCTGTAACCTTATATACCATGTAACCAAAAATCTTCATAGAATCCTGTTTTTAATCTTGGATTTTTCCTTATTGTAAGAAATCCCTCCACCAAATTCAACTAACAACTAAGCTAAAGGGAAGAGAAAACAATAGTTTCTAGCTGGATCATTATTTAACAAACGAAAGTTAGGATAAAACCTTGAAAGGGGAACATGAATAATATATTTACAACAGATGAATGTCAACATGGAACAATAAAACTGGACTATAGGCAATCAGTTTTACAAAATATTCTTGAACCAACAATACGAATCAAAGCAGAATTAGTCTTCAATAAATGACGACATCGTTCAGAAAACTTGAATGCTTAAAAAAAAAAGTAGGAAGAGTTGAACAATATGACTTCAGACGAACAACTTCTCTCTAGTATCTATTTACTATACATATGGCATTACGATGAATCCAACATCATAATTTTTTATTAAGATTTCACATGGAATGTAGATCATTCAGTTTTAGTCGAAGAAACCATTCTAGCTGCAGTGCCTGCCGCAGCATCGCCGACCGAGAGACTTTTATCTGGCTTGATGTAACTTTCTGCACCGCCACCTAGAATGATATTTGGATTATAATCTCTTATGATGGAGGAGAATGTATAACTTTGTCTCATTGTATTCTGTGATGGTTATGGATCGTTAGAACTGCCGAAGAGGTCGGAGATGGGGTTGACGAAATGTTCAATCTATGAGTAGCATACTGACCTCAGACTTGGAAGAGAAACTATTCCATGTAACTATCTATAAAAAGTCATGAAGACACGCTTGAACTTGCACTGAGTGAAAAGCGATGATGAAAACCAGGATGCATTTCTAAGAGCAAAGTCAGAGTATTCCTTTCGTAATTTTATTTGTGGAACATTAGGTACAAGGCTAGTAGAAGAACTCACTCTTTACAGTCAAGAAGGTCTAAACTAGGTTGCTTTGGTAGAAAATATTGACAACTACTGCCCTTACATTGTATAACCTGATGCATCAGAGTGGGTTAGATTGTTCCTGGGGCCATTCTTTCCCAGTACAATCTGGATGGACTCAACGGATGAGACAGCAGTGGGTTGCCCTCACTCTTTCCCGATGATACAGCAGGCTCTCCTGTCCCCTCTGGCGTTAACCACACTTTCCTCTGAGTGAATGCCTAAAAGGGTTATCCGGGAGCGTTGGAAACTTGTTACCCAAGCGGTAATACCCGCACCAAAAACCCGTCTATGGAGCACTTCCAGACATATGTATCCCGTATCTTAAATTACGACTGCCTGATGAAATGAGAAACCCTTCCAGTTTCTCTCGCTCACCCTTCAACAAGAAAATCATTACTTGGCTAATCTCTCACGGTCTTTCAAGGTGTCAAGAGGCTTTAAGGACCTAATTCGGGGAATTCATTACTATTCAACCTTTTCTTGGAGTGAGGATTTTTTTAACCTCGTATAGACGGTCGTTTGTTTTTTTTAAATTTGGTTGATAAGTAATTACATCGTTTTGACTAACCTTGAACCAACACTCCAGAAACTATTTTGATTCCAACACAGTTAGACAAAGCCAATAACCAATCGCGCGCTTGCAGCGAGAAAAAATCAAACCGATTTGATTTCAAGCCACGAGTAGCGTGCGTGTTGGTGATCTACCATAGAGCGTGTGCACGCAGGACGCACAACACGGTTGTCATAGTTTGATCGGAAAATCGCTGAACCCACCAGTATCATTTAGTTCCCACTCATCGAGGACACGGTGTATCTCATATTCTGTGAAAATAAATGCTGCGGAGAATAATCAAGCAGTTCGTGTTCAGACCTACTCAAGACGTAGTGTAAGCAAGGTTATTCGTCCCAAATCGTTCAATACACTGGAGTCAAGTCAATCTTGTGTGGCATCATCTCTTCCCTTTTGGAAAAAAGTTATGTAACGGACCAAGTCAAGAGGCCCCTAAGCCAAGTACGATTTTATATATATAGAAGGGAGTAAATTTTTATAAGTTCTAATTGTTTATAAACGGATGCGTTTGAGGGAAGTGAAGGAAAATGAAGGATAGGCTGATGCAGGATTTAATAAATCAAAACAACAGATTAATATAACTGCTGAGGAAGCAATCATTTTATTTTTCTTTCGAAAATTCATGGAATATTTACAATATATTTACAGAAATTGCGGGCGTTAATAAATGCTGTGGGAATTGGATCGGAGTTGAGAGATTCAGTTCTCATTTTATTGAATTCCATTAATCGAATATAGAATTCCTACATTCAATTTATTGTCATGATAGCAATGTCTGGTTACAACTTTGAGGCCCATCATAATCTTCAACTCCGCATCCTCAGTGATAAGGGGGAAAACAGAATTATAAGGAGCGCTCCTATATTAGCTAGCTGACGAGATTGAATCGGTTGTCTTTCTGAACAGGCCAGGCTTTCAGAGCAGCTGAACCTTCACATTTCTTCACTTCAACACTGAACACACTACAGCACACTGGTGCTGAAGCCAAGTTCCTCCCAAAAGATTACCAATTTGAAATTAGTTTCTTTGATTACAATAACAGTTGACCTCAAACGGGCCCATGAGTTCACAAGTATAAATCTAGGACTTAACAAATTAATTTTTGCATTCACCTTTCATAATTAATATTAGGCAATCAATTACGCTCGCCGTATTAACAATGTGGTTGTTTCATTAGCCTCCTGACGAATCAACAACATTGTTAGGGCAAATACAGTTTGTGAAATCAATTAATACTACATATAGTTATTAGATATAACGACGCTAATGCATTCTATGATTTGATCCTTGGCTCCAAGTCCAACCCACCAATTTTTAAAGATATGCAAGTTGACAAGCGACATCATAGGTGACCATGAAAACAAAACATTGATACGCCCTCATGACCTAAAAATGTTGGCGCATATAAAAGCTAAAGACTATCACTACTGATTAACTCAGGATTTTTTTCAGGGGTTGTGTGTCCTCTAGGCAGGATCATTTGTACCTATTCTGAAAATATAAATTGATGATTCGTTCATTATTCATTCTCAAAACTAGAGTCAGCTATGTCATCATAGTTGTTACCAGAGTGTCACTTACTCTTCAGTTTGTTACTCATATCGTCGAAAGCAGGGTCACTGATGTTGAGCATCAAATTGTCCCCGTTGAGGAACACTCGGTTCTGAGAATTGGCAATCTGTAAAAATCCAAAATTTAAAATTATTGTGCAAAAAAAAGATGAATGATATGTATTCATCTGTCGCCCCAATGAATAAATAGTTGACTCAAATTTGCCTATTTTACATGGAACCATTAACTTGAACCCTCACCTATAATCAGGATTTTGTTGTGGAAGGGTGAGGTTTGGAATGAATCACTACAACCACACATGACCTGACTTTGAGCAGTTATGCACAATGAAACGATTTCTCTTAACTCAGCAAATTAACTCAATTCGTTTTGGCCACTCATGGGTTAAGAGTGGTTAACTCAAATTTGCCTATTTTACAGGGGACCGTTGATAAAATTTGAACTTTCACCTTTAAATCAGGATTTTGTTGTAGGAAGGTTGGAATTTGAATCACTACAACGTGGTTCAAATGACCATAGATGGTCTTAATTGTTGAACATTTTCAAGAGAAATGGTGGGATGTCATTCGTAATTGACAAGAACAGCAAATTGGCGTACAGTTTTGAACAAATTATTCCTAACCAGGTATTACTAACGAGGCCGATGAGGATTAGAAGCATTCCACCTTGTGCCTTATCGAGAAAAACCAATTTCACGCAATAGAACCTACGAGGATTAAGAAGCCTACACACATTACAAGTAGTCATGAGGCGGGATGAGAACACCTCAATCAATGTTCTTGGATCGTTCAGCCACCAAACATCTCTAAAGAAGATAATCAATCGGCATACCAATTCGAGCTTTTGGCATATCAATTTATACTTTTCACAACCCCAACTAATCCAACATTTCACCCCATATAATGATCAATCAATGTTTTTCTCTCTCTATATCTATTAACATACAATAAGCGTCATTTTTCTTTCCCTCTCAAACAGTTTGAGTCCTTGCCAAATATGCCACCATGAGGAAAAAACTCATATGAACTGCTAACATGCTATTGTAACCAAGTTTGTATGCATGAAAAGTAATATCCAGAACTACCAACCACAATATATCCAACATCTCTAGTAATTACATCATACGATTGCGATATCGCACGTAAAGGAGGGATGTAAACCGATTTCAAGCAAGGGTAACAACCATTCGTATGACCCTAATAAGCCAATATGAATGATCCAGCCTTGTTGGTTGTTTCTAGCACGGCTCTCAGTAACATCTCTTTTTCGTTACCTAAACAATTTGCTCAGGGCGAGAAAACCACGACCACCGACCCAGAATAGACTACATTTTAATTTCAAAGGAAATATTTATCAAGAAATTGAGTTTATTACACCTTTTTTGAGCTACAGACAAATGGAGCGTATTGGTGGCAAATCATTGAGAATCTCCAAATCATGAAATATTTACAGATCCTCAAAAACATTCAGTGCAGATGCGACAGCTCTATTAGTGGACTCTTCAGACAACAGCTTAGCATCCTGACCCTCTCCAGAATTGTTGATTTTTAATGGTTAAATTGAATTTAAACCGATCAGTTGGAACGACTAAATGCAAGAATTGAGGAAAACGGAGGAAAACACCACCTATTAGTAACAAGAAAACTAGGTTTTTTTTCTTTCAGGATTCTTGACATATCACCAAAATTTTGAAACCAGAAAATTAGCGTTCATTCGTGACGCTAGGACGCCGAAATGTTCACATTCGACCAAATGATCGTGAAACTATAGACTCCAGATGATTCATGTTGGCGCCACAACTTACAAAATCCAGACCAATATCCAATTCGCTACCACAAGACCATCAAGAGACACAAAATAACAGGTAACAATTTACTGGTAATATCTTATTCGTTATAATAAACTAAAAAGAGACTGACTTCTAAAATATAGACAGATACCTAACCCCCTCGAAGTCACTGTAATTCGTCAGGTGCTTACCGTTCGGGAAATACTCTGCGCTGCTCTGATTTTCCTGAGCTTCAGATAACCAGGGTTGCGGCCGACAGCTTCTCCTAAGTACACAGTAGTTAAGGAGAAAAAATGATGTTTGAATTGGAAATGTTAGTTTGAGACAAATTGAACTTTGTTATGCCAAGTTTTGGGGTAACGACTTACGCAGATTGAAAAGAGTAGGTATGTTTGCCTTCCTACAAGACAAATTTCCCGAATGTATTCAATGTTTATAAGTAAAGGTGAAGATCCTAAGGATTTTCCAACCTGCCTGCTCCGAGCAGGTTCGGGGCAAGGCAGTGTAGGGCACTTGCTACTTGGAACCACTCTGGTGTCCACATAAAACGAAATGGAAGTCCGAGAGCAACCTTACGGGAGGATTACCCTTGAACGTGAAACCTTCCTCATCTCGCACGGCTTTGTTTTTCACATATTCTTTAATTTTCAAATGATACTTAATCACGGGAGTATTACTAAATACCGTTTAAACCTTTAAAAATCGTTGGCGTCGTACTGCTCAACGGTTCTTTCTAAATATTCCTCATTCCTAAGGACTTCTCGATCAATAATTAGCTCCTCGGCTAAAATATCTAGGATCTCCGTGTCCGACAAAGAATTTTCTCTCGAGCATTTCGCCAATGAATTCCAAGAACTCCATCGCACTGAAAATTAAGTATGAACCAACCGCACGAAACAAAAAAATGAAATGAGGAAGGTTAGACGTTAGAGGAGGTTACCCTCAGGTTTCCTGCTTAGTGCAAGTTGCTCCGGCCTCAGGAGTAGCCTGGGGGCAGTCCCGAGCAAGTTCTCTGGCCGGTTGGAATTCAGTGCAAGATGCCCCGAAGTTGCACTGGTGGCGGTTGGAAAACGCGTCATCCTGCTTCCTCGTTAGTGCGCCTGCGCGCTACCACTGGTGTAGCTCGGAGCAAGCAGATGGAAAATCCTTACTGGATAGATTCCTAGACCCGAATGAAGTGAACTTCAAAATTCATTCATTCAATCCAAATCAAGCTTTTCAATCCCTTCTGTTCTGTGTCTTGCTAGGCACCAATCACATCTTCAAAGTAAGACTCAGAAAGGTTTTTAGTAAGGTAACATAGTTTTAAAGGATATCATTTTGGCGGCTTGAGCTTCACCCTCTGCCTGAAGGATTTTCTGCTGCCTTTCCTGCTTTGCTCTTTCGACGACGAAAACTGCACGTTGAGCTTCTTGTTGAGCTACCTGTGACGCAACAAAATTAAGAATGATTGTTTTTATAATATTTAGTAGTAACACAGGAGTGAGTGAATCGGAAACTAAAGCTAATATGTGTGGGCCAGCATTGATGAGACAGCACAAGGTAGAACGAGAATCAATTATACACAGTATACTGGAGAAAAGGGATGTGAGAGTTGATGTTATTTTGAGCAGTCAGTGGAACATCAGATGATCATTCAGCAACTTCAACAATTGAATTTCCTGAAAATGAATATTTAAAGGAGTAGTGCCAATGATTTCACCTGTACTCGTTCTATCAATATTTTCCACCATTCTAGCGTTGATAGATTGGTACTCCAACGTGTCAACTGGGTGAAGGGGCTTATGAATCATGATCGACTCTTTCATGTGCTAGCCATATTCGAAACAGAATAACTCTTTTCAGGGGTGTTTCGTACCAAAATACCTGCTCTCTGGCAAAATAATTACGTTTCTGAAATTAAATGAAAAGACGGAAGCAGCAAATCATTACGCTGCCAAATACCAGCCTGACGGATTTACCTGACTTTGTGTGGTACCTGAATCTGTAACACCATCGACTTGACTGATTTGCTCGATATAACAACAAACCATCAATACTTCCATTTGGCTATGGGAGAGGGGGGATTCATCAGTCCTTTTAACTCCATGAATCTATTTATCTCCTGCATTTATTATTATTTTCGTCGGAATAATTCACTTTTAATTGCTCTATTTCATTTTTAATTTCTTTAATCTCGAGGCAGTTCTTTCCAATTTTGAATTTAGAAAGGATATATTATTCCGTATATGGTTAGGAAATTAATTAATGTACATAGGCACCTGTTTAGATTCAACTGCCGCAGTATATTCTTTACCGAAGCTGAGTTCTGTAATGGAGACGTCATCCAATATTATATTAAAGTCTCTTGCTCTTTCGATCAGTTCCCTTCTGACCAACAGTGAAACCTGTGGACAAATTTTACCGACAGATTGAAGGTTGGTAGTAATAATACACTCGGAGAATGTAGACGATACAATAATGAAAAACACGAGAGCTTGTCGAACCTGTTGTCGTTGAGTAATTAGCTGGGAGGCGTTGAATTTAGCGACGACGGACTTGAGGACTTCGTTACATATGGAAGGAGAACTTTCTCATCGTAGTCCAATCCTAGTTGGCGGTACATGATGGGTAAATTGAGAGAATCCGGTCGAGATAGTACACGAAGCGAGATATTTACCATTTGAAGATCTTTGGATCCAGTAGGGGAAGAAATTTTCCTGGGCCTTGACCTAAATAGAATAACATCCGTATAAGAAACAGCACATAATTAGAAACCTGAAAGTGAAAGTCGTCTAAATTGCAACAAAAACCAAACGTTCTATTTCCATTTGACGCACCTAATATCGTAGATGATGGGGTACTGAAACCAGGGAATCCTGAAGTGGAGACCTTCAGCAAAGATTTCTTTTTGTACTCCGCCGAGCCTACTAAAAATTATAGCACGATGACCTCCTTCAACTGAAAACAACAATACGAGACACAGTTTCAAAATAGATATTTAAACAGAGATATGAAGTATAAGAATTTTAATTATGAGATCATTGAATTCCTCCTCGCGTACATCTGTTGGTACGTGGTAAATAACGTAGATGCTGGCCAAGGATTTAAATGGCAGCTGAAACACTGGCTGTCTCTCCCTGAACCACATCCTCTTAGTAAGGCAGTACACCCCATGTCCTTGAGATGGGCAAAAGAGCTACAGCGGCAATCAGGTCGGTGGGTAGAAGTCCAGAATAGGTAACCCCTTCCTGATAACACCGTCACCATATTGAAAAACCCGATGTCTACTATCGATATAGGTCCACACTTTCTGTGTGTTCTGTCTAGTTTGCTGGTATGGATGCTCGCTAAGCTCCCATCTCAAAAACAAAAAATATCCTACATCAATCCTTCTAGTGAAGGGTTGGACGCTTCTGATCAGTTGGACAAATAGATCAGAATGTGTTAACACTTGTATATCTGCGTATTAAAAATACTTTTATCGCTATAACGGTCCCGAAAATCGTTCCAAAATACATGACAGTGGTATCGATATATTATCTATATTATCCCATATACACATCGATACAGTCTGATAAGAGGAAGGGGTTAACTATTCTCTACTTCAGCCAAATTTTTTTTTGTATCTTCATATTTTTTGCAAGGATCTCAAATATCATATTTGCGCAACCCGCGCAACCGACATTTACTTTCTTATTTTGAATGGGAACCCCAATTTTTTATTGCAGAATCGGATTATACCCAAAATTTCATGAAAATTTGATTTGATAGTTTCTGCATTTTTGACAGCTGAAGATATTTTTATTTGGAAAGACCGTCGTGAGCAGGACAGCCGTCCATCTGCCACCAGAAAATTCAGAACTACAATTTATTTATAGACGGGAAAAAAGGAATTACCTAAAGTGATTAAAAAAACGTCCAATATGCTTTTAAAATGCCGTTGAGTAATGTCTGCATTACAGGGACGTCCTTTTCGGACAATGTCACTTTTTCCTTAATTCTACTTATTCCGGCAATGTTACATCATACTCGGGAAGGGAGGAGATAGCGTCGGGGAATAAAAATATACTCAACCTCCTTCTCTCATAGTTTCAAAAACCTGGCTAACCCTTTGAGGGGGCTGCGCAACCTCTAGTAATAGTTAAATTTCTAAGAAATTGAAAATATGTAGGGAACAAAATTTACCCACCTACAATACGTACTACCTGCGTGCCTACCTAGCCGGCAAGTTGCTTAGTTTGAATGATGGTCGAAATTCGACAATTTAAATTCATCACAAATTTAACAAAATTAGTTTGTAGGCGATATTGTTAAAAGAATCGAATTAAGTTGAAATTACCTGTGTACATGGACTGGCTCACACCGTAGGCCATTGCACCGGCGGCGGCCAAAAGTTTCAGACCAAGACCAAGTCCCTTCGGGTTCTGACTGAATCGGCCGGCCAAATCATTCAACTTACTCTGGGCCATTTCGACGCGAATTTATGAAAAATACGAATGAGTAATAACAACGGTAATATTAAATTATAATGGAAAAACTAGAACGAAGAACGTGTACGTGTGTTCACAGTAGTCAAGAAGCAGCAGAGAAGAGAGAACACAGACAAAAAATCGGAAAATCATGGCAGCGATTAGTAAACCTATAAAAATATTCAGTGACACTTTTTTGTTAAATCCTTATATATCATTTTAAAAAATCACTATTTAAGATCAGTTAATTATGAATAATCGTACAGAAAATGGATAATGAATATTTCTTCAATAAATCATAGTAATTTTCAAATGGATTGAATTGCACTTTGCAAAACCTGCAGTATTGAATTTTCATCCCGAATCCGCTTTAATCAAGTGTGCTGCGTAAGGTGGTAATTTATTTAACCTCGATTCTTTTATACTTTACTCTGTGCTTATCAATAACTTGTTCAACCTGGGCTTATGGGGATTATTTTTTATTAAAAAATCATAAATATAATCGCTACGATCCCGCATAAACCACTTCTGATGGACACTTCACCCGTTAAATGAACTAAGTACGACTACTATCCCTCACTATGGCAGTACAGCTGTTCCATCTGGGGCTTGGCATGCAAGTCACAAATTAAACGTGTTCAAACAGCAAAACAGAGCACTCCGTATCATAACTGATTTAAAAAGTAAAAACCCTTGAATCGAACCAGAAAAAAACAAACATTAGGTATGGTAAACCAGATTCTTGCGACATTCGTTCTGCAACAAACAAATAATTACTTTGTCCAAGTTCCACCAAAAAATGTCGTTTAGTATTTAAAACCGCTATCCTCCTAACTATTCAGAAGAAAAAAACAAGGCCAATTTCATGAGGTCTACTAATAATATAATAGAAGCAATCGGTATTATGACAAGAAGAAATTCACTATTCCACAATGAGAGTTTTCAAATGCTAAATTGTCAACAACAAAAATTTGAATTCTGGATAATTTAGTATTCAATTTATCTGCAAGATTGAAGTATCCTGTTTGTTAAGGGTCGGTGCAATGATATCAAAGGTCACCTTCACCAATGGTTGAACGAAAAAAACTGCAAGGAAATGCCTAAAATCTGTGGCACTGTCCCATCACCACCTCATGGTGTTCTTGCCTGTCTACTGCAGGCTGAACCAGGTCTTCCTCTTGGAAGCTGTCTGGATTTGACTAAAAAATCATAGGAATGTTTATTTCATTTGTTACCAACCCCAAGATCCCACCAATAGGAAGTGCACTGTTGCCAAGTTGGGATTTTCCCCCCTAAATATAGGGTTTTTTTCATGAAAGGGTTTTTTTAGGGGGGAGAAATGTTTAGGGTGTTTTTTGCTAGTCAGGGGAAATTAAGGGATTTTATATGACCAATGTTTTCGTCTCAGTTGGGCATCAGCCGATGATACAAAGACAACAGTCTCTGAAAGTGCATCCCAACAACTCCAGCATTGAGAGTTGACAGCGCCAACAACCCCAACCCCCGATTCAGATATATATCATCATTTGCACTTTCCCTCATGTCCTTACCAATTTCCATTGCATTCGTTGAGAGATGTTTTTCCATTTATAACAATATCAAAAACAAGTCAAGGTACAGGCTCTCTGTTAAGCGGCCCACACACTATCAAACTGTCGCCCTAGAATTGGGACTGAAGGAGGGGGGAACCCAACCGCTAGATGTCGGGTGGTCCTAGTCATCCAACGCGTCCAACTTCAAACCAACGGTTGGATCCCTTCCACAAACCGTCCAACTCAAGTGCAAGTGTAGAGAGGGGGTTGTCTTTTGGCACCCCCCTCCCACCACTGTGTCAGCCAATGGTTGGATAGTGTATGGGCCGCTTTTTGCAGAGCATTCTGATGGTGAGATATTTTCTCCAAAACGAGGGAATCTCTTGCATTAATTTTGTACCCACTGAGGAGATGATCTGGTTGTTCAATGAACAGTTGTACAATCACATCAATAGCGAAATGGATAGCGCTAGTGTACGCATAGGACGTGGAATGTGATTTAGATTTTTGAATTTATTTCATTTTTTGGACTGTTGGTTTAAAATATATTTTTCACTTTTTAGTAGAAGCTAGGCGTAGGTAATAGTATTTTAGGTTTGAAGTAGGTAGGTTGTAGAATGGAGTTGACAGCTAGTTATATCAGTAGTTTTTGCTCTTGAAACCATACACCTTCGGATGATCTCATTCTTCAAATAATGATCTCGTTGTACTACTATTTTAGATTAGAAGTAGGTTGTAGTATGGAGTGGATACCTGGTTTTATCTGTAGTTTTTGCTCATTAAAACAATATACGTTCAGCATGATGTAATGTAGTGCATTAATTCTCCTTTTCTGATATTCCGCCAAATTCGCACTGCTCCTCAATCCAGGCTATGATGATACAAAGAGGTACGTATGCCTTCGGGGTTTTTCCAGGGATTTTCAGAATGGATTTGGAGATTTTTATTTCCCACTCAGGGGGTTTTCTGAAAAAAAAAAAAAAAAAAGTTGGCAACGGTGCACTAAGGGCGGAATTCATAGACAACACAAAGTATAAGGGTACACATACACTCCACTACGCACACAGTATTTCATAGTTCAAGTAATGTGGTTCACTCATCAGATAAGTGCTGGTAGCTTGGCCTGACAAAGTGAGCTTTCTGGCTTTGCTTTTAAACTGGTGGTTGGCAGCCCTGGTAGCTGGTTGTAGGGGAAATTCCCTTGCTTAAGTTGGAAAAGACAGGGAAGGTTCCCTTTTTTCCTACTTAACTGCTCGTGAAACATTCTGAAAGGTTCCGTTTGCTTTGTATAGCGCTACAGTAAAAAACTCTTGAGTTGTGAGCTGAGCACAACAAATCAAAAATCCAGCAACAGTGATATTTCGTGGGAAGCGTGGCTGTTGTATAAGTTCGAGCATGAAGCAGGACTCTTTCTCATAGCAGGATTCCATGTGTTAACGAAGGTCTATGGAAGCTTGGAATAAACAACAACAATATTCAACGAAGTATCTTGTTTGTTGTTTTGCCGAGCGAAAGAGGAATGCTTATTTTAAAATTTACATTTTTATTTTTCAAGCAGTCGAAAAGTGCGATGATAGTATTGGTATAAAATTGTTTCGGATAACCACTTCGCGGATTTTCCTTTTCTATTCTTGGACCAATTTTGCGTTGCTGATGGAAGCATGTAATCAGGAGTCCGGATATCTCAAACTATCGCATCGGTTTTCATTTGTCTTAATGTTTTGCCTCTGACCGCTATCATCTTTACTTTTTATTCAGTTTTTAATTTGTGAAGTGTTTAAAAAAATTGAATCAACATGGATAGTATGCTTCCTAGTCCAGGGTTCAGCATCCCTAGTATCGGGACGCCGCTGCACCAGGTAGATAAACTGAAAAATTTATCAAGTTAAGCATAGTATAAAAATGTAGTATAAAGAAGTTGTTTTCTAGCAACCTATTGCTTACATCATTATGTTGAGCTAAGTACGAACGTTAATTACGTTACACTTATACCAGGTATGACGTCTATCTAATAGATTTGCTCAATCTTTATGAAGTATCCACGGCGTCATCTTCGCGATTATAAAGTAGTTTCTCCTGGATAATGAACTTCCTACAACCAGGAAGCTTGCACGAACTACCGTAAATTATTGTATTACATTTCGGTTAAATTGTTTTGAAATTTGTGCGCTTTGAGTGCAAGGGATTGTTAACTATTATTAAATCAGAGAGCATTACAATGACAAAAAAGGAGTCCTCTACTCTCCCTTCTGAGCTAAAATTATTAACCTCTAGTCAAATGAAGTTCTACAGAGTTATATCGGGTACTCACCAATTGGCTCCCTTGGTCGATGTGACAGTGTGCTTCCCCTCTTCTGGGCATAGCCAACTCTACCACCGGTTGAAATAACCAGGTATTGTGAATTCTAATGTTTGCCATAGCTTTTCAGCAATTGGAATCACGTTGAAATTGGTGAAACATTAAGATGATGTGGCTATGTTCCGGGTAACCATCAAACTGGGTTGAGAGGGAAGAATTCTGCGGCTGACTCATGACATGGGAGATGTAGGGGTTCCTAGGTTCTAGCAGTGAGGTCCACTGCTTCCTTTCGGCTGCCTGGGAGTGCACACTGCGCACTCTACTCTCCACAGATGTCCTTATCTCGCTTTTTGCAGCTCTGTAGCTGGTGGGGGCGTCAGGCAATGGCATCTGGGAGCCTGATTTGGCAAGGGCATCTGCCTGTTCATTTCTCCAGGCGGCTACATGGGAGGGGATCCACTGGATGGCGATCGTTCTCTCCTGGTCAAGAAGCTGTTCTATACGCCTTCATCCTTCAAAACATCAGGGGAGTCCGTCTCACAGTTGGTGAAGCAGCCAATTTCAGATCCCTTCGTAATCCTCTTTGAAGAGTTTTAGTTCACTGGCTGCCACATATACCAATAAGGTGACTATGTGGAGACTGAAAACAGGACGTACCATTGTATTGAAAACTACAATAAAGTTCTCGGAGCATTGCATTCTAAATTCTGGTGCATTATTATAGTGAATTTAAAGAGCATAATTCTACCAATGAATCTGTCATTTCAATCTTGCTGGCCCACATAGCTGTAAAAGGTGCACATAGAGCTGATGTCAAATTCGGATGATAATCTAGCTCACTTATCACTAGCATTCCGTATTCGGTACAATGGATTGGACTTTTCTTTAAACTTGTTTAAAATCCAAAATTATTCAGAAAACCAAATCAGCCATATGTTGAAATTAATCTCGGATTATTGTGATCCGTTATCACAATAATTTTCTAAGATGTCATCAATTAGCTGTATTAAGTTACCTCAAAACTATCCTCATCTGTACATTACCCCTACTTTAGTGCGCCAGCTGTGCTCCAAACGTTTAGACCAATTAATCGTAGATATCCGATTGAAAGAGTAGCAAACGGTTCCTAGATTATAACCTTTTTCATGAATATTTATGTGGTTACTACTCCAGATATTACTATTTTAGTGGGCGTTGGAGGGCTCGGGAGTTTTTTTCTGGAACAGCCTGTATTCATGTGAAAGAGGTTGAAATCTAGGAATCATTTGAGTATACCCAATAACGAATTTCAGAATTTTGGAGGCATTTTCTTTCAAAATTCGCTACTAAATTAGTCAGTTTCACAGGGTGTAACGGGAGTCGTGCCCAATCGCGCTTCGGCGTGTTCTAGAACTCATTTCCGACCGAAAATGTATCCTACAGATTTTGTTGGAAACTTCGTTTCCGAGTTGTTTAACATTTAAGACTGTTTCGTGTTTTCGATCTTGCTCCATTTCGTTGTGAACCTATTATTTGAGGATCCTTATGGCAATGCAGAAGCTACACAATCTTGCTGCAAAAACTGATAGGATCACAAAACGTTGGAGAAAAGATAGGTAATTTTGGAATTTTGAGAAAATTTACTGTTGGGACTTCATTTGACGCCTCAATCCGTCCAGAACATTGTTTTTCAGGAATTCAAGAAACATGAAACATAACGCTCTTTCTAACGGTATTCTCAAATTGTTAGTGCGAATTCAGGGAGTTGTGGCAGCTTCAATAAACACGAAAACATCTTAAAAGCGAAGTGACTCAGATACCAAACTTCTAATTTATATCAAAGAGTCACTTTTGGTCGGTGACCAGCTTTCATCACGCCCTGTATAATGGAATGTTATACGTTTTTAAGATTTAATTGTGTTTAAATCCAACGAAACGATCAAATCCGTTCATGTGATAATGTTAGCCATGACGTCGCCGCACTCTCTTAGTACTCTGCAGAATTCTTGCCATTGTGTACCTTACTTTGGGACTCTAGTCAAGATATATAATTTCTTGGTGTTACCTTGCATTTGAAGAACAATTACCCCCAAAATTACTGTGTATGACTGGTTTTTTAACTGTATTACCATCCGATATGTATTCATGCCTTTATTTTCCAGCCTGAAGAAGACCAACAGATTTTGCCAATTGCTCAACAGCAACAACAATCCCTGCAGATGCCTCCGCTACTACCTCTACAATCATCATCCGGTTAGTATTAAAATTCTTATTAATCATAAGTGAAAATATTGATTTATGCGGCATTGAAATGTATAGATTTTAAGCGGAGTTTCCACGATAAAAAGCTGGTTGATTTTATTTTTATTTATTGTTGTTATTATATATACACCAACTTTAAGTTACGAATATTTTATGTCTGAAGCCTATTTTAAGTAAAACTTTTGTTGTTGGGAATTCTAAAACCCTCTAACCAACAATACAAACGTGTGTGCGGCTTAAAACCACTCAAATTGTGTGTCAGCTTGTGTTGAAATGAGTGGTGATGCAACGGGCCCTTCACAAATATATGTTCTCTTTAAATTGGCGGAAAAAAAAAACAGTAAGGTATTGGGTGGAGTAAGGGGTGCCAGGGGCCACTAGTAAGAAGTGTTATATGACATATGTGTTTAATGTATTAATTAAATTAACTATAATTTGCTCATTATTGCTTCAGGCATGACTCCTCACAAGACGATGAACGCCTACGCCCCTTCAATGGGGTTTACCACACCTCAAAGCATGATGCACGCGACAACGCCACACACTTTGATGTCACCTATGACAAACAGGATGGACCAAAGTCAAACTCCAAATGTCCTGGCGTCGGCGACACCTGGTCCAATGACCCCCATGACTCCGTCTGGTGAACCAGGTACGATTCTAATAGCACGAAGGTACCCACAACCTTTCACTTCTTGCTCAAAAAATGATATAACCATTTTTTCTTGGCCAACTTTTATGTCCGCCACCGTTGCTCTCTCCATAACTCCTAGGCCAACGCTCTCGAAACGGGTCAAGTATCACAGATGAGTTCTAGTTGGTACCAAATTCTCGATACCGAACCTGATCAAGTCAAATGGGCGAAATTGTGGATTTAAGATTATAAAAGATAGAAATATCGATAATTTTGAAGTAGAAATGGTGTTTTTATGATTGTTATACATTTATATCGCTTCAATGAATCGAATTACTTCACCTGGACCGCTATGCGTTTCCGTTAAATACGGACTCACCATTGTCAAAATCCTGTCAGTACGATCCCCTACAACAATCAATCAATAACACAGCCCCGCAAAAAAAAGGGCCAAGATCCATAAATTAGACTAGGGTATCCCTACGTATTGTTCGATGCTGAATTCGAATCCAAGGTCCTTAAAATTCCCTGACCCCCAAAATGTGATTAAGGGAAGAAGAGGTGTCTACGTACTCTTGGAAGTTCAAATTCGATCTCAGGAACCCCAAAAACAGAAATCCATTCCCCACTCGACTTGGAGTGAGAACTCAAATTACATCCCCTAGGAGGGGGTGATTGAGGGGTTAAGAGTCGTCTACAGGCTCTTGGAAGTTCAAATTCGATCTCAGGGACCCCAAAAACATAGAAATACATACCCCACTCGACTTGGCGTGAAAAACTTGGCCTGACAGGAGTTATTTCAAATAGATTCATTGTTGGTTTATCTTTACAAACTAAGTAGAAGAAATTAGGGATTTACAGCCTTCAGGAAGGTTTGTAACTTTACCTCTCGTTTTCTCTGTTTCATATGGTTTGTAGATACTGCGGTTTTGCTTAGCAAGGCAGTACAGTAGTTCCATTTAATTTCAGCTGCATCCTCTCAGCAGAGTCTCTTCGACTATGTAGTTAGATGTATAGATAATGTACTATTGTCTTCGTCCAGTACCTGCAGATCAAATATCTGTTTAACAGGGCTACATAATTCAGAAATAATATACACATATACAGCTTATTTTACATTAGTGGGGGCTATTTGTGCTGATAAGTCAAAAGCCATTGTCCCCGAAATTGGAGTTACTAAAGACTCTGTTTAGTGAGTGAGTTCCTGGTATGAGGAAAGTTAACAAAATTGTGTCATACCATCTCATAACTCAGATATTATTTGAGCGAATCATTTGGAAGAATACATTTAATTCATTACAGGTTCCATCCCCCAGTTGCAGAACATAGTTTCTACAGTTAACCTTGGGTGTAAACTGGACTTGAAACGGATTGCTCTCCATGCAAGAAATGCGGAATACAATCCAAAACGTTTTGCTGCTGTCATCATGAGGATTCGAGAACCCAGGACAACGGCTCTAATTTTCAGGTAGACATTTATGCACCTAATGACACATACCAATTGGCACTTTGTTCCAAAACTGTTACGGGGCTTCGATAGTTGGTTTGTGGTAGAGTTGCTCTATAATGGATTCTTTCTTTTGTCAATCGTTATGGAACGTGGACTATTTGTTCATGACGTTGGATAATTGTTTTTTCCTGTAAAATGGAAATTTTCTCAAGTTTTTAGAAGTTGAAGGGGCATTGCACAGATTTCAACTTACTGAACAACTCATTGCGTAGTATGCCCTCTTAGAACTAAGTGAGGATACTTCATTGCTCACCCAAGTTGGTAGATGCTTGTCAGGCTTGTTATTGCTAAGACTTTATAGATCACATCTCGCTACATAAAAACTAATTTTAGTGTGCACCCAGTTACACTTTCCTCTCTTTTATGAAGTTTTTTCTTCCTAATCTCAGTTCGGGGAAAATGGTCTGCACTGGAGCCAAGAGTGAAGATGACTCCCGCCTTGCCGCCAGGAAATATGCCCGTATCATTCAAAAACTTGGGTTCCAGGCCAAGTTCATGGACTTCAAAGTTCAAAATATGGTGGGAAGCTGCGACGTCAAATTTCCCATTAGGCTAGAAGGTCTAGTCCTAACTCACGGTCAATTCAGCAGCTACGAGCCAGAACTTTTTCCAGGTACAGTATGAACATGTTTCCAATAGTAATTTTTCGTTAAAATGAAGGCAGTTGATGTTGAATGGTTAATCGAGAGTGGTTACTCAGGTTCTCACTCCAATTTGCCAACTATGAGATTCTATTTGGACTTTTCCTCTTACTCCTTCCATAGTGATCTCGTTTTCTGACCTGACATTCGGAAGACGAAATTGCTATATTTCCTTGGTCAGCATGTTAGAGCTCTTCTCAACAGCTTCTTGACACTGTTCACGTCTTACCATCGCTATTATTGCTTCCTCTCATACTCACCACGATCTTCAACAGTTTTCTACATACCCATACCAACCCTTAAAATTAGTTTCAAGCCAAGAACATGAACAGCATATCGCTTCCACTCTTAGATGTGGCAAATACACCATTCCACCACCTTTTATGTTATAAAGGGAGAATAATGTAATTCTCCAATATATATTTTCTTTTAATTAATGAAGTGTCTTTCATTAATTCGTTTCCTCAGGTCTCATCTACAGAATGGTCAAACCAAGAATCGTGCTGCTGATCTTTGTTTCTGGAAAGGTTGTTCTGACAGGAGCCAAAGTGCGCCAAGAGATATACGAGGCCTTCGACAACATTTATCCAATTTTGAAGAGTTTCAAAAAACAGTAATGCAACGAACAATACTGAGAACGGCAATAGCTGAATTCGTTAAAGCCCTACGGAATTTGTGGCAGTACGATACGGCATTGATTTCCTATGTACTGTGTTGTAAACATGTAATATAATATTTAAGGAGAATTAATTAAAAAAATATGGTATAATCAAGATTGGAGGAAAGTCTACGTGTCAATTAGGCATCGTGGTAGTTTTGCCTCGTTTTCAACTGTTCATTATGATTCTGTTCTAGACTTATACAATATTGTTTTTCTGATCTTCATTGTGATTATAGATTTACACTCAAGTAGGTTCTTTAATTTGTGATCGGGATCCCTCATTTTGAGACAGCCATGTTTTGAAGTTCTAAGGCAATTCAAAATGCTCAGTTATAATTAGGAGTTGAATATTCTATTTTGTTATTTTAGCCAACTTTTTTTATGTACAGTCTTCGGTCTTCTAGAATAGGCTATAGAATTTTTCAGCTGTTACATGTTCTTATAATCCAACATGCCATAAATAGCAGGTTGGTGTTGTACAGTTACAGAAATAAATTGATTACATTGTTAAATACTTTTGATAGTTACAATACCTACCTTCATACCATTGCCGTGGCATGTTATCTATGCTTACGTGGATTAGCTAATATTTTGTCCGACTTGGGAGAAAAGAGAAGTTAATAATAGGCTGAAAATGGTTTTCTCTAAGCTCCCCGTGACAGTCTATCCCAAGTAAATTGCAAAAAACAAGGTCTTGCATTCATAAAGTCGGTTGGTGTGGCAAAATAAAATCAAAGTGGTGGAGAAGGAACAAAATTTGTTACGAAATTAATTGTTACCTCTCCAGCTTAGAAGCTTTTGTTTCTATCCATGTAGGCTTCGTGGTCTAGTACTGGAGACCTCCTTTAAGGCCCTGACAAACAGAACGTGGACTAGACCGCAATATTGCCACGAAGATTGTACCGAGGAGTCACTCTTGCCTACCAGAAAATTTATGGCAGACATCGAAGGCGTTGTGATGGTCTACTGAGTTCATGCGAGGAAAAGAAGAAATTGATCGATATCTTGAGGGAGTGCAGGTTGTTCGATTTGAGTAGTCCTGACTCCTAAGATCCTGTTGAGAGCAACTTAATTAAGCAGCAAGTAAGAAATATTTTTTGTTTTGTTGCTGTCCCGTAGCAATGAGAAGGACAATGTTTTTCTTCGTCTGAGCAACTAGGCAATGGACACGGATGGGCAATCTCTCCTCGAAGACTAAATCCGCCCTGGTTCACAGCAGCACTACTGTGAGTGTAGGAAGGCACATGTGCACATAGATTGCCATTGAGGTGGATTCTGGGGGGAAGTGGTGTCATCACCTTAGGATTGGTGAAGTTGTGAGCATGGGTCACTCAATAACTTTGTCCATTGTGACGAAAACCCAGGTTCCAGCCAGCTCAATTGAAAGTGTGGCTACAAGCCCTGTAACCCTTGGCCATACCCGAGGATCTAGTATAGGTTATCAATCTCCTATCAGAGGATATTCTTGGGCGCAAACCTAGGGGAAGACCACAAGGCAGATGGCCCAAGTTCCTTGAACCCGTAAAAGAGTTTATGTACTACGGTAACATGTCAGCCTCTCATGCACGCAGCCTCATTGGTACACAATGATGTAACTAGTTTTGGTTTATTAATGGCATGGATATGACTTATGGTTGGGGGTCATTCCATAAAATTCGTCACCTAACATCAAAAATGTAAAGCAATGCCAATAAACAAACATGAGGCTATTGCTTGCAACCAGTGTCTTGCTGGGTTATAAACATATCGATGCAATAATCTTTCTAACCAGTTTTTTCCGTGATTTATTATGAAACAATAATTAGGTAAACATCAATGGCTGCATTTGATTTATTTATATTTGAAAAGGAGGGGTTTATTAATAAACGATTGAAAACATTTCTCTATATTTCCTGCTGGTGTTGATGGGAATACCTATATCATACATTGCCAGCTGGATAATATCCAACTGTATAAAAGTAGTACACATTCATATTATATGCCAGAGCTTACCTGAATTGTAAAATAAGCAAGTAGTTCACGAGCCGTTTTGGTTTATTATTTTCAATAACCAATGAACTTTTGCAACGGAACCAAGAAGAACAATTTCGGGGCTTATGTCTCAATATGAAGATTTCATGATTCAAATTTAACAATCCAACTGTAGGCTTGTCTTAAACAGGAAAACTAGGAGTGGATACCAGTACAGGTGGCTAGTGATAGCCCCTGAGTACAGAGGATAGGTACTAGACGGAAATACTTTCCATAATTCTCTTTTTTGAACTTCAATTCTGTGGAGAACAATATTAAATATTAAGTAAATTTTACTTCTTAAAGACTCCACCGTCTTCGCTGTGTAACGCTATTCTCGAGGTAGAAGATAACCATGGAATTGTAGGTGTAACCTCAGGTCCTCTCGTTCCATAGATCCGATGCCTCTTTGATTGACAACATGCAGTTTTACAGATAAATATCTTCTAGTATTGAGTTCTGAACAATTTTCATATTTAATTCCTATTTTTTCGTGTAATATAATATATTCCAGTGGTTTTCTGCACAACAATTTTCCAAACGAAATGTTTGTTGAAAAAAATTGAAAAAAAAGTGTACCCTGGGTGAGCTGCGCATGCTCCGTGTTCCCATTTCGCTGACTTCTCGGGATCGGATCGAACCTCTGGCAGCCATCTTAGTTTTAACTAGAAGCCACACATTTCTTTTTGACGCTGCTAAGGTACTTGGAAGGCCACATTTTCTCGTCTGTGACTGAAAATGCGTGTGAAAAACGACATGGAAGAAGATGAACAAGGGTAAGAATCAATTTTAGTAATATTTGATCACATTTTCCAGCGAAATTTCGTCCGACCCGGTTTGACCTCCTCGGACGGTCACGCTTCAGTTCAGGATGCTAAGAACGATTTGGTTTTAGCCATATTGGAAAGTTATTCAGCATTAAATCGAAATTTCTCTTTCAGATTTCAATTTAAATATCATTAAATCCAACTTTGGATTGACTGTAATCATGTTTCCACTACTGGGTCCTTCTGTTTGACATCAGTAGTTGAATTTCTGGGTTGAAAAAGGAGATGTGAACGCCTTTCTTTCGTATTGACGTACCTACCACTTGGCTTTTCTATTCTTCGTCGCCTACGTAGTACTTCCTACGTTATTCAATTCCGAAGTAATTCTGATTTGTGTAACACTTCAAGTCAATTTGGATCACATATGATAGATCCAGCGAATTTCTCCGTATTCCCTTCATTTTCCAACTTTTCAGATACTCCAGTTGCCACCTGTTCAATGTTCCATTATCGTGGTCGGCGAACTGTCCTCCATATCGATTTGACTTCGTAACCATTTTTATTGCTCATTTGCCGTTCCTTTCTCACCTATTCCGAAGTTTCATAGGTGTAATTACTGTTTTTGTCGCTGTTAGATGACTGTCGGTCCAACTCTGATTCAACTTATGGAGTGAAAATCGATGAACAGATACCTACTTATTCTGCCCTATTTTAGGATGTCACGGTTTCCCATTTGATGGCCCTGTTTCGTAAACCTCTCATATTCTTTCAGTTATTTCGCTTCTTAATTCAGTAATTATTTCTTTTTATTCAGTTCAATAGGCATTTGAAAAACAGATTGCATAATAAACTTATTCGAAGAAGGTAGTTTCATATTATTGTTTTAGGACGGTACTTTTTATTCTGAAACATCCTGGGCCAAATTTTTATTAGAGCTACTAATCATGAGTTATTTGGTAAGTAGATGATAAGTAGTTGCAAACTTATTTATGGGTTATGATTGTAATGATAATCATAAGAGAATTGATCGGTTGGTATGTAACAGTTTTCTGTATTGTTTGAGTGTAGTGTTAAGTGCTGTTACGTCTACTCAAGATAATAAATTGAAGTGCACCCTACCACAGTGAAAACTGGTTTGTTTATAACGACTGAAGCTAGATGCTACTTATTACTTCATAGATAGGAATTGGCCAAGGTATAATAGTTTACTTTCTGGATACCTGAGATATGGGAACTGCGTTATTGTGGAATTCGAATAGGGTTCAATACTTTCCCAAGTTGTAACGTGGTTATGGCCGCTCAGTTATCCAACATTCGGTTGGTTCTATTGAACTTTATAATAATCTGTGCGCTGTCCATCGTGATTGCAGTACGTTCTATCTACTCTGTAGCGGATGGTTTGGATTGAGTGGTGATTGCCGAAGAGGCATTCACTTGTAACACGAGAAAGGGGAAATACAGGGAAAGGGTGCTTTGGTAATGTGTCTCCCGCGTTGAGCCTCTGGATTGTACTAAGAGGGCGTGAATTCATTCGATAAGTTGTCGTAGATAATAGTAGTATAACCGAGTGTGGTTGGGAATGGTCTCGGGAAAAGTTTCCATGGTTTAGTAGTACGATTCATTTTTCCAACTTTGTGAAGTGTTAGAGAAAATCACTAAGTCAATCTTGAGTTGCTCAGTATGTTACCAGTCTAACTTTCCAACCACGTGGGACGACATCGCTTGAGAATTCGTTGTTAAGCGGTACAGGAAACTACATTTTCCCCCAAAAAACTTCGCGGTTTTGAAGAACCTCGGAAAAGTTATTACAATTTATACAGTTACAAATGATATCTGTCTGATTCTCCGCCTCCCTGTCAACATTCAGGTGTCACTATGTTTTAGAACTCGATAGTTTTAAGCAGAAAACACCAGTATTGACAGCTTGTCAAAATGTTCCACTGTTCCCAAACTTCTGTTTCGGCACTTTGAAAAAACTCCTTAAGGCTTGGAAATAACAAAACGGATATTAAGAAAATGAAATGGCTTACGTCACAGGTGGGTGGTGCTGGGGTTTCCCCCCTAGCGAACATCGGATGTGAGGTCCCTTCACCTATGACGTCATACAACTTTCTTCAACTTAACTCACTTCTAATCACCCAATTTCAAATTTCTCTATATTGAATCTTCTTGGAAAGCTCTCACCGACGTATTCCAATAGATGAATCGAAACAAAACATCTGACCATTTAATTTAATCCTAATACGTTTCATGAAGAAAAATTGACTGGACACAAGATTTGTTCATTCATTATTTCTACTGAAATACCTTTGCATGAATATTCTGTATTTTAATATATAATAATTGATAAAAGTAGCTGAAAAATGCATCTTTTACAACGTATTGAAAGTGACTAAGTAGCAGTGTATCCCATTCTTACTAACTTTTCAGGAGAGCCAAAAAACTTATTCAAAACGATAGTGGTGATGAACGAACATTGATTTTTATTATGTCGGGTTGAGTTATCAATAAAACACTAGTCACAAATGGAATATTTCATCGATTACAATAAGAAATAGAATTGAATTTTCGGTGGTGCGACGTGTGGTTTTGACACTCTCGATATGCTATACATGATTTCGAGGTATTTCAACGCCGAATCTTGAGGTAGCGGTTTTTCAACGTCTTCATTTTCCTAGTGGGAAGTCACGGATTGCCCCGTGAAGTCGAAAGGGCCTAAAATGTATATTTTTACCCCTCTTAGGGATTTGTTCTCACATGTAATAATTTGTAGCATAATCCGTTTAAATTCTGCCATAATTATAGCAGCATTGGATAGACGTTTGCACTGATTCAGCCCCACGACCACTATACCATCGTGATCTTCCTCTTGTCTTTTCTCATCCAAGGGCTGCATGTTTTGTGCTTCATGTCTTGGAGGAGTTATTAATTGGGTAAACATCAGTATACGACGTATAATTACGCTAAAATGAAGCCAATTTGACGAGGAAAGATCCGTTGATTATACTAAAATTGGCATCTGGTCAAAAAATGTTCTGTTCGTCGGCTGATACGCGATGCCATTTGACAATCCGGGATTCGTCAGTCGTTTCGGATCTTACTTCCAGTTATGCACCTTTATAATGAACCAAGAAAATATTATTTAACCCTCCCCTTCAATCCCTTCAAGATTTTGCTGGTGTTCGTTGCCAGATATGTAGATAGATAAAAAGGTGAAAGCTTCTGAGCTTAAGTTAACGAAATTTGCTCTGATTCGGGTAAAAAGATGCAATAAGCAGTCGTTTGAAGGAAATATTTTCTTTCACACGATGATACGTAATGGCGGGTTTGGGGGTTGAATATCTTTTTCGTTCTTCTTTTATAATGAAGATTTTTGTCAAATTATGCAACAAACTGTAGGAAGTTTCAAATTCAGGATCGGTGGGGATGGTAGGATTTAAATAAATCCTGATTTTTTCGTTATTGATCAACCAATTTTATTCAGTTGATTTTCCCCAATATTGAACCTTTTCAATTGACAAAGAACGCGATTGTTTTAGTTGGGGGAAAGTGAGGGAAGTGGATGTAGGTAATGGAGTTCGTCCAGAAGTTGTTGATCGGTTTCAGCAAGTTACGCTGATCCGACGTTGCGTCTTTGAAAAAACGGATATTTGAATTTTTGGTAGATGTGGGTATCTTCTACATAGAAACTGCTACTCCCTAGCATAAACTAGGCGCCTTTAGCTTCAGGGTTATCCTCTGGTTGTTGCTGGTCGCCCCGCAACAATCTCAACAATATCATCGGTCTGATTTCGTTCAAATTGGGGGATTGTTGGCGTACAAGTCCTGAGATGGAATCCTATAAATTTCGTTGCAATTGGTTGGAGCACAAGCAACGAGCATGCGCAGACGAAACTACAAGACTGATATACCTAATTTGATTAAATGGCCCCTCACCTAGACACCTGTTCTCACGATCTAATATCATTTCGATATTGAAACTTGCAAAACATTGAATTTAATTGAAGGGTGGTCTGTTGATTGATATGAGGTGCAGTGCTATTGAATTATCAACTGCTACCTGGAAGATTTCCTACGTTACTCTGAAAAGAGCTTGTGCGCTAAGTTGAATTTCGTTAGACTGCAATGTGTCTCTATCACATTGCCTGAATCACTTTTTAATTGGGTCGTTGTTGAAGAACGGTCTGATTGATTATTATCGTTGAAGAAAGTTATTCCTTCGAGCATAAAGCATGTGTGATTGTAAACTTAGATGTCAAGAGTTGTAATACTTTGGTTATTTTACCGGATCGGAAGAACTTTTCTTTATCTTCCCGTGTTTTCTTCGTCTTCCTTAAATGGAAGGGTCATTATTACTAATTTTTTAAGGTGCCTGTGTTGTAATGTGTGGGGAACCTTCTTGGAAGGCGCTCAGCTGCCGTGTGAGTGGGTTTAATGTGTGTGAACTTGCCCCGTTCCTACTAGTTGTGGTCTTGTAGAGTATAAATCTTTTCGGCGTGAAAATTTTAACTTCAGTTACCTTATTCTAGAAATGCAGTGGCTGCGGGAAGACGAGTCCAAGAACAACGTCTGCCAAAATGGAAAAAAAAGTTTTTGATTTGTAACTTGGGCGGAATAACAATTGACGAGCACCGTCTCCGTACCCCCTTCCTATTTGAGCGAAATTTGAACCGATATGTCGTGAGATATTGATGTAACAAAATATTCACGTTCCCGTGCGCATATGATTCCATTGATCCAAAGATAATGCAATTTATAGAAGAAGCAGACCCTCACATCCTTGAAAATTTCATCATAATTGGAATGAATCTTGGTATAGATATGGATTTGCTGCGAGCTGACATGGAACAAGAAACGCTGCGAATTATTACACTAAGATTCATTATTTCTGCATACAATAAGAAATTTGTTTAAACTCCCCCTCAGAAGTGGTTGGTTGCTTTCAAGATTAAAAAAAAAAACCAAAACCTCCCGTCCGCTATCCGACGATTTTGTCCGACACTAGTAGACCAAATTTTAGGAACATACCTCAAAAATCCAACACTCCAAGGGGTCATATTCAAGGGTTAATCTGTCAACAACTCGAAATTTCAAAAACTTTCGATGTAAGAGGGTAGTTTTTTTTGTGTGTGTTGGATTAAGATAGAAATTAGTTACCTGAGAATAAGACCACTCGGGTTACTGTACGATCATCCGTTCGCTCACCATTTGAAAAACGGACTACTCCTCTAAGTGAAATCGGTCTTCTCTGGTCAGGTAGACGGTCGACCAGGAGTCCCGGCTGCAGGGCCCGTTCAACGGGAGGTCTTTCGTAGACCGCGTGGCTGGCGGCAGCTTAAGTATTTTCCTCTTGAATGCAGTAACGAGATGGTATCGAGTTTAGACCATGTACCACAGACCAAGTCTAATATGCGTAGATAAGTGATTTACGTAGAAGGGCTGTCTTAATACAGAAAAAATGAACCTCTGTTCAATCATTTGCAGCGTTTAAAGTGTAATTGTATAAAAACCGGACTTAGTGATGTCTCTGTAATGCATGCATTACTTACCAATATGTTTTAACGTAGTTTGTGGTTGTATTCTAGAATACAATTACAAGATGCCTTAAACAATAGCCACAACAACATGCCAACACCGTAAATCGATTAGGAAAGAAATTAAAACGAGTTAAACTGGAATCCTCCAGCTAACCAGTGTGTTTCCATACCTTGTTACTGACATCCAGATCTCCCTATGACGATAGAATGACATAAACGTTGAAACCCATGGTTGGAACAACTAAAAATTAGTGATATAGAATAAAACACTTAGCTGCGCTTCAATTGGTAGCTAATTGGTAGTTAATTGATGTTATAAAAAAGTCAATTTAAATAGGAACTCTTGAAAAAAAAAATTTTTTTCATTGCAATTTCATCAAGTTCAACTAACATGTCACAATTTAGGCGACTTTTACTATTTGTAAACAGGATCAGGTTCAAATTCGTATTGACTTCCTTTTCTTCTGCCTAAGTTCTAGCCCATGATGAAGAGGGAACCGGATGGCCGTAAAGCTGTCTGAGTGCTCATTCGATTCATTTAATGCCTTTTTAAAAAAATCAAAAACAAACATTTTTATTATTGCGAAAGTTTTTGATATTTTGACTTCTGAATAGTTCAACCCTTTTATATCACTCCTATGGGTTGACAGAAAGTTATGCTTAGAGAGTTTGATCAAGTATTTTCGGAGCAAAGCTTTGGAATGCGTATAAACAGAGTTCTCTTATTCGACTTAGGGATTCTGCGCATCTTGAAACGTGAACAAAGAATTTTCAGGAGGTGGTACGTTGTTCTTCTTAGTCATTTGCAAAGGCCTATAAAGATAAATTAAACCGAAATTAATTTATTGAGATTGATTCAAGTCTTTGGACGTCTTGCACGAGCTCAAAGCTTCTCTATTTCCGTTGAGAGTAAGCAAAACGGATAAATGTGCTCAAGATGGCCTTGTTGCTACGGCCCAGTCTGTCTATGCTGTGTTATCTGAATCATTGCTCTGGAAGCAATAGGGAAAAAACTAGGAAAATCGTCCTTGTAATGTATGCGGCACCCTGCAATATGGTTTCTCCAAACTACAATGTCTACTAAAGTTCATGATATTTGGCTAAAAAAATCGTATATCGACCGACGGTGGTCCACGGTATTACTTTTCTATAGATTCCAAGGGCTGACATTTACAAACACTTATAATATACAGGGCGAGTTTTTGTGTTGAATTAGAATAGATTCCAGGTCAATGGACTCCACCCGAAACGCTCTCACTATTTGCTTCCTATGGGGAGTTGGACCTTCGACAGAAAAATAGGTCGATTTGAGTGTCGATAAAAAGTGTAATTAGTGTGGAAATATCCTTGAAACCCCGAACATCAATACAGGCGGTGTAATTTCGTCATGAACTCGTGTGTGTTATGATTCGATCGTTTTCACATTCTGAGGGTCTGGTGAGTGTGGATATCGTTGGATTGTCAGTATCTACACATAATATCATTCTAATTTTTAGTCTATTTGCACTCCAAGTATTTACTAGGAGTGTTTCAGATGTTAAGCGGCTGTTGCGTTCGGGTCACTGATTCGTACAGACCAATCTCCGTCAGTATTTTGAATCTTAATCTTCGATTCTCAGAGGTTGCTTTCTCCGTATGGATTTGAACCATTGGTAACCACCACACATCCGCGATAAGTGACAAAACTAATACAGAGCACCTACTTCCTCAATTTTCATGTAATTTTGACAAATTTCAATGATTGGACGAAAGATTTTGAGCCAATTTATCATAGTTGACCGGTAATTTTCAAATTACATTTCTGTAATGTTCTAAATAATTATATTTTTCAGTCAACGTATTTCGTATATTTACAGAATTTATTGGGCTATTGTTATGGTTTCCCCATGTCGATTGCATGATGAGTTTCATTATCAGAAATCGTGAAACTAAATACAATTTTTTCAAAATTTCATGTACTTAACAAACGTCGTATATAGAAGCAAACATGAGAACAGAAGCAATTTTGTTCCCTCCCTCTTTCTGCAGTTTTTGAAATTTTGCTTACAATACTCATCCAGACTTTTAGCTTGAATCCATGCATACCGTGAAAATTGGTTTGGAGTTAGAATGTAGATGGTCGAGAACGAAAGCAGAGTCTGTTTTGATGAGGGCAGTTATAAGCTGACTCCTACCCAATCCCTTACCTTTAACAGTTCAAACTTGTGAAACCGTTAATACAGTAGTTGGTGATCCCCATTTATCATCATCCATATAACATTATAATTCCGATATTTGATTACAGTAGGCTTCAGACTTACTTGGCATGCAATCTGAGCGTAGGTTACAATCCATTGATTGTCCTACTCACAATGATATATATCAGATAAGTAACGATAACCCTACTCTCAGATTGCACGCCAATTAGGTCTGAAGTTTACTTTAATCAAATTGTCTGAATTACAATGTTATATCGATAACAATAAAATTTACATTACAAAAAACAGGATCAATGCGCATGCGTGAACATACGTTTATTGGCTTCAACTTTTCTTCGGTTTTGGTGTGGGGCCTTGATAAGTTGGTTCAACACCTCAATTCTCTATTAGTCTATCATTAACTAACCTATATTAGTCAATCTTCAACTAACGTGTATTAGTCAATCTCTAACTAACCTTTATTAGTCAATCTCTAACTGTAAACTTGATTTAATTTTTGGCAATGTTATTTGAAGTGAATGGTGCGAATTGGCGTCGTCATTACTCATTCCCGTGCCGGATATCTGGTAATATTACGTAATAGGTATGTTGGGTGACACTAACGGCTGGCAAGTTTCAATGTTGAATCGATTTCGACTGTTCGCTCATCCTCACTGATTAATAACAACTGATAACAGCCAAAAAGTTATTGTTTGTGAGTGTTGATTCGACGGAAAAGCGGAGATAGACAATAGGAGTTTTTATTTCACTTCGGAAATGGGTTTCCACAACTTGGTAGCGAGTAATTCATCTTACCTCCTCGTATCTGCAGCTTCATTAATTCATTGGTAGCTCTGAATCGGTAAAATTGAATTAAATTCCGATTCAATAACAGCAAACGTACACAGCGAAGAAAAAAGAAGTAACTTGGTAGATTCTTTAAAGTTTTTAATGTTTTGATATACAGTGAGAATTCGTTTTGCCTCCTATCAAATTCTTTTCCAAAATCAGGAAAAACTTGACATTTCTTACTCTCTTTTGTTTTCTGTGAACTATTCAATTCCTCTGAATGGAATGAGTCGTGCATGCTCTTGGTTTGTAAATCTTTCTTTGTACTTTTGAACATAGTTAGTTGATCCTTGAATTTCTTCGGTTAATGACCAGCACAATCTATACAACTATGTGTTCGTTGGAATAGTGATGAATTATCGCAAATATCAGGTTCAGAACTAATTGCTGCCTTGATTACGTAATCATCATGCAAATAACTCATAGGCGACTCTCTAGAATAACTTCAATGACATTTACTTGTTTGTTTAAAATAACTTAACCTCCCACTTTACTTGTCAGACAGACGGAATGGTTTATTTTGCCGTTGATGAATTTATGTGAACCCAAACTTATAAGAATTGGATCTTGACTTGTTCAACTTCTCTGGATGAGTCCAGTGCGTCCAACTTTCTTTCGAGTGTAGAGTTTTTTTTTTCATTTCCCGTTCTTCTGACCCGCTCAGGCAGCAAACTTTATGCTCCCTTTCTCCGCAGGGGTGAAATTTAACTTGCGTCAAGGTTCCCCCTACCTTTGATTAGACAATAAATTGTGTGTTTCACTGGTGACTTGTCGGGTTACGATTCTCATTGTACCAAAACACTGCACTTAGCAATGCGAAGACGGATGTTGGCAGCATAAGATCATACATCGGGAATGGTTTGAGCTACAGACCTGGGGAGGGGCTCATTCGATTCTTCATGGAAAGTTCTTCAAAAAGTCCATATTTAGGCCGTCTTGATTTTTTGAGATTTTTAGGGATTTTACAAAACTTTGACAACCGTTAAGTGGCACTTTAAATTAAGTGAGAGAGCTGGCTAAAGAATTGGGGCGTTGTCGGACCAATATGGAGTTTTCCTGAAAATTTCAGATTTTTTGCTCCAGCCGTTTGTGAGAAAACGTGCGTACGGCGGACGAACAGAAAATTTTTTATTGCAGATTCGGATTCTACACCCTTTGAAACGTAAACCATGAAAATTTCAGGGGGGGTTAGCATTTTTTTTCCAAGAGCGATTACAATGGTTTATTATTGAAAAATAAACCAATAGATTGGGGCCCATTCGCTACAATTTATGAGAAAATCTCGGTGAGAGTTAAAACACGATTGTCTTAAATGTCGATGAGGCAACGTAGATTTATTTCAAATTTGTACTTGAATCGTACAATATTTCACATATGTGAAAAAAATAACGTATAAACTGCGCATACACCAATTTCTGAGTCGAATAGAAAAATTAAGCAAATAAAAGAAAAGTGTTTTTGTTTTTCCCTGTAGGTTACATTAGAGTGGATCACCTCCTTAAAACCAATCATTTTATCAATATTGTGGGTAACAGTTTAAGATCGTGTTTTTACCTAAAACTTGGGGGGATTTTTGTTTGGGATGTGAACAAACTCAATTTTCTAGTCTACAAAATAACGGAGGTTATTATTTTTAATAATATAAATTGTTTATAATAGTAAATTGTATATGATCGTTCAAACAAAACAATTTCAACCCCCTCAAACTTTTGTTTCCCTTAGCTCGTGAAGCTTATGCTTTATGCGCTACGTTTCAAGGAGCATAGGTACCAAACCTCCAAAGTCAGTCCGTCGCGTAGGCACAGTTGTTTCACAAAACAGGACAAAACCCCGTTTGGTTTTTCAAGTCTTAATTGGAAAGGCAATATTACTTACTTCGTCTTGTACACAATTGACGGATGAATACTAAGCGTTGCAGGTCAATTGAAGCAAAAATACTTTTTTTCACACAAGATTTGTAGCAAAAAGTCGCTAGAATTGCCGTTTTCTTTTACAATTTTTGCAATGTTTTAATTGATTGTGCCATTTGTGGCGGAAATGAAATCATATTGGCAAATTTTCTCGAGATGTGTCTGTGAAAAAGTGATTTATTGAACGTGACAGCTCAGACAATTCTTCAGTAAAAGTAGATCAAATTCAGGAAAACCCCGTGTTTACGCATCGTAATTAAAGAAATCCGGTTCTGTCCACTCCTTTCATTCTTTCACGTTTGTGTTTCGAAGGATCCAAAGACAAAAATAAAAATAGCTGCTAATATCTGCTACTCTGACCATCGGAGACGTTTGTTTACGGCCGAATCGTTACTCTTAGCTCGACTGAACCCCTTCTTCTTGACGTAAATGACGTTTCATTTCTTCTTCTTCTGTCTTCTTTTCATAAATTACTCGATACTCTCTCGTAAATGCCAAGTTAACCCGTTTTTCATTTCACTGTTTTAACGAGGTTGATAAAAGTTGATTAGAAGTCGATTTTTCCACAGTAGAAACATTTTTTTTGGAAATATAAGTTTCTTGTGTAAAACTCAGTCACTGTATCTCTTAATCTCGTAAAAATGCCATTAGTTTCTTAAAACCTTCTGCCAGTAGATGGTTACGGTAATTTTATTCATTTCAACTAGAATTTGCCGAATTGCTGTTGTATTGGCCTTGAAAATTTTGGCGTCGAAAATTCAAAGATTTCCTTTATGACAGCTAGCTGCCCGTTGTTTTTTCTGAGAGCTTCAACATTTCCTATAACAGTAGTCCCAAGAAGTGAAAAAATAACATGATATAAATTCAAAAATGGTTGAAAATGACAATGACGCTATACTACAGGGACATCAAAGGGTTTTTGCAACATGGTCGTTAGTAAAAATGTTAAAAGTTATTGCTTGTAAGCAACCAACTTAATCTAGCAAACCGTCCTTACGGTGAGATTCTAGGCTTAAGCTCTAGAGGCTGTAACAATAGTGTTTTAACAATAATAAGGCGAAATGAGTTGCAAAAAATGGTTGAAAAACCTTTTTGCTAAAAAATTTTGTGGCCTTGAAAATGGCGGTTGGTTGCATTTTACTCAAAAATGCCTCGCTCTGATAAAAATACGATCCTTTTTTTTTAACCAGAATCATGGACAGTAGGGCTTCAAATGTCTATATTTCCTTGACTCTTTCTAAGAAAATCCGTACGAAGTGAGTTTAGACCCCCCACAATATGGTATAATCGAATTTGTCGTACGATTTCGTTGGAGAAACATTTTTTATGATACTCGGATCTGAAACATTATGAAAATCCTAAATCAATCCTTTCAGTAATGTACCGATTAGTTGAACAAATAGATCGGAACGTATGATAGAACTAGTGAGGTGATAAAGAGTGGCCAATAAATGACGCGGCCTCCGTATAGTACAGATGAAGTCGCTTATCGATCCAATTCTTCGTTTCTCTAGATCTCACAGTTTAGAGGTAGGTCGTTGAACATAGTTATTAGGTAAGTAGTAAAACTAAAGCTCGAGGCCGCAATTTTGACAATTTAGCAGTGCCGTTTATGAACCTAATATACCTATTTGCCACGATTCGCGCTGTTGGTACTGAATATTCAAGGTTTTTTGGAACACTTCGCGCTTTTGACGACAATCGTTCAGGTGGTACTCCTGTTTTGGTAAACTGGACGTGGCTAGGTAATGGTGTAGGTGTGGCAGGGAATGGTAAGATCTCTCACCTACAGGTTAGGTCTAGCACGATAAAGGGAACAGTTGAAGTTAAAATAGTAAATATTGAAGCCAAACTTCTACTTCTTAATGTCAAATTCAACATAACAAAATCGTTGACTTGACCACGACTAAGAAAACTATGCGAAGGTTATGATCTTGACTCGTTTGTTTTGAATGTTGCCTTCTCCGTTGACGGGACAAAGTTGTTCGGGAAGAACAAAAATTATTCGATTAATTATCTATCGAAGCGTAGTTGGTAGTCTTTTAGTTTTCAGTTCTTGGGTTCCCACGTCTAGTCGATTTAGATGCTGATAGACCATTGTACCTGGATATCAGTTGTTGGGTGTAGAGTGACCACAAAAGTGTAAGTGTTGTATTTACAGTTCTGTTTAAATGTTCTCGCAGTGGGTGCCAACATTTACGTAGGTTGTCAGAAGATGTTGTCTATTTCAACAATTGTAAACCACTGATCTGCGTAGAAGGGCTACTTAGTACAGAATTTCTCTCAGTTTTGAAACATAAACTAACAAAGTGTAAGATCGTGTTGAACTATCTTCCTTTTACCATGTTCATATTAGTATCATTCAAACTCATGTTTGAGTTCTTCTTTCCTACCAAAGATTTAGAAGTTAGGGAGAGCGACCATCGCAATTAAATACAACGATCCCAGTAGTTTCATTCCATTCTTTGACGTGATATACATACGACAGCCTAAAACCCTACTAATTTCCAACTTGAAGTTTTCAAAACCCTGATTCACTTATATATCGACCTTAACCTTTTGACATTTACGTTTGATGAAAGGATTGGCGTGGTAGATACTAAGAATTAATACAAAGATGTGTGTGGGAATGTGGTGGTTTAAATACAGAACATGTGGCGGTTCAGATTACAAATAAAATCGAAACATCACACATTTATAATCGTATGATGTAGATACGTATAGTTCAACGGACGATATAAATGAATAATTTTGATGTACATTTCATTAGGTTAGTCAATAACATAAGTCAAATTGACCCTCTTTACATGAAAAGTTGATGTTTGTATCCTCGGCATTCTCACACTGGTGAATGATCCTCGTATTCGTGGTAGATTGATACAG
The DNA here is from genome assembly GCA_031894815.1 of Creontiades dilutus. Lineage (NCBI taxonomy): Eukaryota > Metazoa > Arthropoda > Insecta > Hemiptera > Miridae > Creontiades > Creontiades dilutus. Next base: position 411,898 of record JAVIWC010009611.1, on the reverse strand, counting down.
TTTTGATCTAACCAATTCGTCCAAATCGTTTTGTACTATCGGGATACGAGCTATTCTTTCTGATCGAATCTTTTGAATATTTTGTTTTTGAAGTTCCGTTCATGTTGAATTTGTAAATTAGCCAATTTTTGAAAAGCCTCTTGCCGATTTTTAACGAAAGCTATTCTATACTTGGAAATTTCTCGAGAATTTAAAGTGCATAAGATCATAAATATCTAATTTGATTTAATTTGTTGATCATAGTGCAAAAACAGCCGAAAAAGCGGTGATTTTACCCATTATAATGCTGAACTTGAGTCACTACACCACTAGATTCCATTAAGGAAAAACATTATCACACCAATTTTCCATAGAATTTCAAAATAAATATTGGTTTTGCCGCTTTATGCTCGTTCTACACTACTATGCGCCGTCCGAAGCCTTTTCCAAGACTTCCACCCTATCCAATATAGAAATAATAATCCTGTATTTAGTACGGGTTTTAAAGGTAAATTGAATTTCGGAGAGGGCGAAATAGATGAATTAAAACGAATAAATTCGTTCATGAACACGTATCCAATTTCCACAATACTATAATACTAATTTTTAATACTAATACTTTATACTAATAATTAGTAAACATTTATTCTAATTATAAAACTAGCAGGGAAGCCAAGCCCGTTGTTTGAAATACAGCAAGCGGTAGAATAACGCACCCTAGTAGAAAATGCATTTTAAATTTTCATCATCGCAGTAAGGGGGACGAAAATTTCTTAATTCAATAGAATTCTCGTTATTCAATGAATTAATTCTCATGATTTAGTTATGCTTAGAAACTAATCAGTTGATCATGGTGGCTATGCACAAATTCAAGTTTCTTGTATACCTACAACCAATGTTACCCTACTTGCGATTCTGAAGGATTTTCGAGAAGCCGACTTCGTCGGCTTGTTTTCCCTTTTCGTGAATCCTGCATTAAGGGACTTCCTTTTCCTTGCCTTTATGTTTTAAACTATTCCCCACTACCATTAAATAATGTCAACTTCAAATAGCATAACTAATAGCATTTCAACACCAATATTTTGCATTCCCTTCGTTTTGTGTAACAGTTACAAAAAAAGTACAGCTGTCCCTCGATAATCCGACAGTTAAGGGACCGAGAGAGTGTCGGATTACCGAAAATGTCGGCTTACCAAAAATGTCATATTATCAAAGGTATTTTATTCTTAATGCGTTTCAACACAATGAAGTTAAAAAAAAAAAGAAGAAACAGTAATGGTACATGTAATTTATTGATACTAGGATACAAAATGACAGTACATGGAAGTTTTTAAAGGAAATACGGAAAGAAACGGGAGATGCATGTTGCTGCTGGCAGCGCGTCGGACTACCGATTACGTCGGATTATCGAGGGACAGCTGTAATTGACTGTCAATACAAAATCCAAGGAACTTCAATGATTGTGATAACAGTTTTCTCTATTTTTAGTTGCACATTCAAGTTTTCTTAAAAACGATCTTGTTTGCCTGGGCGTCGTAGTTAAGGAATTCTGAGCTGACGTCGAAGGAGTTTACTGTAGTATAAACGTTAATCTGAAACTTGACGATCATTTTGCGAAAAAAAAAAATCCCATCAAAATCATTCAATCCGTTTGAGCGTGAATTCGCCTTACATAGACATACTTCTGTCTTTTTTACAGGAGGATGGATATCCACCTCATTTACACGACCATCCTTTAAGTTATCTTTAATAAGCCAAATAATAATAATAAAATAATCAATAATTTTGATGGTATTCACATCCAAGAGTTTGCTATGCCACCTCTTCAGTGGATATCAATCGATGATGAATATTGAGATGATTCCAACCTTATTGGGGGAAAGAATGCACTACATGCATTCAGTTCTCTCTACCACGAAGAACGGTGGGTCGAGGTTACTCCTTTGCTTGGTGTCTTAGAGGATTTGACTCATCTTGGTTGCTTCTTTCGTTTTCCAATTTCCCGGTCGGGACTAGTGGTCAATCTGGTTGTCACAGCTCAGATCTGTCATATCTGAGTTGTTTGGTTCAGCCAACGTTCTGTCCCGTTTTCCTAGAGCTGGTAGTTCTAGGAACTGGAGGGTTATTGTTATAAATCTGGTGTATAATAATCATTAAAAAGCCAATAATATGAATTCTGTAGTTAAAGTTTTATTTGTCATGAAGGTCAGGATGCGAAAGTAGACTTTCCAATACCTCTTGCTACAGACTATGGTGAGTTCACGGTTCGAGGGCTAAGTTCTGGGGAACAACGCATCCACACCAGAAACGAACATATACAACAAAATCATGTGAATTATACTATTTACGTGTATAGTGCTGGTTCCAGGGTGTTGCGTCATCAAGTTTGGTGTTGAACGTGGTTTATGAATTTAAAATCCCGTATTATCGGCTTTTACGTTGATTTACGATCTCTAAGTTCTTCTCAACAGACCGAAGTTCTGTTGCACCGTTGAATCCGCTTCCCATTTCACTTGTTGAACATTAATTTTGGTCCGACTCAAGGAATGAGTTCCGTTTGTCGGGCGAATTCCTATAATGTAAATATGAGATCGGGGGAGTGATCTGCAACCATATAAATGCAACTCCTCCAAACGTTCTCATTTGTTCTCGTATCTATACTCTATTTTCAGACATTTCAGCTAGAGAAAGTTAAGGACTGACGTAGATGGAAATCTTTCTATCTGGTACATCATTCTGGGAAATAGTTCACTCCCACCAGAAGATTAATTTAAGCATTTTCCTACTGAAGCACATTTCGCAAGAAAAATGAATGTAGTTTACCAAGTTATTTTGGATTATCGAGCTTGTCAGGAAAGGCAATAGTTCTCCAAATCTGGGCCTAATACTAAGTCTCCGTATTTAGTTACTCGTATGTTTTTGTTGGTTACCGCTTTCTGTTGTGATTCTGTAATTGCTCAAAACAGCCCATGTTTTATATGTTCATATAAATCAGTCACAATAATTATCACGAAAGTATCCTTCATAGAATTGACCCAGGTAATCCGAGGTTTACTGTTCGGCCGCTATTCATTTCCGCCCTTCAAAACCTGGATTGCTCATTGGCTACTAAAGTCTACCTTGAAGTAAATTTATCATTTCTACCAAATTATTCGTAAAAGTTTAGCAACAATATTGGATTAATATTACATATTCAAAGTTTCGAAATCATCGCTCCAGCCTAAATTTAGCGTTAGACAGTTTTCGGCCGAACGACTTTTGCTGGGTTAATGTTATTCTGGATCATTCATTCTATTATGACTTCTTGATTATGTATTTTTCAATGCGTTCTTGATTTGTTTCAGAAAATTATTTGTTGGAGGGTTGAGCTGGGAAACTACTCAAGGTAACTATCCATTTTTTTTACTAACTTTCCCTTCAATGGGTTAAAAAAAAAAATCCTATGCGTTTTAATCAAGTTAGGAAAGCTTCACGAGTTGAATTTTCTGAATTCTGTTATGTGTTTTACCAGAAAACCTCCAGCGCTACTTCGGCCGCTATGGTGAAGTTATTGATTGTGTCGTCATGAAGAATAGCGAGAGTGGCCGCTCCAGAGGGTTCGGTTTTGTAACTTTCTCGGATCCTGACAATGTATCTCTCGTACTGCAGAACGGACCTCACCAACTTGACGGTCGTACAGTAAGTGTTCTCAATCTTGATTTAAATTGATTTCGAAAGCAAACGAACAATAATTATATTAACACTTATCACTCCGGTTTAATGAGTCTATGGTCAGATATCGTTGATTGAATGTTGAGTGCTCTGTGCAGACTGTCCGAACAGTTTTTGTTGACTTGCAAATCCAGTGTGCTGAACTACTTCTACTCCGATTAGTGACTCCAAGATAAATGTTGCTGGGGCATTCTTTTGTTTCCCAGACTAACTGACCTCTTCAGAAGTTTTAAGGGTTTTAATCTGGATTCACATAGGTGCGGAATGTTGGAAGGGTGTTCACATGGCTACGGAAACGCGAACCCCGGAGTTGTGCGCACTTCGCAGCGGCCCTACAAGACAGCCTTATCAGTGCGATTGTGTTTACCGATGGTAACCGCCATCGGCGTCAAAAAACTACAACCGATTGGGCCCGCCCGCTGCACCCACTCATAAGAACGGAAAATATCCAATTTTCTAAAATGGCAGTCTCCCCTCCGCAACCTAACCTGGTATAGGTGTTGCGCTTGGCTTCCCCTTCCGCGGTACCTATTATTCCGCATCTACGTGAATCTAGCTAAAATGACACGTTATTATTTAAAAATATTTGCAGGCTAGAAACCAGGCCAACAGACACTAGAAAGTAATCTGCTATTTCTGTTATGTGAGCGGACTGACGAAAAAGCATCCCACATATTTGAGTGCTCAGCACTCACCTTCCGCAGATTTGAACTCTTTGAGGTACAAACCCCAATGAGGTCTATTCAAAGCGAACAACTAATCAATGGCCTCAAACCCCAAGGGGCTGAATTTCCTTCATTAAATGCAAAACTCTCAGGGAAGTACAATAAGCCAACAGGCTTCCGTGCTGGGGTCCCAAAACCCCGCCCTGAGAGTTTTAGTCCACATCTACATCTACAATCTGCTATTTCTTGATCTTGGATCAATGTTGAACTTACAAGGTTGAAGTTGTATTGATATACTAGACTTGGAATTCAAAATTGTCTTTCTCAAGAATGTGGTCGCGAGTACTGATTGATGGTATGTGGCACGGGCTTTACCACAATTTCGTAAGCCTAAAAATGTCCTTGTTAATTAATCCCACCTGTTACCATGCCTGCTTAGAAAACTACTCTGAAAACCTTTTTTTTTCAAAGTCAGATTGTATCTACAGTTTGGTTAGGCACTACAGAATCTGCAGTACGTAATCTTCATCAGTTGTGTACAGCGAAAGAACATGGCGAGCGATTTTGGATTAGCAAGTTTAATCCAAATGCTCCGTTCGAGTAATCACCGTAATAATGAGGGAGAAGTGATGAAATTCGGGAAAGTTACTAATATGAATATGGTTATTTAACCCTTCCCGATTCTTGAAATCGTCGCCATGGGGCCTTCAAGCGTCTGGGTTATCCTCTGAGCGTGGCGGAGCATTATTACCGCATTCAGCTCAATGGAAGGGGCGACTATACCATTCCATCACCTCACCTTCCCCTGTTAGAATCCCTATGTGATATGCCGCATTTGAGTGTAAGTAAAATAAGGATTTTGTTTGCAGATTGACCCTAAACCCTGTAATCCGAGAACGTTACAAAAACCCAAGCGAAGCTCCAGCTACCCCAAGGTGTTCCTTGGTGGTCTTCCAAGCAACGTGACCGAAACTGACTTAAGGTCATACTTTGCCCGCTTCGGCAAAGTAATGGAAGTCGTCATCATGTACGACCAAGAGAAGAAGAAGTCGCGAGGTACATTTGTCATTTATTTTTAACTTCTATGAAAGCCCACTTAAGTTGTGAGTTAGCGCAATATGAGTAAAAGAAAAAATTTCGAATGAATAAAAATCCCGTTCCAAATAAGAGTCCAGTTGGCTAGATATTCAAGACTTTCTCTGTATGCAAAGTGGTCTAATTTTCAATTAATCTGACGTAAATATAATGACGGAATGGTCAAATGTGTAAATATATAAATAATATTGAATTTTCTCATGGGTCACAATAGCATGTCTGGAACTTTTGGGTGTTTCTTGAAAATTAGTTACTGCGAAAGGATTTAAGTTAAGTTACAGGTTGTAACTATTCTAAGCGTTTTTCTGTGACTTTAAAAATATTCTTGTAAAAGAAATCTCTGAGGCGTGAAGCTTAAGGAGGTTTATTGTTGCCAAAAAACACCCGTTTGTATAATAGATGCATTCATTTTTTGGGTGTGATTTGGAATGAACTAATTATTATCGAAGTAACTCTGGATTTTATAATGCGTTGGGCCCATAATTTGTTGTTTAATATCATATTTAATGGGTTCAACTTAGTGGCCTATCTGTGAAAAGATATTGCCGTTTTAACCCTCTTCCTATAGGGCATATTGCGCTAACCCCTCCCATATCCAATGAAGCTGGTAGTAATGGAGCACTGTAGGCGCGAAATTGCCTTGCAGACTCGTTATTGCCTTTGATATAAATATGTATTTTAAGGTTTTGGGGGATGAACCTGTTTTCACAACTATTATTTTAACAGTTTAGATTCCAAAACTCATCTTTTCTTTAGATCGTATTTGAAGAACAGAGTATTTATCGTATTTCTCAATAGCTCACGCAATATTACTATTTTATTGCAAAAACGACCATTTTCGAAATTCTTGAAAATGTATTGAATTTAATAATGAATGTTGAGTGGGCTCCCTCCTCCAGAACTTGACAATAATCTCTTGGTCAAAGTTAGAATTTGACAGTACCAGCTGTTTTATAATATCATAATCAATATAATATCCTTAATACGAATTCTCATCTACACAGAATGTCAACATTCTTAACCACGGATGTTACTAGTTATATAACTTCTCTTGGCCTATCGTGATTGTTCAGACCCAGCTGTCTGAGTTTCGATGAATACCGTACCAATAATACCAATCCCGATCATTTTCTGTACCACTAGAAGATGATAAGGAATGTTATGGGAGTACGATTAAGGCTGATGGTTCTGGAAATTCTTATTCAGACCTGTAGGAGGGAATCTAGATTTTTTGAAAGGTTTCTCTTATTTTCCTGAGGGTTTGCTACAATCATTCGCTTAAAACTTGATCATAAACATACAACTTGTGATGTTGTGTTGCCTAGTTGTTCATCTCATTTGACTGTTACTTACGTCAGTGCGATGAATAGATATAATTTAACAAAATCGAAAATGTTGCATGAATAGTTCGATACTTGATTCAGCTAAATTGAGATAAACTAATGATGCTGAAATCAGGTATACATTTCTGGTACACTTCAAGTCCCTAATTACTCATTAACTGCAAGTTCTTCTGTATGCATACAAAAATTATTTTCTATTTATTGATAACAATTATCAACATACCCGCAGGAATCATTCTTTTATTTTGTTAATTATGTATATGTGTCTAAATTTTGGGTATCATGAGATTGATGGTGTCCAAATTATTTGGTAGACGATAACACGATACTGCTGCTTTCCTATGATTTACCTATTTTTTATGTATACTCTGTAAAACGAATGTGGCTATTTATAATTAAATAAGCCTTTAATTAATTGTGCATTAGGATTATCGAGTAGGGCATTTAACCTTTACACTGGGAGCCATTCATCTACTGGAAACCCCATCAGGATTTTGGTTTTTAAAATATAATCTTCTTTAAAATTTGTTCCTAATTAAGTATATTTCTAACTTTATCCCTTCCTTTGGCAATGTTAATATTGTAGTTAAGAAAATGTAGACTTTATATTTTTCTAAGTTACTCAATTTCTTCCTGTAGAACCCATTGTATTGTAAGTCTCACTTATCCAAATTTATTCAAAAGTTAGCCCTAAATTTAATTTATTCCTAAATGTAACGGCCTAGCGATTTTTCTAAGTTAAGACATTTTTCTGCAAGTAAGTGTGCATTCTTGTTTACACGTGGTCTGCTTTTGAGCTCGTTTTGCGAGTTTGAAATGTTCCTCCATTAAATTAATCACCCTAATATCTAGTTTCCCATATTGAGTTCATTTCCTTCTTCCATCCCGCCCAACAATGATTCGTTATGGGTTGTAATTTTCCTTGATTGAAGACGACCTGTTTAGTGGGGGGTTTGCGTGACGGGCAACTGTGGTAAACTAACTCTCCTCTGATGTCACATTTCCATCCATAGCACCCCTAGTAAATGCGGTAATCAAAATCGTTGAGTTTACCCGCTACTATGACGACTGTACTGGGAACCAATGTATTGTTTCTAGGGGTGCTCCGTGTAGGGTTATTAACGTCAATTATTCATGACCGCCAAAGATGCAATGGTTTACTTATCTAATCAGGAGAACTTAAACTCCAAGACCGTCCCATTCCTCAGTGCTGTAATGCTGATCTAACTCCTTAAAATAATAGTTCTCTTCAAGTTTTAACCCAGTGTGGATTATCCAATAGTTTCGCCAACTTAACGATGACTATTGTTAATGAAAGCAGAAATAATCCTGAGAAGTATCACACCAGCACGCCACCAATAAGTAGTTATGATCTGTAGTTTGCTTTTCATGTTTTCTCAAAGTTTCGCCAAAAGTTGGCGTCCCACCTGGATCTCACTCTGGCAGGAGTGCGGTGATGTAGTTTGCTGCCAAAACGTTGAAAAATCGTAAAAAGAAGATTATTTATCTTTGAAGATCACTTATCTTGGTCCTCAGTACTGCCTTTGACTCTTTTGATGACTGGCCAAATTACCTCCCAGTTTTAATGTACTTGAGTTGGTCTCTCAGCTAGCGCTTTGTTTCTCAGAGCTGTTCTATGATTTTCATTCTCATTGTGGAGTTGAGAAGTCGGTTTCCTCTTACGGTGACATCTTTCCTTGGAACCCTCTCATTTTCAGACAGAGACGTTTTTAGATACTGTTCCTTTCAGATAGTCTCAATGTCGGCAGATGGACTTGCCCAGATCCCTAAGGATTAATCTTCTTAAATTAACTGCTTCTGAATCAGGTTTGCTGCTAATGTCACTCCTATTGGAGATTATCAACTCCTTGACAGTAGCAACTGATCCAAATTATGTATAATTATCGTTCCTAATGATTAAAACTCTTTCGGTAGGTATTGCAAACTCCGCACTTTTGGTCCTTTCAACTCTGCAAAACACCATGTAACAGTCATGTGGAACATTCTTCAATACTATTCCACGTTCATTAAGCATATATATATATATCCTGCCCTCATTCTGACTCCTCGCCGTCCAAAGTTCTTCACTTCACCAAAATTACTGTCGCATCATCCTGTATTGTTCCCCTATTCGGGCTTATTCAGACCACATGTAACCTGGAATGACACTCTTTCCCTAAACGCCTACGTCCTCAACTTTCAATTGTTCCCTAGCTGTCAATTTTTTCTTTTAAAAATTAAGTTCATGAGCTACGTTTGTAATGGTTGAATGCCCAGAAACGATGAAAAAAAAACCAGGATAAAAAGGCAGCAGTGCAGTGTCACGTCGTGTGACGAAGATAGAGCTGCCTCATTCCTACAAAAGCATCGTTTATTTGTTTATTTTAGGCTTTGGATTTTTATCATTTGAAGATGAAGACGCTGTGGACCGTTGCGTTGCTGAGCATTTCGTCAACCTTAGTGGCAAGCAGGTACATGACAAGCCACTCTCGATTTATTATTATGCTGCTTCTATAAAATATAATCAGCTTCTATTTTAAGAATTTCATTGTACGAGAGTTGGTTGAAGTCTGGGCTTGATCTCACCTTGATAGTCGTACTGATGAATGTGTTAGGCTTTACCTAGGTTTTAAAGATCTGAATGTGTTAGAAATTATCTAGGTTTTAATAATCTGTTGTAATACATTTAGGCATGAGAAGATAATATTGAATGTTTGAACATACTTCAACAATTTTACTTAAGGTTTAATAATTGCTTGTTTAGAGATCGTTTTCTGAACGGATGTAGCATTTCCCCTTCCACTTCATAACAGGCACGAGCAGCAGTCGTGTCACGACTTCATGTGCACAGCGTTATTGACTGTTCTACCCAAGTGTAGAATTGCCTAGAAAGTAATTTAGAAACATTTTGACGGAAAGAACCACCAAAGTCAAAAAGAAGTAATTGATATTGTACTTCAGAAAGAGTGGTTATACTGGTCGCCTATTTCTCTTAAATTAAGCTTATGGTGATCCCATGATTACAAAATGAATATCATAAGTTTTGCATCTATGTCCTTCCTAGACTACTGTTTGGAAAAAAAAAAAAAAAAAAAAAAAAATTCAGACCTACCATGAGCTCTCATAAGCTAACTTTTACTTATGATACTGTTATTTATAAAGTAGCACATGAAGGTACTGAAATACACATTTAACGAGTTTTAACCGTAACAGTCAGCACATCCACTGATTTTCTCCCCAAATTCGTGAGTAATGAAACAGTTCAGCTCGCGAGTGAACTACTAAGGGTTTTTGTGGTTAGTGGAGGAAAGAGGAATATTGTAAACTATTTACATGGAACGTTACCAAGTCTGCAAAGTGAACACCTTATGTCAACAGATGACTGTGAAATAAAAAATTCTTAATAAGCAAAATAAAACTTGTATTAGGAGGAAATATTCGTGGAATGTCTAATATTCTATAGGAAGCTCACGTTCACAATGCTTCATTTCACTCTGTGAGATTTCCTTATTAAAATAGGTAGTTCTATGCACTATGTAATGGGAACTCTATGGCAGAATAAATTTGGGAGATGCTTTAATGATGGATATTCTGGTTTAAAAAACTGCTATTTCCATGATTCATTTTTGCACTAACTGTTGGAAACTTCTTGCTCCATATGAAGGTTGTGCACGCCTTCTAGTTGGACGGTTTTATTTAGCAGGGCTCTAAGATAACGTGGTTTTCCTCCATACCTTCCGTTGTCTATTTTCTAGCAATGAGCCTTGACGATTCACATAATCGAGTAGCCGATCCCCGTAGAGACGCTCGCTATGGCACCCTGCATAGAACTTAATATGTATTGCTACAGTACAGGAGCACTATTTCTTGTGGCCACTGAGGCCCTGTTGGGCCTATTGAGGCTGGAAGAGGAGGTCGTTACCTACAAATCCCTCCCAGACACGTTTGTCTGACCTGGGCACCCTGCCAATCCACGCACTAAATGCCCAGTGTACAGCGCTTGCACCCATCGTCAGGAACTGCGTGGGACCCAAGCACTAACTGCTTGGTAATTATTGGGTAGGCATTGACGACCCAATGTCGTCGACCCCAGCCGTAGCTGGAAGGTCCACACTTCCCCACCACGTTTTGGTGAATGAGTGGAGAGCCTTAACCTCTCCCGTTTTATTAACCCGAGGATCAACGGAAGCCTGCCCCCAGGTTAGAAAACGTTGTTTTGCCAGCACAGGGCCGTGGCAGATCACATGACACGCAGTCTCATCCTCTGCCCCACAAAACCGGCAGGGGTTGTTGTCAGATTTGCCCATTTTGTGGAGATGGTATCTAAGTGGACAGTGCCCCGTTAAGAGCCCTGTCATTATACGTATCTCCTTTCTCCCTATGCTAAGCAACTCGTTAGCTCTCTTCCTGGAGAAATCAATAAATTGTTTCGCCTGCCTCTGCCCCCTAACACGGAGCCAGCAGGCAGTACTCTTCTTACTCTCCCATTTGGAAAGCTCCCCCCGAAGAAAGCTCTCCGTAGTGTCCAGGAACGGTTCTGGACCCACCGGGGGAGAAGCAGCACCTTCCCTAGCCAAGGTATCAGCTTTTTTGTTCCCCTCAACCACACCAATGTAACCTTATTGTTACTGGCAAGGGTCTTGAGGTTAGCCAAGCATACCCGCGCCAGCCTCGAGGAAATTGTGAAAGAGGCCACTTGAGTATCACAAGGGCACTATGAGCTGACACATGATTGTAACAACATTCCAACAGCTGGTTTCTCAAAACCTGGGGCTACTCGCCGTCTCTATTTCCTTTCTAACCTCCCTCTGCAACAAACTGTAAACGACCTCTAAATAAGTCTAGGTACTTCTATAAATATCTGAAGATCCCACAATTTTGTTGGATTAAAGAAAAAAGTTAATTTGACCACCAATATCTATGCAGGGCTTTATTTAAATCGTGGTAATGAAATTCCATTTCTATCTTAGCTGCTAATTAGATTATAAACCCAATATCTAGATGAAAGTTAAATTATGGGTTTTTATTAATAATTAAAAATACAACAACTTGGATATTTCTTGGGTTGTTATTCGGAAGTTTGTAACTGACTTTCACTCAAAACTTCTAATTTGTTAAATTATTTATGTCAGTGATTTTTCCTATTTTCAATTAAAGTTGAAGTAGCTACTTAGGGTATTATATTTTCATTTGGGACTAAGTTCCATCTTGTGGACATTTTCTGTTGTTTTCAAAGGTTGAAATCAAGAAGGCAGAGCCTCGTGATTCTAATAAAATGAATGACAACTCCGGAGGAAGCTCATGGGGCCCACAGCAGGGTGGCCACATGTCCATGGGAGGAGTGAGTATTGTTTTAAAATTAGTAGTCTTATTTGAGTTTAAATGAGTTGTATATTGATTTTTTTTGCACTATTACGTTTCCGATCGGAGTTCTCTTTTTGAACAACCCGTTGCTTTTTGCTGTGTTACAGGGAATGGGGATGGGTAATCCGTCCGGTGGCATGGGAGGACCGATGGGTGGCATGGGCCCCATGGGACCCAGCAACATGATGCAAGGATATCAAGGATGGGGTTCAACGCCACAAAGTGGATATCCTGGTGAGTAAATTCACAAATTTACAAATCTTCTTAGAATGACATCGATCCATTGATTGTTTTTCACGACTCAACGAGGGTGGGCAGTAGAAAAATAAATTAGTAAACCAGTGCAGAAGGCGAAGCATTGATTTGCTAGTTTTGCAGTCGGACCTTCTGTGGTATAGCCAGCATAATACCAAGATTGAGAAGTTTAAGAACCTAAATCCGTTCAGCTCTTTAGGTATTTTTCATCCGCATAACTTTTGGCTCAGATTCTCAAGTTCCTTCTTCACAAGTTGTTACTCCTACCGCCATCCCCGTTGTTAGGCTCCCATTTCCCAGAATCCTATGATTGACTAACTTGATGATCTGAAAGGCAAGTGCCAATATAAACGCCAGCCAACTGGCGACGCTTAGGAAAGGATTTGAACGTTGTTTATTTAGCAAAATTATCGTGAAAACGTGTAATTTAACCTTTATTGGGACTTCGATGTCGAAGGAAGTATTGAAGAGGGACAAATCCCTAACTTCGTTCGGTGTCTCACGTAAGGGTGTTTCTCCAAAAATACATTAATTCCAGTTCCAGCGCAAATTTAAGAACAATTCAGTTTTGGTCGAACCTTTGAGATATGTACTCTGTCCGTGGGTACCTGCTGCATCAATTTTCCCACTCATTGTTACCTGAAGTCCTATTTCTCTTACCCGCAGCTGAGGTCACAACTTTTCGAAACAGTATCCCATTAAAATTAACGACATGATACTGGTCACTGGTCATTGTACAGATAAAACAATAAAAATTGAATAATAAATGATTGTATGTTAACGAGAAATGATTCACTTCACCGTAAAGCATGGGCTTCAATACATGTCCCTCGGGTTGGTTCACACTCCCTCGTCTGTTTTTGAAATGACTGCTAGTCATCCAGGGCCGTCAGTGAAACAGCTACTCCGTTTGCTTGCCCTCTACAATAGGATCCCACTTATTTTTTCTACCATTTTTATGACCAATATCCTAAGTCAGTTTCAAGCGTACGACCGTGAACATGGTTTATGTTGTGTATTGCAAGGCTTAGAATGTGGGCTGCGAATCCAGTGTTGCTGATTGCCTTCTCAACCCTTGAAGTGTGTGTCATGTTTCTTTTTCTGTGGAGCGTACCGTTACTTTCATTTCGTTGTCTTGTCGTCCGATAATGGATAAAATGATTCGTATACATTTTTCGTACTAACTATGGGTCTTCAAGAGTTTTAGATACTTTTACATTATACGGAAAGTTCGTTTCCAAGTGATAAAAATTTGTGTTTTTGCTAACCCACATTTCAGCTCTTAGTCCTATACTGGGGTTGGCCTTGAAGGTTTGGTTGCGGTCAATGTTTTGTTAAACATTTGAAAAATATGATTAGGGGTGTCAAGAGATGCTTAAGTGGGGGCCGTGTAACGGAAAAGTGCCCTGTTGTATTCTCAACTAATCAACTGGTAATATGTTTTTACATTTTCATTGTTTTATCATTTTTCATAATTGAATAACCCTTATTATCGACCAAGAAAATTAAGGTTAACCGCCTCCCCTCCATTTCTGAATTTGTTAGTATTTCAAAAATCGAAGAATTATACAAGGGAAAAGAAAAACTGTCCTCACCTGGTCTGAAGTTTTCCTCCGAAACTTTTCCATTTGGCTCAAAAATCATTCATCGACATGTGCCAGCGATCCCAGCATCATTTACGATTTTGCGTTATCATTCATTCATCCGCTTGCCCTTCGTCTGTGAATCGAAGTGGAGCGAAGAATCAGTAAACTCACAATGTCTCAAGAAAAGTCTCAAGACCTTGAGATGTGTTGGTAAACTTTAGCCTGGTCCTCCACTGGAAGTGTTTTGTAGCGACGCGATGAGAGGCGCGATAACAGGCGTTACGAGGCGACGGAGGCGACTATTTGCGTGTAATCTGCCGCTGAGTCTGTAGAAGTGAGTGAGTAGAGTAGGAGATGGACACGTTCGATTTGTATTTACTCGAAAGCTGTTACTTAAGTGTTAGACGATTGGTGCCAAGAGGTCGTTATTTGGTTGACCCAATTCTCGAAGAAAGGGATAGTTTAGGCGAGTACACAAGGCACTGAAGAGGCAATCCAACAAGTTCTATGACTATTACAGGATAAGCCCCGTTATATTTGCCTACATTGTTGAGGGCCATTGAGCCCTTAACAGTGAAATATTCCAATTTTTGTAATGTGAACAGACGAACGTGAATAACAGGTCCCTGCAGAAAAGGTCTGTGGTCGCGGTAGGGGAGAGGGGGCTCATCGCCTGAAAACGAGCGACCTGTCGCTTCATTTCGCTCAAAACTGACGCATCGAAACGCGCGCAGTGAAGGACGCCTAATTTCTCGTGATGGGATCAGTCGCTTGAATACGGACGTAAACGCGTTCTCGTTTTGTCGCGTCAAAACGCTTCCGGGGGAGGACCACCCTTATGTAAGAATCACAGAATAGCGCGTACGATTCCAAGTGTTCCTGGGGTACGCTAGACCCTACCTTAGAAATTCGATTTTCGGAGTAAATTTCCCAATACCTTAATATATATTTATATATTTTCGTTTTTCTTTTTGTTTTGGCTCAATCAACACTTGTTTTTGGTTCATTTTCATTCCGAGTCTACCTCTAATTTCATTTCTATTCCAGTTCGATATTATTGAGAAGTAATTGAACTGATCAGTTGATTTACCTTTTTTGAAAGTAGGTTAATATTACTAGTCGTCTCCTGTAAATGTGGATTAATGTTGAATGATTTTTTAAAAACAATATGGTTTCAATTACTTATTCAATGAATTTTATTCATCCATGTTTTCGTGTGGAAGGTTTAATATTTCAATTACTAACATAAAAACTCACGTGATTTCTGAATGCCCATATCTATCATGATATCAGAGATTTTCTATGTGCCCACACTTTATCTTAGGAACCATAGTAGAAGCTATTAGGAACAAAATTGAAAATGTCTCTATTGAGCCCAATTCAAGAGAATGATCCACGTCCTTGCTTTTCCATCTCAGTGATATTATTTTCAGCCATGTACGTTGATAAAGCTGATTAGAACTTGATGCAGCCGCTAGTAACTACCGTACCTTAAATATACCCCTTTGTTTAGTTGTGACTGACTTTAGCATTTTCTGGAAATTTAGGTTTGTTTTGTAATTTCAGGCCAATGGGGCCCTTCGAACCAGCCTCCCATGAATGGTAGGTCAGGCTTGCGGTTCTCTAGTTTTTCCGTTTTCAAGTTGCATCATTTACAATTTTGTTGCATCCTTGTTTTCTCAAGCTTTTTTTTTTAAGACTTTTACTTTTATTTTCGTAGTGCATGTCATCGAATTGCTTATAAACCATTAGTTTGCTCATTTGATTTTGAGAGTCCTCCCATTGTTAGTTTCCCTTAGCGTTTGTCCAATTATTTGTTGATTGGTGGTTAGGCCATCCTACTAGTTCGTCGTAAGTCTTGTACGTTTTATTATTTTTTTATTATCCCGTTCGTTACGTTGATTGTGCAGTAATCCCTCTAACGGCTATTGGCCAGAAGCTGAAATATTTGTTGCATGAAAGTTTGAACATATGTTCGATTTTCGCCTCCTAGTTTTAGTTTTCTACTACACAAGTGTAGATTGTGAAGTTTTTTCATTCAACATTTGGTCGGGCGTTAGGTCTTTATAAAGTTTGAAATCGCAAAATTTGTAGCGCCTCTTGTGTTGAGATGGCTGTTGGCCGTTTCTTTTGACAATATTCTGTCTTGATTGGGCCTTCTGAGAGTTTGACTCTTTATAATCTAGTTCTCATTAAGTCTTATCGGTTATTAATTCAATAAAAGGGTGTCATTTTTATGAATCAAGCATTGTAATCACAAATTGTTGAATATGCTGAATTCCCTTGCAAAGTTCGATAGTGATTTTCTCAACAGATTAGTTTCCTTTCTGCCCGCGGTTACAGATTTTAATTTATCTACGATCGTCTTGTGTGTTGTGTGGTTCGATGTACATTGCATTTTCCCAGAGTCAACTATCAGCTGCCCCTCGTTTCAACGGGATTGGAAATTGATGAGGTGATTCTGTGGGTTGAACAGTTCTACGCAGGAAAAAACTGTCATTTGTGGTTGTTTCATTGCGTCTTGACTGAGAAAGCTAGGATACGAAACGACTAAGTACATATGATGAGAACTGACGGTTTTAACTAAATGTAAAAATTCAGTCTCGAAATGGCTGCAGATAATATTCATAAACGTTTGCCTTTGTAACCGATAGGTCCAGCGGGAAATATTGTTCAAACTTCAAAGAAAATCAATCTCGTCCTTTCCCAAAGACGGTTGGGGTGGAAAAAGGTTGCCTTCATGATTTCGTGGATCCCAGGTCCTATGTGTGTCCTTTTATATCATATCTGAAAGGGAATTGAATATCATGATCCTATGTTATTTCCGGTTACATATTTTTAAAGATTTGGTATTTTCTCATTAGATTGTTGGAAGTATGCAGTCGTGCTTACAGGACAGAAACTATAATAGATTGAGTCAATGAGGGACACTCATCAATAGTGTTTGTTTGGTTTGAGGCTTAGTATCTATCTATGCTGATTGGTGCACTCAATTAGATTCCAAAAATCAAATTGAAAAACCGTCCTTCCGCCGTCTGTAGCTCCAGTAATCTCGGCATCTCTTGTTCCAGCAACCCAAGGGGATAATATTTTAGGATCTCTAACTTTCGATATAATAGAGTAGTAGTAGTAGTTTTTTGTTTAATTTAGATAAAATCCACTCAGGTTACTGTATGATCATCCTTTCGCTCACCATTTGAAAAGGTCAGGTTGACGTAGGGCTGCAGAGCTTTAACTTTCAACGGGAGGTCTGAGCAACACCACGCGGCTGGTGACAGCCCAAGTAGCACGGTTGATTCTGTAAGAATGCACTATAACGTCATCTTCCAAGCTTCAAAACAGCTCAGGAGAACAAGCGGCTCATTCTTGTTGCCTATATTTGTATTTTATCTTGTTAGATTTCAACTGAATTTTTACGTTTCCGAGTGAACCCAAGAAGCTTTATGTCTGGGTGTATAGTCTGGTTTGGGTAGCTCGGTGATACGAGTAGGAAGGCATCTAAGACAGAAATAATGAACCTTTGTAATAGACAGCGTTTTTCCTCGATCATAAGAGCCATGGTGTTTCGTCTCTTCGGACCTACATCATGTAGCGGACTAATCTGTCCTATTGCTACTCGCAGTAAGAGCTCCGTAGTTGCTCCGTTTCTTAGCTAGTACGATTTGTGGTGACGGGCTCGGTAGTTTTGAATATTAAAAGAGATTGTTTCATTATCATCATTCCGTTCAGTTGGAGGTTGCCGATTATGGAAGGTTGTGTGATGTTATAGATGGTGTCCACAGACTTCACCTTTTAACGAATGAGACTTTTGTTGGGCAAATCTGTCTATCTGGGTCTTGGTTTCAATTAGTTGCTTCTCATTGGACCAATGGAATAATAGTCGGTTTTGTATACAGATCGTGGAAAATTGAAATGAATTCTAAGGTTTCTTCTTTCTGGTAGTATCAATTTTGCAATTTATACCACCGCCACTACCATTTCTCTTCCCATATAAGGCCCACTTACACTACAAACGCAAAGGCTCAATGATGACTTATTTTGTGCTAGAGTTCTGAAATTGACTTGATTGGACGTCCATTGTCTCGTTCGTTTATAAAAAAGTCTGAGGGCCTAGAAAAAATTATGCTTTGCAAATTATTTAGTCAGTATTATTTATTGTGTATCGTGTGAGGAGATCCCTGAGATTTTACTCCGCTAAAGCACTTCCGTTGCCGGTGTTCTCTTTACTGTTCCTGCAAGATTTTTCAGTCCGCAATTACAGAATCTGCTGGAGAAATGATTAGACTCATATGAGTTCTCCTTCACCCAATTTCTCGTAATCATGTTTTCTTTCATTTACTGGTTGACTTCTGTATTAAGGAAAGACATTAAACTGTATCAATGTTTCTTTAGATGGTACCCCCAGTTTATAACAATTTTTTATTTCTTTCTCCTAATCAAAACTGATACGTGTGAAGGCGATTAAACATGATTTGGAAACAAGATTCTCTTGAAAAATGTGATTAAAAAAAGTGGAGGTTTCTTATCCATTTCATGAAGACAATGGATCAAACCCCATTCTTCAAAAGGTTGATGAACTCCCATGTGGAACGATTCAGGGTTATTTTACGACCTATACCACCTCGCTCTATCTCCTCCAAGCCTACAATTTGCCAAATGTTTCGTTTCGCTCACTAACACTCATTAGCTTTCAACATCACGTCATGCCGTGTTTTCTCCTCTCCAAATGAGAACTGTTGAGATTCGCAAAGCCAACTGAAAATAACGTTTATGCATCATATTATGAGTCTGATCCCAATCAATGACTAATAACTAAAACTCTTTTCTCTAATTTTTACGAGTCAAGTTTCTAGTTACGAGCAATAAGGCTGGGAATATTAGTGTTTAACATTTGAATACGGTACAATGATGACCTTGAGTATGCTAGAGTTCTGATTTTGTTAATGTGATTGAAAAATCGTTTCTCGTTCGTTAAAATGCCAACTTATCTGAGTACCATTTCAATTAGTGTGTTATATTCTTGTTGTCTAAGTGAGGAATGGGGCTGTTAGTGTTGAGGAGACTGCTGTGAGTAATGACCGAGTGGTCTCCCAAACGTTAACGAATTCAAAAATATTCTGGAAGAGTCTTTTAGTATTAATATCCCTAATATAATTTCTATTATTGTTATTATTTCTTCATTTAATAAAGCCTTTTCAATGTATAGAAGGAAGAATAATAGCACACATTCTAGTCTAGTTAACCCCATGTCTTACGTAGCAGAAGCATTGCATCATTCAGTAGCTGCCATGATTCGGGCAGATGAATTTTATTTTATTTTTGGCGAAATCATTTGTGTTAATGTGATTGTATAATTTATTTCCATATATGATGTACAGCAGTTTGTGTATCTGTGTATATGTCCAGCTAAGAAAAAATACACCATTTCAAACTGTTTGAATCATGGCATTGTTGAAGCGTTCATTTTGAAATGAAATGATGATCTGCTGGTTATGATGTTCTGCTCTATGAAGATAAAGAGATTTTAGTTGTCTGGCGCATCGTGTCCGCTGACGGACTCATCATTTGCTGCTTGGTTTGATGATTTCTCAGGTTATGGAACACCATCTGGGCCCGGAGGCTACCAGAGCTGGGGTGCTCCTCCCGGACCTCAGGGCCAGCAGATGCCGCCTCAGTGGGGCTCTAATTACGGTGCTCCTCCGCAGCAAAGCTATGGATCATATGGTAAGCCTCACCCATACAATCTTGTATCCAATCATATACAAGAACTACGTTAAGTAATCTCATATTTATTTGATGATGTTCTTAGTATTAAGATCGGTCTTCTGTCATCAATAAATTAATATCCTACGATTCATTCCAGGCTCCAATCCAACTGGTGGCTACGGTAGTAACTGGAACTGGAACATGCCCCAGAACGGTCCTGCAACTCAAGGTGGGCCTGGCCAACCTGGTCCTCAGGGTAATTTCAATAATCAAATAAGTAGAGTGCATCTCCCTCGCTAGCATTCTCTTACCCAAAATGTTTTGGAGTAGCCTGTTGTTCTAATTTTTTAACGTTTTTATAAATGGTTTTTGCTTTTTATTTCGATTTCGCATCAATTTATTTACAAGTGTTGTTACGCAACTCGATCCTTGAGTACATCTTGCATTCATCTAAGAAATCCAAATTTCATTTGTTGAAAATATTGGTTCAAGTTCACAATCTGTAAAGTATTTAGTTGATTCTTCACCTGGTTAAGTCTACCAGTCTTGGTCCATTAGAATAAGATATACTTGTATATCAATGAATTAATTCTGGCAAGACAGTCCCGTCAAGGAGTAATCATCGAGCTAAATTGTGTGTTGATTGGCAGAAGGGCAAAATCCGGCAGTTAATGAGTTGTATTGATATGAAATTTGTACTTTCGATGTGAATTTATCCCGTTACTGATTCGTAGTCACCCTTTCGTGTCTTTGTTTAGAATAGTTCGCTGTATGTTAATCTAGAATGGATGGGTAGCTTAGCCTGTAGAAACTACCTACAATTGATGTTATCCTTATCCATAGGTAACCATCATACATTCTAATGAGTTGAGAATACGGAGTAGAGGAACCCCAAAAGCTTTGCAACTTAGATTCCCTCCGCTGAATTCTGACTACATAAAGTCATAATTCCTCCTATGCTGAGGCAGTTTTTTAAAATCGCCATACCATTTTTCGCACGTTTTCTGAAAACTCATATTGAAATGACCGGATGAAATTATGATCAGGCGGCGATTTAGTGTGTCATTTCGTGAGCCAGCCTTTGTCTATTTTTGTTTTGGGTGGGGAGGCAAACAGTAGAAGGCGAAAGCTGAATAGGGTGACCTAATCGTGCATGATGCTTACATGTGTTGCATTAATTTTTATCTATTGATATCATTTTTTTAATCATATTTTTATCAATTAGCTTATTTTTAGGTTATTATTTCAATAATAACCCTTTGTTACTTGGATTCTAAATAGGTAGAAAATTAAATTCGGCTCAAAAATCCCGTATCTATCTCAATAAAAGTGAAGTTTTTGATTAACTCACCTTAAGGCTACGGTTACTATGGATGCGAGTTCTGACGAAATTTCGTTGTGACGACTTCGTCAGAAGAAGATGGTTGCGCTATGCGCGTTCTGACGATCAATCTGACGTTTCAATTTCTCCAGCAGAATGGACGAATTTGACGAGCTTTATTTTTCTGAAAGTCCTTTGATAAAATTACTGTTGATAAGTGGTGTGAAAACAGAAAATGTAAACAACCTATTTTCTGCAAGAGACGAAAAGGGAGAGTTTGAAATGCTATTTCAAGATTTGTGGAAGAACCCTCAAATGTGAAACATCTCTATTGTGATAGTCCTTGTCTTTCACGTCCCACAAACACCTATTATCAAACACTACACCAATGAATTTTTCGATATCCATGGTGATAATAGCGCAAAACACTGGAAATTTCCGTCAGAACGCACGAACAAATCAAAGGACTTTGAACGCTCGGCCGGTTCTGACGAAGTCGTGCGTGAACTGACGTGCTTGTCGCAGCCAGTGCAAACAGACGGGCGTTGTTTGTTCGGACGAATTCGTCAGAACTCGGCAGAATGTTTTTCCTCAGAACTCGCTTACATAGTAACCGTAGCCTAAGTTAGATTCACTTTTCTTGATTTCTTTTGGAAAAAGTTTTCTTTTCTTTCCCTTATAAAGTAATTCATTTCATTTCAAAATGGAATTGTGCTGATTGCCTCGAATTGATGTCTTTTTAGGTAAATTTCTCCGTTTTTGAGATTGATGACATATTTTATCTGTGGATTTGTCATTTTGCGAAAGTCGTAGTGAGAGTGTTGTGCTCCAAACATTACAGATAGCTTGACGGGATTTGTACTCATGCGTTTCCCGTATAGAAGTCCAAAGAAAGGCCGTTATCTTTAGACGCTCGCCTTCTAAATCTAATTGATCAATCCTATTCTATATTTATTGAGTAACGTTTATTTTATTCATTAGAATCATTTATTAATTAAATGGTTGGGGGGGGGGGTTCTCATCACCGCATTAGATATTTTTTCTGGGGATTCATAAATTTCAAGATATCATTAAATGATTAACATATCATTAACATGTAGGATTTTAAAAATCTGACAAGAAGAAGTTGAAAACATGTGTGAAAATCTCAATTAAAAATTTCGTAATTGAAATTTTCACACATGTTTTCAAATTTCGTATTTGAGATTTTCACACATGGTCCCAAATTTTGGTCAGATTTTTAAAACCCTATATGTTCATCGCTTGGGATATACTCTTCAATGAATTCGTTTTCATATTCCACGGAGACCCTGTGGCATTAAAACTTGAATTACTTTTTTCTTCAATATTCTTGATGGCTTTAGACGCGGTTGATAAGAATCAAGAATTGTATAGGATATCGCGCAAAAAGTCTTACAGACTTTTTTTTTTTTTTTTTTTACTTCATCGTAATCTTTGATCTTGACATCATTCGATGATTTAGACATTTGTCAATGTTCAATGTCAAGTTGATATCAGTGATCAAGGTTTATTATCCACGTTTGTGTGCAGCTAGGTTTCCTTCTTCAGTGTATATACTTTTTTGGACATGGGTGGTACCGGGGAGAATCGAAACGTTGCACAGCTGAAATGTCAACTAGTGGGCTGAAAGTTTAAAAATGAAAATTTTAACTTGCCGTTCACTATTCCCATACACTTCCCATTTACTGTTGATTCATGCGTCATATTTCGATTATTTTCATTATCAATTATTGTTTTTACAGTTGAAAGAAATAACCTCCGTTCAATTTCTAGAGGTACAGTGATGACTTGACAATATGCTAGAGTTCTGATTTCCAGAAATTTGATTGAACTAATGTTTCTCGTTCGTATTTCACAATCTGAGTACCTCTTCGAATAGAAATGACTGAAGTTCCAAGTCTGCTACAGTTTTATAATACCGAGTCCTTACTGCATCTCAGAGCAAAAGCTAAATTTATTTGAATTGCCCTGGCGGGGGGGTTCACTAGGATGGTCAAGCTAAGGAACACGCAAATAGATGAATACGTGGATGAACAGTAAAATTATGGAATAAACGTGGAATTTCCTATGAACGTTGCTGATCAAAATTCGAATAATCCTGCATAGAATTCTGGTTGGAAATGAGACTTGCAAGTTTCGCAAATTTAATAGGTAGAACACAGAGACAGAATAGGTTTGTTGCTAGGTTGGATAATATGCAATATGATGTTCGATCATCATAGCTGGCCGTTCATAAAAATTTAATACCTTCGGTTTACTGTACTTGGGAATTGCTTAAGACTAGCAGTTGCAGAATCAGTATGTCCATTAGAAACGGTGTTCTTTGTTCCTTAACGCACCCTTTCATAATTCACCATCCGTCGTCCAGTTTGTGTCTGCTGCGGAATTGATCGCTAGGTTATTCGGACAGTACTGAGGGAAGGGTCATTGACCGAAATAAAGACGAGAATAGACACATACGCTGCTGATATTCGATAGAGGAGTAGTGTGGTCCTGGTTTCGACTTTCCACTAAAGCTACAGTGCTAATCGCTAAGAATGATCATATGGTATTGGCTATTAAATAGCTACAGTGAGGCTGAATTTCACCCTAGCATTAAAACTTAACAACACTTGAGGATCTTGTTGCTGTACAATGCTATGATAGTTTTGCTCCTTTGCCCCCATACCTCAATACATGTTTGGTGTTTTCAATATTGTTACCTACTGTTTTTACCCTCCCTCAATATGCACTCTCTTATTTTGCTTTGCGACTGACGACTCAGCCTGCAGTGACATCCCATGTAAACGTGGGTTGGACACCTTGAATTTGGCTGATTGGTTTCGCTATTTTTGTCTTTGCATTGTTCGCTTGGCATGGTTGAATGTGTGTTGTTTGGGAGAAGATAAATGAATATGTTGGAGATATTAAAACTCTAATGGAGTGTTAAGCAAATGGTTCTACTTTAATTTTACTTTTCATGGAACCTGTACAGAAAGTATGGCCGTGAATAAAATAATCAAGGAGTGATAAAATTTGTAGTGTAACTGTGGTTAATCGAGTTTTCGACTTAGCTTTCATATTTCAATGATCTTGATTTAATGTACCTACTCGAAAAAACAAATTGCACCCATTAAGTTGGACACATGCGTAAAAAGTAGTGTAAAATTTAGAAAAACCGTTTTTCGGAATCTTGGAGATGGTTTTCAGTTAATAATGAAGTGCCGCAGAAAAAAAATATCCAATAATATAAATAACTCTTAACTCTCCAGTAGCAATACACTGATATAATCGATTTTTGAAGCTTTGAAGTTCTTTTTAGGGGATTTTTTAGGGCTAATCGACATTTTGGATCAAATTCAGAGCATACTTCAAAAAGAGGGCCATTGTATGAGTTCGAATAAAAGTAGTCCTTGAATTCAAATCATGCTACACACCTGGTGTTACCCTGTATGAATAGCATTTAGGGTAAAACGAAAGTGGGGATTATATATCTTGAAATATGTTTTGACGATCTATATCTCCTCCCAAATGTCACGCATTTCTCCTTGGTTTGTTTGTGTTGTTGTATTTGATTTCAGAGCGTTATGACGTTAATCCTACCGCTTATCGAACCTCGAATCTGTTTTTTTATTTCCTCAGGAGACATCTACTCAAGAGGTGCCGGAGGTGCTGGCGGGGGTCCCTCAGGTCCGACGCCACCAGGTGCCGCGGCGCCACCCAAGTCTAACGATTACGGAGGCTATGGTGGCTACACCGGCTACCAGCAGGTTAGCGATACTTTATCTTATGAATCCTAACGAAAGAAACAAGTAGATTCCCCTCCCATAACTGCTGTTAAGCATTCAAGTGTTTACTATTGTGTTATCAACCCGTTGATGTTTCGATGTAATACAGTTCGTGGTACATTAGACATGAATTATCCACTCATCGTAGATTTATCACTGTTGTAAATTCTCACTTGATTCATACCCACACATTTCGGAACCGATGTCACTTCGGTATTACCTAGGTACATAGATCAACTCCGCTCGGTTCAATACGATTCCATCAGGCCTCTTGTGTTGCTTCACATTGATTTTATGATTCATTCACTAAACTAGGGAACACCCTTCTTGCCTGTTACCGCATACCAACTCCTTCCATTACGACGTTCTCGTGCATTTCTGATTATAGCAATCGCTATTGTTCAATTATTGATCATTCCCAAGTTTCCTTCACTGTTAGCTGGTGCAGGCTTGATTCTCTTTCCTGGCCTTTAAGTGTAATTTTTCATATACTTTTAAAAGTATGTTTTATTAGATTTGTTTTGATTTTTTTAACTTCTCATCGCTCATTGTCAATCTGACCTCATGATTATACTCTCGACTAGCAGCTGGTGGTTCTTAAAATCGTTGGCTTCAAGGAAGTTAAAGTAAGAGCTCACGATGCTGGTGTAGATGTTCTTTCCGTTCAATTTATCTCCATCTCCATATCTGTGATCTTCGTTTTTACAATTGCATTTACGCTGAACTAATTTTCGGTATAATTATCGAAAATCTCTCCATTGTATCTGGATGCCGTCGTTCCAGCGTTGTGGTCTTTCTCCTTCATTGTTCCATGATGATGAGGGTTGTGTCGCAGCCTTACTTCTTCATTTATGTAATGATGACTGATTATCATCGTTTACTCTAAAAATTTACCAATTGATTCCACTCGTAATCCACTGAAGCGTCTGCTGCTGCCATGTATGAATTATAATCGATATAAAAGTTTGCCGGCGTCCAATATGACAATCGCATATATTGGAAATGTCGAGTTAGGCGCGATAAGAGGCTTTTAGTTTTTACGTTTTACCTTGGATTCTTCCTACAGGTTGAGCATAGAAGCGGAGGATCGTTTTATTGCTTAGGTCAGCACCCCCCACCTTCCTCACACAGCCAATGTCACTCTCCATTGTTCAAGTGCAGTCGATTTACCATCATTGTTTCGAAAGATTCCACCTTAAAGCGTCTTTACTTTATTTTTGTACATTAATTTCCCCAATAGTAGGTACAATATTTATTTTTTTAATGCTTCACCCAGCGACTGATTCCTTTGTTTAATCTAGGATTTCTCTTCGACTTTTGTCGAAAAATTTTGCATGTACTACAGTTTTGCAAAAACTTGTCGGTTATTATTTATTCGCAAATCTTTTTACGTCACCTGATGTTAGACAAGAAGTTATCAACATCTCGTAGGTCCACGAGTCTTTACTACGATACGTGTCGCAAATGCCTACTACAAATCTGTATGTTTTAATCGCATAATTATTTATTCTGACTTCGGAACTTCAGGTGTTTCTCTTCACTATCGTTAAATTTGTTGAGTTGTCCGCATATACACTCGGTCCGATAGATACGCCCCTCGATGTGCTCAATGATACATTTTCGTGAGCATGCTTCTATCCACCTCCTATTCGCTATTTATTCTCGAATTTAAATGGAATTTTCCTGCCTTCTCGACGATTCATCAGCGCTAAATGCTCACCACGTTTACGCACCTCTGGAACCTGATCGATGAACATTAATTTCGAACTACCATTTCGAATGGATTTAAAAATCTACCATCGTTTCCGCTCTTATTTCGTTCCAACGTTTTATGTCCTTAACCGCGTCTTCCGCCCCCTGGATTTTAGTTGAGGCCCCTTGGTTACAAACACCTCTCATTCAAAATCCATCGTAGCCGAATTTCATTCTATTATTTTTCTCTTTCAGGCATCTTTGATGACTCCTTCATCCACTTACAGTAGTGATAAATTCTTATTGTTACCTGAGTGCTAGCTAGCTATTATGGGTAGGGTAATTTGGCTTGGTCTGAAATAAAATTAAAATAAAAATAAATAGAAGAAAAACTGATGTGATCTGTAGGTTTACAAGAAAGAAAAAAAATACTGTACTGAGTACATTATATTTATTGCAAATGATATTTACAAATATTTTATTAGCTACATTATTTTTTAACAGACTATTCGTGTGTTTTACGGAAAAACTATTTTACAAAATGGATGCGACTCTTGTTTGGGTATGACTGTTTTAAAGTTCACTTTTAAACTTAAGGGATTTTCTGAGATAAGACAAACGATGTTGCCCTGGTATCATAATGATTCTGGTTCTCTCGCTAGCAATTTACTTTAGGAAGCTTTCATCATATTCTTAAAAGAAAACTACCGTTAGACTCTTCCCATGATTGTTTTCAGAGCGGTACATAGAGTTCTCCAATACATTTTCTCTTCGACATTTTTATAATTTCCTAAACAAAATGAATGAACAAAATGAAATGAAAAAAAAAATTATCAACTCCCCTTTCCACTTTTCTTGATTTCTGGCTCACTCGACCATTTGCGTACCACGGCTATTAACCTAAATAATTAATACAAGAAATGCATTATCATCACGATCAACTCTCCAGAACAACATGAGACAGTAATACGTGTAGATTATTTAATTAATTTTATCTAAATCTGAAAACAGTCATTAAGATATAAGATCAGTACGTTAACAAACAAATGTGATAATCTGGAATAATGTTTACCCTAAAAGTAATAATAATCCACATGTTTATTTTCTGTAGTTTGTAATGTTAACTTGAGGACACGTATTATTTTGCCACTGATATTTTTTTCGATTACTTGCATTTCAATATCGGACCCCTTTAGTGAGGGATTAATTTCGGATTAACTTTCGACTTTTTCTACAACTAATGAGTGTTGAACTGCTTGATTTCACACTTGAAGTGGCTTAGAATTTGTAATTTTTATACTGACACCTTTCGAAATAAATCGCTGAATTATTGATTTCATTTAAAAAAAAATAAAATAAAACAACTGTTACTTTTAGAGTTAGTAGCCAAACCACTTGAAGTTCTTGGTTGTAATGCATGATCTCGTAAATCTTAATTGGTTAATATAATTATGGACTCTTGACAATTCTCTTAAAAAATTTATCTTATTTGTTCTTTTGATTAAACATAGATAAGCAAATTCGAGTTATAGTTTTTTTTGCAAGTATGCGAACACCAAAATTTTGTTAAGTTATTTTTTCATTTTAGACAGATAGGGTTTATTTCAAAACACTAGCATATTAATGACGATTTCCTTTTAATTTTTACCTTTAACGAAATGAATCCGATTGTAGAGATGATATTGTATTAATAAAATTAATTAGCATTAATATCGGAAAATGTACTCGCTGACTATTTAGATTTGGGTTTTATTACTAGTTCGACATTCCTTTAGTTCTTGGACTCAATTTTGGGCACCATTTAATTTATTTATCCACTACTTGGTATTTATTTTATTATTTACTGAAAAATGTTACTCTTTTTCAATGACTGTTTGTCCCTTTGGTCCCGCTAGATTTTAATATTCGATTTATTGAATAAAAGTGTCATGTAGGCCTATAATATATCTACACAGTGATGATGGGAAACGGAGCAATTATTAATGGTTTAATATTAATTGATTTAATCGCAACAATAATTATGTCATCAATGTTTTGAACAGCCTCTCTCAGTGTGGGCAGAGATCTTGTTGATGTTCTAGGATGCTTTTTTCATTCGGTATACATCAGGAATTTGATTATATATTTTGAAAAGCTACTGTTATACTATTAGTAAGTGTAACCTACGCTCAAATAATATAGAACATAAATTCTTGGCAGGTCGGTTTTTTAACTCTAAATCTTAAGTAATCATAAAGTAATTTTAATTAATTCATAGATTGTTCGTACCTGCTATGTACCTGGTTATGAAAAAAGTTATTGTTGATACTGATAAATTTATGTTCATCTGTTGTTTAAGATGTTTTAAATTGGTTAATACCCTTTTTACCTTTCATTGTTCTGAAGGTAGTTATCTGAATTTGAGTGAATCAGATCAATGCATAAATTTTGTAAATAAAGATTCCGATTTTTATTCTCAAACCTTGTGTTGAGTGTTATAAACCTCATCTCTCACTCTCCCTGCCGTCCGAAACATTTTTCCTTGGCTCTGCCTCACTGAGATTGGTTGTCATCATTGATTGTACTTTTTCAAAGTAAAACTATGATTCTTGATCTTGTTCGAAATTTGATTGTGTAATTTGATTGTTCATTCTATTTTGTTTGTGTTCCATGATTCAAATGTAGCTTCAACTCGTGATTAAATTATCTCAGTGATGTTGATTGTTGCAAATCAGATGAAAAAAGAAAAAAAATCGTTTTCGCCACAATAGCGTTTTAAAACGAAGTGTAATTGCTAATTTTCTTGAGAAATTCGCATTCGCCCATTACACATTTACTCAATTGACTCCATGCGTTAAGTTGGAATTGGTCAACTAATTTCCGTTGAAG
Organism: Creontiades dilutus; assembly: GCA_031894815.1. Classification (NCBI taxonomy): domain Eukaryota; kingdom Metazoa; phylum Arthropoda; class Insecta; order Hemiptera; family Miridae; genus Creontiades; species Creontiades dilutus. The sequence goes on along the minus strand of JAVIWC010009611.1, from coordinate 382,525 downwards.
TTGCAAAGTTTCTCTGATCTAGTTCTCATTTTTCATGACGTCCATAGTTTCGCTGGTGTAGTTGGTTATTGTACTTTCTTGTTAAGCAATCAAACAATCATTAGGCATTTAATACCTAAATTGCTCGGGACATCCATAAATAGTTGCTTCGCAAGCTAAAAAAAGACATTTATGTATTCTGGAACATCTAATCAAATGAATTATTGGGGCTTACCAACAGATTGTGGCGTGTTGTTTTTGAACGCAAGTGGTTTGGTTGTATCTATTGATGGTTATAATTGATTATACTAAAAACAAAATAGGAATTCTCTTAAGGATGTGGCGAATTGAAAATAACTACTCGAATTGGATATATACAGTACATTGTTGAAAAAACTTCTTATTTACAATTAGGAGAATTATTATGAATCGTGTTCGTGGTTTGATTGTTTCCTCTGCTACGAAATCATTCACGATTAACACGTCCTTCAAAGATACTAGTTGGTGGGTGATTCTGTATTTAGATTTAGACATTTTTCATTTTATATTCAGACCTCTCTGGAGAGGGGATCGTTGCTGAATTTTAATTATTCATGTTTCGTAGTTGGCTCAGTTCAATACGTTGGTAGGTTCTTCTATCTTGATACAAAGGGTCCATAATTGAGATATCGTTTGCTATTGATGCATGAAATACTTACTGAAACCGCGTTCTAACTTTTACAAGGGACCCATACGAACAGCTCAAACGTCAGTTTAACTTTTCCTAATTTGTACTGTGCTACATTCGAGAAACTCAAATTTAAATATGAGCATACACATGATAAAAGCAAAAACGTAATTTGAAATAACCCTACTGATCTGAATTTAGGAGAAAATGGACCCAACATGATGGTGGTTTTATGAAAATTCCAAGTTAGTAAATCCGTTATTTAGTCAGGAAATGAGAGTCTTGAGGAATCATTTATGGGATGAAAAGTATGAAAAATGTGTTGCGAATATTGAAAATCAGTACCATTTGGGGATGATGGTGTTCTGGCTAATTGGAGTTACACATTTGTTGAATTCAAATTAGAAATGAAAATAGCACATCGTTGGACAATCCTCTTAGTAAAATATAGCTAAATGTGAAAAACAGATATATACATACTTACGCGTGTATAGAAGATACTCAGTCATTCAAAAATCGCTGATTCGCCTGATATGTTCTATTCAAAAGTAGCTGAATTGTTTTCTCGGTGACCGACACCGCAGTGCATGCTTGTACACTGAAAACACCAAACCGTCTCTATTTCTGAAAATATCAACACGAATTTTTGTGGTACCTGTGGTTAGCAGTTGTCGAAGCCGATCCAATCGCGATGGAATTTCTAAGCAATCACTCCAAAACCATTGTACAATGCGATTTCGAGTGAAATCGATCAGCTAGATCGTGAAAAATTGCATTTAAATAGATGTTGCCAGTGCGCTTATAACTGGTAAGCATGTGGTACATCCACTCCATTGGTTGAATACAGTGTCAGTGCCGACTGATTTGACTCCGAGGAGATGGTAGGGAAGCTGGTTGTCAGTAAAGACTGACTTTTCACAAAAACAGTGTAGAATGGATCTTGCAAAAGAGCAGGCAACTTGCGTTTTATTTCAGTGTTAATTGATGACCAGGATAAAACTAGTGAAAAGTGAAATAGATAGGGGTGATTAAGATCTGTTCAATGGTGAAGAACACATATTTTTCAGCATTGAATACTTCGGAATGAGAACGGATACTTCAAATTTCATTTTACTAAAAGGCGTCCGCTTTGGTCATTGTTAAATATTCGTTCACTCGATTACCGAGTTCGTTGGTTCGAATCTTCGCGACCCCTCATCCCTATCCAGGGCAGTGAGTCAATGGGAGCCGACAATATCGGGAGCTTCAGGATTACGTGTAAGGTACTAAAAGGTGCTCCAATCGAAAAGGTCCACAGCGACGCCCCTAGTAACAACTAAAAGGAGAGTTTCCTTCAATAAACCCGGGCCTTGGAGTTTTTTTTTCTCGTGTGTTTGAAACAAAGGACAAACGTGTCCTTTGTGCGTATCCATAGAGACCTAGTAAAAGCTAACGCTGACAAAACATCGATTTCCCCCCACACTTCCCCTCTTATTGTATATATGGCAAAATGGTTTTCCTGGTGTTCCTGGCAACGAATTTTAAGTTTGAGTTTGCCCTAGTCGTTGCTGATTCAATCAAGATGAAATTCGAATCCATTAATGTTCATTATTAGCTCTCTGATTTTGAGCGATTTCCGGCTAGATCGGGATGCTACTTTGAATTAGTCTTCGCACATTCACATTAGTAAATGGATAGGTTCTGAGAATTCCTCTATCTGTCCCTCCGTTATTTGTTGATAGTCCGACATTCACTCAGCTCCTTCGGTATTAGTCTTCAGAGATTCCTGTTTTTGGGAACCTGTAATTAGTTGGGGAAAAGGTTACCTAAAAATTCCCTGGAGTCTTAACCCAAATTAAAACACTGATTTGTTGTGTAATTGTCGAAGATAATGATTGGTTTGATTTATATGCAATTTTCAAATTTTAAATACCAACATGGGCAGACAAAGATGTGATGTTTTGATTAGTGTTGGGAGTGAAGTATCACGAGTTTCAACTTTTATTGTCGTGGATCTTTTGCCAGGGCGGGTAGTTTGTTGGAAGATATCTTAGTGTGCAAGCTCTTCACCCTTATTTGGCCACTCCGGAGACCTCATATCCTGATTAGCGGAACTCTAGGAGTAAATATTTCTAGGGAGGTCAATTACAGATATGGTGTCGCTAAGAGGAATAGTTTTTATGAGAATGAACGCCAATCGGTTGCAATCATGAGTTAATCCTCACCAACGGTCCTCACTAACCACTTCACCAATAACTTCAAGTTAGTGATACAGTAATGAAATCCTCAACATTTCAATGAGCTTACTCACTGGAACCAGAATTAGCAAATTGAAAAGCTTTGGAAGATCATAGGTTTTGGTCCATCATTTTCAATGATGATCTTTGTAAACAATGAAGGTGAAATGAAACCTGACTCAAAAATCATTCATTACCTGTAAAAACGTTCCCTTAAAAAACGTTACGTTGAAGAGTAAGTAATGGTAAATGAATGAGGACGAAAATTAGTATAAAGCATTATGCTCTAACCCAGAAAATGTCAACTAAATAGCTTCTTAACTAATTAGCTTGTGCCTCATAAAGTTACCACTACGATGGCTTCTTGTCAGAGAACTCATGCTCCTAAGTGATAAAATGCATTGGTAATTGGACTAATGATACCGTTGAAATTTTAGTGGATTTTCAACGAATAGAGTTCAGAAAGAGTCATTTGTACTGGGTCGTTGAATTTGAGGTCAATGGGCAATTTCTTTTGTTTGATTTTATTCGATCAGATAAAATATATCTTCAAGAGTTTTCTAAAAAGGTGCAATATGAAGGGTGTCTGATGATATGCAGAGTCCGGAACACCATTGTAAATAAAGTTGAATGACGTAATAGGGCTCCTGGCCCAGTCCTCTTGTGTTGAGGGGAAAGGAACGCATCCACCTGTGATGTATTATTGGGTTTTGGTACAAACCATTTGGTTTATCGGGTTTTGCAGTATGAGGTTTTCAAGGGTGTGGAATCGATACGCGTATTCAAAATGAGAACGCACGAGAATTACTCAATCTTGGTTCGTAAGAAAGGATTATCTTTTTTGATTTAGAAGAATAACACAAACTCCGATTATCTATTTCTCTAGTACCTTCCAAAAACGTATTGTACACCGTTGGTTCCTCCAAAGTTGCCTTTATTTTCATGAAATTTTACGGTATAGACTTCACTTTCTTGTTTTTCAAACCAGTATCCGCTTATCAAAAGAGCTGAGTGGTGTCGTTTTTGAAATTCGCTTAGCGCAACTGTTACTCGGTCGTAAGGAGTTTAGTGGGGTGATGGATGGCTCCCATTCATCATAGCTCATTTGGTGGCTTCGAAAGGCCTTGAGAGGGTGCGAGAGAACAACACTGCTTCAGCCGACAGCTTGTTCTACACAAACATGGTGCCAAGAAAAGACTACCCTTGAGTTACGATATACCCAAATTCTTTGTTTTAAAGATCTTTCACTTTTGAATCGATACCTACTCATTCTCATCGTTTATTGTATTATATTCGAATAAATCCGAGGATGGATGTTTTTCAAGAGTCGTTTTCAATTCTCCAACCCGCATTCGGAGTGTCGATGTTTCACAAACAAACAATCGTTTATTTAAACGAATTTTTATCACATTAATACAGTTTCAAGCCATTTAGGTGCAAATCATCGGTCGAATTCTTGATGAAAAATATTATTAACGTGATATTGTGTTAAAGCCATTTTAACAACTTTTTGTTCGTTTTATATGATTTTGTAACGCCCATTTTTTGAAATATTAGCTCATCTAGTTCTCAGAAAGTTCTGTTTTTCGAAGCCCTCCTCTTCTAGGAATACTTGTGGTTCGTTTCCGCTACTTGATAGACTTGAAGAAACAATTATGAGCTGTACCTACTTAATAAACATGAACACATATGCGCACTCTCCTCGGTCAACAGTAAACCTGGGTTAAAAGGTTGTGACCTTAGGTTATGTAGGTAGTGGTTGTCTCTGAAAGTTTAACAATGTGAGTGATTAGCCCAGAGTTTACTGTTGTGCAGCAAATGGACTATCTATGTTACGTGTGGTGCGACTGTCAGCCTCTGCTCCTTTTTCAAAAGGAGTTGCATCTCGAAATGACCTCTAACGCTCTTCGTTATAATTTATAAGCTATCAATTTCGTCATCGCTCGCAATCCTATTTCGGATTAAGGCGACTGGCGAAGCCACTATGAACCCCATTATCCTGTACGACCCTGATAGCAGTAAAACTAACGTCTTCTGATCTTAGAATGACCTGGTTGGCAATGCCTGTTGGACCTGGGTTACATATGTTAACTAATCACAGGTTATGAAAGCTAATGGATTATCCTCCAGTCTAAAACGAATGCTTCATCCGTTGATCATCTTACCCTTAAACCTATTGTATATAATATGCTCTCGAATATCAATTGTATACTATAGCCGGTGAACTTCATACCGCACAATACACAAGATATTATCTTGCAAATCAGCTTCTTGAATTCTTTCAACGTGCTGCGGTTTAATTTCATAAAAGTTCAGGAGAACGTTGGGGGGTCATGAAATTCACAGGTTGGCCAATTTCCAAAGGTGAAGAAATGTACCGAGGAATGAACATTATTGGGAAATTTTGGTTCAGTGTTTGTCTTTCTGTGTGTCCGATAATCCTTAAACTGTATGTTGGTCCAATCATGATGGAATCTTCAGAGATAACAAGTTAGGGGCTCTCCATCTTATCAATAGTGCAATATTCCGCAGAATTCTGCATTTGCAAACTTGAAATATCTCAAAAAATCAAAACTTCATAAATTTTGGCTGTTTACAATTGACGTTACTGAGACTTGTCCATTAATGTTCTACAAGACTTTCATCTGCCATATAGGATCGGGAGCTATATGAAACATTCTCTCTCTTGAATCGGTATCCAGTTGTTTTATTGCTTCGCTTGTTTCTGAGTTATATTAAATTGGGAAGGAATGGAACCTATTATTTGATACGTAGTCGTCATACGTTTGAAGAATGTTTATTCGTACGAATTTTCATGCACACAAGAAATGAAGTAATATTACGAATAACAAATAATTTCCATTGTTTGAAGGAGAAGTTTTAATGACTGCCCAAAAATTTCGTTAAACCAAAATTATAATTTTAAATTAACTTCATTGTAGTATGAGCCTTGATGTGCTTCACTTTGAAATCGTCCAAAAAATTACTGCATCAAATCATTAGTTTGTTTGGTACGTACTATAAAAGGTCTTTTAAACCAACTGATTAGAGCAATAATTTTTAAAATGACATAGAACTTGAAGGATTCCCTCGTTTCATCTATTTAAGGGAAAACTACCAGCAAATGAAGTGTTACATTTTGAGATTCATTCGGACATAGCAGTTTCTGATTTTCTCTGGTTGGGCCATTGGTCCTTAGTAGCTTGATCGAATGAATCATGAGTCATTTGCTTTGTGGGCTATGAAAATGTCATGGAGTTGTCCGCATTGGTTCTCATCTCTATTCCCCTTGTAATTTTTTATATGATACTTTCGATTAATTTAGATCTCGTTCATTCCGCTCTATTAAACGTTCTTCCACCTGATGTCTGTTTTCCAAAGGGTCTATTCCTAGACCCTTCGTGCTCTCTGCTAATATCTTTTCTCTATGGTTACCCTAAGTTCCCTCCGCCCAACTACGGGGAATCACACAATATTTCTTCCCACGTCAATTTGGGCTTCCAAGATTGATAGGCTCGAAGCAACCCGCTTTTAATGTCCCCCACACCACATGTCTCCTCTTTATCTCTTTCTCAAGACGAAGAGCTTTTGATGCCAGAGCAACGAAACAAAAGGGTCCGCAAGACCCACACACTCAATGCTGCTTTCACCCATTTAGCTCCAGATTTATCTACGTTAGACTTAAGAAAGGGTGCAGAGACGCTTTACTAGTTGGAGAATATATGTGACTCGCTCATCCTACCCCCAGTCAGTTGGGTATGAACTATATTTAATTTAATAAACAAGTTTAATCGCATTCTATCGATTGAAAAAGGTCTCTAGTCAATGAAACCTCAAAGGTACCTATGACAGTTTTGTCAACCTACATATTTGTCATTGAATTTTGTTCACTTCTCAACAGTTTAAACGTGCTATTTTGGGGGAAACTTTTCGATTTTTAAAATTTCACAAGGTTTAATGGGCATCTGAGAAAAAATTATTGAAATTCAGAATTGTGAGAATACTTGACCAATTTCTATCGAAACACGTTGGATCCCTGTTAAGGCCATTACTTTTCCTCTAAGTCAGCGTGATGAACAAGTGATATCCTCGTAGTCGGTTATAGCTGTACTGTTGGCAACCCAGTTTCTCATGCTTCCACCAGTCTCCCGCCAAGCAACCTAGTTTAAATTTTTCCGCTCCCACTACCATTGTCCCATCAGCACTGGCTGCTGTCCTGCTTCCGTTGTTGAATGTTTTCATGCTGTCTATACTTTCCAGTTCCTTCGTAGTTGGAGCGATTCTTCCCAATGTCCGTTCAATCATTCTCTGCTCACTTTCAAGGAAAATTCAAATACGATGTATGTAAAAGTTCTCTCCTGGAGAAACAGGTCATAGGTAATGTTCAAGCAACCTTCCAAGGTGGTTGTGGTGGTTTTGTGATAGGAAGGGGAGCACTTTCACATATCTGTTCGGTGTCCGCCTATTCTAGAAAAAGGTAGATGCTTGTAAAACTTGGGAAAAGTGGAATCTGAAGATTATGGTATGGAGTTGTAGATCTAGTTAGTTTGCTTTAATGTCTTGGTGGCGAGTGGTGGTCCGTCGTTTACTATCCACACTATAACTTCCGTACACGTGGACTGATCACGACGAAACTTGGTATGCGTACCAACAAATGGATCGAATCTGGATTAAATAATCGCTGTGGTTTCCTTTTGTGTCAGTCTGTCTGTTCGTGTGCCCACAGATCATTGTGACTAGCCTAATTCCTGCAATTTTTAACCGACTTTGATGACCTTTTATGGGATTATGCGGATTAAGCTTTACAGGGTACCCTATGAGCTTCATTGCTTGGAAATCAATATAGTTCAAAACGAATAGCGAAAACGTCAAATCCACCTAGCATCATTGTCTCGTGTTCTAGAGGTCCGATCGCTCTCAAGTGTTGAGGTTGGTCGGCAAAAAAATGTTTCAATGTTCAGAAAATGTGTGGGTCAGAATGATTCCTTGTGAGATCGATCGCGCTAAAATGTTTAAAGTGGTAGGTGAAAAACGGTCTAGCTACCTCATATCAATTTTAATATAACCGCATCGTCATTTTATCTGCCTTAGAAGTAGCGTGGCAGATTTGAAATAAGCGGTACTAACCTTTTGAAAACATTGGTGTATGGCAAAACATGTCTCCAGGCATTTCTGTCCTTCGAATCAAGTTCTAAAACATTTCAAAAGATCTATACGTTCATCTTGAATACCTAGATGAGAAACCCTTGTCCCACGCACAACTTGGCGGTCGTTTTTACATTGATGATATACTTTTTTGGCATCTACATCCTCTACTGACACTCAAGTGTTGAGTAAAATGTATCATTCACCCAAACGGATGATCCCAAAACCATAGGATATGCTTTCGTGTTGCAGCACGTTTCATATCTAGTTCACGTACGTTTTGCCCAGTTCTTTCACTTGCTAAAGGATGCTTGATACCTCTTGTGGTAATTTGCTGTTTAACCTGAAGCAGGGTCCACACTATGCTGCGGTAGGCTGGGCAGGCTAAGCCGCGTTGATGTAGACACCCCGGGTGGCTTTGCCTGTTTAGAAAATACCATCCCGGATTTCAACCTGCATAAAGTCGGTACAGATCAAAAGAAGCTGAGACGAGCCAAACAAAAACGTAAGAGTGGGGACGTCCCGAGCGGTTTCAGTTACAAATTCCTCCAAATTCAACGGGTCTGCTTCATCAAAAATTAAATCTTTCATTAATTCGCTTGCCCTGTACATCTGCCATCCTTGTTAAGGCTCGGGCGAATCAGAAATATTGTTTGCAGTCTTTTTGGAGGCTGATTTAAAGCTAGTATCACCACAGCCATAGCTGACATAGCAACGTCATAGTCGATAATCATCTTGAAAACACTTCAACACTTCGAGGATATTTTAAAAAACTTCTAAAAAGTACTCTTCAACGAAGTCACCAGTCTTGGTGTTGAAACTAAAATAATAATAAAATAAGGTAGAAATAATCGGGCCGGCTTCGTTTCGGTGTGGACGTCGTGCCGGCCCAAACGTGCCCGACCGGCTTAGCACGCCTGGGTCAGCCCGCCCAGCCTACCGCGGCAGCGTGTGGACCTTGCTTAAGATTCCATTCAATTTTCACACTTATTCAGTTCATGCGCCTAATTTTACGCCCCGAGTGAAGGCGAAAACGCTCAGGAATCTTTCAAGTATTTTCGTAATGTTTTTTTCTTTAAAATCATTTCGTTTTCTTCTTTTTTTGGGTTGGAAACTGATTTCCGTCAACCCAAACTTGTTGACACCGATTTCGAAGGACTCCGCATGAACGGTTCTTGCGTTTTCTATTTGTTTCAGGACTCAACCACGTATGGAGGAGGCAGAAGCTATGGGGCGCCTGACGGCGGTGCCCAAGGTACAGGAGGTGGGTATAACAAGCCTTATGAATTTAAAGAATGGCCCTCATCATGATTTAAACAAGCCAGCCATGTGGTGTCTCAGACCTCAAGGTCATTATAAGTGAGATTAGGGCGTAATTATTGTCTAAAGAATTAACATAACTTAGTAAACAAGAAAGTAAGTAAATGTCCTTTATGGTTTTATCATTGAATGTAACTAATTAATTTTTTTGACAAAATTTGAAAAAGGACAAGCAAAAGTGTCTTTTAAATCGCTTAGTTTTTAAAGATCCATCGACTGAATGTACATACAGGTAATAGGAAATTTCTTAAGGTAAAACAAATCGTAATTAAGTATATTTAATAAAATTGTGGTTACTTTAACTTGTCCCTGAATGTTAAAAAACCGTTGTCCCACAAGCCCTTCCTTCCCTCTGTATTTTAATAAAATAAAGAAAATAAGTGAACAGTCATTAATTTGTAAGAGGCCATTGTTTTTATATAAGAGCAATAAATAAAATATGAATAGAGTTTAATTAGTATCAACTTTGTTAAAAAGAGAAATTTCAGGAATTGTACAAATTTTTATCCTAGGGTTACACATTTAAATTTTAATAATAAAAATAAGTAATTTATACAATTAATCATAAAAATAGGTTTATTCAGGCTTAATAATAAAGATTTAGGTTTAGACAACTGACTGGACAAGAGTACAATGTAAGATTTCCACTTATTGGAGTTATCTAATTTAAACTGCTATTTTTATTATTATTGTGGTTGTTTAATGTTTGTTTCGCCTGTTTTTATCTGAGAGTTTTATTTTGTATTTTTTCTATAAATATTTCTTGACAACGTTCAAGGCCCGTGATGCTTTTAAAACGTAAGAAAATTCCTATTAGACGATGTATTATTGTGTTAAAAAAATGCTATGATGCAATAGACAGCGATGAGAGAACACAACAAAATCTGTTTCAATTTTTTTTAAACTCCTCTTTTTTTTGCCAAGTACAGCAACATTGCGAGTACTTCAAACAAACGAACAAACAAAACAAAACAATAATTTTTGTTTTTCATTTCCAATAGAAGGACCGGTCCAAAAAAACATCACTAAACTAATTTTTTTCCTCCATAAGGACAAGTTGAAGTAATCATAATTTATTATCTATCTTTGTTTGCCTTTTGTTTAATTGCAATAAAGTATTTTACTGTTTTTGTTTTATAATGAAGTGGTTGGTTTGTCGAAATCAGCAGCCTAGTATTCGCAGTGTTGCTATTTCTACCTCATCCTTTCTTTCTATGTTCCATTCATTCCTCGTCTACCCTCCTCGTTGACAACAGATTCTTTTTAAAATCGGAAGAATAGTTGGGTTTCTTGTACGATACTACGTTTCAAGATGGTTACGCATGTCTAAAGTATTTTCCCGTTCATTTTGGATATTATTAGTTTCATATAGATTGATTGATTTGGTAGTTTAGTTGTAGGTTACCTAACTGTAATGTTCAACTTCGAATTTCAGGTCAATTTTGGGTTGGGGTGACGATTGTCAATTTACAGATAAACGAACTATCGATATAGTTGGTTTAACGTGGGAAATCATAGCAGGTCTACAAGAATCATAGCATCCGCTTTACTCATAGATGTATCTATGATACATGTAGATGAGCTTTTTAGTGTTCTGTCCGGGGAAAATTTGCAATTATTGGGGAAATAATGTCATCTTGAATGGCTAAATCACCAATTCACAGTGTTGTCTTTAACTAAAATCTTAACATCACGAAATAGGCCTTGGTGATGCTTGTGATGAATTTCACTAATCAACTGTATAGATCATTAGAAGTAACTGAATACGGTACAGTTACGTTTTCTTCAGTTCATTGGGTCAAATCTATTATTACTTACCAGGAAAGTTGGGTACTTGAATTAATCCAGAGGTACCTTAGTGAAATGGGATGGTAAAGGCACACATCTATTATACATCTACATTTATTGTTGTTGTTTTTTTTTTTCTCTCAATTTTCCACGGGCTAAGGAATTGCGATTTTGATGGTTTAGTTTCCTGTAATGCAATCTGATTTGTAATAATCTCAGTATGGCTAAAGTCGATGGTATTGATCATTCGTGACGTTTCTCGTCTATGAGAAAACATTTAATATTGCAGACATAAAATTTAAACACTTACTGGGTTGGTTACTTACATGATTGGGCCCGATCTTATTTCCATAACCCACGCTTTCAAACTTTTCGGATTGATTATTTTGACCGCACTCAGTTTGACGCTGGTTGCACAGTTTGAACTGACTTTACATTATGCACGTTTTCTTAAAAATTGATTGCACATTTTCGTTTGAAACCAAAACTTCAAGATTGTTTGAATTTATGAATCTTGAGGCATAAAGTTGGTCGGCGTTGAAGTTGATCTTTTCTGTTCACTATTACTTGGGTACCCATCATATTTGAAATTAAACTTTTTCTTCGGGGAACGTGGGGTATGTTTATGGGGTTCATAGCTAAATCTGGTAATAGGAAACAATTTTGTAGTTTTCCGAAGTAACTAAGTAGCTAATTGCGCTCATGGAGCTCAGTTCAGAAGGAAGGATATAGCTTAATCGGTAAACACCGTTGGGTTAATTTTTTCTGTTTCAATACACTCGAATAACTAAGGTGGACTCCGCTCGATGTATCTGTTTATATTACTCAAATTAAATATTATGAGGGGTGTATATTTTTTCAAGGGGTTTTAGTGTTTTTGATTTTGACATCCAAATTTCTATTTATAGTTTATTAAGTTGTATAAATTTTGCTCCTGATTAGTACATGTTAGGGTATGGAAACTTACTGGGAGACGATTACATATGTAACTTTTTTTTTAATCGAAAATTTGATCCAGTATGGTTGAAATGAATTAGGAAGCCTAAAACAATTCGTCATTAACAAATTTGACTGTGGAACTACCACTATCTTTAATATGCACTTGATATTAATAGGCTATCTTAGTCCTGCTTGAAAGTGATTGGGATTGGAGGAGGGTATCTTCTCTTTTCGCCCCAATATGCCCTGCGTCACATATCTACGGTTCTGTTTGAATTCTTATTTTTCATGCAACGAAGCATCCCGTGGGAGATGATTATGATTTTGTAAACTCAAGTTCTAAAGATAATGGCGCTACACCCTTATGACCCTTTGAGTTTGAAGCTTTTTCTCCAATCACTATAAATAACCGGTCTTGCGTGCTTCCAATGAAATGGAAATGGCCTCAGGTACATCTCAAGTTTGACACTGATTTTTAAAGTTCCCCAGGTAGAAGTGTTTTTTTTTTACGCTTTCGGTGCACGACATTTTGAAAACTTGACAGAAAGAAAACTAATCATTGGATGAAACTCGCAAACTTCGCAACTTTAGTGCCTCTTGGCAAGTTAAAATTAGTACCAGTGGATATTCCAAGGCAGTTCTATCAATATTTGAGCTCTTTCTAATTCATTCTTCAACTATTCTCTATGATTCCAATGCCCTTCATGTCCCGTACAGCGAAAGGGGTTGAGACGCTTAACTGAGGTAGTATGATCCCGTTTAGTCTGAATCTTGGTGTACTAGTAGCTTGGCTAATGCTCCTCATTGTTCTCAATCATCTCTTTAGCAATGCAGTAGTTTGGTGCTTCTAAATAAATCCAAGTGGAGATGTCCTCATTTTATGGGTTTGCTGACTGGGTTTGTCTCATGTCATATCGTATTGCTGATGTTACGATGACCCTGAAAGGCTATCGTAATGACCTATTAACCATTTTAAGTGACAATCGCGTCATCCATTTCACTACATGGTAGCAATATGTGATTCAAAACTCTACCTTTCTCTGCCTATAATGTCTCTCCCTTTCTGGCCTTGTTAAGACGATTAGTTGTCTCTTTCAGATATTTAGGTATACTTTAGGCTGGTATTGACACGGTGTATTGATATTTTGACCTACCCATTCGGTTTCAAGATTTCTAAACAAAAAAAAAGTTGTTGTCTATTTTAAATATTTGAACATCCTCAATTTCCTTTAATTCGTTAAAAAAAATCTCATGAATACTTTTCTTAAATAGGAAATGATTTGTTAACATCCTCACTTATTGCGTTGACTCTTGAACTTTTTCACGTTAATTTTTGATCTGGAGTGCCCTCGTAGTAGCTCCCTATTTTCAAACAGACAGAATATCAACCCAATTCTAAATCTAATCTAAAAGACAAGTTTTTTTTTTAGTTAATTGATTTACATTCAAAAGGGGGGGGATTGTGGCCTATTCGGTAAATTTAAGTCGTCTGTCAGCTCGACCGTTCGCATGGCTGCATCTTTCGTTGTCTTCATTTTCAACGGAGCTGCTGCCATGTGCTTAAATCCTGAATCGAAATCAGGTAAGTCGTTTTCCTTCTATTAGGTTATCAAGGAAATAAATTATTTAACTAATATTATAAAACGAAAATGTCAACTACATACCTAGTATCATTAGCACTCTTCCAATTTCACAACTAAGTTCTAGTTTTGGTGGATGCTACTGAATGAAATTGCTTAAATTAATAGGAGCAATTAGCTAAATTCAATTCTAATGAGTTGAGTAATCCAATTGAAATCTAATAAATATATTGAATAGGACTTGATTAATTACGATGTATTAGAATAGGACTCGTAATTGATATATTAGATCAGGGGTCTCCAAACTATTTGCCCCAAGGGCCGTATCATAATGTGGAGGTGGTGAGGCGGGCCAACAGGGGGGTCTGGGGGGCTAGGCCCCCAGCTGAAGGAGGGTAGGGGGGCTTCCGCCGGAAAATAAAAAAAATTAGACAATTGAAAACAGTGTTTTTAAGCACTCCCAGACGAGTTTGACAAATCCAAAATTAGGCCTAATATAGGAGCAACAAATTAGTTTTTATTGATTAAATACATTTTTTTAATTCCATGATTTCTTTTTTGTTGTTCAATGAAAATTTAACCATTGAATTTTCAGGAATGGAAAATTTTGCAAGTCAGACAGTTGAAATTAGGGTTTTTAAGCACTCCTAGACGAATTTGACAAATTAAAAATTAGGCCCAATATAGGAAACAAAACTTATTTGTATATAAGAAATATATTTTGTATTAATTTATTTAAAATTATTTACATTCAAAAAAATATTTTTGGAAAACCAATCTAATGTGACGTGTGCAATTGTTTTGTGCTTACAAAGTCTTTCCACTTGGGATCATAGTTTGTTGTTCCAATCGTAAGCAAAAATTTTCACGTGTTATTCGGAAAACATCGGTCGATATTTGGATTTGACATGGGTCATATTTGAAAAGGTTTGTTAGCATAGATACGTTGAACCAAAAATTGATATCATTTGTCTGGCAAAACTCGTAATTCCCTTGAAGTCTCCACGTTCTGGCGGTAGCCATTTTTTCCATCCATCCATGTTTTTCCGCGGGCCGTCGTTTGGAGATCCCTGTATTCTGTCAACTGTCAACTCACTTGATTGAAAAAAGTAGTGACTATTATTTCATTTTTTAATTACATGGTAGGTGCGGTTTTACGGGACAAGTAAAATTAGGGAGTTTCTAATTTAGGTGTCTTCGGGTATCCTACATCACCTTTTTTCTCTTGACCAATGGGATTCAAGCTTCTCTTCCCCTGTGACTCCATAAACGGCATCATTTATATTGTTTGTTGCTGATCAAATTTATTACTCATTAATTTCGTGGGATAAGACAACATTTTTTTAAATTTCACTTCCGTGTTCACCTTTGAAATGGATTTCCACTACTTCGTCGCGATTGATGGAGTTCATGTGATGTTTCCGAACATAATTTGTCACTTGATATTATTAGAAAGAAAAAAATCTTAGCAAATGCTTATACACATCAATCTTGCAGTTAAAACTATTTAGTAGATATGCCCACTAACGAACTAAATTATGCTGCTGATGGAAAAGCAGAAGAAAATTATGACAATCTTCATGTATCGAAATCCAAATTAAGTTCCAGCAGTTTTGTGGTTGTTACAATTTTTTTTAGAAAGGCGTGTTGTAACAGCATCACTTTGTATGATTGGTTTGAACAAACTAAATATTTCAAGAAGCAATTGAGAATATTGGGACTTGATTGGATTAATTCAAAGTGCCCTGTTCGGCAAGAAATGTGGTTTGAGTAAATGTGGACAGAGCTCGACCATCGTGTTAAGTCGCATTCATCAATGCTAAAGCGGCGGTCTTTTCATGTCCATCAAGGGATAGGGAACGCCCTTCCAGTGGGATAAGACTTAATCCTGGTTCACATGGGAAACAAATCGTTCGGTATCTGGGTTTCACCCACCACACGAAAAACAAGTTTTCTGTTATAATAATTTCTCTTTCGTTCCTACAAAGAAAAAAAGTCATTATTATAAATAGGTACTGTAAAATAATGCAAATGGTACTTTAAAAAAAAAAAGGCGAACATCATCAAAGTAATCTGTGTTTTACATTAAAAAGCACTCCCGTCTATTTGTCGGAACAAGAAGGAGCAAACACTGATAAAACTAAACTAAATCTATGGTTACTCCCTGTTAGTTTATGTGCAAAAACGGAGAGAACATGTAGAATTGGAATTACATGAAGAGTTATGCGAATACATTTCTACAGTGGGAATTGCTGAAAGTTGAAGACAGAAGACTGCTTCGTCAGAAGAGTAGATACTCAGTCTATTGGAAAGAAACATTGGCAACGTACAATTCTTCATACGTATTGAAATCCAGCCCTTCATAAAAGCTCCACTAAGATCTGATTCTGACTTGTAAAGGCAACTTGAGATAGACTGTCCACACGAATATACAAGTTCAATCCAATATAACGGCGAGAATTAATTGGATACCTGCTTTTATGCAGAACGAGGAATATTTTTGAGTGAACACAGTACAGAACACATCGAAATCTCAGTTTTCCCTCGTTTTCTCTGGCTTTATTGAACTAATTAATGATCAAGATTGTCAACAGGTTTTGGTTGATATGAAATATATACTTAAGCATAAAAGCAATATTCAAGAAATATACAACAAATGTTGAGCTGTGCTGTCGTTTTTAAAGTAGCAGAAGAGCACTACTAAGTCATTAGTACAAAATTTTGTAATAGTCTCCTAGGAAAGCACCAAAGTCTTCAAATTGAAAAAAGAGGAAATGTAAACATTTAAAACTGTACATTATTTCCTCACAAACTGTGGTTAGGTCTAAGGATGATCAATCGAAAGCATCATCAAAAGGCCAGATTTGATCATTGCCCATCATCAGACTCCGGGATTTGAAAATTTATTGGAGTGTCTGATGTTCAGCATTGAGGTATTGCACAAGCCAGTTTCACATAGGCAAGCACACGCCGCAGAAGTGAGTGGGCTGGGGTGAGACTCCTGAAAATGTGGTGCATCTCAAGTGAAACGAGTTTCAATGGACAGGAATACTTGGCATTCATGGATTGGACATTTGACGTTGCCGAACCTCGTTCAGTTGGAACCTCCGAACTTACCTCAAGTGTTCTAGCTATAGAGGTCCTAGTTTAAAAATGGGTTTAATAGGTTCCAAATAGGATATTTGGAGTCAGTTCGAAATCTTCAAGTATGGAGTGTTGTTGGTTTTTCAGAAAGCCCATTATTTGCTTGCAACAATGCATGTACCAACAACTGTTAGCCAGGAAGTGTCTTTGCTTTATGCTTTTATCTGGCTATGCACTCATAGGAGTAGAACATGGACATCAGAGTGAATCTTCATCTTGAGTTCACGTGATATGTCTTCACCATTCGTTCATCTGTTGGTGTCGCCAGGGAGACGTAGTTTACAAAAAAAAGGGAGACGTAGTTTACAAAAAATTTTTAACAGTACTTGATTAGATCAACAAATGAAAGTAATAACTCTCGGCGCTATGTCATCAGGTTGTGTTGATTTTCGCCTTTTGTAATGGCAACTGCCAGTCATTTACAAATCCTTGCACCATCAATATGTTTTTTTAGGGAAGTTGATTTTGGAAAAAATATACTTTTTATGGTACAGTAGGTATACAATTTTTAAGAGTATGTTTATCATTGAGCTGGTTGGTAACCCTGGAGTACGTACCCACTTTCAATGATTCAATTTTTCCTCCAATCGAATGGGCTTTAGGCGAGGATTTCCCCTTTGCAGTTGTCTGTTCAAGATTTATAATAGATTTTCTCGAAATTCCCAACTTCATCGCACCAGATTGAGTTCGCATGTATGTTACTAATAACCCAGCTTTGTTGTTTTTTTTTTCGTGCAACAATCCAATCCTTTTCCTTACACCTGTATTTCACCTAATCCTCCACCTCACCTTCCTTGTTTTCCTTTCCACTCTGTTTCTTTTCCTTTTAGATACCAAACCACTCGATTTTGACAAAAGTGCCTACCCGCCTTGCGTTATAACCGGCTCGACTTCCGCTCTTCTAGGTGCCGGAGACTATGGCTCACCACCGGCCGCTGGTCCCACAAGGGGCAACAACTACGCACCGACCACCGCACAGAATTTCCATCCCTACCGACGAAACTAGATTAGCAATTTCCCTTTTTAAAAAAATTTTTTTTTCCTCTTTAATTTTGACTACAACCACACTTTCTGTTGTCATTTTACCTCAGAAGGAAACATTTGGTTGCTCGAAAAACCCCTCGAAAAAATTGGCATTTAGCTGCTTCGAAGGAGCCATTTTTTCCCTCATTTGTATTCAGTTCAGGTTCAATATACTATCTTCTACTGAACAATATATTCCATCAATTTCATTGATACATTCTACATAGTTCTCAAGGTTGTAATATAACTGTTATCTACTTTTGACCTCAACATCTTCAGTTATTGTTTTTTATTGGCTAGGAAAATTTTGTCAAACTCTTTCCATTGCACCGATTTTGACGGGATTGGAGGAAAACAGATTTTTCAAGTACCTGTCGAACTGTCCAAAACACGTATATGTAACTTATTTTAAATTGCTCGTCTTATTATTATAATTGAGCTTCTAAACAACAATTTTCATTAAACTATTTTTGTAATTAAGTATAAAGTGACATGACTTGAAAACGTCTCTCATATAACAGTAATACGTTTTTTTCTTGCAATTATGTTTTCCTGCAGTTGATATTTTCAATCCTAAGAAATTATTTTACTACCTTCTTATGTACTTTTACGAATTTGGAGACAGTTTTTTTTTTTCTTTCAGAGAACCAATTGTTCTTTGGTGAGCTGTAGAAATTCATTCCTTATGTGTTATTGGTTTCTTTCTTTAATTTAGCAATTAAATCTCATTTTCCTTACGATAAGTTATTTAATATAACAAGCTGTAATTATTCTTATTGTTTGTAACAGTTGTGTGCTGTTTTAGAACTGATAAAAAAAGAAAAACATTTGAAGTCCAAGGTCGCAACTACAGGGAAGGTTGATTTTTGTTTAGTGTTTTATTCAATAGTGTTAATAAAGTGAACTGTTTTGAAGACCATAGTAATACTGTTAAGATTTTACTAATAATGAATTATAAAAAAAAACAAAAAGGTTATGACGTCCTTTATTATTAAAAATTGTGGAACTTTGAAGAATTTAAATATGCAAATTTTTATTAAATAGAGGGAGTATTGTTACTGCAAGGGATTCCCTTAGGGTAGAACTACGAACCAATTTTATATATACCTATTTTACATCTCTTAGACGTTACAATGTGGAGAAGATTTTACCTCAATAATTAAATATGTTTTGTTGAGGAGTTGGACGATGTTGTGTGAGTGACCGGGATCGCACTGGGTTTACTTTATTGATTATATTGATATAAAATTGAATATCTTGACATACGGCTTTTTTTCTAAACCTCTTCCATTTTGAAATGATCAGCAGTACAAAAATCCTACCAGTTTACCGTGGGTTTAGACTTCAGTCTGACTTCAATCAGTAACGCTTTGATAACTGCGTTGATGCTCAACCTTCCAAAAACGGCTGTCAAATTTTTTGTATACCATCCAGTTGCAGCTCTGCCCTGAAACCCCGTGGTTGCATCGAGACCATAAACGACAACGACGAAGGGAACGTGTGACGAAAATGTCCTTTTCTCAGCCAAATTCAATTTTCTCTACCAATATGCAAAGAAGAAGAATCTTGTCCGCTTTCTCGGCTTCAATCGTGAAACAAACAGCTCAATCCTACTTTTATAAGAAGTCCACTAGTAGGCACGTAAATACCTTTAGGAAAAGAAAGGATTGTCGAACTTCAGAAACTCGAAAATTGTGTTTTGCAACAGTTGAAATTTTTATCTGCCCAGCAAGAACCATCGTGGAAGTGAAAGCCTAATTCCATCTTTAACCCAAGCTTCATTCCTATTATTGCAGCTAAGAAGACAAAGGAAGCAGAGAAGTTTATCTTTATCCGCAGAACCAATCTACCTTTTCATAGTAGGGGTTGAACTTGCAAACCGTGGAACAATTTCTGCTTGCCTTTGAGGTTCCTTGCAGTCCTGTCAATAGTGTCATTGGGCCCCCTTACTGTACTCATCGCGTATTCACAACTAATAAAGTTCAGTCACAAGGGTTGGGGACAATAAGCTGATAATAGGATAAGAGCGTGTTTTGGTGATTCTAGCTCACTCTTGCAAGTGAGCAGACAACTACTTGTGCTCCTGTGTAAGCCCTCTGAAATTTTGGGTGCTTCATTTCAGGCGCTCTCATTGGTTCATTCTATTGAACCAGATCAAATCAAACAGCATGAAACGCTGTGTTTCTCCCACAAACTCCGTCCATTGCATGCAGAGCCGAAGCTCTGCTCCTAGACATCTGACCCCTAACCTCCCTCACCAAACTCACAACTTCACCATCCTGAGGCTCTGTTAGGCGCGTAAATTTGAAATTGTTCTTCACTTCTATGAGGATTCAGGGGGCAAAGTTGGAAAACAGTATGATAATATTATACTTATAATATTATTATTATCAGGCATCTTCTTAATTTTGGCCTGGGGGTGCAGATGCGCCTGTGCTCTTGTCAGCAGCTGCCCCTGATACTATCCTAACATGGAACATTCTTTATGTAAGTATAGAATTAGGTTGTATAGTTACAAATTACGAGTCGAAATAGCTTAATGCAAAAGAACAACAATATTTGAGGAGTTTACTTTCAAAAAAGCATATATCCACATTGGGTTTTTTCGGGAAATCGAAAAAAACGTTCAACGACATTTGTAAAAATAATTAGTTTTTCTGGGTTGCTAAATAATTATGATCCTATACCACTTATCAAATTAACAGATGTTTGGATTCTCGTAATAGTTTCTATAGAGAGTTATGGCCATTTCAATTTTGGATGGAATCCTTTTTGGTGTAAAACTTGGATAAGTTCCCTTTTGGTGGAAAACGGGCTTGCACCTGACAAAAAATACATAGACAAGTAATTTTGAAATATTTAATGGAAATATTAGGCTCTCAGTTTTAATGTTTCTTGCATCATGAACACGACGCCTCGCTGGGTCATACCCTGAAATATTTTGAGCTAGGTACAGATCTTGACTATTTTTACCAACTTTTCCGTAGAGACAACGCCGGTTCTCGGAAATATCCTTCCAGGTGAGAGCCATGCACTTGAACTTCGTCGAGTTGTGGTCACATGGTTTTGTTTTACGTTTCAGAAACACAAGATTATGATCTGTATCCGCGTATTTTTTGGCTCGATCTGCTTTACACCGCTCTTTGTAGGTAGTTGGTCGCTTTCTCGAGCCACGATTCAACGAACTAACAGTTCCCTCCATCGCAAAAGTCTGATACTAAAAATCACGGAAACCTAGCAGGAACTATCGAATAGAAAGGACAAAACCACAGAACTGACCGATGAACTGGATAGTCGACTTGTCAACAACGATGGCGCAAAGCCGCTAAAGACCGTGCGCAAGGGTTGGCGGTACGCGCTACCTTTTGAGGAAGATAGACACAGAATGTGAATAATACATTCAGGAAGTGCTGTGCCCAAGCGATAGCCTGAAAAACGACATTCAAATATTTGGAGGCAACGTCATGAATGGATAGATGCATTTTTGATATGAAAAAATGTCCAGCGGCTATTTGTTGCAGGATATGTTCCACTTTGGTGAAAATGAACTGCCCGATAATAGGGATTAGATATACGCCCTTTTGGTGGCAAAGCCAATGTTTACACTCACTTTCAAATGGGATAGAAACCTTTTCGGGATGGAATAGATGTACAGGTCTATAAGTCTCACCCCAAAGATACGAAAAACACAAAAAAACGTATAGTTTCCAAAAGTGGATATATATGCCCTTTTGAAAGTAAACTCCTCATTTGTGAATACATTAGTTTCATAATTTCGCCTTTGTTAACCAATATTTGTTAGGCGCTAGCAAAATAGACAATAACTAACTAATCGCTGTTGATAAGGTACCATCCGAAAACCAATACCAAACTTTTTATTTGTAAGCTTTCAGGTGTCGATCATTCAAATAACAAACTTTGATTTTTCGACATGGTGGAAAATCTTTATTTCTGGCTTCAAGCCAGTACACTGAAATGTCGTTCACTCTTACGAGATTGTTCTATCTCCTTCACGCACCATTAGCGCACTGAATTCCTTAACTTATTTTGGTTTCTTTTTCCCTGTAATGAGCCTTTTGATAGACCAGGAAAAAAAGTTCAATTTCTCCTCAACATTTTTTAGTTATCGTTTCAAGATGAGTAAAGTTTTAAAAAAACGTGTTGATACAAAATATCCGTCCATCCCCCTTAATCGCGTTGAATCTTTTCTGTCAACTATTGCACCAAAGTTTATGGAATTTACTTAAAACATCGTCCATTCACTATGGTTATGCCCTTAATCTAGTCACTCAGTAATTATCTGTAGACCACAGTTCTACAAAGGAGGGCTATCTGATAATTATAAACCTTTGTGTAATCATTCGCCGAGCTTTATTTCCTGTATTTTCCCGTACTTGGTTGACGGGGCAAAAGTGAGGATGAATTAAATTAATTAATGATTAAACCCTCGTAGCTCTTGTAGGTATATAATTAATCCTGTTGATTCTTTCCTCATCGGGTGTTTTCTCGTTATCCTATTGGCTGTAGCGAGTTCTCGGATGAGAAATTATTGTCTCCACACCTCCCATCATCCACAACCGCTGTTGGAACAAATCAACGGTGATGAAACTAGCGCTCTTCCTCTCATTAATTTTCACATTAATCCTAGCGTTTCAGGTCACAAGAGGTAGAGAGACCCGCTAATCCCGTCTAATTGGATCCACCGTTGGCCTGGGAAGTAATTGCTCATGTTGACCAAACTGAAAATTCTATGGCAGGTAAGTGCTTACCATTTCCCGTATGTTTCATACAAACGCCCGTTTAGACATTAAAAAACTAATTGATATTAAATTAATGATTTTAGTTAATTATCATTAAACCCTTAATACATTTTGAACCAACCGTCTACTCGTAAGTAGAAACCCTACGGGTTAACTCCAACCTCTTTCCAGTTTTTGATACCTGCTCGTGTTTAGCCATAAAATGAATAATTGAATCATTGGATGAATATTTAAAACATTCAGTTGGCTTTCATTTGTCAAGAATCGACAGAAGATGAGCTGATTAGATTAAACCTTAGGTGAGGTTTAATCTGATCCCATACCTGAAAACGATAGAAATACTACAGAAAGGTCTTCTATTCTCGTATTATCAGTGGCGGCTCCAGCCCTGAATCTCTGGGGGTTCACTGCGACTTTAAGGGACAACCATGAAGGGAACGTAAGCCAAGAATGAGCTTTTCTCAGCCAAATGCAATTTTCAACTACCAATATGCAAAGGAGATCAACAATGTCTTCTTTCTCGGGTTCAAAAAGTGAACCAAACTACTCAATCCTACCTTTTAAAGGACTTCGCCAGCAGGTACGTTAATACCTTAAAATAAAAATAATGGAAATGATTGTCGAAATTCATATCTGCCCTGCAAGAATCATCGTGGAGGTGAAAGCCCAATTCCATCATGCTGCAAAGAAAACAAAGGAAGCAGTTTATTACTTACTTTATTTAGTAATGTGGGTTGAACTTGCAAATCGTGGAACGATTCGAGGTTTGCCTGCAGACGACCTGCCTTTGAGGTTTGTGGCAGACCTGTCAATAGTGGCATTGTGCCCCCTACATCGCAAATATACATTGAAGACCAAAAAAACCGGCGCACTACAAGATTTGTGTTGTTCTGTCTGGTAGAGAAATAAAGCTGAAAGAAATTTGAACATTGACATAAAATTTATATTCTGTGAAAAGAAAACAATCGCGGTAGGTACCTCTGAACTGCCCGTCGAACTGTTGTTTCAGGCAGCCCAAGGGCCCTGGCCGCATAACGTTGGCTTCGGCCGTCCTCTATCAATGCAACAAAGTCTTGTGACCACACAGGAGTCTAAAAACATTTCAACGGCAGGTAAACTTTTAAAAAAAACTAAGTTCAAAAAGAAAAAGATCGAGAAAAATGTTTTTAAAAAGCACAATGACAAAAACGGCTTGTGTTAACCTCACTGAAGGCAGACTGTTGAAAAGTCATCTTTCGTCCTTAAGGCTTCTATCGTGAATTCAAGAGAGCATTACAGTGGGCCCTTGGGCTGCCTGAAACAACGGTTCGACGGGCAGTTCAGAGGTACATACCGTGATTGATTTCTTTTCACAGAATATAAATTTTATGTTGATGTTCAAATTTCTTACAACTTTATTTCTCTACCAGACAGAACAGCACAAATCTTGAAGTGCGCCGGTTTTTTTGGTCTCCAGTGTAGTTCAGTCACAAGGGTTAGGGACAATCAACTGGTAATAGGATAAGAGTGTGTCTTTGAGACTCTAGCTCGCTCAAATATTCTCAGAGGGTGAGGAAACAATAATGGGTGTGCTCAGGAATTGTACGCGCTTTACTTCAGCTGCTCTCATTGGTTCATTCTTTGGAGCTGGATCAAATCAAAAGTGGGAACTCTGTTTTTTTACGCCCAAGCTCCGTCTATCGGGCGCAAAGTGGAAGCTTTGCTCCTAGACAGTGAACCTCTAATCCCCCCTCACCAAACTCACGATTCCGCCTTCGTCTCACCCATCTTGACGCTCTGTGTGGAGCTTGAATCTTCTCTGAATGAATCTCTTCTGTTCTTCAATGACGATTCATGGGGAAAAGTTGGAAAAGAGTATGCCATCTTTAATATTATTATTATTCTCAGGTGCCTTTTTCATTTAGACTAGGGGGTGCAGATGCGCCTGTACTCGTGTCAGAAGCCGCCCCTGCTTCATATATCACAGGTATTGATAATAATTATTAATAAATGGAGTGTGGGATACCTGCATCAAGTAAATATAACCATACGGACCTTAGCCTCCTATCGTAAGAAAATTAATGGAATTTCGATCTTCAGGTTTGCGGTTGGGTCGGTTTTTATTGTTGAATGGAGTAGATGATACTAACATGAACAGACGTAGGCATCTACTGATTTGCATGTAGGCGTTAGTAGCGTTCTCTCTTGTATCACCCGAGACTCCTGTTCGAATCCTGAGAGGATTTGACGATTTTTTTTCTGTAAAACTACATATTGTATGCTAAAATGTTGTATTCTAGCCTTTCAACATTCCTATCTTGAGTTGGGTGCAAACAAAGGAAGTTACAGGAGCCCTGATGAGTCCCATTTGTAGGAATCATTGCTTTCAATAGCTGGTTTTTGAACTTTGATTCACCCTCCAATTTTACATTTTGGGGTTGCTCAATAATGTTGCTGAGATTAGAGGCAATATGTCAATAGGTACTTGAATGGTTTTGGAGCGATTCTAGTCCTTTCAAGCTCCGAGTTGTTAATTCTTCGATGGCGGACTGGCTAATTTTATTTTTAGTACGATTTTTGTAATCTACGAATATTGTCTTGAAGGATTGCTTCACCATTTGGTGAAAGAATTCATCTCAATTCCACGGAAAGTTATCCTCTGGAAGCAACACCAATCCAAACGTAAATAACCCTGAAAACCCAGCCCTAATAACATATAAAAAGTCTAAATACTGTTTGTTTTCCCTACATTAAATCTCTCCCAGAGCAAAGATGAAAAAACTCACCTCAGAAAAAACTTACTTGCGAATGTTATCCCCCGAACCACATCCTTCTGATCAAAACGGAAGACTCTGATCCTAAAACAGCTCTAATACAATTTTATTTATTCAGTACCCTGTGGAGAATCTTGCGGAAAATCTATATAGACCTAGAGGTACTTCAAAGCTTGGGTAACATACATATAGCTGCCGCTGTCTTGGCAATGCAGCCAAACCAGTGAGTTCCGATCCACTCTGGAGGACGGCTGGCGACGTCCGCAACACCTCCGGGTAGTCGGCGAAAATCCAAGGTGAAATTCCTTGTTTACTTTACTTTTTTTACCAGTGAGTTAACGTCAACATCCACCATCAATGGCTCGTATAATAAATTTGGAAATATGTAAGTGTCAGGGATAACTCTTGCGAAATCATAGGAGTCTGATGGCTATTCGATTTCCAAAGGGTTGGAGATATAAGCGGGCAGCCTCTCAGACGTCCCGAGCTTTAACCAATTGACCTTCCAGGAGGGGGATTATGTGGCATCTGGTTTTATGTATTTTTGGCTGAATGTAGAATACGGATATTCGTCGACTTTATGGGATAGGAAAAGCAACATCGGAAGCTGACACGCCCTCAGCAGGCACATTACGCATTTCCAGCTACGAAGCTATCAGTGGGCACCGAAATCCCTCAGTCGGTTCCTGAGTAACAAATGATTCTTCATCATTAAGTCGGCGCTCAACTTCATGTTTACAGTCAGCCCAAGTACAGACCAAGTTGAACCTTAATAATCTGTCATGATTTTAATATTGGGCTCCCAATTCAAGTAGGTCAGAACGGTTTTGTTTCATTATTTCCAATAGTGCACCTTTGAAATCGACAAGAAGGAAAAGTTTAAGGCTTCCTCCTTTTGAAATTGTTGGTTTACGTTTTAACATGTAAAGATTACAACATCCGTCCGTCCGCAGCTTTTCTCCAAAACTACTGGAGTGAAGTTTACGAAATTTGTCTCAAAAATCCAACATTGAACCGGATATGCCAAGAATCTCGCCATCTTGATCAATCAACCTTAAGGGATTATATTTATGGGTTCATCCATCAAAAAATCACAAACTTTGGGAGTAAGAGAACTTTTTGTTTGTTTCCGATAGAAATTAGTCCCCTGAATCGAATGAGACTGTTTTTGTACGATCAACCATTCGCTCCTCATTTGAAAAATCGGTTAGGGAAGCGGTCGGGTAGCAGAGCCAAGCTGCAGTGCCTTTTCAGCGGGAGGTTTGAGCTAGACCGCGAGGTTTGTGGCAGCCCAAGTATTTTCATCTTGGATGCAGTTACAAGATTTGTAGGCACGAGGTGCCGAGTTTAGATGTAGTTTGTGTGGGTGTAGTCTAATATACATAGATCCGTGATTAAATATAATAAATAATTCGCTGCGTTCTTTCTCGAAGGAAGAGATCTTTGGTTGGATTGACAGAACACAAAAGACGTTGGGTCCCATAATTTCAGGATGACTGAAAAAGGATTTCAATGAAACATTTGTAAACCAAATAAATAAATATAACAGACAATAAAAATGGTCACTTCTTGAGTGCTGAGCCTGAATATCCACGTACAGATATTCACGCTATACGCTTATAGATCGGGTGCTAGAGCTATTTCTACTTGGAATTTGAGTTGCGTGCTCTTCCGGCCCGTGACAAACATCCTTGTTTTTCTTATTTCCTCTCTTCGAGCGTAAATGAGCTTCCTTTTCATCACAATTATTACCAGAAAACTTAATTGTTCATGAACTGTAGGAGGAGAAAAAAAAGAGGAGCGGGAAAATTATTCCGGAGAAAATGGGAAAAAGAAGAAAGAATAATAGTGGGGGGGAACGAAGGAAGGTAATGTTGCGGGAAATCCCCCTCGGCCGCTGCCCTTAAACTAAACAAGATCAACTTAATGAACCCAGACGGGGAAAATCTTGAGAACGGGGGAAAAAGGTTGGAGACTTTGTTTCTGACAAATGAGAATAATGACTACATCTTTCAACCGAGAAAGAAACTCGTTCGTTTAGGGTTTTTATTTTCCTTTCGCGGTATATATTAGCGTTTACTAACGTTGTCTCATTTCCTGGATCGACGCAGGTCGAAGAAACATATTGTCGGTACAAAGGGAACGATTGTGAAAACAGGTTAAACAAATACTTAGAAGTACAAAAAAAAAAAAAAAAAAAGACAAAACTTGCTGTTATTTTTGTTATACATAACTCCAAGATGGATTGGATGTTGTATAGGTATAGTCGAGAGGAGTAAGTGAGGTTTTACTGTGAGAAAAGCACACTAGACAGGTACAGCTAAAGACCCTTTGGATATCATATTTATGAACATAAGTACTGTGCAGGGGTGGCTGATGACAAGAGGAGAGGCGCATCTGCACCCCCTGGCCAAAATTAAAAAGTATACCTGATAATGATTGTTAAGGCTCATTCTTTAACTTTCTACGTTTATGGTTTAAGACCATGTAGTACATATGCAGTGAGAGCGAGAAACCTTTGAAGAAGGAGCCCGCTTCAATCACTCGCGCTGATTATAGGAGCTAGAGTCCCTTGAAGAGGGAGCCAGCTTCACTTTTAATAGCAAATTGAATTTATAAGAGTAGGGGCGAATATCCCTTGAAGAGGGAGGCCGCTTCGACCACTCTCGCTAAGTATAGGAGCTAGAGTCCCTTGAAGAGGGGGGCAGCTTCACTATAATAGCAAATTGAGTTTATAAGAGTAGGAGCGAATATCCCTTGAAGAGGAGCTCCGCTTCGACCACTCTTCCTTGGTAAGGAGCGAGAAACTCTTTAAGAGAGAGGCCGCTTCGACTTATCGAGGAGTGATTAAGCAGGAGCGAATATCCCTTGAAGAGAAAAGCCGCTTCGACTGTATATAATATTAAGGGTTTTAGGTTTTGTAGATAGAGAACAGTTTAGGTAAGTTCGGTGTAAGTAAGGCAAAAGTTAGGACCCCATTGGTTCTCTCTTCTGGAGCCTGGGGCTGATATAGCCCCTGAGGCGTCCCCTTCTCTGGGGTAGGGTATTTCCAGGAGGATTGACCTCTCGTCGGTCCTTGAATTTTGCCGTCTACGTTTATCTCGGATATTATAGTTTTTGGTTATAACAAAGTTTTAACAATGATAATGCTACAAGTATAATATTATCATACTGTTTTCCAACTTTTCCCACTGAATCACCATTGAAAAGCAGTAAGTTTCAAATCCACGCGCCAAACAGAGCTTCAAAGCGGTTGAGAGGATGGTGGAGTCGTGATTGAAATGATAATAGGTAAATGTTTTGTTAAATAGGCGTCTTCATTCCTGATTCCTAAGGCAGGAATTAAATGTCAGTGATGGTAGGGATTGTGGGGGAAACGCTGCAGCTTCTATTTATTCTCCCTGCATTGTTTCAAACTAACGTTGAATTTCGTACCCCTTTCCCCTGCATCCACCGAAACAGTTATCTACTCTTAGAATGTTAGGTACAAATACGAATGATGCAAATAATTGAGTGTCTAGATACAACTGCTATTTATTGTTTCTGTGCTGTTTGTTATCAAACACTGAATAATGCAACATTTCTTGTGTGCAGAATCTGAAACTGCCCTCCACTCTTGCTTTGCGGTTTGATAAAAATAAATAAATAATGCGCTAGTTCCTTTGTGCAGTATAGATTATATTTATCTACTTTTCCTTCTATGTTTGGTTTCAATCGTCGACTAAAACAATAGTTTCTATGTGCACATATTGAAACTTACGTACTTGGTACCAATTACAGAATAACCCAAAACATTCAGTGGGCATTTGAAACTGCAGCCGTGTTTGATTCCCTAAGTTGCTCTGAAATAGCATATTGTTAAAACTAACGTTTGAACATTTCTCCACTGCAACATTAAGATGAGAAGGTTCTTGAAAGTCCATGCCGCTGACGATATAGGAAGCATTAGAAACATATCTCACTACACACTGTTAATATGTGAAATATACTTACATAACATACTATTAACTGCTAGTCAGGCAAGAACGGTCTATTAATTTCAACATGCGCTTATCAAAATTCTACCAGCTATAGAATTAGCGCGACAGACCCGAATACAAATCGACCCCTCTTTTGAAGGCGATGATGTTCTGCGTGAACATTTTCACCGGCGTTTCTGTCCCGCGGAATTGTTGTAACAAGTTAATGTTCAACAACTTTTGAGAATATTCAAAACATTTCAAAAGATTCATGTTACCTAGATGAGGAAGCTATGGCTAGACCTAACTTAGTAGGCGGCTTCTTATTACAGTCCTTGAACCGCTTATGGGTCGAGAAAGCAGTTGCAAACAAATTTTTAATGGAAAAAAAAAAGTATCTACAGTAATAGTTATGTATACTTATGAAAAACTTAATTCATTAAACTTATTCAATTTCAGAAATCGGCTGAATACCTCAAAATAGATTTAAACGAAGAAAATTTTGAACAATCTTACATTTATCAATTTTGGACTCAATGTATAGCCCAGTTTTCTTCCCAAATTCGCTAACAAAAAAGTGTGTCAGAGTACTTCTACACCCTTCTGACTCTATCAGTAAGGTTCAGTAGATTTCCCTCTTGTGATGCGAACTGCCTCCTACTCTGCCACTGAGTCTTTATCGTCTCTCTCTCTTTGTCTCTCTTTCTCTCTCTCTATATATATATGAGGTGTGCATGTATATACAGCTTATCTCTGTTCTACCTTCTAACCCTAAACGAACATCATTTCGTCGGTATGTGTGACTTTCCCCGTTCTTTGCACGTGGCTCGCCGACACCGATAAGGTTCTTCCCTTCACCAGGCGGAGTGTCCAAGGGCTTTGCAAAAGGCTCCCCGCAAAACGTGGGGGTTCAACTTTGAGGCGGATTAACCCCCGGTGATTAATTGGACGGGCGGTATCTCGGGGGTTTTTTTTTTCGTCTCTCCCTCTTCCTTCCATCAGCGGTGCGTCGATCCGAGGTCTTTTCACCCTGCGGTTTTGATGGGGGTGGGGGACAAGAACCGCATCGGGTTAGGGAAACCGATTGATCGCCAATACTATGGCGACTCGTCGCGAATTGATACGTAGGCGTTTTCACTTTCCCAACGCCCGAAGGTGGATTAGAGTAGGACGTAACTGCCCCCAGAAAACGCTCAAATCACAATAAAGATTCTTTTGCTCATTATATTAGAAGACTATTGAAATTACTATTAAAATCTCTCTCTCTCTCTCTGTTTCATCGCCAGAATCACTAAATTTGTATGCGGGATTAGCAATTGCTGGATTAGAATCACTCAAAGAAACTAAAATTGGGTAAGAAACGATGGTAGGGAGAGCGTTTTCTAAGTACGGTACACCTAATCTTGACAGGGTGTCTTGATCCTTAATTATTCACTATTTCTAGCATGTAGGTAGAACTGGCCCCCTGCTAGTCCTCTTTTAGGAAGTAGGTAGTCTAAACTAGTGAATAAACCTTGTGTCCCATGTTCCCCTTTCCAATTCAGGGTGTTCACACTTTTGGTTGTCAACATTCTAAAGATCGATTTTAAAACTATTTTCCGACAAGGTCCTCATTTCCGAATTATTTCAATTTTAAATCTTGTTCAGTGTTTTCGATCTTGTGTCACTAACAACGGTCTTAATTCCCTTACCAAAAAAATGAGCTGAACTGTGATTATCTCGTTGGATAGAACGTCCAATTTCCTTTTGAATAGGTTACTCAACGTCTGAAAATATGGGGATTGTAACGAATCCATAAAAAAGTGAAAAAGTAGCCAAAACATATATCCTGTATTTTTTAAACCGCAGACATACGTAATCCCGCAAAATTCTCGTTACGGGAACAACTTGGCCCAAACCTCACGTTTACTACGGTATACTCGATTTTATATTTAACATCTTAGCTAAGAGAGATAATTATGTTTAAATTGAAAAAAAAACCTTGAATTTTCAGTGAAAATCAAGGATTTCCGAAACCTTGATGCGGTAAGGAAAGTAAATATTCCATTTTGAACTTCATTTACTCACCAACGTCTCCTCTTTCGACTAGCGTTCTCGATTTTTATTCCGTTTTAGTTACTGATTTAACTGTTTGGAAACTCGATTGTCGCTCAATCGAAGAGGCTTGGCAGTGTCACCATTTGATTCAGCATACAAAATTAATATTAACATCAACCTGTAATTTCTGAAATTATGAGAAGCCATTTTTTTTTCAAACTTCGACTTTCACTGAAAATGCCATGTTGTTTTGTATTTAAACTTAAATTTTCATCTTAAAAAATTTTAAAAATTAACTCGAATATACCGTTGGAAAGGTAAGGTTTCGCCAAGTTTATCCCCTGATGTTCGTGTGTATTAAGACCTCGTTTCCGAGTTTTTTTTTTTTTTAATTTTTTGCCATAACTTCCTTGATCTACCCTCTGTTATAAAATTTGAGGGCACCGTTGGAAAGAGAGTTCGATTTCTTTTCTCATTAGGGAAAAATAAGAAAATTTGAACGTTAGTCTGAAGATGAATTTTTTTGAATTCATGAAAAAAAAAAACTTTTTCTTGTGATCTCTCGTTTATGATAAACGGGTTTCCTCCCATCCCCCTGGAAAAACGTACCCAGAATCTCAGCTTTAAAAGGTTATAAGCAGAAAAATTGTTCACACTGTATTTTTTGAAGAAAATCAAGTTTGAATGAGAAATCGAGGCTTTATACAATGTGTTCTAAGTTTTTTTTTTTTTAACTCAAAATCGACTTGCTACAAAAAAATTAGTTTCGCTTCGGATTTTAACTAACTAGATTTTTTTCCTGAATCGAATGGTGATCATTTCCTGCCTCGTCGCTCAACAAATAAAGGATTTCCAAACTGTTAAATGTGTCAAATGTTAAGCTGAAAACTTAGAATTAGTTAGATACTATTCGCTTTGTGTTGATTCTGTCCTTCCGATCATGGGGGAAGCCCTGAAAATCCCTAGCGTATTGATTAAGAAGGTCCGTAAGGGTCACCATTTGGTCAGTGAAAAAATACACATAAAATCTGTGTTCAAACTATATTTTTTTAGGGAGATGTCGAATGCTATGGGAGCACTACGATCGGATCTAGGTTTAGTCATAGGCTCAAAAACACCATACCACGTGAAAACAGACCCGATGGTTCGGAATCCCAAATTTGAATTCACCAACCCCGAAAACGATTGATGAGAACCCCCTGAGTCAGACATTTTCGTTTAAATTTGGTTTTGACTGACGAAACTGGAGTGCTAAAGACTTCTGGGATTTGCTGACCACAATGAAGCAATCCGTTTCAAAATCGGTTCAGCGATTCGGCCATCAATAGAGAATGAACACTGTATCAATCTTTAAAAGTCACATTTAGACAAAAGTGATACATTTTTATACCTAAATCCTTATTCTACTAGTTTGTACTAAATTAATTCATATATTTTGTGATGGTTAATTAAAGAAAGCTTGAAATTTATTGATTTCAAGAAGAACCTTGATACCTTATCTTGTGGAATAGTACTCTGATTTTCTAAGTAAATTCGGTTAAGCCTAACAAAACAGCTTAAGCACAAACGGGAAGATTAGGTACTTGTGTTTTGAAGAAGATGGATATGCTCTCAACTCTCTCATTAGACTCTTCTCCATTTAATGGATATTTTGGTTAATCATTTACCGAGCAAGGATTCTCAATGTTTCTTAACTTCCACGATAACGAAATGATAGCTTGGGATCGGGATGAGGGGTATAATAAAAGGGTATTACTAGAAGAAAAAAATAAAATCAGGGAAGCGAAAGTCGAGAGGCTACCAACGAGAGAATGCTTGAAAGCGGAAAATTACCGGGAAGAGTAAAATAATGAAACCTGGGGAAGGATCCTTCCTCCGAGAAGTTCTTTTCCAAACGGAAGCCATAGTTCTTCTCTCAAATGAACATTTATTGCGGCAATTAAAATAAAAATGCCATTGTACTCGAGAGCCTGTGCAAGTTTGCGGCTACACAGGATATCCAGGAAGCTGGGAAACGGCAAGGTAATAAATTTGCATCGCGCTGGAAACGATTCTTGGGAAACAATTTATAGAGCTTCTGACTATTTGAGGCGGAACTCGCTAAATTGGATGGGCTTACACCGCCGGTAAAAAAAGAAACGCTCGGTGCAACTAAATGCAGTTTGCCAAGTGGTTGAGTTTGTAGAGAGGTGGATTCCTACCTGCTTATCTGGAAAATGTAGGAGCATCGAAACGGCTATTATTGTGAATGCTTTTCCTTCTTGAGGTTTTAATAAAAAACGTAATGAGATGAGGCCATTATCGTGAAAAGTTTTGCAGTAGTGTGTGGTTATGCTGTTCCCTATTTAAAAAAGTTGCTTTTGTTGATAATTTGATAAAATACAGTTAAATCAGGGGATGGACATTACCATATGATTTCCCTTAAAGAACCAAAATATAGGTTCGTACTTCTATATTACCATTTTGGAACAATCTGATGGTTGCCCATCTTTGAGCGCTTACTAGCCGTTAAAGAAAAGAGCCGAAGGATACAATTTTCATGAAATTTAACAGCTCTTGAGAAGTCTAATTACAAGAAATGCAAGTTACACACGCTGCGTAACTTCTCAAATTCACATACGCTGCGCACTGATCTGCCAGAATTCAAATGTGGCTGATTTTCTTGGGGCTAGACCGAACATCCTTACAAATTTTATTAAAATAAGACGAAAACGATGCAAATTAATGCACAGCGGTTTATCATTCTGTATTACGTAGCCCATCGAAGAAAATCATTCATCCATGCGTGCCGAACGTAGTCTGTGGTACATTATCCAAACTCGAGACCTCGCGCCTCCAAATCTTTCAACTGCATTTAAGATGAAAATACTTGGGCTGCCACCAGCCACGCGGTCTAGCTCAGACCTCCCCTTGAACGGGTTCTGGAGCCAGCTTTCCCGCTCTTCTGTCCACCGGACTGTAGACGTTCGCTTTTCAACACAAAGATGAGGTTTTTCAAATGGTGAGCGAACGTATGATCGTACAGCAACTCAAGACAACCCTTACACAGGATTCCCCGTAGCGCAAACCTCTTCTTATCGACAAATCCAGATTTCGATTTTTTTCGCTCCTCCCTTTCCACATTGAAATCATTAATTTCCTCCCAGAAAAGTTATACTTACTAGCCAGAATTCTTTACATGTGTTATCGTTCCTTTTTGTATTCCCCTAGTCGAATGACATAATTTTGTTTTTGATGATGTATATTGGGCTTGCCCGTAATAAATAAATAAACAAGATGTCCCATTCGGTTCAGGGAATTAATCTTATTCCAACAAAAAACTAACCTCTTACATCAAATGTTTTTGAGATATCGATTTGTTGGTAGATAGTGCTTCAAAATGTTTTTGTGGTTGATTACAAAAGTTCATTATTGGAAATAATAAACCAAACTTAATAAGAGGGACACGGAACGGAAACTGATAAGCTGACGCAAAACTTCCACGTTTTTGAAAGTAAAAAAATCGATATAAAACTTGTGGGATATTAATAAGACTAGAAGAACGTCAACACAAATAATATGAACCAACAATATATTCAATAATCAGCTCTAGTCACCTTGTATTTTGAAACACAAGCAACGGACTGCACCATCGTTGATATTTTATCCATACAAAGAGAATAGTGAAGGTTGGTGTACGCGGAGTTATATTTAATACGAGAGCATTCAACTGTCCTTGGTACATCAACAAGTTAATGGCAAGGTTTTTCGATTATTGAATTTCAATCGATCACACAAATAGGATCAACTGATCAATCCAGATAGGTATTTTGGTTGAGAACAGATTTACCTCCATGCATATCTCCTGAAATTCAATAATCGCTCTATCCTGTGAAACACGCACACTCCAAAGCTTAGTAGAAAACGTAGAATTCAAATCATGAACGCAAGCCAATTGAATAATAAACCCCAGTGAAAGAATTTGCAGCGTTTTTTTACAAATGTGGAGAGATGACGTTCTCCACTTGCAGCCGGTGTTCTACTGATGAAAATGTTCACTACATCAGTAGCATTGTTGCTTGTTCACCTCATAATTTGGAAGGACATCGTTTTTGAAGATGTTATTTTTCCTTGGTTGTTTTTGTGCGTTAAAAATTGAACTCATTTACTTAAGAGCTGAAGCAAAAAGATTGAGTTTACTCGTAAAATGTTTAAATTAATTTGTAGAAAGATTAAATTTATTTGTAAAATGAATAATTTTATCTTTAACAGGATTAACTGTATCTGAAAATACTATATACCGCTTGTCTAGCACATAGAAAGGCTATCAAACCTTTGAGTAAAAATTCGCTGCGTTTTTTTGAAGCGTGAGATGGTTATTTACTTAGATTGCTGTCCTACATTGTAGCGGGCAATGAAGAAATCCATCCCATTCTAAACGTTTAAACCGGAAAACCAACTACCCTGTGAAACCACCGAATGGGTCTTATCGTGTTGTTTCTAAATGCAAATGAGACCGAGTCCTAGGAAATGGGGCTGTAGTAAAAGGAACCGCATACATTCCACTAAAATTGCAACGTTCAGGCTCTTACAAGCTCCTGGAACCGCCGGCTTTCACATATTGTGCACCTCACCTTTTTTTACTGGGCGTTTCTCTCTCAAAGTTAGTAAGTTATGTGAGAGGAGTGGTTTAATTGCCGGTAGGCATTAACTTCATGTGGTTAGATTTTATTACAGCTGGGCTGTTCTCATTCGAATTTAATTGTATAAAGAGCAACGGGAACAGGTTAGTTTTATGTTATTGGGGCAAAAAATATGCATTTGTACACGTCCTTACTGTACAGTCTCACTTTTGGTTTATTATTCTCAATAACAAACCTTATGATAGACCAAGGTCGATCCTAATGACCACATTAAACCTATTTCGAACTTTCGTGGTTTACGTTTTGTAATACGTAAAATTCAATGAGGCTGCAGGTTATTTCATGAAGTTTTACCATTTCTACCTTAGATAACACCGGTACTGTTCACTTCAGGTCTACGATTGAGGAGTTTGTTTCTAAAAGGTACTTAATACGTTTTTGTCATTAGCGAGAAATTCACGAAAAACCATTACAAACTGAAAACTTGCCCCATGTCAAAAACTTTCTAAAAATTTATTCTACATTTAATTTATAGTTAATTAAGGTGAAACTATGAAATTCCAAGATTTTGGATAAAGTACTTTTTGCAGTCAAACCTGGCGTTTAGTACTTTTTGAAACCAAACAAAGTGGATATACTTACCTAGTACATTTTGAAATAAAATCTTTTCCTCCTGCCAAGGACTTTACTCATCTTCCTAAAGCTGTTGCAAAGACATTCCCGCTGTTACAGTTGTAGTTGTTTATTTATTTATTATAACACGGGGAAACCCAATACAGAAAATTTAGTAATCAGAAGTAAAATATTCAGGGCAGAATAATTGTATGAAAGAAATAGGTAATCTTGAGCCAATAAAAATAAATGCATCAACTGAGTAAGTCAACGAATTACTGTAATAAGTCACCGCACCTCCTCCTAACTACCAATGGTGAATCTGAGAAGATGTCCAACTCGGGGCATTTATTCACGACTTAATTTACACACCGAGGCATTCTGCAAAAGGGCCTGTTGTAGAGGTAGTTAGTCGGCTAGAAGGAACTGAATAAGGATGCTTGATCGGAACTGAGCCGAGGGACAACCAAGCCAACCCTGGCCAGGAGGGAAGGGGAGTCCAACATTCCTGTCGCCAATCGGCAGAAATAAGTCACATCGGCCAGATAGTGTCAAATTTCAGGACTCTGCACGTTATACAGGGTGTCTACTAAAATTCTGAGACAAACTCAGTGAATCGATTCTACGTTTAATTAGCAATCGAAAGTGTCTCATAGCATTTTTCGTTTAGAAGCTTCGTTTTCCCGCAATTTAATTTTTAAGATTTTGTTTTACTTTTCAGACCTTGTCTCACTAAAACAGCCGTAGCTCCCTTAATTTTGGTTCAAACGAGAAAATGAGGTGACCATTGGAAAGAGCATTCTTTAAAATCATCGTTTTAGGATACGATCTGACAGATAGCGAAAAGAACGAAAGAAAAGCGATGATTTTAAGATGATTATATGATATTTTAAGTTTAAAATGATGATTTTTAATTTAAATTTTCAAAGTTTGAACATTGGCCATTTTTTCACCAATAAGGTCTGGCTAAAAAGATTAAATTCTATATTAGGGTAATAGGAAATTTCATGTTATTTCCAATGGTCACCTTATTTTCTCGTTTAAACCAAAATTAAGGGAGCTACGGCTGTTTTAGTGAGACAAGGTCTGAAAAGTAAAACAAAATCTTAGAAATTAAATTGCGGAAAGCTAAGCCTCTAAACGAAAAATGCTATGAGATACTTTCGATTGCAAATTAAACGTAGAATCGATTCCCTGAGTTTGTCCCATAATTTTACTAGACACCCTGTATATCCTCTCCAGAGCGCCAAAGACCAACTCTTCCTGAGGAATCCGGGATTTGTAAGCCACAAAGCGCAAGAATTGGCGGTGCACCCTCTGCAGTTGGTTCATCTGATATTTTTAGTAGGGGGTCCAGACGACTGAGCCGTACTCCAAGATGGGAACCACCAACCTGTAAAGAGTCACAATCTCTGGCACAAAGTTGAACTCACGCGTATTACAGCAACGCGCGTACTTTGTATGCAGCTGCCACCCTCCTCCTCCTTCATCCCGCACTTTTTCTACAGAAAAACAATTTTTCTTTCAATTACCACAAATTCCTTGATACTGCGCAGTTTATATAAAGCCAAAATTAACGAAAAACATGGCACCAAATACCATGCTTTAGCGAAGCAGTGAGTGGCAGTTTTTGATGGTGACAATGTTATGGAAGCTAAATCAGACGTTTCACCTTGGTTGTCAACATTTTTTCTATCAAAAAGAATATGAACAAACTAAAAAAATAAGGTTTAAATAATTGAAAAACCTTCAGAAATGGTCTTAATGCTCAAAATGATAGTCTTTAATGAATATAGTAGGAAGAGACCGGGGCAAGTTGGCACAGTTTTTGGTTTTTGAATTTTCCAGTTTTTTCCAAGCTGATTTCAATTATTGAGCAGTATCTGATACGAAATCTGATTGTGCACATAATTAAACAAAAAGATTTTAATACCCATAAAAAACATTTTTCCTGAGTCCCTCAATCATGTCAATCTGCCCCGCACACGGGGCACGTTGCCATACCCCTTGGGGGGTGAATTGGCATGGACTTTTCAAGGAAGGGGCTTTTTTAAATGAAAATTTGCTGCTGAATTTACTGGACAAACTGAAAAAACTTAACAGGAACTTCTTCCAAAACTAAAAAAACATGACACGTTCCACACCATCCTGGTCTAGAGATATCGAGGCTCTTATATATTTAATCAATAAGGGTATAGATAATGTACCACTGACTAAGTCATAGTGACATTGTCATGTGACAAGTGATTTAAGGAAACATTATTAGTTTTTGGCCAGTATTACACTTAGATAACTATACCCGTTCACCTAAAGATTGGTACCTATTATTAGGTAATATTTATATATTGACGAAACACTCTGTTTAATGATTTTCTGAAGTTCTGTGATCTGTGTAAAAGGGGTATCTGAAAATGATGAACCCATGTGTTAGAATCAGCCGTGTTTTGTTGGTAGGCTGGCCACCACTTCTCTAAAAGGCCGCGTGCCGTTTTTTCGTAGATCCGACTCCACAAACAAGGGCCAACCCACTTGGGAAAAGTAGAGCTTTCTCCTTCTGGGGGCAGGCGGGTCCTTCATTGAATGCCAGAGCAAGAAAGCGGCGTCTAATGTGATTTGCCCCCTCTTCGCCTCCCAGCACCAATTAGATTCACCTCTTAAGTGTCACCTGAGCCCTTCTCGCACCTCCGTCTACACGGAGCTTTCAACTCTCATTCAATACCAGTTCCCTGTAAATCTAATCTTTACTTAACACTGCAAGTACTTTAGGATAAGTAGGGGAGCTGGCTTTGCCCTCCTTTATTGCCTTTAGCTTTCCCCTCAATTTTCGGCTGAGCAAACCCAAAGTCACGGCGTTACAACATAAGCTGGCCAATTTACAAGGTCATTACTGACTTGATTGTAATTTATCTTTCAAAAGCTTTAAACTTGAGCGAATAAGCTATTTTAGTAGGCCCTAATATTGTCCTGGACGAGCTGTCAATCCGATATAAACCCTTATATTTCTCGAATAATTGTATTGTTGATTCGCGTTCACTGAATAGCCTTCTTATTTTGATAATTAGTTCCCATAAATGAATGGAGATGCATATATACAGGGAAGCGTATTAACCTAAAACTCAGTATAAGTCCGTTTTGCTTTCACTATTGACCTTGATGATTGCTGGTTGATCATTTCTTTAGTACTCCTCCCCGATGAATGAGTTCTGGCGCTTTCAAGATGCTTGACCGGCTGTTTTTTTTATCCAGAATACGTTATCTTTAATCAATAGAATTCGGTAAGAAATTGGAGAAGAACTAGTTTTGTTACTGATGATTTTTACTGAATCCAATTAAGCAGGTACATCATTTTATTCAAACTTACTTTTCCTATTACGTCTTAAATCACTGGTTTATGTTTATAAGACGTAGACTGTGGTCATTACCTAAACTCGGCGCCTCGGACTATGTAATGATACATATCTTGTGAAAGAAAGTAATGTACATGCCTTAAATAGAGTTCAATTTATATTTCAATACCGTCGATTAGGAAAGAAATCAGCCGCAAGAGTCCCTCAACGGATCAGTATGTCTCCATATCTGGTAATTGACTTCTAGGTGTTTCAAAGACGATAGGATAACTTCGTCAAAAACAAAAAACCCCGTAAGCATCAAAATGTCACAGTCCCTCAGTACGTAATTAAAGCTGATATGTAAATACCTACAATAGTGCAATATACTGTACATCCTCTAATGATAATCCCGCGAATTGAACCACTGAATTAAAATATGCACAAGTTCATCTGCTTCACTTGTCTGCAAATATATAAGAAAAGTTATGAGTAACTCATGAAAACAAAAACAATAACATTTCCAAGAAATACACAACTTGAACCTTATAACGTAACGTTGTAACTCTTTTAATATTTGTGAAAACAGACAACGATTCTTCTACAAACTTCATGTTTTTTTTGACAAGGGTTTCTAAAATTTCACCGCGAATGACATTGCTTTTATACGAGATGATTCGTCAAAACATCTGACAAGCCGGTTTTCTACCATGTTCAGAGACTTTCCGATTCACATCCTTGTTGATGTTTTCCGTTTTCTGTTTAGTTTGAGTTCTCGGGAACAGCGAATGGATGCACGCAAAACGGTCCACGTGGGCTGTTTTTATACAAAAAACATTAATGTTATTTCAAAAGTATTCGGTATCCCGTTTATATGTATACATTTTTTTATTATTATTTAATACTGTTTAGATACATATATATATATTTGGAATTGACAGGGAGTGATGCCAAGTACTAAGTCCCAAATTTAATTTTCAAATTTTGTTCCAGTACCTAGTTTCGGAGAAATGCCCTGCACGAAGGACGAATGTAATTTTTTTATTCAATTTTCGGATTCTAAACCTTTGGAAATGTAAACCAACAAATTTTGAGGGGAGGGTCAAATTTTCTTTCTTGGTCGATTAGGAAGATTCACTAACGAAAATAATAAGTCAAAATCTGCGGAAAAGCTTTTTTTGTGTGGCCAGGGCCACTACATTTAGTATTTGTGACACCAACCTTGAGGGTGCCATTGTTGATTCGGGACGCAAATTGATATCAACAGATTTCTGATTCAGTGATCACAATTACAAGCTTTTTTTCACAAAATTGGTAGAAGAATTTGGTGTTGCTTACTATTTTTTGCAACTATTTGGCACAGATTAGATCCCATGGAATAATACAGCCATAGAAATATTTTTTAGGCGCTAAATTGTTTTTCAATCCTTTGCGTGTCCATAAAAATACGTTAATAGTGCTTCAAAACGAATTTATCTCAACAAAATTTCGGAAATTAAGGCTAAAGAGGCAAAGTAGCTACAAAACCATTCGAGTTCCTCGAACCTTTAATGAAGCTACATTCAAGGAGGTCGTTATACCACCCTAATTATTTAACGGGTTTTAAGTACATTGGGGCGTGAATCACTTCAACATTTTATACCAGAACGGTTACCCTTCTGTGTCGATAAGAGTAGGTAACGAAAGACAAACCTTTGTTACCAACTTGATCCTCATCGTCGGGAAAACGGAGGAGGCTAATTGGGGACCTGCAAAGTTTACCAGGGCCACACGACGCAGAGTCCTATGCAAACTCGCCGTTACATTAATTAATTATCACAGCCGAACTACACAGATTTTGTTTACTGGCGATGATTAGAACTCCGCTGTTTTCATTCCAGTTTTGAATCTTTGTAACGGTAAATTGGGAGTGAGGTTCACGAGAATTATACCGAATACTCTAAGCGGCAAATCCAGGATTTCACGTTTTATTCTTCGTATTGTTTAGTCGTTTCGGAGATCCGAATTGTTGAATGAATTCGGAGAGCAATGTTGAATTGTAAAAAAGTGTTATCAAAGAATAGAAATTGTTTATTCAGAGAATTCACAACTACCAAATTACACTGGTCCACCAAAACAAGTATCTCCGAGTTGCCGGCTTCTTTTCATCTTTTCGAGAGGTTTTTGAGGGTGCTGAACCCGAAAATGGTAGCCTTTTCTTTGGTTTGTCCCGATAAGGACAGTTTTTTGGTCCGTTCTTTACAGTGAATTTTGCGGTGGTCACCGACTTCACTCAACCTTCTTGACGATTCCTCCCTGTAATCCCCCAGTGTCGTAAACGGCATGAAATTACGAATAACTAGAAATGTTTCTTCAAGATAAATTTGGCTTATTCATTAAGACTAATTCAAGTCGTGAGACAATCCAATTTTGACTTACCTTCAACATGAGCTTAGTGTGAAGTCAACCAACTCAACTGTTAATCAGATTTACGTCATCGACAGCTTAGTTCTAGGAGTAGTTATTCTCTTGGTGATATAACGAGGGTATTGCCCCATCATTAGAAGATATCATATCCGGGTAGTTATTCCCTAATACGTTGGGGTAGTTATTCCTCTATTCCAGGGGAAATAATCCCCATGTTTCCTGTAGAAATGATTCTCCTGTCCCACGGAGCAATTATTCTCCTGTTCCATGGGAAACTGATTCCCCTGTTCCAGGGGAGAGCTTCCCCTACCAGCTTCCAACCTACCCTTATAGCTGGCCCGATCCTCACTAGTTTAGATATTGAATGAGTGTGGCTAAAACCAGATGACGAAGAAAGCCACGGCACACTCATCCCCAGGTGCAGGTTTGCACACCAATGGTGACCATGCCTGGTCATGACTGGCAGCGGATAACTGACCATTTACTCAACAACCAAAGAATAATAATGCCAATGCATACATTTACCAATTGATATGCATATTGGTAGATAGAGCCTGTGACCGTAGGTCACCCAACACCTACGAGTAAATGACAACAAGTGGGTACAAGGGAAGGGAATCCGACGAGACGGAACGTATCCTTCTCATTCCGGATCCATCTTCCGACGGTGAGTTTTCTCCCTGCATATTATTAGCTAATAGGCATCGCCCTAGCTCTTTACCGCATCGTCATTCTTTTGACTTTCCCCTTCTC
Organism: Creontiades dilutus; assembly: GCA_031894815.1. Lineage (NCBI taxonomy): Eukaryota > Metazoa > Arthropoda > Insecta > Hemiptera > Miridae > Creontiades > Creontiades dilutus. Next base: position 339,496 of record JAVIWC010009611.1, on the reverse strand, counting down.
CATTTAATCTGCTTGAATTAATTATTGGATTATTCGACAAGTTGTACATACCTCGAAGACGAGTGTATCTCCAACAATTGTCCTAACCAATAAAAGGTTATATTACGTGTAGTTTCATTTTAAGTTAATTCCCAGTGCGAGACAATTAATCATCAATTAATTCTCTCGTTACAAGCCAATAATGAACCAATTCAATAGATTGATAAAGTATCACAAACTAGATCGATCAAGAAGGTAGGGAATGCTGATCCATGCAATTTATAACTTCCCATGAAAGTAGTTAGTTTCTACTTACGACCATAGGGTTACAGGTGACAAATCTCGTTCAACTGACTCGTAAAAACTCACCCACTCTGTTCTCGACCCTCCTGAGCTGTGTTTACTCTCTTTACTCTTCTTCCATTATGAAGCGACAAGCATCATATTGGGATGCAGCTGCTCGCCTTTCGCGACACCCAGGTTGTCTGGGAATTTCCCCAAATGGCTGAGGAGAAAGTGAAATTGAATGCTTATATTACCCCCAAAGTCATTAAAATGGACTAACATGTTTCGAACTAAATTGGTGTGGTTGTCAGCCTTGTGATAGCTGAGAAAATTCTGGGCAACGAAACTGCTCCAAACCACACACTCCAAATTGTTCATAGAGGTAATTGAGTTTGTTTCATTAATGAGCTAACAGATTCGGGGAAGAGGTAAAACTAATAGAAGAACGGTATCAAAGACGATGGGATTAGCGCATGATAAGAGACTGGTGTTGGAACATACAAAGATAAGACGGCAACATGAAACGTTGAAGAAAATCAACCAGAGCCTATTTGCATCCCCAGTAGCCGAATTCCACTCATATCTTCCTAAATCAATACTTGAATTTGTATTGGTGTCAACTTGATCTTCTACAAAACATATGCACGTATTCAACTCATGTAAGTGGGTCCAATACCACATCTACTCCAACTTGTTCAACCGATCCTATCGCCTTGAAGTTTTTGTCTGGTATTTCGATTGATGAAGAAGAGATTTGACAACGATTTCAGGTGGATTTCCCTCTTGAAATAGTCACAGGACTTTTAGGAGCGAATAGAGAGAACAATATTAGAAAAAGAATGGTGTGTACTATAACTTTCGTCAATGTTGAAAAAATTGTTTTTTTTTTGTTTAGTTTTTTGAGATTTTTGATGATCTAAAAAGGTTGTAGACAGAAAGAGGATACATTCAGTTTGCAATGAACTTCCTTCAAGATGCGTTTGTTTTGAAGAAGTTTGAGTGATTAGTGCGAAATTCAGCGTAGAGAAAGATCCAAAAAAGCTGCCCAAATAAAGGTTTTATTCGAAGCAATCCATAAAAATGGCTGTCATTTCTGGATTCTACTCTACACCTATCAACTACGTCGAAGATCTAACGGTCTTAGAAGCAATAGCTACTCTGCAATGATATCTCACGTACAACGTTCGCCAGATAATTGACACAAAACCACCTGGACACAAAACCCCCTATGCTGTAACTGGACAAATTCAGTTTGAAATTTGAGTTTTTTTTTCAGTAACTGTAGGTCTACGGCAATAGTTTATATAGTAAATTAAAAATATCACTTAATTTGACATGGTCATGTTATGACTATGGAACTCATCACTAAAACTCACCTTGAAACTTGTGAACTGGCCTTGTCAGTTCAGCCAGACGAGTGACAAATTGGCACGACACAGAAGACGAAAAGTATTAAGCAAGGTAATTATGATAATTAATTAGCAAGGATAATTATCTATAAAACTCTTATTAACCTTATTATGATAACTCTTATTAACCGTATTATAATACCCATCCACTCCCCACGAATGTTTAAACAAATTTTAATATGCGATAGAGTTAGTTAAAAATGCTGATTCAAAATCGATGGTAGGGGAGAATAATGTTTCCATAGGTGTCAAAGTGTGACTGATATTGGTTCTAGATAAATTAAGAGGTGAATAACTAGGTAGATTGATCATAGATATATAGATAAATAATTTTTAGTCGCAGTAGAAGTTACAAAAACATTCATACGTACAGAAAATGTAAGTAAATACCTCTATTGCTCAAAACATTATTGTCGGCTATTCATAAGCACTCTAATGTACATATACAGCTTATTAAACTAAAATGAAAATCTTAGTCCCGATTAGCCCAATCTGATGGTCTTCTCATTTTCTCCAACCTGTTTTACAACACATAAATATACAGTAGCCCTCCTACCCCGATTTCCATTCACTCTGAAGATGGTCAGACTTCCAATCATCCGTGTGTATACCAGGAATCGAAAAGGCTAAACCCTTCCCAATTTTAAAAACCATGTCCTCCAGCTCTCAAGCTCGAAAAGGAAAACATTAGCCAAAACAGGCTTAGGAGAGCTGAAAGTGGAGCAAATGTAAGTCAAAGAAATAGGATACTGTCAGCAAAGTACAATGGTTCGTATCGAAAAATAAAAAGGTGTACAAAGACATCCACTTTGCGGGACATCAACTTAGAAGAAAACTCGCTAAAAACAATATTGTATCTCATTTTTCAAAACACCAGTACCCAGAATGAAATCCTTCTTCAAGCAGTTGAGCAGTGGTGTTTCAGTGTGAGCCATCGGTTTAGTGGAAATACAAAATCAAGCGTCGCTGTGTTAGTCCCTAACCCAATTGAAACTCACCTGAAACTGGGAGCAAAAGCGACCGAAACAAATTTCCCCGCCCTTGTTTGCGTTCCCTTCTAAGGGGCGGAGATTCCCTCGTATAATTTTTCATTTCTGACGAGCTGTAACGAAGCGGTTTTCCTCGCCGGACATTTGGAAAAGAAAACAGCGAAGAAAAAGGAGGGAAAAAAAGTAGGCAAGAAAAAGTGGCGATGTGGGGGCGTGAGGGGGTGTAAAAAATATGAACCGTGGACGAAAAACCGAAGTTTGCCGAACTTGGCCGGAAACGGCCGAAGCGGGCGTGAGGGTGGCCGCCCCCCGGCACTACCTTCTGTACCGGTCCGAGCCCTCATCTCGCTCTTATCGCAGTGTCACGTGCGCGGGTGAGTGTTCAAATTATCCCAGTGAAAGTTCGCGCCTTCGAGTACTCCCGCGGTAGTCGATATAAGTTTTTTTTCCTGGGCCTTATCTTCTCGAAAAGAAAATCACCCCTCTGGTAAGTAAAAAATTACGATAAATGTAAATAAAAGTACACAAAATTGCGAAGCTACACACGAGTTTCCCCAACAGGAAAAAAGTAGTCGTATACACTATTTTGTTTCTAAACAAACAAAATTACATTTTGATGGCTTCCTGGTTTTTTACAAAGGATTCAACCATTTAGAATCATTTCCTATCTTGAAAACATTAGAAGGTATTTCATACATCAAAGAAATTCATATTTTTATTGAAAGAAAAAACAACTAATTTGTGACATTTTAAATCTTCCCACACTGATCAAAAGTATGCTGAAAAGCTCCGAATCTCACTCCTAAACTCGTGAATTTATAATTTGAATCTTACGTATTGTTTGGGTACAAAGCTCCGTTAAATAAAAGCCCGATAATTGACATTTTTCAAAATTAATTTAAGATGTTGACAACCCTTTAATGTTGTTAATTCTTTAAAACATCACATGCTTTCGTCTTAAGAAGTCATTTTTAATTTCATCATCAGTCATTTTCTTGCCTTTGTGTAAAGAAACTCCAATATTAATTTTAAATTCGTCTTTTTATAGTGTCGTTCCAAGAAGCCTCATCTCAAAAGTGTATTAATAATTACGCTGTTTTGGAATTTAATGCCGAGAAGTTTTATATCAATGAATATTTTATTACCTAATTACCGTGTTTTATTACCACGATGGAAATCTGCTGGACTTTTTTGTCTTTGACGATAATACTTTGACCTTCTTTAGTAACAATATCCGTAGTTCAATTTAATTTCTGTAATAATACGAACACAATTTCTACGCTGTACTTACCTTTCGTCAGTAAAAACAGACGTACATACATACGTTCCGCTAATTCATCAAGGTACGTTTGAATCAAGATTCCAGAATAAGGACATTTCAAGGTGCTGGGATGGACTTGGATTTGTTTTTACGCCGATTACGCAACCTTCCGTAGTAGCTTCAAGTATCGGGAAAGTATTACAAGTATACGGTTCTTCAGCTCTTAGTAATTAAACTTTTGTTGGTCGCTTTAGAATTTAGTGAACAGCATACATGTCCGATTGCTAGGATCCATCAGCTGGATCCTATAGTGACGCCATGCTATTCATTGCTGTCAACTTTTCCTTGGCCCATTTCATTGTCACCACTTCAGCGGTCTGTTCTTCAAGACTTCTTCGATCAAATAATCAATGATGAATCACTACATCGTTTTTCTGTATAGTATCCTCTGGTATTTTCTCACAAATATGTCTCAATTACGTATCCCATCTCTATTGCAGAGATACTTGTACTGTGCACAGATGACAGACATTGCAATTCTTAGGAAAATTGAAACTCAGTAGAGTTTTGGGACTTATAGAGAGACTTTCTTGAAATATCCATATCTCAATTAGCTTCTTGCTGAGTTTGATCTTCCGTTCTCTAATGAGCTCGTATGCATAATTGAGTCGTTTTCATTCAATTGGAGCGTCATCCCAAATTGTAATTTTGGGGAACTTTGGACGAAGCTTTTATGTTAACTGTTAGGTGGCAGATCGCTGTTCTAAGATTTGGTTCAACCGCACTATCTTGGAAGCTGTGCAGGATATTTAAGAAGTTGTTCTTATCCTACCACCTATTTTTATTTATGTACATCACCTTTATTCAAAATGAATACACTTTCTAACGTGGTCGAATCGCACTCCTATGAACTACAACAGAAATGGTTCTATGACGAGTCGTATTGTCGTATTTGTTTGGGACTTAGCAACAACTCAAACTGAATACGTAGACGATTATTGATAGAGAAGTACGTACTAAAGAACAACTTGAAACGAATTCGAATGTAACATTCACAAGAGTAATCAACAACTTTTTCATGATTAAAGATTCGTTTTTTTCCCAATGCAGTTGTTAAGTAAATTCTGCTACCCGTTAGTAAGTCAAGTCTAACATAGGGAAGCTTAACTCAAAAAGATCAAACCACGTTATTTGAATGAAGTAATAAAATTGAATGAAACAACTGTTAATAGTACCTATGTAGGTACATAACAAGAGCTTGTCAGCACACTACATCACATCTATATATTAGTATACTCGCATACTGATCTTAGCATATTGACACAGTCGAGCACCCAATGAAAAATATTTCTAGTGGTATGTTAAGAAACTTCATACTTGCCAATCAGGTGGGTAGGAATCGAATTGAATATTGATTAATTGGTCATTGCTTCTGCGTGATCGGTGGGGTCGCCAACAGCAGTACTGCAGAGAAGTAGCGAGGGAGGAAAGATTTATATGGAAGTCCTTTCCTCTGGTATTTATGCACTCCAATTCCAATACAAATAGACTAAGGATACCTTTATTTAGAGGCTAGCTAACAGCAACCTGGAATCTTTCAATTCACCGAAATTCTAACTATTAAAATTAGCAAAAAACGACACTCTGCATTTTTTTCTGAGGAAAGAATGGTTATTGTATAGTGTATCCCCACACAGTTTTGGGCTCAAGGATTATATACAAAACCAATGGTTGTTGCCCTCGTTATTCGAGAACCATGCTAAGTAAATCTGCTCGTTCTAATCAGAATCCGCCGTTGAGACGTAGGACGTGACATGGGAATTGTAGTTCTCAACGAGATCCATCGTCAGTTCTCGAATAACCAGTCACAGTCCGCCGTTAATAACTACGACGATACTGAACTAAATATCGATGTACATGAATGTGATTGTCAAACTACGGGAAAATTCGTGTAAATGGAAAGCTGTGCTGTGAAACCTCGGAAGCTAATATAATACCTATGTTTTTTAGGGTTGAGAAACCCTGATTTGTCATTGCCATATCCTGCAACTGTATCGAGGTTCCCAATTTCGAGTAGGTTTTTCGAATATTCTACCTGAGATTTAAAATTACATGAAAATGTACTTGTCTTTAGTTACACCTGAAGAGCAGCTGTCGATGGTTTTTCAACCCCTGCTTCAAGTTTTTAATGTCCTAAGGCTGCACTTTATTCTGGTCACTTTAGTCTAGGGTCATTGTCATGGCCCAAAAAGAATGTGTTCCTGAGGGATTCTTTGTTGGTAGCAGTGACTCACAACAAGCGGGCACAGCTTCGGATCGTCCTAAACGGTAGGTGACGTGTTTTCTGATCGAGCGAAAACATCTGAAAACATGTTAATAAGTTTATTCAATGTCATTTTAATGGCCCTAGTTGCTCACCTATTATGTTTGATCCCAACATTTACTTTCTACCACTTATTCTCTGGGAAGGCCGTACCACGTTGCAATTTGAAAATCCACAAAAAGTCCAGTGGTATTGGAAGAAGCTCTGTTGAAACTCCGAATTGACATTAACATGACTGAAACCGCCTTGCCATTGTTATGACTTCTATCATCGTCGTGGACGTCAAATTTCAAATTTGAATTTCGCGTGGAATAATGAGATGTCTTGAATGACTTGCATCAGAAAGACATCTAGCGAGGCCAATTGTGTGATAAACATTCAAAACCCTAGCAAAAGAAACACTTAAATTTTTAAATGTGGGGACCTGGAAATTGCCCGTAGTTTGAGAATTACCCCTAAGACAGATATAATGGGTAGGCATGGGTATGTGAAATGTGATGGACATGGTTAGTTGGCCCTTCCCGATTTTAGAATCGATCGAATTGGGAGATGACTCAGACGTTTTCAAGCGTGGCGGAGCATTATTCCGCATTCAGCTCAATGAAAGGGACAACTATACCATTCCATCACCTCACAGAAATGAAGATCGGAACAATACTTAATCAGTGAAATCTTGTTTCTTTTTCCGGATCCGTCCCTATCATTCTCAGTTTCTTAAATGAACTGAACTTCCCATCACCAGTGTACGGTAAACAGAGTTGGAACGCAATAAACCCTTCCACTTCATCCTTCAAGAAGATATTGGAAACGAAGGAGCAAATATTCTAACTGTCATTAAGAGCAAACAAAAAAGACCGTGCTTCTCCCTGATCCCCCGCGATTTAAGGGTTAAGGGGCAATCACGTGCGGACCTTCGCACCAGCAGCCAGTCATCAAACTCTACTGGTCGATAGTGCTCTCCAGTTCAGCGTCTGTTGCTCAATCAACTTCAGTATCAGCTTCAAAATTCGGGAGAGTGATAATGGGTATTCTGATAGACACTATATCCCGTCTATGAGTGTCATGGCGTGGCGTTTGTTGCACTTGGGCTCGGTACCGTAATAATAATCCACTTTCTTTGTGCACACGGTGTTACGTATAAATTACGTACGTCCAATATAGGTCTGCAAAGAATATTGAATCGAACACACTTCTTTAATTTGGAACACAAATTCTACAATTACGAGTACAACACGGGACCCAAACATACAAGGCAGGAGACTAAGACGAACTAACTCGGCGGCAAGCATCGGAGGGCACGAGGAAAAGATTTATTGATATTTCTATTAGTCTTTGTCAAAATTAGAAGAAAGAGTGTTTTTGGATATTCCCTGGAATCGAAATCGTATCCAACGTTTCTTGGTGGCAGCGTTGGATTTAATCAATCGTTGAGGTCGAGTCCAGGAGGTCGATTTGATCCCAGTGCCCACCTGTGGGCACGTTCGGACTGTTGAAGTAGCCGGTGGTTGTTTTTTTCTGGCATCTTCTTCAACACCTTGACTTCAAAGCATTCATTGAAGGTGACTGCACGACCATGCGTTATTGCGTGTAGTTTTTTTGGTCGTTGCTGGGACTGACTCAAGGAAGCTCTGTGGTTATTAAGGCATTCAAAATTCGATCATTCCTAGAAAATAACTTTTTGTATAAGTTGATGTTTTTTACTGATATTGACATAACCTTATAAATCTATTAAAAATGGTCGCTGTTTGTTACCTAATTGGATAGCGAAACTCTTCATGTATCAATGAAGCACTTCATCACTTGTGTATCAACTAATCTGTGTAACAATAAATCGTCGAGTAAATTAGTAGTGTTTTTTTTTTAAATGCCGCGAGATCAACACCTTATTGTGAGATTTGAGGGGTAGATCCGGTTTATACGAAGATTGCAACATTTGTAAAAGGAGAAGGGAAGTGTGAAGTAGTAAGAGATCGTCAGGAACGGAGGACTTTGCGAGCTAGGAAGCATAAATCGCGGCGCCCCGTACTATTAGTGTCACTGGCCCTAAGAACACTTGCCGACGACCGTTGGGGAACACTTGGGGAGTTACCTACCCATTCACACTTTATAGATGAGATAGCTCTACGAGTTCCTTCTTGAGAGGAATGTTGCTTCAGAATATATGAGCCATTCTCGGCAAAAGGGACACAGGTACTGATTCAATGCACAATTCAGTTTTATGTTTCTCAATATAGTGCCTTTGTTATGGACTAGGGAAATGTTACAATTATCTCGCGAAGATTTATTACACCTAGCGGTAGTCAGTTGGCTCCGTTACTCAGTTGAAGTGTTACGCGGATGGCGCTCTTGGAAGCTAATAACGCAGTTTCCGTTGAAAGGAAGGAACTCTCGACATAATTTGTGTATTGAGGCAAACTGCAGAAAGATTTGTAGACTATGATACTGATTTTTAAATGTTTTACATACAGCGCTCATCATATCCTGCAAAAATTTTGCTACCTGTGACGTTCAACTTTTCCCAATTACTTGGATTCTCAAATTGGAATTGGATGTCTTCTAAATTTTTCTTGTAGGCACCCTCATACTTGTGCCCAACAGGGCTTTACACTTTTTCTTGCCAAATAGCAAGGGAGGCGATAACTGGCATCTTCACAATTTCAATTATGTAATCTTAAAGTATTTTATGCTTTACAAATGAAGTTACTTACAATTTGCTGTGTTTCTTAGAATGAAAAACATTATTCCGACAAATGATCATCATGTTATCATGTTGCATTGTTTGAAATTTCAGTGCCTACTTCAGCAATTCTGCATGCACAAATATTGTTGATTATCAATGTTTTGACAACTTGAAAAACCAATTTTTCAGAGTAATATTCCGCTACTCAGACAAATTTTTGGATATTTACGATTCTGTTGCAGTATTAATTAATTTTTCTGCATATACCAATGAAATTCAAGTAAATATTCCAGGGATAATTTGGTGCATTGGATTGATTTGGGTAGAACTTGGAATTGTTTCAAATATCTTATGCCGAACATTTCACTATTTCTTGAAGTTGAAACACTTTCCAGTGGCTTCCAACGACTGAATGGATAATTTGTATATTGAGGCAAACGGTGGGAAAGTTTGTAGACTATGCTACGTAAAGCCCTGTCAATTTCCTTGTTTTGACGACCACCAAACGATTGACTGTTTATGTTATACAGTGATAATGAGATTTCTTTATCTGAATCCAGGCCCTTATGGATGACGATCTCCGAATTACTCTGTGGTTTCCTCTGCAGTAAAGGAAGACTCGACTAAAACTGCATATTGAGACAAGCTGCAGCTATCGCTATTTTTTTTAATGTAAATAATCAACTTGAATAACGGAAATTTTCTAACATAATGTCAAATACCCAAGGAACCTTTTTTCACGTTTTTTTACCCAAGAAAATTACGTCAAGGGATTTTATTTTCACCCAGATAGAATATTTAACGCTCTTTTCAACGGTATCCCCAAATTTGAGGTTCTTTTGTGAACTAATGGAGTTATGAATGTTTTAGTGATGTAGGCTCTTATTCACGAAAAAATCGTAAACGTAAGAAGAAATATCTATAAGGCGCTTTTTATGACTGTAGAATCAATCTCTCAAGTTTGGTCGTTTGTTGTGCCCTCTCAAATCAGGCGTCGATTTCTTGTGGGATCGTGCGTCAATCTACTCGGCAGAAATCTATGAGGTACTTGAAGCGTTAGAATACGCACTAGAAGAGCACCGAACTGCTCCACTGTTGATATTAACCGACTTCAGAAGCATAATCAGTAAGATAAGAGGAGAAGATCCACAAAACTCTCGAAAGTTGAAACTGATATTCTTCACCAAGTAAATAATCTTAACCTGCAAGACACTAGGGTAGTTTTCTTTTGGATGAGGAGACACAGCAACTTGAGAAGATGTAGCTGCAGATAATGAAGCTAACGAAGTGATCATGTTGCCAGAACCAGAATTTGTTCACCATTTCCCACCAATTGACGTCAAGCGAGCCATAACAGTGAGAATTAAAGATCAATGGAAAACGGATTTTAATACAATTACGGAGGAGAAAAATAGAAGCAGATATTCCCTCAAGCAAGAAGTCTACAACCCTGGTTTAACCAGGTGACCTGAACGCGACCTAAAGCATTCTACAGGACAGTAACGAGACTCCGGAGTGGACATAGCTGCTCGAACTCCCACCTCTACAGAATAAACCTCGTTGGATTGCCAAGTTGTTGAGGAAAAAAAACATAGTGTTGGCAAGTCACGTATACATCCAAGAAAGGATATCTCTACTACACAAGCTTGAGATATTGGTCAGCAATCCTTTCAACCTGGACTCTGTCATATCAACAGAATTGGTAGAAGTGCACGAAATAATTTTTGAATTCCTTCAAACTGTTAATGTTAAATTGTTAGAAACCACTACCTTCACTAACACATTAAACACTTACAAATGTACTCAAAGTTTTTAAACAGTACAACATAAATATTGTAAATAACTTGTAACGGCTGTATATTGTAAATAAAGTCAATAAAAGAAAAAGTTAGGTCCGTATCAACGGTAGACACCCTGAATACTAGCGGTGAAGCTCATCATCATTTTTGAAAGAATTGTCAAAAGTAATTTCTATTCAGAAGTGAAACTTTAAACGATTTCCCTTTTCAAGAACGAATCCCTTCGTGAAAAGTGCGTAAATAAAAATGAAACAACGCCGGTTAGATTTTCAGCTACCGTCTTATTTCTAGTTACGGAGGCAAAGTTATGCTGAAAATAATCAGGGCGGACGATGGAAAGTAAAAGTACATAAGGTGCAATAATACAATTTCCTCGGCAGGTTGACGAGTTCGGTATATTTTCAGTGGGGGGTTCAGAACTTTTTTGTTGCTTGGCTACCCTTCGGTAGTCCTCCGGAAATAACTTCTCTCTTTTTTTCGACGCCAGACTTTTCCTACAACTCCCCTTCGGGAGAAGAGTAGGTTTCTTCCTTTTTTGGAAAGTAAGCGACGTTTTTTCATTGGGGCATTATTGTTGATGATTGTACTGCTGAGCTTCACTTGAATTGCAAGCTGCTTCGAGTCATAGCACCGTAGTAAGTAATTGACTGACTTAATTAAGACTCTTAGTTGAGTGGTTTGTTGAGTCATTATTTTAAATACTGAACCTTTGTAATGAAATGAGAAAAATATTTGTAACCCCCTATTCAAATTGTTCGTTTTACGTTTCAAGATAAGTAAAATCCAGAAATCGGGGGAAAAAAACAAATCCATCCGTTATACTTTTATACATTGTTCCGGGATGTGCCTGTATCACGGCGTCATGCAAATAAAGTCCGAAGTATACTAATATTTGATGGCTGAAATATTAAACAATCGAATTAATTGTAAAAGGGTAGCATGTTTGTTTAATTCGGAAGGAGTTAGTTTCTTGAATTTAATGAAACCATTCGGGTTGCCGTGCGAGCATCCGTTCACACATTCAGATTGAGTGAAGACGAGCAGGAGGCGACACCCCACTTAGCACAGTGGATACTAGACAAATGCACTATTCTTAACGCTGCCTCCCAAGTTTCAATTCATTACAGTAGACGTGTAAGTTCTTTCTGCCTGTAAAAACTGGTGATCTGCTCATAATAGATGCAAGGAGATGTACAACCACACAGTATTGTGTAACGATTTGTTTACGATTGTGATAGCTAGATGAGTTGTCATAGGTACATCTCGATCGATTCATTAGCTTATTTTGGTCTTTTATAGTCAGTGACTTTACACAACTTTTCCAGTATTCAAAATAGACAAATTCAATTGATTGTTAAAACAACTTAAGAGAAAATAAAATAAAATGTATATAGCTTTTCCAAGTCAAATTCGGAAATTTCCAAACCAATTTCAGAATTTTCCATTTCAATTTCAAAATTTTCCATTTCAATTTCAGATTTTTCCATTTCAATTTCAGAATTTTCCATTTCAATTCCAGAATTTTCCATTTCAATTTCAGAATGTGATCAATATCCGGGTGGGAGCGTAAAAAAGTGGGATAAATAGAAGGAAATGAGTAGGTAGCACACAAAATGTATTATTAAAATAAAAAAATTATCACGAGAAGTGAGAAGGAACTCGTTCATCGAAATTGATAACGTGAAATTCTTGAAACAGCCGAAAAGTTATAACTGTTTCAAAAAGTTTACGTTAGCGCATGCGCAGAGCGTATCGCTGATTATAGTGAGATGAAATTTGTATGGGACCTCAAGAGACCTTATCTGCATAATCCCTCAAAATATGAGCTAAATTCATTAAAATTTGTGGAAGTTATGGCTGTAACAAGGAAATACGGACTGACAGACAGGGAACCAAATTTGTTTAGTAGGCTATGAAACGCAAAATGCGAGTGGAAATTCTGAATTCGGACAACAAAATTTGTTTGGCTTCCGAGAGTGAACACGAGGCTTCCGCTGCTTCGGACTCGGAAGCAAAACATGCGCATATTTTATCAATTTCGATGAACCAGTTCCTTCTCACCTCTCGTGATAATTTTTTTGATTCTATTAATACATTTTGTGTGCTACCTACTTATTTCCTTCTCTTTATCCCACTTTTTTACCCTTGATCACATTCTGAAATTTAACTTGAAAATTCTGAAATTGAATAGGAAAATTTAAGGGTAGGAAATTTAAGGAAAGAATCAAGGAACATGAGAAAGATTATAAAGATAGCAAAGGTGATTCTGCGTTTGCCAGTCACCTTAGGGAATCTAGCCATATTTTCAATTTTGACTTGGCAGATAGACAGTTTGTAGAATTTCTTCATTTTTGTCCTAAAGGAAGCATGTTCTTGAAAAATTTGAGATACTTAGAAGCGATAAAGCAGGTAAATGTTTAAATGACGTCATCCCTCAGAGCGTTTCACCATTGGTGGGTTCATTTCTCCAATAACTTGGTCCCCCACTTCAAAATGTTACCCTTACATCTGTTTGAGTCCCTTTCACTTTGTTCATTGGTTGTATCTCCCGCCCCCTTTCACTTTTCTTGTCCAATAGGATTCAAGCTCCCTTCACTTCTGAGACTATATAAGATGAGCTCTCTCAACTGCACATTTAGTTATATTTTGTTACTGATGATGACCTAACAGTCGAAATCGATTTAACTTTGTAACTCAGTATTTGGTGGAAATAGACAATTTTTTCTTTAAATTCTGTTTTAATTTTTTGAAATGGGTTTCCACAATTTCATCGCGAGTGATTTAGTTCAACATTTATAATAACAAATAGTAGTGAATATAAACAATTTCTTCCAATAATTATAAATTTTGTTGGTTTACGCTGCAATGTAGCGTAAATTACTCTCCTCAACTTGATGTTTCATAAGTTTCAACGATTGAGAAAAAAAGTCATCCGTCAGCAGTACGCAGGGTGTTGGACTAAAGTTCGAAAAGTTGGCCCATCAATCACATATCGGCTGACGGTGTTTATGGGTTGAGATTTTCAAAAAAACAGTGTCTCAAAAAGTTTTAATAGAATAACCGCCTTGGTTTCTGGCATATACCAGTCATTCGTTTCCCTCAAGGTCTTGATGACAAACAAAGTCTCAAGGTTCATTCGAAGTTATATTAATTAGTTGTTGATCACTGAATGGAAATGTGATTAATAAGGTCCGCACAATGAAGGTGTTTAGAGTGATAGAAACAACGAGTTTGTGAACTGTCTTTATGTTTTAATAGCCTTCAATTATACGTCCATATTTTTTTATATAGAAATTAGTTATATCACGAAATGGTTATATATTTTTATACTAGAAAAAAGCAATAGGCCAGCAATTATTTGTGCAAATCTAGTAACGAAGAGTAATAGATATTGAACAAAAATTAGGCAGTAGAATGAAAAAGCTTAATAATTTGGAGTTAAATACATGTTACATGAATTATATACTTCACACTTTAACAGACGATTGTCTAAGCAGAAGGTACCCAAGTGGCATATCACTTCAAAGGATTCAAATAAGTTTCTTGCCTTTTTCCCACCCTCGTGGAAGTTTTGGTTCATCAGGTTGGTATTTCAAACTGTACATGTAGTGACTTCTTGGTGAATTATGTATCGGAAAGATCACCGTTTTGTGAAAAATATCTTCAGTTATGTCAACGTTGCAAATCGAACAGAAGAACAAGGGCACATGGTTTCAGAGGTTTGCATTTGTAGCGGAAACTGTGAATGGAAAAGCACTGTACTTCCCAGACAACCGCAACTGCGTTATCCCTTTTTTGCAGATAGATGCAAGATGCTCCTAAAAGAGGTTGCTTCCTCACGCTGAGGAGGGATTAATCGTATTCTTTGATTTTGGAAGAATTTCTTTAAAATTGCTTTCTAGACCATTCGAAGGTAGGTGAGTTCTGTATTAAGAAGTGCCGGTTGTTGAACCAGATCAGGTTAATTGTGTTGGTCCTGTCCTGACGATATACGTCAATACCGCCCGCATATCTTGGTAAGACGCACAAGTTCTTCACAGCTGTTAATTGAGCTATGAATTCACACGACTATACTAGGCGTCTTCCTCGCCAAGTAAACTGTTGCTACCCATATTTCTTTGATCATGGATTCATCCTTGAATGTTATCGTAAATAGCGGATGACGAGTAATTATGTTATAATTGTACTAACTTCGGCTATTCGTTGTGTTGCGTTGTGTAAACAACCAACAACCATCTTTCGAACTATCGACAATCCGAGGCAATAAATGTAGAACGTAGGATATGTCCGGAGAACCTAGATATATCGTACTCCTCGAATAATTCGGCTACAAATGGGATGTTGAAAGAAAAGTAATAATAAATAGAAAATTTGAGAGGAATCAGGGGAGAATTTGCCAATTGAAGAATCGTTTTCAATCTTTTAGTTTAACCTTTAGCATCGTTCAATTTGTTTTTCCCAGCGTTCATATTCGTGATTGAATTTAGAAAAACGTTACTCTAACATGTTCGGAAAAAATATTCATTTCCACGTTGTTGTCAACAAAGTTGTTACTTTACTTCAAAGTAGCTTTATAAATCTAGGGTTTCCACCTGTTCACAGTAATATGTACGACAGGTATGGAAGAGTTTATTATGCAAGGACTGAAGAGTAGGAGGAAAAAGGAAAACTTTTGGATAATTATTTCCAAATCTTTGTAATCGTTCAAGAAAAAAATGTAACTTACCCTTCAAATTTGTTGTTTTATTTTTCAGCATGAATGGAATCCG
This sequence comes from Creontiades dilutus, assembly GCA_031894815.1. Lineage (NCBI taxonomy): Eukaryota > Metazoa > Arthropoda > Insecta > Hemiptera > Miridae > Creontiades > Creontiades dilutus. The sequence goes on along the minus strand of JAVIWC010009611.1, from coordinate 324,002 downwards.
TAATCGTATCATGACACTTATGTTTTATATAAGCGTGCGGATTGAAGAGTAGGGTAAGGGAACATCCGGAACAACGCATAATTACACCAATAAAACGGGAGTGGTGCAGTGTCCTCGTGAAGGGGAGGGTGGAAGAAGGGACACCGACCCTGGACTCCACTTGGTCAGTGAACTCTCTCTTAAGCCAAATCCTTGACTTATTGCTAAAACCCCCAAATAACCCTTCTTGGGAGTAGGTTAGGGTAGTGGGTCCGCTTTTAGCCTTTTCCCTGAGCAAGAACTCTGATGTACGCAGAAGTTGTTGTATCCTGGAAATATCGAATCACCTGCTCAACTTCCTCTCTTCACCTATGAGATACAAAATCATATTCTGCAGACATAGATCTGGAATCATCTATTTTCTTCGTCTACATCTATCCTATTCCAAGTTAGAATGACTGGTGTACGCTGACTATATGTCACGGAAACACCGTCACCCGTAACTGATCATCTGTCGGATTGAGCCTGATGCGGCAGACGTACCGCCGTCTGGTGTACCCGGTTTACACACATACATCTAAAAGTCCATTACAAGGGATGGTGACTCAGTAATCGGCTGGAACACCCTTGCGGCTAATTTAATTCCCGATCGATCTAGCGTACACCAATATGAATGAGATTCTTTTTGTGGTACCTAGAATGCTAGAATAGAAGATGTAGGCGCGATTGCCGAGTATCGATAATACACCACAGCCTAGTCTTATGTACAAGGGTCCTTGATTTACCTAGGAGGGTTGTTGTGCTAGAGAGATAATCAACTTCTTCGTGACAATTATCAGCGTTTTATTTTCATGATATATGAAACATACAGAGTTAAGTAAGTGACTGCAGAAAATAGCCAATAGGAGTACAAGCCATCAACCAGAAGGGAAATACATTTCATGTAGACCAAAAGATATGTGTTTGAATGATAGACAGTAAATTTACGTTGGTATTTCAGCAAGAGCCCTTGTGGGTCAGACGGCAAGTCCCGACGACCATCAGGGGGCTATTTCGCACAGTCTCCGAAAATTACCTTAAAATCTCATTATCCTTTAATGTCGTTGTTCACGGTGCAAGGATTCACCTAACCAACTGACAGACTAATTTGAGATTAATTTTTTATTAAAAACTTGAGAAATGTGGGAAGGTAATGAGAATTGTAATTTTGGAGATACATCTTTTTTACTTTTAGTATATGTTAGGGTAAACAATTTAAACGGCCCAGGTTCATTCGACGCCGTCCCTAATGAGGCCAAGGAAGCTGAAGAATGACGTTTTGAGAAGAACGTTTCGCACTGCGCGATATGACCCAGATGTTTTTTGTCGCCAATCCTAGAAAGGTTGGGTTGGAATCGGATTTGGAACCGATTTTTCTGATGCCGACCAACATTTTTGTGAAACACATGATTATTTAATGCTTTCTCTTCACCCTTCTGGACGAGAAAGGACAATTCAAGACCCGGTTCAACATAGGAATATTTTCGATTCAACGGGTGGCTTCTTTTATCTGGTTATTCGATACAGGTTCAACGTGGGAAGCCGATGGTATAGCGATCATAGATGGTTCTGGATCACCTATTTCAAAAAATCACTTGGGAACGCTCCCGTCCGCCTTGGCGAGTTTCGAAAACGTCAGCCGAATATATTTGGTTGATTTGAGGAGAATTAAATTCGGTTTCCGGGGAAGTGAACATAAATACTGGTGGGTTTACGGCAACAGCTCGGTTTCCGTTTACTCCGCGATCCTCATGCGGGTTTCTTTAAAAAAAGAAAAAACGGGAGGCTCCGTGATATCGATATCCAATACCACTGAGCAATGGAATCCGGAGAGCTGAGAACGTCCAGAACACGATCCAATACTTCGTCTTAGGGGCCCTTGACTCTCAATAAGCCTTCATCGCCTGAGTCTTTACGCTCAGAAAAAAGACTTTCCAGCCAATCTCTGTTAGATTCCCTGGAATTACCTCCTCCACTTTAACCTCAACGTCACACCGGAACGAAGGTGATCAGCATAATCAAATTACCTCTGGGTTGAACTTTCCTCTCGGTAGACGGGTAACAGCGTCACAGGCAAAAACAGCTGACAGGTTCGTGAACTTGATTGCAGTTCACCAGATTACAGGTGTGAGTGACGAGCTGGTATTAACTGGACGTTGATTACGAATTTTGAAAGTGGAAACGAACTAACAAGTTACTATCATACGAAGAATGTTCCATGCATAATATTTCACACCTCTTTATCCAAATCGAAACATGTCTGGGAAAATGACTTTCACTTAGACGTAGATGAATTTAAATAGAAGGTTGCGGCCTCACCTTTCCCAGTGTCTGTACCGACTAATATCTGACTTGGCAGAGAATATGGTCAAGGGATTGGTCAAAGTGTCACGATCAGGTTAGAACTGATTAAACATCCGTATCACCGGGCTTTCGGTTTATTTAAAACTTCTATAGAGAATATGACAACCAAAAAGGTTTACGCTGGGCATAGAACATTAATAAACGATAACAATAACACAAGATGAACTCAAAGTATCACGCCAAAAGTCAGCACCTAGTCTAAATTAATTTCAAGGATACCACTGGCTTTAAGGCCTAAAAAAGAAAACATACTACAAATTAATACAGAAAGTTTGTTATTTCTGAATCAAATTGCCCAGCTACATTAATCGTTCAGCTATGTTTATTATAAACTGATAAGAGCTAACCATTATGAGTACTAACAAAGCAGTTAAAATATATAATAATAAAAGGAGTAAAATGAGCAGTTATAATTTATAATAATAAATGGCGTGTATACTAAGTAGGTACATCATTTCATGGAATGTTAAATCTAAATTCTAATAATTAATGTGGTGTAAATATAGTGTTATTATTCAATTGTAGAATGTAACATGTAAAAATGATGTAAATAAACTATCTATCTATCTATTATATGTAGTCTTTGGACAATAAGATGGCCGTCATAACAACAACACTATAGAAATGGTGCAACATACTGCATATTGACAAAACGTAGAAATCCGCAAGTAGAATAACTGAAATGAGATAAGATAAATCACCTACTTACGCATATTTTCTAACCCAACCTAAACTTACACAATTATATTACGTAAGACTCGAAAAACTCGATTTAGAAAGAAATTATTGACAAACTGGACCCCAAATGTGTTTTTCAAACTGAGTCCCATTAATTTTGGTTAAGTACTTTGGGAGAAAAACTCTGGAAGATGGAATGGGGACTTAAGAAAGACGGATTTTAAATAATTCGATTATCAGATTACACACATCGGCTGATTACACAATGTTACGAAACCTGGGTCAAAAATCACATTTACCCTCTAGCTGTAATTGGATTTTTGGTTTCAGTCAATCCTAAAGGGTGGAATGGAAGGGCTAAAATTTAAAAAATCTGAATGTTTGAAACTTTCGAGGTAACGAATCAAATGAAACGAACCCACTCTAACCACTTCACATTCGGCCGTTCGCTTTTCAAGGGCTAGAACATAACAGAAAAAAATATCGTTAACACAAATGCGATCGTTAGATCCATGAACTTTGTAAAAATTGCTTAGTAAATTGTAACGATCGAATCTAATTGCATGTAATATCTATTACTATACAATTATTTATTCTTTGAAAATTCCTCTACCCAGCTTTTGTCCCCTGCCCAACACAGTAACACTCTCAAAAGTAGATGGAGGTGGATGCGAATCAACAAGTTCTTACCATACGAAGGACATTTCAGATCCCCTATTTTTGAACGATACGAAACGAAACATTGCCAACAACCGATTTCGAAACGAAACACGTCCGTGAAAATGGTTGCCATTTAGATGTAGATGCATTTGCCTTTTGCAGTAGCGGTAGAAGACCTTCGCGGAACATTCTCTCCTTTGATACGATCTTATGAAGGAGTGCCTCTCAGAAAGTTGAACCGATTTCAACATCGATTGGTTTCAGTCTTCTTGGAAAGGAGATCTTTATTAATATGATGGAAATCCATTTAGTATTGTTTGCTTTATACTACAATGGTTGTAATATATGTGATTTTAGAGGAATAAAGATGGGATAAGGTTTGCCGAGATTTAAGGATATCCTCACTTGGGATTTTCACACCGAATTTCGTAGTTCTTTAGTTACGGAAAAACCTTCACGCGGCTGTCAAACGGATTTTTCAAAATAATTTTAAGTAAATGGTCGGATTTCGAAATCTGCTTGTCTTTAACGTAAGTCAACAAGTTTTGAGGGGATTTAAAGAATTTGTTTCTTGGTTAACTACAAATTAATGTTGATCATTCGAGACAATAACCCAAAGAGAAGAAAAAAATATTTCTAATTTAAATATATATAACAATTATAATACAATAATGATACGTTAGTTTGAACTCGCGAGCACGTTAGACTGGGTTAGGCAAAACCCGCACGACCGAGCGGAATTGAAGGGGGGGTATAGCTTGTGCGCCGCGGCGCGCCGTCTCAGTAACAGCTGTTAGCCGTGAAAGACAGATCAGGCCATCACGTCTCAAAAAGTCCAACGAAATATCCTTTGCATCGATTTTGAAAAAGGTCTCGACTATGTTCTTGATTTCAATTTTAAAAATTTAGTTCCGGTATTATGAAGTTTCCACTTCTCATGAAATGTTAATCTAGTTTGTCCCTGGCAGAGAAAATACCTCAAAACAATTTAAAAACGCTGAAAGTTATTACTCAAAGATTTATTATTTCAGTATTGGTTAGTCCTTCAACGCTTCAAATGTTATTTTTTTCTTGGTCCATTACAAAGGTTCACTATTTCAAATTATAAACTAAAATCAAAAGACAAGTCCAATGAGACCAATACTCACAAAACAACGTAAAGAAACCACCTAAGAATCAAAGACCTCCACATATTTAAGCCAATCATGTTGAATAATTGCCAGCCCTTATTACATCTGTTAAAGAAGCAATTGGGTTTGAGGGTGACATGTTAATCTCGTCTGTTAGGAATGGTTCTGCAGAAATTAATTTAATGAGTTCATTATAAAGTTGATTATAAATAAATTAATAATCTATAGCGTAGTGTTAGCTATAGTTAACATTCTCAAACCACCAGAATACCACTTCTATACATTCGAAAATGAGTCTGACTACCAATTAGGGTGATGGAAAATGGGGTTCATCATTCCTGGGACACGACGGATTTCATATCTGAATTAAAAGAGGCAGAGTTAAAAATTATTTCAGCTACGATGAAAACCCTTCTCCCCCCCCCCCCCCCTGAAACCCCTTTCCTGAATATGATACAGGAAAAATCAATGATATAAAAACCGTACTTGAGTGCAAAGTTACCATAGCTCGACTGCAGGGATCGAGGTTAGTTCAACAGTGCGAAAATTGTCAAGAATATGAAAAAACTAAAACTTCTTTTGCTAACCCACCGAAATGTGAAAATGGGGGAAACCACATTCCTGAAATCTACTGGTGGTATGAATTGTGCCCCCGATGAGCACACAACCAATTACCGAAGTTTTAGGGTTGTGGTTAATGTCCAGAAGGTTAGGGGGATCGTATTGAAATAGAAATCAAGGCACATGTAGATAATCGTTGAAATTACTATGTAATTTGAAACCATTAAGTGGAGCAGTTGGGAATACAACCCTCTCTAGATCCCAATCAAGTAGTTATGGAGCTTTTCAAACTAGACAACCTTATCCAAAGTCTGAGCAATCAAGTGCCCTGTAGCCCTGTCAGAACTTTCCTAAAAATCCATAATGAAAAGTAACAATATCATTGGGAAGGCAATGGCCTCTTTCAAAGGAGAAAAAAGCTCCACTCAGTTCTTTAATTCAATAACACATTCGTATTTCAGAGATGCATCGGACCCGAGAATCATGTAGCTAACTGGAAGAATTCAAATGTTACCAAGTCATATCTTCAGGAGGACAGCTGATGACGTCCGTGGCGCCAATGACAGTCGAACGTGAATTTTTAACAAGCCCCCTCCAAATTTTTTATTTTACGTTTCAAGATGTGTAAAGCCCAAAATTCGAATAAAATAATAATAATATTAAGAAAAAAATAATCCTTTAGTCCACCGTCCGGATCTTTGCTCCGAAACCGCAGAAAGTCACGTTTGGCGTCTAGTTGGGACTGAGTTTTCTGTTTAATGTCAGTCTTTCCAAAAGGATAAAATCGATGTGCTGAAATTTCAAAATCTGAATATCGAAAACTTTCGGAGTAACAATATTGTTTTTATGCCCGTTATTGATAGACTATCCTTCAAAGAATCGATTAAGCCCACCTGGACATTCTTCCGTTTGCTCTCCCTAAGAGTTAGAATTTTGGACGTAAACCCAATTGTGAATGTGGATGTACCTCGCTGAATTGCAGTTGTTGAATTCTCAGATTTCTAGGTCTTGTTCGAAAACAGTATATTGCGCAATTGTAGGAAATGTAACCTCGTGTGCCACAAATCACTGTTTTCAGTCCTAATGAATCTGTTGAGGTAAATTTTGACAATAACTGAGTCATTTTCTGGTATTTTACGAAGAGATCCAGGAGCTGAAATATAAATTTATCTCTTTTAATGGCATCCAGAGTGAGCGCAGAGTTTAGATAATGTACCACTGACTACTTCTAATAAACATAAATCAGTGATTTACGGAGATATTTTTTAGTTTTTTTGTGCTCATTGAACACTTGTACCCGTTTTCCAAATGATATTTATATAATGACCATGCGCTCCGTTTAATAAATGTCTACAGTTCAGTGATCTGCTTCAAAATGTTATCTGAAAATGAAAAACCCATGTTAGAATTAGCAGTATTTCAAAATCCTTTGCTATGAAAAGGATTCACTATCTTTGGTTGTGAGAGAACAAAAAACTTGAGTCCTATCCCAGTCGTTAATTTAAAATAAAACAACCTCTAATTAAAGGGGAAAGAACAAATCATCTCTTCCCCGCATTCTCGTTCGTTTCACTGCTGTACCTATTTGTAATTAAAAAAGTTTTTATTAAAACGACGGTGCCATTAATGATGAACCCTTGACTCAAAACCCCTTCATTCAGTATCTATCCCTTCAAAGTTCTAAATGAAAATACCTAGACGGAACTACCAACAAAAACAGGCAGTAGCCAATCGATGAGTCATAATGTGAAATGTGGTATTATAATATTGAGTAATGGAACGCTCTCGGTATATTTGATGATTTCAACAACTTCCTCACCACTATATCATCAAATCTCAGAACCTTTTTTATTTTTATACACATATTTATGATATTACTCATAAAATCTCATTTAATTTTTGTTCATAGTAAATGCAGGGAACCGTTATCATTTGCCGTTCGTTCTTACCGCTTAGTTTTCAGCAAATAGTTCTATATATTCCGGCACTACAAACTTATTGTGCAGATTTCGCTTAAAATCGTCGACCGACTAGCACTTCCAGCACTGGCGATAACGGCAGGTAGATCTCTTGAATACATTTGAACACTATCGGACATATATGTGAACATATGTATCTCATGTACGATAGAAAGTAGAGTGTCCGTGACAGTGTCTGAATCGTCTGCAAAAAAGTTGTTCACCGTCTTCTTCAATATAGTAATCGTCCTAATCAAACAAATCACTCCAGTCAGAATAGATGGTAACCAAGTTGGGGAAGAACTGAATTAAAAAACGAATGATTAACCAAATAAAATACAAAATTAGGTACTTGAAGGTAACGGCCGACGCATATACGAGTGAGGTTTCTCCTATTATCATTGATTCTTGTAAAGTTTTCTTTTAATCTTTGAATGCACTAATGAACATTTACTCTTTGTAATGGGTCATTTCGCAGTTACCGAAGTTACCAAAAGTTGTTTAAAGTCAAGACGGTGCGTTCAAATATTAAAAAACCTTTTTGTTCGGATTAAAACGGATCTTTCGCCATTTTCTCGTATTTATTATTCAGTCCTTTCAGAAATATTTCATTGTTCCTTCACTCTATCCTCATTCGAAGTCCCCTGTTCATCATTACTTAGATCCCTTCGCCCTTTCTCCTCCCCGCTCGGGGTAATCCCGGAGCCACATGTTATTAGATGCTCGAACCGTGGAAATTACCCCTGCCGCGAACTCCATTGAAGGGGATTTGAAATTCAAATGCTTCTTAGTTCTCAGGTAGTTAGCATTTCCCCAAGTCAAAGCCATCAGCATTCACATGGATATATATCTTAGGGAGGCGCCTACTTATCTCACAACCTCCTCGTTATTGCCTCCGGCTCAAGGTGAGAGGAATAACAAGTTGTGAATAATCACGACGGACAACGAACTAGGGCTGAAAACTGACCCAGACTGAATGTATGTTTAATCCAGTCTGCTAGTAAGAATCTAAATAGCAGGAAGTTGAAGTAAGTGTAGTGCCCTCAATGTGGTCAATGCCAATAACGAGACAGACACACTCAGACTGATGCTGCCCTCTTACTTCTGAAAGGTCATAGCTGTTGAGCGAAACGTATGGAAATTACAATTATTACTATTGCGTTGAATTAAATGATTCCTTCTGGGCTAATCCCTGACGAACATATATTGACAAATAATTACTCCAATCCAGTAAGTAAGCATGGGAATCGATACTTGAAACCTCAAACCTTCTCCTAGTATGGAACATACTATTTTTTCCTTTCAAAATGGAACACAGCTACTTTTATCAAATCTGTATCGCATTTAACAAATGTAAAAAAGGTCCTGTCATGCAGCATGATAATTTAATAAAGTAATGAAGGTCTAATAAGAAATTACTTATTACGCGCATACACATACAAAAAGAAAATTAATTAGTCCGCTAAAAAGCTGAGCAATTTAAAAAATTTATTTTGGAATTTCGATAAAATTTACTTTTTAGACTGCATTTCCACGCCTCAATTTGAACTGAAAATTTTACAGTAAGAACACAGGAAATTTAACGTTCTCTCCTATGGTATCCTCAAACTCCAATTTTCAGTGCGAATTGTGGAAATAACATATGAGAATTGTAGTAGAGTTGGTATGGAAACAATTGAAAAAATTTGAAAAAAAATGGCATTTGAAGGGAAAAAGATAAGAGGCGCTTTTGGGCAAAAATGGGCTGAAAACAAGTAGGAGGGTAATTAGACACGACTCACATTAGAACCTGTCTACATAACGTATATATACCTACAGTTATATATTTTTTAAAGTATTATGTACAAAAAAGTAGGCAAACAAATCGAGAAATCGTTTCAGGTTTTCTCAAAACGGATATTTTCATTATTACTTCAATATTTCATAAATTCTATTTATAGGGAAATGTGTTAATTAGTAATTCTTGAAAAATGATGTTACATTGGCTTCGTTGTGTAACTTATTTATACACTAGTGATCGGTGCTGGAGGGCAATCTGATACCAGAATAATGAACCTTTGCTTAGTAGTTTGCAGGTTTAAAAAAAAATATTTCGAATGTCTATGGTAGAAAATGTTGTCATGTGAAGGTTAAAAATGATCATGTGTGTTGATACTTTATAAGGTAACCCGATATTTTGCTTGTTACAGCGTATGTATTAGAAAAGGTAAATATAAGAATATAATACACCGGTGATTTTTCATATTGTATTGGAAAGAATAATAAGAGCGGATACGGCGGGGGGGATCACGGTGTAAAAATCCCAACTTGACGTATCGAACCCATTACTGTGGGATTGTTAGTCGTCGAAAAAGCAACCACAAAAACTCAGTAGAGAGCGACGGACTAATCACTCGGTTCACGGTAACCGAACCGAGGTCTCCCTTTTGTGTGATTGTTCTAATCCGGCAAAAAAGAAGGGGGAAAAAAAAATCTACAGATTCAATGACGTACTACCTTTACCCCATTTTTTTCCTTCCCACCTCAGCGGTTACAGTTTCGTTCGGGAATCAGTCTGTGAAAACGTATCGTTAGCACAACCCAAACGACTGGATTGTGGATTTTCCTTGGTCCGTTTATATTGTCGCTTCACAGTTCAGAGAAAATCATTGAAGTGATGGGTCTTATCGCTCGGATCTTAGAAACCCTTGTAATGGAAGCGAGTACTGGTTCATTAATTAGATAATACAACTTATTTATTCAAAAATGGTTTGGTTTGATGATACAATTATTATTACAAACCCATAAATTAGAATTAGGAGCGTTTCTAGGGCGATGGATTGTATATAGAGCGGTTTATACAGGTGATGTATATGTATATACAGGTGATGGATATGTATATACAGGTGATAGATTGATCATTATTATTGATTTTTCAGGAGAACATGCATAGAAAATTTCATCGTAACTCCCAATCTGTTCTCAACAAAATATTGATTGACGTTGGATTGATCAGTTGATTATATTTGTGTTATTCGATCTCGGGGGTCAATTAACGCCTCATCATTTTAGTGGGAACACACACACCCAAAGCACAATAGTGATAAATTCAAATTTATATTTTTTGGTTCAGCCGTTTGGGAGAAATCGTGCGTACGGCGTACGGCGGACGGACGGAAAAATTTGTATTGCAGATTCGGATTCAACACCCTTTGAAACGTAAACCATGAAATTTTCAGGGGGGTTAGAATTTTTTTTTCAAGAGCGATTACAATGGTTTATTATTGAATAATAAACCAAAATGTCAAAACTATCAAAAGAGTCAAATCACTCAGAAAAACTTCAAACTGTAACCGTTGTTTATAACGTATCTATTTTCGAGCCCTTGCGCCTACGTATAGACAACAAAATGTCAAAATGATGATTATTATTTTGAAGTTTGAAAGCTAACTTTAAAACATTCGAATAATTACTTTCATGTTACGGATTCGAGGAAGCTGTGCGGCTCACCCAACTAGAAAAACCTTGATTTTTTTGGTCGATCAAAGGATGAAAATTGACAAAGGAAAAAGAAAAAAAGTTTACCTACCTTCCTCTGAATTCATTATTTTTTTGCGTTTAACGATTCGTGGAATCCGGTAAAATCCGTCCGATTTACGAAGCTTCTAGATATCTTCCCGAAGTGTAAGTCCATGAAACTTTTTGTAAAATATTACTTAAGGGCTCTTGTCAGTTCTTCAATCATAGGCATCACTAATCATCAGTCCTAAAGAGTAAAATTGAAGTGGTAAAATTTAAACGTATTCGAAAAGTATTTTTGTTGTTATTGATGAAATTATTTTGAATTTAAAATTTCAAATTTAAAAATCACTCCATGAAGTTGGTTCGAATAAGCAGAAAACGTGAGTAAGCTACCACTTACAAATACATGAAAACACTAATCTAAATTAAATTCATCATATAATACAAACATAATGTTTAGGGAGCAGTATTTACAGCAGGGCAAATGTTTATTTTCAAGGGGTAAAATTTGAAATGTATTGAACTTTTGGCTATGGGAGCAGAGCGAGGGAAATGGATATTGAGAGAAGGAGTGGTTCGTAACCACATTCTGCTACCATGTAAAAAGGAGGTGATGAAACGGTCCAAGGGCCGGGACGATACTCAGAAAATACCCTGGAGACCATTAAGTTTCTGGATTATGTTCAGGAATAGTGGTTTCAAGAATCGGGGAGGAGAAACTACCGCATCTCTCAAAAATAGCGTACAATTCTTCGAAAATGTAATAATAATAGATAAAATTCGAAATTATAATCATATACCTTCTTTCCGTTTGTTTAAGTTCAACACTCATGTTTTACTGGAAAAGAAATTCGAACCACTTAAAAGTAATTTTTTGGGAGCCGAACTAAAACAATTCAAATTAGGAGTAAACGACAAATTGCGATTAAATTGAATGCGGCAATTATATCTTCATGACCTCCCCGAAACGGGAATATTAAATTTTGGCCCAGTTTGCATTCATATTTCGCGTTATTTCATAATGCGCCGCGCCATCTTTTTAATAAACGCGGTTTATTAAAGCAGTTTGCTTTGATTGAAGCAACAAAGCGGGCGGCCAGAGATTGGGGTAGAGCTTAGTAGAACTGCAAATGAAAAACCACTCGCAGGAATAACCGAATTTCGTTGTCCGTACAAATGTTCCAACGACATGGTTTGAATTAATCCGCCTGAAGTTCCCGTCTGTCTACCGTCACACGTGGTTTTGAATAATATTTTCTCTCTGTTAACGTCATACGCTGAGATTTACGTAACACTTTCGGTATATGAATTGATTAGAATTATTATATACATATTGGTGGGGAAAAACGACAAAAATTAATCCACACCTCTAAAAAATGCGAACGAATTCGAGAGGGTTTTCATAAATCTCCCCAACTCGCGATGGCTTCCTTTTTTCGAAATCGAGCAGTTTGCGTCATCAGAAATTGTCAAGGTTCAAGTATCTGTCTGGGTGACTATGGTAAACCTGTCACTCTCATAACTAAGTTTCTTTCAGAGTTAGTTGAAATTTTCAGGAGTTATGCGACGTACCTCCTAGACGATCTCGTATAAATTTCATTGTCGTCGAATCAATAGTAGATTCCCTGTTCCCTCGTACAAACTTGAATTTTTCGTTTATTAAATTAAATTTCTGATGATTTGCCTTCTAATTTAATCCAAAGTTGAAGATGTAGTTTGGTATTTGGTGAAAGACGATACTTCACAATTTTTTGTTGTAATTTGTAATGTAATGATAATTATTAATTATGCAATAATCATCATTGCACATGCTCATGACTGAAATTTGTTGAAACAGGCGATAAACCAGTGCTAGAAGGCCAATTCCCTGACTTTTCAGAGATCGCGGTAATTACCTGTTAATTGGACTCCCATATTATTGATGGCCGTTGTATTGGGGTCGGATGCAGAGATGTTCTGACGCGTATTATAGCCCCATTTCGTACATTAGCAGTACAACGTGTATAATAATTTTTCGTTTTGCCTTCAACCATTTTGACTCATAATTTGTTCTTCAACAATTCTATAGCTACTAGATAATAATAAAGAAATAAGAATAATGAAGGCTCAATACCGCCCACCCATGGGTGACGCTTTTTCCGCCTGGGACCGACAAGTTGTCTGTATACGTCACCCTTCGCTTCCTAGATGACTCGCAACAAGGCACTTTTTGTTAAGACGCATTCAGCGATCGAATGTTGGCGGAAAATTAGATTCCTGAAGTTCCTCCTCCCGTCAATACCCGAACTTTCTAGATTGATGGAAGGAAGCCATCGCTCACTCGGGGCTACTCAACTTGAAACTTTCCTTTAGACGATAATATCACTTGGTCTTTATTTCGTTGCTCAATGGAGCTCCGCCTAGAATGACAACTCTTTCTTGCCACGGAATCTGATCTACAACACTCAAAGTGCCTGAATCCTGCCAACCAGTCGGATAAGATTCCGTCTTGCTTTAGAGAATGATCGAAAAGATTTGAATTAGGATCAAGAGGAAATTAAAAATATGTCACAAAAGACTCTTACAAGAGTTGGATTGTTTAGGATGTCTGGAAGTTTGGATGTTGTTAGCCGAGTTAGGACAATACAACAACTAACACAATATAACAATCATCATTGTGTGAAAGCAAATAGCACAGAGTGATTCCTGTACAATTTTACAACTTTAATTTGAAGTAATATTTCTATATAGATTTGTGTATTATTAGTATTTCCTGTGATTTTGAACTGTTATAGATTTTATTGATAGATGGAAATGTAGTAATTGACTGACAGAGATTGAGATGGATGAATGATTGATACGAAGAAACCGTTGATACTTCCCGTATATACGACTAGGTGGTGTAAAATACCCGTACTACTAATTAACGTTAACGGAACTGAGAAAGGGCTCAGTTAGATGTTGTATTAGTGTCAGAAAATTACGAGTGGAAACCACTTTGTAGTATTTCAGTGCATTACTGGTTCGTAACATGAGTGTAATATATCCTAGCCACCGCACACCGCTCACGTTGCAATCCCCTTCGGCTGCTTAAATGCAAGAGACGTCTCGCGAGCGTTCCGTCAGCCGTTTGAGAGGAGGAGGCGAGGCCGGGAATAAATAGCTTCAATTCAACTACCTGCCAGGGCGTGTAACCTGTTTATTAGAACCAGAAGTTCAGACGCCGCCTGCATCCCAACCGTACAAAGCCCCGGCGATAATGTACCTACCTACTCTCCGGGTTTCTCCTTCAAGATGGATAGAGCCTGCGAGGCACTTGGTGGAGACCGTTGTAACAGATGGAACGGGGTTTACCGCACTTTGGAGCTAACATCTCGAACAAAGGGGCGATTGTTCCTTCGGTGATCGAACGCCAGAAGTGGAAGGTCAAAAGCGCTTCCTTTGATAGGACAGGAGAATTGAACTATGGAACATCAATGGATTACCCAATATTGCTGTTAGATCATGAGAGCCATGCCCTATCTAATCTGATAATGTCCTGCTTGGAGCATTCACTATTACAACCAGCCAGTTGTACAACAAAAGCCAGGCGATACCAACCACGTTACAAGTTGGAAGTTTCAAGGATTTATAAACAGTTATTTTGTTTTGAAGGAAAATTGAACTAAGAAACATCAATAAAGTTCTCAATGCAAAATTCAAGATTTGCCCGGTTATACTGAACGAGCCTCAACCAACTAAATCTGATGATGTTATGCTTCGAGCATCGGTACCAAAACAAGCTAGTTTACTAGAGAAGCCCAGAGATATAAACACATCTAGTTGTGTTGTGTTATACCACAAAAAATATATACGTACATATGTATATCAATACCAATATTGTATCCCAAATAGGTGTTTGTTTTGAAGGAGCAATGGTCAATGGACCATGGGCGAATTATATAATGTCGTTGATGGATCTTAACAGCCCCAACCAACCAAGTCTGACAAATCTGGAATTTTTTCTATCAAAACTACGCAGTTCGATTTCAAAAGGTTTGATGCTGTGACATGAAATGGTGCCTATCGGAAACTCTTAGGTACTTACTTTTCTTTATAGGGTTCTTATCACTTATCGACTGGCCCAGAAACGTCTATCATTAACTTGCGAGTCATCCAGGTCGAGTCTTCTCATGGAGCGGACCACTCCTCCTTTCCATGTAACTCTTGGCCGACCCTTCTTTCTTCTGCCTTTCGGCGACCAGTTGAGGACAATTTTAGGCCACCTTTCATTCGGCATTCGCTTCACGAGACCATACCACGCCAGAGCCCCTCTCTCAATCCTCTCAATAACAGGTTCCTGCTGGTTGATGGTGTCCCTGACATTTCTTTTCAGGTCTACCACTTCAAAGGGGTAATTGAGCTTCCGTAAAATATACTGAGTATCGTGTCGGTCTTGCACAAGGATCACTTGATCATCTGCAAACGATAAAGAATGCACTACCTCCTCCTCATAGGGGATTTCCATTCCCTGACACGAAACTGTCCATTGCCGGACAGTTCCACATCCCTGTTTCAGGCCTTTAAATAAAGGGAATTCCTGGGAGACAGTTCCACCAATCTTCACAGCAGCTTTATTTCCCTGATACACTTGCTGCACCAGACGTATCAGGGAACTGTCAACCTCCAATCGACTCATAGCTGGCCGAAGCTGTGTCACTGGCACAGTGTCTTACGCTCTCCAGATCCACAAAGACAAAATGGGCCTCCTGTCCCTTGGCGGTAATCTTTCCTGAAATTTGCTGTACGATAAATATAGTATCCATGTATATAAGAAATCTGGAAACTGTTAGGTACCAATGAAAAAGTTGGGAATCTTGATCAACTGAGCTGAAGCTAAGACGTGTCAGATGAAAACGTCGAATCTGGGATTTGGAAAGATGTTTTAAGGAGTCGTTGTTAAGAAGTTTGCAAGAGGGTACTAGTATTGTAAGCCACTTTATCTGCTGAGTAAAACCCGAACCTACTATATTATTTTCTATCAAGCTATTGCTACATCAAGTAACTATTACACAGCTTTGCTGTATGTCCTTGGTACAGCTCATGGGGGATAACCACCTCTGCTCCGTGCCAATTTTTAACGGAAAACGCAGAAACTTTTGTAGAGGATCTAGGAGAATTTCTCGAAGTACCTTCTATACAATATTTAGCTCCGTCTGCTTGGTACCTTACATTGCTGTTACTTTGATTATTAGACTGTTGCGGGCATGTATTACCAATACACCGTCAACGTTACAGTTCAGCTTCAAGCCACTGAATAATCTATAACTCCATCAGACACCTTTTGGTGGATTTTATTGTCTTATGGATTGTTGTATTGATTGATTTTGAGTCTCATAAAATCGGTTTGAAACTACTTACACAACAGTTCTTCATCGATTCTCATGGTTCTGATCTTGTTCGATCCCACTTAGAGTCTAGTATTGTCACGAACCTTGAAAGTTTTGACTTTCAGGAAGAAAAAGGGAGATATTGAGGAGGAAAGCCGAAAAAACCGATCTATCGATAGATTTTGTGTCCCATTAAATCAGTTTGAAGCTACTCAGACTACAATTCTTAACCGATTCTCATGATTCTTGTCTTGTTCGATCCCACTTAAAGTCTAGCACTAGAAACTACAGCTTTGAATGACTTGCTAGGCCTTTTTGGAATTTTGAGCTTGGGTTTTTTGATTCCCGAGGATTCGATTAACGGGTTCATCTAAAACAACGTATAAATGTAAGACTTCAATTAAAACTGAATATGAGTTGATTGTGACTAGATGAATGAGTTATTAGATGGGAGCAAATTCAATATACTTCTATCCATCAAGAACCACCATGGAAAGACTAAATTTCAACTATACATCTGAAACCAACGGGCTTTCATCCAGAATTAAATAATCACTTTTGTTGTTTTTGAACTACCAAAATATCGATTCCGGGCAGATTTCAAGTTGGCTTTATACAGATATTCATGAAACTCCTTCCCAAAACGCTCTACCAAGTAACTTTAGTGAACACCAACCGGTATTCAGTCGAGAGGCTTTCCTTCAGAAAGTCACGAGTACCTTAGGAAAAGACAGTTTCAAACTTTGGCACGCAAAGCTGGCGGGCTGTACCGAGTTTCCGCCCTTCCTCTGTTAAATAGAACGCTCGGACAGGTTCGACACGGCATACTCTAAAGTTTTCCTTATTATGTTGATAGGTAAAGCGGCCACAATTCATTTATTAAGTTCAGGGCCGATTACCATAATTTTTTTCACTGGTGCTTGTATAATATCTTATGTAATACTTGTTCCTAGCTCAGGTTCAGACAAACCAGGAGACGAACCAAGCATTCTGAACAACTTTTGTTTCGCCTGCCATGCGTTCACGTTTTCCACCCAACAAACTTAATTTGTAAATTTTCATCCAATTTTGATGACATTTCAAGGCGTAATCCGGGTTAGGGCATTCATTTTTAGACGGTGCTCTATGAGATGCACTATTCAAAAACCAGTACTTCACTCCGCGCATGCGCGCATATGACATAAATCAAGCACACATTTTTCATCGTAGTCGCCCGGTCTGAAAGGTTGCTGAGGATGGACGGATTTATTATTTCAATTATTGTAATCATATAGCAACAAATTTTTGAAACATTCCTCAAACTGTCGTTATACGATTCAAGGTGCGTAGTTTCCAAATCTGCAATTTTCGTAAAGCAAAGGCTTCACATTGATGGGCCCGATCGCGACACACGCATAGATGCTATGGCCCAAAACCTGTTGAAAGAAGTGCCAAAACGTGGTTTTCGAAGTTAGTACTGATATTGGCAAGTGAGGAATCATTTTCTAGTATTACTTTAGATTTTAATGAATGTTTAAGGGAATATGTGGATTACACTGAGATTACCTTGTCCACGATCAATTTTGTAACTGAAAATTCATTAGGTCTCACTTGCTGAAACTTCAAATCCATCACAGTACATTCCCTCATGATATATACAGGGTGTCCCGGGAGTTATACACAATCCGACTTCTACGTGTTGTACAACTCATTTCCGAACAAAAATGCCACCTAGATAGCTCAAATTTGATGACACCGTTGGAGAACAGATTGCGTTTGATAATAGACGGCGCACAAAGCAACCCCTCCTTCAAGACCGGGAGGTCGTGCGGGTCATTGCATACCCTCGCTCCTGACCAAGACAATGCCTCCTCCGTAGCTTTCCCAGTTTTCAAACATTAGGTATTTTTTAGTTATACAGGGTGGCCCTGGAGTTATGCACAATCCGACTCCTACGTGTTGTAAAACTCATTTCCGAACAAAACACCTCGTAGCAATTTTTTGCCAGAGGCCTCGCTCCCGATTATTTGCGATTTAAGATTTTTTTCGCGTTTTCGATCTTATGTCATTTAAACTGTCATAACTCCCTCAATTTTTGAGATAGCTCAAATTTGATGACACTGTCGGAAAATGTCTCTCGGGTTTTTGATTATCTTGACTTTAGCCGGACAGCTTAGAAATGCAAACGAACGGGTTTATGCATCCGACAAAACTAACTTGAATCGTCACTTGAGAGGTTTGGTGTTGTCACCATTCGATTCAGCAAGAAAAGTTACGTATATCCCGCCTCCAACCTTTCTTCGTCCAGACGTTTGGAAAAACCTCAATTTTAACAGAAAACACACGTCATCTGCAGTTAAACACCATTTCCTTAACTAAAAATATTTGTAAACACCAAAACGGCTATACCGTTGGAAACTTGATATTTTGGTGCACGTTTTACCAAGCCTGCACAGTTCTGCATCAAGCATTAATGGGGTTTCTAGGCGTGATGAAAAACGGGCGATTTCAAGATTTAGACAAAACTGCCATTTCGCATAGCAATCGCACATCTTCAATGCAATAAAAAATAATGTTTTCTGACATTAAATTGATAGAAAATTTAACGCTCTTTCCAACAGTGTCATCAAATTTGAGCTATCTCAAAAATTGAGGGAGTTATGACAGTTTAAATTACATTTGATCGAAAACACGAAAAAAATCTCAAATCGCAAATAACTCGGAAACGAGGTCTTTGGCGAAAAATGGCTAGGAAGCGTTTTTGTTCGTAAATGAGTTGTAGAACACGTAGGAGTCGGATTGTGCATAACTCGTGGGACACCCTGTATAAAAGGGAGGAAATGACCGTTTACTGTTAATGAGTTACATCAAATTCTTTCATTATTACCTACCTTCAGTTTGTGAGCGAACGTCTAATCATTATAACAAACCTCAATTCTACCTTGTTCTGATTTCGATTTCATTTGGTATACTAGAGTTACATTGAACATGCAGCAGCGAGAAAATGATTTATCCGCTTGATCTGAATTAGCAGTTCGTAACGATGTGCTTGAAGTCTTCAATCTGATATTTACTAATTAAGATCAAAATTTTACTAGCTTTAACTAACTATAAGTGGAAACTATTGCTTGCAATTTGAGCCCTGCAGAATAGATTGAACGCTAAATAACTGGAATAAGCTCGTGTTATTGGATGGCCTCTGACATCTGGGTCAAACTTACTTTAGAATGTCAACTAGTCCATTAAAAGTTCTCAAAAATAAAAACTCTGAAGTTGAATCAACCGTCGCTTGTTTCTCATTAGTTTAGTGGCACCCGTGCGATCGGCTCGTGACCAACTTTTTTAATTTTGACGCCATGAAATCAGAAATTCCAACTACGTAATTTATTACACTGTTTTCACTTTTCCGTCAATCTAAAAGGACTTTGAAAAGTTTTCGATGGATATGAGCTGCTCAAATGTATCCGACAAACTCATGCGATATGTTCCGCTGCTAATTATTACACAATGGTATATTACTTATGCATTCCCCTCCGCGTTAATCAAATGATGTGTGTGAATATCAGTCTAGAAAACATTTCGTATAATTTCCTCATAACCTGAAATGATTGCATTTGGTTTATCTATAATCGGTTGAAGCTCACTAAGTCACAGGGATGAATTACGCAGCGTTCTGCAACTTTTTCCAAACTAGCGCACGAGCTAACTCATGCTAAAAAGTATGTACTTGTAGTTGTACAGAGTATTTAACATTTATAGATCAGCCATTTATTTTCGATTCTATAAAACAATTCAACCGATAAACCCACATGATTTCCTACGAGAAATTCGAATACCTCATTTTCTCGCAACGCGCATGCTCGTAACGCACTTTTTTACGCATCAATTTGAATTTTTCTACTGGGTACCCCATTTGTATTGCAAAATTTCGGTTTTACGTTTGATTTCATGAAAATGTACCCTCTCAACTGATTTTTTTATAATGTGTAAACATGATATTTAAATTCCTCGTAAAAAATTATGGAGGTTCACCAATTGCATTTTTTTATGGGAGCAAAAATAACGGAAAAGATGGGTGGTCATAAAATCTTTAAACATCCTATGTTTACAGTTTCCCTATTGTTTTTATACCATGTGTTTTAGTGGTGAATAAAATGACATGATTTAATCGCGAAGGTACTTTATTTGATAATTCTTGAATGAAGTGGATGATTTATTTGTGACTTACGCCAAGGTTCAGCCTCAACTCCTGCGCTAATCCCCGAAAAGATAAGAATGTGCCAAAACCGGGTTTTTTCTCGAGATAGTTGGTTTAGGAGGATGAAGAAAAGAGAAAAGTGAGATAGCCCGCTATAAACTTCAACTTTTCACCGTAACTCGACAAGCTCCAGGGCAGGAAGCGGTTAATTGTACCAAAAGGAGCTCAGTTAAGGGGTCAACAAGAACCAGATCGATAAATCGGACGGTAATGAAGGCCGAGAAATTTATATCGTCCTCCCCCATATGTTGTGCGATATAATTGCAGTAAAGAGTGAATGGGGGAGCACCCTTCTCTCCTCCGCCTCTCTCTATCGCTTCTCTCTACCGCCTCGGCCGATCGTCACCTTTCTGGAACGTTCCCAAATTGGGAAGTGGCGGCGGCAGGTTGCTTGGCTTGGCCCTAGTTTAATCGAGGGGAAAACAAATAAATCAGTTTTCATACAACCCGGCGGGGCCTTCCCCTCTCGGTCTTGAAAACCTCCCTCTCTTCCTTCAAACCACTTTTCTCTCGGCCCAAAAACCGGTTTCTCCCCGGGGGATTTTTCAAAGCCGGGGGCCCCCAGTCCGTTATTCGCCGAAAACCCAGTTAGGCGGTACAGAGGGGTGGGAAACGAAAAAAAAAGTTTATTATTTTTATTGAATTTTCCCTGGAGAGGTCTCCTCTGGTTCTTCTAATGAGAAGTAGAAAATTCCCTTTTCTTCTCGGAAATAGTCGGCAATGTCCGTTCGCCCAAGCATAATCGTTTTATTACGGTTCATCCGCTATTCTGTCCGGGCCCTACCCCTCTTCCCCGCACCTTCGGAATCCCCCATTGCCCAAGGCTTTTAGTACGGTTATTTCCCTCCCTTTTAATTGTTTTCAGCCCGTTAGGGCGACAGCTTTTAAAAGCGATAATTTCGCAGTAATTCATTTGGCACCTGTCACAGCGATTCAAGATTGTCACATGAAAACAGTGAGGAAAAACAAGTCTTCAAAGTTGTGTGTATCAGGTAGCTACCTCGTGTCTAAAATCTCTGAGAAGATCAGAATAATTAGAATAATAAGATCAGAATGTTCAGAATAACCGTAAGGTTCAATAAAAAGCACGTATAGTGGGGAAGGGGGTAAATTATTTGCCGAAATTATTTGAAGACTTTCATACATTTCCTGTTCAACAATCCTTTGAATACGAGCGAGATAAATCTACTAGGACGTGAGATAATAATTTTCATTGATTTAGTGAAGTATTGATTTGTGAACAACGAAGCACATAGTTCCATCTTCACCCTATAGCTAAAATCCTCAGCAAGTTTCATAAAATTTCTATGAAAAATAGACAAATTAAGTATGTTAGAACGATCGATCGATCGATTGATCGTTTTGATTGATCGATTGGTGGTCAGTCGAAAGCCAAACACATAAATTTGTTACAAAGCGCATTACAAGGAATTGATATTTCCACATGCGCAGGGCTACAATCCTGAAATCATCATCCGTGAATTACTAAACCGTCCATCCCCTATTCACCTCGGAATAAAATCGAGATCACTCGATTAGAACATGAAAAAATTTGATTGAAATTGATTTGCTAGTAATGTAACTCATGAGTATCATTTACAGCATATCCCTCACATTCGCCGAAACTTCAATCAAAATCGGATGAAAACTGTAAAAAATTAAGATAGTTAAAAGCATTTCACGTTCGCGCTACACGCATACGAACAGACAGAACGACACGACAGGAAAGGTGTTCAGGATAGCCTAAAACTAGAAATCCGAGGGGAAATTCTGATTTTGACGAAAAATTTGTTTCATTTTTGGAGTGGAAGCAATACTCCTACCAACGATAGAACTAACCAGGTAGAAGCTACTTATCGGTAGAATTTAAATCCAAATGGAAATTAACTGAAGTAAATCTTAGTAAATCCCATCGTTATACGCAGTTGCCTCCATTTTTACAGCAATGCGTTTCGAGAAATTTTCAATATCGACGTAAATTATATTTCTTTGGGCGTCTGAGTATGGGATGCCCGATGAAGGAACTTCCATGACGGCTCACAAGCTGTACCAGCCATTGAACTCCGCTCGGTCGTGCAGGTTTTGTCTAGCCAACGGCTATTTGTCTTTAGGTGGCTAGGTTGTTTATTATTTTCTATTGTGAACCTTTTTAATAGATCAAAAAAAAAGTCAAGCGCTCAAAAGTTGTTGGTTTACTTTTCAAGATACGTAAATTTCAAAAATCGGAAAAATCCTTCTGTCGACCGTACGCTTCGGCGTCCACCGTCCTAAGCTTTTCTCCAAGTTGACGGAATATGGCTCGAAATCCAAAATCGTTTCGGGACGAATTGATTGAGTATTATGAGATAATATTCAAGGAATAAAACTATTAACAAACGAAATCTCAAAAACTTTCACCGTAAGAGGGTAGTTTTTCTGTTCAATTCAGGTACCAATTAGTTCCGTGAATCAAATGCAGCCACTCGGTTTATAGTAAAAACACCTGTTCGTTCAATATTTGAAAAATCGGTCAGGTGGACGGTCGGGCTCCAGAGCCTCAACGTTCGAGGACGGTCTGAGCTAGACAGCGTGCCCGGCGATAGCCCAAGTAGCAACATTGATGTTATACGGTTATACTATCTGTCACTACATCTCCCTTACAGTACAGTTAGGAGGAACTAGCGGAGGAGTTCTCGTTGCCCGTATTTTTATTTTGATCTGTTTAATTTCAGTTAGATTTATGTGTTTCCCATAGTTACGCATAGATTTCCCTCCGAATACCCTCCTCAGGACGACTTCCAGAATGAAAGCCGTTACATTATCTGAACTAACATTTATAGGTTTCAAGATAGACACATACAGGTTGTAGGAATAAATATGTGCAAGTGTCTTGGAATTCATAAAGTTGAGTATCGAGGCAGGAACGCTGCATGCATCACAACTTCTAATCTTATTCCGTTTTCTTGTTATACTAGTATATTTTTCTCTATACATATGATGATGAATGCATAAGGGATATCACATATTAAATAATACATCTTCGTGTAATAAGTCGTGGCCGATCTGCAATTGACACGTCCTGAAACAAGAATCCAAAATTGTCCCTTTAAAAACATTCAACCGAAAAAAATGAATTTCAAGAACTGTACAAGCACCTCATTACTAGATTGCTAGTACGAAGCGACGCAATTTTAATTTTCTATGAAAGGGTCAAAAAATTATTGTTTTCCTGTACAAAAAAAAAAAAAAATTTTATAAATAAAAAAAATAAAAAATAAAAAATAAATAAATAAAAAATAACAACAACCTCTTGCGATAACATTTTAACAACGATCTATTTTCCCCTCGGAAACATGCGGCATTTTTCATCTGCTCAAGTTTAATTTTTACTACAGTTCCTTTGTCCGGATTTAATTTATCCGATCCTAATCGGTCGACTTCGGTTATTACTCGCCCTTCATTATTTCCATGTCATCCGGAGGTATTAGGCTTTTGAGCGTTCTAATCTCACATTCATTTAAATGACAGCTTCCACGAACCCGATTCGCCGTTTCGGATTTTCACGTTTCAGAATGTCCAACTACAGAATTTTGATTGGACACTTCAATTCAGGGAACTCGAATACAATTGCGCTCTTCAGAGATTTATACATATATTGTAATGCTTGTCAGTTATGCACCAAACACCGGAATCGATGGTTGGTAACGTTAAGAAGAAAGTCTAACAAGCTGACTATTTTACTTTCGGTTTAACTAGGGTTGATAGCAGGATTCATAAATATATTTCCTTAAAAAATGAGGATTCAGGAACAAAAACAGCAACTTCTTCCCTTCCAGATTTATAATAACTATTCGACAGTAAGGATAATCTCTAATTTATTTTAAATTGTTATAAATTGGGTTGGTTAGGGGGTTTATAATTACATTTATTTCAAAATCTTGTAACTAATCTTTTATTGATGTCTTCATCTTAAATTCATCAATATATTTAATTATTAGTTAGAGGTTCTTCTTTCAGCCAAAAAACGAAGGTACTGCAATTTTCCTAGCTCTGAAAATTTGAAAAATTTTCGAAAATTTAATTTTTATAACCTAAATGATTCCTGGATTTTAACGTTTATATGCACATGTAAATTATATAGAATCACATTAGTCTTAGACAGAAACAATAACGAACAACGCCTTGTTATTTGTTACGCAGCTAGAACAATAATCATTTACTTTCGGAATGGGCTTCATTGATCTTATAGAGATAGAGATCCATGCATGAGGCATGGCTTGCTGCAAGACTGTGAAACGGCTGAACAATGTTTACAACTCTTCACACATGCTGGCAATCTGCCGACCCTTTGCATCTGTGTGAGTTGTGGTTATTTGCGGGAGTGAAGTTTTCCACTTCCTTATATGAACATGTAGGTCATTCCAGACCATAAGTCTCGAGGATTGAGATCAAAAACTTCTTTCTTGGGCAAAAATCAAACATGCTAAACAAAAAGAATATTTTTTTGGATGAAACGTTTTGAGCACATTAGATTGATTAAAGAAAAGGAAAAAAATTGTGCTTAAATATCATTAAATTGTGCCAAAAACGGATAAAAATTCAAAAAATCCAAAATGTTTGTCTCTTGTCTTTGTAGAACAATAACTTCGGAAACTTCAAGACTGAAGCCTTTCCATGCCTTTCTTCGTAGTTTCATTTCAAGAAATCTGTGAAAGATTTCAAAGTGATCGAATTTGATCCCATAAGTGTATCTATTTTTTTTTATAGTGAAATAAGAAATTCAAAAACGAAAATCACTAGAACTGTCTGATGCTCCGAAAGAACACCGACAACTATTACATCAGTGTTACATGGCTTTTTGCCTTAGATCGCAGGTCCAATGGTAATATTAAGTAACGGATCTTACGGTATATCGCTTTGGTATTGACATAAATAAAACACAATGAAACTCAAAATCGAATCTGGAATTTGTTTTCTTAGATTATTTCTTATGTTATTTATTGAGAATATTGTATCCAAAAGTATTATTTCCACATTACATACATAGTTGAGTTAACTGTTTTGCTTACTATTCCTTTGAGAAAGGGGGGAAGGGTTGTTAATGGAATGCGAACGTTAATACGGTTTTACAATGAAATAAACCACCTGAACCGAAACTTTGCTGATGGATCGTCTTGAGGACATCGTCCTTTCGTTAGCTTTTCGCCACCTCAAGGGCTTATGGAGTGGGAAATGCAAATTAACCCGCCAGTATTTCCCCGACGATACAGAACGTCCTAAATCTCTCATTTCCCTTGCAGTTATCAGGGCTCTGAGCTATTATTACCATCAGTATTCAAAGCATGGAACCTCTCTCGAGCAAAGATCCCTTCATTACGAATACAATTCATCACCTTGCCCACAGCGAATTTGCGAAACAATACTGAAAGAGGCCAAACATTTCTCGTTTTTCAGAGGGCTTTTTTTCTGTGTAAGAGTTACAACATTTGATTCACCTTATTTGTACACCCTACAATCACCCTGGGAAACAGGTTTGCTTCCCAGTCTACCCATAGTTAGTAGAAGGTTCGTTTTCACTTTCGGGAGTTAAAAAAAAAAAACACTGTTTTCTTGTATCAGTTTCCTGATACAAATCTTTGTAACAAGCTTAATTGCTACAGTTGCCATCCGATTTGGACGGAAGCAAATTCGTGGGATGTTACAATCTAAAGGATAGTTCCCCGTGAATTGCGTTACTCAAAATCATGTCCATGTGTAAACATAAAGTTGGTCATGTTTCATTTCATCAAGTTCTAGCGATGCGATCTTACTATAATTCGGAGCGGAGACGGGAAAACCCGATTTAATCATTTTGTAGCAATTTTGGATCGATTTTGATACTATTGTTTCCGCTTTCGAATTAGCGAGGCAGACTCCAAATAAGTACATGTGGAAGCGCTTATTAAAAGGATTGGACCGGTATATGCCCCTTGGTACTTTTGTCCTTGAATAATTAGACAAGCCTGTATTTTTCATCTTTTTAGATTATTTACAAAAATTTTAATGATTCTTACTTTCGTGTTATCCATAAACGGAATCTATCTGCCACACCCAACTTGGCTGTCGTTCATTACTCAGTGACCTCATAAAACTAACCGACTTTGTGAATGAAGATCAGAACTCAATCAACCTGAATTAAGTTGTTTATTAACCATTGTTTGGAGACATTTTTCAGATTCCCGTCTTTTTTTTTTTATTTCCTAAACCCCTGTTACATGGAAAACTTCCACAATTTCTCTCTAGATTGCAATGAAATTTTATGAAATAGGTTCAGAACATGTAAAAGGCACCATTTCACGTGACACATTGACCAATTTTTCCTCAATTTGGAAGGAAAGTACATTATATAACTTGTCAAATGGATCTAATTCTCTCATTACCAAACCATTATACCAATGTCATTCGTAAGAGCACAATATTATCATCCGTAATGCCTATAACACAATTCTTCCACTTTCTGCCGATGCGATGATTTATTCTGGTATTACATTACCCTGCCCGACCCTGCAATACAATATTTTACGAAATTTGTGTTTATGGCTCTGGTCTTCATAACTTTATTATTATTTAAAGAAAAATTGAATCTTAAATTTTTCATATAACTGTAAGACAATTCATGACTATAGCGCGTACTTTGAATTCATTATTAAGTGGTTCATAAATGGTGGTTCCTACAACAGCTTTTGACTAATGCTGCTGCATTTCATAGTTGTTCATTTATATCTGCTTAACTAAACCTTTTGAGATTATTTAGAACATTTCAACGGACTACATATTCATTGATACTTTAATGTTCTAATATGAGAGAATTATGTGCCACAACCAACTTGGCATACGTTTTGGTTCATTATTTTCAACAGTATAATAACCTCTATAGTAGAAATAGCAAAATTTCGCATAACTCCCTTACATTTTATCGTTTTAAAAGTCAAGGTGCATAGATTCCAAATCTGGTATGTTTTTCCGTCGTAAGGGCCTTAAAAGACCTTAGAATTGATGTAAAAATCCTTTTTTTCACACAGGGACTCAAACATTAAGTTATAGTTGTTGCTAATTGTTGCCACCCCAATCGTCCCCCACGCGTAAATGATTTGGGCCAGAAACTTCAGTAATTGAAAGGTTCCCTAAACGATGTTTGTCGAGGTTTTCTCTAACATAGGCAAGTGGGGTGTAATTTATTAGTAATTTTAAAATCAAAATGGACTGAGATAGGTTTCAGATTTCTAGAAATTCGACCAAAGAAACTAATTGCAGTTTTTTGACCTAAAGTGACACCTCTCACCTCACTAAGCATCATTAAAAAAGTAGTAAGCCCACGAGTTAGAATTGGTAGTATTTTTATTTAGTTTTTGGATTTTACGCATCTTGGTACATAAATAACGAAGGTTCAGTATTGAACTAAGTAAACTGCCATGATCGGCAGCTGTTAAAAATCAAGCGCACACGAGCAGGTTAGAGCACTCCATCGTTTGGAACTTTATTTTGACACGAGGCTTGAAAAATCGCTGTTAACGCTAATCGATTGACCATATCGAAATTCGATGAAGTTCCATTATGAACTCGTTTCCTTTCTTGACTAATTCACGGCTTCCCAGTTCCATCCCTCCAGAGACCCTTCCAGAACATCTTTCGGGTTGCCGGCTTAAACATCATCCATCATCCGTGAGGTCGAGTGAAAACTTCTCAGCATTTCCCGTCTTAGTTTCCCCAGAGGGTGGCTGACCCTTTCCATTGCCCTCGGCTGGTTTTGGTCCCAGCTTCTTTCTCTCCGGACCAGTTTCGGTTCCCTGCTTGTATATAAACTTAACGCGATAGCTTCTACTTGAAGGCGAATCGGGTTCGTCTTGTGCCAGCAAATGCGTCAGTAGCTTGCTCGCTAAACAAATAACGTAGGTTGTAATGCTACAAAAACCCCAAGTTTCCACCAGATTAATGTTGTCTAATTAAGTGTCACCGTAATAATTTAGTTTGATCTTTGATATAAGTGTTCGTAATTGAGCCGTTATGGCGCCACACAGTGGTCTACAACTGAAGAAACCCCTCCTGAACATTTTTTCACTTCAAAACCATTAGTATAAAAACCATTTGGTATAATTAGGAGACCTCCTCTTAGGGTTTTCCTGGACAAAAAGTCTTCAAGGTGACTTGCACAGGCTGTAAAACCAACAGGTTTGGAAATCGATGAAATTACGGGTGGAGTTTTGAGACCTATTTACAAAAACCATAGGCGACTAATTTTGCAATTCGAAAAACGCTGCAAATTCTTTCAAAAAAAAAAAAAACAGTGGGAGATTGAAATTGGTTTGCGTTCATGATTTGAAACAAACTAAGCTTTTTCCCTTTTCACAATAGAGCGATTATTGAATTTCAGGAGATATGCATAGAGCACGTAAATTTTCTCAACCGAAAACTATTTTAGTGATCAGTTGATCATCTTTGTGTGCCTCCTGAAATTCAATAAGCGCTGTATCACTTGTGAAATACGCACACTCCAAAGCTTAGTAAAAATTCAAATCATGAACGCAAGCCAATTGAATAATAAACCCCAGTGAATGAATTTGCAGCGTTTATTTCTCCATAATGCAGGTAATGTATTCAGTTTCAACACTCAGTCATACATCGGGTTCAGTGGTTTTTTTCCGCAACATTAGCTCATCACATTTTTTTTGTAAATCCCCATAGGGCAAAGCCCTCAAGGTGGGTGGGAAGGTAATTTTTTCTGGCTGTCTGTTTCGTGCTCCATACTGCAATTTCAAAGGTTTTTTGAGGTTCTTAAGTGGACCTCGATCAATGAAACGCATGAAGCTCTCCTAACCATTATTAACCATTTGTAGACGGCTATAATTATTTGTCCACAAATTTATAGAAATCTAAAAAATGACCCTTGCATTCATTGTGAAAAATAATGATGAAATCGGATGAATTTTGCGTGATAGACTATCTTCGGATGAATTTGAGTTACTTCAGATAAGGGCTACCGATTGCTATCGTCATGGAATATAGTAGTTAAGCTGATCTGACACGGTGTGACAGCGATGTCGAAATCTGTCAACCAAAATACTTCAAGTGTTTACCCTTATTATACGTAACAATTTAATTAATATCAACTCAACTATAATAGTGAGATAATAAGCTGCTGGGGTGCCAAACAGAGTTCGTCTGCCTGGCCTCGATTTCGGAACGACATGAGATTTGGCATATTCTAAAGCGGCAGAAATGTTTGGAAAATTCTGAGGCACACAGAATAAAGCGCAGGTACGATGTAATTGCGATACCACGATCTGTCTGTCAAAACATTCTAAAATTCAACCCGTTGATGCATTGTCATAAGAATTCCTAATACATCAGGCGTTCAGGATCAAATCCGGTTAACTCCAAAATGTCGAAATTATATTTTTACATTTTCTGCAGGTTTTTATAGGTAAGTATGAACTTCATACTCAAGAAACTTCAGTATCAAACTCGAAAAGGAAATAAGACATGAAATACTCGTGCTAGTTTTAAAACCGGATAAATTCGTGCTTCTCTATAATCCGCTAGACTCGCAGCAATAGACTCGTCGCTCTGTTCGTTATCACTACTTCACCGATTAGCTCCCGGTTTTTACTTCGTTTGGCTAGATTTCTGTGAAAATTCCTCTACTAACTTTTATATCCCTTCTATTTCGTGATTGAGGCCGTTTTTCTTTGGCTTATATCAAGGATGAGGGTCGCAGAGTAGAACCCGATAAAACGACAGAAAAGCGAGGAACTTAGAGAGGGAAAGAAATTTCTCAAAAAGAGATATTTATTCGTTGACCAGGTACATTCTGTGAACTATTTTGAGCATGATAAAATCACAGTTAAAGGTTAAACTTAATCATAGTTTATTATGTTAAAAAACATTGTTTAGCGGGGATATTGATCTGGAGATTCGAGTTATTCTAATCAATCTAATTTAGAGTTCACGTAATTCATCGTGATAAAAGAGTTAATTTATAACGAAAACTGGTGATTAATGGTTGATGTGATACATATAATTTTGTGGATTACCAATCTAAAATGCCCTCATTCAATTCTATCCGTCTTGAGGTTTTAAATAGTTTAAGTCATTCCGCCCAGTAATTTTCAAAGTTCACGTCGTTTATTATTCATTATTAAAAAAGTCATAATTGAGATTGTCATTTGTAAACTTAAAAAAACCATGAAAGAAAAGAAAAGGAAATTTAAAAGAAATTAAGTTTACTTTCGTTGGAAGAGTTCACCTATGATTGGTGGGGGTGAACCCACAACTAAATTAAATTAGCTAATTAACGAGGAATGATCACAAACAAACAAAGTTAATTAAATTGAATTGCCTTGTATTTGTCCTGCTCGACAATTAATACAAATACCTAGATGATGATGATGATGATCGCAAAACGAAACTTTCTTCTGATACAGTATGATATACTTAGTGCTATAGTGTGCTCCTTGCTCATAGCTGTACTGAGGAATACCTATGCAGCGCATATAATAATATTGAAATTTTGCATCAAATTTCGATTGAAAATGGGGTAAAGGTAATTCAGTAGGACTTGCTCCGGTTACTGGTGGTTCGGTGGGGAAATATGGTATAGGGGAACGAGGGGTAATACCGTGCACCTAACTTTGGAACCGTACAGTTAAGCGACAGAAAGTCTTGAAAATGTTTTTCTTGGACGAATGGCTCTAGAATTTATCCTATTTTCGATATCTGAGCATTTTCCTTACATAAAAGGATTTTTAATGGAAAAACAGCCGTGAATGTTAATAAAGTGCTTTGGGCGGCATTTCCCACACTGTGGGGTAATGCCGCCCGCACTATGGGGTAATGACGTCCAACCCCGAGAACTGAATTATGTTCCCCTCTCAACCGTCATTCAACCCATTTTCTCCAAAGTTAGAAGGTTAAATGTATTTATATCAGTAAAAACCATGAAAACAGTCAATAAACTATAGTCAAAATGAACGATGACTTATAAATAGGTAAACCACAGTCTTGTATATAGAACTTTTTTGAACCCACACTAATATTTAGCTTTTCTTTCTTTACAAAATTAAAAAATAGCCTTGCATACATCACATAGTCCGAGATCAGGTCGTCCCATGGAACACATGTAGTGGCTGCTGTGATTCCAGTGCTCGCAATTCCACTTTGGCGAATTATTATCGGCTTCTTGGAAAATTATACACAAGCTGTCCACGAAAGACGAAGTCAAGAATTCTTCAACATCTTCGTCTGTGTCTACAACAAGGTCTCCCTCAGAGATATCTCCCCAGTCATCACTGTCACTGCTCTCACTTCTGGTTCTCTTGCGCTTCTCTTTCTTTTTTCGTGGCCTTTCAATGTTTTTCATGATTTCCACCTTTATTCTTCTTCTCTGCTACTAGTAGTGAGTTGATCAAAATCTAGCTGAATTTGACGCTTTGTTGGTTATTTGTTGTTCTTTTCCATCTTTTTTTGACGTTTCAGAAATGCACGGCATTCGCCCGATAAGATGGGCGGCATTACCCCAATGTTCACGTTTTTCGTGATTCATTCACGCTGACTTCATTTACAATAAAAACTTAAATTTGGTTAGTGATTCAGAAAGATGATGAAATTCTGCGTATAAACATGAAAACTAATCTAAAAAAGAGTTGAAAGTGGGACTTACATTGCTTATTTCCGATGCACAAGAGATAACATTAAATGATTCGGAAAAATACTCACTGCACTTACGTCAAGAAGGCTAACTTTGCGGGTAGGGTAACGCTAGAACCTAGTTTTCCGGGACACTTCTCTAGGATCGGCGCTCATTCCCACGTTTCTGGTGTCGATTCAAATATCCGAAACAGCCATGGGCGGCATTACCCGATGCTCGGTATTACCCCTGATTCCCCTAATCTTATCTGGTGGTTTGTAGAGCCCACGTGGTGAGGAGGATCGCATTATGTCGTCCGACGATGCAATTTGATGAACTTGACGAAATTTCGGGATGGTACTTGAAACTGTAAGGTAGCTGAAGGGGTGGGAATGAATTAATCGCAGGATTTTCTACGAATTTGGTTCCAGTTGAGTAGATTCTTTTTCTTGGGCAATGAATCCGAAACAACGTAGAACGAGAATATCCGGAAATCCGGCGTCGGGATAATCTGGTCGGAGTCGACAGCATTCGATGAATGTGGAGACGTAAATTACGGAATGAAGTTTTAAATTCATATCGGTAAAAAAGATTGGATAACGGGAGCTGTGTGAGAGAAATGTTCGCCTATAAGGCGGTCTCATGAGTTAGTCCTTTTCTCCGTTTCATGAAGGGGGAGAGTGAGGTTTTACCTCCTAGGTTATTAATAAATTCGCCGGGAGTTGATGGATGGATCGTAGTAATCAGATGTACCGTACTGATGCCTAAAGGTAGATAAGGGAAAGGAGCACAAGATGTTACAGAAATTGAAAAAAAATGATAATAAAATATAGTATTAAAGGAAACGCTCACAACCGTGTTCTT
The DNA here is from genome assembly GCA_031894815.1 of Creontiades dilutus. NCBI lineage: Eukaryota > Metazoa > Arthropoda > Insecta > Hemiptera > Miridae > Creontiades > Creontiades dilutus. The sequence continues at coordinate 291,042 of JAVIWC010009611.1, read as the reverse complement.
TCCTCAATAATTTTCTGAGAAGAAGGAGTTAATTCAATGACTCCAACATTTTTAAAATAACAAGGTGAAAAATGTTTCTTCCTGGATTTGTTGATGTTCCTGAGTTTGTTTCAAAAACAGACAGAGGCCAAGTACAGTTTCAAAACAGATACGTAATTTTGTTTTTTACTATATCTTCATGGTAGTTAGTTGTTCCATAGGAATGTAGGAGGGGTGTTAAATAAACACCTTGTGAAGCTATTCCATTACCAATAGTCAGGTTGCCTTCTCATAGTCGTATTAATTAACTAATATTCGTAAGATTAACTTAGAAAAACGTAATCACAATATAAGTTTTGTACATTTTGCGCTGAGAGAAAATGAATTGGGAAATGTAAGATTCTAGCCTTTTTTTTGTGTGTTAATCGTTATGAATATTAATTTTCACTTTCAGTATGAATTATGACCACCCCAAGTTTTTTCGTGGAAAACTTTCTCGTGACCTCAACATTCCAACAGTGGGGTCAAATTAATTTCCACTTTTATGATTGAATAACGAACCCCCGCACAATATAAAACGGCAATCAAGGTTTCCATTCAGGAAAATGAGTCTCCGTGAAATGTGTTGGTGCCAATTGCCCTAATTGATCACGGTGAAATGAAAGGTAACTTCAACTCAATCGTGACTGTTTCAATGAGTTAATAATTTAATTAAGTTAATACACAGTAATGAATTTTAGAGCCAATAGATATGAGAATGTTATCATTCGAATCAATGAGAAACAAATTCGCAGAAATTCACTCCAACCTATCAGTTTTACTTGATGAATTTTAATGAAAGTCTTCGATTGTCTCTGAAAATCTATTCCCTATAGAACTATTAAACCTCAAATTGTGTTCTAGTTCACTTCCAATATATTTCTCATCAGACCTTTTTAGTAGTTGAAACATAATTCTAGTTCCTTTTGGGAAAAAATAGATGTATTATATTATAATAGATATTTAATAGATAGGCAGTTATCATCCATTCTGTTCCAAAAGGGCGTATCAGTTTCTTCAAATTGTAAATTTTCATCTAGCAATCAGTTTTTAATTCAAAGCCTATGAGATAAATAAGTTATACCTCAACGTTGAAAATTTAAGAACACGCGGCAGTTTTGGTAATTAATTTTACAAGTAGACGTATTTGATGCTACGTGCATTTTAGAAAAATGAATTGGTAAATAATGAAGGAAACGCCATTTTAGAAACTTGAGATAACTTTCGCTTTAAAATAATATCATCTTTTGAACAAGCTTTTAAATACACGTTTCGGTCTTATTCAGCTTGAATCTAAGGAAGAAGAACTGTATGTAGTCATTATGCAGAAAAATCTCGAAAGTGAAAATATTCGAAAGTAGGATTTGAAGATAAAAGTACAAAGAAATTTTGTTGCTAATTAATTTTAGGTTTTTATCCTAAAGTGTTTCGCATTGTTATTGGTATTTAATGATTAATGGGTTATTGTAAAATTAAAAAAATGATGTTTTTAACAATATCTTATAGCTTTGAGGAACTCCAACCTTTCATGATATGTCGACGCTATTAAGTCAATTCATTTTGAAATTAGTTCGGTAATTGAGACAGCCGTTTTTAGTAACAGCCATTCTATTCAAGGATTTTAATCTTAATAACCGCGGGTTTCTATTCAACTTTTGAAATTCAAAAAAGAGAATAAATTAGTTGAAGTTTCATTGAATTAAAATGAGTTTTTCAGCAGTAGTGTCTTTAATTTGTTCCGACTAAAAAGCGATGAATAGAAAACAACATGAAAATACATGAAAGTTCAATACTAATCACCAAGAGCAACCGCCCAATCGAAGAGAAAGGAAACTCTTTCATAAGGAATAATGAACCTCACTCTCGCAAAAGGTTGCCAAAATTTAGTCTTTCATCGAGGTTAACAAAGACGGAAAAATAATTTCCACCTGTTATAATTCGGAAAACTCCGAGCTCCTCTAATCCGTAGAGTGCTTGCGGGATCATGAATTCTATAGAAAAAAATCAATTTCCTTCTGCTAAATCTCTTACAGGAAGCTTTCTGATAAAATCGTTTACTTTCCATCACGACTATTGCTGTCGCGAATTTCATTCAGGTCGTTTTCCAAACATAAGATTTTAGGGGTTTTTACCGGAGTTCCTAATGAAAAATGTCGTCGAACAAAATAACGAATGAGTTATTGAGTGTTTAAAATTGTTGAAAGGCAATAGAATAACCCCGTATTCGCATGTAGACAAGACGTAATAGTCCTAGACTAAAGGGCACAGGGTGAGTTGCACAGAGATTAATTTATAGACATTTAAATAAAATTCTTAATTTAAAAATAAGTATGTTGAGTTCAACTATCAATTTACAGGTAGTTCAATTGAGTCCTACCTCTAACATAAATGTGGTAAGTAGAGTTCCAATCCTATTTGTGATAGGCAAGTTAAGTTCCACCCCTAATTTGAACCTAGATCAATTAAGTCTTATCCCCTAATATGGAAATAGCGAGATTCCTATAATAACTCTATGTTTTATTTAAACTAATTACGTTTAACGAAATGAAATCTAGCAGTGGGAGGGAACCACTATATTGCTCATAACCACATATTCCGTAGTATTGAATCTATTTTCCAAGTCATTTCCTGATGATACCAAGCAATAGGAAAAACTAGAGGAGTAAATAACAACCAACTAAAAAGAAGCTGAAGAACCCGAACACACGCTCTTCATCCTTTACTATAATTACGAACTTGGCAATACAAATAAAGGTTGGTAAGTTGAACCACATTCTTTATTTAATGATTGGTCAGTTGATTCCCATCCCCATTTGTTGATAAAATAAATTGAGTCCCATATAATAAACATATTAAACATAATAAACATATTATGTTAGTTGAGTTCCACACTTAATTCAATGATAGGTCTATTAAGTCTAGACTAGGGGCTAGCCCCGATTTGAAGAGATTCAAGATGAGTTCCACCTCCATTTATAGATAGAACTGATTCTTTTTCCACTTTATGGGTATATCAGTCGATTCACATCGACATTTATAAATAAGTAAGTTTAATCCAACTTCCCATTTGATGGATGTTTATAACGCGACAGTTCGATCTATCTTGTGCTTCATAGCACCGTGCTGGGGATACTAGGAGCATGAAAATGCAGAAAGTGATGTTTGTCAGAAAGTTATTCCGTTTGCCAAGTTTCTCTCCAAAATAAATTTTTTATCTTGATACTGGTTTGGACACTGTATCACAGTCACACTTGATGATTCAAGACTCCCTAAAGTGATTGCGAGAGAGGTTTTGTAGCAAAAGACCTTATTGGCTGGGTTTATGGACCGCCTTTTTTCAGAATTTGGTTTGTCGAATGATTTCTCCACGTTGAATGCAGCACTCATGACGACTCAAGCAGGGGACCTGTTAGAAATGCTCATGGTTCATAAAAAAGCCCTGTTTTGGAAGAGAGCTATGGCTTCCGAGAGGTTCACTCTCTATAGAGAGCTCGATCCTCCTGTCAAGCGTGCCAGTCTAGTGAAATATTCCGATTTGGACCTTTATTCCATTAGTTGGCTCTTCAAGCTGAGAGGTGAGATGCTTCATTTGAGTGCGACGTTACCGAACGATGTGAAGAGTGTTCGCTCTGCAATTCTCACGAGAAAGAAGACCTTTTCCTCTTACTATGCTCCTGCCATGTTTTGATATAAATATAAATATGCTCTAAATTGAGCTCATGCATTTGGCCAGCCGGTTCTGTCAAGGGATGAGGCAGTCAGACTTCTGAATGATGGAGGTTGGCCGCAATTGGTGTCCTACTGTTAAGTGGCATGGCGCTATCGATCATTATTGGTGCGGGAGTTCAATTATTGATCGTAATTTTGATCATTCCTAACGCACAGTATTCATGGCCTTGTATTCCATTCGAGCTTAAATATTTTTAACGAAATAATTTTTTCCATTAAATATATATATTTTTTAATGATTTCGTTTCACATTATAGTTTGCCCATATTATTGTACCAACTAGCAATATACCTTTTTCATTCGCCGTCACTTCCGACAGACTGTTTAATTAACCATATCGTATTGTTCATTTTCTTTTATCTAAGTGGAATTACTAATTTTGTAAATATAAGTCAATAAAAGTTTTTCTTCTTCTTCTTCCAACTTCCCATTTGAAGATAGATAAGTTGACCCCACCTCTAATTTGAATAATAGTCATTTCAGTCTATCTCTCAACTTTATCAGTTGAGTCTCATCCCTAAATAAACGTACGTTAGTTGGTGCCGAATTTTAATATAACGACTTCCACGTTAGGTCCATCTCTCATTGGCGAATTGTTAAAATGACTCTACACTGTCCAAACAATCGGATGTTCACGACGCTTTGAATGAGGTTCCCAATGGAACTATGTTATGATAACGGTCCTTAAGGGAAATCTTCATGGGAGCATAACAGCTCAATAACTGCATTACTGGTGCTGCAAACAAATAACAGACATTGTGAATAAGTGAGCAGCGCCAAAACCAAACCAACCAAAAATGGTATTTAGATCATCTTGAAACCACTACCATACAGTCAATGACACAAGGGAGAGAGATCATGGAAGTGGTGAGGGGTATGGATAAGGACTGACTAAGTAAGCGAGGCAGGCGACTTCAACGCTAGGACTCGCGAAGAGAGAGCTGCGGATGCTTGAATCTGACAAGAAGAAGAGCCTCAACCTGGAAATTACTTAACGTTAATATTACTCAACGAAGCCAACACACAAACATGTCGCCTGGTGGCACGAGATAGTATGGGAGAACCATACCAAAAATAAATCCTTTACATCAGAAAGCACTGCCAGAAAAGCTCCTTATTCCCAAAGCCAGTGATGCCTCGTTAGGCTCAATTGAGTCCAACTCTCATTCTCAGATAGGTGAATCCATCCCCATTGATGGACTGAAAGGAAAATAATTTGAGTCAAACCCCAGAATTTTTAGATAGGTCAGTTGATTCTCACAGACAACAGTTCTGCGCAGATTCCATGAGTGGGTGAAGTACCGCCTATATCTATTATGGTTATTAATCAACGATCCATCTCCGTTGTGGCTCTGTTCAATTCTGAAATAATAAATCCTCGTGTGAATTTGCCATGCCTAATAACATAACAATGTTAACATCTATAACAACAGATTATTAAGCCGCCGCTATTTGTGGCTAGGGTCTAACTAAAAATTAACTAACCCATAATATAATTAACCCGTGGTAATTCGTAAGTTTTAAAGCATCTAACGAAAATGGTTTCAGCAACCGGTGAATGTAAGGTTAGAGACCGCTGAAATTTTTAAAAGGAATTCTGGCATCGTATTTTCCGAGTCGTGTAAGAAGCTGTTAATGGAAGGAATCCCTAATGTATTAATAAAGACGAGGTCGCTGTGTTTGACCGTGAGGGTGTCCCAAATGGAATTTAATAAACATCCTCCTTCTACCACTCTCTTTGAACGAAATTTCACTTTACATGGATAACTACACGTTGAAGACAGAAGTGAAGAACGTAGTACAGAAGGAAAATCGGTATTATTGATGAATCTAAGCTGATTCACTACGTTTTTCTTGTTTTTTTTTGGATTGATTGTTGCTGATAAGATAAGCCCACACAAGACCACTACCAAGTATTTCAACCCTTAGGGCCCGGTAAGTGCCCCACAGAAACCGACGGAAATTTGTTAGTTAATGGACTGCCCTTTGACAGGGCCTCTGTACGTTTTAGTATTCCCTCATCTAAGCGTCTGATGTGAAAATTGGAGTGTGCCAATCTCACGTCCACCTTTTCGTAGAGATCAAAGTCACTGGAGAGTTTTTATCGAAGACGATTAGGTGCATTTGTGTAGTTAGGCCTTAATAACTTAGTCGGGTAGAAAGCATTATATTCATTCCTCAATATTTTCTCTCAGATAAAGTTTCGTTTTCATTTTGGTTTATTATTCAATAATAAACCAATGTAATCGCTCTTGAAAAAAAGAAAAAAAAAAAAAAAAATCTACCTCCTGAAAATTTCATGGTTTACGTTTCAAAGGGTGTAGAATCCGAATCTGCAATAAACATTTTTCCGTCCGTCCGCCGTACGCCGTACGCACGATTTTTCCCAAACGGCTGAAGCAAAAAAGCTGAAATTTTCAGGAAAAATCCGTTGGTCCGGCGACGCCCCAATTCGTGAGCCAGCTCTCTCACTTAATTTAAAGTGCCCTTTAAGGGTTGTCAAAGTTTTGTAAAATCTCTAAAAACCTCAAAAAAAAAGTCAAGGCAGCCTAAATTTGTACTCTTTTTGAAGAACACTCCACGAGGAATCGAATGAGCTCCTCCCCAGGTCCGTAGGTCAAACCATTCCCGATCTATGGCCCGATTTATGGTGCCAACATTCGCGTTATTTTGGTTTATTACTGTTTTTGTGTTGATATCAGTTACCTAGTGACGTAGTGATGTAGTAATGTGGAACTGGAGTGAACTCCTAAAAGGCTTTGTAGCCAATACACGGGTTGAAGCATTCTGATAATTTTCAGAAAAAATCAGAAAATCTGAAATTTTCAGGAAAAACGCTCCAAATTCTTTCACTAGGGTTTGTTATTCAATTGGCTTGCGTTCATGATTTGAATCTGTACTAAGCTTCGGATTGTGCGTGTTTCACAGGTGACAGAGCGATTATTGAATTTCAGGAGATATGCATAGAGCACGTAAATCGGTTCTCAAAAAAAATACCTATTTGGATTGATCAGTTGATCATATTTGTGTGCCTCCTGAAATTCAATAATCGCTCTATCACCTGTGAAACACAACACTCCAAAGCTTAGTAGAAATTCAAATCATGAACGCAAGAAAATTGAATAATAAACCCCAGTGAAAGAATTTGCAGCGTTTTTTATTTCTTTTAAAACGTTTGTGATTTGATATTCCTATTAATAATAGTTATAATTATGATGATTATTACCGGTGAAATTTCGCGTATAACACCGTTGAAGGTCAGGTAGTTGATATATAGCATTTTCACGTCAAATTGGACTTTACACATCAATTTGGTGGATGACAGAAATGCTTTATTTAATTCTGGGAACGCAATAACAAAAAATTAGCGAGTGAAACGTAACATTCAACAAGTAAGAATGAACATAATGAACGGAAAGAATGAAGAAATTTTTCAACGTAAGTTTCTCTCATCAGCCGCGGCTGTCAGGTCTGTCATCATTCTCATCAAATAATTCGTGCAGCCCGATGAGATGACATTGGCAACGCTTCGGGTTATCGTGTCTCATAGGTCGTGGTTTGTTTGGGGCTCACTGAGGATTTGTCTTGCTGTTAACTTGATTTTTGAAAAGCAGTGCAGGCTAGCGTTGCGGCATTTAAAACTAATGTGAAACGAACCATTTCCGCCAACCCACAATTTGAAATGTAAAACCTCTAATTTGAAATGGAAAACCTCCAATTTGAAATGGAAAAACTACAATTTGAAATGAAAAACTACAATTTGACGTGACAATGCTATATACCTGAGGCCTCTAGTTGAAAACGTGACCACCTCTCTAGTCAGCCCAGTTAGACTAAATTTACGAAATCTTCCCACAGTGCAGCAAATTACACGACTATAAAACGAATCGTGTGAATTCATTTTCGAGTTGTTTATACGTTAAAATGACACGATTATGGAGACTTAAGAAATGTACCTATGCGAAAAAGTTAGGGAATTTATACCATACCCACTGTTAGTCGACATTAGACCTAGTAATTTCGCAGAAAAGCTATAAAGGGATTTTCGTACAAGTCTGTTAATTATAATCTACTTATCTTGAAATGTTAAAAAAATATAGTTTTTAGTATTTATAAAACTTGGATCTCAGCAAAAATAACGCGACTGCTTTTTCTCTTCGATCTACTACTGAACCGACAATATTATTTAGATTGGAGATTAGATACTGCGTAAGTCCACATGTTAAGAGGGTTGTCGCCAGCCGCTCGTCTTCCCACATCCCTTACCTTAAAGAAAACCTTCCCGATATTTTCAAATGGAGAGCAAACGGATGATCGTAGAACAACGCGAGTGCTCTCATTTAATTAACGGAGCTTATTTATATTTGAATCAAACTAAAATGATTGAAAATAATAAATCAAATCTGCCATGATTCATCGAAAATACCATTGTCGGCCCATGTGTGATTGTTTAAGGAAGGTTCATTAAGATTGGTCCTCCAGTTTTGGAGAAAAGCTTACGGCTGACGGACAGATGTTTGGCCTCTAAAAGCTTAAAAAATTGTTTTCGATTGTGGTCGATTACAATGGTTTATTACGTATTGATAATAATAAATCAGAAACATTGCTTTCGCTACCTTGAAGAGACTCAGAAGCAAGACCATAAAAGTTGTCATAAAAGGCAAATTAAAGGTAAGTACTAGAATCTCGGTTATGATGGTAAAAGGTACCCGAGACCCGGTATATTATAGGTGATTGTGTGCATCATAAAAGCGCTAAGAGCCATTCAATCTCGGAACCCGCCGCCCAAAGTATTTCCCTAAGACTTCCCCGCACTATTAGTTAATATTTAGGGCGGAAACTTTGACTTCAAATAACCGAGCTGTATCATCTTCCTGCAAAAATAAAAAAGAAGGGGCGGAAAGAAGGACGGCTGAGGGAGAACTTCCAACATTTCCCCCCTCGTCAATCCTAACTACAGGGACCATCAAAACTGCGTAAACGCTGTAAAAGTTTCGGGCTTGCCCCGAACTTGGTTGGAGCACCCGGCTCCCCTTCCTCGATACATTTTTAAAGCTGTTTGAATTCCACTCAACATTTATGAAATACTCCAAAGTGTTTTTCGGCTCCTGGAGCCGGTGGAGGTAAAACAAAAATAAGGGGAGAAGGGGTGGAATTTATGAGTTTACGCATCAAGTACGAGGTTAACCTGACGGGACTTGGATGAACAACTTTCATTTTAAAGGTTACGCGTGTTTTGTCGACAGTTCGTAGTACACTGCAGAGTGTAACTTTAAAGAGGTGTTAATAGTTTACGTTAATTATCAAATGTACATAATTCATCTTATCTCCATAATAAACGAGCTCACCTTGGGTTATTGGTTATTAATTAATATTTAAGGGCGCTTATGTAGTATCGACTGGACTCACTCGGGAGGCCGCTGTGGAGGATTGGGTCCGGGTTCGGGTAGGATTCCCCCCGCCCGGGCGCCTTTCAGTCGGTCATTTGACAAGATTTAGAAGCATCCGACTTGTTATAGATATTTTATTCATTTTGTATCTCGCTCTCGCTGGTTGATTTTATCTAATCATTCAAGACATTTCATTTTATGTTAAGCTAGCTGTTCCACAAATTCACTAATCATTCCATATAACGAATGTGACCATTTAGGCAGTGTGTGAAATACATTACTAGCTTAGTGTAAAATATTTTACGGATAGTTTCCTGTCGTGTTTGTTCATGTTTACTTCTGATCTGAATAGCTCTCTCGTTCCTTCCAACCTCCCAGCAAATATATTCAATCCGTTATATTTTTCTAATATTTTAAACCATCTGGGAAATATTTGATGAGAATGTTTACTTCTTTTCAACATAATCAGGGGAATTGAATAAGTGACAGAATCGCTCTTTCGTACATTGTCCAAAGCGCTTTGGCCATTTGTAACAGTTCCTAAAATGTGCAAGATGTTCTGAAAATGAATAAATTATCGACACTGACTAAAACGGCCCAATGCATTTCACAATTTGACTATAACAAACAAATTTATTGACTTTTTTTGAAAATCGGTAGTTAATGACTCGTTAGAGGCCACCATAATTTAAATTTGTTTTCCTATTTTTTTTTTTTTTTTTTTTCAAATATTGTTCTTCTTAAGGAATCAAAGAAGTTGGTAATGGTTAGAGCAGGGAGTTGACTGATTTTTAGGAATGGGCCTAGTGCCTGACTCACACATTCCCAATTAGATCCCAGAATTGATCAAGGATTTTATTAGGCTTTTTTTTCACAGTGCGTGGTCCTTCGTGTACAAATGTATCCCAGGAACTTTCAACATGTCAAGAATAGCAAAATAATTTCCAATAAACTTACATGGGGAGAGTATTGTAAATAATGATTCAGATTGTTTTTACATCACACCTTGACCTTCCGAAAGTTTGGAAACCAACAGGCATTTGCCAATAGAGGGCACTTACTTGGATCAAACTGCTTATTAAATATGAAAACGAATTGTATAATTAGAGAAACAATTTGACGTTATTTGGTTATTATTGACCTCCATAATTTGTTGTATAAATAGGTACTTATTCATATGAGTCCGAAAAACTAACAAAATACATTATCATTTCCTTTTCAAACAGTTAAATAGAGACGGACATTATTCTACTCGTGGTAATCACATATTGATGCTCTCTCCCACCTCTTACATCGTTATTTCCACCAGTGACGATCGATAAATTACTACTGACATTAGAGAGCTTTTGGGGTTCCACTAGCACACTCAGTCAAAATCGGATCTCTACCTCGGATAATGGGAACGAGAAGTAACGTGAGCGGAGGGGGCTCTGATGTAGTTGTTATCAGTTGGTCTCTCCAGTTGGCCATTTGAGGTAGACCATTCAAACTTGACTTCCCGGGTCTCGATCAACCCTTTCCCAACTTTCCACTCAAAAGATACACTAGTTTGAACAGAGAGAGATATTTTGAAACTCAATGATAAATTATTGAGTGAAATAGTGGATTTTAATGATTTCAATTGTTCATCGGATATCTCTGTTCACCATAGATACTCGTAGAGTGAGTAGTATGTTTAGGCTGCACCGCTTCAATTTTAGATAGATTCTTTCCTCCTCGTCAGGTATACACTAACGTTATGTCATGTATAACGGTGAATGAGAGAGGATTCAACGCGTTACAGCCGAAAAACGTTAATTTCTGTTCTGAGTTGCAGATTAATACCCTAGACAGTCCTTCTGTTGAAACTTTTGATCTTTCTCGTTTAAGAGAAAGTGGATGAGATGCAGTTGTTTGCGTTACTAATTCATACTGTTGTTTTAGTTTCAAACCTACTGTTTTTTCAAGCAGCATAACAGGAGCAGATAAAAGACGGAGTCAAAGTTAACTAAAAAGCAATTTATGCTTTAGGGTGATTCTCAAACTACGGCCATTTTCAAGTCCTGACATTTAAAAATTTAAGTGCTTCTTTTGCTCGGTTTTTGGATGTTTATTACTTAATTGGCCTCCCTGGATGTCATTTTGATATAACAATGGCGTAGCGGCTCGAGCACGGCAAAGACAATTTTGGTATGTTTTCACCTACATGACAATGACAATTCGAACTTTCAACAGCGATTTTTCCAATACTATTGCACTTTTTGTGGTATCAACAAATGCAACGTGATACGGCCTTTCCAGAGAATAAGTGGTAGTGGTTTGGCATCAAACATAATCGGTGAGCAACTAGGGCCATTAAATTAGCATTGACTCAACATACTAACCTGTTTTCAGGTGTTCTCACTCAATCAGAAAACACACCACTTACCGCTTAGGGCGACCCAAAGGTGTGCCCGCTTGCTTGTGAGTCACTCCTACCACCAAAACAAGAACTTCCTCGAAAATCCCCGTTTTGTTCCCTCAGAAAAACATTCTTTTTGGGCCATGACAAAGCGACCTGAAAAAAGTGCAGTGTTGGGACATTGAAAACTTGAAGCAGGGGTTCAAAAACCATTGACAGCTGCTCTTCAGGTGTAACTAAAGATGAGAGCATTTTCATGTTATTTCAAATCTCAGGTAAAATATTCGAAAAAACAACTCGAAATTGGGAACCTCGATACACTTGCTGGTCATGAAAATGACAAATCAGGGTTTCTGAACCCTAAAAAACACGGAAATTATATTAGCTTCCGAGGGTTTTCTATTGGTCAATGCAGTACTCAATAAATGTATGCAGCCATTTACACGAATTTGCCCGTAGTTTGAGAATCACCGTTTAAGAACTCCATTGAGCTTGATCAGAGGCCACTTTTAATCCAGGAACAGATGGAATCTTTTTGAACCATCTTGACTCTTACGCCCACAACCCCTGAGAACAAAGGGTTGAGTAAAACTACAGCCTCAAGAACTCTAAATTCAGACTGCTCTAATAAATCCCTCATTTCTTATGCCTTCCAGGGGTTTAGAACTTGGAGACATTCTATAGTCTAAGTTGATATAATAATTCCTGTTATTTGTGAAATGAACACACAGTAATGATAGGCGTTACAAATAGAAGCGTTTTCAAGTTGGAATAAGGAGCTGGTGGAGCAATTGGGATCAACGGGTAATGCATCGGCATGAGGAATGTCAACGAGAAATGAAAGTACGGCTATTTGGTGACAGCGAAGTACTCAAGCAAACTTGGGTTGTTTTTGAATAAACAGATGACACGATATATTCCAAGACTGTCAGATTCCAGACCCGACTGACCTCTTCTGAGCTGTCAACTTCTAAACTTTTTTCTTCTATCCGACTACAGTTGGTCTACTGTTCTAGTTGGAAAATGTTGAAGGCGATGGCTGTGGAAAATGGCTGAAGGGATAGTTTTTAAGTACACGAGAAGTTTCATTTCATACACAAATGTTATTCAGTTATAACTAATGACGAAGCATCTACCGCAAGGATAATTCTGTTGCTCCAGTGAATATGTGGTGAACTCAAACTTCCCTATTTCACAGCGGACCCTTGAAAATTGTCAACTTTCTTCTAAAGTAAGGATTTTTTCGTAGAAGGTTGAAATTTGGAATGAATTACTATGATGAGGTCCTCATTTAGCTATTACAACACCTGTTCGATTGAGTTTATTGAGCGTGAAATACTAATGGTGGGAGCCAATTGGGAATGGGTTGACCACGTATTCACCGCCATTTTGGGACATACTCAAGAAATTTCACCTCCTCTCTTACAGTACATCCCACCATGATCAAGAATAGTGTACATTTGTAAGTAGATAACTAAGCACGCACCATTATCCAACTTCCAGAACGAACATACTCACCTCCAAACTCTCCAGCACAAGCCAGACAAAAATTACTATCAACAGTTTACCCCAATAGCAATTATATTTTCACCGATGGCTCGGTTTGAGAAGAGGGGGTCGGTTGTACTTACCCATATTGAACATGAATAGGTCTAAGATGAATATTTTGACCTATTAACAAATGCTTTACCATGTTATGGCTGTATGCATATTGTTTGCAAAGCCAATAAAAAACGCTGCAAATTCTTTCACTTGGGTTTATTAGTCAATGATTCATGATTTGGATTTCTACTATGCTTTGGAGTGTGCTTGTTTCACAGGTGATAGAGCGATTATTGAATTTCAGGAGGCACACAAATATGATCAACCTGCCTAGCTCCTCAAATTCAATAATCGCTCTATCACCTGTGAAACACGAACACTCCAAAGCCTAGTAGAAATTCAAATAACGAATAATTGAATAATAAACCCCAGTGAAAGAATTCGCAGCGTTTTTTCAAGAACCATCAATGGAAAAATATTCTATTTGAAAATTTTAATTTTGGTAGGCCGGAGCATGCATATTAGAATGCTTCAACCCGTGTATCGGCTATAAACCCTTTTAGGAGTTCACTCCAGTATCCACATTCACTACATCACTAGGTTACTGCAATCAAAACCAAAAAAAAAATCTTGTGTTTGTTTTGATCGCAGTAACCTAGTGATGTAGCTGAATGCGGATGCAAATGTTGGCACCATAAATACATACATCGGGAATGGTTTGAGCTACGGACCTGGGGAGGGGCTCATTCGATTCCTCATGGAAAGTTCTTATGTAATTATGTATTACAATATTTTCGTAGGTGAACGATTTTAGTCAACCTTTTCTAACAGAAATGTGTTTATCTTACAGTACCTACTCTTTTTTTTTGTAGGCAGAAAGAAGAAAAATAATAGCAAAAAATGACTCGCCTACTGGGCATAGACGAGAGGTTCTCCCTTCAAAACTACCATGCGCTGTGACACAATACGCATAAATGAAATATATATGATGAGCAAACCTTCACTAAATTAAACATCTGAAATTCTGTAAAAACCCAACAAGTCACATTTTAGAAGAAAGGCAGATTTTTGCAGATTTGGCATTTGCAAATAGGCGATTTAGTCAGTTAGTGATTTTTGGACTTTGTTGGTCGATTAAAATAATTACTCTGTTATCAGCAACGTTGTGAAATTTCCAACGACCCAACCCTTAAGACATGTCAATGTCTAAAAACTTTCAAGCCCACAAGGCTGGACTTCCGTGTTTTGAGCCTCTCCTCGGCAGCTGCGTGACGAGGGATTCAGTAATTTGACTTATCCTCCTCATCCGTCCGCAACTTCGGGGTAAAGTTGAACCAACGAAAGGGCCGTGAAATATGTGCGCCGGCTGCGTAGGACGTGTCCATCCTCGTAACGGGTCTGGATCCACATATGAATGAGTTTAGTGATCGCTCTCCGCCGCCCACCAACAGTCCGCACAACTTGAGTTTCACCCATCACCGAGACTTCCAGTCGTACCTCGGGTACTTTTGACAATAGGTTTGGAACATCAATGCGAAAACATTGAGGGTGCCATTGGCGCATACACCTATACCCTGATACCCAAAAAAGTCAAATATTAACGGCATTTACGTTTTTTCAAATACGTTTTTTTTTTTTTTTTACATTTTAATGTGCTTTTAACGTGTGTCTGTATGTTAAGTATCTGTAAAAAATTAAATTAATTTTCTTCTCATTCTACAACTCTGCAGATACACAATTTCAGTTCTCGCCGTTATCAGTCTACTACGTTTCAAAAATGTTGACTTATTTTCATCGGTTTCGTGCCATTCAATGTAATCGCTTTAAAACTTCTGCCGATTTCTGTATGCAGATCCGCTCTCTACTAATAAATAAGTTTTTTTCTGGCTTCTGAATTGCTCTTTCTCCGCACTTTGTTTCTTGAAGAATAATATCCTTCTTTATCGCTCAACTTATATGAGTCACATTCAATCTTCTCACCATGTTAGAGGAACATTCTAAGAAGGATTTTTTGGCTTCGAAAAACTTGACGCTACAATGCAATAAATCTTTTCAATATTGATGTGTTGGAAGTTTGAAAACAGTTTTCAGTAAGATACTAATTGATTTATCATCTTGATCAAAGTGTTACGCGAGGTTGCGCCCTCCCTATTGATACCTCCACCATTCTAAAGAAAAACATTCAACTACAACCCTACTGTTTTAATAAAATCGGTGTATTTTTCTTTTTTATGAATCGGTTTTGACAAAAGCGAATGAGTTATTTGGTCATTTCTCAAAAATGACACACTTCTGTCCTAGGCTAGTTATCGTACATTCATAGTATTTTTTCGTATTTTAAAAATTCTCTGGTGTGAAGATATTCTCAAGGATTTGAATGAGTCAACGGTATTGTTGATAACATGGTCATATAATGACACAAAATCCATTTCCTCACGTGCACGGCTTGCCCAGTGGTAAAATTTCACTACGGCTTCGGTCCTTTCTGCATCTGCGTTTGAACCTGGGTAGGAGTTCTTGAGTGGATCTTGTTTGAAGGCCTCTCTACAATGCCGCGATGACGAGATAGTAATTATCCAAATTGAAGAGGTGGGGCTAGTTGAAGGATTGTTCCTCTGTTTGCACCTCGCTTCCTTGGAAAGTGTTGAATTTGCAACCATGGCGGGAATGTCGACGTCTGGACTCATTTTCTCAGCTTTTATCACTACTCTGGTCCCTCCGAAACACGATGTGACTAAGGATGGGAAATCGATACGAAAAATCTATTTTTTCAATTTATTCAAAATGGAATCCAAAAGATCGATTTACCGAAAAATCTTCACCAAAGTATCGATTCTTTATAAAATCGGTTTTTAAGAAGTTATTATTTTTCTAATGAGATACTATTTTTAACAAAACGTAATTAAAATAATTATCATTATAATGATAACGATGATAGTAGCATGTTCAGGTTCAAGTTAGGTAGATCGTAAGGACGGAAAATTGGAACAAGTGAGGAGCTTACTTCCAAACAGGCATCCATTCCGACAAAATGTTCAGGGTGAAAAAAACGATTTTCAGATTAATGTTTTTCTGCAGTTTCTCAAAATGTGTGAGAAGGCACAGATAAAGATGCCTCAGAATATGAATCAATTTTCTCCAAAACACTAGGCTGTATAAACTTTGGAAATGATTTTTATGAAATCATGGATTTTGCCTTTTTGAAAAAGAAAGAATTCATTTATTTTCGGTTCTATTTAAAACTTTAACTCTATTTCCATTTGTCATCCTGCCATCTATCCTTGTGTAAATATTCAACGTCAAAAAAAGGCGCATTTTTTTAGATCGATAAAAAAAATTATTTTCGAAAATTTCGATTGCAAGTCAAAAAAATGTAGGGGACGGATTTGTTAATTACTATCGCAAACACATACCTATTTGACGTGGATGTGTTCTTTATTCATCTACGTTCTGATTAAACTCATCCATTATATTTTTTTTAAATTCAAAATCGAAAATTGAGAAAAAATCCATCGATGCATGGATGAATTGAATGAAAGTTCCTACTTCCATGGATCTCATCAATGTCCAAACCCATTCGCCTGTACAGATGTTTCCAATTTCCTATTTTACGATGGAGAACCAAAAATAAAGTTTCGTTTGGAAAATCCGCCTATTTTTCTTAAGATCGTTGTTCAAAAATCGATTCACATAAAAATCGTTTTTTTCTCTAATAAGAACAGATTTCTGTGAAAAATGGTGAATCGTTCCACATTCTTTGTTGTGACCCCCCTCATTTTGTGTAAGGTCTTCAGGTTGATGTTTAGGCATCACGGCCATAAGAATGTGTTGTTGTACGGGTCATAAATCCTCAACTTCAAGGTCTAGCTGGAGAAAGTCACGGAACTAACACATTACCCAGACTGAAACTAATTAGTGCCTTTCCAGGACCATTATCTCGCAAAATAGAACATAACTTACTCCGTGCCCCACACCTCATATTTACGAAGAAAATCTTATTTTCCTGGATCTCACTTGTATGGTAACGAAGCAGAGGTGTGAACGGAGGTATTTCGCCTAATAAGCATTCCACAATAAAGGGTTGAGTAAGTTAGGCAGCACTTTTTGACCACATAAAATTCGGTAACTTTCCAAAAAAAATACAAAATTAATCATTAAAAATCGCAGAAAAGCTCTGAAAAGGACAAATTTGATTTTCTTACCAGAATAGTATTCAATAAATGTTAATCTGACATGAACTAGAGACACAATCTACATGAATATTACTTTTGACTAAAAGTTCCATGGTTTCTTCTCTCCCCTGTGATGGACCTCACTCCTCTTTTTCAAAAATCAAAAAATTTTCTAAATGCCCTCATAATCACAACAAGACGTTTCTACGATGACCTTTTTGGGCATTTGATTTTTAACTTGATGTAGAAAATCGTAGTCAGAGAAATATTTTTCCTTTTCACGGATGTTGATTTTAAGATCCCTTCAGGCCAAAGTTGGCAGTTCTTGTGAAATGACCCTATTGTAGTGCACCGTCCGATCCGGCAACGAACCGTTCCTCTCTTGTATACTGATTATACCTCTACTTTGTTGAAAACGAATAACTACTTAGAAGCTGAATTCTTATCTCCTTTAGCTGAAGCAAATATTACTAATATGGAGCTTAAAATGACGATTAAGTTTGTTGTTGCACGTTATCCAGTGAGTAGTTAATGAAATAAATAAGTTTTTGTTATGCACTTGGTTCAACACAACGTTACTTCATCACATCGAGGGTTAACCTTCGAACGTTAAAAATTTGTTTATTTTTTCAAAGACAGTTTTTCTTTGAGGATTATTTCACGGAACGCTGTGCTGTAAACGTTGTCACCAACAGAACGGGAATGTGCCGACATGCGGTGGGAAATAAGCGCCCGGAGCGAAAAGTTGCGCCAGATTATCAAGGCAAAGTTGAAACAAAGAAGAGGTTGAGAGTGGATGAGGGGTTTGGAGGGGGTGTGGATGCTTCTTGGGTCTTTTCTTTTCACAATAATAAGTCCCATGAAACATGGTAAGTACTCAAGTTTTTGGCAGGACCTGGAAGAGGAAGTTGACGGCCGCCCGAGCAAGTTGGTGAAACGGGGTTCACTTTCACCTCGAACAGCACATCCGCCCAAAGCAAAAGGGCCCCTTCCCGTATCAAAGTTACACTCAGCGGTCTCTGGGAGAAACTTGGCGAAACAGTTAACAACATCCTGGCGCCGACTCCGGTTCCGAGAAAGCAGGTGGAGTTAATGTTATGAAATATCACTGTTTACGCTGGAAAGGAATACGCAGGATCCTAACCCCTACACCAAACGGCGACAATTTCTACAGAGCTGTAATCACATATTAGTCGAAGGTTAACAATGCTTGGCGATACCGCTTACTTAAGTTGGTGTGCTCGTGGTAAACTCGAGTAGAAACGTCCGCAGACTCGCAGCTTAATTGTGGCGAAATTTAGCCCCAAAACTTGGGCCTTAACGGCTGTTAAGGCGGCGCGGGCTACGATGAGACATTTACGATCGTCTAGTACAGCGATTTCTAACCTTTTTTCGGTCGTCCTCCATTGTATCGGTTTCAGCCGGCGCAAACGTAAAAATTAAGCAATAAACTACAGACATATCATCATTAATAAGGGTGAGTACAATACATCTATGCTACACGCAATGGGTGGCAGCTCCTCCCTTGAAACAACAATGGAACAGAGATGACCAGGTGTTTTGGCTTTTCTCAGCCAAAAACAATTTTTCTATGTATCGCTATTCCGCTTTATTTAAAACTACATGAAAACAAAGACCCAATAAACACAAAATAATAAAGAAGCCAACACTTACCTACCTAAACGAATAATTAGGAAAATCCTGAATCTCCTGCATGGTAAGCAAACTTCTTGGAGTCATGCGAATGAATCAAGAAACGGTGTAGATTTGTATACTTGTGGTATGCATCAGAAGTCAAAATTATAGTTTTTTGGGAGTTGACTTAATCTTGCTGGTAGTTTCGACGATGGCCGTTTCTTATTGGCCCTGAAATCTTGCATTTAGCCGATTCCTTAGAGGTACAACTTGGTTCGTTTCCTGTAACAGTCCAAGAGCTATCTCAGGTCTGGAGCGATTGACCTAACTTTGGGGAGAACTTTCTCGATCTTTTTGCACGTTCTCGGAGGTTGGAAGGGTCCCTGAGACAAACTTCTTATTAACTGCCCCATAGTTAAGAGTCGTTGCGGAGATCTCTTGGGTAGTTTTGAAACGCTCTCAGACGTCTTTTGACCTGGATTTTTTTGAGAAAACTCCGCAACGGACAGTTATCTATTTTGCAGTCGAAGTAAGGTCAGGGTTGGTTTCCGGGTAGATATTTAATTTCGAATTTAGAGGGAGGTTTAGCTATAGTAAATACCGAATTGTATCAATCACCAAGAGATGGACAATTTGGATATTATTTTTTTAGCTAAAGTACTTACTCAGGTGGCTGTTTAATTCTGTCAAATACCTAGTCCCCAACCTTCTACGAGCAGTGAATTAAATTGTCCACTTTTACACCTATCGGCTTCGAGTTAAAAAAAAAAAAAAAAAAGTCAAAATCAATTTCACTATTTGAAAAAAATAAATCAATTAGATTGAAATTCACATCAGAGCAACTAATTTCTAGTTATTCGCTTATTACTACTAGCAATTTCTAGTTACTTCATTGTGGAGTGGAAGCAGTGGATGCAGTGGAAGCGTGCTGGGCCCATAACCGAGAGGTCCGTGGATCGCAACCACGCTCTGCTACCATGAAATAGTGTTGGAATTATCTATGATAATTAAGACTTATTTCTACCCCAAAAACCCAATTTACTATTTCAATCATTTAAACTTGAAAATAGAAATTAATGGTGAATTGGGTATTTTTATGAATAACAAATCGGATTGGAGTTTATATAGATTTATTGAATCTGATTTAGGTCCGATATGAAATCAAGAGAGAATTTGGGTTGTATTAAGGAAACCGCAAATATAGGAAAAGGAGACTTACCACTTGTAGGACGGCAAGGGATCAACTGCTCCTTACAACGAGCCTCTTGGAGGAGCGCCCGCGGAGGCGGGGCCGATGAAATATCGGTCCGCGTTCGCGTAGCAGTTCCAGGAACTGCTACAAATTGAACACGTCTTTCTCGGACCTTAGTGACGCGTCCTCGCGAGTTGTTTTCTTGGGAGTGCGTTCGGCATGGTAGATCTCATTGATCTTCAGATCTATGGACGAACAGATAAATCTTCGTCCCGTGTTATGATTTTATACCGTTTCGCGCCTTCTAAAATCGCTACACTGATGAAAGGAGAAACTGGAGCTCAACATTACTGTTCAATCTGTTGAAGAACACCTATGAGAAGAAAGTGAGGCAATAGCACCAGGACTGCTTAGCAAAGATCAGATGCCCAGAGCTCAAATGCCATTGTTTTTACGGACGTCAGTGTTTTGTTAGTGGTCCTAAATATCGTGATAGGCAAATAGGGACCAGAATCTGTGATAAAACTATTGTCTGTAGCTTCATGTTAAGACCTGCATTGATGTTAAAATGTGTAAGCCTACAAACAAAAAATCACTTCCATCCGATTTTGGACCGAATTATCTCCCTTACCTTACTAAAGTGCCTTAACATCATGGTTAGGGGCACTTGTTAATAATTAAAAGTCTCCCTCGCCATAATAATAATAATTTTTTAAAATTATTTTAAAATAATTATTATTTTAAAAATTGGCCTTATATCCGTTGTAAACGGTAAGTTCACTAGGACAGACCAGACAGTCGAGCTCCAGCCTCTTCTCACGGGTCCTCGCCTTTATCCAAACATAACTCAAGAACAGCTCTGAGGGTTTTTTAAAAATAATTTGGTCACTGGACGGCAAATTGGATGGCTGCAGTAGTTCATTGCCTTGAGAGAACCCCTGTTGTTATTTCTTGTTTTTGTTATTGCCCTTTGATTAGTACCAAATCACTATAAGAAGAATTCATAACTGTTGTGAAACCAATATTAAGGCTCGATAATTACTAATAATAGCGAATATGTGTGTAATCGTTTAATCAAAATAAAGTTACACTGTAGTGAGAAGAGGATAATTAAAAATCGAAATTAAAAATTCCTTATTCAGTAGCGTTTAGGAAAGAATATGTACGATTAAACGATTGGATGGTTGCACAATAATTGTTCAACTGGCTTTCGTTGGAAAATTCCACGGCTTAAACGAGAGAGTGAAAGAATCCCGAAAACGCGAGGTCTGAAGGCTAGAGTTAATTCAGCGGGCATGATAGACGCAAACGAGAGTCAAGTCTTCCAGAACTAACCTCCTTGGCAGAAGAAAAATTACTCGTCTCTTTGGTTAAATTCGTAGATCAATTTAACGGGAGGAGCTTGACCTAAAAATATAAAACAGACCTTTAAAAGCAAACCAGCTGTAAAAAGGTAAATTACTACCTACATTGACATCAATTTCGCAACATAAAGTATGTGTTATATAATATATAAAAATATATTATATGTTTATAAAAAGTAATTTATTTCCAATAAACAAAATGGTCACAGCAGTATGCATCAGAATACATGGGTTAAATACAACAGAAATCATGGTGACACTACTTGAAATAATACCTAACTTCGATAGACAGTGGAAAATTATTCCCCAACATGGGCGACTGATCTTTTAGGGAAAGAGTCAGTCCCGCCTGCAGAAATTGCTATGATTGATAATAGAATTAAAGAAGATTGCGCGACACATTAAAAAAACGCTGCAAATTCTTTCTCTGGGGTTTATTATTCAATTGGATTGATTTCATGATTTGAATTTCTACTAAGCTTTGGAGTGTGCGTGTTTCACAGGTGATAGAGCGATTATTGAATTTCAGGAGGCACACAAATATGATCAATTGATCAATCCAAATAGGTATTTTGGTCGAGAACAGATTTACGTCTCCATGCATATCTCCTGAAATTCAATAATCGCTCTCTCACCTGTGAAACACGCATATTCCAAAGCTTAGTAGAAATTCAAATCATGAACTCAAGCCAATTGAATAATAAACCCTAGTGAAAGAATTTGCAGCGTTTTTTTTTTTTTTTTTTTTTTTTTTTTTGTTTTTTTAATGGTTATCAGAATGCTTCAACCCGTGTATCGGCTACAAATCCTTTTAGGAGTTCACTCCAGTATCCAAATTACTACATCACTACATCACTACGTCACTAGGTTACTGATATTAACACAAAAACAATAATAAACCAAAATAACGCGAATGTTGGCACCATAAATCGGGCCATAGATCGAGAATGGTTTGACCTACGGACCTGGGAAGGGCTCTTTCGATTCCTCGTGGAGTGTTCTTCAAAAAGTACAAATTTAGGCCGCCTTGACTTTTTTTGAGGTTTTTAGGGATTTTACAAAACTTTGACAACCCTTAAAGGGCACTTTAAATTAAGTGAGAGAGCTGGCTCACGAATTGGGGCGTCGCCGGACCAACATGGATTTTTCCTGAAAATTTCAGCTTTTTTGCTTCAGCCGTTTGGGAAAAATCGTGCGTACAGCGTACGGCGGACGGACGGAAAATTTTTATTGCAGATTCGGATTCTACACCCTTTGAAACGTAAACCTTGAAATTTTCAGGGGGGGTTAGAATTTTTTTTTCCAGAGCGATTACAATGGTTTATTATTGAATAATAAACCAAAATCGGACCAAAACTTATTATAGTAGTTTTGAACTTGACAAAAAATTACCACAGACACGGATGGACAGACTAAGAATCAAAATGAATCAATAAGCTCTGAAACAGGTAGGAAATGTTGATTTGGTAGGAAATAGTTTCATATTCCTTGCTCGAACACAAAGCTCCCATAACTCTGGCATTTGAGGAAGCGAAATAGTCGACGAAAAAGCCAAGTTGAAGGATTCTGATTGGGCATCAGCTTGAGGCGAAAGCAGTAAAACGTTGACGTATACCCGGCACTTGGGTTGGAGAAAAAGTAGATAGGTAAGTCGGGAAGGAGAATGCGGAGGGCGAAGGCAGTTACACAGGGCAAGGGCCAAGAAAGAAGTTTTTAATGGTGATAAATGGGGGTGAAAGGAAACGAAGATGAAAAAGTAAAAGATGAAGTGGGCGTGACGGGGCGAGATGAATGTTAAATGTTGCATAGGGGTAAAGTTGACGTGCTGAATCACGAGTGGGGTCGATCCCCTTCCACCTATCTTTTTTCTTCTTGAGTCAGATCGGACGAGAGGAGGAAATAACGGGAGGCACTTAGGCCGGCCAAGTTGAAGACAATAACCGATTTTTTTCACCCCTCCTTTTACGTTTTTTAAGGTCTTCTTGAAGTACTGTCGTTAAGGGTGTCGTAAAAAAACGAGCTGCTCCATTCATTCGTTTGAGTGAGTTTGGTGGAATTTATGCTCGGCTATTTAGATTCTTTTACAAGACCGGAGTTGAGTACTTTGATTTTACGTACCCACCATCTGCCGATGCGGCAATGAATGTTAATCTTGTTTGGCCATGCTTCATTTAATCCACCACCATCTATCCTAAACATACACTCAACTATCCTAAGAATATTACCCAACTATCGTAAGAATGATAAAATATTTTTCCAACCATCAGAACAATATTACCCGACTACCACCTAATGTGCGCACAACGGTTGATCAATCCCTCACACTATGTATAGGTTTAATATACATATAAGTGATTTTAAGTGTCGAGGTTCAGCAGAGTGCCAGCCCAAAAAGTGTGTTAGGTGCAAGAAGTACACCAAAGCATTCTATTTTGGTAAAGCAGCGACCCTCAATTTACGAATGAACAATCATAGGGGAGAAGGAGTGGGGGACAGGTTGTCCGAGCGAGCTGGGGAGTCAGTCCTTCAGCTGTTTACTTTCAGTGGGAGTACTGATTGTCCCGGTTCGAATCCGGCAGGCACCAATGATTAGGTCCAAAATCCTATCAAGTGTTGTATACCTGTCCTGTCGTTAGACAGTTCACCTCTGATCTCGATATCACGTGAATCCAAATCGCTCCCAGCCCAGGGGCGTGAGACAATGGGAAGCCACGAGCGAAATCGTCAGACCTAGTTCCGATCCTCTCTGGAGGACGGCTGGCGACGTCCGCGACACCTACGGGTAGTCGGACGAAAATCCAAGGTGAAATTCCTTGTTTACTTTACTTTACTTTTTTTTAGGGCGTCTGTAAACCAAAGCCCACTCCCAGTTAAAGTTCACGCATCTTCCCATGACGCAACATTTGACCAGTGCTTTGGCTTTAAAGTGCTAAAGAAGCTTCCGGATGCAGCTAATGACAGATTGCTCCAGCAATCCGAAAGAGCCCATAAATTGTTACTAGGAGCAAATCGAACACCTGGCCTCAACTTGAATGACTGAAATCAGAAGTATCAAAACAGTAACTTCAAGACATTTATTTCTCTTCATATCTGTGAACAAGAAACATTCGAAATATCAGACTGAAAATTCCCAAAATCATCAAAGCATGTAACAAGTGCATTTGTTCTTAAACTGTTCATAAACATTTTTTACAGTATTTCACTAATTGTCCATAGCTTGTCCTGGGGAGTATTTTCAATAAAGTTGGCAGATACTGATAATTAATTTTTAGTTCAAAATTTTGGCTGTTTTCTTCGTGGTGGACGAAATTATATTTTATGGTCTGCTTTGTTCATTCACCCTTCAGAGATCCTACAAATGCACCGTCTGCTAGGTCTACCATACATGGGCCCCCTTGACCCATCCGTCCCCTCTTGTTGCTCTCGGTATTGTACTAGGTATTTCCTTGGTTGGTATAATGTTATCAATGGTTACTGCGTTCCCCCAGGTTCTCCCCATTCTTGTCTCTTCATCTGACCATCAGTCCTCTGGTATATCAATAAGTGATTTGCAGAAGAGAGAGAAAAAACATTTATTGATCATTATATGGGGTGGAATGTAGTCGTAACGATAGTTCGTCGGCTGATACTGATGGATGTTTTCAAGGATCAGGCTGAAGTTTTGTAGCCGGTTTGGTTCCTAATTTCTGATTACATATTCATACATTGGACAGCTCCTAAATTAGATTGTTGAAGGCAATTTATGCTAGAGTAGTTCTGTTCTTTGTTTGGTGCACCTATTACACAGCAGATTCCAGGTACGGTTATCGGTTACAACGGTGCCATCTCGCTTTAGTAACTAATAATGGAATATACTATTTTAATTTCTATTCATCAATGTAGCAAAAATAAACTTAACATATTGTACGAGTATACTGCAGTGTAGATACAATAATCTCAATCTGTCTGCTAGACTGCGCACTTAATCATATGACTTAAACTCTTTTACATTGTCAAGCTGGATGATAAGGTAAGTGCTGGTGCAAAACGGATTGAGCATAAACTATTGAACAATTTTTTAAAATTCGCTATTGGTGATCCGTTCCACACTCTATGGTGGATTCCGTTGTGATCAAATTCCATTTTCAAAATGGATTAATGATGAATTTCGATTTAATTTTATTGTTATTTGTTGCCATCGAAATGGGGTTCTAATGTCCTACTGGTATATAATAATGTTAGCATATTTCTAAAATTTTTATCGGTTTAGTAGTTCACGTTCCATCTTTACACTCTTTAAATCCACATCAATGAATGTCATTAAATAGTTCAAACAATTAAGACGTAGGGTGAAGGCAGAAGTTCTTGGTGTTTTAGGAACAATTTCACAGTCTCATTGCAATATGTTTGTTATTTATCAACTGATTCTTTTGATTCCAAATTTGTCTGTTCTGACAAGATCTATTCTTTTCAAAAGTAAGTACCTTATATTTTTGAAAAAAATTTGAATTTTTTCGTATTTAGCCCAGAGTTTGAATGCATTTTTTCCCTCATATTATTGACAGGCAACAACCAGTTATCGACATATAATTGACCCAAATATTGACGTATACTTAGACTCATTGTGCTGCGTGTCATTGACTGGGGAGTGGCTAAGAATTACTAACGCTACAATTGAAACTCGAACAAACATATTTTAACACATTGGTAAAACATAGAAAGCTTGAGCAGATAGGTAAAATCTTGAAAACAACATTTCATAGTACAAAATTGTTTGAGTGAAAAAGTGAGGGATAGGCTTAAATAAGGCAAATGTTAAGGAACTACAGGTATTCTCACTCCAGTCGATTACCAGTGGGTTTGGGAATAGTATTTTACATTGGGCTAATTCCTAAATACGGAAGGCTCAGGTAATTGAGCCACGACCTTCTCTTTGTCAAGACACATTAAATGTGTCAAATTTTGCTATGCTACCGTTGCTTTAATTGCTTATTGTGATTTTACCGACGCTATTCACAAAAAACTTTACGAAGAAGTAAATGATGTAAGTGCATTAGGTATCCAGTTCGCCTTGACCCTTTGTTGTGCCGCCATTGTGTACAAGGTCTGCGTCCCAATGTGTATCTATCTTCTATCTAGACTAGGAGCAGTATCGATGCCCTGCACGTTTCGTCTGTTGATGGAAAAGTCCCGGAACCCCCCGGTGCCGTTTTTTTCTGGGATTGTTTGGGAAATTGGACTAGAAGCGTCGGGAGGCGGGCGGACCTTTGATCTGACCGCCCTTTCAAAGGTCCAAGGGAGGCGGGCGGCAGGGAAAGCTCGATTGCGTTTCTAACGGAGGGTGAAATTCGAGGAGCAGGTGATAATTTCAGAAGTGGAATTTCCACCTCTTAAAAGGGCTGTCAAGTGCTGGCTCTCCGCTCTCGAAACCGGAAATTTCTTGAACCCAACGCCTGTGCGGGGCGGAGACCTAACACAGAAGGTAAAACGCACGGAGCCTGAGGGCCATCAGTTCATTCAAATGACTTTGCGTTACAACTGTGTAGGCGTCGTTGAAGTCTGAATGACTAGCGCCTCACAACAGAATAATTTGACTTGCTGAATGGAGAGCTTACGAATAAATGAAATGACAATGCCTGTCGAAACAGAGTGTAAATCTACTATTGTTTGAAAATAGTAAAACAAAAGTCCATATAGAATGAATAATTTAATTATGAGTACAGTGGTGGCTCCTGCCTTGAAACTAAGGGGGTGCACCGAAACGATAACGGACAACCACGAAGGGAACGTGAGACAAAAATGAACTTTTCTCGCCCAAACACAAATTTCAACTACAAATATGCAAAGGAGATCAATCTGGTCCGCTTTATCGGCTTCAAACCGTGAAACAAACGAATCAATCCTACCTTTAAAAAAAGTTCAGTAATGGGGATGTAAATATCTAAAAAAAAAAAAAATTTTTGAAATGATTGTGGAACTTTAGAAAACTGTGTTTTGCAACAGTGAAATGCATATCTACCCAGCAAGAACATAGTAGAGGTGAAAGACCAATCCCATCTTTAACCCAAGCTTCATTCCTATTGTGGCAGCAAAGAAGACTAAGGAGGCAGAAATGTTTATTACTTACCTCACATCCACTGACCCCATCAACCTTTTCGTATTAATGAGGGTTGTGCTTGCGGATCGTGGAACGGTTTATGTTGCCTTTAAGGTTTGCTGCAGTCCTGTCAAGCATTGGGTGCTTTGCATCGCGATTAACCACTCTTTGCTCACCGACAATTTAACGAACTCACGTTTTATGGCACGTAGAGTATTATTCGCGTAGTTACAGCTAACACAGTTTAGTTATAAGGGTTGGGAACAATCAACTGATATTAGGGTAAGAGTGTTTTTTGCTGGTTCTAGCGCACTCTAGTGGGTGAGCGGACATCTACGTCTACTCCAGTGTAAGCTCTCAGAAATTTTGGGCGCTTTATTGCAGGCCCCCTCATTTGTTCATTCTTTGGACCCGGATCCAATAAACGCTGTGTTCCTCTTCAATTCAAAGCACAGACGGGGTTTCGGTCCTGGACATCGAACTCCTAACCACCCTCAACAAATTCAGGACTCCACTATCCTCTCACCCGTACTGGGGCAAGTGGATTTGAAACTCTTCTGCTCTTCAATGAGAATTCAGTGGGAAAAGTTGGAAAACAGTATGATAATATTATACTTATATTAATATTATTATGAGGAATCTTTTTAATTTTGGGCAGGGGGTGCACATGCGCCTGTAAATATGAGCATGAGTACATATTTTTTCTTTGAAACAAAGTTATTTCAGAATAAAGGTATGATAATTGAAATTGGTCTTTTCTCCTATATTTTTCATTAGCAAATAGCCAGGTAAAATATGTTCTTATTGAAGATTCTATAATAATCAAATATCATAACTCCATCACATCTGAGATTAATCTAGGATGTGATGAACTTGTGCTGTAGTTTTTCTAGCTTTCCTCTGGGGTGTTGCAGGCTAATTCACCATTCTAATACCTCCTTGTTATACCAAAAGTCCTTTTGATGAACAAACACATTTCTTTAAGCACATGAAATCTATACTTCGGATCCATTCCGATTAAAGAGAAAGTGTTTTGTGAGATTTGAGAAATAATCCAGGTCTCATCCATTAAGAAGAACAGACATCACATTGCCAATAAAAGAGTACAAAAATTCTATCAGTACGAAAATATTGGAGAGCTGCTCTTCATTCAGTTCTGAAAGCGATTAAATTCTTAGCGGTTCGTATGTCTTCGCGCCTGGACAATCCCAGGAAAGTTGATCTAAAATGGATGAAAACTGTAGAAGTTATGACTGGTGCACGGATTTTAAGTTTCCGCTTAAGCGGGGGCTACTACGGGATCCGTTGCCGATGAAATGGTTGAGGAACGTCCCGTCTTCAATCTGGAAAACATCTCCAAAATGTATCGAAATCTTGATAATCATTCATACAGTTTAGCACAACTACAGAATATTCAGATAGATATGAAACCAAAATTATTCAAAAAAATGCTCGCCGATAAAAAAACAAAAAAAATTATGAAAAATTTCAAAGAAACAAATTTGTATGTATGGTGTATTCATGATGATACAGCCTTCATGGTCGCAAATCACATTTTATCCCTTGCGACGGTTCCTTGAAACTGCTACTACTGAGCATGAACCTAAAGCTTTTTAACTTCAGGGGTATTTTCTGGGTGTTGTAGGCTCATCTCGTCAGTCCTTGAAGGGGACAACTGGTCTATTCCAAATAATTTTTGTCATACCTTCAACCAAACGAGTACTAGAACCTTCAAGATAGAGGCTTCAGCAGTTTTATCAAACTATTTATCGTATTATTTAGAGGTTGGTTAAAGAGTTTAATCATGAATCGCCGTTGGTTTGCGGGGGTTAGAATTTAATTTTAATGTTTAGAGAATTTACAATGTTTGCTAACGTTTGGGGCCTAGGAGGATTAAGAGAGAACTTACCTTCAGGTTTTGAGAGGAGAACACAACCAAGGGGTGTACTTCCAGCTGCAGCCACCCGACAAAAATCCCTAGTGCCCTTCCTACATCTTCTGAGTTTATTTGACCCCCCCCCCTCTCTCCAGATTCCAGAGAAAAAGCCCCCTCTAAGGAGATTTATCCTCTTCTTCAGATCCTGTCTTGGAAACTTTTCTTAAATTTTATTCGCAGCAATGGTTTTTATGTTTTCCTGCGGCTTAAGGCCGAAAGAATTAATTTATGAATACAAAATTTTGAAAATAGGGAAGAAGGGAGACACGAAATTTCACCACTTCACACTGACATATTCAGCATCTTAAGCATTTCACTTCTGTTGACAGTGTCTAACAGCCCGATACACTACCCTCCTTCATACCTTATGAATGGATTCAAATACATGCGAAGCTGGGCGATCAGGATTTTCAATCAGTTCTTCCTCTGGGATATTTCGATATTAATTGTTGGCAACATTGTTGCATATTTATCCTGTTGGATCGTTATTGAAATAAAGCGCCATCATTACTCGTATTATGACGAAAGTGTTCTTATCCTTCTCCTTACTCTTTACTATCCTCGTATCCTGCTAACTTGACATCAAATAGACAAGTTTTTGGGGTATAATATTTGGGTTTCAACTTCAGAATGTGTTTAAATAGCTTTCTATACACATAAATACTCGAAAGCGAGAAATCATTAAAAAAATAATGGTGAAATTGAGAGATTGAAAAAATAAAAATAAAATAAATAAATAGTAATAATAGTTCAGGCTGGTAATTACTAGGTTCGCACAACTCAAAATAAAATACACAAGCGCTTCCGAGGGCAAAAATACCAAATATCAACTACCCTTTTTTATTAAGCAAAATGGTTTGCTCAAGATGATTTTTTGGAAAATTAAAAGTGGGATACACGTCTGAGGAAAGAGAAGAAAATGCATAATAAAATGGGATCAAAGCACATTTGGCTGGAATGGGTGGGCTACTAAGTAGGTACCAACCTTCTTGTTTCATTTTGAAGAACGCTCCTCGAAGATAATTCTTGTTGTCCGTCCGCCCCTTTTGAAAAGTCTTTCTTTTCGCCTTGCGGCCAACAGCTGAGGGAGGAGAACAAGGCCTAAACCCCCCTCCCTCTTAATGTCAATTAACTGTTTCTATTCTGCACAATGGGCTTCTTTTCCTTCCCGGCTCTTTCCAGACCTTTTCCTTTCCATTGTAGAAGAAACAGCTGCAATAGAGGGTAGTAACGTAATAAAAATAAAAGGCAGTTGTAAATAAAAGGGAGGAAACAAATAAAACAAAATAAAATGAGGATGAAGAAATGTAATAGAAAAGCTCGCTCGAGGGGAGCGGAAATGAATGTACTCGTTCTTAAGAGATGTGCAGATCATCTGACGTAGAGATGTTCTTCTTCCAAAGACAGTTTTAATAATGAACCTTTGTAATTGACAAAAAAATCCAACTCCATAAAAATCGGTTGTTTTACGTTTCAAGATGTGTAGAATCCATAATGCTGCAAATTATCACTAACAGGTTTACTATTTACATGTTAATATAAATAGCTTTTAAGACGTAGTGTGCGGCACATTCCACACCTTGTAACTGTGTTGTTTAAATGAGCCCCCTGTATATTTACCCTCAGTACTATCGTACCTCTCATGTTCTATCGACTTACCGACTAAATCGATATATAAAAGCACTCAGCAGAATCTTTTGCACGCTACACATTTTTTATGAACTTAGGTGTTGATTCAATAGGTTAATCTAAATTTACTGCATCATGCGGTATCAGAGCATGGGAAGGTGGTAAATATAGGTATGTGTGTGGTCTGATGCATTCTCAAACTTTAAAAGAAATTAAATTTATTGTGGAGTGTAATAATAACCATTGTAAACAAAATAATGGAAACTTATGAGGAGCTCCTTCACCCTTAATTGTATAAAGAAAAGAAATACGCTGATTTTAGTGTGTCGATTTCCATAAAAAAAAAAAATAAATAAATAAATAAATATGTAATTGGTTACGCGGTTTAGATATTTTTTTCGTGATTTTATTTATTGCAACTGATTGTAGGATACCTCATCTAGCAATATTTTACCTCATAAATGGACATGATGTACAGGGTGAGATTTCAACAAACCAGCCCTTCAGAGTAACACACTGTTAACTGGAACACACTTCACTATAACTTGCACTGCACAATCAGGTCCAGTGGCTTGTTACGCTTGAGGCGCCGCAGTTCTCCTTCGTTATCCAGAACGTTGAGCATCTCCGGGTTCTTGTGCTGATGGAGGCGTTTTTCGTGCTTCTGGGCGTATTTCATGATGATTTCGTTGACTGTTTCCAGTCTTAGGTCACGATGAATGTCATCATTTCGCATATACCAGGGGGCATCAACTATGCTTTTCAGGATTTTGTTCTGAAAAGTTTTTATTTTCTTCAAGTTAGTCTTTTTGGCACAGCCCCATAGTTGAATTCCGTATGTCCAAATTTGGCGTGAAATCTGTTTGTAGATAAGGAGTTTATTGTGGAGCGAAAGACGGGAATCCGCTCTCAGCAGCCAATAAATTTTCCTGTATTTAATCTTCAGTTCCTCCTTTTTCTTCTCGATGTGACGATTCCACACCAATTTTGAATCGAGAGACATACCCAGATATTTCACAGTGTCAGAGTAAGGGACTTTGTTCGAGTTTAACACAAGTTCTGGGGCTGTGATTTTTCGGTTGGCGAATTTAATGTGAACTGATTTGGACTCGTTCAGCTTCATTCTCCATTTCTTGATCCAGTTTGTAACCTTGTGGAGGCCTCTTGTAGAAATTGATGAAGATGGTTATAGGAGGTGAGTTCCAGATACTACCTACATTCCGTAAATGACAG
Source organism: Creontiades dilutus (assembly GCA_031894815.1). Taxonomy (NCBI): domain Eukaryota; kingdom Metazoa; phylum Arthropoda; class Insecta; order Hemiptera; family Miridae; genus Creontiades; species Creontiades dilutus. The sequence continues at coordinate 258,746 of JAVIWC010009611.1, read as the reverse complement.
ATGCTCCAAGGGAAGAGAGGCGGAATGATGATGACCCAAAGATGGCGATTTGCCACGAGGATGCTGACGACCTCGTGGAAGATGCTCAGTAGCCGGAAGAAAGCAGGCGCTTGAACTGGGGTGCTATCTTTAGCGTATGAAGACGAGAACTAGTTGAGGTTCCGATGGATGATCCCCCACACAATGATTTCCCCACCGAATCATCACAATAACACTCGCATCCTTATCCGCACAGATAAGAGGTACAATGGTAAAAGTCGGCCTGAACACACGGGAGATTAGGATAATGACTTTTAGTATTAGTTTCTTAGATTTGTTTGACATATAGTATGTTATGAATATTTGAAGAAATGACCAAATTTATTCTTTTATTCATTGTAATATGGTCATCGATTTCAAAAAATCAACTTTATGTATTACGAGTTATGTATTGTGGTATAGATCCCCAGTCTCTTTTCATGATATCGTGCAGTATAAATCCCACCGGATGGCTCACGCTACACATAATTCAGCGGAAGTATCGGGAACTTTTCACGTCCAACGGAGCATTCACGGAAAATGCTGGTTTATTCAACAGCCCTTTTGATTTTCGCGCTTCCCCCCGAGTTATGGGGCCGGGTGGCCTGAAGGTGTAGCCCTCCGATCGTCTAGAACCGACCCAGCAGGGTTTTATGAAACTTCTATTGACTTGGTAATAAAACTTACGTCCGCTCCGGAACCCCCACGGCGATCCGGGATTCAACGTCATGACGGTTCGACGGGGCTGACGGAAAGAAAACAAACCGTCGAGTGGGATGTAGGCGGTTGCCAACCGTAACTGAAGTGGGCCAGGAGGTCGGGCCTATTGGAAAGCAAAATAATGGGGGTTTTCTCGTAGGTTGTTCAGAGCTTTGAAAATCTCTGTCTTCAATAAAACGGAGGCCTAAGCGTTGTAGTTATTTCATTACAAGCTATCATATCCACGCGATTACACAATGTGGGTTGTACAAACGTACTTAATGTATTCGAAAAGTTGTTGATGATTACCGTGGAACAACATAAATACAGCTAGCAAATCCGAAAAGTTGAGGGTGACACTGCTTATATGTATTGCTAACATTAATGTCCCTTACATGAATAAATCAAAGTCCTATTTTTATGATTACATAAGCTGAGTGACGAACTCGGTGTACATTTTGATTCTGTGATTTGTGGCAGAGAAAGCCTCATGTAACGAGCTGAGGGAAGTATCCCAATCTTGAAAGGTAGCGAGACTAAACATGTTATTTAATGTAACCGTTTTATTACAGAAAATAAGTGAGGACAGCAGTTGCTGTTATCTGGTTCATTGGCTGTTGCAATCATCATTCAGTTAGTGTAACTAAGAATTTTAATGAATTCATTGTCAGCGAAGTATCTACTCAAATTCATGATCCCGCAGTCATGAGACTTGAATTGAGGCGTTCGTCTCTTCAGTCGCGTCAGTAATTCCATAGTGGGTGCCTTAATGAAAATTGAAATGAGATGATTAAACCTTACTTCCCCGACAACCTAGAATCAATCAAGCAGAGTTTCGACAAATGTACTTACAAGTACAAAATACTGGTCAAATAAAAAGGTACAGGTTATTCGTATGTACAATTCAAGTTCCTAATTTACTTGTGCACACTTGAAATGAAGTTAGTAATGTCAAGTACAAGAGCTTGTTATAAGGATACAAGTTCTAGGTATAAGTACTCAAGTACTTGTACTTCTAGTGGAAGTCCTAACCCCCCCTAGAACAGAATCCAAATCTGCATAAAAAATTTTTCCGTCCGTCCGCCGTACGCCGTAGGCGGCCTAAATTGGACCAAAACATTGGTAGAACTTCTTTAGCCATGAGGATTCGTTTTGTATCTTCCTCTGACTCTCTCTTTTAGCATACAATACTTTGGAGAAAGATGGAGAGGAGCTTCGGACTTTCTTCCACTCCCTCTCGCTCTCCTCACATGAATCTCCTTAGCATTACTTTCACTTGTAGTTACTAAAAATCGAAATTACGTACTTGTAATTGAACTCTTCTTGGTAAGTAATTTCGAAGTGCCTGGATGTTTTGCACCTATACCTCGTTATTCTTATTACTGGTTCTCTCGACTCTTTGAAATGTTAGTAGATTTTCGCAAGTACTTGAAGACATGTACTTCAAGTACTTATCAACGTACCTCTTCCATCTCCGCGTAAAAGAGGAAAACACCAGAGGAAATGAGGCTGGATGTCGTAATCATATGTAGTGTGCCTCAAAACTCGAATTTCCCAAGATGAAATTCCGGAGTAAGTAAATGACCTGAAATAATTTGTGAAAAAATGATTCACAAAAAATGGGACGTTAGACCTCAGAGAAATTAATGAATTCATTAAAAGTAAATCGTAGTTGTAAGAGTATTTTTCAGACTTTATCGGCTTTCGAGGATTAAAACTGAAATGAAAAGGTTGTCATTATACCAAGTTGACATTTACTGAATGTGTACCTTCCTACCCACATTATCTTTACCTTAGCGATACGGCATTGTTCACTACGTTTTACCATTAATGAGCACATTAACTTATGTAAAAGCTCAGTGGTTTCATATCACAAGGCCGGAGAGTTTCAGAGGTTTCCCAAAGGGTCGAACCCTTTTCGATACGACCCCTGACACTTTGATTCTGGCCCTAATCCACCATCCGAGAGTTTTCTCTACCGCTCGGAACGCAGGGTTTCACCGAAAAGGGAGTTATTAGGAATCAAAACCTTGACTCCGTCGGTATTTCCAAGGTTATCAGTTCCCTCTTCCAGTTAGTTCCACCTCGCACATCTCCCTTTGATCAGAACCATAAAAACGATCAACCCATTAGTGACTATATAAGGGGGTTAATCTGATTACATCCTCGCCGCTTTCCGTTGAACCCAGTTCCGATATCAAAGAGGTACGAAATTTCTAATTCCTCTCTTCTAATTGCTTGCAGAGGAAATTGATGCGAACAGTTTCCGAGTAGGCATTTTCGGATTTCACGAGTTACCAATAAAATTAGCCCCGGGAACTTAATCCTCCGATATGGCTGAAATTCGATGAGCGCTAGAAAATAGTTTCATCACCCTACATAAATTTTAACTCGCTGTGCATTTGCGAATGTGAAATCCTTCTAACAACCGATATTTCTACAGTTTCCATTAGATTTTAATGACAAATTTTGGGAGTGAGTAAATTGAGCTGAGGATGGTCTTTTATCAATTCTATCATGAACTTCTAGGGAACAAAATTGTGAAAAAATCCTAGGAAATTTGGAAGTTTTCCCTTTCATGATCATAACTTGTTCTATCACTGCTGATTTCAAACAAGGAAACCGAACAAACCGTTCTACGCGCAACCGATTTGAACAAACAATTTAGAGTTTTAACTCTTTCAATTTTTACGGAAATAGACTACGTTTTATTCTACAAAATCCATGCTTTTTTCACCTGGGTTTCGAATGATTTAGAGCGCTCAGATTTGATTTCGGCCGGGTCGCTCAGCCGAGAGGTTACTAATTTCTGTAAACTAGTGTTTGTTTTCCTCTTTTTTGATTGCGTTTCCACATTCCTCTCATTTGTTCCCCTGGAAATAGCTGGAGTTGATTGCGAGCTTTTTATTAGCGAAACCCAAAAAAGAGAGGCATTGTGGAACGAGTCGAGTAAATCTCACGAGAACAGATTGTAAGTGCCTACTTGTGTTATTGTCAACATCGATCTTTTCTCAACTCCGTGTTCAATGGATGATTAAATTCTCCTTCAATATGTTCAACAATGTAATCAAAGGTGGATATTTTCATTCTGGAGTAACAGAAAATATCCTGAGTTGCGCGAACAAATGGTGGAACTCACGGTATTGCTCCTTCACTGAATAAATAGTCGAGGATGGCTTCCATCTCTACGAAATCTTTTTCGCAAAGTAATAAAACATTGCTGATTGTTTGGAAGAAATGGGAAAATAATATCGCCAAAAACACAACATCAGAGATATTTTCTTTTCAAAACAACTATAATTAACATAGATTTTTCAAACGAAATATAAAATTTTAGGATAGGTTGACATGAATGAACGGTGAAATATTACGTATGTTTGGTAATGTTGTATAGCTGCACGACCAGTCTTGGTAATCGTTCATTACGGTTCCGTAAATGGAAACGAGTGACCTCATCCGGATTCCCTATCACGCCCTCATTTCGAAATTCCCCATAAGTTCCAACATTGAAATATTGGATTCACCGGATCAGTGGGTATCCGCTTCACAGAGCTTTCCGAGCTGACGATTCACTTAGTTTTGAAGAATCTTACAGTAACAGGACGAATAAAACTTCAAACTTTTCTTAAAAATCGTGGAACCCTTTCGAGAGGATACCACGACGGCAGTACTTAGACGTAAAACCCCTTTCCCACGTCCCTTTTTCTCACTTCACTGGAAAATACCTCCCAGCCCTTAAATCCCCAGAGTGCTTTTACTTTACTCCCTTAAAATAACAGCCATCCATCTCCAGCTGCGTCTGATTTAACACTATCTTTAATGTGAAAGTAATATTTTCTGGTCGAATGAATAATATTTTTTTCCTCGTCATGATTTCCAAAGTGGTCGAGGAGCGGGTATAACGGAACGCATTTCGAAGATTAAATCGAGATAAGAGACAAATTTTTGATGAGATACAGAGGGATAGATGAGGTACACAATGTGGCCGAAAATTCCTTACGTGACAAAAACCTCTTACCTGACTTCGTTGAACGACATTAGGCGCATTCATGTCCAAGGCTCTTGTATCGACACATGTTTGATGCCACATATTTGTTACGAAAAAAATTACCGATGGATTTTATGAGTTGAATACGTTTTAGCAATTTTGTAATGTCTTTTACTGCCCATTTAACGGCGTTTTACAAATTTTGTTTGGTGGCTGTTAGTGTGTGAAGGGGTTTGTTCATGCTGAATATTTAGTTTAATATCAACCAATGCGGTGAGATGTTTAGAGGTAGTTGAGACACAGTTGATACCCTTCATCTAGTCAGTAAAAATTGAGAACAAATATCATGTGGTGCGAGCGGCAAGCGATGTCTGCTCTAAAAGGAGTGCCGCCTTATAACATAGTACCAGATTTTTGTCCCAAAGTTGTTGCAAGTGCTGCAAAATTTTTTTCAAATACTTTTTCCCTGGATTCTATTTGAGAAATCTCACCGAAATAGGTAAGTATTTAGATGCCATTATTGGAACATTGAACAGTGGTGCTTTGGAATGGTACTCCCATTCAACGTCCTAACCACAACCCCTCTTCCATACTGATATGGCGTAAGTGGTATTCAGTCAAGCTTCACAGGCGCCTTCCTAATCCTCAACTAAGGTGAAGCGGATTCACGTTGGTTCGTGATTTTGTATTTTAGACTTCAAAGTCAAATTCACTGCTCTACCCTTTCTAGGAAATACCAATCGAGCGAAAAGGTTAAGCGTGACTCTACGGTCTGAAAGCTTCTTGTGAAGGCATCTCCCAAGCGTATCTCTTTGGCTCATTTCCGATCTACGGATAAGCGTCGTTCAAGACGATTTGAAATGCTCACTTTGATCATTTCGTTGAACAGAAATCTGGGGCTGGGGTTTCATTACCATTCCAGAACGTGTCATTAGAATTCTCATACATCTACTGATCAAACCTTCCAGAATAAAGTACTTCAGGGAATCGTTAATGCTACGTGGTATTTGAGAAATGACGAACTTTATAGATACCTTCAGGTGAAGAATGGAGAGGTGTCAACGAGATAATTGAAAAATATGCTACCAGCTACTAACCACGGCAGCTCAAGCATACGAAACCAGAGGCTCTCTTACCACTTGATAACTCACACCAAGTTTAGAATTTGATGAGGTGCAAGCTCTTTCACCTTGGATGCTGATCTCCAGCTTCAGACTTGAACTGCAAGATGAGTTGTGGTATTCGTCACGGTATTGATGCCATAGTGAAAATTTGTGGTTGTGCGAACTGAATAATTAGATAGTAACCTTCATAGTAATGGCTGTATGGTATACCAACTGAGCTCCGTGCGTGAATTCACAAAATATCACTCGCCCCCGTGTTTTCATCACTTTGATGAGGTACCCACCAGATAAGGCTAAAAGATGATTTTTCACGCCATATAAAAAATTTCGGTAATTATTCCGCAAAAATTGAATCGAATCAGGAAACGGATAGCATCACGTGAATCAGAGTTAAAAAAATCCATATGCCGTACTTATTAGTTCACCATCATCCACTATTTGACAAATGTTGGGGTTGCGCAACTTTAGAGTGCTCGCTGAACCGGTTGTGCTCAATCATAAAAATTGGTAGAGGGATGAGATTTTCATGAAATTCTGGGTAACATTCGAATCTGCTTCATAAAATTGGGGTTCTCTTTTAAAACAAGAAAGTTAGTGTCACTTCCGTATGATTGCGCAGTTGCGGGGGGTGCGCAAATATGATATTTGAGATCCTTGCAAAAAATGTTAAGATTCAACAAAAATTCAACCATTTGGAAGATTTTAGGAGGGGGCAACTCTTGGGACACCCTGTATAAATAAAATAGTTGGGAAACAAATTTCGTGCAAAACACAGGTCTCCCCCGATTATACATGTAATGAAGGCCGTTCAATCATAAATGCTGGATATGCTGGCTTTATGCAAGTAATTCCTGGAGGGTTCAGACCCTCATTTCTGTTTGATAATAATTTTATTCACCCTCTTGGTTCTTGAAGTAATATAATCAATTCTTACCTTTATTCGAAATAAACAAATAAAGACTGGCATTCCTGATATGGAAGCGGTACACGCTTCCTTATCGCTTAGAGCCTCGCTATCGGATGGCAAACCTGTCAAAATTCGGGTGAGGGAAAACAGGCAGCCGGATCCGAGAAGGCATCGGTGGTGTAACTTATAACGCTGATGTCATGTTTTGACAGTTGTTTCTTTTTCGCTCGCGGAACCAATCACTTTGACAAGCGGCCAGCCACAATAGCCGCTTCCACGCCGCACCGCTCAACGAGCTCGATGACCGAGAAGCTTGACATTTCAGACATTCATTTCGCGGAGACATTCGCACAAAGCTGAGTTTCATCGAACCGACGTCGTTTCATGAGTCAACGTTGGTGCGATTAAAGTTTTTTTTTTGCACATTACGTAATGAAAGGTTAGATAAAGCATTTCATAACCTCATCCAAAGTAAAACCACATCAAATTGTTACTGAATGATCAAATAACGATTTTGAATAATGATCGAATAACTTTGGAATTTTCCAAAAATAGTAATAACTTTTATTTCTCGAAATAAAAAAGTTCGCATGCGTTTAGGCGAAATTCATTTGAGCAATCCGAGAAAATTTGCTTCCAAATCACTCATGCACACGGTCTTTGGCCTTTGACGTTTTTCTAACACAATCGCTAATATTTGTTGGTTCACATTATGTTGATTTTTGGGGTGTGATTTCGCAATTTCTTCTTTTTTCATCTTGCCATAGTCGAATGCGGATAATGCCCGCGACACTCGGAGGATGTTCATTGGTAGATGGCAAAATAACCATATCCAACACTATCTCCACGTAAAAATGCTTGAAATGTGTGATGGACATGGTTTGTTGGCCCTTACCGATTCTTAAGAATTAAACATAATCCCAACAAAACGAAGCCAAGAGGTAGTGAACTCAGCTTGTAGTCGGGTCCGAATTATTCGTAAACCACATTCACCCCTCATAAGAAACGTGTTGGCTACGGTGCATCGTGACTAAAGCTGGTGCGATGCTGTAATGACGGCGCACAGTGTCTACCTCACCATCAAGACCGCTCGGTCTTGCGGGTCTTGCCTAATGGCGCCTCGTCAGCTTGTGATGGATATGGTTAGTTGGCCCGTCCCGTTTTGAATCCGTCGCCTTGGGAGATGAATCAGACGCCTTCAAGCGTCTATGCCATCCTCTGAGCGTGGCGGACATTAGCGCATTCAGCTGTATGGAAAGGAAAATTATGCCATTCCATCTCCCTCAAAACAGGGACATAAAATTATGTTTTGACACTGTTCAGCAGATTATGGCAGGTGAATTGCTACCGAATACTAAGAAACATAGACTAGTCGCGCAATTTATATCAAGACTGCAACGTCAATGAAATTTATAAGTCTCACAAAATTACACCTGAATTCAGTGATGCCGAAATAATTGATAAAATAATTGCGAATGTTATTTTGGAAACTAAACAACATTTCGGGTGTCAAACGAAACCTGTCGACAGGGGCTACAAGCCTTGATAACGGTGGTAAAATGTTCCCCGAACCATACCTGGCGACAGCAAACTCCCCCAACCAGCAGGTACCGTGCCCTTCCCCGCACCCCACGGCAAGAATATAGAGTTTTTACAACCATTCACTCGCCAACCTGAAAAATCCCCACCCCAACCGTCCACTTCATACCAAGGACCTCACTATAGAGGCCTCGGGTACCCATCACCCACAAACCTAACTCAAAATCATCCTCGACCGTTCATAACCATCCAAGCAGAACGTCCTGACCGGCAAACAGATGAACCCAACCTGCACGACGAATGGTACACCGATGATTCGGACTGTTCAAACGAGGACAGCTATTGATGAAGGAGTCATCAAATAGCATTTCGGATTAACCCGGAAACCTCCCTAAATCTCTTATGATTACCCCCACCCTACCAATTCTTTTCCATAGTGCGACTGGAAATAACGCTCTGCTGTCATGTGAGGGTGATGGAATGGTTTGGTTGTCCTTTCCATTCAGCTGAATGCGCTAATGTCCGCCACGGTCAGAGGATGGCATAGTCTGATTCATTTCCCAAGGCGACGGATTCAAGAATCGGGAACGGCCAACTAAACATATCCATCATAAATGACTCGATTCTGTGCCTCCTGAACTCTTTCTTCTTTGTTTCTTACCTTCCAAACAATCTGAACAGACCCCAAACGTAATTTTGAAGGAAAAAATAATTAAATCCTCTGCACTTAACAGGATTGTGTATCAGGCTAGGGTTCCGGTGTTGGGGACTCTCTTCTCGTCACCTGTTGCTCGGTCTGTGAAACCTCTGTGGTGGGTGGGGTCCGGGGCAGGTCGGAATGGCACTCAGCGGGCCGAATAGTTTTTATTCACGCTCCATTTTCATCCACTACTGACGACTTAATTTGTATCGAGATGGTTCCATCTGATTTTGTACCTCTCTATCATTCCCAATCCTGTGTCAATTTTCCACTTTTGGCTACGTTCGATTTACATGGAAATAAAGAAAACAAGTACCCAAGTTGATTTTCTGGGTTTGATCGACAATTCTGCATTCACTGGCGCTCAAATTTCATTGGAAATTTGAACTCCTGCCTTACATCTGTCACAACGTTCTTCATCCATAAAATCTAAAACCATATAAAACATGGAACTTGATCAGCAGTAGCAATTTAAGACGCAAGAAGTAGCATTCAATAGAAGAAGTAGCTGAAATCTCGTTCAGAAGATTCTCATTCATAAAACATCAAACATACGAATTGAAGGTGATATCCGGTAAGTGGTTACCGATTCCTCATACTTACAACTTTAATCATACATTAGTTTCTGGATTTACTTTAACGAGTACACATTTAAACTCAAATGCTTGGCGAACCCTGAAAAGAATGATTAGCTTTTGAAACTCCAAACTCCGTCTAAGTGGGAAGCAAACGGCTCGCGGTGGAACTTCAGAGCTGGTGGTATGATGAAACCGAGGCGGCGGGCCGGAGAAAGATGGTGGCGTGACAGAGAAATAGGGTCAAAAGGCTAGTAGCCCCTCCAGCGACTCTTGGCGAAAATGCGGGTTAAGAATGCAACTTATGAGATATCGTCTCGCATTCGGACGAGGGATCCCACTTAACAGAGCAATTTTTTGTCTTCTTTTTCTTTCTCTCTTTTCCTCGACAGACCTTTCAATCTTACAGAGGAATAAGGGAGGTCGTCGATACATCACTCCAAGACAGCGCGGATGTTGCCTTCAGGCTTTTGGATTTTTGGATGGTTGGGATATCGAAAGCGCTACGAATTACTACACACAAAAGTTTCTTATTCCCAAATTTTTACTAGAGTTTTTGTTTATGAACTAGGATGGAACAGCACTTATCTAGGTGGTATAGAAATCTTTCGAAATTAGAAACGCTGCAAATTATTACACTAAAAAATATAAACAAATCCATGCATTTTAGACGTAGTTTGTGGTAAATGATCTAAACTCGGACCCTCGAGCCTACATATCTTGTCTTGTTCATTCTAGATGCCATAAAAAAGCCCCATTTATTGTTAGACGAAACAGAAACTGATGTCAAAACTTAAAGCAAAAGAAGCTCATCACCACAGACATGGGTAATTCCATGTTCTTACGTTCGTAAATTCTCGATTCACCTCAAATCATCATGCTATTAAAATTTCAGCTTTCTAAGTTGATTTGGACAGAAAATAGCTCGTGGGTTCCTCAGCTGACCAGGAGTGCCTTCGTCAGATTTCAGGGACTAGGGTTTGAGCAGGTTGATGAATTTGTACTGCAGGGTAGAGAGTGGGGGTTCGAGCATAGTGACACATAACTGAAAAAACTTGGCGGAGTATCCTAACAACCCCGTCTCCACCTCGGGCTTTGAGTGCTTAGGACTAAGCAGGCTGGGCTTTCACTGTCATCAATCTCGTTCACATTCACATTCTTGTTTTAGTTCTTTTGTCTGCTAATTTTCTAGCCCTTACAGAGAGCAAACGAAGGAACATAAAGCGGACCGGGTGGACTCATCCAATTCTTTGAAGGCGCGTCTAACGATACCGAAAACAATAGCGCTATTTCGAAAGTTTTTGAAAATCAGATTTCTGAAATTTCATCTTTGGTTTAAATCCAAACTGGTGGTTCGGTATCAGATGATGTTCTTCAGTAAAGGGAATGAGCCAGCTCCATTTTATTGGAAAAACGAATGCATAGATCAATGAAATGTTTTTAAAATCCTAAATCATTGTTTATCTTAACCCTTACAAACTGGCTGGGTTTTGGAAGTTAATACGTTGCTAGGACGCACGGGACAACAATGTCACCGTAATTTGGAACCAGAGACATCAACCCCTTTCAAAATCGTATCCTCGCCTCTCTCATCTATAAAGACTGCTATCTTTCGCCACCTCTGTTCCGATCCTCTACATGACCCTATTTAGCTCTATGTTTCGTATTTCTGAACCAACTGATTATTTTCTTCATTACTGCTTACTAATTGTAATTGGGTTCGTCCCGTGTTGTTTATAAATAAATAAATGCGTTTGGTTTTCTTCCGTTAAATGGTTTATTCCCAAGAGAGCCTGATTCGGCTTTGAACACACGGCGGTCGGACCATGCTAATCTCCGCGTGCGATCGCGGAGGAGATCGTGCGTGCTGGATGTTCCTGGTATGGTGCTACTGGTATCTACTTGAGGATGCTGAGGTTCCCAGCCATCAGCCTGAATGGTGTGGATGCTTGGCAAACTCAGCTGGGTGGCTTGATCTCCAAAGTTCGCTATGCATGATATGATGAGACTGCAATGAGAGCAGAGTAGTCGAACTCTCTAATCTGCAGGCAGGTTCACTACCGGGTGAAACCTGGTGATATTTTCAAGGAGCAACAACAGCACCCTCTGCGGATCTTGAGGTTTAGAAGCTCTTTGATGATGCTTAATTGCACAAAATATGACTCCCCTGATGAGCCTCGTTCCAGACGTGCCATATGAGCATACCTGTTCATTTTCTCGCGACTTGCCCTGTGTTCAAGGAGTTCAGGATCCGTCACTTTGGTGAAGGGAGCCTGGCCCACGAGGAGATAGTGTACTTACTAAATGAAGGAGATTGCGCATCGCTTGCAAGGTATGGAAGTGAGGCCACTATGTACAGAAGAATGTTAACAGAGGAATTCAATGGAAAAACATAATTATTTTATTGACGAAATATGTATGTTATAATTAGTTTGAAAGAAAAATTTTAATATACACCCCTGGCAGACAGACTGTATGCATCTATTAAACGATTAATATGTATTTTCCCCAGTAATTACTTAATAAACATGTTCTTTTTCATTCATTCACGGCGGTCGGACAATAAAATACTGCATAATACGATTGAAATGATGATTTTTCCAACTGATACCGAGCTTTAAACGAATCCCCCCTATATTAATAAATTCAAATTAAAGGTAATTGTAAAGCAAAGCTCGATTGATGTTTATTGTTTTTTAAATCACATTTCCGAGAAAAGTTAATAACGGTAGTTAAGTATTCCATCAGTTGTGGCTCAGCCAGTTCTAAACGACCGGAATCATTCTAAAAATACCTCTCATACATGTGTGCATAAGTAGGAAAAAATGCAGCATGAATAAATCTGTTTATTTATTCGTTAGTACTTAGTTATGTACCTGCTGGTGTGTATGAAATTCATAAATATACCGGTTTACGTGTACGCAAGGATGTGGACCTGAGCAGTAATGCTTATTTAAATAACATGTTTGGTTTTTTTGGACTGGCACATTTTTTTGAACAGGGACGAATTTGCGTCATATACCAGTGATTCAATGATTTCAATAGTTCAACATTATTTCGATCGAAATGATCGATTCAAGAAATTAACAGTCGAGGTGACAAGGCAGATGAACGGGACATTCAAGGACGATTCAAGCACAATTTCTATAGGAAAATTCGTTCGCATTCAATAACGACGGTTTTCTCAGTACCGCCTTACGAGAATAATTGGACCCCACCGTCGACATCCGATAGGCGCTTGACAGGGGAAAGTGGGGAAATTCAATCTGCTGATGCTATTCATACAGAAATTGCAACATGGCGACGAAAGCACAAACTGAAGCACGATAAAGCTGGTGTAACCCATTTTACAATCATGATCCATTTGGGACGATAGATGAATTATGCAAAATCGTTACATCAATCAAAAAACCTATAAGAAACGCTGGAAATGATTAACAAATGATTGATAATTTTAGTATTTCATAACAAAACCAAAGCCCACTGGCTGTGAGGGCAGAGAGCCGCAGCAGTCAAATTAATCTATTTTGATCCTAGCAGTTTTAAGGTCAGAGGTACAAAACTGAAATTGACGGAGGTTTTTTAAAATTATTTTCGGGACGTAATAATACATTCCATACTGTTCCATAGATTTTCTGCTTTTTAGGTTTCACCTTTTTCTTTAACATCTCAACTTCCTTGATCTGAATTAAAATTATAAGGGCTTGTAAATACGCCCAACAGTGTTGGAGGCTCAAACATAGTTTCACATTTTCAAAATTTAAGAATCCAAATAGGAAGAGAAGTTGCAAAGCCATATTAAAACAGAGAGAATTCATAAAATGGTACAGAAACACTGACAAGAGAAAACTCAGGCTGCACACGGTAGAAAGAAGCACGTACAGCCAAAAAATCGATTTTGATCTTCAGAGTTCATGATTGTAGTTGTATTTATCAAAAAACGAAAATGAATTCAGCTGGAATGTCATCATTCTACAAAATATTCTCACAGACTTCCCGTACAACTTAGTTGCATTCTTTTACTATGACAGCTACGAAAAAGGTGTTACTCCATCCAAGGAATGATACGATACGATACGCTAGATCGTCTTGATAACGGAAAAACGCCAAAATCGAGGCGATTCGGTTAAGTTCGTGCACACACGAGGAGAAGTGCCATAACACTAGAACCCAATTCGCAAGAACAAGTGTTTAGTGTCAACGGGTTTTTAAGTGACTAGAAAGAACTAGGGAAGAATCTTCAAAGTCTTTTTACAACTAAAATTTATATTTTTTCCTGGGGTTGAACACTACTTATCGTGGACATAGGTAGTCAAGGAAAGGCAGAGGGGAGTTGAATAAATATTCAACCAAAGTACAACCGAGGGTTAACTGAGACAGGAGCAAAGATGAGAAGGGTGGTTTTGCTGAGTGTTTCATCGTCCATGTAGTTCTCAATGGGGTGAATAATAATGTGACGTGAAAGAGAAAAAGGGATAGCTTGGGTTTTAAGGGTTGAAATCTGGGGACCTGAGCCAGAAACCAGACCTGTAATAAATATTTTCTGCTAGGAAGGTAATGGAAACAACTCAAGCCAAGAGTGGAGAATTGATCGTTCATGCAAATGAAGGAATAAAACGCAGGAATAATTAAAACGGACTGTACGATAGAGATAACGTGATTGAATTCAGTATGTGTGGGTATTAACTAGGTAGATCTGATAATATATTTATGGTTAGGACGTCTGTGTAAAATGACAGATCGTGACCGTGAACAGGCAGGTTTCATTGGAAGTACGTTCACGGTAGCGGTATGAGTAAATGTTACACAGCTACGCGTAATAATACTGTTATGTGAAAATTTACTGTAAACGAATGATCACTAGATGGAAATGGATAACTACTAAATTTTAGGAAAATTTTACTATTTTTGTTGCGATAGATGTGAATGCAAATTACACTTACTCACAAATTTGTCGGTGGGTAAAAGTGAGAGTAAATCTCTAAAATTGTTTAATTTTTGTCAAAAATATCAAAATTTTTGAACAACTTTGGTTTTTTATGTGAGCGGATGTGGATTCCGTCATGATGAGCTTACCAATAAGATATCCAGTAGGTGGTTCAGCAGAGGAATGTGGAAGAAGAGGGGCTCACATGCCGAGTGATTGGGTTAAAAACCAAATGCCGTTGCCATTAAGCAAGATGGGTCTGCCATAATCTTGGGTGTTCTGAAGGACTTGGAGCAGACCAGGCGGGCGAAGAAGACACGTAAGGTTACATGTCGCGAAACGTACGACAGAAATGATTTGGGACAATCCGTAAGTGAGCTAAAAGGAGTCTGGGAAAATGTCACCTGAAGTGCTTTGTGGTATTGTGCATGATTTTTACAACCCATTAACTCTGATATTCGATCTGAAATCTTTACCAGTTTGTACTATTAGTAAATCTATATTGTATATCGATCGATCATTGCACTCTCCAGAGGTATCTCACTCTCCAGAGGTATACCCTTATGTCTAGACTCTACTAAATACACCTATGGTTCAGTGAAACGTTTCAACTGGACAATACAGTTAATGTCATCGAAAGTAGTAAGTCAGAATCAAAGCGACTGGAATAAATGGCTTCCACGTGTTCTACTTTATCAACCCGCAGCTGATCATTCCATGAAGGGTTTTACACCAGCAAAGTTTAACCTGGAGACTTCCAGTTCAATTGCTCTGTGGGGCTATCCCACGGTGGCCTGTAAGGCGGAATGTGCCCAACCGCTGCAGGACAAAACGGAGGAAATCCATGCATCAGGCTAGACAGTGATTTTTTAACAGCTGTCAAGAGTAGGTATGATGTTAAAGTTGAAGGACCACGCAACAGAGTGGATGATAGGATTTGGTGCTTTTGGCAAAAAAGAAAGATTGGTCAATGCCCAAAGCTACAATCTTCTTGGGTTGGGACCTGTGAAATCGTAAAAACTATTTCAGATATAGTATTTCATATCCGTCCTTCAAAAGGTCTCCTAAGCTTTGTTCATGCAGATCGGTTGATTCCATTATTAGAAGAGAAGGAGGGGGATGACGAGGAGGGCACATGAACACTCCACTGTCTTCCAGAAAATTGTGGAAAGCATTGAGTGCAGGGAAAGCAAGCTGAAGCATGAAATTTAGATGTAAAAGGAAAAAAAAGTAAAGTAAACAAGGAATTTCACCTTGGATTTTCGTCCGACTACCCGGAGGTGTCGCGGACGTCGCCAGCCGTCCTCCAGAGAGGATCGGAACTAAAGAAGGTAACGGAAATTCAGAGGTTGGTGTGTTAAAAAACCTATTTAAGACCAACGAAAAGTAATATTGTTTTAAAAGTGCTGATGATTTTAATAATTTCCGAACTTATTAAAGGTGTTCAAGTGGGTGGTACCAACTTGAACGATTGTTATAGAGGAGTTTATTAATAGGAAAATTCTGACAAAGTAGTTGAAACTTCCATTTTCCCAGCAGTTAATGTGCAAGGTGCGATTGCTTTTATTATCATCTTGTTAGTCTTTCATGGGCGAAATTTATCTCCCGGATCCTTCGTCAAAAGAGAAAAGAAAACTCGATCTCGTCACGGTTGGTGAGTTGAACGAAATTTTTAATAATAAGGTGATCAAAAAAGTTTTATCAGGAGCCTCGGATGTTCGATGGACGGGGAGACTGTTAGCCCCGATTCTCACCTCCTGCCTGTGTTATCGCTATCATAAAAGCCGCCTCTTTTCTTGTTCGCCCACCGAGTTTCAAGGGAAACTCTAATTCCTGCGAGTGGTCCCTTCAACTTGGAGACTCGGGAGAAAAGCTTTGTACCGAAAGTTTGTCGTAATGAAGTGGATTAGTAAGCGATAAAAGGATTTTGCCCCTCTCCTCAAAAGGTGCTCGACTTTGGGGAAGAAATTAAGTCCGGGGGCCGTCAGTGAAAATTTATTATGTGGAACCGGGATTTTAGCTTGTCGTCCATCATGTTGTGATGGTTCCGTCAAAACAGGAAGAGTGCGTCCACCCTGCGAACTATCGTAGAGTTTTTTCCCGTTTATTTGAAGCGATGATTGAGGATATCCCCTAACCTGGATATTCGAGGAAGAGGTAGCATAATATATTGCAATATCAACTGTAGCAGGAAATACCACATCCTATCCTTATTAATGTCTTCTTCTACGATATGAGCCAGGATATCTTGAATACATAGAAGCTATAAAGCACATCCTCATATTCATTACATTGATGTGTTTTAATTGCTTAATCATAACCTTATCACTCCTGAATTAAATGCACGCACTCGGGCTTCCCTATTTGGCTAACCGAATCAGAATCGGGAGAATCAGTCTGAATTTGGCAGCAGGAACTGCGCAGTTTTCATTGTTGATTGGTTTTCCGAAATTATCTGAAAAAATTGTATGCCGCCCTCAAACGTGATACTAATAAGAGTGAGTATCAAAGGTAAGAGTACTGATACTGTATTATTCGATAGATTATTACTTATAGATTGACAAACAGTACAAGGTAACAGATACATGCAATACAACAATGGTAACAACCATATTGTTATGGTTACAAATAAGGTAACAATTACAATACGTGCCGTTGGAGTCAGTGGATGTTACGAATAGTGGAGTGCTCATATTGGCCTCCTCATCATCCCCATCCTTCTCTTCTAATTATAGAACCAATCGATCTGTATGACCAACGCTTAGGGGACCTTTTGAAGGACGAATATGATATACTATATTTAAAGTAGTTTTTACGATTTCACAGGGCTCAACCCAAGGAGATGGTAGCTTTGGGCAACGGCCAACCTTTCTTCTTTGCCAAAAGCACCAAATCCTATTGTCCACCTTGTAGCGTAGTCGGTATTAACTCAATTTAATTCACCTATTAATTTCGTGATGGCTCAGGCAAAAGTAATGTATTCATATTATTACGTAAATAAATTGTGCAACTAGTTAAAACAAATAGAAAACATCAAAGTAATAAATAAATGTTGAATATCCTGAAATATTTCAAGCATGTCGCAGTTTCAACTATTTATAACGGAGTAAAGCAATAATTAGATCATCACTCGCCAAGGAAAACCACAAAAAGGGGAAATGTTAAAGGATGAAATCGCTTTGTTTTGAGTTGGCGATGCGATAACGGGAGGAGTATGAAATTAGCGACACATTTCCACGGTAAATTCAAAAGACGGTTGGGCTTTGAGGGGAAGCATTTCATCAGCGGACCTCCTACGGCTTCTTCCCAACTTTGTTAACGCATTGAAATGTTCCGCCAGACTCGTGAGGCGCCCTCAAAGGTCTTCCGAGGCAAGCGATGGTTGCTTAAGGTTGTTTGATGACTTTTGTCATCTCAAACAATTTTGCCTGTCAAAATCGAAAGTTCCACTCGTACGTTGTGTTTCGCCGAGTCTTTAGAATTAATCAAGTTTCATCTTCACCTTTTTTGTGTGTATCCCCCTCCACGGATCTTTTTAATTTAGGTATCTACTGAAGGGATGACGTAATTTCCAAGTCGTAGCTCACTTTTCCTTGAATGACAGTATCCATAAGATTCACAACCTCTCCGATGGAAACTGAATTACCGGCGTTATTTGCTTCATGGTTTAGGTGCGTTTTTTCCCCAAAAGTTTGCTTTCTTCTTCCCTTACGATTCTTTTTTATTTGTTTTTTTTTTTTTCAAGCATACCTGTAGGTGGCGGAAACATTGTAATGACAGAAATAATAAACTGTAGTGCAATAATTTGCTGCGTTTTTATAGGAAGTAACGATGAAAGTTCATAAATAAATTATCCGTCTTCCATCAAAAAACGCTGCAAATTCTTCCTCTGGGGTTTATTATTCAATTGGCTTGCGTTCATGATTTGAATTTCTATTAAGCTTTGGAGCGTTAGAGTGTTAGAGTGATTATTCAATTTCAGGAGGCACACGAACATGATCAACTGAACAATCCAAATAGGTATTTTGGTTGATCAGATTTATGCATATGCATATCTCCTGAAATTCAATAATCGCTCCACCACCTGTTTAACGCGCACACTCCAGAGCTTAGTACAAATTCAAATCATGAACGCAAGCCAATTGAATAATAAACCCCAGTGGAAGAATTTGCAGCGTTTTTTATGTTTATCAGAATGCTTCAACCCGTGTATCGGCTACAAAGCTTTTTAGGAGTTCACTCCAGTATCCACTTACTACATCACTACGTCACTAGGTTACTGATAGCAACACAAAAACAATAATAAACCAAAATAACGCGAATGTTGGCACCATAAATGGTTTGACCAACGGACCTGGGGAGGGGCTCATTCGATTCCTCGTGGAGTGTTCTTCAAAAAGAGTACAAATTTAGGGCGCCTTGACTTTTTTGAGTTTTTTAGGGATTTTACAAAACTTTGACAACTCTTAAAGGGCATTTTAAATTAAGTGAGAGAGCTGGCTCAAGAATTCTGGCGTCGCCGGACCAACATGGATTTTTCCTGAAAATTTCAGCTTTTTTGCTTCAGCCGTTTGGGAGAAATCGTGCGTACGGCGGACGGACGGAAATTTTTTATTGCAGACTCGGATTCTACACCCTTTGAAACGTAAACCATGACATTTTCAGGGGGGGGTTAGAATTTTTTTTTGTCAAGAGCGATTACAATGGTTTATTATTGAATAATAAACCAAAACCTGTTCCAATAAGTTAAAAAACTGAACAAAATACAAAATAATGAGTTTCCCAAGTATGTATTCAGATGCTACTTGTGACTCTCGGTTTTGGATTTTTTTTCACTCTAAGCCACTTAGTGCTATTTATTATTTAAGATTTGCAAAACCACAATCGTACTTGGCAATTTAGGAAAACTGAAAAAACAACTTGGAAGTTTTGCTTGACTCCTAATTAAAGAAAATTAGGGATGAGCGGGGAGGGGGACATAGTTGGTAAATTCAGAATGAGGATGGATTGGAAATATATAAATATAATTCCTAATTAATTTTCGAATCCTCGACTCTCTATTGAATTCCCTTTAATTGACTCGCTTAATTGGATCTGTTCGCCGAGTTTCGATGTGATCCTAATAACTGGGGCGTACCACCATAATGCTCATAGTTTTGAACTGCCGAGACTAAGGACGCATGTAGAATTGATAAATCACAGATCGCTTCTGCGTAATTTCCCACCGGCTCCAAATGGACCCGACGCTTTTCGCGGGAACGATAAATTTCAAAACGTCATCTCCCGTCTCTCCCCGCTCCGCCGCGCTATTCTCCTTAGGGCGGTTCCTCTCGCCATCTCGCCCCACGACGGAAAAGTGGGTCAACAAACTTGAAGCGAAAGAGGGAAATGAGGGCGTGGAAAAAGAGATGGGGCGGTGTAATCCGGACGGGGGTCTCAAAAAGGCAGGAACAGGAAAGTTTCCCTTTCAAAAAGGCCTCATCCTAATGATCATTAATAAGGGATTGGCGGGAACCCCCTCGTACTAATTATTATTGAAGGGTGTGGGGAAGGGTAGTTGGGCAAAGGGCAAGCTTCGGGGAGCCGAGAAGAGGTCAAATTGCTTTAAAACCGGGGTGGTGCGGTCTCACTCGTGGAATTTTTAATGGCCCACTTCATCATGAAGTTTAAGGACAATCCTTGCTTCTGAAGTGAAGATTGAGTGCTCACGTGTCCTGAGGTTAAATGTAAGTCCGGGCTTATTAGAATTCTCGAGTTGATCTCGGATGGCATGACAAGATTTCCATTAATCACGTCTGTTTGAATTCTGATGAACAGCCACACTTCCGAATTAGGAAGATCCAATCCTAAGCTTTTCCACAGCTTTTTTCCCAAGAGACATCTCATGTTCAAAAAAGTTGGTTTAACTGCTTTTAGTAGTTGCTTGACCATCCTAACAGCCACAATGTCTAAGAAGAGAACAACAACTGCCCACCAAATGACTGCTGCCCTCAAATCTGTGTAACAAGTGTAACTTCGATATTTTCATCAAATTTCTATGAAATGTAGGAGTCATTACATTATGCTGCAGACGAACTGAAGTGACTTAGATTTGACTGGAATTTGGCTGTAACGGACTTCCATTATTTCATTGCTCACTATCGATGCTTTTATGTCCATCTGTGAAATTCCTTGATCGTTATTTCCTCAAGGTGAATTCATAATTCGCAAATTAGTTGCGAAATTGTGATTAGATTTTTCGATACGAGTTTGTTGTATTATATTCCATCCTAATTTACTATTTCCCCCTACTGTATGCACTTGGTGTGGACTCATATTAAACTGTTCAATACGTTTCAATGTGTTGACGCCTCAGTTCCCAATATAGTAAACAAAACTAAGTTTGATCATCGTCTAAGCATCATCAACGTTCGAGCCCTTCGCCTCTTTCATCACCCGCCTTTGAACTATATCACTTTGATGATATCAGTCCGATATCAAGTCAGTTTCTGCCACGTCCTGGCCAGGTTCGTTACTATTTCGGCTGCATTTCTTCTTGATCGAGCTCGGTTGCAGTACCACACATGTGGAACTTATCATCCTCATTTTCCATCGTTTCAACGGTTTTCCAAATTGGATCCACAAATCCATTTTGGTCGCATCTCCGGACATTTCGGCGGATTCGAATTCAACAAGATCAGTTCGTATTTTGTCCAATAAAGGAACCTTTAGTCATCCTCATAACAATCAACCAGAGCTTCAAAGTTAATTCATCCGAACTTTCAAGTCCACGATCGATCATTCTTCTCTATTTTTCCTTATTTTTGGCATACCAGTAAGTCATTAACATTTTCTTATACAAAGAACTTTCATCGCTTCTCAAATTAATTTAAATTACAGTCCACTTGCGAATTACCACTGAAGTTGTTTTGTTATATTTTAACCCAGCCTAAAAACATCGAGCTGAATAATTGGATATTTAATAATTTTACATTTCCTCATTTACTCGACACAATGATCTATATTATTATGATTATTATTACGGATACAAGGAAACCAATTGACATACCCAACTGGTTAGGCGTTATTTTCCCTCATGTTCCCCTCGGCAGCTATTTCAACAGTAATGTTAAAATAAACTAGAGGAGAGGCCTTTATTTATTTGCAGAGATTCAACAACTGACATTACCGAAGCGTTCTACTTACAAATGGAATAGACGTGTTCGGCGGGTGCAGAATATTGAAGAAAGCGAAGCATTGACAACTTGTTCACGTCTTTGACCCTCGATATCCTGTCAAAAAGAATGAAAGAGCGATTATGACGAAGGAGCAGTCCCTCAAGGCGTGACATAAATACTACAAATCGGATTTGAAGCGGCGCTAATCCACATCTATCACGTGCTAACCTCTATTCTCTGTACGAATAGAATACAAAGTTCTAGCAAGAACATATGATCATATTTTCCAATTTCCATTTAAGTTAAATTGTTTTGAAACTTGAGCACTGTTGTAAGAAGATACAAGTACGGATGTAATTAACTATCTATGTGGTGGTGTACAACTTTTCGTATATAACAATCAGCCTCACGAACGAACGCTTCGGTTTTGTACATTTTTTACCTTAATTCAATTAATTTTAAACACATATTTCAGTTTAAATCTATGATTAATCTTTTCGGTGTTGTAACTGATATCTGATAAACGTTTTGAGTAAGGTGCTGCTGAACATTCACTAATGAGTTTTTAGTTTGTTTTTACCGCGTATTTTGAAGTGTGGCAAATTCGTTGCGTTTGAAATGTGTTTCCAACAGTTATCATTTTGATTTATTATTGTTTACCAATTAAACCTCCACCCCCCTCCCCCATTTTTAGTGATTTTACATGTCACGGTGTGTACATCAAAGATCATCAATGTCCATCGTCGTATGAGCCAGTAAACAATTTTTGAATTTTTTGCGCAGATGAACTCCATCAAAGGTCGAATAGGTCCAATCGTCTAACCTTCCTGATCGACTCACTCGGATAGATGCTTTGAGCCAAAATAGATAAAGATTAAAAAAAGATTAAAAAATAGATGAAACCTTGCTTTTCGTCATTGTTGTTTAGATGCTTGGCAACACGATAAATTAACGAAAAAACTATTCAATCTCTCAATTTCATGTAACTATGCGACTGATTTTCGAAGAATCGAATTGACCAAATGAGTAAAGCTTGAAACTCCAGGCAGGTAAAAATGATCAAATAGAGTTTTCCGAATAAACAGCTCTTATTTAATCTGAAGTGAATTTTGAAGCACGATATCATAGGCGGGCACTAGCTAACTACCTACAGGATAAAGAAAAATCGAAACATAGTCGGATGAGACATCACACAACCAGTGTTCGTAAGAAGAAAATAGGTGAAACTTCAGATCGCTCCCCTGTAAAATTTTGCAAATGTTACTTGGTCACTTTTACTCGGAACCCCACGATATGATCATTCATGAAAACTGGCTCATTGTTTACTGGTTTCCTGGTCTGAGGTTGTTACAGTCAATGTGAAGAACTGTCTTCTTTCGTATTGATATCAGTGTGTTTCCCGAGAAGAAGGGAAATCAGTCGATCGAGCTCGTCAACTAAGCAGCCATCCGATTCCGGCCACTCATTATCCCCGCTAATTTATCTGTCCGAATAGGTTTACATAGTATTTTCCCGACCATCCTCGTCTCAAATGCAGGAAATTAAATTTGAAAGTTGAGTTGATCGTGTAATTGAATGAATCTCGGCGGACTTTTCAAAACAACTTTAGGTGGAGAAAAGTTGAAATGACACAAGTTGAAACCAATTATCTTCTAGAATTCCCATCTAATCATATTTTACTTTCTCACAGTTCCAACTACTCCATAATTAAAAATTGACAACTCTGATTGAGGTTTGTATAATTGGGATAGTGTCGGTTCAAAAATGAAAGCACCAAATTATTTTGAAAAAATTAACATTTCAAAATAATCATAATGTTTCATTTTCATGTGTTATTATCTGATATGGAAGTATTTTGGACTCAATCTCTTGTAGAATATCACTCAAGTGGTGCTCCATATTGTGCCATGAAGACTGTGGCTTGGAGGTGCTAGGAGACATCTACTTCGAGGATCATAGACGTTAAGAACTTGTCCTCTTTACCACCCCTCACCACTTGTCTCGGAATCACCGCCTAGAACGAGGCTTGGGCCATTTACATGGTAAGCGAAAGTTCATGGAAATTCCAGGTGGTAACCTGGAACCCAGGGCTCAAGATTCTCTGCGATGCACAGCACCTCTTTCGGACAATTCAAAGATTATTTCAAGGTACAGTGGCGTACTGATCAATTGAGAGACCCTGGCTCTTCTTTCTTATTAAGGTACATTTTTGGGCTGTGCCCTACGTAGTTGTAAAACAATGATTTGTAGCACAATTGTGATTAACATGAAACAAAAAACAAAAACAAAAAAACAGCTGATTCAGTAACCAGCTCTACTACGGTTCAGTACGTCCAGCGCAACATGGAAACAAACTGTGGCCCACATACTGAAGTTTGAATTAATGAGTAAGGAAATAATTTACTACGAATTTGAAAGTTTTGAAGTTCAATAATCAAAAACATAAGTTTAAGTCTGTTTTGAATTTTGAATACTTCTTTTTCATTTAGATATCAAAATAATATAATGGTGTCTGTTGAAACCGATACCTACTTCAGTTGTGTCATTTTGTGTCAACGTATTATTGGTATCAGTTGTGGTTGGTTATTGTGATATTATCATTCGAATCTTGTGTTTTTTCTTGTTGTAAAAACATCCACGCTTGTAAGTTGTGCGTTCTCTAAAATAAACTATTTATTTAATTACACTTCGCTAAATTGCCCTCTCGCGCTTGCTGTGGATGTTCGGTGGACTATGTTCATTTGATGGTTTCTGGGTCGGTAGTTCGGACTGCAGGATCTTGTATGGAATTCCAAGGGTTTAATAGGTGAGTCGGGATGGCCCCAAATAAATATTCCCCGTGAACAAATAAATGAAAGCCCCGAAATGTGGAACTTTGGAGAGGCTTTGCATGTACAGTGTAATAATAAGAGGAGAATGAAGGGAGTAAGGATTCTGACCTGATCCACTTGCATGTCGTGGATTATCGCCAATAAATATTCAATTCATTTGTTAAACGAACTCACATCGTAATACTTCTCATTAAAACTTCCTGGTCGTTCCATCAGGGGACCAATTGCGTTTTTGTATTCAAGGGTTGGTAGTACGGACAA
The DNA here is from genome assembly GCA_031894815.1 of Creontiades dilutus. Lineage (NCBI taxonomy): Eukaryota > Metazoa > Arthropoda > Insecta > Hemiptera > Miridae > Creontiades > Creontiades dilutus. The sequence goes on along the minus strand of JAVIWC010009611.1, from coordinate 234,020 downwards.
GTAGCCTCCCACCTACTTGGGAAAATACAGACTACCTGCAGCGCCGTTGAAGGTCTATCGAATAATCTGTATATTCCGTTCTTCATAATCAAGTGTTTCAATTAATTATCCTTCACTTCCTATTTTTCATCATTATTGATATGCACGTAGTCTTCCTTGTTGCTGAGGTCCCCGCTGACATCCAACAGCCAATCCATCGTTGTGAAGCTTCGATATAAAGTAGGAGCCAGGTGAAGGAAATCCACGAATCCGCGGACGTGAAACACCGAAAAAATGTGAACTTTTAAAATAGAAACGTAGGGTAAGAAAGATGACGGTAGACGACTGTGGGATATGGTTATTTGGCCCTTCCCGATTCTTAAATCCTCCGCCTTGGGAGATGAATCAGACGCCTTCAAGCGTCTGGGTCATCTTCTGAGCGTGGCGGAACATTAAACCGTATTCAGCTGAATGGAAGAGGGAACTATATCATTCCATCACCTCACATGGCGTAGGGGCGAGAGTAGAAACGAGAGTGGGCTGAAGGAATAGTAGGAAAGGAAATAGTTGAAAAAGTTCCCTAATCGTTTCCAACTCATCCAACCAAGATCCACCTATTCATCCGTACTGAGCACGCTTTTTTGTAGCAATATTTATTTTATTACTATAATGATACATAACACCCATAGTGTCTAGTGCTTGTTAGATTAAACGATGTTTGAACATTCAAATTAACGTTTAACAGCGCTTTTTCACCATTATTAGGAAACCAGAACCTGGAAAGAGTTTTTTTAAATTTTGCTTTGAGGTGGTATAACCTGTCGAAATGATGTATCTAGGGAAGTTATACGAGGGCCAAGGGAAATCTCTTGACAGATGTACTGGAAAATCGAGCACTACGATCCAAATTAGCGAGATCCCGACGGATAGGGTATGCGGTGACGTACAATCGCAACATAACTTCCCCCCTGGAATTAGAGGCAACAACCCAGGTTTACCGCAGTCATCGCCGCGGATCGCATACTCACGTGGACACTAAATACTGTTAGGATGGGGACCTATCGTGTTCCACGGTGTTAACAATGTCGTTTAATAACTCTTCAACAACGACTCATTAGAATCATTTACGGACATAGAATCAATAACTATTCGTTGAGTCCTAAAGTTTCAGCCATTTTGCATGACCATAATCAATGATAACTGCGAACTAGAACATTAAAAAATTGCACAGAAAATGTAATCAGACTAAAATGTGCTGTGAAGCAATAAAAATGCGAAAAAACGTTGAAATCCCAAAATTTTCTTGTGAATACCGGATTGCCATGAAATTGACAGATGACAATATCCTCGCACACAATTTCCTCAAATTTCAACTAAATGTAACGAAAATGTAAAAAAGATTGTTTGCAAAAGATGAGGTGTACAAAAGTAAATAAATAAACGAACCCAAGACCAACGCTTTCATTTGGAAATAAGAATTGACCTTTGCTAATGTTAGTGGGAATCATTTTCGAAGAAAGAATTGAATACTAAATTAAGGGAGGAATTTATCGTCGTGATTTTGTCGTTACTTGAGAAAGTAAAGGAATGTGTACTAAGGAAATGGTTAAGGTAGCTCTGGACCTACCTTCATTTTTAACGAACTTGCTTGAGCTTTTCGTTAGTCAGTGACTTTAAATGGGGCAAGTTGAGACCGCGACTCAGAGCTCCACTTGAGCATTTCCTCGACTAAGTAAGGAATATGAATTCCGCCCTAAATATAATAAGGAAGGTATTCGTACTACGTGAGTAGATAGGATGTAGATCGAGGACATTCCGAATCTAATTCCTATTCAAAAAGCTACTTTCTAAAATCCTAGACTTAAAAAATAAAAAATAAAATAAATAAAAACACGTTCTGCCTGTTAGTTTTCCTGGGACCTCCATCGATGAGAAATCCGGAACCAAGCCGCAAAGGTGCACAAAACTACCAAACGCCCTATTACATTAAAGATATGCAAGTCTCGTTATAATACAGAATATTCTGTGATAATTTTATTATACAATTTATGAGACCAGAGATTTAGAAAGTAAACAAATAAGGGGGATCTGCCCATACCAATCAGATGAGTTATGCTTGAAATAGTTGAGGTTGAGTGATTGATGGATTCGGAGTGAATATTCTGGTTACTTCACGTACAAGTGGCACATCAAGCTCTGCATTTAGAATGTTAAATTTTCAATACCAGAGCGCGTTGTGAGAATTGTTTTGCTTTTTCTCGACAACTCGATCTGCATCTTTCAATCATACACACAACAGATGTTGCGATGTTGCATTCATAACACGTTAGCAGAAATCCAGTCTAATCCTGAACCACGTGTTTGGCAAGGCTCTTTATTACTTACGATACTTGCGTACACGGGCGCTGAATGATTAAAATTTGTAATACCGTCGAGTACCGTGCAGAAATCATAGTAATTGAGGAGGGAAACCCAGTAGTAGAGCTACTGATTAGTGCTGCCTCTAGTAAGTCAGCCAGTCTTGTATTCTCGCTGTTATGTTTATGCTCGCTATCCTGAATTATGTCTTGCTTCAAGTACGTTTAGTGCTTTGTTATCCGCCCGATTCCGACTGCATATTGTTTGCCCGTGGTGAGTACGATAGGCTAGCACTGTTTGAGTGTAGTGCAATATTCCATGTTTATTGCCTCTAGTGAGGCTCCAATGTCAAGCAAGGCGTGGACAGGGTTCCCGTGGGTTTGAATGAGTACAAAGGCACCTTGATTGTAAACCGTTATCGGCACGAATATCGATGCTACTGGGGTGGAGGGGGTTGGCTGGGGGGGGGGGGGTTGTTTACCAAACGGTTGCTAATTTCCCCCGGGATTAAGTATTCCGGGCTTTCCTTTGATTTCCTTCGTCATAGGATTTTCGCTGGCCCGTTTGAAGATTCATTAGTGACGGGGAAGAGAGATAGTGAAAAATACGAATTTAATCTATCTGCGATTATGATTTGATTCTGTGTTCCGTTTGTTCAGTAGTTTGGACTTTTGACCTATTCCGGCAAACTTATTGACCGTTCGTTTGCATTCTTCTCAAATTTTCACCCAAACAGTTGGTAATACATACCTTTAGCTTAGTCGAAAAAATGCAAGGGGTCAAAAAAATGTTTGTCCACCGAAATCAAAAGTACCGTGTTTATCTTTTTAGCCTTTTGACATTACCATACCTGCACTAACTATTTGTCCAATTTTAACTACATTTTAAGAGATTGTACGGTTTAGCTTCTAATTCTGCGAATTTCATTGCTCTCATACAAAATAAAAGCGTGTGTCATGCGCAAACAATTATTTTTTGTCATGTACATTTCTAGCGATGTATACGTCCGATTTTGTTCAACCTCGGGGGTTAGTCGAGCTTATTACGTTCAGGAATGATGCCCTGTTACGTTTATTACATTGGTTGAGTTGTGAATATGTAGTATACCATAATAATTGTTATTCAGGGCGAAATACTGAGACTAATGAATCTATTGTAGAGAAATATTCATGGATTGTGCTGGTTAGCTCTTAGTTGGTCTCCTATGGGAGTATTACCTAGATGTTGAAGGTAATTGGATTGTTGGGATAATGCGAATATGAACTAAAGCCCTATTTCGCTTAAGTATGTCATCTCCACTCAAGTCAACGCATTAATTCTCTTTTGTTTTGTTTTCAACCATCTGACTCGTGAGGAAGCTGTTTGGCCTACATAAGTTGGCAGATTTAATTATAAAGTCTTAAGTCGGAAATGATTAGTTGCTTCATTTCTTGAAGTTTCCAAGCTTTCGTTTGGAAGTAAATATATTGACACAAATAGACTGCTATCGAAGTAGGGTATAAAAACTATCAGCGAGAAAAACATTTCCTTTTGAATGACAAACTCGACTAAAGATAAATTATCAGCTCTACGCAGAAGTAGAGGGGAACAGAGTCTAGGAAAATGACGTCTGAAGGGACGGTGAAGGGGCAAAGTGATTTAGATGGCTGGAGCCACCGCGGACCCCCGAGTCAAGTGGCATGTGTTCCCTATAAATAAAAGTTATCTTTGTTGTCTGAAAATTGAGAATTGTGTTTTTGACGGGCCATTCCTCTCCTCCCCTTCTGTTCCACCGTGATAACGGGCCCTTGTCCTCGTCACGACCCCCTCTGCAGCAGCAAGTGAGTCTGGAGGGGGCGAAACTTCATCAAGGAAATGGGCGGAGGGAGTGCGTTGACAAACGGGCTATTAGGTGATGAAATCCCGGATTACGTCGCCTCATGATCGCTCTTAATTTTGAAAATTTCTTCTACTAAATAATTAAATTGCCGAAACCATGGAAATGGCAGTGATATGGTTAGGAACCTAGGGGTAAACTGCTTGTATTTATAATTCAATGGTATTTACGCTATCTGCCCACTGTGAGTAGCTCCCTTTTTCCAAAATACGGGAGAAAAGGGGACACTATTCCACCACAGTGAGATATACGGTAATTATGAATTTAGGTGCCGAGTGAGCGTAGACAATCGTAGTGACAGTGATCGTAGAAAACATGGGCTCGACCATTACAACAACTTTCTCTTTTCAATTGGTCTTTGAGTTGGTCGGCCATTTTTCTGTCGTTCAAGGAATGCATTTTTTCAGATTCGAATCTTTCCTAGTCATAAGTTTTCCTTTAAATCCTTAAACCTTTGGATTTCAACTTACCACATACGACTTTTGCTTCCTTATTCATTTATTTCCTCCGCCCCATTGTCACATTCTGTTTTCACCTCTGATTAGAGAGGGTAATCCCCTCTGATAGCAAATTTTGGAATTAAATTGTGGAATTGATCACTGCTTCTGCATACCCAACAGGTCCAGAGAGTTCAAAGTGAATCTTGTGAGGGAGGAAGGAAATTCCCATTAATTTGTTTCTCTTTTTGTTTAAGATGTTGGGTATACTAAGCGAGAGGATATTGATGGTCACTGTTTAAACAACATTTGCTGACTGAAAAAAGAGAGACCTCTTCATTTTTGGGTTCAGTTTGTATAAATACATGGTAGGAAATATAACTGGTCTGGTTTTGACCCTTTTCGTACTACCTAGAATATATATATGACAGATACAGAAGAAAGAAGAAAGAGTACAGTTAATATTTCGGCTTATTGCCTTTTTCAAAAATTTTAGGAGAAACAAAGGCAATACGCCGAAATATTAACTGTACTCTTTCTTCTTTCTTCTTTATCTGTCAAATTTACAAATATCTGCATATAGTTTAGTACAACCGTTGGAGAGAAGTTTGTTTTTTACATACAAATATATGATTGATTCAACCAGTGGTCGAAAACGCCCCACCCACTAGTCGAAACTGTCCAATTGGAGAGGCACTTTTGACCATTTCATGCAGAATTTTGAGACGTCAAAAAAGGTGGCTTTCTGCTTTTGCTAACAAATGACCTTACGATAAATTCCAAAATTTGGGAAATAAAAAGAAGCGCAGAGAAATCAGCATTCAAAAACGGTTGAATAAAATCCACTTTTCTCTATGTTGACACACGTTGATCGTTGTGGATGTCAGAAGTAAAAGTTCAACTACGTAATTGATAAGAAACATAAGTTCGTCAATGGATGAATAATTTTCAATATCTCCTTGTGCAGATTGAACATATTATTGCCACTGATTGTGCTATCGGCGCAAATCCAATCCGTAGCTATTATTAGAAGATATTAATTGCTATGGGTGCATATGACAGTCCCACGGTTTCGCGTATAGTTCCCATGGTCAGCAACCCCATCCCCCTCATAATTAGAAATACCATCCGCGTTATTCAATTTCCCCAGTTCATATGTTAGAGGATGAACCGGAAAAAAATGTAATGCAGTCAAACTTTACTTGTGTAAACGTCACAATAATACCTCACTGATTCATGCCTAGTCCCAAACATCTGATAACTTTTTCGAAAAAATGGGAATAAAATGAAATCATATCGTATCAACTAGTACATTGTGGATAAAATCAAATGTGACGAAATACATTGAGTTGAAGTACAAGCAAAGTTTAGCAGAATGCAACCTGTCGCATCTTTCTATATCCGTCCGTTCTCAACATATTATTTAAATCTGGTTTGAAAAAAAAGTTCTTTGTTTCACTTTAGAAACAATTTCTTGCAACTTTTTCCCACATTTTTGGATTTAGCTTTAAAATTATTATACACCAAGCGCATATTCACGATGAAAAACGTACTCCTCTGGACAGAAATTTTAGTCCAAACATTGACAAAAATTTAGTTTCCGTCCTACATCTCTATACTTGTACGTTTACTGCATTAAAAAAACTTGCTAGAAGGTGTTAAATTTTAGGAAAACTTTCAAATTAAAATAAATTTCTATTGGTTTGTTCAACTATGCGATTCTTCATCGATTTCATGGAGAAATTCAAGTTTGAATGCGAAAAAATAGTCACTACCAGAAAATTAACAAACAGATTCTCAATTAAGTTGTATTTGCCGTTGTAGAGATATGATTCAGATTTGATAATTTCAACAATATCAGGACAGAATGCAATTTTCGTTGAAAGTAAGAGGTCGTTTTCGTTTTATTTCAGCACAAAAGTAATGGATGTTAGCAAACGAATGTACGAGTAGAGCAGTAAGAATAAACTTCAAATCGCGCAAATAATTTAGCCGTATTTAAAATCATCCAAACTGAAGCCCATTTTACACCAGACAAATTTGATGACAACGTTATCTGTTGTTGCAGGGCACGTGCTTAGGATGCATTTTTGAAATTACCTCCATAGTTTCGTACGTAAGTTTTGGCTCATTTCCTTAGGGATGCGACCCTTAGGGATTCCTCTTTCCATTTCAAAAGTCGGACACACAAATGACATCCCTCTATTTCTCACAAGTTAACGAAGCCGTGACTTAAAAGAAAACTGAAATAATTAGTGTGATAAAGTTCTGCCGACTATAACACTTATGGGATTTTATACATCAACAAGGATGACATTATGAGATCTTAGATCTGAGGCAAGAGCCTCACTTAAGAAATCATAAAACTTGTTCTAGACACCGTATTTTTGTAGGTGCCTACTGTTTTTTTCCGCGTGCAAACTTGAATTCCTCTGTAAAATCGATAAAGATCCGCAAAGTTGACCACACCATTAGAAAGCCGATCAAATTTGCGAGTTTTCTTAAGATGTAACAGATTCATGTTAATGTACATGGATTTTCAGAAAATTTTTTTCAATTGACAATGTTTGAATTATACTTCGAGTATATACCATGTATTTGTTTTAGATCACGCTTTAGTACTTGATGAGTTTTTGATTTGAATTGATTCGAATATTTGGACCTTTAGTTGTTTTGAAAGGGGAACTGCAATACGGGAATTTGAAGATAACTTCCGCGAAATGGCCCGACCGCGGACGTAATTTCGAGGAGTTTCACGGTTAGAGGAACCTCCTTAAGCGGAGGAAGCTAACAGCCCCCGCGGTCTTACGCCGGAGCTGAAGTGAACTTGAGTCAGGGGTCCGGGATCAAGGAAGGGGTCAACCGAGAACTAATCACTGGATGGTCGGAGCGACTAGACCCCCAAGCTCGGGGAGTCAAAGGCAGGGGTTATCAAAAGGAAGAAGGCGAGGGAATGGGAGCGAAACTAAGGAAATAGAGAGACCGGAGGAGTGGGGGAGAGGCTCAGAATCAAAAGGGGTGCGACAGAGAGGGAGCTACAGCGAGTTGAGGGGGTGTACTTTAGTTTTGGAAGTTTGTGGTGTCGTTGGGTGCTTGTAGCGTTGTAGCTTCGCATCTCTCTGGTCGCTCTCTACCCTTTGCTTCCAAGCCATTTGGAATAAACGGACTAACTGATTCCTTGATGGGTCGTTTTACTGGTCGTGGAGCGTTTTCCCTGGAAATCCACACTTTCCCTGACAATTTATTAGAAACAATTACTGCTTTCTAAACAAGCGTTTGTGTACATATGCCGTTTACGGTGGTTTTTAAGATTTTCTGTCTAATTTAGCTATTGATGTGGGTTGTAATACATGTAGTAGTTAGAGTTCTGGTCTAATAGGGTATCCATTTAAAGGCATAGAAGCGCTATGAGTCGGAGTTACCAAACAAATTAATTTCAACTCATTGATATTAAATATTTTAATATCAACTTGTTGCAATTAAAATTTGCAACAAATTTTGTACTTGAATAAATGGTTCTCAGTCAGATTATCCTAGCAGAAGCTAAAGTATCGTGGTAGTCTGGATTAAGAAAACGTAAGATCACTTGTAAAGAAAAACGTATAATGACTGAAACAGTAAAACTGTGACACTCGGAATTGTATTAAAATTATAAACTCTGGTGAAGCGAAAAGCTTGAAGCAGAAGAACTCAAATGAAGAATGAGGTACGTATAACATCTGATTCAATATCAGTCAAACTAATAGTCGCTGTAGTGTATTTGAACTGTGGCTATATGTTTATGTTGGAATATAAGGACGACCTGCACATAGGAAAATATCCCCAAACTCGTAGGTACATTGATATTAACATCTACAGGGCAAATAAAGTACCCGACAACTCCCCGTTATGAGCTAACATTGCTTATTTCTTTCTATAGGATACTTACATGTGTACACAGTGTATAGAAACATCCCTCCGAGATCGAATATGCTACAAACATCGAAACTTTCCCTCGGCCCCGTAGATACCTACGAATATACACAACCTGTCGAGATCCAATATCATACTAACATTAAAACTGATCTTCAAACAAGGGTGCTACCTACACTTATAACATCCCTCCTTGGGCTTTTATTCTTTCTGTTACAAGGTGGATGCAATAACTACGCACCGAGCAAGTACGTAGTTATATTATTACTCACTTCCAAAACTTCGTGCACTAGTAATGTCACTCTGGGCAGGAGGGACCCGCACAATCGGGAGTACCGTTTTTGGTATAACCTACTGAAAAATGGCAGGAAAACACGGAAAATTATTACACAGAGGTCTATGCAGGTTCTGTAGTTAATAGTTCACTCAGCCCAGTGGTCTTGAACATCAGCCGCGCGCTGTTTTTGAACATTAGCCGTAAACATAACTGATACAGCGTAACTGCATAGGCGTAGGACCTACCGACAGAAAATGAATGAAATCCCTACAACAACCACAACAAAACTAATTAAATTGCGCAATGGAGGGGGAGGGGGTAATAATCTGCTCTGCCCTGCCAAGAATCGAACCGTGGTCTCACGCGAGTCAATCCCAGAGGTTGGCTACAAGTGCTTAGCTTTGCAAAAAGGCAAATACAATACAGATGATTGGGGTGGTTAAAATGAGTTTTTTCTTAGTTGATTAGAAAGGCACATAATTGAAATTGATAACCCAACTAACTTCTCAGTTGGAGATCCGAATCGGGTGATCGGTGGTGTTAAAATTCTTAATATAACATTCATTTTCATGTAAAACGAATCCGTGATTTATGCCCATTTAATCAATCTCCCTATAACAATACATGAACTTATTTATTGATTGAAGTAGGATGTTACTTGTTGGGAATGACCTGATAAATATTACAGTTGCATAGTTACTAGAAGAGTTTCGATAAGTATGCATCCGTTTTTTGTAAGTATATTTTACAAATTTACATTATTTCTTATTACTTATGTACAGACTAAAATAAATGTCATGGCTAAACCCATATAATATTAACTTTTTATCGTATTGTATATTGAAGACAGTCTTAATCACAAATTTCCATTCGTTACAGGCAATGCGTCTTGTATTCAACCGACCTCTTATGAATATATGATAGATTCAATTACTCCCATGTACAGTTGAAACTCCGCTCGATAATGTCGCCCAAATTGAAATATAGACAACCCAGAGGTGACAGACGTTGGCGGGCGCGAAAGCCGATCTTGATGAAACACCTATTCATCGATATCCCTTTTCGACAGAGCTGGTTTCACGTCAATTTCAATCAGGTTGAACAATGGACGCGATAGAAATATTTTATAACCCAAAGTGAACGGCTTCCCATTTTTTGACGGGGATTTTACTTTCAAGCGGTCGTAGGAACGTGACACTTCCATATATAAAACGAATTTCATTTCGAGGGAGCTATTTCTGTTTGTATACAATTAACAGGTTCTTATATGCTGAAAAAAAGATATACATACTTGAATTCGACAGAAATTTTAGCATCCTTACTAGCGAAGAACCTTTGCGATCGAACGAAAAAGATATAGTTTTATCCGGTTAATTTTTACGGTTTTTGTTTCATGACACGAACATTTCAAAAATCGAATAGAAGAAAAATCCTTTCATCTACCGTACATCGTCCAAAGCTTTTCGCTGAAACTAACTAGACCCACAGAACTGGCGTCTACAGTTTCATTCTCTCTCTGTGTATTTGTTCCAATCTTTTGTGAAGTCCAGAATTAAACCAAGTTTTAGTCCGATTCATACGAAATGTTCAGTCATCATATAAGTCAACATCTAGGAAATCTCTTATAGATTCCTTTACGTTCAGGTGAATTGTAGCGTGTACGCGTGAATTTCTTGTTAAGTTTATCTTGTACGAGCTATAAGTGAAAACAGCGAAATTCGTGCCCCAAAACCTCGTTTTTCTCTGGCCGGATTTCGATCATTTTTCTCTACATCAAAGGCCTTTCAAATATCATAACATTGTCAGAAACAGATTTTGAAATAATTGATCTGGAAATTCCCGAGAAGGGAGCGAAGTTGACAGTTTCCAATGTCATTCCATCTTGCTTGCGTGTCCTGTACACACAAAATATTGCATGATTTCAAAAATCTGTTATGCAAATTTTTTGGTTGGGGGTAAACCAATCCTTAAAGAAAAAAAAATTGAAAACGGTGGACCGGATTTCCAGAAATCGGGTCAGATGCGTTTAGTTTCGAGCGGTTATCACTATGTCGCGGCTAAAGGCATAGGGCATTATCTTGAAACCAATACCAAACTATCTTTAAGGGTAGTTATTATATGCTCCAACAATTTTTTCCCCGATTTTTCATTTCCTTCACAAAACATACTGCAATAACTATTCTCTTAACAGAGCGGTTTACAGTAAATAAAATGCTTAAGCTTATAGAAAGGCACGAAAAACTGATCAAAAGGAGCGTTCTTTATGGACTTCCATCACAAAGGCACCGTCGAACAAACACGAATAATCCCCAATATCAGATATCCTCTTGATAATCCAAGACGTGAGATATTCTCGTCATGTTACCTATTTATTTTATGACTCAAATTCCTTTAATTTTTTCTAGGACGTGTCCGCAGGATCCTAGCATTCCATAATATTCTGGTGAAAGCCCGAAATCTATATGGAAAACGAACATTCACTGGATTTCCCACTCCTCGACTGAAACAATTTAATAACTGTTGTCCTGAAGAAAGAAGACGATTTCTACCAACTTGGAACATCTTCAGGAATGTTGAACACGTATTCACGTAATCAATTCGAAATTCACACCGAGGCCTTCGTATACCTGAATATGTACTTGATGAAGAAATAAGCCTTCGTACCGCATTAGTACGTACCTTTATTTCAGCATAACCGCTTCTACCAACGAGTAGTGGGAAATCCTCACAGTTGCCAATAGAGATTGGTAAACGTTTTTTGGCATTAACCAAATTGGCCAGTCAATCCTAAGATCAACCAACTGTCAAGCAGTAAATGCCCAGTTTTTGTATAGATTTAGGGCTCTCACCAACAATGTTGAGAAATGCAAGGATTTTCTGGTAAATCCCAATATGGACCGCACTTCTGGCTTTTTTAGTAAAATACGTACACATTCTTCAAGTGGTTCACTTTTGGTTTATTATTCAATAATAAACCATTGTAATCGCTCTTGAAAAAAAAATTGAAATTCTAACCCCCCCCCCCCCTGAAAATTTCATGGTTCACGTTTCAAAGGGTGTAGAATCCGAATCTGCAATAACAATTTTTCCGTCCGTCCGCCGTACGCCGTACGCAAGATTTCTCCCAAACGGCTGGAGCGAAAGATCTGACATTTTCAGGAAAAATCCATGTTGGTCCGACAACGCCACAATTCTAGAGCCAGCTCTCTCACTTAATTTATAGTGCCCTTAAAGGGTTGTCGACAAGTTTTGTAAAATCCCTAAAAACCTCAAAAAAGTCGAAGCGGCCTAAATTTGTATTCTTTTTGAAGAACACGCCACGAGGAATCGAATGAGCCCCTCCTCAGGTCCGTAGGTCAAACCATTCCCGATCTATGGCCCGATTTATGGTGCAAACATTCGCGTTATTTTGGTCTATTGTTGTTTTTGTGTTGATATCAGTAACCTATTGACGTAGTGATGTAGTGATGTAGTAATGTGGATACTGGAGTGAATTCCTAAAAGGCTTTGTAGCCGATACACTTGTTGAAGCATTCTGATATGCATGAAACGCTGCAAATTCTCTCACTGGGGTTTATTATTCAATTGGATTGCGTTCATGATTTGAATTTCTACTAAGCTTTGGAGTGTCCGTGTTTCACAAGTGATAGAGCGATTATTGAATTTCAGGAGGCACACAACTATGATCAACTGATCAATCCAAATAGGTATTTTGGTTGAGAACAGATTTACGTGCTCTATGCATATCTCATGAAATTCAATAATCACCTGTGAAACACGCACACTCCGAAGCTTAGTAGAAATTCAAATCATGAACGCAAGCCAATTGAATAATAAACCCCAGTGAAAGAATTTGCAGCGTTTTTTGAATACGCGTTTAGGTATTGTCATCGCTAATGATGGTAGTTGTTAACACCTAGTTGACCCAGAAATAAGCAGAAAGTTAGCGAGAGAAAACAGCGGTATAAAACGTCGAAAAATACAACTTTTTATTAGAGTCAAAAAACTGAAGCAGTATTTTTCGACGAATTACAGCGCTGGTTTGTGTATTTATCGCACTAAATCTCCCTTTATCAAAACGAAATCAACAGCCTTCCGAAAAACTTTTTTTCGTCGAGTTTTGAATTTTTTCCTGCTACGGGCGGTGTTTTGTTATAATTCAGTTGTTAGCAAGGCTCTTTATACCGTCGCTTTTTGCTTCTTTCAGCGTTATTTAGTTCTTTCTAATTCCCTTCATTAGCGACGACAATACCTGAAGGAGTGTTGAAAAAAGAGGGACACTTAAAGAATATGTGTATATGTTTTTCAAGAAAAACAGTTTCTTGGAACCTTGACCTGTCTCCTCTTCCAATCCTTTGAACCAGAAAGCTAATTTTCCGTCTACCTCCACTCCCGTCGAGCATGTTCCTCTCCAAACGTCACAAAACCCCAGTGACTCCCACGGTCACATCTCATCCACGAAAAATTCAGAGGGATTTGAGCAGCACAAATAAAATAATCTGAATATATCTGAAATTGTGGTTTTTTCGTGTTTGTTCAGTTCCCTGCCGATGGTGCTATTGTGAATGAAGAGTATAAAGAGGGCGCCTCGAGACATTTTAAATTACTTTTTTTTAGCTGAAGCATTGCACAATAAGCCGCTTTGTTAAGAGTATACTTGAAGCAGGATGTCTTGAGGAGAAAATAATAAGGGACAGGTAATAACTGCTCTCAAGGGTAGTTTGGCATTGGTTTCAGGATGCTGCCCTATGACTTAAGCCGCGATCGAGTGATAACCGCGCGAAACTTAAATCCGTTAAGGCTTCTCGTCCACAAGGTCAGGAAAGCTGCGAAGTACGAAACAACGAATTTTGACGAATCGTTCGTCAGAAATCGGTCGAATGCCTCTCGTTTCAACTAACTTTCCAATCTCCATTTTCCTCTTCAGTTCGCACTTGTCCGCAACTACGACCGCCAACTATCTCAGCAAAACGGGATCGGTTCGCACTTCGCTACTATACGGACGGAAACTGACAAACGTTACGGGCCCAGTAGACGCGGCCCTCCACCAAATGTTGGGATCATTCGTCCGTTTCCGTAATGGTTCGGCCGATTCGATTTCGCAACTTTTCGCAGCTTTCCTGATCCAGTGGACGAGAAGAATAATAAAAATTTAACTCCGGTACTAGTGAACCAAGTATGATAAAATGCCATGTTTAAACGTTAATTCTACAATGAAAGTTTCGATGTGAATGCAATTACTTGTGAAACTTGTAATAAAAACTATGGTCCAAAAGCTTATACAATTTCGATGGATTGCTCTTACCTCTTATCGAGTGGTTCACAATTTTTTTTTATAGTGTATTGGCGAATTATTGGAGCATAGTTAGGCTTTTTTTTAAATAACTTTATTCAACTGCATTCCATAATATAATATATTACAGTTTTGTTAATAAATACAATCATAAATATACCATGAAACATGCATAGGAGTAAAAGTCCAGTGACCCTCTCCCACTATTTAGGATGAGTAATTGGAACAATGTGTGATGTATCACAGTAACAATAACATTAATATAGTTTTAATTAATCGAACATTGTCTGTAGTTCAGCTTGCAATGGTGAGTAGGTCTGTGTGGCGTTTCCTTTTAAACCACCGATTTGGGCGGTGGGGAGGAGTCGCTTCCAAAATAGCTCCTACTAGTTGGTTTTGGTGGTGGTGAAGTCGTTGGTGGAGTAGTGGGTATGAGCGGAGTAAAACTTCCAACGCTGTCGGCACCTCGGTGTCCTTGTGCAGATTCTGGTTTCTAATGTACCAAGGTGCACCGGTAATTATCCTTAGTGCGCGGTTCTGAAATGTCTGAATCCGCCGAATTTGCGAATCAGAGGCTCCACCCCAGATTTTGCAAAATATAGGTCTAATTAGTACCAAGTAGATAAGGCCTTTTATTTTATCTTATTAATTTTCAGTTGTTGGCCGCCTAATCTACGTCGGCTTAGTTGGCTTCTGTTGTAACACTGACTCCGATATCTTCTCTTGTTCTAATATCGATTGAGAACGTGAGACCTCTTCAGGGACCACTGAACTGTAGATGTTCCACTTGATTTCCTCTCAATAGGTGCTTACGTCCTTGTTTAAATCAATAATTATAAATAAATTATCTACGTATATTAGCTCAACAGGCTTAAACAGCTTATTAAGCCTTATAGCCTCGATAGCTTACTAAGCTTAAATAGATTGAGACAATAAGTACTGTTTCTTAAACAGTTTTTGGCGTCATTTTGAGTTTTAGCTAATTTTCTTAGGAAATAGAACTATTAAAATTTCTCTAGAAAATTTTCTCAATTGTCCTTTGATCTGCTTGTTTTTCGCTAATGATTTTGAATATGACCACGTTGCGAATTGAGCACCCGTACGAATGCACACAGCGAACACCAACTTTGTGTTTTCGAAGGGGACCCTCATTTTTTATACTAGACCCGGATTCTATACTCTATTTCATGACAATTTTACTTGCTACTACTACTGGTTTTCCATTTGACTAAATTTAGACGCTTTCACACTCTAAAAACCACTCCAAAGTGTCCGTGTCTGTGTTTTGGTAGGATAAATTTCTTCAAGATTGTGATAAAAACGTGATTCTTCCGCCAAAAAGTCAATAATTCTAAAACAGAAAATGAGTTCCTTGAACAGCACGTTTTGAGCACGGACAATATCAAATACAAATAATGTACTAAATAATCGACAAAGATGTAAGCTCATACTTTTGCGGAATAATGCACGCAATATGGGTAAAAAATCGTTTAAATTGCAAAAAAAAATATACAAATTTTGTGTCCGACCATCGATAATTATCATGTAAAGCTCAAATCCTCGAACTCTGTAAAGAAAAACCGATGACGGGAATGATTTTTTTAAAAAGCAATTCGCTCCTATGGTTTTGTTACATGATCAGAACTCTCATTGCGCAATTACCAATGTATGAACCTTGTGTTTCTCTAAACAGAACTTAACTGAAGGAAAATCAGTTACTGCGAAGTCTTTAATTTTTTCTGATTTGTTTCAGGTGGGATGTACTTGACCAGATAAACGGTGAGTTGGAACTTCGATATATACTAATGCTTGTTGAGTGTTTTCATGACCAATACCGACTCTACATTATAGACAGGTGTAACTGTCAACCATTTAACAATTTATCATTATTTATTTTATTTTCTGTATTTTTGTTCATCAACCCTATTTACTATTGCCGAAATATCTACGATTAGAACTCAGACCCTGTCGAAACGTTGGATGAAAAAATGAATCGGATTCAACCAGTAACGGCCAGTTTGGTCATAAAAACACCCAATAAATATATTTACCTACACAAAAATACCTGAAATACACGTATTTATGGATCTTCGTGTGATGTGTTACAAGATTAGCGACTATATAGTTCAACTAGAAGCATCTTCATCTATTTGAATCGCTTTAAAAATACAATTTTAGTTTTGTAGGTAAAGGATAAAATAGTTTGTGTTCTTAAAACCATATTATTTAAGAAAGAATGTCTACCACTACATCACACTATACCAGGAGCCAAAGGTGTTGATTGCGAACCGAATGTTGTATTGTGTGTTTTGATAAAATAAAGAAGTGCGATTATAATCCACTATTATTGAAAATCCTAAAAAAAAAAAAAAAAAAATTTGTCATACTTTTCTCTTATGAAAAATGAGAAAAAAAGAGTTTGTTAAAAGAAAAGTGTTTCACAGAATTTCGAATTACAAATTAAATGTTACCGCATGGTTAACGAACCATATGCAGAGGTACGGGATTAAAAAGGCAATACAGTAAGTTTATCCTGTATTTTTCAATCGTTAAGATTGAGGCGAGGAGGTCGCAGATCATAAATTTACGAAACCATAAACTTTCACACGGTTACATCTAAGACACCATACAGCCCCGACAATTCAGAAAACCACTATTCTCCTGCTTTTGAAAAATATTAATGTCGAAATATCAAAATTTTTCTCATCTTTTTGTCTGTGAAATTCCCATAAATTTAATTACTATGCATACAGTTCAGTAGAACAACTACAGGGTGTCCCAGGAGTTATGCACAATTCAACCCCTACGTGTTCTACAACTCATTTTCGAACAAAAATGCGTGTTAGGCAATTTTTTGCCAGAGGCCTCGTTTCCAAGTTATTCGTGATCTAATATTCTTTTCGTGTTTTTGATCTTATGTCATTATAACTGTCATAACTCCCTCAATTTAGGATATAGCCCAAATATGATGACACCGTTGGAAAGAGCGTTAAATTTTCTATCTACTTGATGTCATAAAACATTTTTTTTTATTGCATTGAAGATGTGCGATTGCTGCGCGAAATGGCAGTTTTGTCAAAATCTCAAAATCGCCTGTTTTTCATCTCGCCTAGGAACCCCATTAATGCTTGACGCAGAACTGTGCAGGCCTAGTAAAACGTGCGCCAAAATCTCAGCTTTCCAACGGTGTAGTTGTTTTGGTGTTTAAAAATATTTTTAGTTAAGGAAATGGTGTTTAGCTGCAGAAAAACGGAGGTTTTTTTCTGTTAAAATTGAGGTTTTTCCAAAAGTCCCGACGAAGAAAGGTTGGAGGCGGGATATACGTAACTTTTCTTGATGAATTGAATGGTGACAACGCCAGAACTCTCAAGTGACGATTTAAGATAGTTTTGTCGGATGCGTAAACCCGTTCGTTTGCGAACAGCGTCTACGGCATTTCTAAGCTGACGGGCCAAAGTGAAGATAATCGAAGAGCCGAAAGACGGCTATTGTTTGTGTTCATTTACGATAGGTTGCGATGAGTTGCAGTCGTCTTTTTGTGGACACTATGACCGTTATTAATCCAGGCTCCCGTATCATTACCAACTCTTCCCTTTCGTCTCTTTCCCCGACTGTATTTCCTTCAGCGTGGTTTCCCCATTGCATATTCCTATTCATCATGGTGCGCTATAGCTATTGACCATAGCTGGTAGTAATAACCAAAACCTTAGTGGCAAAAAAGGTTCAGTAGATAAAAAAAGATAGTTTACCAGATAAAAAAAAGATCAGTGACATAAAAAATATTATCTACAAATATTTTTTCCTCATACTATCCGATGTGTTGGCTAGGGTATAAGTTGTACACAGGAGGAGTGTGACTCCCTTGCTGCTTCAGAAGCATTACAATTTGCAAAACCGTATATAAAAATCATGTAAACATACTCACTTGTGGTATAGCTACTCTGCTGAAAGCAACTCATCGCAATAAATCATAAATGAACACAGACAATAGCCGTCTCTTCGATTATCCTGACTTTGGCTCGACAGCTTAGGAATGCCGTAGATGCTGTTCACAAACGAACGTTTTCATTCATTAAATTCATTTTAATTTTTAATTTTTGAATATTTATTTTTTGGTTTATATCTTAACAATCTTGTTTAAACTCTAACTCTTTATATGAACTCGATTTAAACCCCAATATCTTACCATTGTCCTACAACCTTGTGTGAACTCTAACTCTTTACATGAACTCGATTTAAAACCCAATATCTTACCATTGTCCTACAAAAATTTTACTAAAACTGAATTTGATCAGAAGCAACCATCAACATCAACATTGCAACGCCCAATGTTACGGCCAACTCAGAGTGGGGTTGGTAATGCACGGCGCACAAAGCAACCCCTCCTTCAAGACCGAGCGGTCGTGCGGGTCATTGCATATCTCGCCCCTGACCAAGACAATGCCTCCTCCGTAGCTTTCCTAATTTTCAAATATTAGGTCTTCTTTAGTTATACCTGGTGTCCCAGGAGTTATGTACAATCCGACTCCGAACAAAAATGTCTCCTTTCAATTTTTTTTGCCTCGTTTCCGAGTTATTCGCAATTTAATATTTTTTCCTGTTTACGATATTTTGGAGGTAGCTCAAATTTGATGACATCGTTCGAAGAGCGTTACATTTTCTATCTGTTTGATGTCAGAAAACATTTTTTTTTATTGCATTGAAGATGTGCGATTGCTGCGCGAAATGACAGTTTTGTCAAAATGCCGTCCGTCGGCTCTTTGATAATCCTGACTTAGGCAGGACAGTTTAAGAATGCCGCAGACGCTGTTCACTAACGCATGGGTTTATGCATCCGACAAAACTATATCTTAAATCGTCACTTGAGAGGTCTGGCGTTGTCACCATTTGATTCAGCTAGAAAAGTTACGTATATCCCGCTTCCAACCTTTCTTCGTCGAGACTTTTGGAAAAACCTCAATTTTCACAGAAAACACACGTTTTTCTGCAGTTAAACACCGTTTCCTTAACTAAAAATATTTTTAAACACCAAAACGACTACACCGTTGGAAACCCGACATTTCGGCACACTTTTTACTAGGTCTGCACAGTTCTGCGTCAAGCATTAATGGGGTTTCTAGGCGATATGAAATACAGGCGATTTTGAGATTTTGACAAAACTGCCATTTCGCGCAGACATCGCACATCTTCAATGCAATAAAAAAAATATTTTATGACATCAAGTAGATAGAAAATTCAACGCTCTTTCCAACGTTGTCATCATATTTGGGCTATATCCAAAATTGAGGGAGTTATGACAGTTTTAATGACATAAGATCAAAAACACGAAAAAAATCTTAAATCGCGAATAACTCGGAAACGAGGCTCTTCCGGCAAAAATTGCTAAGAGGCATTTTTGTTCGGAAATGAGTTGTACAACACGTAGTAGTCGGACTGTGCGTAACTCCTGGGACACCCTGTATAATCACATGCGTATATATAAATATACGTATAAAGTTAAATGTTCTTTAATGGGTCACCAATGGGACCAATGGGTCTCCCTGGTAAAAAATGTTCTGTAAAGCCAGGTCAGACGACAATACTCTACCAGTTTAGACCAGTTAGAGCCGCTGACTGTTCTTATCGCCTTGCTGCTTGACAATGTCGATACTCCGAAGATTAGCACGCGGAGTTCAGCCAGAATCGGGCAGAAACAGGAAATAATGAACATCTTATCTCTTCTAAAGGTCTTTTCTCTTGTGCTTCGACATTGTTTCGTTGTTGATTGTAAATGCTCAAGCCTAATGCCTGACTTTTTTTACTGTTAGAAACTAACAAACTAACACAGTCAATCCGAACTTTTACTAGACCCTTACCTAATTTTAGTACAGTTTCGTAATTGTGGAGATTTTGCAGACCGATCACATAACTTTCGAAGTTACCCCTGGGTGTTGAGTATATGAGCAAGCGGTTCTACAATGTCTAAGATAAAGCTCTTGTATCAGTTGAGTCAACAATAGGGCCCTGAGATCAGCAAACTCAAAATGAACTCAATAAAAAACAGAACTCCGATCAGCTTTTTCGTTTAAATGAGTGGGGACGACCTGGATTCAGCGGTGGCTGTTTATGAAACACCAGGCTTAGCGGATAATACTGAGATGTTATCTCCCAACCCCTTGAATAAAGGTGTGGTCGACGTAAAAAGGTGGATAGGTGGTGGCGCTTTCTAGTTTAATAGATGACTTACGGTGTGAGCTCAATCGCATCATCTGCCCTCGACCCGCGCTTATCTCTACCCCCCGTGCGAGATTCAAGTAAACCCTTATTTGGAATTCTCATTGATCGAAGTTTTTAGGTTGAAATTTATGCATTGAGCGATATTGGACGGTGAACTCTCGTTCCTTCTGGTTCCCACATTATACACGCGTGCATTTGGTGGGTGGAAGCTCGCTTACGAGTATCTCGCCCAAGGGCATAGCTTCTACAACTCAGTTGTTATTGCTGTGGGTATACATGCAGATATAGCATAGATAGCTAGGTTCACATCTCTATGTTTACGCGCGTATTTAATATAATTCAATTGAACCACTTTGATTTCTCAAAAATCGCTTATTTGCTGGGCGCTTATTTTCACCAGATTTTGATGACATTGTCAAAGATAGGAATGCTAATAAGCGATAACTAATCAAGATATGTCAACAATTAGCATTGAAGAGCTATCTAATAATGCTAAAAGGAGGTAACCCTTGATGTAATAATTAATAGGGATTTTCCGTTTTCATGTCAACTTTTAACGATCCTCAAAAGACTTGTTGGCGGTTGTGAATATAACTGAGCCTTTTGTATTTCTGTTATATCCCAAATGTTTGCCATTTCCACTACAAACATCCCGGTGGCGTTGTGAACCAATTTAGCTGTCCTGCTTGTCAACGAAGGCTTTACCCCCATCATGCGGGATTGCTTCTAACTGTCATGCGTCTAAATCTCTCGTCAGTGGAATGTACCTACCTAACTAGATTGAACGCGGTGAGTGAATCTGGATCTTCAGTTTACGGAAATGAGGAAAATACCTTTGTGGGAGAACAGATTGTAATGTAATTTTATCGTATTCGTTTCCCCCGCAAAATGGAGGTTCAAGCGAAAGACATCCACTAGGTAATTTTATGGAACTGCTCCGATGGGCATAGCAAAACATACATGTCAACCAACATGAAGAAATAGACCAATGCACCTGGAGATCAAATTGGTCAACTGTCATCGCAAATTTAGGCCATTAAACCTGACGGCAATGCAGTCCGCTTAAATATTGCTGCTGATTATGTATATCATCAGGAGGACTTAGTTGGGTCACCACCCGTAACTCATTCGTCGAAAACCCATAGATTTACGCATTTCCTACACTGTTCCAAACTTCGTTCCTCCACCCATTCAAACTTTATCATCCATTGTCCTCGGATTGAAAAGCAAGAATTAATTACAGTCAAGTGTTCTGGTGATTGTTGATTCTTGATTTTACTGTACTATTATCGAGGTCGAATCAGTGGCTGAATATTCTGCACCTTGTTACTCTGAGAACTGTTCAATTTTCAATTGAGACCTAGTTTTGAGCCAAACCTGCTCTTTGGAATCCTTAATACTCAATAAATACTTCGTGACTGGTCGTGTGTACTGTGACGAAACGGCAGAAATGGAGGAATCTGAGGCATCAGTTCCAGCATGGTTCCAAGTCGTCTATGGTACTCACTACTGCCTTAGATATCTCGGTTTTGATCTGTTAAACGTCAGGTATTGCTCCGAGAGTCAAGGGAAACGTTCTTAGAGATAGGAGTCTTTTAATTTTGTTTGAATAGCTAAGAAATTATTTGGAATAATGCCCAAATATCCCAACCGTTCGTTCAAGGACCTTGAGATTATCGGGAGGTGGAAGAATTTAACATCGGCTTTGGACTGTCAGGGTCAGGAGATATGGTTCATGGTGAACAATAAATTGTAATAAGAACCTTTGTAACTAGGCTTTATTATTCACAATGAACGTAGAGTGAACGTTTCCGAGGATTGCAAGAAATAAACAAAGCATATGATGATACGAGAACATATGATGATCATGGCAGTAACGATTATTATTAATACTGATGTGATGAATAATCACTTACTTAAATGATGCTTTTTAAGAAGAACCAATGATGGAGGTGCTTGAATTAGATTACATGGGGAAAAGTACAGAAAAGAAAGACTACTTGGAAAGATAATTAGGAAACCTCCTTTTTCGAATGTGCATCAGGTTTCCTGGAAGCTACACAAATCCGCAAATTCCACACAATTTTTTACTGTGTGGATTCTTCTCGTCCGGGTACAGTCTCCCTCTATATGAAACAATTGCACAAAAACCCACAAAAAATGTCCACTTAAATTTAACGTTTTTAACCATTTTAAACCATTTTTATTTCGTCTGTCAAGTCCCCATACTTCTACAGTTTTTGTCCGATTTAGATGCAATTTTATGGAGGGGCAAGAGTTAAAGTGTGAATGTCGCCCTGCCGTCAACACTTCGCTTTACTCATTAGCGAATACCGATTTTTGATGGAATAGTTTTAAGATTTCACTCAAAGCCAAAGGATATCCGAAATTATACAATTTAATCATCACATCTGAATTTCAACATGATCATATCATCAGTAGCCGATGTAGCTAGGCAAATCCTAGCAACAAGGTTTTACAGTTTCAATGGGTTTCGATGGTTTCCAATGGATTCCATCCCTGCCGACCCACAGGTTCATGTTCCACATCAAAGAAGATTGTGTGTCACCCAATGTGCCAATAATAATTATTAGTCCCGAAGCTACATGCACGTTTGTACAGTATTACGGATAATACTTTCGTTCTCCGAAGATTAAACAATAGGATTCTCATATAATTCACCAGCTGCATATTATAGGAACGCCGCTCAACCCAGTAAAAGTCGAAGCCGTTGAAATGCTTCGGTTGTAGTGGGAGTTTCAAAGGCTTTTTGGGGTCGAAACTGTCACTAAATTCGAAACTCACGGTCTTCCTTTCTTTGGCTAATGAAAACTTAGGGACCTCCAAGGATCGTAAACTATGTAAGCCGTCCTTTGCAGCCTAACGTTTCAACTTCCAAAAGGAGCGAGTTCTTAGCATGACAAACTTCTCGCATTTTCAAGGAGAACCCCTCTAATGGCTCAATCTGATCCGTCTTAATTGAAATGACCGAATATAACTTTAGATGGTCGATATAATTTCAGTTTTAACGGTAATTATCATTGTCCTCGGGGTGAGTATAATTTGATCAACTAACAACTTTGACATTTTAAAGATATGGACGAAGTTATATTGAGTTCAAGTTATTTTGAGGTAATGCTAGCTTCTCAAGGACGATCGCTTTTATTCACGAATCAGGTCGACGTTTTGATCAATATTTCAGTACTTACCAGTACTTCCGGCAATATTATTGAATCTTGAAGGTAATCTCATTGTTATTCTCAGATTGTGATTCTTAGGACGTCCCTATGAAGCAAGGCTTTGTCAGTGGAGGGACGCCTATTAGGATTGGCCCAGGCTCCTCAAGCTGAAGATATTAACCGATTTACATGATTCTTATTTTGTTTAATAAATCTTTATATCGTAAATCCATGGCTCATCTTGGGTAATTTCGTGGCACTTCTCCCGCACCACACTCTTCGCCATGACACGGTCACGACCACGACCTTGAAATTAAGCGGGACTGCTGTCATCTCAAATGCCGCTTGCCTCAGGTCATTTCTATCGTATTTACTTCTTTTAGCTCTCCAGGTCTGCTTCATGTCCACACTGTCCAATTCAACATAACCATAATTGCCATCGGAGAGGATTTAACTACAATACCTGTATCCTCAATAAGTAGTTCCTCAATAAATAACAAGATCTGATATTCACGTACAGCGGTTTATAATAGTCCAACTTTATTGACGTAGTCACCCATCAACTGTAAATCAGCGAGATTAAATAAAAAACCTATCTAATCTTCACAAGTCGGACAAAAATACAACAAAAGTTACAATAAGCTTGACTTTTTGAATTTCAATCGTAATATGAATCAGGGAGTAATTTCATGTAGTCAATCACCTGAACTGTTACTTTCCAACATCTGCTCCTACAGTGATGGAAAGTTTGTTTTAACATTTGATTCTTGAGTGAGTTGGTACCGCTCATTTTTCATTTCCGTGCAAGATATCCGGACTGTATTGGGCACGTTGGGTGTTTCCAGTTCGGGATTCATCAGATCAGCTTCAATTGTTATTGTGTACGGCAATTTTATAGTGCTTACACCAGTGAAATTAACATACGTGCTGGTGTTTTTTTTTCCTTACAAAGTTCTTTTCCTGAGAACGAATGGATGATCCAGGAGAACTCATTCAAGTGATTACCACTAACAGAAAACCATTTTGGTACTTATTTCTAATGTGCTTCGATATTGCAAGCATTCATTTTTACAATTAAGGACTGATCGATTGCGACGCCGAGAAATCAGCCCTAGGTATATCTCTTGTGATTTTCTACTGATGTTTTATAAACAGGTGGTTAAGTGAATGAAACAGCTATAAATCAGTCGAAAGAAAAGTCTTCTGATGCGTTATCGTGGGTGTAACAAAAATAGCTAAAGCCCGAACAATTGACCTATTGTAGTAATAAATTGAACATACTTTTTTCTGTCAGAGAAAGGAGATTCAGGTGTTAAACATCTACATGAAGGCGATATTCATCGTTTTACCACATCTCTCAACGAAAAGTTGATCTATTATGAAACTTCTCATTGAAATTAGTTTGGACTGTAATTTCACCCGCAATGGTCTGAAGTTGGGACAATTGAAGGTCGAGAAGACAAGTACACGTTGAACCAACCGCAGCTATCTGGGTATTGGATAATTCAGTTTATCAAACGTCGAGTGAGAAAGCTATTTACGAGGAAAACAAGGTCCAACACGCAGATTCCCCAGCGAGTTTCGTTGTTTACCAAATGCAGGAATTCCGAAGTCCCATGTGAAACGTGTAGGCTCAATAGTTCAGGGAATATGGCATTGGAAAAGGGATTTTCACTTAGTTTTCGCTGAACACAAAGCTATTATAACGGTTGCAACAGTTTAAAAAAGTGTAAATCATGAAAGTCTGTTTTATTCTTAACAATTCATAAGGTTTAATGTTTTCTCAAGCGCGCGCGCGGACACACACTTGTACATATATGTATATACATTAATATTTCGAATAAATGTTTTCACAGGTTAGATGTTGAAATGAAGTGGAAAATTTAATTGTAAGTTATTAGAAATATCTTGTTTTCAGGCTAATGAGATGACTTGGCACTTTGTCGGCCACAAGGTTGCAACTCAGGTTGATTGGGGTCAGTAGGCTGGATTTCACCTTGAGGGATGCACTCGGGCCAGTCCGAGTAGTTGCGAAGAAAAGCTTCTGACTGCAGACTGCAGAAGGATGATATTTTTTTTTTATTTTTTATTTTGCCTGAGAAAGTATTTATCTGAGTTTTAGTTATTTATGATAGGTATGAAGAAACGCCATAGGTAACTATCACAATGTGAAATACCGTTTCGAAAAAAGGCTCATAAAAGAGACTCTCAGAAGGGAGTTATTTGTTACTTTGTAGCTTTGGTCAAATGAAATGCGGTTGGAGAGCCAAGTTTAAAAATTTAATACCGGATGAATTACGTAAACGTCCTTTTCCAGTTGCCCTAATGCCATTAACTATCGACGCTGTTCGATTCACAAAACTCTTTTGCCCGTTTAAAATTCGCGCATACGGCAAACAATGGGAAAGCTTTGTTTTTAGACCTCACTGCCTCGTAAATACCCTCCTCTCTTTCTCTCGTCCCATTTGGTGGACCAATATATCGAGACAGCGGTGGTTGCATAACTTTTCACCTCATCCCTCGACCGATAGGTGAAATTATACGAGTGCATCGCTCGTTCTGCGGACAGTTTCGCTGTCAATCAACCGTTTGGAGATCCTTTGAGATGAATCAATGATCCCCGCTTTTACGGCCTCTTGTTACTGGCGCAGCACTTCAGAATTTATTGCAGTGGTGACAGATGAAAACTGTGCGATTATTTTCGATTTGGAAAAAGAGATGCGCTGCACTCTTGACATTCACTAGTTACTGAGCTATTTTTTGAATCCATTCATTAAGGGACAATAATATACACACCACTCTCTCAGTATGAACTTGAAGTATCGGTAGCACGCAGATTCAGGTAGACCTGAAGTGGAACCTCAAAATTTGAAGTAATTTCAAATCTACTGATAATGTCATTCCTTATACTATTAGAAATTAAAAATCTATTCCGTTCCAAAGGAGAAAATCTCTGTATGTCATCTTACGACGCGAAAAACATAAAAAGACAGTCGCCTGAAAATTGTTGAAATCTTACATTTTCAAGTTTTTTTCGAATGATTTCTAAACCGTGTTTATTGAAGCTAGAAACAACGAAGTGAGGTAGCCCCAAAGCCAGTAAATTATCTCCGTAAACAAGGAAGTCAGTAGGACTAGAAAGTAAGGCTAACTTCAGGTGTTCTTCAAGGTTCGCATTAAACACCACTACTTTTGTTGCTGGTCATCAATGTGTGGGTATTACCCCATTACTCCATTACTCGATGGAGTAGAGTTCCTTCTCTCCGCTGACGATTTGAAGGTTTATCAACTGATTGAATTTGCCTACTGCTTGACCCCGCAGAGATCTCTCGATGCACTTTTCGCTTGGTGTACACTGGTTTTACCCTTAAAATATCCAAGTGCCTGACTATAACTTTTCATCGCAACCTATCGCCCATTTATCACATCTACATGATTGAAGAACCAACAAGTTCATGTTATGTCTGTGACATCCTGCGCGTATTAGGCTTCGTGAACACGCGTGGATTCACGCAAGTACCAGCAATAGGTGCCCTGTATAAAGCTCTTGTCATTCCAGTTATAGAATACACATCTGTTGTCTGGAGTTCCTACTATAGTTGCCACATAGATAAGATTTCTGAGATATGTGGAATATAAGCTTCATATTCCCCCAGACTAAGTTAATTATGATGCGCTTGGTCGTGAATGTGGGGTGTTGGGCCCTGGTGATCGTAGATGCCTCTCGGATATGTCTTTCTTCTGAAAATTAATGCATGGAGAGGTCAACTCCCCTTCGGTCCTGAGAAAGGTGAATCTTGCTGTTCCTCGATCATGCTCCCGAACATAACTCGTTTTCACCGCTCCGTTTCCATCATCAAATTTCCTGTACAACCGCCCGCTGTGCAGACTACCCAGAGAAGCTAAACTCTTAATCAATCAATCCCCACATATAGACTTTTTTTCGATTCTTTTAATTCGATTCGTTCTTGTCTTCATTGTAGTTTGTAAAAATTGTGAGGTGATGGAATGGTATAGTTGCCTCTTCATTGCCCCTTCCAAATTGCATTTTCTCCCCGAGCCTGTTAATAGTTTCAATTTCATTTCTACCACCTATGTTACAGTTCACTTTATTATTTTGTACTTTGTATTCTTATACTTTATTCTTATAGGTGTAATGGGCTTGCCCGTTTTATTAAATAAATTAATAAATCCTGTACCGTTCGAAATCACCAAGAAACTCACAATTGGACGTTTTTTAGTAGACACAGGCTGATATCCTTCCCGAGGTAATTGAAATACAGATCTTCAATGACACGGTTTCTCAGTTGGCAAATGGCAATAACACTCCGGTATATTGTAACTATCCCTCCCGTTTTTCGTTCGCCTTTGTTTTTCGAACTAGCGCGAGTATTCTGATTGTCTTTCACTCCTTACCAACTCTCTGATTCATACTATTCATCTTGAATACCTACTTCGGTATTCTTTTGTGGATAAAGAAAACTAATATCCTGGTTCTTGTATGTCCAAGGAGAGTACCCCACAGTAAAAGAGGTTTGATTAAATCGCCCTCAAAGCTCAATCCGTAAGAGTCTTGCGACTAAAGCGAAATTTACCCTTCCCAGTGAGAACACAAGTTCGAACTCAGTGAGAGGTATCAATAGTTTTGGGCCGTAACACTTGGCGTTGGCAAGACTGTTGACTACTCCGAGTACTTTCCCAGAGTTAACGAAAGTTGGGAAAATTCTTGACTCAAGTAAAGATAATCCTTAACTCTGGTTTATTCAGCCAAATTGTAAAGATTATAAGGCAATAAAGTAACATTATTAAAAAAAAAAGAAAACAAAGACAACCTATAAAATGAGATGTTCACATTTGAGGATCAAGTTGTAAAGCTTACTATCAACATTATTTTTCCATCCTTGTTTATGTGAATGTTTTTTTCATTTTGTAAAGATCTTGGATCATCAATAGAAATGTATTGTGTTGTGTTGTATTGAGGTTGAATTTCCTTTTGTTCTAACCCCTTGACGTGTGCACATGGTCAGGAACTACCATGGGGTTTTCCTCTGGGGTTTAAGGCTATTGACGACGTTTTACAGTTTCCGAAATAGTTATTGTCCCGCCCTTAGTGTAAAGTTAAACTGAGAAGTTGAAGCCCGAAGTTGGCTCGTCGGTAGAGTTGCAAGTTGAAACAAGTTTCGCGCTCGAATAATTCAAACTGACCAGGTAGAAAGGGTGTGGAGGAGGAGGGATGAAAACGGTCGGAAGTAACCGAGTCAGTAAATGGGCCTGGCGGACCAATGATTATCGGGACGGCACGCCGCCCCGCGTCCGTTAGCTGGTGGAAGGGAGCACGGGCGGCGGGGCCATTTACGACGGATACGGCCGCGAACCGCATCCCAGGGGCTTCGACGTTGTTGACAGAAAACGCCGCCCGCGTCGGTCAGATACGACCTGTCAATTTCCTGCTTCGACGCCCGTCAACTTCCTGGCGCCTCCCTCTGCACCCCGTCCGCCGCCACCGACTGACAAGCCTCTCCCATAGGTGCTTCTCTTTCCCTAGCTCTTCTCTAGCCCTTCGCACGCTCCATCGCTTCCTGTGTTCCTGTGATCTATCCCGTTTCATCCGGATCCCCCCGCGACCTTAAAACCTAATGCATCACAAAGTCAGGCTTTCAGAGATTTACAGGCTTTCTCCCGGCGTTTCAGGCCCTATTTTATCTCTAAGCCCCACTGGACGAAGCATTAGAGGTAATTTTCTTTGTCTTGATTTATTCAACATTTTCCCTTATTCGCCATTCCATTCTCTATAAAAGTACTTTTCTATAACAGCTACACAGATTGGAGAGTATCTAAGATTTTATTTAATTATTTTAATAGTACATTATTTCCAATAAGGAACATCTAGAATCGATCAAGAAATAAACGCTTTCAAGTGGAGTGTGGTACATTACTTCCTCGTATTGGTAATGTTTAGAGCGTTTACTCGAAATACGCGGGACCCTTGGTTATTTCTTTCATCTCCCTTTCCAAAAGCACAGAGTACCGTTGAATGCACACAATACTTTCAAGTTTTTTTTAGTTTTGGTTTTTTTTTCTTGTTTTCTTCAAAATACACCACATTTATAACACACTCGTTCTGGTATTTGATATACCGTGCTCTAAACAGGTCACATGAATCGCTAACAATGTTTATGATAACTCAGTTCATTGAAATATTTGAAATAACGTGACTTGTAAACATTTTTAAACATAACAATCTTGACTAGTAAACATTCAAATTTAAAAAAGCGATTTACATGAAAATGTAGTACACTACAATAACGGTACATCTTTGTGTAACACGTTTATTGTTGTAGCTTTATACTTTGATTCTAGCATTATATAAGTTTGAACATTTAATAATTACATTACTCGTTAATAGTCTCTTCAGCAATAGTGTTGAGTGTTGCTTGACGATCGTATTAATTAGCTGGAGTCATAATAATTATTGGTTCACAACGAGAGTGTATCAATTATCTCCTCTCTTCTTTGAATCACTCTTGTTCCACTCAATTCTGACTGACACTTCATTCATCGGTACCCAATTATTTTCTTGACAATAGCTTGTAAACATTTCACATCTATTGACCCATTACAGGTTGTCTGAGTGAGCTGGGGCGTCAGTCCTCCAGCTGTTTACTTTCAGTGGGAGTACTGATTGCCTCGGTTCGAATCCGGCTGGCACCAATGATTAGGGCCAAAATCCTATCAAGTGTTGTATACCTGTCCTGTCGTTAGACAGTTCACCTCTGATCTCGAAATTCAAAACGCTCCCAACCCAGGGGCGTGAGGCAATGGGAAGCCACGAGCGAAATCGTCAGACCTAGTTCCGATCCTCCCTGGAGGACGGCTGACGACGTCCGCGACACCTCCGGGTAGTCGGACGAAAATCCAAGGTGAAATTCCTTGTTTACTTTACTTCTATTGACCCATTCCCCTACATGGGAACTTCCTGTCCGTTTGGCACAAACCACATATTGTTTTCTGTTCACCTTCTCGATTTTTGGATTTTTCTTCTGATCGAAGGATATTCACAACTGTTGTCTCACATGCCTGGGGAATATAACACGCACAGGGTCATAATTCTCTTTTATACCGGATTGAGAGATTTTTGTTTTCCGATCAAAGGTGTTGACATTTTTAATGGAAGTCCCACAGGCAAAAGGTCATCTAAGACACGAAGGTTGCTTCAATTTTCTCACTCGCCTGAGTGCCGTTTTGTTTTTGTTATATCACCGTATCTTCGGAGAAATAATCTTCGAAGAAAACTGAGCGAGGATGGCAGAGCTGCCAAATAGCAAGGTTCATTGTTTACTTTTTGCCAATAGCTCCCATATTTAGGGTCTTTTCACTAGGCAGCTTTCAGATTGCCCGAAGAACGAGTGGAACATGCAAACCAATTAAATTTCACGCAAACCATATACTAATATTGTTGTAGCAAACATTCCGAACAAGATACATGACACTTGGTACACAACTGCCACCCCCCACCTTGCCTCCGAACTAGCAGTTTTTTTTTGTTTTTGTTTTGATCGCAGTAACCTAGTGATGCAGTGATTTGGATACTGGAGTGAACTCCTGAAAGGGTTTATAGCCGATACACGGGTTGAAGCATTCTGATAATCATGAAACTAACAAGAACTGCACAAGTGCTTCATGTTTCACAAACCGAGACGTGGTCTGTTTTTCGATTTCAGCTTTCCATGCAAGGAAAGCAGGTTCATTCTCAAAAGTAAGGCTCATGTTAGAAGTCGAGAATAGGTGACCCCTTCCTGATAAGACCGTCGCCATATTGAAAAACCCGATGTCTCCTATCGATATAGGTCCACACTTTCTGTGTGTTCTGTCTAGTTCGCTGGTCTGGATGCTCGCTTCGTTCGCATCTCAAAAACAAAAAAATATCCTACATCAATCCTTCTAGTAAAGATCAGTTGGACAAATAGATCAGAATGTGTTAATACTTGTGTCTCTGCGTATTAAAACGACTTCTTGTGCGCATTAAAACAGACCACGTCTCGGTTAGTGAAACATAAAGCACCTGTGCAGTTCTTGTTAGTTTCATGAATATCAGAATACTTCAACCCGTGTATCGGCTATAAATCCTTTTAGGAGTTCAGTCCAGTATCCACATTCACTGCATCACTAGTTTACTGCGATCAAAACAAAAACAAAAAGGAGGCAAGGTGCAAAAAGGTGCAAATTGTGTATCTAGTGTCGTGTGAAGAAAATAGCTTTGTAACTAAACACATCATACTGACTTTCGATGCGTTCAAAAATAAAGAGATTAACTACTCTTAATAAAAGTTTTAACACATAACAGCATTCATTTCTCAATATAACACTTCTCTGATGTACCGTAAGGCAAACCGAAATCACCAAAACCGGTTCGGCACCAATTTTGTTCGTCTAGAATCAACAGT
Organism: Creontiades dilutus; assembly: GCA_031894815.1. Classification (NCBI taxonomy): domain Eukaryota; kingdom Metazoa; phylum Arthropoda; class Insecta; order Hemiptera; family Miridae; genus Creontiades; species Creontiades dilutus. Next base: position 202,049 of record JAVIWC010009611.1, on the reverse strand, counting down.
CATATTCAAACATAGACCCTATTACAAACCATGTTTCCATCAAAACAATGACTCACGAAATTCAAACGAAACAATGAATTTCACTGAATAAAATGTTTGTTCCTCAATTTTTAATGATTGTTTAGTTCGGCAACATGGACGAAGGTTAGTAGTAACTCAGGTTTACTCATCTTTGTCTAAGAATTTTGAGCGACTTGATATTTGTAAATCACAATATTTAATACTTACTGGCATTTGTCAGAACAACTCAACTAAATAGAATAGCAGAAATAGTTTGAACCTTAAATGTTGGTAGGCACCCGCTATCAACGACAATCTGCAATTCAAATGGCTACCATTGGCGAAATAATTACAGTAATTCACACATCATGGAATTACGTAATATTTATCTTGCTTGATTGTTATTGAGAAAAATACTCAAGTAACACCTGCCGAGGCAAGAGCCGGTTTTTTGAAGATATCCCTAAAGAAGGGTAGGTATCTTAAATTGAGACTGAACGTATAAAGATATATACATAAGATGTACACCTTCAAGTCTGCAGCTACATTAAGCTTATTTCTATATTCAGTGAGGTGGTGGAATGGTGTAGATGGTTGCCCCTTCCATTGAGCTGAATGCGGTAATAATGCTCCGCCACGCTCAGAGGAAGCCCAGACGCTTCGAAGCGTCTGATTCATCTCCCAAGGCGACGGATTAAAGAATCGGGAAGGGCCAACTAACCATATCCGTCACAATTCATTATTGATGTTCTCGTTCGTCGAAAAGCGTCTTTTCGCGAGCTCAGCACTTTCCCTCTATAGACAACAGAAAAGAAAACACCCAGTCGGAGAGTTTTCCTTACTCCATTCCATTCCTCAACTTCTGAATAGAACATGAAGATATGAATTTTTCCAGTACGAAGTTACGCGTTAAATAGGATTTTGAAGAAATATCAACCAGAATGTTTCAGAAACGTCTAGAAATACTGCTTGCTCCAGGAAATCCACCAGGAATGGAATCAAAATCGATTTAATTCGGAAGATTTATAAAATTTATGTAGGGAGTTGGAGTTGATTGACCTTACAAGCCAATTCACCTTGAGAAAAGTGAATTCCCATTCAAAGTGTTACCACAGGCAACTGTAGAGGTACAACTTTCTCCACAATATTAAACTTCATTCGTTGGTCTTCGCCCAACATCCAGTATAGGTGAGAACCCTCTGACTAAATCTCGAATTCCATACCAACACTTCTCTCCATTATTCGAAAAGTTGGGAGATTGAGGGGCAGTCTTTTTGGCGCTCGATTGCTCTCCATCACATTTAGTGAGCCTTCATACACGCGAGAGCAGAGCAAATGATCCTGTTAACATTTCATATCCAGGGGAAAGACCGCGTCCTTCACTTCCTCCACCGAATAAAAACCGCAGATATTTTCTTCTTTCTTGGAACGGAGCCAGTTCCCTACCCCGAGTTTTCAAACTCTTCCCAGAAAAGTGTGACAAACAAACACATTCGGGATTGCAGGGGAGTTGAAAATCGGCATTCTTCGCCCTCTTGCACGCGATGTAAGTTGAGGGTGATGATGATTAATGACCCCGACATAGTAGTCGAGAAAATTGTTCATGGTACCGAGTTTTTCCATCGAAAATGAGGTTTCAGTGTTCTGGTTACAACACAATGAAGTATACAATTAGGCAATGAGCATGCCGAACAACAATGTTATGTGAAGCTCCATCAACGACATAAATCAGTAGGTACCGTTGAATCAATATAATTATCTAAATTGTTATGCTAGAATTGAAAATATAAATTACTAATATTGACAAGTCGATAAGTTCCACAGCACGATCGTGTTCAGAAGTGAAGATCCAATGGTTGTTCATGATTACAAACTGGCAATTCAAAATACCTCCCAAGCTAAACTCGAAATTTCCCAAGGCAAGTTCAACATTTTTCATGTCTAATTTAACATTTTCCTATGATCATCACCTTGTTCCAGTCAAACTCAATGTTTTGCCGATTCCAATTCATGATTTTCCTAGCCTAGTCGTTCTTTGATTACCACTGTCAAACATGCGTTTCGGAACCAAGGAGAGTAGGGCGCCTGAAAATTGAATAAATAGAATTGAGTTGAAATTTCTGCTCGCTTAGATCGAAGTCGGTATTTATTTCCATCGCAATATTTATCTATTATTTTTGGTTTATTATTCAATAATAAACCATTGTAATCGCTTGTAAAAAAAAAAAAAAAAAAAAAAAAACGCTGCAAATTCTTTCACTGGGGTTTATTATTCAATTGGCTTTCATGATTTGAATTTCTACTAAGCTTTGGAGTGTGCGTGTTTCACAGGATAGAGCGATTATTGAATTTCAGGAGATATGCATGGAGCACGTAAATCTGTTCTCAAAATACCTATTTGTATTTGATTGGTGGGCCTGCAAATTCTTTCAGTGGGGTTTATTATTCAATTGGCTTGCGTTCATGATTTGAATTTATACTAAGCTTTGGAGTGTGCGTGTTTCACAGGTGATAGAGCGATTATTGAATTTCAGGAGATATGCATAGACCACGTTAATCGGTTCTCAACCAAAACACCTATTTGGATTGATCAGTTGATGATATTTGTGTGCCTCCTCGAGAACAGATTTACGTGGTCCATGCATATCTCCCGAAATTCAATAATCGCTCTATCCTGTGAAACACGCACACTCCAAAGCTTAGTAGAAATTCAAATCAGGAATGCAAGCCAATTGAATAATAAACCCCAGTGAAAGAATTTGCAGCGTTTTTGTGGAAGTACTCGGTTACTTACATCGGCACAGTCGGTACATAACATAAACGTGAATACTTCACTTTTTATAATGCAACGGCCAGAATACAAATACGTTTTCGTAGGCAAAATGGGAATTTCGTATGCACGAAGTACGTTTTTTATTAAGATACATAAACGATTTCTTTTCTACCGATACCGTAAATATACTAGCACATGTTGATTACACACTAAGCGGAAACGGGTAAAGCTTTCCCACTCTACCTACTACTGGCAAATTTCGCAGGACTCGCATTGACGTCAAAAGGCCGTTAATTATCTCAGGTTATGTCATTAATACAGAGGAGTTGGGAAATTAAGCTGCGAGATAAATTACCGCTTTCACAATCAACAGGATTAATGGTGCCAAAATAATTAGTTATACCTACCTGTTTAACAGCTAAGCGACAGAGATGCGTTAACCCCCCACCAACTCAAATGGGATTCCAATTAGTAACTAATTGTCAATTAGTTTATTTTATTGAAAGGAGCGATTATTGAATTTCAGGAGATATGAATGGAGCACGTAAATCTGTTCTCAACCAAAATACCTATTTGGATAGATCAGTTGATCATATTTGTGTGCCTCCTGAAATTCAATAATCGCTCTATCCTGTGAAACACGCACACTCCAAAGCTTAGTAGAAATTCAAATTATGAACGCAAGCCAATTGAATAATAAACCCCAGTGAAAGAATTTGCAGCGTTTTTTAATTAGCACGAATTGATCAAAGTATCCCCCGTTCTCGTGGATGCCGAGGGTCGCTCTTCTGCGAATGGAGTAGACTTCGAATGAAGGTCACGGTGGTTCTGGCGGATCGGATCCCCGCTTAGGTGAGTATTAGTGGCTGATATCAAAGTCCACCGGTTTGGAGATGATTTTGATTTATGGACTTGTTACGGATTTGTTATTGCAGCTCCTGGACAATAAAATTTGATTATCTGGAAGAAATGCCCCTGGAACAGAACAGGGGTCTATGATTCCAAATGGATGGGTGCCCAGCTCACAAGATTGTACCGCCACAGAGTGGATGAACTCCAACGTTAAGAATCGGTAACAAACGTGTTCGTTTCACCATCCCCATACTCCAGAATTCACACAAATTAGACATAAGCATTAAAACAGTGATGTATAGATATCAAAGTAAAATTATTTCATTTGTATAATAGTAAATAGATAGTAAGCAGTAGTTTGTAGATAGTAAAGTAAAATTATTTAACCGTTGGGACTTAATTTCCATCTACCTCTGGGTCGCTGAGGTGTGATTCGGCTTGAAGATTCCGCTTAACGCAGTTTGACATATAGAAGGGGGGCCCCTAGACGGAACACATTCACATGACTCATAAGCTCGATAGTGGTGAAAGGATATTTTGACGAAATTCCAGTTTTCGATTATTTCAGGCATATGATGCATTAGTATGGTGAGAGCGAGCTTTGAACTAGGGGAACTACCTCGACCTGTATAACATTTTTTTTTCTCTTTCAGCCCGATAGTACTTGAAATAAAAAAACGAAAACCTATCAAAACCGATAGCAAAGCTATTCATGGCTTATTTCGTTGGAGTGTGTAATTTCAATGATGAGACTTTGAAATCAAACAAAGAAAGAAATCTTCTCAACAAGAATCAAGAATCATTTACCATTTTTTGCAAAACGAAGACAATTTAGTGTGTACGGAAACTAAAAGTGATCCTGTAAGCGGAGGAAGGCGGAGAGAGCTCTACCTAACATACGAAACCACAAGAATCCGGCAGATTGCCTCATATCCATCAGGAGTTATGACAGGGAGCGGACTAATTAAAAGAGGCCATGACAGACACTAGAGGTTAATAACTTCGCCAATATCATGATATCACAATGCCTTACCCGCAGGTTGTTGTGCTTACAGATTTTCAGCTACTTAACCGAATTTCACTTCTCATGTGTGTGTCTACAATCTTTGACGAATTTAGATGGTGAACATTAAACGTTCCACACTTTCACAGATTAAATAAGGTTTATATTTAATGGAGGCATGGGATGATCATGCGTGGTCCTGTTTGATTTGGTACAGGAAATATCTTATAGAGCAGCTCAATTTTGCAAGGAAAAAATATTAAGATCTTTCAGAAAGACTTTCTGAAATACTTAGCATTACAACTAATATTTATTGGTCCCCGTCCCGAAGAATTTTTCATTTTTATCTTGAGCCAGTTTGTGGCTGAGATCTCTGAAATACAGTACACACATTCTTCTTATATTGTTTATTAAAATAATATTCAATGTACCAATAAGCGTGCCATGTCCAATAAATATTTTTCTTCCTCTACTGGTAGTCCATCATCACAGAAAAATAATACACCCTCTGGTAGTATTTTGGACCATCATAACTTAACGAGTTCACTTTTTTGCCGAAGAGACAAAGAGAGCTTCGGTTCCGACGATGGAGGTTTTCGTTGCAACCTCTAAACCACATTTATCTACTTTCCGGCTCCCCTCCCCATAGAGGAATTTTCCAGCGGTTTTCCACTGGTTGCGGCTGTAATAAACAATATACGCCGACGTGACGGGCGCGGGGTGGAAGAAAGATAGCGGTGCGGGGAGTCCTAAAGAAATTGAACAAGTAATCGAAGAGGGAAACAGTTCCGACGCTCCTGAGGGGGCCCTCTGCCAGAGATTTAGAAGGCTTTCGAGGCGAATGTGGTCAGAGGAGCAAAGCCGCGGATCCTATGGGGCCATGAACATACGAAAAACGGGGGCCCCCAGCCCCAGGGTAGAGGGCAAACCGTTAGCCACGGGAACGCAGGACACGTTGCTTGGATACCCTCGTAGAAAGGAAGGGGAAAAAACCTTCCTAACAAAAGGGTTGGAAAGTAAGACGAGGCGCTCCTTTCTCCCAAATATCCGGTCGGGCTCGAGCTTCATCCATATTTCAGTGGACGGCTCCAATAATAACGTCTATTCCTAGTCTGGTAAGTTGTTATTCCCTCCCGTTTTTATTTCGGCGACAATCCCCTCTCGTTTTTTTTCTTGAGATGGAGCCAAACATCGATCAACTATCAGATTTTTCAGAATAATCAAACACAACAAGTTCATTTCGCGAAGAAGAAGAAGGTTTATTTATAAATGAATGAATGAAGAGATTTTTCGAAATAATATAAATAAACAATACGGCAATAATAATTTGTCTGCAGGTAGTAGGACCATGGAAGTAAATCAACTTTTGTCAGTGAATTATACTGATTAATGCAATTTTTGGCGTATACCTAAACTTCTCCATCACGTTTCTAGTAAAAAATTAGATTCTGCCATCATAATTTTTCTGTATCTCGAAGCCAACTTGCAATATTGTTCGAAATTCTTCCAATGCCCCGAAATTCACCAAGAACTGGGCATCTACAAAGAAAGTGATATACATCCTCCCGCTCGTGGAGGTTACACATTGAGCACTCCTTAGGCTGGTCTGACCTGTGATGCTTTTCATTAAGACACACAGGGCTTTTGAATACCAAAATATGCAATATGCAGATGAGCATGGTGATCTCCATTCAGACTAGCACGCTTCACTGATTGATCCAATCTCCGAAACAGAGTGAATGCGTCAGACGTAGCAGCCCGCTCTTCGAACCATGCCCTAATGTGCACCGCAAACGCCGAAGAAAGGCTCTTCATGCTCAACTTGAGGATGCTGTATTCAAACGAGGACAAATTTTCTGGTACAGATTGCTACTCACACATGCGCGAGTGTGCCAGCTCCAAACCTAGCCTGCCCAACCGCTACGATTCTGGAGAGATGAGACTCCGACATTTTTGAAACCATCAGCAAATACTGAAAGTAGCGTTTAAGAGTGTAAACTCATAGTGGTTAAGCTCAGTCGCCATCAAACAGTTCGGTGCAAAGTAAGGGAGATGGAACAATTTCCTAATGAACTGCGACTGCACCGCCACTGCATCATACTCCAAGTAACCCCATGATTACGCTGCATAACACAAGATAGCTCTTATGATACCATTAAAGACTTCCATTTTAGCAGGGATAGAGATGATTGGATTGGAGAACTCCTGGTCCCAGACACATTTTAAGCTATCTTGGCTGACCTCGCCTTGCGTGATAAGTCCTTTCGAAAAGATAGTCTCGTTAACAATTTGAAGATCTTCAGTGAAATAGGTCCAAATGCTCTGTTGCACGATGACTGGCTCCCTTCTGCAACACCATGACCTTGGACTTTTCCAAATTTACCTCGTGCCTCCACATCCCACAATAAAAATGAAGTGCTTCAATGTTCAATTGTATATCTCTAGGGTCAACTGCCAAAACCACCAAGTCGTCAGCATCACTTCAGCACTTGAATTACTGTTTCATCAATCCGGACACCAAACTGCATAACATTGTTCAAATCATTGATGATGAGTGCAAAGAAAAGTGGGCTGAGGGGACAGCCCCATTTTGCGACGATCACCACGAGTAATTCAGACGATATTCCAGGACTGACAACAAAACTGTTCTTGAACAAAATCATAGAATGCTCTGAAAATTTTGATTTATAATTGTTCGTTTGATTTGTTTATTTTTATTGGTTGAGTCACAACACAAAGTAATACGGAACTATGTAGGTTTTTTTAAAATTCAAGTTAAAATAACAAACTATTTCAATAACTTGGAATAAGTATAAATTGTATCTTCTTCTTGGAAAATACAACATTTGTTGCATCGAAGTTTCTATAGCCAATGTTTTATAATAAGTCGAGAAAAAAAACACGAAGGGCTTTGATTTTTTTAGGTTTTGTTTTTGTGGTGGACATGCCAAAGGAGAGGAGTCTCTCGTAAACTCCAGAGTTACGAGTTTGTTTGGTTCCTCTGTTCCTCGTATAATGAATGGACTGATGGACACATCACCACAGGAGACTCGCAGAGATCTACAGTATGTATTAGAAAGTGATCGCGATTGATTTGCCCAAACTCATTACTCACCCTGATCAGGTGAACTAGGTACATCTATAGTAGATAGATGAATATATATTTGTGCTAGAATCTACTGAATCATGATTATTGACATACTCAGCATGTAGGAGGGTTCCAACCACTTCTTAAGCGTTATAATTAAACAACTTATCCGCGGGGATTTGAGAGAGCAACCGCTCATGGAACCGGGTAGGATAATTGTCGGTTGAATGAGTTTTTGTACTAACAGCGGGTTTTATTGCAACCTTGATGGATTACACAACAGCTCTTTACAGCTGAAAAGGGTCAACACTTCAGGGTTCGGCCTCCGTAACATCTGTCAAACTTCATCCGTATTTCATGGACGGCTCCAAATTATTTTTACGCTATTAACTACGCTTTAAGCATATTCCCTCCGTTTTGTCAGATCTTATTTTGGAATTTTTATAGATTTTGTATCATATTTTAATTATATTCCATTACATTTTCAAGTTAATTTTTTATCAACTTTTTCGAAGTAATATTCTACTTTCAAAAATTCGACAATTTTCAGTTTTTTTACAATTTTATTAACGTGTTCTCGGCGGACGACTGGAAATTTGTGAGTAGAAATATTTAAAGAAGAAGAGCCTGTGTGTTTTTCATCGATTTAGATAGAATTACATTCAATAAAACACACAGCGATTGTTAAAAAAGTCAATGCTATTCCATAAAAGACACAGAAAATTATCAAATTTTACAATATCTTTACTCATAAACTGTACAGAAAGTCTTTCATCCCATAATGCTGCTTAGGTGAGACTTCGGTCGATGACGGTCAATGACCTGCGATAACTCGGCAATGCCTGAGACTCCTTGATGAAAACGCGCATACGAGGACTCCATCGTGAGGAAAAGTGAGAAACCTTGCACTGGGAAATAGCTCATTCCTCACCCGCCTGTCGCGGGCGAAGGGTCCTCGACAAGGTTCATGGTAGCGGACCCCTATACGAGTTAATGCACCTATTCAACCTGAGGTTTTCTCAGCACTCCATTTCCCTCTGCCCTCAATTTCGCCTCGCCTGGTCTTCGTCTTTTGTCCCACAGACCGTTGGGGGGCTCTAAGCTCCGCGCCAGGCTTAGAGCCAAGATTCCTTCCCTCGGCCCACCCTGTCGCATTTTCCTCCGACAATCTCGAACGCTGACATTTTCTTGAGTCGACCCTTCCCACCTCGTTCTCACTCTTCATTATATACCGGGTCGATCCGTCGGTGGAAAATCAAGTTTTCACTGCCCTAGCTGATGAGTTTGAAATTCATGATGGACGGACGTAATATAATCAAACAGCCTCGAAAGAACATGAATTAAGGTAATTACAAATATTAATCCTCTCCAAAACTGCCACATAATTTATGAAAATGCGTGAAACGCCTTTTCTCAAAAGTAGTTGATAATGAATTTCGAGTATGTTCTTTATTTGTTCTTTCCAATGTTGAAGTCACAAATTTGAAATTTCCTTCAGGAAAAGTCTAAACGTTTACTTAAACAACTCCAAACAAAATACATTTTCATTCTCTGGAATCGTTATTTTTACTCGCTTTTCCGTTTCAAAATTATTGATCACTTTTGATTTTGCAAGCATCGCAGACAATCAAACAACACAGATTATGTCCGATCTGCTATTTAGTATAATGGTGAAGAAGAAGCTCGATTTTTATGAAATTCGCGGAGATTGTGCGTGATAACTCCAAGATAGCTTCAAATAAAATTCATGGTCACATACATTACATTAAAATACTGGAGGGCAGTTGAGTATAAGTTTTAGCAAGTGCTCCATAATTATTATTGCAAAATGTTCAGAGTTAGTTATTGCGCATTTGCCATAACTAACATTTGCTGTGGACTTGTTAGGAGACGATAAATGAGTCTAATAGGATGGTGCGTCCGAGAGGTACTTCGAGGTACTAACCATATTGCCAAACAACCCCTAAAAAGTAGGCACCAATAATTTGGAAAAATCCCACCTCGATTATAATGAAATGAGACAATGTTGATCTGCGCCAACTAAAAACAACCTGTTGGAAATAAGTGAAAATGACATCGACAGTAGTGAAGTCGGAGTATTACTTAGAAGAAGTTCATTAGCATTGACTGCAATCTTATCTTGATCGAATCTCGGATTGGTGCGACGTCTGCCATATTTTCAAAAACCTACAAAAGTCAGCAGCCGTCTTCATCAATAGATAGATTCAATAGACTGATAGCCTCACTTTACATGGAGTGCAAATACCTCTAGAATCGTTGACTATATACTACGGAGTATACCTAGATCGAAAACTTAAATGGGAAGCATATATAAATATGGTAGTTAATTGGCAAATTCAGAAACAATAAGATAATTTAAACACTTTTTGTAATCACAAAAAGGCTGCTGCCTGACTCAAATACGTCCGGTTTGGCTATACGCATGTGAAATTCGGGGTACCGCTTTCAAAACGCATATCAATAACACACAGGTTACACAAAATAGAGTACTTCCGCTCATAACGGGAGCTGAACGGTTTGTGGGCAACAGAACACTACACCAAGACCTAGATATCCCTATGGTCGAAACGTTAATCAAAGATAGGTACTCCAAAATCAACAGCAGTATGGCAGATAACGTAACCCATTGGTAGCCACTATTCCAGCAAATACGACCCCCCCCCCCCACAGACCACCTTGATTAGTTGTTCGCTTTGAATAGAACTCATTGGGGTTTGTGTCCCAAAGAGTTCTAATCTGCGAAAGGTGGGTGCTGGACACTCAAATATCATGTGGGGTCCCGTTTCGTCAATCTCGTCACAAAACCTGCACAGGGTTGAACTTTCTGTGACACCAATACGGTGTAGGTAAAACATTAGAAGTGCAAAGCCGGTTATAACGCCAATCATCGTTTTTAGTTCCCTACGGTTTTGCCAAGTAGCCATTCAGTAATTTTGGTGTTGGGTTCCGCCACCATGAGTTTACTGTGGACACGTCCTTCAATACTGAACCATCTACTTGTGGTTTGTTGGTTGACCCACGTGTTGACAGTCCTTCTGAAGGCGGTTTTTGGAATACCGGCTGCTGGCTTAGGGCCTTCAAATCGGAGCCCCTTCTTGCAAGCTCGACAGCCTTCTCGTTACCCAACCACTGGGTTATAGCTTTGTGTATGTACCACGTAAATTGGATCAAGTCTTCTCCATATCTACAAAACTGTAAAATTCATAGAATAATAAAGTTATATTTCATTTTTTTTAATTTGCATGAAAGTGTGATATTAACCAAATGTATACCTATAATTTATAGATTTTATCAACATCACATTTTCCTAAGAGATATAAACAATTTAATGCAATTATAAGACCAAAGACTAAAAATTACGAAAATTCACCTGCATGACTAACGTTATTTTACTTCCCTTTGTCCTTACAGCCTTGTTACGATAAGGGATGAAGACATACGGCCTACCCTAATTGGCAGACTTTTTTTCTTTGACAAACGAGATCAAAAGATGTAGGCTGTAGGCCTCGTTGGTTGGCTCGGAATCACGTTCAAGTATCAAGTGGAACTCCGTTCTTTCCATATTCTTCTGTCCTTCTCATTCTTGTATTTGTACTTCTCATCCGCATACATTAATAAAGTAATGTGTTTTTATCGAGTGAAACTAACTAGCAAGCTTTTCCAACCAAGGGAGGAATAAAATACCCGGCATGCCGGTTTGAAGGGATGTAAGAGATCGTGGGAGAACACTCCGCTACATGAGCCAACAAAGAACGGGAAAAAAGGCGTGGAAGAGAGAAAATGAGGGGATAAAGAAGAGGAGAGGAAGGGTGGTGTAGTTCAAGCAAACAGGAATCATCTTCCTTCGACCGCACTTTTTCCCTCTGCACTAAGTGGTTTTCGAGGTAATCATAACACTAGCTGTTGCCCCGTTATCTGGCTCTCATCACAGATCCTACCTCCAGTTTTCGAAGTCTCGAACACCGTTTATCCACTACTCCTCGGTGAAGTCACAATTGGATCTCTTCAGGGTTGCGTAACCCTATTTGAATTTAACTGCAATCTCGAGTAGACGCATATGTAAGAATATTATGCTGATTTAGAGCTGGTTTCACAAAAAAAGAACGACAGTGCTTGACCAGTGAATTATGTAAAACTCCTGAGTACTACTAATAATACTAGTAACATTGTGAGACATTTTATGTTTATTTATCTATTTAATAATATTTAATAATTTAATAATATCAATTAGAACAAAGGATGAGAATACAAAGGACAAAATAATTAATCGAACTGTTATGTAGGTGATATCTACGGAAAGAAACAAAATTGAAACTATAACAGGCTCGGGAGAGAATTTTTTGTGTCATTAAGCAACTTTTACTAACTACTATGAAGACAAGAGCAATAGAATTAAAAGAATCGAAGAAGAGTATTTATGAGGGGATTGATGGATTAAGAGTTTAGCTTCTCTGGGTAATCTGCAAAGCTGGCGGTTGTACAAGAAATTTGTTGATGAAAAAAGAACGATGAAAACGATTTGTGTTCGGGGAGCATGATCGAGGAACAGCAAGATTCACTTTTCTCAGGAGCGAAGGGGAGTCGACCTTTCCATGCATTAGTTTCCAGAAGAAAGATAAATCCGAGAGGCGTCTACGATCACCAGGGCCCAGCATCCCACAGCCAACACAGCACCACCAAGCGCAACATACGTAATTAACTGAGTCCGGGGAAATGTGAAGCTTGTGAGCCACCTATTTCGGTGTACCCTTTCAATCTGATCGATGTGACAACTATAGTAGGAACTCCAAACAACAGATGCGTATTCCATAACTGGAAGGACAAGAGCTGATGTTGATCCGAGATGTTCTGGGAATAAACTTCTTTTTGAATCGATCTTGGAAGTATTAATGTTTTCTGTGTAATATTGAACAGATTGATCCTTACGTATATACAGCTATGCCTACTGTACATATTACGAGTATCTTCCACAAAATTACTCTTGTTTCGATCTAACTGTTACCAACAATCTTACATCTTTTTAGAGACATAGAGCGTGGTAATTATTTGATATTAACATACTAATGAGCGTACAACACTGATGTAGTTTCACTGATCGTACCGACTTCCAAACCACAAATTGCGTGGTGTCTGCCAAGACATCACATGGCAAGAAACATCTGCGATCAACTCCGCTGGTAGCTCGGTAAGTTTTTGAATGTGTTACACCAGTTGCGGATTCGGAAGCCGAAGATGGATGGTGGACCAGAGCCATTAATCAGGTCGGTGCCGGATCGTTAGGAGTAATCAGCGCTAATGAGATGGTCTCTCTTTCCAATGGATTCCCGCCCCCGTTTGCCGTTAAAACTCCTTTCACGCCAATGTAACTTGTTTCATTATTGAATTTTTCCCTCCTTGCAACAGATCCTTTCATATATCGATTACTCGAAACACCGACCTCATCTTCGAAATGGAATCATCTTAGTCGTAGGGCAAATTGAATCTGCGTCTCAGTAATAAATGGTTTTAAAACTTGAGAACAACATTTCGATGTGGAAACGTTGAAGAATCATTGTACAACTTGTGACAAAATTTGCTTCAACGACACTAACAACTCATCAACATTACTCGAAAAGTTTGGCAAAATGTATACAGCTCAGGCCATAGATACTGTCGGGATAGCAAAATTATTTACTACAATATCGCATTTTTTAGTTGATTGACGAGGTAGCCCTTCATTCTTCTAGATACCCACCCATTACCACTTGGTGTAGTATGGTATTGGTGCGAGAGCATTTTGACAACGTTTCATTGTCATATAGTGACATTGTTTTTTTTTAAATTTAGTTCGCACAAAAAGATGTTATCCGATATTGGAAGAATACAGTGTTGTGGTTAGACAAAGTTGTGAATTGTCATTTTACAACATTATGGATATCGAAGAAGTTATTGCGGAAGTTAACACATTGCAACCAATTATCGTATTGATGTGTGTACTCATACTACATAATTAATAGTGATGGAAAATTATTTCTAACCAGGATTGCGTTGGATACAGTAGTTGAGCAACTGAAGAGATTAGCATTGAGAATGCTCAAAATTGATGCAGGTTGTTACTAATTATTGTATTGGAGGGTCTATCTTGAATAGGAGTCAGTGTTCTCTTCCAGCACGTTCATTTGCGAGAGAAGACAAGGTCATCCACAGACATTCACTTAATGCCTTCACAGAGAAATCTTGAGGGAGGTAGAACGTTCTTTGGTGAAGGTAGAGGTTCATAATACATCTCTAAAATTCATGAACTCAATTCCCTCACTACGTCATGTTTCACCCTGGAAACCGAGAAGCCCATTAGCTAGATGCTATTACAACTTGTAAGGGCTCGGCTTATAGTGTTATTGCCAACTACACTAAAAGAGCACCCCTAGCATTTTCGATCTTAAAATTCTGCTTATGACTCCAAAACTCTTCCTCAGTTTGAAGAAGACGCAATGGAATCGCATTCATTTGAAAATCAATTGTAAGTTCAACTGAACGATGCGGGTTCAAAGACGACGAGAAGCTTGGACCTCGAAGAAACTGCTAGAAAAATGCTACCATTATTGGATAGGAATCCAACTAAACAGAACTTTGAGATAAAGATAATCTTCAAAATATAGAATATGGGTAAATAGGTGAGTATATATTAATGACAACTTAAATTAAGGGAAAGAGGGAAAGAAAAAAAATACTTGGAAAATGTACTGTTGACTGTCTATAAGGTGAATTATGAGAAAATGTAAATCGGATAGATTCGCTACTACCATGATCACAGAACAAATAACAAAATTCAACTTGATTTAGGTATAGAACAACTGAACTTGGGTGATCAATGTTAGGGCGGCGCTGGGGTATACAGTACCCGCACGACCTTCCGGTCATGATGGTACTGTAGCTCCTGCTCCTTCAACTCCATATAATGAGGGTTGTTGTTCTTTCTTCATTAGAAAAAAAGATGTATAACTTTATTGTACACTTGTACATTCTAATTTTGCAAAAGTGTATGACGTAATAAATAAATAAGATGAGACATGAGGAGGAGAAATGGTCTTATACATAGGTAATAATAAATGTCAGGTGGGTGATAGATAGAGATAGTCATGAGTGTTGAGCTACTAATTTATAGACGTTGAGGTACGATATCGTATATTGGTTCCTCCGTCGCTCCTCGAGATTGCTCCAGTCAGTCAGTATGGCGTTTTCTTTCAAGTCCGCGGAAAGCACGTTCTAGTTCAGTGTTTGTGATACTGAGAGTGAGTGAATTTGGGTGAATATCTTAATCCGTTTTTATTGAAATCGGGTGGCTAGTTGACTTGGTATGTTGGCGAGTATAGCAGTTGCTCAGAACCTCTTTCACCATATGAACACCACTGTCTTTGTGTATGTTGGAGTTTCTTACGTACCATGACGCTGAAGTGATGATCCGTAGCACTCTGTTTTGGAACGTCTGGAGTTTATTTACAACTGAATCTGAGCATCCGTCCCGGATTTGGCTGCCGTGTTCCCATATGGGACGAATTAGTACTAGATATATCGTTTCGTGCTCAGAATGGCATGGAGTGGGAACTGGATTGACGATATTGTTTTATTAGTTGGTTGACGTGGTTTTGGAAGGTTAGCCGCTTGTCTGAGGTTATGATTGTGATATTTTACCTGGGTTACCTGTCGTATTGGGCCATTGCCTATCGTCAGAGCTGGTGTTTCGTGGTTTCGAAAATAGGTGAACACCACGGAAGTAAAGTAGCTCTTGAAATTTTCATTCGGATGGACTCCTTCCACTTTTCCACAGCTCCTACCGTTTACGTGCTATGAGCAAAACAAAGTCAGCCCATTCAAGGGTATGGGTAAGAAGATAGCAGTGGCAAAGGGAGTTTCATAGTCAGGCCTCACTGGGGGGGGCAACCGTTGCAAGCACGTAACTCTGGTTTCAGAACAATGAAGAGGCACAGACTCCAGGTGTGACAGTATTCACTCGAAAATCAGTTGTATAATCCAATAAATTTCTTAAGATGCTAAACTTTTTTTGACCACCACCCCGTGACCCCTTACTGCTCTAATAAACTTTGGCCACATCCAAAGTTCAAGTTTACGGGTAATAACTAGTGCTGTTACACATACCTTATGGGTCAAATTAGAGCTTACTGACTATGAAACTCCCTTTGCCACTGCTATCTTCTTACCCATTGGGCAGACTTTGTTTTGCTCATAACGCTTAAACGGTTGATAAAAGTGGAATTTCAAGAGCTGGAGAAATTTTCGATATCTCGAACCGTTTTCGAGATAATTCAGTTTTACATCGATAAAAGGGGAAATGAAGTGAAATAATGGCGGTGCATAGCCCTTAAAATCGTTATAACTCCGTCAAATGAAATTTACACACAACACCCGTTGGGGGCATTGTAAAACAAGTAATTAAAAACATTTTAAGACCTCGAACGCCTAATTCTACTGAGCGACTCGGGAGAAATCTCGTTTTTAAGATTTGAGGACGTTATCCGCCCGACAAACAAAACGCCTTTCTGCGGGGTCCGTTGCGTTCATTACTTTATTACAAAGCAAATCAGACTGCTTACGTTTAATTTGATCGATTGGAACCGAAGATGTAGTTGAAAACCATGTCTGGGTATGGAATGACCCACTATTTGTATGTCTTGTCGTTCAATCAATCTAAAAATCAGCAAAAACTACATCAGTCAAAATGATATATAGACCTAACCCCCCCCCCCCCCAAAAAAAAGAAATTGCGGAATAACTGAGGGTGCTCGAAAAATTTCATTTTCCCCGGAGTAGTCGCTACCAAAAATCTATTAAGTTCACAAGTTTGTTTTATAAAAGCTTTTTTGTAGCAAGCGGGTGTTTTTGAGTATGCACCATTTAGTAATTTTTTAAATTAGTTATCAAGAATAAAACAATACAAATAATCAATTATTATACCATATATCGTCAATTTATAAACTCACTAAAAAAAAAAAAAAAAAAAAAAAAAAGGATTTGTATAGGCTATATTTTGGTGCCTTGTTGAGATTTGGGAAGGGGTCTCTAATATTGTTGAAAATAAAATATAGATTACGGTACTCGGTAGAGATGAGCTCTCTACCGAGAAAAATAAATAATTTTTGAGTAAATTGTAACTTACAAACAAATAAAAAATCAAATCTTTATGCCTTCTTGATAATATTATTTTAGGTTCCAGAAGCGATTATAATAATGTCAAATGCTTTTATACGTTACTCATTCAGTCGAAATGGTATATTGCAATATCATAAAAACTGTTGACTCTGTTTTCTATACAATGGCCCTGGGCAGAGCGCACATTCGACCTCCGATTGTTTATTGATTGAGCGAACTAACAGGGACAGTATTCCAACAATTGTGATTACCCTTCATGCCTCCGGTCTGTTTATATAAACGAACGTATACCGAAAAAATCGTTGGAAACATCGATTTAGATCAGATTGATACACAATATCATTCCCATTTGTTTCTTTTCCTTTTTATTTTCTGATAGCAAACTCTACGATAGGATGGCACGGTCGCGTTGAGTGCAGGTCTAAGGGTAATTAGAGCGGTGTTGGGGTCGGGTGGAGGATTAAAGGGCTAGCTTTCTCCTGATTAGTTCCAAGCCAGGGCTTTTTTTTATTTCCTGTGAAATTATGTAAATTTTTCACGAGTTTCCCCAACTTTTGCACGAACAATCTTAGTTCTCCTCTGAGTTTGCCGTTCTAATCCAGGCTCTTCGCAGGTAATAACTAAAAGTATGAGGTCGTACAACATAGCTGGAAGAAAACACGCGAGGAAAACACCTGTGAGATTTATACTATGATTCTGGCTGTAAATATACAATGCTGCTTGAAACATTCGCATCGATTTACCGATTCACTTGCGAAGTATTAATTGTTAATACATTTTATTAGCCCTACATTACGTTCTTGTCTTAGTCCGAAACACCAAATTGGTTTATTTATTTCCTGAATGAGGTGAATGATACTATTGACGAGGCCGATTGTCGTCAATCTATCGGTAAGTATAGTAATTTCAACGTTATCATATGCGGATATCACATCGATAAATAGTGCTGGTGTGGTCTCATTAACAGTTAAGCCATTGTATGTGACGGTAACTAGGTGGGTCATGGCACTAGATGTTGATTGTTTCTTAAACCCAAACCGGCTACCATCGAACACCTTCGTGCTGGAGCCACAATTGGACGGAAAGATTTAGCTTCACGCTAAGGCTTCCCATTTTTGAGAATGGGATGACCACAAATTTCTTCCAACCTTCTGGAAAGGTAGCTGTTTGCTAGACAGCGTTATAGAAAGCTTGTAGATTCTGCTGGGATGCACATGGTAAGTGGTGGAGGACTTCATACGTCAACCATCCACGAGCGGTGCTGTATTTGCATGCCCTTTTATTGCATCTCTTAGCTCTTTTATCGTTAATCTGCTAATAAAGTGATCTTGGAATGATGGGTTTAAAGGAAAATCTCACGGGAATTGAGGCAACTGAGCGCAGTCTGGCGTGAGATTACATAGAAATGCATCAGTCCACTCTCCTTTTTGGGCTGTAGGACTGGGGGATCAACCGTTCTCAATTCTACGAATTTGATCCCATACCATTTTAATTGGAGTCTGTTTGTTTATAGTCCCACAAAATGCTTCGAATGACTCTCGTTTTGCTTGGGAGATAACGATCTTTGCCTCTTCTGTATATTGTAGTACTTCGAGATAACTGGAGAGCTTTGATAGAAACTTAAAATGCACTTTGCCTCTCTTCAACTGCCCTTGGACATTCCATATTCCTCCAGTAGTTCCTTCGTTTTCTGTTCCATAGACGACTGCGTGGGACAACTTGGTCGCATGCCTGAGTAATCAAGTCAATCAATTCATCATAGTTTGGGTCATCAGCCTAAATTAGATTGATTTGGGCAGTCAAACAATTGTGGAATTTAGTCCAGCCCGCTTTCCCGAAATCCCATTTTCTGTAAGGTGGTAGAACATTCCTTCCTCCTCCTCAGAAGGGGGATTACAATCGCATTCGTAGTATATTATTTAGTATCTGTAATAAATCATTGTTCAACCGTATTAATTTTCTTTCGATGTATCCTCATTACAAATATTCACTACTAACCAAGCAACTCTTACCTTTTTGTACAATCCTTTTAAATTTTCAGTTTTGTACCTTGTCGTTGTATACTATGTAGAGAATTTCATACACACATTGATACTTTTATGCGTTGTGTATATAATTTGTACAGGACTATTTTTAGTAAAATCCACTCTAAACAATCATATGAAAAAAAAAATGTTACTTGGTCAACCCGGAACCCGACGAAATATTCACTCTAACCAAGCAACTTCCACCTTTTTGTACCCTTTTAAATTTTCAGTTTTGTACCTTGTACAGGAAAACATTGTTTCCGTCGATTACAAAACGAATCTGGAAGTAGATCCGTGTCTGCTTTACATATAGGGATGTTTGTGGTAAAAGAGAAGCATAGTTTCATTCAACTTGCATTTCAGAAATTTGGAACATGACATTGCCCAGGGAATAACTAAAAACCGACGGATTATAATTCTCTAATCTGGCTCACTACTAGAATTACAACATGTGAAGCCATAAATCAGCTGTATCGAATTTCTAAATATTTTTTTTCTGTAACGATATGATAACTTATTTAAGTGGTGTGAGGGTTTTATAGAAATGATGAGGCATTCGATTCGGATATTCAACGTTTATTAGGGAATTAATTGTGGGTGTTGGTAGCGGGGAGAGAGGGGAGCATAGTAGGATCGGGCGGCGGAAAACGTCACAACAAAAGAGCTGAGACGCCAGCTACCTAATATCACATTTTTTATTCAGCTCAAGATGCACCAAAGAGTAGGAGGGTGGCGCACAGTATAAGGAGTTTGTGGTAAATTGAATATTTTTCATGTGACTGTTTTTAGGGGCTGTGAAATCGGTAACCCCATCGTTTACTGACAATTCACGAACCAGTCACAAATAACAATCAATACCCAGATTTTTCTTGATACTTTTACGATAGTAGAGTTTCTCCGAACGATTTAAATGTGATTGCCTTGCGGCTATTCCTCGTCTATGTGATAGATGGCGGAAACCTTCATAAATACCCCAGGAGAGAATAATGCGATCCTTTGGTTAGATGAAATGCGTGAGGAGGCACTCGGGGTCGATAGGGTGCGGCTTATCTTGCGAGCATTAGTCTCCGTGACTCGGACATCAATCTGATCCGCAGTATTCTCCGACGAAAGGCCAATAGATTCTCCAGTAGAACGTGGATATAAATCAAGGATAACAGGTAAGGGCAATATTAGCCTACTTGCCTGTTCAGTATTATCATCCTCCAATGGCGCGTTAAACGCGTGACGGGTGTATCGGCAGTTTGCCACGTGCCCGGAATCCTCAGGTTTAATGCGCGTGGAATATTATATAACTCTCACTTGGGTTAGACAACTTCATTATTAGATAGGTGAGTTAATCCATCATTTGACACGTCCCTCGCAAATCATGAAACCTCGTTTCAATGGTGGGTAATCACTGTTGTGATAGCAACACTTCGATGTTGTTAGCCAATTGTCGTTAAACATTGGACTATTCAAATGGTTCCAAAACGTATTTGCACATTATAAGGTCCAACAATTTCCTGATGGGAATGTTCTGAGGTATTCTGAAAAGGCACTGCATTGTAACTCGTATTTCTACGTATTGTTTGGTAGCAATGAAGCTTTGAGTTTTTGTCTGTTTGTTTATAAATATTTGCGTACATACTGGCCCTATCTGCCATGATGTCAGGAAATAAAATCACTAACTTTGTCCCTTATTCTCAATTGATGGGAGAACAATCAAATAATTTCAGTTGTTTGAGCTTCCCATAAACCAAAACTTCAATGACATGTGACGAGAACAAAATAAGAAATTAATACCTACATTTGTATTAGTTTCATGTTCCGAAAGAGAGCAAAACACACTAAACAGTACTAAACACAATTAGTCAAAATTTTATTGAATGAGTTAACAATAATAAAGATTTACAAGTGATTTCATAAAAAACTCTGCAATTTATCGCAAACAGGTGTTAAATGGACTATTGGATATAACAATGCTCTCTAGGTACACTCCTAGGGGGATAAATAGACAGCCACGAATAGACCAACTGAAATTTAACGAGATGAAATAAACATGCTGGCAAAAAAATGCTTCCCCTTGGTTTCCTCCATGGGCTACTGAACTGAATTGAAGCTTGGGAGAGAGCGTTCAGGATCATATATTTATATCATATCATCATGAATTGATCAAGCATACTCGCTCGGTCCTCGAAAAAATACAACCCTCCCAGTTTTTTTGAAATGGTGAGCCAACGATATTGAAGGGTAAAGGGAACAGAGGTAATAAATATTTTCTTGGTAGATTACAAAGGTTCATTATAACATCGTCATCATAAGATTCATAGAAGATAATAAGCCAAAACTTCTGGGGAAAGAAAAAGCATTAGAATACGAACTAATACAGAAACATCGGAAGAACTATGCGCCTACAATGAGCTTGGTAAGGGTTGTGAACGACGAGGAACACGCTGGATACCTACAGCCATTCAATAGTGAAAGAGAGGTCAAATAGATCGTTTTTCTTGTTAATCGCGCACAGTTTCTTACGGTTTTCGTATCATGAATTTTACACCTGTGATACTATTAGGGGTTTATCTTCATAATCGAAAAGAGCAACATGGACTGTTTTGGTGGACTCGGTCTTCAGTTCTTCTTTAAATGTTTTCATACAAGACTGATTCTGATAAACATTCGGCCTGTATATTTACTTAATTGCCTTTTGTAGAATTTCATTTTATGGTGTAGAATAATGAGAGGGTTTGCGAGAGACAGCGGAACTAGGGCGACATTATGATATGCATACAATGTAATTGAGTGAACGTTCACTCATGTGCACTCATGACTCAACGATTTCATTTTACTGATTTTCAAACATAAGATTTGAAACAATACAATAACCGCATCAGGAGATCCCCCCTCTCAGTACGAGATTCTCCAAAGCTCGGCGCAGGGTTTGTTTATTCCATGCGGTTTGATTTCTCTTGCTTCGTATTCATCCTGTATATTTTTGGTAAACTAACGATGAGTTCGTCGGCCGTCTTTCTTTAAACTTTCTACCGATGGTACGTTAAACATGTAACATCAAAATCGTACACTTATACCCAAAATCCCGGAATGGTTGCTAAAAGTTCCATACAATGCAGTCAAGGAGCAGTGGGTGGACATTTTAGTAGTTTCAGCAGGAGGACTGATATTAGAAATTCAAAATTTAATTCATTCTAAGATAGAAAATTGTTCCGTCATCTTGAAAAAAGATGAACACTATCTGGCTTCCTTACGAAACTTACCAAGTTTTTCTCGAGTAATTATTTAGTCAAGAGCTCCTTAGAAAATGGCGTAACTACTTACATTTTACAAGAAAAAACAAGGGGCTAATGTTCTCCTCCCTCCATTTTAATCTCTGATCTTCAAAACCCACTGGTCATTTCAATGCTGGTCGGATTCAAGTCTGCCAATGCTTATTCAACTCAGGAGTGTGTTTCTCAAGGTTGTATCGACTTAGCTCGGATCCTTTTCCTAATAAGTAAAGAATCAAATGCCGTTTGTGCAAGTTTTATTTCTGAAGTGACAACAAATATATGAGTCAAGTTCCAAGTCAACGAAAATATGTCTGAGTTAAATATGAACGGCAGGACCATAGAATTTACCCAAAACTATGCTGGCATTCCAAAGTCTAACTTGATCAAGCAAAATTTTGGCATTTCAGCATAGTTTTGGGTAAATAATTTAATTATTTACCACTTTGTCATTGAATCATGTTGTTTTTCACTAATTACTTTGTGAAGACAGACTTTGATTTTCTCTGTTGGAGTGGACTAAATTTTCTATTTACTATATCAAACTTTCTTCTGAAACTACTGCCAGTAATTTCTCCCCAAGTAATTCCCCTGATGGAGGAGGTTTTCAAAACGTTTGTATTGTATTTCTACATTTTTCAGTGACGGAGCTTCTTAAAGTTCTGCTTCTTTAAAAAACTTGATAAACTGCTATTCTGTTTCGCGGTAATGAGTCTTAACAGTTGTGTGGTGCAGTGCGGTGTAGGTAAGTTCGTTATGAATCTGTGAGAGGCAGAATATTGGAGTTTAGAGCTCCACATAGATGGGAGGGCATCAATCAGATTATGGGTAAGCTCGTGAACGGTGAGTGACCATAAGTTTCTAGAGTTTATCCATAGTCATTACCGAACCCTCTCACCCTCAAATCGATGGCTGGATCAAGGGCTACCCTTAGACTCAAGGTTTCAGAAGGTAGGTGAATGGAGAACATGAAAACAATTACATGAATGAATTGAAAGACTTTTTGTGTTTCAGAATTTGTCCAACTTCAAATATGCTGTCTTCCGTTCCAATCATCACCCGAACGCTTATCATTTCAGAATTATACATCACGTTCCCCGGTCTTAAATCATTAAGCAAACCCATCAACTGCGAATTAATGGCATACAATGAAGCGCCTAATTACTCTTTACTCTTCACTTTTCCATTCATGGGTGATAAAGTATATTAAACTAGATTTTAAAGACTACACTCCGTTCAAGTTCTCAGCTGAGAAGATTCGCATGCTGAAGAAAGCGATGTTCTCTACGTTCACATCAATCCACATTTACAAACCTGTACCTCGGAGGAGACTGAGTTGGTGGGATACAAAATACAAATAGAAAGAAATCTGTACTGAAAAGATTCGAAAACTAGATATTTTAATATCAACCCTTTCAACTCTATTCTTGAGGATTGATCGAAGTGAAGCCGAAACGTAAACCAACAAAGTTTTTAGCTAGGGGAGGAGGGTTAATTTGTTTGCTAGGGGAATTATAAAGATTCATTATTGAATATGATAAACAAATAATAATCTGGAATCGGTCTAAAAATGGTTTAAAGTCAAAATTTCCAAAGTTATGTTCTTGTTGTAAAAAATCGTTGGGCTCAATGAATCTTTAGAGCTTGTCCTTGTGAGACTAGAAATTCTTCACCAGGACGAACTCCACGCCTTATGCAACTGAACTCGGAAAGTTTACGGGCAACAGCAGCAACCGTCACATTCTGCAGCTAATAAATGTACGCTTTGTGCAGATATTAATCCCAGGAAAACGTGTTCTGTACATTTGAATGTTGCACTTCACGTGCATGAACATGAGACTGAAGTGAAAAAAAGAACAATCTTTAGAAAAATGCCAAACGTTGATCAACGTGAAATAGGGCTAGGACGTTTCAGATTAATGTCTAATTCATATTGAATTGTTTAAAAAAATAGTTTGTAGCGATAATTTACAGAAAATCGGTCGAAGTGGTTTGCATATCCTCCAGAGGCTGTAGAAAAAGAGTGGGGCGATCATTATTGCCATCTCCCAGCTGTTGCTGAGGGCTAAATATATTCGTTATAATGCGACTGGTTGAAAATTCCGATCGCCTCTCCGGAGAGTTTTTGTTGCACCCCACTCGCGTTGCTGGGGTCTCTTTTTGTGCACAACGTCGGCATGGTACAGGGACGTGACTAGCAGTAAATTGTGAGCCAAGTAAGCCATATGACTTGGTAAGAAGAAAATCTGTGCGAGATAGAGCCTTGTAGTTGCATTACATCACTCTTCGTTTTGTATTCACCTTCAAAGTTGCATAATCTTTGACATTAACTTGCTAAGTAGCATTACTTTCCCTTGAAAACAAGTCTGCTAACTTGGATGGGCAGTACAGTTTCTTCATATGGTAATTCGAACAAAAGGATGTAGGTCTAATTGCGAGATTGAATGTAAAATGCAACCATAATGTATGTTTATACATGAAAATATGCAAAATAGGATTTTACTTAGTGTTGACAAAATTTGTAAACACTAGTTAAATTTCTATTCAATTGTATTCAACACATGCACCTTCCCATTAATTCAGCTGCATTCACCGTGGAACGTATATGTAGAGAACCAACTGACAGCCAATCACTGACCATTTCATCAAATCGATCTACTAGTCTAGGAGTTTCATCAGTAATAATCAACTTCAGCTATCCTCAATAGTTACTACAACTATTGGCTCCAATGTGTGTGAGATACCATAACTAAAATGAAACCGAACCGATGAGAGATCTAAGAAATCAATGTTACGAAAAATCTTGAAACGATTCTGCTCATTCAATGACAGTGGAATTGATAGGGTAGATTGTCTGGTAGTAACAGACATCATGCAGGATAATTTTATTAAATCGATCTATCAGTCTCGGAGTTTCATCTTGGCAGCCACATTTAGTTTCACGTAAGCAAAAACGTTTTTATTCGTTCGAACTATTTTGAGTTTATATCCGAATACCCATCGTGCCAGAAGGAAAGTCAAGTTACATCCAAGGCAAAAACCCTGGATATACGTAACAACCCCGCATTAAAATTCAAACTCGAATCAAATTGAAGAGTATTCCACCATCTGTGATAGTTTATTTTTATGTCGTTAGTGTGACTCCGCCGTTTATATCAATTTAAGACTTAAAAACTGAAAACGCCTCCAGTATTGATGGAAGTTCCATTCACTTGAAAAACTAGGAATTACTAAGTTTGCGCCCTGTAAAGAGCTACAATTTTCGTTTCAACTACCCTCCACCCCCCACGGTAACAACAGAAGTCAGATAAGAACTGTGGTCACATAAGAGCTCATGTAAGAGCCTAACAAGGAAGTGAAGGAAGTACTTGAAAGATTTCAGTTTAAAGGAAGCAGATCAAAACAAGAATCATTATATCCAGTCCAGATCGTTTCTCTGGAAGTACTAGACCGAACTAGGCAAACATTAAGGCAGAAACAAAGATATCCGAACAGGGAAAACTTTCGAAATAGCACTAATGTTTTTGTCTTCGTTAACAATATTGAATGAATTAAATGACCCCACTTCGATCGCCTTACAATTATGTAAGGGGTGTAACACTGACAGCAAAAAGAACGTTTACTCAAATGCGAATCGGATTAGCAGATGTAATTGACAGGGTTCCTTATTTTCAAAAAACAATAGTGATTCCTACTTGTGTTTTATGTTCAGTAGAAGTGAATCGTGGTAGGTATTCTGTTTTATCTCATTCAGTTTTAGTTGGTGGATGTAAACTATTCGTTTTGGTTACGTACAATGATTCCAAATTGAGCTGCAGTATGGAATTGTTGATAGGAATTCTTTGAGACATCTACAACACAATTATTATGGAGACACAATGATCAGTTAAGCAACGCTTTTAGTACTATAATTATTTCATTTTTTTAAATATTCAGGAAAATAATTATTACAATAAAATTATTCTAAGAGTCAGCTGCAGTTCAGCAATTCCACTAAATCTTTCTAAATCTGAAAATTAGGTTCATATGCTCCACCACCAATTATGACAATGGATGAAATTGTTATTTGGGAACGACTATTGAACGAACATCTTATTCTGTTGAACCTTTTTCGAGTATCCTCGAAGCCCACAACAATCTAATGCGATTAAACAGACACTGATAACTTGATGCATTCGGAAATGTTGAATCTTTATAGTGAATAGCGTTAAAGTTGACGAGGCGCTATTAGGCAAAACCCGCAAGACCCAGAGGTCTTGATGGTGAGGTAGACACTGTGCGCCGTCATTACAGCGTTACACCAGCTTTAGTAACTATGCGTCGTAGCCAACACGTTTCTAATGAGGGATGAATGCGGTTTACTAATAATATGGACCCGACTACAAGCTGTGTTCACTACCTCTTGGCTTCGTTTTTTTGGAATTATGTTAATGATGTCTTACTTCTCAGTTTTCATATATATATTTTTTTATACGAAAAACTCGGAAGTAATCAAGCAAATTAAATGAGCACTCTTATTAATAACCTGAGAAGCCTTGCACCTTTTTTTGGGTTATTATTGTCGAAAATGAACCTTCATAAACCACCAAGAAACAAAAAAATACCAAGCCCCTCTCAAAATGTTGCTGTTTTACGTTTCAATTTTTGTAGAATCCGAAAATCGAGTTTTAAAAAATCTATACTTCCACCGTCCGGAGCTTTATTCTTTTTGCTGAAGAAAGAAGTACGTTGTTCTCTATGTTCTTTTGAGCGAATGGTTGAAGAAAATGAAGACAATGAAAGCACGTCTGCCAAGTTGCATACTACACCTAGCTTCCTCATACTTGTATAATGAATGTTAACTCATTATAGCCATTGAGTTAACATTCATTATACAAGTATGAGGAAGCTAACTAAGCTCAGTGAACATATATGGCCATTTAAATGTTTTAAATAATTTCAAAAGATTATTGATATTCAAAAATGTAGGAATTAAATTTGATGAAAAAATTCACATGGAGAGATTGTTACGGAAAATGCTCCTACAGCCACCCACGCCTTCATGTGAGTGGGTGACGTATTGCAGTTCAAGCTGCGCTGATTCTGTGGCAAGTAATATAACTTTACGATCTTCTTGGAATTAATATGATGAATAAACCAACTTCCCCTACTACCCTTCAATTCCAGCGAAATATGAGGAAAATTATGGATTTAACTATAGCGCATGCGCCTGCGGAAGTATTGATTTGTGACCTAACAAATGCATACAGGATTATTTTCAGCCCAGCAAGCACATTCTCTGAAAACTGCATCGAATTCTGATAAAGCCATAGAAAAAAGGTTGTTGAAAACGTCTGCAGACACAAGGGTAGAAACAGAAAGAAAGTTGGTGTAAAATGCAAATGCGATTAGAAATTTTAAAATAATAATTTTTTTTTTTCGTCTCACAAAGTGAGTGGTTGATTCAGGAAAATCGAGTAATGATCAAGGACGGGGTAGCTACAACAAAATTTGACCAAGAGATCGAAGTTCTGTACATATGATACTGCCAAATTATGATTATATAAAACCATAAAAATGAACGACTCCCGCTAGAGTTTGGGACGGTTGACTCAGGTCGTGGACCTTTCTCGCTGGTCGAGAAGAGAGTTGCCAAGAGTGAAAAAGCCGTAACGATCAGATGAGTGACCCTTGCGATTAATCTCTTTCTTAACCGATTTACGGTGCTGATATATAAATGGTTGTCTAGTAGATATTGAGTTTGAAGAGCTATCTACCTACTGCAAAATAATAAACCTTTCAGTAATAATTCACAACATTTTTTGTGAATAAACAGCTATTTTCTGGTAGAAAGAGATTCGAAGCTGTCTATAGGTTGCCCAATTGACTGAAACTGCATCTTTACTATCGATTTCCCAATATTTCAACATCATTTTGATAAAAGTATTTCTAAATTAATTCTACTTACGTTATCAAACACCAACATCTGCTTTCCAATTTCAGGGGTAATGTTTGTGGAAAATAAATTACATGTGGAATCTGCTAAACAACGTTCCGTAATCTGAATTTTCTCGAATATGGATCGTCTTTTTTTAGTTCTCAATATAGCAGTAGGGCTCTGGGATTGTACTGTAGCTAATAATCAACCAGAAAGCGAGCTCTCCTGCGGCTAAAAAAGTTGACCAGCGTGAGCTATCCAATCAGTGCCAACGACCGTCATGTTTCCAGTCCAAACCCCGGTAAGCAGTTTTAGCTAGCTTAGGCAGAAATTCAACCTATCCGAGAATGACTCCCGGAAAAGCTGAGTCGCTCTTGAGGGAGCGAGAAGGAGTTTTCGCTCCGACTCCAGGATAAACGCGCATTCCGTCGGATGTTCCGCCAGCGCGTAAATGATACAGATCCCCTTCAACATCTGCCGGCTCGAGCTGCCGAGATAGCCGGTTTCCCCTTAGCTTCCTGCCTTTACCATGATAAAACAGTCTGCCTCCTCTTTCGGTAAGCTCTTCTTCTCTTTTCCTCCCCACCAGGTTTTGCGCGATGGCCTCGGGAGTATGCGGGTTGCCGAGTATTTATATTTCAACCCCTCACAACTCTCGCACTCCGGAAGAGACATTAGACTCCGCCCATGAAATCGTCAACTTTCCATCTGACATTTTCTCTCGGAGGAGTCATCTTGATAATAGCTCGTTTTGCAAGGGAGACATAGACAGAAGGTTCTTTGAGAAGTTCTAATTATGAGGGTTGGAACAAAACAACGCCGCGGATTATTACTCAGAGGTTTAATATTTCTATATTAGATGGCACTATTATTCGATAGGATTTACTCATTTATTTATTTATAAGAAAACGGGACGAACACAATTACAATTAGTAAGCATTTATGGAAAGAAAAATCAGTTGGTACAGAAATACGAAACAAAGAGCTAAATATGGTCGTGTAGAGGTTCGGAACAGAGACGGCGAAAGACAGCAGTCTTTATAGAGGAGAGAGACGAGGACACGATATCAATGATTAGAGGTGACGTGGAGAGGGGGTTCACTTTATTGAATGGATCCCGTAGTAGATCATTATTAATGAACAATTACGCAGCCAATGGCTATTTAGATCAAAATCCTAAAACTATTGAAATTATTTAGCTTCCAAATCATAAACCTAATTTAACTGTTTTCCATTTAGATCATAAAAAAACTTGATTTAGTTTTTATATCATCGATCTTTGTACAGTTTGAAGGGAATTTTATCACGTTCACTTTGTTCACTTGTTTTAGTTCATTTTCAATAATATTTCTTTGTAACCTTGAAACAAACACATTTTGCGATCCACCCCCCTAAAAAATTTTACCTATCAACAATTCGAATCTGCAATGTCCTTCCGCCTTCCACCGTACACACATAAAAGGCCTTAGGATCCACAAGAATGAATCTATTCTCTTTGAGGACTCCATTTGTTGTCTAGTTGGTCCTGACTTCTAGCCAGAAAAATCACCTTAGACGCGTGGATTCTATAGGCCAGAAACTGGTCCCGAAATTCAAAAACAAAAGACGTGGCTTTCCGACTCTTTTTCTGAATTCGGAAAGTGGGGTGTCACCTAGTAGTAATTTTGGACTCAAAATCGACGGGGTTTCAGATCCGCAGAAATTTACCAACAGCAATTAATAGCCATTTATTACTCTACAAGTGTGAGAAATCTCATTCATTCAATTCATTCGAGCGAATGTTGTTATTTTTTCTAACCGAAAGTTCATGTTTCTAAACGAGAGCCAATAGATGAACGTTCAGCGATTATAATAATCTCATTCTCTATGTTCTGCCACTGGAGTTTAGCGTAGTGAAGGCAATCCATTTAGTGAAGGAGGATCAATTTGGCTTCCTTTGATCCGGCTTCTTGCGAATCCACACGGGTGTGATAGATATGGATAGTGTGCCCTTCGTGTGCCTTGCAGCTGCTAAATCCGAGAACACACCTGAAGCTATTTAGCCTCTGGGGCATACTCTGGGTGGCTCATCTCTCTGGAAGGGGAAACTGGTCGATTCCCACATTTTAGTTCCATGTAAACAGAGCGTGGTTAATCACCCTCCAATACTCTCCGTGTCCCTATTTTCCGCAAAGTACCCTCATAGACAAAATGGTCAAAGGTTTACCTTCCCGTCAGGATGTTACCGTATTGTCGGAACAGCCCTTGAAAGAAGCCACTAGTCCATTCCCTCATCTTCATAATAAAGATAGGTACTGCTTAAATTCTTTTTAAAAATTATGTAGCAGTCCAGGACGAAGTTCTATACCCCAAACAAGTTATTCGATTCGCACATGTTATAATAAGTAAAGAAGCACCATTTTGAATGATCAAGAAAGTATTGCAAATGCATTTAATGGTTTTTTTATTAATGTAGGCCCTAATGTGCTTACGGAGATTGATAAACCTCCAAATTCGTTGATTAGATGTTTAAAACGCTGCAATTTTTTCACTGGGGTTTATTATTCAATTGGCTTGCGTTCATGATTTGGATTTCTACTAAGCTTTGGAGTGTTCGTGTTTCACAGGTGATAGAGCGATTATTGAATTTCAGGAGATATGCAAAGAGCACGTAGATAAATCTGTTCTCAACCAAAACTCCAGAATACATATGGAAAATTTCAGCTTTTTTGCTTGAGCCGTTTGGGAGAAATCGTGTGTACGGCGTACGGAGGACGGACGGAAGAATTTTTATTGCAGATTCGGATTCTACACCCTTTGAAACGTAAACCATGAAATTTTCAGGAGGGGTTAGAATTTTTTTTTTTCAAGAGCGATTACAATGGTTTATTATTGAATAATAAACCAATAAGGGAACAACGTTTTCTCCTAAATCTTCAATGTTTATGGGTCCTGTTGGCCGTTCTGAAGTCGAAAAATACAGAGGGAAACTGAAAATGCATAGTACTTATAATTATGGTATGATCAATAATACTATTTTGAAATATGTCGTATCATACATAAGTGAACCACTAGCGTACATTTTCAATCTAGTTTTTTCCACAGAAATTTACCATGAAGTATTCAAAAAATCAGTTGTTGTTCCTCTGTACAAATCTGGGAGGAAAGAATTAAGGGGTAACTACTGACCAATAACTTTGTCGTTATCTACAGTATTGGAAAAATGTATCAAAGCTAGTGTCGTATCTTTTCTTGGTATAATTTCTAAAAGACAGTTTGGATTTAGAAAAGGCTTAAGCACTGACCATGCCCTATTCGAGTTGAATAAGATAATTCATCAAAAGTGAAATGAAGGTTTCCACGTACTTGGTATTTTCCTCGATATAAGTAAAGCTTTTGATTGCGTACAGCATAAGGTTTTAGTGAATAAACTGTACAATTATGGTATTAGAGGTCTACCTTTGAAGCTATTGGAATCATCTCTTGAAAATCGTACTCAGGTAGTTCGGATCGGAGACTCCCTAAGCGAGCCAAGAGTTAATACATGTGTAGTACCGCAGAGAACCGTTCTTGGACTGGTTTTGTTTCTCATTTATATCAATGAATTAATGGATATTAACATCAGCGGTAAAATATTTGGATTCGCAGAAGACACTGCTTTAATCTTTTGGAGTGAGTCTTGGGATGATTTGCTGGAGGTCTCTAATTTGGATTTTCAGTTGGTAAAGGGATGGTTGGATTTAAATTTTCTTCGACTCAATTTAGACAAGAATTCAGTATTGAGGTTCTTTGCGTCTGATAGAAGAACTATTTCGTCCCGATCAATGAAATTTCATAGTTACGAGTGTGGAAGACTTCCAGATTGCCCTTGTGAATTGATAATGTTTTCTAAGCAATGCAAATATTTGGGAGTAGCTATCGATGAACATTTGAAGTTCAAAGAACACATAGATTTGCGTATTCTAAAATTAAGATAACCTTTTTATGTTTTTAAAATTTGAAGAGGTTTTCAAACATGAGGTTATTGAAAATGGTTTATTTCGGTTTATGTTTTCTCTCATCGGGTAAGGAATTTTAGTTTTGGGGATGCGCTTGTAAAAGCTCCCTCCGTCCTCTGCACATTGTACAAAATGCTATATCAAGAATAATTTTAAATAAGCCTCGTATGTACTCATCGAGTTTACTTTAAAAGGAATTAGGACACTTGAAAATTAAGGAAATTTGTATTTTAGAATCATGTTTGTATGTTTTCAAGACTGGAATTGACGATAGCAATTTATCTCGGGTCGGTTCCACGAGAAATACGAATAGGTCCAAAATTAGACTGCCCAAAATCAACCTTGAATTATATAGAAGGAATGCATATGTTGTCGCCTTAAATTTTCTATATAAGCATAAAATTAATGTCCGCAGTTTTGACACAGCGAAGATATTTAAAATATACCTATGTGAGAGGATCAAAGAACAGCCATGACCGAAGTAGTGATAACTTTTTTTTTTGTGTGAAGAAATCTTATAATTTTTGTTAATTTACATTCTAAGAATGTATAGTCTCATACTGTCATAACCAAGTTGGGTTGCAGCAACTCCACGGAGGGACATGCATTTTTTGAATTTAGGCCTACGTGGGCACAAGTGTATTTTTACGTTTTTGATAATGGTTAATTTCATTGATGGTAATTTTTATTTTGTAGATTCTTCCTTTATAATGTGCCAATAAATAAATAAATAAACAAGAAGTTATGTTGTACTAATTTATAACGGTTCATTATTTAATTATATACCGGTTCATCATACCGAGATTTATCATAACAAAGATACGTTCGAATTGTATAGAATGGATAAATATTGCAGAAGGTGATTTTGCGAGGCTCTAGAGTATTCAAAAGAATGTTAGAAAGGGTGAATGTTGGAAAGGTTGGAAAAAACTCTCTTTTTTGGCGAGTAGTTGGTCGGACTCACATCATTTATGATGATCACCGGAGAGATAAGGAAACACGAATAACGTTATCGGCAGGGAAATCTCTGCCAAACCCTTTTCCGCTGATAAGGTCACCGGTTGACATCCAGGAGTAGATGACATTTTAATGGTGGCTGCTTGGAAAGTTCAGAGATTAGCTGAGTGCACATTGTAGATTACGAAAGGATATGGGTACGCACGAGGCGTTTTGGAATCGCACGCTCCCCTCTCTAACTTCAATATTCTGAAAGATATTCAAACTTTCTCGGGGGGATCTTGAAAACGGCTTTCATGCTTGCGCAAAATACTAACGTTTTCTTATCACCTCTAGGCAGCTAAGAGGAAGTTAGTTAAATTGTGACATGCGGGGATGAGCGAAGTTAACAAATTACAACTTTGGTAAACCAACAGGAATCAAGAGGGTATCAAGAATCAACAGAAATCTTCTCTACTTTTACGAAGACTGATGATGTTAATGTACTCTATTCAACCTTTCCCAAAGAGAAAAGTAAAGACACTGCAAGTAGAGACAAAGCTATTTCGTGAGAATTCCAGAAGACAATCAACTTCACATGAAATGCATAGCAATAGTCAACAATTGTAAATCTACTTGAAATACTAGAAATAATTCAGATGGGAAAGAGGTACAAAGATTGTAAATGATGGACAGGTTGTCCGAGCGAGCTGGGGCGTCAGTCCTTCAGCTGTTTACTTTCAGTGGGAGTACTGATTGCTCCATTTCGAATCCGGCTGGCACCAATGATTAGGGCCAAAATCCTATCAAGTGTTGTATACCTGTCCTGTCGTTAGACAGTTCACCTCTGATCTCGATATCACGTGAATCCAAAACGCTCCCAACCCAGGGGCGTGAGGCAATGGGAAGCCACGAGCGAAATCGTCAGACCTAGTTCCGATCCTCTCTAGAGGACGGCTGGCGACGTCCTGCGACACCTCCGGGTAGTCGGACGAAAATTCAAGGTGAAATTCCTTGTTTACTTAACTTTTTTACTTTTGTAAATGTTCGAGTTTGCTTCCTTCAGAAAAGAGTAAATACAAAACGAACAAAATTTATAAGGATAGGTAGAATGTTTAGGTACTTCATTGAATGATTATGGTTTTAAAACTCGTGCCTGCACAACACCATAAAATGGCATACACTAACAGCATACTATTCCTCATAGCGATTCATCGCAAGAGAGAACTGGTCGGTGTGCTTCTTGAATTACGAAATTCCTTGTAATTTATCAATTTTAATGATTATCTAGACAGGTTAAAGCTTTTGACTCACCGGAGAAAAGCAATTAGTAAATATAAGAGAATGTTCTATAAAGTGAGTAAGAAGTGTTTCAATCCAGTAAAATTTTGATATGTATTTAATACCATACATGAATATATTTTGCAGACAATGCAGAGTAAGCAAGAAACCAGGCCGGTGAACGAAAGGTTAAAATAGAAGTGAAGGTTTCCGTTTTTTTCCAAACGTCCAAAACAGTAAAATAGGAAAAAAATTGAAATTTTGCACACACACAAGAAAACAACATTTACCTAGGTATTATTTTATCAAAAGTTATCAAAACGCTTCGTAAAAATGAGTTCAAAACAACAAAACTCAAAATTGTGAAACTAATGGATGGACAGCAACTAGGAGGTAGAGTCGACGAATCGATTGGAAAATTGGCTGCGACCTTGAGTAATTTTAGATATGTAGGTTAGGTTAGATGCACAATTCGCTTAATGCGGCTATTGACATACCTCAGAATCTATAGCAATTTACTCATAAAACAACAAACGCCTCAAAGCGACGTCACACCTATTATGTCAACCGCGAGCGCTTTTGTTGAAAAGTTTCAGAATACAAGCGCTCCAAGAATACGAGATGAGTAAATTCCATCTAAGTATGGACTCTACCGTTGATCGATCGCCTTTCATAGTTGTTTATTAACGTCCGAACTTGCGGAATAATGCAGACTGCGTTACCTTATATGATTGGAAGAGCGGGACGGCCCATTTCCCCTTTAATAGTTCACTATTGACCAACCGTCCCACGCTAAATGACCAGCGGACCCGGTTATTAAAGTAAAAATTTCATTCTCCCCCAAAGTTGGTTCATCGGATGAGAAACCTGAATAAGTCGATATAACGAGGTCCCCACAGTCGGAAGGAATTAAAGCTTTCACGGCCGCTCCCCGCGGTTTCCCTGACGCTGAATAATTCACGAATTACGTTCTCAAAATATTTTCAAGCCTTATTAAATTTTGAAGTTGAATGCAAGGGGATTAGCGGTCGTACACGGTTGGAAAGACCGAAAAGCTTAATTTATAAATCTTGTCAAATTCCAGGGTTCAATAAACATCAGGAGGAGACCGCACCTGTCATGAATGCTGAATCCTGAACGAGTTATCCGCATGAATTAAGTCGGTAAAAAATTAGCCTAACAGCGTTCTTTGAATTTACACACTTGAGTATAAGAATAAAATTACTCACCTTTCGACAGAAAGTTACCTCACTTTACAAAAAAACACCGACATGATGATTGTTTTCATAGAGAGACAAAATACTTTTAGTGAAATAGTTTAATTGTGAGTAATGCATGCAAAACAGGGTCCCTATTTCCTGTTTTTATATTACCATACTTATAAACATATTACAAACACATCATGAGTATTTTTT
Organism: Creontiades dilutus; assembly: GCA_031894815.1. NCBI lineage: Eukaryota > Metazoa > Arthropoda > Insecta > Hemiptera > Miridae > Creontiades > Creontiades dilutus. Next base: position 166,349 of record JAVIWC010009611.1, on the reverse strand, counting down.
CAAAACTATTATTATTAATAGAACAAAAAAGCACGAACATTGGCTGGGAATTTAAGTAGATATGATGATAGTGGGAAAGAATCGGGCATCGTCTCCCCCCCTTCACGACATCAAGATCAAAATTTCTGAGGTGCGTTGCACAAGTAGTGAAGTCAGGGATTTATCGCTATCATCCCCTTTATTCCCCCTTTTAACAGAAAATTCAAAGTTTCCGAGGTTTTTTTCCACAACTAGACTAGAATAATTAGGGTAAACGAGGAATGCGGCACAACGTGAAGATAGTTTGTTGGGTCGAAACTCTCGTAGAACGGAGGGGAGCTACGGGCGGATAGACGAGGCCTCTCTCTCCGAGTTGTGCTGGCGGGGCTATTGCTCCATTCAATAGTTTGTTCAAAAATAACAGGTCTGCCACACAACGTTGGCGATCCAAGGGCAGAAGGTGACACACCCCGATCAGAGCAGTTTAACCAACTTCATCCTAAGGGATCCCAAGCTTAATAGCAATTAGCGAAGAAATTTATGCTTGTCCCGTTCCAGACCATTCTTGCGGACTTCATACGATGGAGACCATACGGGGGAGGCATACTTCAATAATGGCAGGACCAGTGCCTTATAGAGAAAAGTGAGGCTTGGACGTCGTTGAACCCCCAAGAATAATTTACTCATCAATACAGTTGCTCAAGCCCACAAAATCTAACGGGATAATATTAAAGACCAACCTACGCGTTTATTTTCATCAAATATATATGAAAAGTTAAGAAAAACTCCATTTCACGAGGAATCGTTGAAAATAAATCCCATTCCAATTATTCCAGCTGATTCGATTGTGAAAATTTACTAGACAATTTTTACTATGTTCAGACAAGTTCACATTCCCATTTGCTTAAGGTAGGGAGAGGAACGGATGAATGTAAGCGGTCTGAGTTTAATGAAGGGATGTTTATCGATTACATATTTAATAACATTGGTTTTATTTCGAAAATTGTCAGTACCATATGTGTACTTCTGTGCCGAAACGCATATAGGACAAATTTGTAATATTTCAGCCCTTTGATTTCACTTGTAATGATTAACAGAAACTTATGCCTAGAAGTTATTCTCAACTAGATGTCATTTGTGATTTTTGACGGACGGTCAACGGAAGGATTTTTAAAATAAGATTTTTGGATTCAGCTCGTCCCGAGACATACGAAAACCAATTTTGAGGGGAATGGGGGTGGGGGGTTGCTGAGTTGTTGGGTTACTAAGGAAAATGATACTATTGAATCGAGTTGGTGAAAATTGATTCAAACGAGATTTGATTCTACTTCTATATGAACGAATAATTGTAATGATTCTAATCTACTAGGCACGGAACGACGTCTAAATTGCCAAAATGCAACAACAATCAAGTTTTGAGTTCTTGGAGATGGAATTGAGATTTTCTAATGTAGAACAAAAGACGTGGCACAAGAAGACCTACTCATCGCTATCTACTCAGTTTGAAACTGTCTATTAGGATGTTCGTATTGTTGAAGAAAATATTAACAAGTTGTGCGATCCTAATACTCAAACATTCTTTAACCATTATAAAAGGTACTCATTCTACTGGTTACCGGTGCTTTAAACATTTCCTCCAGTAATTACTAGTCTTATAATTACTCATAGGATTATTTCTTCTCTTATTAAATTATTGACGAGCCAAATCCAACACATATGTGACCAATAAATCGTTCTACCATTCTCTCCGCAGAATGATAATGTTAAAAAACATTTGCTTTTCCATTAAAAATTACCAACGAGAATCCTGGAGATCGCATAGGTTTTGAAAAGCTTTCGTGAATAATAAAGGAGCGGACAGCGTGTCTGAACCTATTCATTTCCACGACAATTAATATTGTAGCGCATCCGGTTTTCACGGCGTGCGAGCTTTTCAGGATGTTTCAACTTCCTTCCCTTCGGAAGCAGCGCGAGCAATTTTTCATCACCTCACCGCCATTACGTTGCGCATTAATATATTCCTGGGAATGTATTCAGCGGTTCTCCACTCTCAGTCACTTTTTTTTAAAATTCCATTGGGATTTACACTCATAACAGAGGATGTCCAAAGTTCGCAATCTCTGACTCGTTTTTATAGCAGTACAAGAGCCCAGAAAAAAAAGTGGCAACGTTGTCTAAGGATTTCTAAAATTGGTAGGCTACCCCACAAATAGTCCGTAGACTACCATAGCGAACGTTTAATGTTATTAATTCGATGTCTCTACAGTTCGGTTGGCTGCCAACAGACAAGGCAATAAAAAATTCAATGATAGGAAACTAATTGTGTAGAGATTATTTTTAGAAAAACAATTTTAGCCATTTGGAAGCCTGAAATCCCTACTTTTGACACTAGCATGTACGGCGCCGATCCCTAATACCATCTGGCTACTATTTGAGGTTTATTTTCAAGCGCCAAAAATTCAAATGTTGATTATCCTCAAACCCCCTCCTGTTTTATGTTAAGGATTAAAACAAGTTTAAACTTGATAAAAACTAGTTTATCATGCCTCTGAAACAGATTTTACTGGAAAAACTTGAATTTGTTTACACTTGTGTAACCCATTATCTACCGCTTTACCAAACTGTTGTATTTCTCCTTTTTATGTACACTGCATTAATAATAAAACGGCGAATAAATTTGATGCCGAGTCTACTTATAGGTAGTGGAATCTTTGTTATCACATTTGAAAGGTGGAACACTTTTTTCACATAATGTTTTCAATCGAATTTGATGAAATTGTCAGCGTACGAGGTTGGTAGGATGTGGAGTGTCCCCTATGAATTGCATCACTCACAAATCAATGTTTCACTCTTACTCTGTGTCACTGTTATATCCACTCAAATAATTTGTTCAGGTTCTAATGTTAAATCCAGCTAAAATATTCTGTATTAAACATGATTTCATTAGACGCTGCAACTCCCAAACGTGAAATTCTTCTAGCAAGCCTAAGTTCTTGAGCTTTCATTCGATTTCAATGAAATTTTAAGGGAAGACGCAGATTAGGATGCCGGTGGTTCTCTATTTCTTGCCTCGAAAACTATATTTCATTCTGAGCATGCACAAATGTAAAGTTCACCAAGCATAAATTTCTTAGTTCTAAAGGTCCGATCGTGATTCAAATGATAGTGGAAAAGTCATTCAACTCCAAATACTATAGTATCATTAGTAGCTGCCGTTCACATGTGGACTTGAAAGTTACAGAGTCGATGATTCCTTGTGAGTTCCATAGCTCACAAATCACTACATCGCTGTACGCTTGTATCTTTCGAACTTCCTCGAATTTGAAGGTTGTTAGGGAAAGCCAATTTAATCATCTGATCAAATTTCAACTCGATCAAAACATTATTGAATCCGCTATAAGCGCGACGGATCTGCAATAACGCGTTGATATTTGCGAGAACATGTCCTGTTAGTTTCTCGTAGTGTGGAAGCATTTGTTTTCAAATGACGAAAAAAGTGATGGTATTAATTATAACGTAACAAATCCTCTCTAATCATTTCGGAATGTTTCAAGGTGGATTTCATGTTTTTCTTTGTACAGAAATATCCAAACGAAAGTTTTCAAATCAAAGGGAAAAAGTCACGAGAAGGCGCCGCTCCTCCTACGCGTCTTCCATTCTCAACGGAACCCAGTACCATCTAAGGTAAAGCCCACCTATCCAATCACACAGTCCACATTGGGATGCTGCGGAGAAAACGAACTAACGTGGAGAGAATAAGCAAGCGATCGTTCGACAGGTCTTCCGAGAAGGGAGGAAATGAGGACAAAGTTGGTAAAATTTCCTAGATCACCTTTAAAGGGTCTTTTATTGTCTAAAGAATGAAAAAAAGAGAAAAAGAATATAAAGAAAAACCTTATGTTCTGTTTGAAGAGAATCTGAGAGATTTAAATTCTGTTCGCTTCCTTCTTTCTGCCTGCTTTCTAGCAGGCACTTACACGTAATCACCGGAAACAAACGACAAGTAATATGGATAATATATTTATAAAGAAATATGTATATATTTATGTTATCCCTAATATAGTTATCAATAAATTCATAAAGTCATATCATATCCCAAATTCCGTTTTATCTTCCATTCTCATCCGAATTGTTGATCATATTCATTTCAAAATACTACTGTTGAAAAAATAGTACTGTTTTAACATTATTTATTAGTTATCATCATAAACTCCAATTCACCATTGAGGTAGAAAATAACGAAAATAACTTATTATTATATTTTCTTAGACACACTAACACAATGAATCAACAGGGGGTATAGCTATAGATTAGTGGGAAAAACCACAGAAAACAGACAGGTTTGATTATAAATCAAGTCATCCACTTGTTCGAAAAATCAAGGCTGCCACGAATTCGAAAAATTGAGCAATTAAACTTAATGATCCTCAATACCACCAAAAACAACACCACCTTACCACCTTAAACATTGTAAAGAATATTTTTGAGAAAAATAATATTAATCAGTAATAGTAATCAGTTCTGATTTTAGCGATATAGTGTATGACACAGGACTTTCAGAAATGTTATCGAAATCATTTTCGAATAAAACTAATGGTAAAATAGCTTGTGAAAACAAAAAACAATTTTTACAAATTTTGTATTTTCCGAGCTTGAATTTCAAATTCCAAATTTGGATAAATTAATGCAGTCAATACTATTCCTTGTGGCAATTGCAAGATTACCTACTTCGGAGAACCAAGCAATATTTAAAAAATAGGATTTCTGATCATAAGTCTGTTGTCAACTAATTTAAAACAGCATGGGCTTAAATGAGCACTCGAATAATGAGTCATTTGGATTTGTAAGATGCCAGCATTATGGATTCAGAAAATACCGACACAAAACGCGAAATTAAAGAACTGATTTGCTTTCCCAGGACCCCTAATTGCTGTAATAATAAAACTGATTGACAGCTGAAGTAAAATTCATTCAAACATTGAATTTTTGAAAAATAACAAAATCCAACATATACTCAATGCGCCTGTTTATCTGTACGAAGCCGCTCCATAATATAAAATTAAGTTCTATGCTATCGTAATGCATCTAAGCTCTATTTATTAATAGGTATTACGTAGTTATCCAAAATCTATCAATGTGACATCTCTATTCGAATACATATATGTAATATACATCTCTGACTTATACAAGGATGTTATGAGACAATTTTCCTCTGCCATGCAGCGGATCTCTTTCATTCACGACAATGTTAAGAAAAGTTGTAGACAGCTTTTGATCATAATTTCTGACATGATTTTTACAAGAGCATTGCAAAACCTATTTGGATGAGAAAAAAAAATTCCGTTCATAGCAAATTTATAGGTGCTTGAAAATCGACTACTGAGTCGAGTATTTAACTTTTAAACCAACCACGACAATGTGAATAGGTAGGTAAATTACCTATTTACTTCTCTTTAAAAACCAAATGGCCATATTGTTGCCAAAGGGTATTGAAGAGCTCGTCAGAACCTACAGTCAGGAAACAAAAAATCAAGAACGTAAGCCTAATGAGTGAAATATCACAGGTGGTAGACACGCATTCGCCCTCAGTTTAGGAATCACCCATAGGAATGCTCCATGGCTTGGGTAGGCAAAACCCGCACGACAGATCGGTCTTGAAGGAGGGATATATCCAGTGCGCCGTGCACAAAGCTCATCGCAGTCTTTGGAGATGCCCTACCAATATATTGTATGTCCATAAGCGTTGTGAATGGGTCTTTCTTGGTTAATTCGTAGTGGTTTATATGTTCGCAAAGGAATTTGGGGAGTTCCTAATAGTAATGATGATATTATCACTGATGGTGATATTATCGCAGTCTTTGGAGATGCCCTACCAATATATTGTGTGTCCATACGCGTTGTGAATGGGTCTTTCTTGTTTAATTCGTAGTGGTTTATATGTTCGCAAAGGAATTTGGGGAGTTCCTAATAGTAATGATGATATTTTCACTGATGGTGATATTATCGCAGTCTTTGGAGATGCCCTACGAATATATTGAGTGTCCATACGCGTTGCGAATGGGTCTTTCTTGTTTAATTTGTAGTGGTTTATGGTGATATAGTAATGATGATATTATCACTGATGGTGATATAATCACAAACGGTTCACCATTAACCCTTTCTTTTTACCTATTAAATTGTAAATCAGCAATTTTCCCCATACATACAACAAATGCAAACTGATCTATAAAACCTTATTTAAAATCAATGTTCTAAGGCTTATAAGCCTACTTGGATTCAATTTATAGATTTGAATTACATTACTCATTGTTCTTCTTCATTGGGTTTTCAGCCTTGAAGAAGTTCTAAAAGTAGAACGAAACGTTGGCTATGAAATTGTAGTTTCGAATGATCTGCCCTATGACTGGTTCTCATGAGCTCCATGATGCTTAGTAACCAAGAAGCAGTTGATAGAAGCGGGTGGTTTTTCTTATACATATTCAAGATATGATGGAAATCCATCTCCCAACAAAAAGGACAAGATTGACGAGATGGTATGTTTGCACTAAAGGGAGAGTTTAACACTTTTAGACCGGTTTCGGTTTTTAGGTCATCATCAGTACACAACTGAATGTTAGTTACCATGAAACTAAGTGGCACGATTTGAGAAAGCAAAACTGGTCGACAGAATTTAAAATACGAGTATTACCTCTTGGTCTATTGAGATTTACCCTGGTATACCTTGAATCTTCATGAATTGAGATGTTTTGTTCTTCAAGATTGAGTTTTCCTCATCTTATTCTCCGAGTTTATTGGATTCCGTGGCAAGAATTTTCAACTTCTGAATTCTGTATGAGCTTTACAAGTTCGGTATTTCAGAGCTCTAGACCTGTTACTAGCTTATTGCTTATGAATCGTTTAAAACGTTTGTAGATACCTTTCCTTTCCTTATTACAATCGCAATTTTCTGCTGTTACTGCCGGCTGAAATTCCGTGAGTTCCAAATATTTTGACACTCACTCTCATAACAATATTTTCCCCCTTATATATCCGAGGCACGTGACATAGTGGAAACATGTTTCCTTAGAAGAATTCACATCTGCTCAAAAGGTCGGGCAGGAGAGTCGGCTTCGCGACAATACTGAAACCGGCTCCCACGAGAGAGACGCTCCCAGTGCTTTCGAGAACGAAATTCCAGAGACTGGGAAGGTTATTGAATCGTCGGGTTCCCGTTCCCAGGGGAAGGTTAAGAAGATTTGGAAGGAGGAAGTTGAAGAGCCAAGCGGTGGAAGGGAGGACGAAAATAAGGAAGCCTTACGTGTGACTTTGAAAATTAGGCATATGTTCGATCTCACGCTAACGGGCAACCCATATTTGTGTTGTGTCATAGGTACAGTGAATAAATAACGTAAACCTCGTTTTACTTCTCAGATAATGCAAAGGGTCGAAAAAAGTTCTGGTTACGCCTGAAAAACATTTTCCTTTATCCTTATGTTCAAATGCTTGAGACCTCATCCTGAACGAGAACTCATTCACGAACCACATAAATGTCTATTCGTGTATCTATCTGATATCTGTAAAGGTAACTGAACGAATATAAAACACAAAAATAACGAGCCACTGGGCTATATAGTAATTTCCCAACTTGTACTGTGGAACAAAGATCTCGAATGTATTCCAGCTAGTCCTGCTCCTAGAGGAGTAACCTGTTCATGTAAGATCATACACTGTAACATATTTCAAGTATATGTCTTTTTAATATTATTGAAACTAGTTTTAGCTTTTTCCTTTTCTGTTCCACCGAAAAAATGGTGCAAAATTATGGGACAAAAAAAACGCCACGTTTTATTTGAGAAATGTACAGTGTAATTCAGTTTTCAAAGTAGTACGGGTTGCATTGTTCAATTAGTATAAAGCAACTTTATGGAAACTTTTAAAAGAAACGGTTGCCTGATTCTATAATACCAAAAAGTTATTGTGCTAAATAACATCATATGAACATGAACGTTTACGTTGACTTCAGTGACTTGAAGTTTCACGTCTCGAGTCGGTCACGGTTGTAATCGATGAAGAATTTTCTTTCTCCCTTCTTCATAGCTCGCTAAGACTAAGAGCTCTTTTTTCAATTCTTGGACGGCTGCCACCAATCGCTCCCTCCGGCGCCTCAAAACCCCGACATTGTGTAGCGGAAAAGGGATTTAGGGAGACAAGCCAATGTCAGAGCTTCTTAACACGGTTGATAGAATCTGGCCAAGCCTGAGAAATAACGCCAATACCTCACTAATTTAGATTTACCTTAAGAATTTGTTCGTACATCATAAATTTGCTAAACAATAATTGCAATGGGAGTTTTGCAATGGGGTTTTGACAAGTGCAGTACAAGAGAATTTGACCACCTAACAGCAATTGCTACAATCTGTGGGCTTATGCCCCAGGATTATGCCTCTTTTGTTTGTTGCTCATATTATAAATGCTTCCTTAATTCTACCGTGAGGTTAGATTGCTTGTCCTAGATCGTCATTTTATTTTCATAAATTGGGTATCCCGAATGATTGGTCGATTCTGACATTTCAAATAAGGAATGTGGACTGCCGAACCGTTATGCCCGATTACAGTAACTGTAATAACTATAACTGTTATAGTCATTGGGACAATGTTTTGGGCTTACTTCTAAAGCTGATCCTGGTGATAATCGATTACCCATCACTGCTCGTATCGGTTATATTTATAGTACCTAGTCGTTGATAGCTTTCAAACAATATTTTCTCGATATTTTTTTCCTTGAACAACTAACTTCAGCCTTTAAAGAGAATGCTTCGAATAATGAACTTCCCTTATGCTGTGCGCCCGGAATTATACATTTCTCACTTACCAGTTGCAGCAATATGTATTGAGAATCAAAAATACTCGCAGTTCACATTAATCGCGAAAAGTCCAAATCGTTCTTTCGGGAATAAAGTGTTACGTTTAAGCAAACCCAAAAATTGACGAGTTGGAAGCATTGCGCCATTTGCAGCCTAATGTAAACGGAAAAGACAATGAAATTGGATGTAAGCGGCAGAAATAAAACTTGTTAGAATCATGCAAAAGTTGTATTCGAACTACGAAGCAATATAATGAATGAGTAAACAAATCTGTAATATACCAAGTTGGTAGTAGCTATGCCTCGTTAAGTGTAACTTTCTCTCGTCCGTTGCATTTTCATTTGTAATAATGTAAGTATGTAATACGGCTAATAAAATACGCTACAAAATTTTGTATGCCTAGCAATCAATGATCATGAATGTATTTGTTATGAGTTTGAGCTTCCTGCGTTCGTACGTTCGCAGATTCTTCCTTTAGTCCGAAAACAACCCGCACAACTGTTGACAATTTCATGTACGCAATGCGTGTTACAAGAATTTTAAATTTGTGTACGCATAGGTGTTAAAAATGATCACGTAATAATGAAATCGGTTATTAATTTAGTTAAATATTTCTCCAGTAAATCAGTAGAAAGTTATTGTAACCTCACTCGTTACAAAGATTCTAATTTGTGAAGAAATTTTAATTTCACCTACCGCAAGAGATCATAATGATTCCAGTACGTTGGTAATTTCGGGAGAATAATTCTTTGCCATGTTATAGTGACCATTACATGATTGTAGAGATCGATAAAATGTACCAATAGGGAAAATATATATAAATGACTTTATAAATTGTTAAGCAGGGAACATGCACTGTACGTGAACTGTTACGGGTTTATACCTTTTGTCAATAATAAACCATTGTAATCGCTCTTGAAAAAAAATTTTCATGGTTTAAGTTTCAAAGGGTGTAGAATCCGAATCTGTAAACGTTTTCCGTCCGCCTTACGCCGTACGTTAAACGGCTGACCCATCTTGGTCCGACAAATTTTTGAGCCAGCTCTCTCACTTAATTTAAAGTGCCCTTTATTGTCATTGTATAGATCTTTTTGAAGATAAAAATCTACCCTTCCCCACTAAACCATTTCCGGGCCCGAAATATATATAAAGTAATATGGACTTTATAAATTGTTAAGCAGGGGTCCGTGTTTCACATGATAGAGCGATTATTGAATTTCAGGAGGGCACACAAATATGATCAATTGATCTGTATCGTGAACTGCTCTACACCTGGGGTTTTACCTTTTTAGTATGGAGATTGCTCCGGACGACTAGTTAGACCGTAGTACCAAAAACAAAGTCTACACGGTGATATATTTTTACATAATTAGGTAAAATCATTATGAATGCGATTGATTATTTAATTATCAATCATATACATATTAATTTGACCAAATAATATTACAGTTAAATATTGGACACTGTCTGAATTGATTCACTGATATGGTGCACATGTAAAGAGCATGAGACAATTTGTGTGCCTGGTATTACTTTAGTAAAATCAAAGCGTTTTGCATCATGTTTGTATACCGATTTTCTTATTTTGTTACAGAATGAAACATGGGGTCTAACGTCGTTGGCGTAATAAGAGTTCGCGTTCACTAGTAACTGTGGTGAGTAACAATTATCATTAAATTTGTTAGAATACCGGGTTTTCGAAATGATGGTACCTTGCATTGGCCAGTATTCAAATTAGCGATGGTATTCTCAATCAGGCATTTCTGTCAAGTGAGATAAAGTCGGTCTATTCATCCATTGATGGTAAACGGATTTTAATAAAGGTTGTTGTTGAGTTTGACTTGAAAATCTTTTAGTGGGGTTCCATGAGGTAGAATATTGATTAGGTGAAGATAAATAGGAATTTCAAAATAAACTGTCACATTGCTGCTTGAAACGTTAAAATTGACATGCCTACATCCACACTTGGTTTCCATTTCAATGTGAATTTCTTTCTATAATTTTCTTTCTGGGGATAATTAATGAATCAGCGTTGGTTCCGCTCAGTAATCGGCGTAGATCTTCAAAATAAACCTTGGACTAAATTAAACCTCATACTCCAAATATTTGTTTAATAATTTGAACCTTTTATGTTGTCTTATCATGACTTATGATATTTTTCAAGTACTTGTCGTTCCTATTCCAGTAAAAATTGGGTATTTAAAGAACGGAAATATTTACGAAGGACATCAAATTGAATAATTGAACAGTGACATCACACACTTCATTCAGCCTTCATTACAATGAGATTTCAAACCAAATGATCAAATTAAGACGTCAAACCGTATTGTCCAAAGAAATATTATTCACCCACAGTTCAAAACAGATTCAAGGTCACCCGATTATCTATTCAACAACGCCCGATTAACGCCATCTCTCTCTAGCATCTGCAGAGGGGGGGAACTCAATCAGTTTAGTTGGGCAGAATGATTACCCTCATTCTGATTACCCTCGCACCTCTTAGTATGACGTCCAACGTAATTGCAGAGCGTATTTCAGAGCCTGGAATTAGAACCACCAGTCATACTTCAGAGAAACAAACTGATTAGATAGAAGAATAGATACCTAGCTCATTCTGTTTGTTTCCACGCTATCTGAAAATATTTACACTTACTAAAATCTCAACGCATTGTATGTAATATTGTACCCATCGTTGAAAGCTCTTTGAAAGTAACTTCTTTTCAAACCAATCAAATATCATACATTTATTCATTCAACGATTCCTGAGAGCATGGAGGAATGCGTTAGTAGATAGAGGTTCAGACAGGATTGATTATTCCCCGGTATGAAAATCGGAAATGATTATTCGAACTCACTATAGTAATAGTTATGAGAATCGAACAGTTTCTGGAGTGTAGGCAGGCGGTTTTCTACCCAATGTATATTTACCCGACAAAATGGCCTCTCCAACAGCTCTACATTTCATTAAGTTAATAGTCTTGGTTTGATGGCAATCTATTACCAAAGTTTCTCGATCTACCAACTGAAATTGGAGTGGATCTGTCTAGGATATACGATTCCCACAACCCTTTCAGTTCAAGGTTAACTATTTTAGTAAAGCTTCACTGGTATTGATCTTGGGAGTTAACTGAAGCAATGCTAAAATTCGCACTTATCCACCATCTTACGACTGAGCTTTGAGGTGCTTCCTCTTCAATAAAGAACCGCTATGGGAGCACTGATACGGTTCAATCATCGTGAACGTTACGATATTCTCCTAAGTAGTTTCGCGTATGAACGTTTACATCGGGAAATACCAAAATTTTGAGTAGTTTGTGTTGAGACCGACAGCTCTTGTTTTGTCTTACAAATAAATAAGGGGTTGTCTTGATGTGACGAACTGAAATGAACTATTCGTAGGTATTGCAGAGTTATCAGGTGAGGAGATGGAAGATTCGCTTGAAAGCTCTTGACTGAACTCAACCGTCACTTCTGCCTAGTAGTTAAGGAAGAGGAGAGGTTGTCTGGTTCAGGCAGTACTCAACCGTAGGTCAGAAAGAATCGGTATGTGTGAAGACATGAATTGTGTGCTATGTCAGTCCAGTTGTGTCCATATATTACATCTCTCTGAATAGGAGTGGAGTGACGAGAGGAAAGCTGTTAGGAGTTGTGGGTCATTCCCCAACTTACGTCTCAGAGTGTACGACCTGCTGGAGAACGACCCTTCACTTGTAATAAATTTTGAAAATTACTAGGTTGTTCCACGACAAGGGTAGTTCAAAATAAAATTGTAATACGTGGGTCGTTCTTCAGTCCTACGCTGCAGAAAACATGTTTTACAGACAATACCTGCCAATTACTATGTTTGTAATAACTAGAGCGGATCCTCTGAATGATGCAATTATAGACTTGAGAGAATTAACTATGTGAAACTTTGTAGACATGTTGTCAGGTATCTGTAGGTATCCTACTTTGGAAGTTTAACTGCTATGTAGTTTTGCATGTTTATAAAAACTGTAGCTTGTGGAAATATCTGCTAAAGTTTAAGGTTTCTGGAGAAAAAACAAATGGAATTCCTGATCTGTCGAGCAAAAAATGACGACCGTCAACTAAATAACTCCACCCAGGCATATCCCCGCTGTTCCGTGTAATTAACATGGGTATTAAAAATAAACTGTTTGGAACAGGTTAGTTTTTGTTATGCATTTTCAAGGAGTGAAATTGGATTCACACTCACTCAGTACATAAATAAACCTTTCATTAATTCAATAATACGTTTTGGTAATCGACCATGAAAAAAATTATCAACCCACTCAACATTTTTTAATATTAGTACGTTCCAGAAACCGGAAAAAAATCCTGCAAATTATTACTGAAAGGTTAATTAATTCTGTATTTATTAGTCCATGTACGCAGCTCAATGATCTTGAATTACTAAGCTCACCTGATGCTGCCTAAAAATAATAATACCTCCATCAGAGTTCAAACTTGTATCCTTACTATTAATGGAAATTTCCCTTAGTTGTTATACTCTGACGGGTTGAGGTATGAGGTCGATTTATTCAAACCTTCGACTGTGGGTTATTCTCCTAGAACGTTACGGATCCATCTACCGAAAATTAATAAAATGAAATACAGCACTTGTCAACGATTCACTAGACTAGTAGATAGCAAAAGTTATAATAAACTCAATTTCTTGGAGAAGAATTGTATAAGCTGATAAGATTTGGGCGACTAAGACGACTTGCTCTGAATGAATCCAAAATGGCTCGACTCAATTACTTAAAATGAAATGAAAATCGCTTTAGAACATGTGTCGAAGTGTTAACAAGATGCAAGCTCAGTCTTTGGAGGTGCTGCGATGGACAGCATGGGGTAAGAGGTGCTCATGTCGGGTTCGAAACTTTTCGTGCCAAAATATCCTGAGGGTGCGTGAGGGACGGGTGATAGTTCCCTTCCAGAGTTCCCTTGCCTCTCATGGGGCACATTCCCTCGCATGGTCCCCCATAGGTTCATTTTACCCCTGACCCGATAATTGCGAGCCCTGACCCCTTAATCCCTCTCCCTCCAACCATTTCTTAGAGCCCGGGAGTGTGACGGAAATGCATAGTTCCTTCCTCTTGATGCTTGAGACCGCCGCCTCTGGGGATAAACTTGCACCTTCTAGCGTGTGACAGAGCCGAGTCCCTTATCGTTCGATTGTCACAGAAAATGGAACCGAAGGTGAGAAGGCGAGATGCGATGAGAGGGGCGAGAGATTGATGCGAGACCGCATGGCGATTAGTGCGCATCTTAGCTTGGTCCAAGCACCTACTGCTACTTCAGGTAAGCACTATTTTCCCCGTAACATTTATATTATTTCTATTTCCCTTTCCGCTGGTTGGTCCCTCGTTAGATAAACTTCCCGTAATTGATGCCGTTAGGGACTTGAGTGAATAAACAAGTAAAACAATCGATTCTCTTGTTTCCTTCAATATTCCCTTCTGCTATCATAGTTGATGAAAGCAATAGTATTGCCAATATAGGATATATATATATTATAAATATCCCTTACATGGTAGCAAAGCGTGGTTACGTCCACTGACCGTGATTTTATTTAATGTTCTGTCACCCCCAATCATTCGCATATCCCCCCAGGCTTGATACCAATAATGATCCCTTCATTAAAATGCATGCCCCCCCCCCCCCCCCGGCTTATCTCAGAGGCCAGGGAGTGTGATGGATATGGGTAGTTGGCCCCTTCCCGATTTTAGAAAAGCCTTCGGAGATGAATCAGACGTTTTCAAGAGTCTGGTTCATCCTCTGAGCGTGGCGGTGTATTAATATCCGCATCCACCTCAATGGAAGGGGCAACTATACTATTCCATCTCACTCACAAGCGTCATGGTTATTCTTGGGGTGTTGAGGGCATTAAGCGCCTCAGCCCGTCGTCGGGGAATCTATACAATTCCAGCACCTCCCATGGTACAAGTGGCCCAAGAGGAACTAATTGCAGTCTTGTAGAAAATGCAGCACGAACTCTATTTAATAAATATCAACAGACCAGTGATTCTTGTCTACGTACATACATACCTACAGATAGAAATTGATCACTGCTTAGTCGATCCATGTACAATAATTTGCAAAACTATTTCCAAACGGTACCCCGTACAATAAGTTTAATGTTGCAGTAGATACTTATTAAGGATTTATACAAACGAATACGTTTATGGCTATCTTTGATTCTTGAATACCAGTCCCCAGTTCTATTGCAATCAAAACTGTTTACGCTAACCTGCTTTTCTTCGTAACTCAATCCTGAAAAGGTCCCAATAAGTGAAATAAGAACCTCGGCACTGCACTGAGTAATTTCGTGAACTATGAAACGCGTTCCAACGCTAATGGGTTTCGAGATAGGGCCTCTATGTACACACAACGCAAACTTCACTTTAGTACAGAAAGCCCCCACGAGTCCATAATCACGGTGCCCCACGTGAGATCGTATCCAATAAGCACGTTATCGCCGTAAGTAATTTGCAATAAATCTGCTTCCCACTTACCCGGCCAGACCAGACCGCCGTCTTTGACTCCGCTTTCCTTTACCTCCCTCCCCCCGTTCCCCGCATTTATATTGATTTACCGAGTCATTAGAAGTTTATTGGATGAAAAGAGAGGGGAAGGAACGAGTTATAAATTAGGTCAAACATAGTTTATCGAGGCTTCGGAGAGGAGGAATTTATTGGGCCCCTTCAATCTGCGCTCCGAAACCCCCAACGCATCACGTTCACGGGTTAGGAAGTAACTCAACGTTTCGGAAACCCATTAGAATTTTCTAAAACCTATGCTCGCTATTTGCAGGGCTTCTCCTTAATCGAAACAGTAATTTGCATACCATACAAATGGTCATCCTTTTACCATATTTTAATAAGAAATGAAATTATTTTTTGGATCCACAAAGATTTAAAAAAAAATCTCTTCAAGGAACATTGTATTGAGACTTCTAAATATCTTTCATAACTTCAAAACTTATTCATTCGTTAAAATTCAGGTAACGTTTCATACTGCCTCAAACGGAATCCCACAAAAGTTGAAAATTCATGTGTGTTCATCTACCTATTTAACCGTCGATGTACGCTCGAATTTCGTGACATATTTGTACACGTAAATATGGCCCTGAGGGCCGGCAAATTTTTGTTGAGATTTTGACTAGTCCTACGACTTGAAAGTAACGCAAGACGAATTATAACGTTATGGGATAAAGATGAACAATTATTGTTTCTTATAGTTCACTTTATTAATTTCAATCAGTCTTACTTACACCTGACTGGTAAGGAAAAAGTGAGAAAAATAACGAATAATTAAATATCATAGGAACTAGAAAATGAAGCAATACTCGCATCTGTTCGGTAAGGATCAAGTCAAAAAAAATAACTAACAAAAATATCAAAGAAACTAAAAAATGAAGTAAACTCGCAATACCAGAAAATCAACATCTTCACAACAACAGTGTATGAAAAAATAAGTCATCAATGCCAAAAACATCCCCCCTAACAGAATTTTGGGAAAATTCGTGTGGTTGAAACCGTTTAAGCGGTCGAGACATTGAGGTAGGTGATTTTAAAACAAGAACAAAAAGGAACTTCGCGCACAGCCCTCAGTGCTCGAATGTAAATAACAATTACGTACGTGCCCAGCTGACTGTACCGGAAAACGGAATCTAGGAATCGAATGTTTGTAACAGACTGACAGGTGGTATTTCAAGTTCAGGATCTCAATAATCTTGAAGGAGGGGGAGGCATATTGGAGGTTCATTGACGTAACAGTTAATGCTAGGAAACCGGACACAATATGCTCTTAGAATCCGGTACTCAGGGCGGGCGCGTACATCGGAGGGTTAGTGATATATTTATGTGTAATTCCAGAATATTATATCCGGAATTACATATAAATATATAATCGTGTACATAAACATACTTTTTCAACATTTTCCTTGTTGAATATTATCTTTAATTCCAAATGGACTCGTATGGGTCCTTGAAGGGATGCCAATTATCAACAAACGGAAATGTATTAGCTTCATTTCAAAAGTTTTTCGATTTTCTGATTTTTTAATATCCCGGATCTTTGATTTTTAAGGTTGGTTGAATATGACACCGACGATTCAGAATCGTCTTCCACCCATATGCTATGTTTTATGCAAGTCTCAATAACTTTGGTCCAGTTACTTAGGAAACAAGTTCTAGATGGTAGACTGACAGATTTTTTAATTCGATTTTCGGAATCTTGAAACGAAAACCAACAAATTTTGAAGGATTTAAGTTTGGAATTGAGAATAATGAACCAAGAATAAATTGAATTATAAATGTAGAACATCGTCAATTTTATTCATTTTGTATCACTTTCGCAAGGTTGTTATTGAAAATGAGGGAAATTCGAAAACGGTATTTGTGACGAAGGAATCGCAAAGCGGAATGAATTGACAAAAAGACAGAACAGTGGTCCTGGAGAGATTTCGAGACCGGGTCACTATCTCTTTTGGACGGATGAGAATGAATAGCGGAGGAGCTTTCTGAATAAGGTCTTCTGGATCTCACATTGAAAAGAGCCTCGTGAAAGCTCCAATCACCCAATGACCCGTTGATTTTCTCTGAAGCTCACCTTTTCTATGATATCAAGTAAGGAAATGAAATTTACGGCTGGGTCGTGCTTACGAAGGTTCCGCTCCTCTTTTTTTGTGTTATTAGATTATCGATTTCCAAGACGTTCCCGGACCGTTAAAGGAGGAAACGGATTCCGATGCGGTCCGGCGAGGCTCCAACCAGTATATTTTCTACCAATGGGAAGGGAGTTTTCGCGATGAAAGATATTATCACGGATATACGAGGGTCTTATGCTGCCACAGAACGTGTTCGAAAAGCGATTCTTGGCTCCAACTTCCCATAATGTTATCTGCGAAATCAAATTCTAACACAGAGCGTACATACAATGAAGATTCAGCATTGTGATTCGACATTCAAAGGACTTTTATCTTCGAATGAATTTTGCTGGATATTGCAAAATTATGCGCACATCTCTTATAATCTTCACAGTGTTCACGTTAACAGCTGGAAGGAGATATTTTGAATTCTCGTCGAAGACTGTCCTCATTGGTTTTGTTACCTGAAAATAACAAACTTGGGCTAAAAGAACAGGATACTCTGAACTTACACACCAATAAATTGAATGAATTTACTATCAAAGTTCAAAAGTCTTAATGGCATTGATTCTACTATACTACAGATTTAGTTGGAAGAGCAAACGGATGAACATTTTAAAGCCGATGAAAATTTTAAAGAAATTTTGCGATATGGTTAGAAATTAATATTCATAAAATACCCTCTTACGAGAATCGCATGGATGGTCAATCAACTTCAATGAGTGACAGTTACAGATGAAAAATTGCTAAAAAATATGGGCGACAGCATGACCATTGATACCGACCCCGTAAGATATTAAAACCAAAGTTCATAAACGAAAACCGAACCTAGCCGGTCAAAAAGTCGAAAAATTGAGGCTTTTCTTTTCCTGTGGAGTCATATTACTGTATATATTCATTACATGAAAATATTTCATTACTGTATATATTCACAGATCCAGAAAAAGATAATATACTGAGGAGAATTAACTTTGAACCATAGGGATTAGGGATAGGACATGGGAATAACAAACCTCGGAAAGTCGCCCACAATTCTCGTCGAAATCACCTTGTATAATAAATAATTGTTTTCTCATACAACTTTGGGGAAATAAATATTAAGGAAGTTATAGATGGGGGCACGTACGTAGAACGTTAATTACCATTCTGTTAAATGAAATATCAAACTTTAGTATTTCTTTTAGTTGCTCAAAACGTGCGAATCTAGTTTAGAGATTATGGTTGTTGCATAAACATTTGTGTATCCCAGGGTATCTGATAGACACTCTAGTCTTACGTTTTTTCTCCCTCTGGGAGCACTCCTGAACATAATCAATAAAATTTCTTCGCTGGTTTCTGCGGATTTGTGTGAAATGGAGGAAATTGTAACTTCTCTAGGACGAAAAATCACTTTTTTTAAGTTAGTCGATAGGCAGTGCCTTTGTTTTACTGTAGAAGAAAACATTGACCCTTAATGACCCCACATTTGATCCTTTAAAAAAAGTTCCAGTCAGTCGAGTGATTGTTTAATCCAATTTACTAATCAAATAAAGATGAAAATATCCATTTTTTAAATTTTCCTTTCAGAACTACATCTATAGTAAAATTATAATATTATACAAGTAATATTACAATCTATGTCTTGACTAAATATTAGAAATTAATAAAATTGGAAAGAAAGTTCTCTTAAATAATGAAACAATATATTGTCCGCATTCACTCAATGTAAGGGGTCGCTAGTATTCTTCTTTGGACGCAAGGGGCAATGAGATCTCTGGCAAAAAAACTTTAACTGAGGGTTAGCTAGCAGGGGACACTGAAGAATAAAATGCAGGGCTGAATCGCTGACACCCCAGTTGCAGATGGGACAAGCAGAAAGAGACAAATCAGCCAGAATCTTTGGTACGTGCTTGGCAAAAACTGTTTGTTGAGATAGTGGGCGAATAATGAACAGCGGCCAATCCTGTGTAATATAACTCTGGGGCTGAATTGAAGTTTCTTGGAAGGCCACTGGTCAATAATCTGGGTAGGCCCCTGAGGCTATTGCCAGCTGCAGGTTTCTATTATGTGGGATGAAAGGTAAGTCGTTAGATAGGCTGTGGATCGTACGGGAATCATTTATCAATTTACATCAGCAGGCGTTTTCGAGCTGTTTGAACCAGTTGTACCTGGGGTCGCTGGATGGTAACTTTTAGAGGTGGAAGAGGTGCCTCACATCAAATCCCGGCAAGCGGTGAGGTGGCATGCTTGTGACTTCAAGTAACCACTGAATGCCGTCCCTCAGTAGGAGGGTGCTGATTGAGAGCATTCATGCTAATGCTATGCTAAGTGCTAATTTTTTAATATTATCGTATTGGATTTATGGAACCAAAAGTTATGCAACTTGGGCCAAGAATCACATAGAACTGTTATTCCAATGACAAATCTCGGGTGCGTTTCATTTTGATTTACTATTCAATAATGAACCATTTTGGTTTATTATTCAATAATAAACCATTGTAATCGCTCTTGAAAAAAAAAAAAAAAAATAAATTAACCCCCCTGAAAATTTCATGGTTTACGTTTCAAAGGGTGTAGAATCCAAATCTGCAATAAAATTTTTTCCGTCCGTCCGCCGTACGCCGTATGCCGTACGCACGATTTCTCCCAAACGGGTGGAGCAAAAAATCTGAAATTTTCCGGAAAAATCAATATTGGTCCGACAACACCCCAATTCTTTAGCCAGAACTCTCACTTAATTTAAAGTGCCCTTCAAGGATTGTCAAAGTTTTGTAAAATCCCTAAAAACCTCAAAAAAAGTCAGGGCGGCCTAAATTTGGACCTTTTTTTTTAAGAACTTGCCATGAGGAATCGAATGAGCCCTTCCCCAGGTCCGTAGCTCAAACCATCCCGATATATGGCCCGATTTATGGTGCCAACATTTGCATCCACATTCACTACATCACTAGGTTACTGCGATCAAAACAAACACAAGTGATGTAACCTAGTGATGTATGTGGATACTGGAGTGAACTCCTAAAAGGGTTTATAGCCGATACACGGGTTGAAGCATTCTGATATGCATTCTTCGTCTTACGGAATTTTAAATTTTCAAATACAATATTTTTCCATTGTAATCGCTGTTGAAAAAAACGCTGCAAATTCTTTCACTAGGGTTTATTATTCAATTATTCATGATTTGAATTTCTACTAAGCTTTGGAATCGAATTCAGGAGGCACACCAATATGATCAACTGATCAATCCAAATAGGTATTTTGGTTGAGAACCGATTCAAGTGTTCTACGCATATCTCCTGAAATTCAATAATCGCTCTATCACCTATGAAACACGCACACTCCAAAGTTTAGTAGAAATTCAAATCATGAACGCAAGTTAATTGAATAATAAACCCCAGTGAAAGAATTTGCGGCGATTTTCATATTTGGTCGTCTGCCTTCATCGATTTTCAGAGACAGGTAAAGTGTCGGACTTCGCATTTAACTTAATTCATTCCTTTTGTTAGGTGTTGATGTAATTTCACACGCAGTTTACGTGTCAAAGACTTTGTTTATTCATCGTTTACCGGCTCAGAAGAGCTACTGAAAACAAAAAGGCGCTGAAAATTATTACGTAAATGTTTATTATTAATATATTAGAATAATCCTTCTACGCTGCTCACTCAGATGGTTTTTGCCCTCTTCAGATTTCAGATCTGAGTCCTTGTGTGGAACCCTATATCTAGGGGGGTGCTATATTAGTATGCGCCCCACAGTCGCGTTTTTCTATTAGTACGCGCCCCACACTTACGTACTCGCAATGTGCCCCTCAGCGGTGCTTGTTTCATACATAATCGCTAAGTTGTGTTTCATCTTGGGCAACTGTCGCAAGACAAGCGGCTTATCGCTAGAACAAAATCGAATGTTCCATTATGATCAACCTATCTCATCTTGTCCTTCAGTCAACTGAAACTTCTCAAACGAGCTAGGTACCTACCTACACGGAAATGCTCTGTGTTTATGTTTGTTCTTGACCTATCGCTTACCAACACCGCTGATTTGACCAGAAAATCAACCAAGACCATCGCGGACTGGTCCAATATGTGTCCTGAAGTTTGTTCCTCAATCGTCCACAAACGTCCGCAAATGGTAGGCACTTGCGACCACCCTATTCAAATTGACGAATCCCGGTTTGCTGGTAAGCGTAATCGGGGTAGAATGCTGCAGACCTGTTCGTCGATTTCCTGAAGGACGTGAAAGAGGTATACCGACCCTGAACTGTGATGGAGCCTCGACGAAGCACCTTTCAATGAGGATTTCTTGTAAGTACCTTCCACAAAGCTTCCTATGTACGAGTACCTTTTTCTCGACATATATATTCTGCGTAGCACTGTGGGGCGCATACTACCATAGAACCAAGGGTTGTGGGGCGCCAGAGTGATGTGGGGCGCACATTAATATAGCACCTCTAGGAGGTAGTGATTTGTATTTCAATCGTTCTTAGTGCTTTGTAAAAATTGATTAATATTCCCGAAAACTTCGAATCGTTAATCCATGTACAAACTCTCACTCATTCACTATGGTTGTAAAACGTGTGAATGATCGTGAAAATACTTTCAAAGCCGTGAAATCGCCAAGAACACGTATTGTGTACCTATGTGAAATTACAAGGATTTCTTGTGGGTATGCTAGGAATGGTATTTTATTTAGTCACTATTCATGTATGAAAAGGTTGAAATGCCACTATCCATGTACAGTGATTCATGTAACCACGTGTAAACTGACCAGTTTGGGACAGTGAGTATTTTGTTATATGTAATAATAAAACGTGTATGATTCATTTTGTTCAAAGGCATAATAATGTCTTTGGTAAGGACTAGACCATACACATAAACTACAAGTGTCTGTCTTAGAGCAGGTTCAATGTCAAGGTGCGAAACTGTCGAATCGGCTTTAAGCACGAGACTTACAAGTCTAAAATGACACCCTACATGTTATTCAGATGATATACTCTGGATAACATTTAAACATCCTAGACAAGTGATCGAGTAGAAAACCTGTCTGATAGAGAAATATAAACGTACACGTAATAATTTGCGAGTATTTTTTTCCTCGTTCGACAAAAAAGAAGTGTTACTCGAGCATGAAACCAATTAGACCCTTCAAGCGAACTTGAAATGAGAGAAACAGTACGCATGTGGTTCATACATACAAATTTCCTTCCCGCTTGTTCAAAATAACGAACTTCTCCGTACTTTATTGCTTTCAAGCACTGAGGAGGTTGAACAAATGGATATTATTTTTAAATGTAATGAAGCAACGGCAATTCTACAGCCCCGGGAAGGCTGGGTGAATATGTACTACTGTGCGCAATCAAGGATGGTGTTGTCCATGGGATGTATACGTTGATTGTTTCTCTCTCTGTTAGGCTATTAGGGCACTATAGTTGGGCTCAGTGTTAATTTAATTTAACCGTTTGGGAGAATAACAAACTATCTTGATTTGATTTCCCTATTCTAGAGATTGTCTTATGGAGGATATGTTTTTAATTAAGCTACAAGAAAATAATTTAATTTCTCATTTCCAATGTAATTATGGTTGCAGGTATTATTCATTATTAAATTATGAAAATAAATGTGGCAGTAGCTATTGAACTTTAATTTTATAAATCCATTAGAAATAGGGAATCGGAAAGTACGGTTTGAATGTCATAATTTTTAGTTTTTTCTAGTGATTATGTTAGAGTTACCATTATTCAATTGGAGTACTAGCACATCCTTTGCAAGTACTATTTCCATTTTTACAACTCTCTCTCTCTCTCTCTCTCTCTCTCTCTCTCTTTTTTTTTTTTTTTTTTTTTTTCCCCTTTTCTAAGTGAATGAGTTTTTACATGGTTATGGTTAAAGTTGGTTGTGGCTCGTAGTCTCCTTTTCTAAGTAACACGAATGTACAGACGTCGGAATGTTTTAAATAATCTCAGAAGATGTAGAATGTAACCTCATTACGATTCACAAGAATGAGTTACGCAGGAAATGTTCCGGAAGACATCAACGCCTTCAAACGGAAAGTCGATACGTATAGCAGTTCTATCGCGCAAATTCCAAAGAGGCGCTAAGTGATTTATTGATGTGTGATCAATGAAATTCATAGTTCATCCTTTACAGCCTATCCATCACACTCTCAGAAATATTCATGGAAATGCGATGAAAACTGCAAAAATTAGACAGCATGGTTTCTGATGATTAAAAAAGTAACATTTTTCACGCTGGATTAAATCTGACAGAATTTTTCTCCCTCGCGTCTAGTTTTCCTGCAAATCTGCATTCACGATCTTATGTTTAAAACTGGGAGAATCGCTTTGATCTGCACTGTAAGAGTGCCATCAACCCTGAAATCTCGCTCAAATTTAAAGGGTAGGTAGTGTGGGAGATTACTATATGTCATTCAATGTGTATAATGCAGGCATTATAAATAATGAACAGGCATTCCATTTAATGACAGCTCGTTTCAGTCAATGCATATAATTTGTTAAACTTCTTGTACACATTGACTGGACATTATTTATTTGACGATCGCCTGCGGCGTCTTGAACAAAGTAAAAAATAAATTAATCAAGGATTCTACAACACCACAAATTCCACTTTTGACATTGGAAAACGCTAAGCCCCCTAACCAAATATTTTCCAGTTGATTTTTTTTATCATCTACTCTTTAGCCAATGTGGCTGGTGACCTATTGTGCTAATCATCCACATTAGAATGAAAACTGCATTTACCTTTAGATTGCCGTGTGCATATCCGGGTTATGAGTGTATTTTTGGAATGATGGAGATTTGTTGGAATTAATAAAAATTGGCCTAAATTGACAAGGTGTTTTACAGCCATTATATATGATGACTCGTAGTTGTGTTAAATAGATAGCATTTCATATATCGACTAGCAGTTTTAGTCATTCTATACAATGACTAGGTATTATACAGGGTGGGAGCGGATAAGTGAAAAATGGGTGCGGATAAGCGTACAATTTTTTCAGTTAATCCGCATCGAAAATGTAGTAAAACCCCGCCAATCGCACTTCTCTATCTCAACCCGTTCTTTAGATATAATTTTTTAAAGGGTTTTTCCAGAAAACCACGTTTTTTGACATAGAACCCCTCGTTTCTCCACTTTAAAACAATTTTTTTCTACTTTTGGTCAGATTTTCGAATTCAGCGTGAAATTTCCTTTACGAATAATGCACATTCATAATCATAAACGAACCCCAAAGGACCACAATTGCAATTCAAACAATGAAAATTAAAAAAATTGCTAGTTTCTGAATTACTTTTATTTTTACAGCACTTCCAAAAAACGTGCTGGAACTTGTAAAACCTCAGAAAAACTTGTAACTTTAATCAGCTTTCTAATGGTATGGTCAACTTTGCGATTCCACGTCGAGCTCATGGAGAAGTTCCAGTTTGAAGGTGAAAAAACGTTTGGTACTTTAAACAGCAATGCTGTTTTAACAGCAATCGAGTAATCCTGGGAATAAAAGAAACAGTTTGCGGTATGAATTGGGATAACGATTAAATCCGCAAAATAGGTAGGTTACAAAAATGAAGTGATACTACTTTTCTAGAAAAAGATCGAAAAACATTTCTAGTATTCAGGCTAGTAAAGTTTAAACAAATCAGACTAGTAGAATTAAAAGGAGTCGCGCTCACAATGTGTCTCAAAATGACCCGCATTGTTCCCCGTATGCAGGCTCTCGTTCTTTCCCGCATGGCTATAACTGTTACGTCGTGCGTTAGACTATCTCGCAGCTGCCTCTATGATCCTCGCCCTTAGAAAATGTCCGCGTATTCTTCATTTGTGATGCCTGCCATGATTTTAACGTAACTGAACACTTTCATGACGTTTTGTCAACTCAACTCGCGTTCACGCTTGAGCTAGTCTTGAAACATTGGCTTGCGAATGGTAGTTAACCTAGAGTCTAGGTCCTAGGCTCATGGCAAGAGAAAATATGAATATCTTCCTATCGAGACCGGAAGGTGACTAACGTTTTTTCACCTTCAAACTGGAATGTCTCCATGAGATCGATGCGGAATCGCAAAGTTGACCATACCATTAGAAAGCTGATTAAAGTTACATGTTTTTCTGAGGTTTGACAAGTTCCAGCACGTTTTTTGGACAACAAAAGTAATTCAGAAACTAGCAATTTTTTAAATTTTCAATGTTTAAATTGCAATTGTGGTCCTTAGGAGTGAGTTTATGATATCCGAAAATGTGGTCAAAAGTGGAGAAAGAGTTGTTTTAAAGTGGAGAAACGAGGTTTTATGTCAAAAAACGTGATTTTCTGAAAAATCTTTCAAAAAATTATATCTAGAGAACGGGTTGAGTTTTCGAGTTTTGAGTTTTTTGATGCAGATTAATAGAAAAAAATTTTCGTCACTTGTCCGCTTTCACCCTGTATATAATGGCGGATTTCACACATTGTCTGTAACATATACATAGTTTGCATCCAATATCCGATTTTGATGACATTGTCAGGGATTGTGCTGGATTGAGTGTAGATGGTCCAACACGATTCTCATCGCTCAAATCTTGATTCTTCCCTCTGAACAATCGCAGAAGTCTGATCCGTCCAACATCAATTTTCTCAAGTTGATCTTGCTTAAATTAGGAGAATACATGGGGAAAGCCGATATAAACCATTCTAATTCTTCGATATCTGCGGAATTACGTCCCGTGGCATTTTTGTCCTTTGAGTCGTTGTTACGATTTAATATTCTTTACCATTGATATTGTATCTTTATATCAATGTTATCCCCAAGAAGGATCTGCGTGACCTTAACAACTATCTAGACTTTTTTGAAATTGTGTCGTGGAATTTTTATTTAATGCTGTGAGGAGCAACCGACTTTTCATTAATATAATATATTAATGTTAATATGTTTCATCAATATAATATAACATATAATGTTAGTTAATGGTAGCTAATAACCTCACATCTAAGAATGATTGATTGCTTAATTTCATCGTTTCCTTGCCATATTGAATAGATCAGCTGCTGGAACCCTGAAGTTAATTTCTCCCCCAATCGTCCAACAGTTATGAAATTTGATTGGAAGACCTCGAATGACAGGGTTCAAGAGGAGAATGACGGTAGTCTACAACATTAAAACACCACGGTACAGTCTTTATGTTTTCCAATTGATGAATGTAGCTTAAAGAACATGGGGACCCTTTCACTATTGCAAAATGCTACGCTACTTTTAGGAAGTTCAGCAAGAAAACAATTCGGACCAACATTCTAAAAAGGGGTTAATTTTGGAACAGTTTTTCAAGCTCTTTGGACCAGGAAAATGAACTCACGAGCAACCGCTTCCAGGAGAAAAACGGAAAAAAAATTCTACACATGAATTGAATTAAAACTGGTATCGTTATAATATAATTTTGACATTTATCACATTATTTAATTTTTAACAAGCGGGAGTGAGTTTCTCAAGTAGGCCATCATGGCTTCGCCTTTGCCAATTGTTTCTATGCTCCATGTATATTTCTTCTAGACGTCACTTTGCTGTACGTTAATCTAGCCTCTTTTGGTGAATTTATTTTCAAAAAATTCTCCGTCTGGAATTTCTTAAAAGGACCGAGAACTACGTGAAGTAGAAACGTACTTTGAGTGGAAACCCTTGGGAATAGTATTGTGCCAATCAAAACACCTGCTTTCATGCCTGATATCTACTGAATATTTCTGTCAAGACTGGTGCCGACCACTGGTGGAAAGTGCGTGTCCGCTTTCATTCATCTTGGAAACTTTCTACTAAGAAAGTAACTTTGAAATTAACTGCTAATTTATTACAAAAGTAATTAACTGTTGTATGTATATTTATATACCTCTAAGCCGTATACATCATAAAATAACTTAGGATTTCAGTAGAAAACTCTCGTGTATAATGAGCCGGTACTTAACCGAAATATAAATTCGGAGCTCAGCTCCCACTCTAATTTACGATGGATCCCCGGCTTGATGGAACTCTTACTTTGTTTGCTGAAGGCCTCCGCTCCTTTGTGGATGTCAGATTTAAATCATCTCCTCTACCCGCTTTCTAACTTTGAACCAACATTGGTAATGGGGAGCTAATAAACGTGGAACTTGAGATTGGGATAGTTGGAAAGTCCTTGACAAAGTAATTTACATAATATTTATTTTGTGAGTGTTTCTAATAGGAACAATGAACAGGAGTGAGAGGAACTACTCTGCCACTCTTCCCGCTGAAACGTATTCCACAATAATAATTTTGGCACACAATACCTCGCCTCAAGATAGTGAAAGCATGTATTGAGTTCTTATTTGTAAAATTAAGTTTAAAATAATTTTCCACCATAATCTCGTTCCATATCCAGAAATTTGATGTGCCCTCAAAATTCATTCGATTGTAAAGACTATCGTATTTTTTTTTTTTTAATTTTTTTTGATAACTCTTAGTATAAAATACATACGTTGCGTTTTGCTCAATAATGCTTGTAATTTGTCTCTGAAGGTTACTATGAAACGTGGGTGGAGGGTGAGAATATTAATATATATTAAATAGTTATAATAAACTTTGAAGATTTAACATTATAATAATGATGAGTGAAGTTTAAAGTATACTAGAATACTTGTGATAACTTATAACAGCTTTATCATTCCAAGTTGTCAATTGGCCTCCTGCGTTTCAATCTCCTTCTTTGAAGGAGAATCGCAAGGAATTTGCATGGTTCACCAGTGCAATGAAATGTTGTTTTAATGACGGTCAAAAGCGATGACGCTGTTAGAACCATGGGGCATTGGTTAATCGGTTTTGGAAAATATATTATGACCATTCGATTTTTTACCTAATTGAGGGTTTCTAGTTTCATGGGTGATGGTGAGAAAGCAGTGGCTAAATGGGTGCGATGACGTATTCTTTTGACTAACATGTGCAGGTTGAATTAAGCTAAATGAACTCCCAAATGGTGCGACATCACACGGGACTACCTCGTTACCCATTATGAGAGGGTATCGTATGAGAGACTATTGTATGAATGAGGTTTAACAACATTCAAACTCCAATAGGAATCACAGGGAATAATCAAACGTTTAATACCAAAGGGAAATTAGGACAGTTTGAATTGAAAACATATATTTTGACCATTGATTTTTTTTTTTTTTTTTTTTTTGGATTTTCTGATTGTGTATTGTAGACCACATTTACAACATTCAAAGCAGTTGGTCATCGGAATGGGTCGATCGACTACAAATCCAGTTTTAAATGTTTCATCCTTTCAGTTCTACCCTTTACGATGGATTGAAAGTGATGCCGAGGATTCATGACCAACTAAACTCCATTCGTGACTTTCCACCGAACTTTGGTTCATTAGTTCGGGGAGGAAGCTCCAAACGGTAGGCGAAACTTCTTTTTTGAATTATACGTACATTCACGAATTTCGAAAGGGGTTATTTTAATTTTTCTGGTCAATTAAAGAGGATTATTAGGAAGAAAAAGCTTTTTATAGCCCGTATTGTTTACGAAGTAATGCGGACTTGGAACGTAAAGTGGCCAAGTCTGAAGATGGTTATAAAAAATTTTTGCTATACGATTACAAAAGCTCAATATTGAAAATAATAAACCATTAATAAGCCGAAATTTCCTGTTCTTGAATACAATTTAACCATCTCAACTCTAGTATATAAAACAGGAAGACAAAGAGAAAGAAGTGAGCTAAATTCAGAGTAGTGGGTTACTAAATGTGCAAATTTTTACCGGTCACGAAGAAATAAATCATGGCTTGGGTATTTCTTTTCGATTCTTAGTTCTTATTTCAAATGACAGGTGACAAAATACAGGCTACAGGTATGAACTTATAATACGACCTATAATTAGTGACAAAATACTGGATTAGTGACAAAAACATGCGTCACTATTGATGATGTTCTATCAACCAATTCCGATCATATGTAAGTAAATAATAATAATAAATAATCTTACACACATAGAGATGCATTCAGGTGAGAGACGTGCCCACGTGTAGCAGGTAAAATGAGGGCTTTTCAACTAGTGGCGAACGGTTTTCTTGAAATAAAAATAGACTAAGGTATGTGTTCCCTAGCAACTCGTTGTATTTTTATAGTGGAAATTCTATTATTCAAGTACCGCAGCCAATAAAAATTTCCGTGTCAAACAGAAAAAAACGAAAATTTTGCCCATGACATTTGCTTTTTCGTTTCATTAAAGATAATATGTAACGTAAAGAAAAGAGAGAGTAAATCGTTGGGAAGAATATGTTGAAATGTAGACTCGATTAAAAATTGATAAAGAAGCAATCTCAATAACGAGTATGCCTTTCTACCACCGGGCACCTAAATATCCGTTCCGTTAGCTGAAAGTACAGTAATGATGGTATTTCGGCGTAGAATCGTTCACTGGGAAAATCGACTGAATCGTTAGCGATGAAAAGCGAACTGTGATCGTTTGGACGTGGATTTCAATGCGTCGCACAGCTGCTTCTAGAAATGAGGGCCTGATGCGATAGAGCGGATTCCACCCAATTACCAATAATGTGCGCGATACTCTGGTACCCACGCGATCGGCGGCGTCAAATCGACGTTGCAATATCCTGGGTTACATGTGGTTTCGCTGAATAACAAAGCGAAGTGTGGTTCATTTTGTTCCACTGATGCCCGATCACATTCAAAGAAATGCATAAACAGATATTGTAGTTATTACAGAAATATATATTCAACTATTATTTAATTTAAGAAAAAAAATTAGATAAAGTTTTCTGTGCCCCATTGTGCGTTGTGTCATTTTCTTCAAACTCGGTGTAGTGTTCGAGTGGACGTCATCCAGGAAACGAGGTTCTTCATTCCGTGTCAATCAAAGTCCAATGTCAGCGACCTATTAACTTCCAGATTTTAATCCATACTTTATCATTCTGTCAAGAGCTAACTCCTAGAGTTGCCGCAGTTCTTCTGATAAAACTGAAGCCATGTTGAACAATCTCTAGGCAATCGCCTTGGTTTGATTGGGTACGTTATCCGTTGAAACAATACAACAAGACTCATTTCGCAAATGAGTGAGGCTGCCACTTCGTAATTGTGTTCAACCTCGACGATAATAACCACATAGATTAAAAGTCAACCACAAATAAAGAACCACAGAATCAAATAGATACATAGTAGAAAGAGAGAGAAAAAACATTTATTGATCATTATATGGGGTGGAATGTTGGAATAGTTGGGGTTGTGAAAGTATAAATTGATATGCCAAAAGCTCGAATTGGTATGCCAAAAGTTGAAATTGAGTCGCCAAAAGTATGTATAAACAACATACTATGTATAAACAACACCTTGACACTCACGATTTCGTGGGAAGATTTCAGCTGTCAAAACCAATGCTGCAAATTATTTTTAACAGGTTTATTATTTCTAAATTACGTAGTAATTACACCCAGATCAACATTCATTAGGTGGCGGTTTCTAAACTCGGCGTCTCACCCCTCCATACCAAGGTAAATGGTATTGTGCATGCCTTGAAAAGAGCTTTGTTTAATATTTCATCACTGTAGATCGATTAGGAATGAAATTAGGCATACCAGGTGCTCAGTGTGTCTCCATACCTTGTAGTTGACTTTTAGAGGTCCATTTCAAATTGACGTACCTCAGGTCGATTACGAAACATTTCAAAACTTAGGTAACCTAAATGGTCTCAACCAAAATACCTATTTGGATTGATCAGTTGATCATATAAAAATCCTGTGAAACAAGCAAAAGATAGCGGACGGACGATTTATTTTTTCAAACTTAATTATAAATTTTGAGGTGGTCACAATTTTTTTCTAGGTCGATTACGAAGATCCATTATTGAAAATAATAAACCAAAACTGATGAGAATATAAAAAATTATGATCGAAATAGTGTTGATGTTAGTATCTTTTATTTTATAGAATGGGTATTGGGAAAACCATTAGTGGAGTTGAAAAACGTCCCGGTTTGTGTTCTACAGCTGATCCAAGTACCCTTTTTCGGTTGCTAGTTCCTAAACGTTAAGCTCAGAAGAGTGGCTTACTCTTTGAATATCTCATCTTAGTTTACACTTTTAGCAAATTCGAGGGTTCATGGATGATTCAAGGGTTCAAATTTAGACAAAGCTAATCCAAAGTATCAATTTCGCTTTAGGTAATCCGATTACTCCATTACAGTAACATATGATAACGGTACTTCAAATTTTCACTCAGTTGTAAATCTGATTTGGCTAATCCAAGAGGTCCATTTATAGCTCAACCGTGCCAACTGCTGAATTTTCAGTAAGGTCCAATCAAAGATGCTCAAGGTTTACGGTTCAGCTTATTCTAGAATTTCATTTTGGTTCGGCTAGCTCGAAGGATCTGTATGTGACTCTGGTAAACAAAAGGCTTAACCGTTGTAGATTCGGCTGATCCAATCGCTCAATATTTGACTCAGATGATTCAATAGCTGTATTTTCATTCAAATGCTTCATGGATACACCGTGGCAACTAGCGTATAGTGATATTCCACTATTCATAGTCCCTACATACTCCCGAAGGCATTGAAAGAACAAATTCGTTAACAGGTTCTTTTCTTTCAATTCGATTGAACCAAGTAGCCCGCGTAAAACAGATAAATTAATATTATTAAAAAAACTGTTTGATAAAACCGCAACAGTTTTGATTTGAGTAAAAAGGGTTTCCAATTTTAAAAAAATCCAGTAGAGCGAAAATTTCTGAATAAGAAAAATGCCACTGAGCGTCTCAGTTGATCACGACAGAGGATGTAAGCGGTACAATTTATCCTCATGAATTATTACAATGGTTTATTGTAACCTACTAACCATCGCAGGGACACTAGCAGGATAAGCTGGCAGACAAGTTTCTTCTCTATATCATTTGAGACCTTGCAGCACATAACCAGTTTCTCACCAGGGAAATAAAAAGACTGCTGCTAAACTGAGACCGTTTGAGACTGACAGCCAAGTGATAAACTGGCCTCTGATAACTAGTTCGGTAACAAACAACAGTCTACGCTGCTATCGAAAGGAGCCTACGAGGAAATCTGGCACTCTCCCAAGAACTTGGACTCCATCTTTTCGTGAACGAAGCGGCGAAAACACGAACAAGAACCAACCAGAACTACAGTGAGCATTTTGGGTGGTTCGTTTGAACGTATGGAACGAAATTAAAATTAACGTTCCTATGGCATCCATATACTTCTCTTGTCACCACGATGTGTATAACGTATACTTATTTTACACATTACCCAAGTCAATAAAACCATTTCTAATATCACTCCACCAGATTTCACCCAAATAAGAAGGATCACAATTCAATGGACAGAGCTCAACTTTTAATAAAACCTTACGAATTTTAAATCACTGAAAATAGAAATAGCTGAGGTTCAATGAAGTGATTAGTAGTAACCAGGTTTCACGTTCAATCGAGCCAATGATAGAGCAAAACAATAGAGAGTTTTTTGTTTCCACGGTAGGTATGAGTGTTTCGTGACCGAGAATCCAGGGAAAGCAAAATGAAACCATCAGTTTTAGTTTCACAATCATGTTTCATCATCCTTTGGAAACACTCGCTTTGACCTTAAATATTCGACTACCTTTCAAAAACCTATGCAGCTGAACTATTAACAAATTATTAATGAACAATAAACAATTATCGATCGGTAGAAATTTAGTTGAAGAGCGATAATTCATATTTTTCTGCTGTTATGGCCAAGTTACTGAACCTGAACATTTGGGAAGAGGAAATAAAGGAGAAGGGCCCCTCCATGAATGCATAGAAGACAAAGGGCTTGGTCGTAGCACAAGAGAAGCACTGAGCGAGAGTGGAAACGTAAAAAACGAACTCAAACCTCGTATTGGCAACAGCATACTGTTCTATGCTATGAACCGTGGATTTCTAAGCAAGGGTGAGGTCTCTCCTAGAACGAAGCTGGCCGTCTACAAATCAAAGTATGTTGCCGTTCTCACCTACAGTTCCAAATCTTGGGTACTCACTAAGAAAGGATATGAACGACTACAAGCACCCGAAATGAAACATCTTAGGAAAGTGGCCAGGAAAACGCAATGGAAGAAAGGGCGAAACACAACGATAAGTATGAGGCTAGCCATACGGCCCATGGAGCATACTGTCAAGGACTCAGTGAGGTGTATGGTTAGTTGGCCCTTCCCGATTCTTGAATCGGTCGCCTTGGGAGATGATTCAGACGCCTTCAAGAGTCTGGATAATCCTCTGAGCGTGGCGAAACATTAAACTGCATTCAGCTCAATGGGGCAACTATACCATTCCATCACCTCACAACTCACAGTTGCGATGGTTTTGCCTCATGTCGAGGATGCAAGACACCCACCTCCCGAAGAAAGCCTTTGAAGCTCGACCAGTCGGTACAAGACTCCGAGGTAGAAAGCGGTGTGGCTGGACAATGCTCAGATTGCAGTCCGAGAAAGTAGAGTCCGATGGGAGGGAGTGAAGGAGATGAGCCAGAAACGGACTGAATGGCGACGCGTTTGTCAATCCTCTACAACCTTTGGAGGTAGAAGAGGAAGCGAATAAGTAAGATTGTCAAGTTACAAGCCTATTCCCTTAACACTGACTTATGAATGATACCGAACATACCTAACACAGATATCCGGCACGTGAATTAGTTATGACGAAGTCAATTCCCCCTGATATTGGAACCAAACCGTTTCTTTGCCAAGAGTTAAGCATTGTTTCTGGGTGTCGTGACATGGCACATAATAGAAAGATGGTGTTTGTTATGAAATGTACAACGGCCACATGGTGCAAGGACAATTACATACAATTATGTTACCAAACGAAATGAACGGGTATTTATGTATACACAAATCCGTTTAAATTATTCGGTAACCAATACCTAATTGTCGTTGTTGACTTCTTCCATTGTTGTTCTTTAATTATTGTCAAATTTTTGTGACAATGACCAGCACTCTAGAACTCCAGTACCTACTTCTGACAGGCATATTAGGTATAGAAACAAAAAAATCTTATGTCCGCGCAAAAACTTGAAGAAAAAGGTTGGGTGTGTGAATTGTTCGAAGTACTCTTGAAAGATTTTACAGGGAAATGATCATGTTGAAATAGATATTAATATTATACCGGACTTCCCTGCCGACTAGGTCCCCTCCGAATTTGATCGAGCTCGGAAGAACGGGACGTGAAAAGATAATGGTTGATAGGTTATACGTTCACATATGAGGAGGCAGAATGTTGACTTGTGAGCAGTGACACTCATGGGGCCTCTCTACTGCCTAAACCAAACATTCCCTCAAAAAACGGACGGATACTATAGGAATGGGATTCGTCAGAAAAAATTCATATTTGTAGGGACATAAACAAACTGCGCTGGAACTTCGGAGTTTGTTCAACGGCGATCGGAAATTTTGGTTTTGGAAAGAAAAAAGTCGTTTTTCACCTCCCGAAAGCGAAAGCAATGCTTTCGCTACCTGTACTCTCGAAAGCACTTTTGAAGGCTCGAAGCTTTCGATGACAAACGTCGAGGTCGACGTGAATTAAGAGAATGGAAGAATCCGAGGGAGCTGGGGAGTTCTGTTGGGACGACAGCTCTTATCACCCCAGTCTAAACACCGTACAGTCCGTAAAGTCTTGGAGATCCCCTGAAAATCCTCATGGAATCCTTAGTGAGAACCCCTCAAGCACACACTGAAACCTCTGATTATTAAAAACGTGTGCTTGCTCCGAGTCTACCCTTATCAACACTCTTGGGTACGGAATCGGTAACAGCTTAATTGGAAAACATCAATTTTGAACATGGGATTCGTCCTAGAGTAGGTTAGTTTCCAACATATTGGAGGTTGTTTACATTCCATTGATTTGGACATAAATCTTTCTGAGGTCAGCGTTAAAAGAGGAGAATAGATAGTAGGATAGTAGAAATAGTAGGCGTTAAAAATTAAAATCTTGAATAACAATTTTATAAATTTGTACAGAAAAATTAAAAGATCATGGAACATTCAGGAGTCCTAAACATATCTATATACATTCACGAAGAAATCAGAACGAGTTTAAAATTCCTTCGAAGAATAAAACGCTGCAAATTCTTCCACTAGGGTTTATTATTCACTGATTCATGATTTGAATTTCCACTAAGCTTTGGAGTGTGCGTGTTTCACAGGTGATAGAGCGATTATTGAATTTCAGGAGATATGCATAGAGCACTTAAATCGGTTCTCAACCAAAATACCTATTTGGATTGATCAGTTGATCATATTTGTGTGCCTCCTGAAATTCAATAATCGCTCTATCACCTGTGAAACACGCACACTCCAAAGCTTAGTAGAAATTCAAATCATGAATCATTGAATAATAAACCCCAGTGAAAGAATTTGCAGCGTTTTTTTTTCAAGAGCGATTACAATGGAAAAATATTCTATTTGAAAATTTTAAATTTAAAAGACGGAGCATGCATATCAGGATGCTTCAACCCGTGTATCGGGTTCACTCCAGTATCCACATAAATGTTAAACCTAGTGATAAATACATCACTTGGTTACTGCGATCAAAACAAAACAAACAGAAAAAACTCTGTTGTTTCTGTTTTGATAGCAGTAACCTAGTGATGTAGTGAATGTGGATGCAAATATTGGCACCATAAATCGGGCCATACATCGGGAATGGTCTGAGCTACGGACCTGGGGAGGGGCACATTCGATTCCTCATGGAAAGTTCTTCAAAAAAAGTCCAAATTTAGGCTGCCTTGACTTTTTTTGAGGTTTTTAGGGATTTTACAAAACTTTGACAACCCTTAAAGGGCACTTTAAATTAAGTGAGAGAGCTGGCTAAAGAATTGGGGAGTTGTCAGACCAACATGGATTTTTCCTGAAAATTTCAGATTGTTTGCTCCAGCCGTTTGGGAGAAATCGTGTTTACGGTGTACGGCGGACGGACGGAAAAACATTTATTGCAGATTTGGATTGTACACCCTTTGAAACGTAAACCATGAAATTTTCAGGGGGGGGGGGGGGGGTGGTTAGAATTTTTTTTTTCAAGAGCGATTACAATGGTTTATTATTGAATAATAAACCAAAAATTAGCGTTAAGCTGGTTGTTATCTTTAGTTGAGCGTTATTTCTGTTTGTCTTGACA
Organism: Creontiades dilutus; assembly: GCA_031894815.1. Classification (NCBI taxonomy): domain Eukaryota; kingdom Metazoa; phylum Arthropoda; class Insecta; order Hemiptera; family Miridae; genus Creontiades; species Creontiades dilutus. The sequence continues at coordinate 129,765 of JAVIWC010009611.1, read as the reverse complement.
TACAATTAAATCTATCATCAATCACTCACGGCCAGGAATCAGGACGTTGTAAGTCGATTTCTCCAATAATATAAGTCCTCAACGCATGATTGCAGCACAAATGTCGGATTGTGCCAATTACAAAGGGCAGGCCATTTACAGATGTTCAGCAGAGTTCGCTGTCGGTAGACAGATAATCCGCTCAATCGAAGCATGATGCATCAAATGTACATTCAATCAGGTGGAAATAGCGCTCCGCGGTTTCGACGGTGAATAGTCCCGTAAACCGACTCTACACTTTACAACGTGCGAGTTCCTCCACGTTCCAATAGTTGTCGGTTCCATTGAAACGGAGCTCGCACCTTCGTTACCTTCATCAAAGAAAGATCTCTAGAATTCTCGTTGGAAGGTATGAATATGGATTGGTAGCGCGGCTCATTTCGAGCTGGAGAGGAGATTCGAATCATCCGCTCAAAGACGAAGTGATCCACGTACATTTACACTAATAACATCAGTCGATTACGGGCAGACAAGTAAAATGAATCCTGCAGCATGTTTTCATCAGCAAGTGTTTCTATACGAATTTGAGTAATCATTTGTTTATTTTCATTAATGGATGTTAGTAATTTATTGAACAAAATTAAAAACTCGTTTCTTATCCGATCAAGGGTTGATTAGAACTGAATAAATTTCGAGAAACTCTGAGATATGAGGAAGGAACACACGGTAGACAAGGACGATTTGGCTCTATTTTTATTCGATTAGTTTTTCATCTGCAAATATGTAAATTCTTCGGTAAAGGCTTTGGGTTATTCATAACGTCCACGCAAAGTTGGGACATTAAGTTGCGGAGACGGCACGCTAGCTACTGAATAACTTATCCTGTCGCTGATTGAATTGGAAATTATACATTGGATAATTATTAGATGCTATATTCAGCTATAGCAGACCGCAGAACGAATCTGGAAGTTTATGGAGTATGGAAAACATTAGTTTACCTACAGATCGTAATTGGCAAGCCCACCAAATTTGTTTTTCATGACCATGAGTAATCGAGAGTCTTGAAGACGATTCAGGGAAGCTGTTTTTTCGTCAGATGCTGGTTTAATCTGAATGATACAAGTTCAGATATTAATAAAATCACAATGGTCAATTTGGAAATTTGAGCTGTCACCCTCATTCCTAAGAAAGGCAAATGTTCGAATTATGTAGACCATTGACCTGTTTCAAAACCTAAGAAAAGATTATGGAGCACTCCTCCTCCTACGTTAAATTAATGGATATTTGGATACTTCCCCATTTACTCATGTTCAACAGTTTGGGGTTTGTCGTGGGAGGAGTACTTGTCTGGCCGCTGTCTCCTCGGTATCGGAAGTCCTAAATCCTCTTGATTCAGCTATCCAAATGTATGACTTAAGTAATGCGTTTGAATGGGAACCGCTGGCATGCTGCTGCTGAAGGTGTCCCATTGTAGTTTTGGACAAAGTACCCTACAATTTTTTCAGGATCCTTTGGTAGGTTGGAGGCAATCAGTTTTCTTTAATGGCTCTTGTTCAGAGGCAGCGTCAATCCTCTGAGAAGTTAAGCAGGGTTTGGTCTTGAGGCCAACTTTGTTTCTTTTCATAAATGATCTTTCAAATCAATTTCAAAATAGACAAAGCGAAGTATTTTTGGTCCTGGTTGGATCTTGGACCAACCAATTCGCTGAACTTGATTGTAAACAATACGCAGAAAATACAATTTTGTTTAAATGACTGTCTGGAGAATCGTGTAAACTTCCTAGAATTGAGAATCGATAATCGACTCTCCTGGGCTCATCATCTGGATCAGCTTTCATCGTGTCTGGCTTCTTGCAATTTTACCCTCCACCTCCTTTTCGGTTTACGGGATTTATCCTAAGTTTTTTCATGAGCCCTTTTTACATCGAATCTTACGATGTAATTATGAGGGCCCCTTCCGATGGTGTTCTCTCTATATTCAGGATCATAGATTCAGGAGCAGGGTGCTGCTATAATTATCTTTGGTCTTGGTTCCCGATAAAGGATTAATGTAAGTGGTTTAATGTAAAGAGGTAACGGATTAATGTGATGTAATGTTAATGTAAGAAACTGAATTGCTTGGCAGATCCCGCATTGTTTGTGTGAGTGCTTAAAGTTTATGAGGAAGTTGAATGATTTAAATCAGGTACTATAACCATTATTTTCATAATCATAGAAAGCGTTAAGCTCACCAATTAAGCCCTTTTTTGTGTGTCTTTCGGCATCTCTACGATAGGATCCTCTGCAAAATACATTTACACCAATTAAAATAAAAGTATTACCGGACAAGGCTTTTTTAGAAGATTGAAATGTGTTCTAGTTGAAACCGAACATTATTACAAGTCTGATTTTCGAAATCGACCATTTTTTTTTTCATTTCATTTATTTATTTATTCACTTAAAATAGAGTAAACACAATGAATCACATTTATAACTTCTTGAAAAAAATGTAAACTTCAGCAAAATAAAAACAAACTACACTTTCGATAAAAAGAAAAAATAAGCGATCAAAAGAAAGACAATAACTCTAATTTCGTGAACGTGATCCGCCTCTTTGTAAAGTACTTTTTTGTTTTCCAGGCCAGGCTCATTCTGAGGCGCCTGTTCAGTCCTGCTCGCTCCTGCTCCCCCTCTGCTCACCTGAATCGTGTCAACATCACAAATATTTCCTTAGTTTCTGAGGCGCGTTGAAATTTTCGTTTGCTTGTGTCAAGTTTGTTAAAAAAAAAAAAAAGATCGCTGCCTCGGAAAGGTCTTGTTACCAAACCTATTATCTCGAAAGATTTCAACGTAAGAGGCCATGTAGATCTGATGGATTTTCAATCGTCTGCTGATGTAAATTCAAGTGGTTTATGAATTATCAGGACAACGCTACGAAATTTGTTCATTTGAAACCGTTGAAATCTAAAAAAGCCACAGAAATTGGCCTTGAGCTTCTCAAAATCTTTCTTGAGTGTGGTGCTCCTCAGATTCTAAGAAGTGACATTGGCCAAGAATTTGTAGCAGGTGTGATCGAAGAATTATTAGAGATATGGCCAGAATGTAAAATTATCCATGGTCGATCTCCGAATCCTCAGGCAAAGGGAAGCGTAGAAAGGAGCAACCAATGTGTGGAAAATATGCTTCGCGCTTGGATGCAACTAACGGTTCAACAATTTTCCTTACTTTTCAAAAAAAAAAAAAAAATTGAGCAGAATTTAGTTTATCTTATTTTTCTCCTTATTTACTATATTTCTTTTATTAAAATTAATTGTATTCCGTTTCGTCTTCAAGCAATGAGCCTAGACAGTAGACAGGCACTTTCATAGACAGGCAGATCACGCTCAGCCTTTTTGTCGAATGGAATGGTTTTGGCAAAAAATCTGAGATTTCCCAGCTTCTTTATAAAACGGTTAAAAATACCAGGCTGATTGTCATTTCAACGTTTTTATTACAAAAAGGCGGCATATTGTAAAAAGACTAGGCTTTTTACAAAAAGGCTCATTTCACAAAAGGGCTGCGACAGATATATCACTTTGTTGATTGTTACACGAGTTACACATGTTTGTTGGTAATAATTCTAATTATGGCATTCTGAATAACCTGCAGACAACTCAACTTTGCTACTTAGTTTTATTCTATTTGAATTTTATGTGATTGTATTTATATTTTTCTTTCGTTTTGTTTCTCTTGATTTTAGAAAATTATGTTCTGGTAAACATCGTTTGACTATTGTTAATCTAAATTTTAAGCAGCAACAATAAAAAAAATATTTGATTTGTTGTTTTTTTCTATGTTTATTAATTAGCTGCATTGTCTTCTGTATTTTACAGGATATTAAATATCCTGAAAAAAAATCGCTGCAAATTCTTTCACTGGGGTTTATTATTCAATTGGCTTGCGTTCGTGATTTGGATTTCTACTACGCTTAGGTGTGTGGTGTTTCACAAGTGACAGAGCGATTATTGAATTTCAGGAGTCACACAAATATGATTAACTGATCAATCCAAATAGGTATTTTGGTTGAGAACAGATTAACGTGCTCTATGCATATCTCCTGAAATTCAATAATCGCTCTATCACCTGTGAAACACGCACACTCCAAAGCTTAGTAGAAATTCAAATCATGAACGCAAGCCAATTGAATAATAAACCCCAGTGAAAGAATTTGCAGCGTTTTTCTATGTTTATTAATTAGTTGCATTGTCTTCTGTGTTTTACAGGATATTTATTGATCGATTTTCTTTTGATAACTTCACTTGAGAGCAGAGTAATAATAATTTATTCTCTCAGAACCCTGTCCACATAAGGATTTGCCCGGCGAAATAACCCGAGTAGAAACTTTCATGTAAATGCTCCATCTGGCAGAATTATATCTAGCTCGGTCCGATTCAACGAATTGAATCTCTCCGTTCGAAACTGACCATTTTACCGTCGTTGGGACTTTGTTCGCCTCCCCTAGATTGGCGGTTACCGGAGGAAGCAAAGCCAGACACTTCGGCTTTCTCCCAGGACTTGTCCCGGTTCCGCAGGTATAAATTCCACTTCTCGTTACCTGCACTCTGGAGACGACATCAGAACAGATGAAGAAGATTTCAAGGGCTACTAATTGCATCACACCCACTTGTACGCTCGTATGAGCACACAGTTCAATTTCCAACGCCGTTCCTAAGCCACGATGTCGATTTTATTATTTCGCTTTTCCGTTTTTTTTTTCGTCTCTCTCTCTATTTCTCTTCATCTTTTTCTCGCTTCTAAGCTTAGAATGCGGTTCATCAAACCCGTTCTAACCTTTCCCCTTCCTCTTGTCCATTTACCCTTTCTATCTACCGCTATAAGGATAATCATCAGGCGTCGGGGCTTTTTCTCGACTATTCGTCACTTTAACAAGGTCGGGCCTCCTCCTCCATTCAACAGCTCTTGTGCTAACAAACCCTTCCAGTGCCACTTCGACATCATTCGTCGAGCCCCTTGTTAAATCAAATAACGTCGAGTCGCATCATGATATTTTGGTTTGGTTCTTTTCAAAACTCACCATCTTCTGTGCGACGTCCACTATGAAAGTAACAAGTAATGAATCACATTATACAAAAAAAGTGAATATTGGTGCGTCCCACGTCTGTGTCAATTTACGAATTCCGGTATGCCATTATACGCAAATAGCAGCTCTTGTTATGTCCAGAGGGACTAGTGAAATGTCACTGTTTTATCTAACTCGCTTCAATCTCTCTCGGTAGATACTTAGACTATTTACAATAAACTTTGTTTAACAATTAAGAAGCTACTTTAAGCACCCCCTACACTATCAAGCGGCTTGATCAAATGCTTGAGTAAATTGATTAGATCAAGCGTGATTTGAAGTGTAAAAACCCGTTTGAAGCTTAAAGCAAACGTTGACGGTGGTTGATAGAAAGTCTGAATGACTCAAGCGGATGGTCAAGCCGCTTGATAGTCCAGGGCAATTCCTGCCAAGAATTGCGTCAATCACTCGGTGGAAGCCATGGCGTCAACTTCCCGAAACGCACCTCCCGAAAGCTCGGAGCGGGAGTTTATAAGCTTATTGATTGATTAAACCGCCGTAGTTTTTTGTTGCAATGAGGAAGGTTTTTATGATGCGATAGGGAAGCACAAATCAGAATTTTACGCAATTGTAATTAAATAAGAGAAAACACGATCGCTAAACGCAACGCTGTTCCACTTCTCTGCTTCGACTGACGAGAAAGGTTTGATCAAAAGATTCATGGGTTGACTGAATAGCGCATGAAGCGCCCATCAATCGGTGATTCAAGCGTTTGATCAAGCCAATTGATAGTGTAGGGGTCGCTTTACAAACCTGTAATGTGAAGGGAGGTCTGATGCGATTCATGTGTCCGTCTTCGGTAATGACATGAGGCAAAATGGATTTAGTTTCATTTTCATTCATGTAATTTCATCAATAATGCATTTTTGATCATACTTAGCTTGGGTATTTCCCGTTCAGGTTTTAGCAGTTCCAATTCGTCAATTCGTCTGATCCCAGCCGAGTCGGCTGGTATTTGACTCCGGGGAAATGTTATGTTCAAGGAGAATAACTCACAGTCGAAGAGGTTTGATTAAATCGCCTCATAGCTCAACCCGTTAGAGTCTCGCAACTGAAGGGGAAATTCCCCTTAGTAGCAGGGACACGTGTTCGAACTCAGTCATAGGCATCAATATTTTTGGGCCGTAACACAGGTTGCGAGGCAACAAGGATCTATCTATCGAGAATGGCTCACCGTTATCCTTTTCGTACCTCTTCAGCCACCTTTCGCAACGAAATAGGGGAAAGAAAATAGAATTGAACCCTTTCAAGTTGTGGAAGAAACAGTCGGGAACAATACTGAAATGCCGTAGAACCCTACAAAACCCCAGACCAGAAAAACTGCTGGTTGTCGATACAATTTTTGTTTTGAAGAAGAAATATATTACTGAATATGATTGTTTCTGTTCTTCGCTTCCCGTTGATGGCACCTGGCGTTTTCGATGAGGGAAATTTCTCGTATTTAATCTACAATAAGACAAGTTCAATCAGAGAGATAATTATCAGGTGGAAACTGGAACCGGTGATCAGTAGTAATACTATGAGCCACGTATTTGAACGACAATCTTAAAACCTAACAACGTGACTCATACCTGTGAATAAACTCTTGCGAACAGGATGACGGAACCTGAGATCCGCACCCGAGATGCGGCGCACATGTTGATATCACAGTAAGGAGCGATGGAAAATTAACATGATCCGCTCTCGGGGGAGAGACAATCAGCGAGAATTCACTGACCACATCCAGTGCCAATAACCTCGTGTATTGCACATACAAGCACGTTAGTTATTGGTTCCCTACTCCAATCCAGGGGAGCAAATGAAAATTCAGTGTTTCCCCACTCCTCAGGAAACTAGGAGGGAAAAAGGACTGGATTGGAGAGGAGGAGGTCTCAAACTTGGAAATTCCAAAGTTGGGCATGCGCCGAGGAAATATACGTGCACGTCGTGCATGTCCAAGAAGAAGAAAAAAACCGAGAAGAAGAATTCGAAAAGATTGCTAGAGGACTCCCGACTTGAACGTTCTCCGAACAAGACGTGTTCCGCGACGTTTCCTGACTGATTGTTCGGATCTCCGACTTTAGTGCAGAGCACGGACTTCGTTTGATTCTCTTCCGGCCTGGAGGAGCAAGCAACAAGACTTCGCTACTCCAAGGATAGCTACCGAATACAGCATACCGCAAGTCTTCGTCCAAAAAGGTCAGGATTCATTGTAACACCATTTTTTATTTTTATTCTTGGAGTGGGAATAGGTAGGTAGGTATAATTACAATATAGGAATTAGGAAATAAGGATTAAGAATAGATTGAAAACATTCATAAATTTTCTCAACAATTGAACAAACGAAAAGAGGAGTAATCCCAAAAATCAATTTCAGGCCTTTCTTTGATTCTTTGATTTCTCCGACCTTCATAACCCATAAAGTTTAGTTTACAAAGAAAAGGTGCCAGCTACGAGTATTAGATCCAATCAAGAGGGAAAGAGATTTGATTTAATAATTTGTGAAGCTCTTAAGAAAAAGGTTAGTCCGCAATTTATTTTCCTTCTTGTTGGGCTGTGGGCCTATAAACGACGGCTCACAAATACATGTAACGTGCAACGAGGGCGTAACTGACAGCTGATACGTTCTTATTTCTTACAGAGTTGAAGCAATTTATACTTTTAATTAAGGAAGTAGATTGTTGGTATCGAAGCTCATCGAGAAATAGCAAAACAGGTAGATACTGCCTTGTTGTAGGGAGTTATTCAGTTACACATCAAGAAATTCCTTTAAAAAGCTTTCTACTATAGAAATAACAAACCTTTGTTAATAACTTTTGTTTTAATTCGGAAAACATTTTCAGAGAATATCCTGGGTTATTCGTAAATGTCCTCATACGAACAAACTTCAGTCTGTGCATGCAAAACATAATCCTTCAGGCTCAAATCATTAGTCCGGTAAAGACGGTTTAATCATCCCAGGTCAATTTCAACACGGACGTATAGTCACTACTGCAGATGCTCAAATGTTAAATCCTTGTAATTTGTAGGCCCTGAGCCGGCATTCGGTATTCCGAAACCGCCATGATACGCACCATCAACACGTTTTTCAACCAACAAACTACTAGTAGATGGTCCAATATTGAAGGACATGTCCACAGTAAACTCATGGAGGCGGGACCAAACACCAAAATTACTGAAAGGCTACTTGGCAAAAACCGTAGGGAACTAAAAACAATCGTCAGCCTCCTGACCGGCTTTCTTAGGAAAGTACAATAAGCCAACAGGCTTCCATGCTGGGTGCCCGAAACCCCTGCCCTGAGAGTTGTAGTGAACATTTACATCTACAATGTCCAATGCCAAGAGATTATAAACAATTTTGATGACGTTTTTAGTGTGGGTTACAGTTATAGACAATCCTCAATGAGTTACATTGCTCACAGATGGATACTCCAGTCTGCGCAAGCTCAAATTTAAGGGTTCAACAAAAATTTGTCCACATCCTTGAACGTCTGAGGCCGGATTCGCAGGTTGTCGGATAATTTAGGCACAATCGTTTCCCTCAATGTTTTGCACTTGGTGTTAAATCTCATCAGAATTTATAAAGGATTAATTTAAACATTTCGCTCAAGTTTTACGATATCGAGAGCTGTATGACACATCTAAGGTTTGGTATAATTATAAATCAAATAATCCCCCGCCCCCCTTTCCAGATGTTGTTCCTAAAACTCGGAAAATCCTACCGGGGGAAATGTTGATCAAGAAATCGATCAACTGCTTCTTACTCCCAAAGTTGATTCACATCGAAGATCAGTCGCTTCCCCACAGAAAAACCGGAGATGAAATACTGTAGATCTGTATCACAGGGGAAACTGACCCCAGAGTTAAATACAGGCACACGTGATAGCGGGAGAAGAGCGGAACGTTCCACTTTCCGCAAGATTAGATTGCTATCCTTAACGAGGTTCGCTAATTTTAATTGGGCAAACGTGCCTTGGCTGGCTAACTAAATCAATTACTTTGTTAGACTTCCCTAATACACGGGTGCTGTCCAGGCTCTGGCCATCCCTCAGACCCCCCCAACCTCCACCACTGACATTCCCACGTATGGCAACTTCGCCGGGCTGAACCCGAGGAAATCGAACTCTCGCAATCTATGGAAAAGGTTCCTTTGGCTTTTGTCTTCGCGGCCTCCAATAAGTCGGCCTACTTGGAAGGGAATTCATTAATTCTAAGGGACCTCGGATTATTTCTCTCTGGAAAGTTCCACGCAGTTAATACAAGATGCTTTTAGAAGTATATGGACTGAGTCCCTGTGTAACGTTAGACTGCGTTCACGTCTACTTGTCGCGCAGTAGTAAACGTACACGAATTCATTTTGTGTAATCGTACAGCAACAATTTTTCATATCCCCTAGTCAAAATCTGCAGTGTCCAATTTCTGTACTGTCCACCCTATTGGCCACCAGAGGCATCAGAATTGAAGTAAAAAATCCTTCCTTTCGCACTTAGATTTCTTCGGGTTCCAGTTGGTCCTTACATCTAGTAAACCAGATCGCCCCACATGCTAAGGTCCAAAAACGTGTTTTTTTTTGTAAAGATTTTTACTGACATATTCAAATGGGATGTACTAGTGATTGTCAAGTAATTTTGAACTCTGATCGATTGAAATGGATCCCAAAGCATTGTGAGATACCATTTTAAGGATAAACTGCTTAAAACGGGTGTAAAATTTGTTGAATCCTAATTTTATCATTTCCTTGTTTTGACTTGGCAATGAGATGTGACGCGGGAGAGGGATTACAAATCAACCTTTGTAAAATAATTTGCAGTGTTTTTCGTGTTTGTTAGAAGTATCTAATATTGAGCTAGTCTCTTCTACACGCTGGGATCATGATCAGCAGGTATGTTTTTAAATCTTTCAAAGCTAATTTTCAAAGAAGAATAAAAGTAGTAAGAGGAATTTGACCATATTTGTGTGTTTTCGTAGGATTGAGATGGAAGCTTTGCCAATTCAAAAAGCCAGCACTTTTTGAGCACATAAAATTGATCAAATTAAAAAAAGTGATTCCTGAAAAGTAATTAAAATCGTCAAATTTATATTTTTTAGCAAGATATAATCATAAGTGTTTTAATCATCAGCTGTGGCCTGTGAGTTCAAAAAAGTAGAACCTGCTAAGAAAACTGATTAAAAATCAGAAAAAAATCATCTGAAAATCCAAAATCTTTTATGGAATGTTATTCAGGAGGAACTTTATCCATAATAAATTTATTCATACGTCCTAGAAGACTTGTAATCAACAAACAGTATTGCACCCAAGTACAGCGTTGAAAAAACCCAGACTAGATTTGATAAAAATAATTTAGATAACGACTAGTAGGTATATTCAGGTTAGAGAAACATCAAAAAGCCTTCGGGACATAGAAGGAAGAGATTTAATCTCCTAATTCAATACTTCACATTGAAATGTTTAGTTAGTCTAAACAGCTTTTCCTAATAAAACATGTTCCGGATATACTGCAATAGGTATTTATTTATGTCCAGAAGAATACTCTTCAGAACTCCAATCCCCTCATATAATTGAAATGTGAATTTAGTGAACATTGCCTCATTTCATTCCTCTTCTTATTTCTTTCCCAACTTTGAGACGACTTGGAGCGTTCACGCGATTATATTACATTTTTTCGCCTAGTGAACGCAAAGGTACGCCACACTGCCTCCAGTTTGTCGTGTAGTCTCGGCAGTCTTTTGTTCTGTTTGACAAGCAATAACATTTATACAAGTGACCTAAATTCTTTTCATACAAACGTCGAGCTTCATATTCATCATGGTTCGAATTAATCCGTGTTTTCTAGTGCGTTATACACCGTTGTTTTTCTCTTAACCAGTGAGGTAGAAAGCAGGGCGAATTTCAGGGGGAAAAAAGAACGGGTGCCGTTGAGTTCGAAATCAATTAGTAGAGAAGTTCGTGTAGGTGGCGATAGAAAATAGAACTTCACCCCCGCAATCTCCGACTTTCACATTTGAAGTTGTTTTTCTTTGTTCTACGTTTTTTCACGGTTTCCAGCTGAGAATGATGACTGACTAGAATGATGTTTTTTCTTTGTTGTTGACGTTCTCTCTTGATTTAATATAATGGCGTGAAGCGTACATCATTCCATCCCATAAATATGTTTTCCAATTAGGCGTACGACAATAGCGTTTATCTCGGTCAAAACGTTGTTTGACTTCTTTAATTAAAGTTACTCCTGCGTGAAAAACAGGCCTCAACCGCTCACATTGTGTGACTTTAAATGAATCGTAATTAAAGGAAATGTAAAATTAATGACTCTATGAACTAATGGCGCGACACATTTACACTCGAACACATATTACTTATCCGGGTTCTATTCAGAACTTCATATCTTAGGACCAAAAATTCTCTGAATTCCTCTCATATGTGTTACAGACCCCAATTTCTGCGCTTTCGTGCCTAGTAGCCCTCGTACTTGCCAGCATCATCACATTTTCTTCCGCGCACTCCAGGCTCCTTAGAGAGCGTGGGGAGAATGGGAATACACAAATTTCGAGATTCTCTTTTTCTAAGAATGGTCGGATTAAGGTTCGAAATGAAAGACGTCATTAGCACGGTCGTAAAAATGAGCGGTCCGTATACTTGTGTTCATTATTTAAAACTCCAAGCCAGGCAGTGTTATGACTAGGCCTAAAGGGGGTGACAACGGAATACCAGCAATTCTTTCAGACTCGTGGTACTAATCGAACTCTCAGTTGATAAAACCAATTTGATTGGTTCTCCCAACCAAACAATATTAAAATCATTTATGAACATCCACATGGAATTCCTTTCAGTGTCAGGCTAATAAATTTGGAATGGAAACAAAAGTATGGTAGCTAAGGATAACATTTTTGGTCCATTCTTGATAATGTCCATGAAGAGTTAAGATGGGCAGCATGGGAATAAAAATCAAGAACATAGAGTATGATCGATGTATACACCACAGCTTAAGTAGGAGATTCGTTACAAGATCTACAAACAATTGAAAAGATTGGAACACAAGTTACAAATTTCTGGGTTAATGACCAATTTGATCGTTTGCAGTATGATCATGACAGCTTGGGGAGGCACAACCATAATTTGGGAAATCATGGTAATTTGGGAATTAGCGGCCATTAATTATTATAGTGTGCTACAACATTTTAGCCAACTTTCGAAGAAAATGAATCTATTGCAATGCCAAAATATCAGGAGGGATTGCTGATTTTCGACAATGTAATCTTGAAAACCCGTTGTGGACTATCATGAATTGAATCCTTAAATATACAAATTCAGATGATTAGCTCAAGGTTAATGGTCAAACGCAAGGATGAGTTCGCTAATCAGCATTATTTCGATAAAAAATCAATGCAAAGAAATTGTTCTTGTCTGAGAAGAGTTGGGGAATTTCTCTATTTATTGAGAGTTTGCCTAACCCAGAAGCAATGACAGGCTTCTGGACTAATCCCTGGGGACAAATCGAGTCTTTAATGGTTATTTAAAATTGAAAAAAAAAAAATCCTCATATTTTTTTCTTGAAAAACTCTGCTATTGTTCTTTGCAAAAAGTCTAAAGTGTAACAATTTCGGTTGTTATCGTTGTTAATTTATTATTCCATGAGGATAATTCATTTGTCATGCCCGCAGTTTTTTAATTGCGCGAGATTTTTCTGTTTGATGATTGTCAGTACTGTTTCTATCATTTGCGTTATCTATTATCACTCCGATTGGAAGACCATTTGTCGTTTTTTCATTTAGTAGCCATGGAGCGGTTCACTATCGAGCAACGCATTCTTCCCGTTTTCGTAATGAGTTTTCACAATGAGAAAAAAACTGCGTACTTTATAAAATACCCTCTACAAATTAATTATTTTATTTTAATTTGAAACAATAAATTGTTTTCAATGGATCAATGAACTATCTTCTGGAACAGATTTCAGGCTTTAGGAATCTAAAAATAAAAAACCGCACCTGCTTCAGTATATATTCAGACAAGGGGCTTGCCCACCGAAAAGACGGATGTCCGATTTATTGGGTTTCCACATCACACTTGGGTTTTGACTAAACAGTTGGAAATGTATTCATGCTATGCGATTGGTGTTGGGGAACGGAGAAAAATATGCGGTACCGGTCGCCCAAATGGTCTCCCTCCCCCCAGCCACATGACCAAATGGTCATCTCCACGCATAAGGCAGAATTCTGTTTTCTAACATCACCTTCCTTTCGCCGAATGGCCCATCCAGACCATATCTCTCCGCTTTTTTTTCCTCGCAGGGGTAAGAATTCTGGAGGTAAGCTCGGCTTGAATATTCGTCGAGGATATAACGTTGAGAGGGTGAAATTCCAGCATGCGTACGTAACCTTTCCAATCAATAACGGAAACATTCAACCGGCAATTTCCATAATTTTCCAGGTTTCTTGCTGGGAAAATATCAAGAAGAGGAAGTTTGTTCTCATGTTTTTTCGTAAACACTAGACAGAAAAGTTCCGCTATGCAACTTACCCCATATGTGAAGTTCCGAAATTCGTTCCTCTGGCGTTTAAGTCAATTTTTTAGTTATTTGTTAACTATTTCCACAAAAAACCGGCAAATTAGCCAATGAGAAAATCGCTCTACGGATTTAAGGTTTATCCTACACGTAGTGTTGATTTCGACCAAAGAGAGCCTTATCTACATTCTAATCCCTTCATTATCCGTAAATCGGATCAAAACTGTATACTTTACAACACATCAACTTGTTTCAAAGTGGAGGTGGTCTAGCAGACATATAGACAGACACAAAAACTTGAAGAAAGTAATAAACTCCCCTCATTGGCGAGAGAAGCGCACCACTAAACGAAAACGAAAAAACTACAGAACATAAAAGTGGGGAGGACGCACAGGTATACCTGACGCTGGCCCTTGGGATTTGGGAGATTGAGAAAGTTAGAGGAGCGAGAAGAAGTGCCCCTATGAAATGGCCACTAGATTAAGAGTCCCGGATGACACGAGTGGTGATAATACAATGTCGTCCTGACGAGACCTCCAGCCCGAGTTAACTCAAGGCGTTTGGTGCCGTTACCCGCACTACACCCTACCGCATGAAATGGTCGCATCCATTACCTCGATTTTGGCTTGCACTCCACGTCTGCTCCACGTCTTCGCCACCGCTGACAACCTGGATTTCCTGGAATACGGCAGACCCATCGGTCTTCACTTCAAAGAAATCTTGCTTCTCTCTCCCGACATTCGTGACAAGGGTATCTCCTTCCGCTTAACTACCTCTGGAACACCTCACCGCAGTGGATCGTAAAACCATTCGGATGTCATGAAATTGTCGATAGTCGCGGGACCCACTGCCCTCTGAAGCCCACTCAACCCACTCGGAGTAAATGTAGGATTCAAGGCATTGATGGAGTTCTTTAATATTCACTGAACAGCAGCAGCAAACTCCGCAGATGTGCTAGGTTTTGGAGCAGTTGGAGATGGTTGATATCACACAAGAACCGCTGCCTTACAAAATCAAGGGCAGTGCGGGCGACCTGCTAGCTAGAGCCCCTAAAGGCTAGCAGGCGCTGGCGGCGTAGAAATGGGATATGGCTGAGTGTTTGTCTAAAGACGAAACTTTCCTCCTCCAGCATACACAGAAATACACGTTGTTCAAATTTCTAAATTAAGAGAGAAAATTTTGATTTTTTCAACAGGAATAGTTAATGTTATTCACTGACAACAATAGTAAACCAACGGTTAGTGCAGCCATTAGAATTAAGTTACAATAACCAATTCAATGTTCAACTACTTAGAATAACATACAAATTGTACTGTGTATTTTAGCTTGTCATCACAGATCACCGCTTCACATTCAGTCTAAACATCCACTGCCGATCATCTGCCCTCAAGTTTCTGAAGCCATCTACTAATTATATCCCACACTCGGGTATTCATGTGGTCAAACTGCAGAATACCTACTTTCCAGTCTTCAGAAACAGCCACTACAAATCATTTATTCTTATGTGTCTCAGCCTGCTTTTACAGATCATCACCTCATATTCCTTGAGCCATACACTGCATATCGTCTGTTCTTAAGTCTCCAAAGCTGCCACTACGAATCATTCATCCTCAAGTGTTTCAGCTAGCCCTTTCACTTCATCACTTCATATTCTTCTGAACCATCCACTGGTCGATATGTTCTCGAGTCTTAGAAACTAGCTACTAATGATCCAATATGTTTATGTCATTTATGTGTGTATACGCATTGGTGTATGTACAATAAATTTACATCATATTAAAGAAAATTTATCTTCGAATAACTGAGAACTTTTGAGGAAAGCAATGGAGGAATGTATTATACTTTCCATTAACTCGATAATGTAATCCTCTATACAGGTTCTATTTTCGCCTGTTTGGGAACCTCGGAGCACTTAATGGATATTGATTACTATCATCACACCGCCATCCAATTGGAATTAGGAGCTAGAGATAATGAATTTACTAGTTTCCATCCCATTCTTGATTCAGTGAACTATTGGAAACCACCGTTATAGTGTAAAGCCAACATTCGGGCTGGTAACACAATATGAACGGAGGGGTCTTAACGAACCATCGCGTTGGGCGCGTGTGATTTCTATTTAAAGCTAATTCAATTATAAGCATTCGTGGGTTCCGGTAGGTCATGGACAGATTAAAACAATTACAAGAATCGACAATAAATACAGCTCTCTATCGTGTGAGAGAATAATAATGGAAATTCAGTAGAAAGGCACAACTAAACAGATTCAATGTAACAACAAAATTAAAATACTTACGTAACTATATCCATTTGACATTATCAACTTATATTGTAGCTTGAGTTTTTATTACTAACTAATAGCTTTTCAACTGTTTGCTGTCAGTGATTTCCTTATTTCAAGTGCCATTTATGAATGCATGTGTATAACTTTTTCAATATAGTATAACTCAACATAATGAGAACAAGCGTTCCACATTTTAGGTCTGATGCGATGTTGTATGCCTTTAGATGCGTTTTAAGGCACTTAAATGTGTGAGATAGATGACTTAATTTCCCTTATTTTAAAACCTGGAGAATTTTTGTTCAGTTCATAAGATTGGTATGTTAATGGTTTAGAGCAAAATCGTTTAGCAAAACGAACGAAAAAGCCAAATTAAAATAATTTTCGAGGAAAATATCCGTACACATTTACATGTTGTGGTCATTCATGTGCTAAGCACAGCACATTCCTTGTTATTGTAGGTATATTTTCTCCTGTAAAACCTGAACATGTTGTGCTCAGCAAAGAATAGTTTCCGTTTCAGAATATGTTTGCAGATCGTGGCATCAATACTATCGAAAGTCTTCATATAGAAGTATACTCCTCAAATTTGAATTTATGATTGGTAGAATCCATTGATAATAAAACATTCTCATAACAGTGGAGGTGCCCATGCAGATGTCCCCACACTGTTGATGTTTTAATGACGTATTATCATTCAAGTGGTTCTAATGGATCTATCCTTATTCGGTCTTTAGAGAAGTGGACCAGTGGAGACCAGACAAGCTAATCTAACACAGCATTCAGCATTCATACATACTCATGATTCTTACTCTAAAATTAAAATGAGTTAGACCTTCAACCAACTGCTAGCAGACCTACCTACTTTATTGCCTTCTGGAACGCTCCACGAATAAATGCTTATCAAGATACCTCTGAATCCTTCTTTAGATTTCCTCACCATAATTGGCAACATGATGATAACCCCTTAACTTTTCCGAGTAATCTGGGTTGTAGATTACATCCAACCCTCGCGTCTGACTCTTCGTCTCATCTAGATCGGCTTTGCTTTAGCTCAGTTCTATAAACCGGTACCATCAACGTTCCCTGTTGGTATATGAGCACAAGGTGTTCTGAGTCATGTTCTACATCCCTGCCCTCTATTTCTACACCAATTAGAAATCTCTATTGTTGCCCAGTCATAATCATAGGTTTCCCCCACCCAAACATTCTATGAAGCAGTTGTATTCCAACACCCTAATTCGCTGTTCTATTCATTGCAAGTAGTGAATGGTTTTGAAAGCTTTGGAAGTCTTCGAGCTATTGAAAAGTCACCGAAAATGGCAGTTTTGTAGGATTCGGATGACAAATGTTGGCGGGTTGCTTCAGGGATCATTCCATACAATCTACATTAAAAAAAAAAAAATTAAATAATAATAATAATAATAATAATTTAAAAAATAAATTAATTAAAAAACGCTGCAAATTCTTTCACTGGGGTTTATTATTCAATTGGCTTGCTTTCATGATTTGAATTTCTACTAAGCATTGGAGTGTGCGTGTTTCACAGGTGATAGAGCGATTATTTAATTTCAGGAGATATGCATAGAGCGCGTAAATCTGTTCTCAACCAAAATACCTATTTGGATTGATCAGTTGATCATATTTGTGTGCCTCCTGAAATGCAATAATCGCTCTATCACTGCGAAACACGCACACTCCAAAGCTTAGTAGAAATTCAAATCATGAACGCAATCCAATTGACTAATAAACCTCAGTGAAAGAATTTGCAGCGTGTTTTTTATGGTTATCAGAATGCTTCAACCCGTGTATTGGCTACAAAATCCTTTTAGGAGTTCACTCCAGTATCCACATTACTACATCACTACGTCACTAAGTTACTGCTCTCAAAATAAAAACAATTATAAACCAAAACCCCAGTGAAAGAATTCGCATCGTTTCATGCATATCAGTATGCTTTGTCACGGATCTTCCTCCGTGCAACACAACCTTCTCCCAACAGCACCACCACAACTTTATTCTCTTAATTGCAATCAAGATTGGAAGCGCTAGTGTCGCCTACCAAAAATCCCCCGTCGATCCAATTATTTTGCAGTGAGGTGACGACGGGCTTTTCAGCGAGATATAGCTTTCAGCGATCTAACTGCGATTTCTAATCATTTACATTTTTTTCACTTTCTACTTTTTGGCGAAGTGCGTTTATTTTATTTTTCAAAGCCTCAAAGGAGCGAGCACCAATCAGGTTTGATTTATATAATTTACAATTTTGATTATTTTTACTTTTCAATTTTTTTATTCCTGAGGACAAGGTTATTAAGTTTTTGATTTTAATTTCCACTGCTTAATACAGCGACATTTCCTTTCATATTGCCTTTTGTTAATTTTTCCTTATTTCCACGAATATTTATACATATTTATTTTTAGTTAGGTAAAGGCTTTTGAAAAAGGTTTTCCCGAGCAAAAACTCGGGTGGTAGCAAAGAACTCTGCTAATTTTAATTTAAACCCATAGTAGGGTCTTATAGCTTCAACCCGTGTATCGGCTACAAAGCCTTTTAGGAGTTCACGCCAGTATCCACATTACTACATCACTACATAACAGTTATGTAGTTTACTGACTGATATCAAAACAAAAACAATAATAAACCAAAATAAGCAAATGTTGGCACCATAAATCGGGCCATACATCGGGAATGGTTTGACCTACAGACCTGGGAAGGTGCTCAATTCCTCTTGAAAAGTTCTTTAAAAAGAGTCCAAATTTAGACCGCCTTGACCTTTTTTGAGGTTTTTAGGGATTTTACAAAACTTTAACAACCCTTAAAGGGCACTTGAAATTAAGTCAGACTAGGAGCGTCGCCGGACCAACATGGATTTTTCCTGTAAATTTCAGCTTTTTTGCTCCAGCCGTTTGGGAGAAATCGTGCGTACGGCGTACGACGTACGGCGGACGGACGGAAAATATTTTATTGCAGATTCGGATTCTACACTCTTTGAAACGAAAACCATGAAATTTTAAGGGGGGGTTAGAATTTTTTTTTTCAAGAGCGATTACAATGGTTTATTATTGAATGATAAACCAAAAGATAAAAATAATAGTAGTCGTATTCTCTCCGCGTTGGCTCATTGTCTCTGTATCATCATAATGTCCAAAATATGGAGCAAAATAGAACTGACAATCCGCTAGAAATTCAACTTCAAACATCATTGGATCGGTATTTTATCTTTGACAGTGTCAGCGATTGGAATTCCTCAACGGCTTCATCATTGTCAACGAAACAATTAGTCCATCACAATGTTCGCCGTACTCATGGTAGGTACTTGGAGTAATTTTCCGCAATTGATTTGTCTTGATGTTCGTTCTCCGGCTTGATGAACCTGAATCTGCTAAATCAGTAGGTCGGTACATTAGATTCGTGCCCCCCCTTTTGTTTGCGATCGGCACCCGAAAATAACAAGGGAAAGAGATTGGAATCAGCTCTACCGAGATTTCGTCAACTCCTCTCCGTCCCCCCCCCCCCAACCAGTTCCACTTCCACACTGTGGCTCCGAGGAGAAAAAAATATACGAACGCAGCACGTCGTGAATTAGAGCTTTTTTCCGACTTTTCCACAGTAACCCACCGACTACGAGGAAAACGTAAGCCTTTTCTAGGTCCACCCGCTTCCGGCCGAGTATATTTTTACCGATTCCAGGATATTCCTACCGTCCTTTTCATTTGTGTTCCTTTCGCGGACATTCAGTGAAATAAATCTGAGTCGGACTTTGAGAACTTCGTGTTTTCGTAATGAGAGCGAAAATGTGTTTGCTGGAGGTTCTGTCGACATCTTACCCTAATGATACGTTTCATCTCTGAGGTTCACTAATTAATCCTGAGTTAATCCAGTTTTTTTCACCGCTGCTTTTGAGGGATATCTCCGAGTTGTGTATTGACTTCCTTTGACACTTAAACCCCCTTTTTTATTTATTTATATATTATATAAATTTTTTTCAAAAGTAGGCAGGTGAAGGAAATCTTCAAAATCCTAAGATGGAAATCCCGTAAGATACCTAGAAAAAGGACCTCTCTTCGGGTAATTGTAGGATTCAAACCCACTAAAACCTCACTATCCTTTTCCACGTTGGAACTCTGCCTGGAACTGTTAAACACACTACTTTAGGCCAAGTCCTTGGGATGTATTTGATCCTCTTAGTCCATAGATAGCCTCCTCTGACTCTCCCGTTCTTGGGTGATCTTTCTCTGTAAGATGCCTTCGACATAGACTACTACAGAGGTCCAATGTTTCTCTCTTTGAAGCATTTTGTCAACTATATTCTCCAGTGGCATGTCCTTAGATGGCATTTCCAGGTTTGGAGGAGCAAATATCCTCTTTGTGCTTTCCACTACTAACACAGGAAGACGGTGCGAAACACATCACCATCACCTCCATCACAATTCGGACAGGTTACACTGTAACCTTTGGTGGTAGAATGGTTGCTGAAGAAGTCAAATACGAATCAGCAATGGCCGAGCATAGATTCTCGCTGAGTTTTGAAAGTTTTGAGCAAGCCATTAAAATTACCGTTCTGAGTAAATTTATAAAATAACCCTGAATAAAAAACAAGTGTTCTCAATAGACCAAAGTTTTCTCTAATTTAGAATAGTGAGTATTACAGTTGTTAAGACTTTTAAAGTAAATGTACACAAAGAATAAAGTGAACCAACTTATCCGTTTTCGTGGATGAAAACGAGGATTCCAATTAATTTTGTCTGATGGAGGCCACACGAACTGAAGAAAAAAATAATCCCTGTCACACAAGCTCTACCGTAGAGAAGCGAGCTTTGTGCATAAACCTCCATTTCAAGATTGATTTAATATCATGGATAGTAGGACCACTCGAAACTCTCAACTTGTATCCGTTCGCTATCATAATAACTAGATCCTACACAAAAGAGAAATTATCATGAGTGTCCAACACGTTCGAACATACTAAAATATCTTAAACGAACTTCGGCGGTCGACAAGTTGATAGATTTTCTATAGGATTCCGTTATCAATGAATTGAGTTTACTATAACTTGTTTCACTTAGAAGCGGACTTATCAAACAAAGGTGTTCTCCATATAGGAGTTATGAATCATCGTAAGCTTTGTTTAATATTTATTTAAATGTAGAACATATATCTGCGCATGTCAGATGCAAAATACACAAGAAACACACCTTCGAATAATATATTGTAGAGATTGAACCTTTTTGACGAATTCCATCATGTACATCAAAGAAACCGTAACATAATAAGGCATTTTGAAATGGTTTAGATTCCATTTAGCAAAGAGCAGATCCTTCATGGAGCTTTGACGAAAATTTTTTAGGCAGTTTGAGTCCAAAGGAGAAAGAAGCAAATTGTATTATGTTCAAAAAGGTTCGCGTAAATGCGACAGTTTATTCTGAGAACAGGTCTTCAATCGAACTTCTCAGGGCTCTTTTTAACAATTCAAGCTCATAGAGTCTCTGCAAGGTTCATTTTAATAATGATAATAATTTATGTTTATATTCGATATGA
This sequence comes from Creontiades dilutus, assembly GCA_031894815.1. Lineage (NCBI taxonomy): Eukaryota > Metazoa > Arthropoda > Insecta > Hemiptera > Miridae > Creontiades > Creontiades dilutus. Next base: position 108,386 of record JAVIWC010009611.1, on the reverse strand, counting down.
ACGTGAATTACATATTTCATAGCTAAGTAATTTAAATGACGATTGTATGATTTAGTTTATCGTTTTGATTATGAAGCTCCCCCAAAATTTGATGTAACTCAAGCTGCGTAAAATCTAGAAAATAGAGAAAACGAAAGATGTTTAAATTTTGTTAGTACTGCGCAGGAAATTTTGTGCGGAATTTGAATGTATACTAGTATCCCAAATTGAAAATTACCTGTATTGTTTTTCACTAAAAGAAAAATGAAGGTTTTTTTCTGGTTAATTTCGTCTATGGGAATCTAATAGTCTCTCTGTCCCTGTCCATAAAATAATGATGTCATCTACGTATCTATACCAATACGAAATGTTACTTGATTTACATTTTCGAAACAAATTTGTTTTTCAAGATGATCCGTATAAATATGTGCGAGCTAAAGAGATAGTGGAGAACCCATCGCTAAACCAGGTTGAGTATTGTATTCAGTTGAGTGAGCCCAGAGGCTTTCCTAATCAACTTAGAATTCTGAATTTGAATGTTAGCCCGAGAATGGTGATTTGGGATGAATCGTGGGATCTCCAACGTAAGATGTTAAATTCTACGAAATACCCATGGTCTCTCGGTCAGAGAGATAAGATTTAAGTAGTGATATCAGCTTCTGTTTCTTACAAAGGGACTAGCAACGGTTGGGGTCCACGGAGTTACATTCAAGATGAAGTAATCCAACTGTCTTTGAACACCTAGAAGTTTCAAGTATAGAGATCAATGGTCAGCTGAATGCCCTTGAGGCTTATTTCATTCCTATCAAACGTGCTGAAATATTCATGACTTCTAGAGTGGACAAGACAAAATATGGAGGTGTTAGGTGCTGAGTTTAGATAATGTGTCATCGATTAAGTTTATAATTAGTTATTGCCACATTCAAGTCTTGTACTCATTCGCTTGTTAATTAGTATCTATTACGTTATTTCACACAATACGCTCCGTTTAATGATTATTTACAGTTTAGTGGTCTGCGCAAAATGGCTATTTGAGAATAGTGAACCCATGTGTTAGAATAAGCAGCGTTTGGATGCAGTTTTGATCCGTCTTTTGTTGTAAATACTAATAAACTCTGCTAATTTTAATGCGTAAATAATTTCATTCACCAGAAAGTATGTAAAAAGTGATTATCCGTGTTTTGTTTGTACTGGACCATTTCACTTTCTTTTGAATAAAACAATTAAATGTTCGAATCCGTGGATTTGATATTATTTTTGAGTTGTAAGCGGGGATTAATCTCTCCTTCGCGGTTTTTGCTACTGTAGGAGATTAGTTCTCAGTTTAGGAATTGAAATGATTTCGTAAACATGCTATACCTTGGTAATTATGAAGCTATTAAATAGACAAATTTTGTCATTGATTTTAACAATCTCCATTATTGAGGGTGTGAGTTGATGAAATGCTGTTGTTGCCCCTTCCATTGAGCTGAATGCAGTGTAATGCCCCTCCACGCTTAGACGATGACCTAGACGCTTGAAGGCGTCTGATTCATCTCTCAAGGCGACGGATTCAAGAAACGGGAAGAGCCAATTAACCATACCCATCACAAGGGGAATATACATATTATTATTATTATTTTTTAAATAATATGCATTTATTGAGAAAATGAAAATAAAATAATGGAACACAGCTTACAACAATGCTACTCCCCTCTTTAAGCCTTGCTTGTGCTGAGGGGAGGAGTTATTGCAGGACAATGGGCTGATAATATATACATAAAATTACTCCTATACTAAAACTAAAATAGCACTTGATACAGATAATTATCAAAATTCTTTACATCCTTAATCTTAAAATTCTTTAATGTCAATAAAATACAATAAAATAATAATTATATAATGCTTATGTGAGCATTGACTTACAATTGAGTGTATTGATACTGAATTGGTGTTCAGCATTGTATGTGAAAAAATTTTAAACAATCAAGGACAGCGAGAACTTGATTATTCTCAATATTCCAAAAAACCAAGTGCTCAAGAGTCGTAATATTAAGAATTTACGGGAATAAGATTGGAAAATTTCTTTTTTTTTCCACAACTTATATTTGAATTCGCGGACGTAGTATGCAAACATCTGCTGCCTTCCTCCCTTTTCAGTTTCGGCAATCTTGTCTTGCGAGCTGCCCCTATAAATATTCCCTTGTTATGATACTCTCAGCTCGGTTCCCCGCCGTCACGCACTATTTTCTTTGGTACCTTCGAACCGAGAGAATCCAGCTTTGAGGGGTTTATTTAATAGAATGGGACGAATACGTGATAGGGTTGCATTCGGCCGAGAGAAATACTTGCCGACGAACTGTTGGGGTAAATTGCGGCACTTTGATGGTGCACGAGGAAAGGAAACTAGGGCGCCTATCGGGTTGAAAGAAAAGTTGTTTATCTTTAGTTCGTTGCCTCGTTCTTTTACAGATAAAACAGACACCTTTACAATTACTAAGCTTTCTAAAGAATCACAATAGCAACGCTATTACCCAAATAGAAAGTTCTCTTAATACTATACGATACTACCGGTTTGTTTTCAACTCCATGAAGTATTTGTTTCCAGCTTTGAACCACATTGTAGCCTAAATCTCTCAGAAAATTGTAGCTCTATTATACCTGGCGGGAGGTGGTAACTACCTACTACCTCAATTTCAGTATGCTAAGGTGTTAATTATAATTTCCAATTAATAGCCAACAAGTCCAAGTTTACTAAATAATTTATATTTAATAGTCTGAAGTACATTATCCAATGTCGGTGCCTTTCGTCTCCTTCCCATCTAACTGCAGGTATTTTATTATAATTGTATTGTATATTTGCTGCTGAATTTATATTTCACCACGACTTATCGAATGGGAAAGAGATTAGCTTCTAGATGTTCCAATGACCGGTGGATGACCTCGTCATAAATAAAACTCCATGAACTCCGACCTTTACTACTCCCTCTGCACGAAGCAATAGCTGGTATCACAATATTCATATTGTTGGTTTTTACTCCATATCTATACCATTCTTGGACCATCCAAAGTAACAAACCCTGAGCTTTGAACGGAATAATAATTGTCTTAACTGAATTGCAAACCGTACATTAGGTACTATTGTTGTGCATCATGATTTTGATTATTTCCTCATGGTATTGCATGATTAGACTGGTTTGTCTAACCATCACCGTCATCATTATCATTGCAATATGATTTACTGCAGACTACGCTAAGTGTCCGAACGGAGGCACTTAGCGATGGATTGCGAACTTACCGATCTATGTTGTCATTGGCATACTGATTCACGTTGCTCGTAGCTCATCTGCATATTATTAACACCAGATTATCTACATATGGGGTATAATTTGGAGCTGCATTTTGGTTATGCATGAAAATTGTTAGTATAATAATTGTTGTATTATGCAAATCGATACAATTATAGGGTTAATTTGTTAGATAAAATAATAATATTGGACAGCAGTCATTGTGCCATACCATCATCTCAAAGTAAGAAAATTCGTCACAATGAAGATCCGCTTCGCCATTGTCAGTTAACATTAATTTTTTAAAAGTCTTAATCTATACCCTCTCCCCCACTTTTGGTTCATTATTCAATAATAAACCATTGTAATCGCTCTTGAAAACAAAAATTCTAACCCCTCCTGAAAATTTCATGGTTAACATTCAAAGGGTGTAGAATCCGAATCTGCAATAAAAAATTTTCCGCCCGTCCGCCGTACGCCGTATGCACGATTTCTCCCAAACGGCTGGAGCAAAAGACCTGAAATTTTCAGGAAAAATCCATGTTGGTCCGACAACGCCCCAATTCTTGAGCCAGCTCTATCACCTAATTTAAAGTGCCGTTTAAGGGTTTTCAAAGTTTAGTGAAATCCCTAAAAACCTCAAAAAAAGTTGAAACGGCCTAAATTTGGACTCTTTTGGAATAACACTCCACGAGGAATCGAATGAGCCCCTCCCCAGGTCCGTATGTCAAACCATTCCCGATCTATGGCCCGATTTATGGTGCCAACATTTGCGTTTTTTTGGCTTATTATTGTTTTTGTTTTGATACCAGTAACCTAGTGTAGTGATGTAGTAATGTGGATACTAGAGTGAACTCCTAAAAGGCTTTGTAGCCGATACACGGGTTGAAGCATTCTGTTCTGATACGCATGAAACGCTGCAAATTCTTTCACTGGGGTTTATTTTTCAATTGGCTTGCGTTCATGATTTGAATTTCTACTAAGCTTTGGAATGTGCGTGTTTCGCAGGTGGTAGAGCGATTATTGAATTTCAGGAGATATGCATAGAGCACGTAAATCTGTTCTCAAACAAAATACCTACTAATTTGGATTGTTCAGTTGATCAAATTTGTGTGCCTGCTGAAATTCAATAATCACTCTATCACCTATGAAACAGACACACTCCAAAGCTTAGTTCAAATCATGAACGCAAGCCAATTGAATAACAAACCCCAGTGAAAGAATTTTCAGCGTTTTTTAACGGGATGTCGAAATAGCAGAATAGGTTTGATCGCATTCTTACATATAAAAAATGCAATACAATAGAATAAGAAAGTGCGGCTGCAGCATGTTCCATGTTTTTTTAATTTTAGCCGTAGGCTCTAACCGAAAAGCATCCGGGGGTTTAGGATGCTTTTCAGATCTAAATTTACAAGAATATGAGTAATATGACAGTTGAACTAAGTGCATCAAGTTAATGTACACTCATCAACTGTGCAGAGTTGATTATATCCTAGGTAGCACCCTTTGTGTACAGTGCAGTTAGTTAGTTAATTGTTAGTGGTTAGTTATTGTTTTTTTGCTGATGTTGACCTAACCGTCGAAATCGGTATAACATTATAACACGTCATTTTATTGGGGACAGACGACGTTTTTATCGATATCCGTTTTCTTCATTAAAATGGGTATCCATAAATTCATCGTGCGTGATGTAGTTTCTAGTTGGGCACGTTACCGTGAAGATAATGATCGGTTGAGTTTCGTGCAAAATATTTGGGTTTTTCTCTTACCTCGTTCATTTAACATCCTTTCCACAGAATTTTCCGTTTGAGATTTCCTTAACAAGAGCGAAGTTGTGACAACTTGGAAAGTCTCATTTAATTCATTAAAATACTACCTTTTAAATAAGGTGAAAAATCACTTTTTCTTTTCTCAAGTTTTGAGGTAGTGATTTGTTTTTACAGTTCTCCTCTGTTTAAGAAGTAACCCTCTTGGAGCTGGATTGATGACGATCGCAAAATCACAGAAATATGTTTTTCTTTTAGCCGATTTTCATAAACTGTGGTTTTGTAGCTTCAGAAAAAGCTTTGGGCTGAGGGACAGATGTTTTTTTTTTCTCCACAGACAACATTTGATATGCCAAGTTTTCTACTTGCTAAGCCTTTTTGATTTTGAACTTAATCTGTTGTTCCGTCATGTGTAATGATTTCTTGTTTATTTCAGGTGAGTTGACTTGTATTCCAGAAACATTTCCAACGAGGTATCTATTCAATTTCCAATTAAATGGCCACAATAATTCCACTGTCATCTTAACATCAACTAACACATATAGTTATATGTCACAAAAAAACCTGCATGCCGGTCCAACTAGAATATTTTGCATGTCCATTAGCTTGGCTTGTAAGGTGTAATCAGATCATAGTGGCTTTGGTTATTGCCCAGTGTCCTAAAATGGCAAGATTCACTTCACCATGGTAGGTTTAAGAGGAAAATAAGCAGCATACTTTAATGTTGCTGGTGACTGAATTGAAGACTCTTATTGCCATTCAGCCTTTTCCAAGAGGCGTAATTTAAAGTTTCAGAATCGTGCATTCTGCAAGAAAGATACCACCACTACATTGTTTGATGGTTGGAGCAGTACTGCACCTAGACATAGGCATTGAGCAGACACGAATTTCTACATCGCAGATTAAACGGTAATGATATCAGCTTCAGTGCTCACTCAGATGTCAGAACAATGTCGTAATTCCACCCAGCTGTTTCAAGTGGACTTCGTTTCACATTTCAGCTGATTAGGTTGAATATGTTCTTTGAGGTCTGCTGATCAGGGTAGATCACTCCTCTTTATTGACACCCAGCAGATCCCCAAGCACAGGATATCACATTACTAAAATTTCCTGAAGACATAAAAAAAACCATAAATTTTTTTCACAGAGCACCTCCAGATATCTAATAATTTCGTCATTTTTGGCAAAATGCATCCATTGTTAGAAACTTGCATAACTACGATAAGTCTCTATAATGCCCCATTACAACAAACTGTTGCTTCATATGATTATCTAGGTAGGTAACTCTTTTGAGCTTCGTCGGGGAAATAATCGTCATAAATATACTTGACGAAAATCCAAAATAACTAATAATAAAAGCTTGAACAGAAAAATGATTCTGATTTAAGTAGGTATACATTCAAGTATCTGGACATAAAGACGGAATGAATTGGAGAAGGAACAAGTTATCATGAAGGTAAAACAGGAATGATAACTGAGACTGCTAGGGTCAAATGTAGGGAGAAAAACAATTTTCATCGTGCAATCGCCATCTTGTGTACACAAGATCATGGAAACCCATGGTATACTATTGGACTGTAACTAGAGGTGATATAGATATGGGGTGATATATTGCAAACGATGTTTTAACAAAATCTACGAAAACCACTGATGCGAGGCTTGACACAACTTTTCCACGGTGTATCAGCAGTTTTATCGGAACTTCAGTACTTTTACAGCAACACAATGCTTGATGACTACCCGAAATGTATTATGTATCACTGTAATAAGGCTTTCAGTACCAACCTAAGTTTTATGTACGTGAATTGAAATTGTTGGGGTAATCAGGAGACAATTGACTTACAAAAACCCACCATTGTTCTACTTTCCGAGAAAATTACTCGTATTTGTAACGTGGCCGTTATTTTCACCAAAATAGACAATTCTGTACAACTTTTATTTTATGTTTTTTTGTATTTGTGTATCGTGTATCTAAAAATCCTTGTACCGAGCTTAATATCCACAATTTTCATTCGATTTTATTGAAATTTACTGGGATTGTTATGAGTATCATCAATCACAGATTAATCCTACGCTTTTGTGCCGAGATGAAAACTAAAAGCACAATGAATTAATTAATAAGTTCCAGTCATGCAGCCTGCTGCTCTAAAAGTATAACGTGGATAAAGCGAGAATGAGTTCCGAGAATGCCCACTGCCGATCGAAACGATCCTCTGCGTAATCCGTATTTACTTTAGGCTAGAACACTTGGGAATCCAGCGCTTAAAATGTTGTCGATTCCATCAATTGGTCAGTAATTCTTGCTAATGGACTGCGTGTTAGGCTTTATTTATCTCCACCTTTTGACTGATAGATCAATCAATTTGTTCACTCTTATTTACAATAGCTTACGGGGTGGTTACCGAAGAAAGAGTATTAACATGAAAATTACATGAAATATGAATTTGGCAAATCATACAGGATTCGTTCTTCCTTCTCAAAACAATAAGATTGAGTGACTTATCAAATGCATGATTTTGTACAGAAATTATATAAAAATTGGAAAGAAAATTGATATCTATACTATTATTATAAAGAGGTAAAGTTTATGAGGCAGTAGGGGGTAATCGCTGGATCTCTTGAACTGATTTTGAAAATTCTTTCAACAATAGACATGTAGGTACTTTGTTTGAGAGTGCCATAGGCTATATAAATCCGAAAAAATTGTTTAGGTAGTGGATTCCCAAAGTAAGTAAGTAAACCGGTTGAACAAAGTTGTTAATTAGGAACGCTGCCTTAGCAGCATTTGATGTTCAGTCACAGTGTCGACCAATTGGGTCTACGAGGTAGACGGGCCTCGCGCGGTCGGGTCTTTACTCAGCGCACTGACATTTTCGAACTGTAATACGTTATTGTTGCGATAAAACGGTTTTAACAAAATTACTGTTTTCCTTATAATCTTCTTACATTTAATGAAATGAATAAACTGATTTTAGAGAAAATTCCCGGTAAAGTCAGATGGACTGAGTATTTAAAATTGAGGATACAGTACATTACCCTCAAATATTTTAAAATTCTTTGAGCCCTTCTGGTTCAGCTCCTCACAATCTCGTGTTAGATTGCCATTCCTATCATCCTATTAAGAAACCCGGGCCCCCAACATGTGTAATGGCACAACGATGCTTATAAAAGAGTTATGGTAGGATATAATTGTGGTGACCATTGCCAAAAAGCTTGCAGCGATAATTCCAATACCGTTTACAGAAATATATCTTTTTCTGTCACCTGAGAAAGCAGAGTTTTTCCTGTGGGAATTTATTTTGGCTAAACTCGGGTCGATACTGCTGAAAGATAACACATTTTGGTAAAAAATAATAATTGAGTTTTCCAAGCATTTTCCACATACGCTGGACAACAGCACCAATGCCTGAATCGGATGCATCTACAACCAGGAGCAAAGAAGCACCATGTATGGATGATCTTTTAAGACAGCCTCACAAAGACTAGGGCTCAAATGCATTCAATAGTTCCAGAGTCCAATCCATAACAGTTTCATATCTTTTTTTCTTGTTGTTTTGAAAAGTATGTATAATGCTGCTCTTGAAAAGCATCTGTGATAAAAATTTAACTGCCCCCGAACTCTTAGAAGTCATATAACTCTGGACGAAGCTATTGTTTGATCAACGAGTACGATAAAACGAAGACGTTTGATTCATAGTGTAACAATTTCTCAGCCTCTCTTACTTGTAAATTGTAGAAAAGGAACGGACATAAAATATTCAGAGTGTTGGTCTGACACGACCAATGTCGAAGGGAGGTAATAGATAATCAGATTAGAAATTCTCTAATAATATTCTACAGTCAAAAAAGAAGGACCACAAAAAATTCCTCTATTCTGAAAGATGATGGTGGAAGAGTGGTGTTCTTCAACGAAAGTTGAAATTGAGATTGCGGGAGCGTCTTACGAATTCCTAAGATGTATTTCAAAAGGGTGGATATTAATGCCCCCTCCCACGGCTCCCAATCGATTGCCGCACAGTGTCTGAAAATTTATCTGAGAGCATTCGAAACCAATTTCTCTCCATTACCGGTAAAAACCGATATCAAACGATGACTTTCCCCCGTGGAAATTCCCACCTGTTATGAAAAGCTGTTTGTGAACCGGCCGTGAACCCGTTAATGTCCTTGGAAATGACTCCATCCGATGCTCCGGTCCTTCTTTTGTGGGACCAAAATACGGCATACGATCTAAATGAGGGTCGTGCGTGTATAAATCAAGTATATTCACGAACACACACGTTACCCCCACCCCTTCGTCACCTTTTTCCAGGGCTCGCCCATCAGAAGGGTTCAAACATCGATTTCCAAAGGCCAAGAACCTTCAGCCGGAGAAAACAGCATATGAGAATCCTTCCTCCAGTCAACTCTATTATTTACCGTTCCAGTGCCCGAGTTATTGAAATATCCCCGTGTTTCTTCCCGCCTCTTCAGCTCGGATCTCTGAACCCTATCCCGTAATCATATACAATGTCTTTCTCTGAATACGTTTCAACGGCCTTTCATCCATGTTGATAGGCTTCGATCATACCATGAAGTACCATTTCTCGTATAAATAGTAACGCAGAAGGGAATGCACCAAAATAGTTGGAAATTTTGGTACCGCTAGGATTCACCCTTCGGCTGGAGTAATCACATTCGTCGCGTACTAATTGCAACAACTTGGGACCGTCATAGCGATCTGTTGTGCAACGAACATTTGTATATTATAAATGGTTCCCTCATATAATTTCCAATCCTGACAGATCGGTCTTTAGTATTCCACACAATATACAACACAAGCTAGAGCTCGACTGAGAATCAGGTTAATCGTACAACCTTGAATCTGGTACACCACTACAATTCGAAGAAAAATGGAAGGAGCTTGCTGATGATATAGTTTTTACTCTAATCACCTCGAGAATCATTGCTTCTTCTACCTTACTTGATTGAGCGACGATTGACTACAGCTTGTCTGACTGTCTTTCTCCTTAAGGATTTTTCCTAGCTGGAGTAACCAACGATTCAGCTCAAGCACAAGATGCCGTCTAAGTCGTGGCGTAACATGAGGAAGCTTCAGGTTTCCCAGGAGCTTTCTTAAGAGCCCGATCTCCTCGCCTTGTAGGGCTAGGGCTCAATGATTCAATAGTTTATAATCTAAATCTCTTTTTCAGGGCTCCACGTAAAACACACTACTTAGTTCAATTTATTGAAGTAGACGTTGAATTCAAATGAAACTTTTCTACTAGAATAATTAATTGCAATTTTTCAACTAAATAACGAGGTGTTCGTTGAAAACAACAGCACCGGTAAAAGTAGATGATGTGATGTGATAAATCATCACACTCACTAAACATTAAGTGAATTTAAAGTTAGCATTCGAATTTTCACAACTGAATAGTCTTCATAAGTACTATGTACAATGTAATTTTTCAGTGTCATCCAAAACTACTTCATCACACTAAAATCTATCGCTAAGTTGCTTCATAGTGTTCCGAAACTCTATATCTATGGCAATATCGTGGTTCATTCTTCTGTTTGTAAATCAATTAAAAAGATGATAATGAATAGGGAAGTTACGTACCAACCACAAATACTACTACTTCCCACATTACAAATTATATATATGCGTTTCATTTAGCATTAGAAAATGAGCAAACTTAAAAAAATTTATTTGACAGTTGACAATTTTTTATATTAGGTAGGTCAATTTAATTCCGAATACGAGCACTGCTTTTTTGAATACTCGATGTAATAATTTATTAGCCAATTATAAAAATTTGGAATGGACCATGGAAAAAAAGTGTTAACCCCATCAAAAGTTTTTAGTTCACGTTTCAAGATTCCTAGATTTCAAAAGTCGATTCAAAATAAATCCGTCTGTCCACCGTTTCCCGCCTGAAGTTTTCCTCCGGAACTACTTGACCAAAGTTTACGAACTTCGGTACAAAAATCCAAACGTTTCCCACCACTTGAAAAACCTCATCTTCGGATAATGAAAGAATAACAACAAGTACCACGAATGTAATTCTAGCTACTAACTGTCATGATTACCCAATACTTAATTTTTGCCTAAGCCAACTCCATCCTCAACGACAATCGCTCCCAAAAGAAGAAAACTGGCAACTGAATGACTTGCTAAAGTATTTTTCGCAGAAAAGTGAGATTCAATAGCAGTAAAAACAAGACCCGTCAAATTAACTGAGAAAACTATTTAACAATTAGTTAGTCCTGTTCAATTATTTTGCACCTTTCCTCCAAAAACGGAGTTTCCATTGTCATGCTCCCCGAAACACGAAGCTTTTTCGGGATACGGATGGATGGCGTTACACCTTGGCTGTGGCTACCTCGCTCTCATCTACCAGGGAACCGCATTAGAGCTTTCTGTTTTCTCATCTTTGTTGAGAGCGGGTCTTTTTTTTCATTTTTGTTCTTCCTATTTTTCATTCTGTTACATAATTGTCGGTGATGGTTGAATCTTTCTCTCCCTGTTGTACATGTTGTTAAGGGGAGCACGAATGCCCTTGTTCCACCACACTCAATGGTGGATGGCTTTCCAAAGTCCCTGGGCTTGCTGTAATTGGGCACAGTTGCAGTGGCTAACATTGCCCACTGCTTTTCAGCCTGCTACATCTAGTCAATTGAGATATAATGGGAAATGGAATGAAACAGATTTCATCACAATTAAATTTACTGATGCTGGACAATTCCTGATTTTTTTTAGATAACAACATTTGATTGTTAGGTCTCCTTCAGTAACTGATGAGAAGAGGAGGACCGGATAGGTAAACAAAAAAGAGTCGTTCGTTGCTCAAGTTACATTGTGTAATCCAAAACAGCAGTGAAGTTAGACCATCAGTCATCCCACATTTTTGTTTTACGATTTCTTCATGTTATCTACTTTTCTCATTAAAATCTTAGTGTAATAACGGGAATGAATGCGTGAAAATCGATCTAGTTAGGGTATCCAGCTGACGAGTCAATTTCGCCTTCCTCAGCTTGGGAAAGTGCCTTATACGGAGTCTCCTGAAATGGTTCTCTCATATCTAAACAAGGTTGGCGTGCTCTCAACTGAATATGCCCTCAATTTAGAAGTTACTGTTGTAACAGGGGGTGAAGGAAGCACGCAGGGCGCTCTCTCCTTATCACCATATCATTATCTGTGGATGTTTTGTGAACGTGTAGTTTGGGAGTTCACTATTCACGTGATCACCAATCTTCAAGGGGGATACGGTTGATTTTGATTCGTTTAACATACCTACCCGATCGAACTGGTTTCATGATTCAGAATGTGTTTCGCAAATTGGGTATACATCCATAAGTATAACCCCCACCCTCCCAATGATTAATTTCCTAACGATCAGCCATCCATTCTCATTGATTGACCTTGCCTTCTCACTAACTAAGGTGATATGGAAGAAGTAAAGACGTTGTTTTGATAAAACATCAAAATTTCCACTTTCATTTTACGTGTCAAAGCCTGTTGATCAATTTCGGCCTTGTACGACTATTCCTGTCTTCGGGAATACTATAGTACGATAATGTTCACTATTGGTAGACATTTTTAGTATAAAAATATTGTACGTATAAATAATTTAGCCCATTGGTCCGGTTTCTTTTACGGAAATTCCAGAGATAGTTCGGATTAACTTTTGTACGGTGCCATATAAATTTCATTGCTTAGAACTATGAGGGCACGTGCAAATTTTCTATTAACTCCACTTTTCACGTAAAATCAGTCTGATTTCGTGTTTGAGGGCTCAACGATACAAAAAATAAACCGTGAAATACTTTACAGCGCGTTTCTGTATCGAAGGCTTTACTTTACCTGTAAACACGGGCTGCGGATAAGCAAATCCTGAGGTCGTACAAGACTCACAGTAAATGTTTGTGAAATTCATATTTAGTCAGCTGTTAGGTGCCTAAACAACCTCGTTCACGATCGAGTTTCAAAGGTAATCGACCTTCATTTTCAATGTATTCAAAGCCGAAACGAAACCCCTCGAGGAGTATTTCCAAACTTCAAACAAACCCAGCCCTCAAACTCTAAGGCTAAGCTCAGCAAATGAGTAAACAGAACTGAATGTGGCTCAGAGAACTGGGTGGACTTCATTTCCATATGCAAGTTGTTCCAGCAGATCCCAGAAAACATTTCAAGAGGGCTGAGGGTTTGAGAATAAAGAGGATTCTGAGGTTTTATCACATTACTTTCCAGCTCTCCGAAATTTTTTGTGTTCAGCTTTTGATAAGATAATAAAAGGGGGCTTCTCACTGAGAACTCGTTTGTTCCGTTGACATAAGGACACATTTAATTTCATGTGTCACGAGCGTTGTCAGTTCCGTGGAATATTCCGATTATTTTTTCTGCATATATATACATGTAACTTTTAACTACGAGTTTAGAAAAAAGCAACCCATTTTCAAAATCGTGATGATGCAGTGGCCTGAATACTGCGTATTTGTACTTGCGTAATGAAACATTTTCGGCCGATTTGTTGGATACTATCAAGAGTCAAGGCCCACATAAATCCGAACATTTTATCAAAATTAGTTTATTAATGATCATAATACAAGTACTTACGTGTGTTGCAGAGTCATACACGACCCCAATTCATTTATGCCATTGGCAAAACCAATGCAAAGGGATCATTAGTGCAATTTCATTTCAATCTTCCAGAAATTCAGGGACACAAGTTATTTATGTTTTTCTTTTGGTTTATTATTCAATAATAAACCATTGTAATCGCTCTGGAAAAAAAAATTCTAACCCCCCTGAAAATTTCATGGTTTACGTTTCAAAGGGTGTAGAATCCGAATCTGTAATAACAAATTTTCCGTCCGTCTGCCGTACGCCGTACGCCGTACGCACGATATCTCCGAAACGGCTGGAGCAAAAAATCTGAAATTTTCAGGAAAAATCCATCTTGGTCCGACGACGCCCCAATTCTTGAGCCAGCTCCCTCACTCAATTTAAACTGCCCTTTAAGGGCTGTAAAAGTTTTGTAAAATCCCTGAAAACCTCAAAACTAGTCGAATCGGCCTAAATATTTTCCTATTTGAAGAACATACCATTAGGAATCGAATGAGCCTTTCCCCACGTCCGTAGGTCAAACCATTACCGATGTATGGCCCGATTTATGTTGCCAACATTTGCGTTTTTTGGTTTATTATTGTTTGTTTGTAACCTAGTGATGTCCGGCCGATAGCGTCGAGTTGTAGTGAATGTGGATACTGGAGTGATAGCCGACGTGAATACTTGTAGTGTAGTTAGTAGCCGATACACGGGCTGAAGCATTCTGATAATTTATAGGTAAATATTCAATATTATTACTGGGGTTTATTATTCAATATTATTACTGGGGTAAATAAGTATTCTTTCACTGGGGTTTATTATTCAATTGGCTTGCGTTCGTGATTTGAATCTGTACTAAGCTTCGGAGTGTGCGTGTTTTACTGGTGACAGAGCGATTATCGAATTTCAGGAGATATGCATAGACCACGTAAATCGGTTCTCATCCAAAACACCTATTTGGATTGATCAGTTGATGATATTCGTGTGCCCCCTCTACATCTGTCTACTTTTGGCTACATCGTTTAAATTTGGATTTGGGGAAGTTTTAACGCAATACGAGTGCCAAAGGACTTGATAAATTATAGATGTTTTTATTGTGGGGGGGTATTGAGGTTCAATAAAAAAACGCTGCAAATTCTTTCACTGGGGTTTATTATTCAATCGGCTTGCGTTCATGATTTGAATTTCTACTAAGCTTTGGAGTCTGCGTGTTTCACAGGATAGGGCGATTATTGAATTTCAGGAGATATACATGGAGCACGTGAATCTGTTCTCGACCAAAATACCTATTTGGATTGATCAGTTGATCATATTTGTGTGCCTCCTGAAATTCAATAATCGCCCTATCCTGTGAAACACGCAAACTCCAAAGCTTAGTAGAAATTCAAATCATGAACGCAAGCCGATTGAATAATAAACCCCAGTGGAAGAATTTGCAGCGTTTTTGTAAAAGAATTTTACCGTTCCCCTATGCTTAGAACCAGTCTCAAAAAAATGTGAACTAGTTTAAATTTGGCGAAGTTGAACACTAATTGGGATTACCGTTCATTGCGAGTGAAGTTGTGCCAGCAAGTTTAGATTCCCATCGAGGAGGCTCATGGTTAAACACCCGAAATTCGGCAAATAACATTTCTAATCTTCGTTAGCTCTCATATAAATTTTGCTTCTCAGGTTTTGTCATAAGTTCTATTGTCATCTTGACCTTAATTAATTAATTATTTGACAATTAATTTGAGAGAGATGTCGTTAGTTACCACAGGTATCCACAGTTGACCACTTTGTTGTCTGGGCTCGTCAGAGTATCGTACTATTGCTTTGGCATTTTGTTGAACTCCTTTTAGCGATTCAAACCCGGTTTTACAGAGATTTGGGCTGTGAAATACAGATGTTCTTCATCCAAGATTAAGCTAAGTTTCTCTTAACGTTTTTCTGGTTGATATACTATTTAGAGTGACATTAAGTGCATACGAACAAGTAGATTATCTGAAGTGGATCAAGTTGGTTGGATTATCTTGACTAGACAACATCATCAAAGGAGGTTGCACTACCTTAGACAGAAATGCTTAGATAATGATATTCCAGGACCATACAATGCACAAATTATAGCTCGATTTCTGTAAATCAAATCAGGTTGAAAAGCAACCGTCATTTTTCACAGGTAGTACGTATATCACACGCTGAAAAGTTTGGAATGACGAATAATTACTGAAATGACCTTACCAACCAACCTTCCTACCTTTTCAATATTTAGTTACCTGTTATAAAATTAATTGGGGTTCCCTATCGATCTTCCCAATACAATAATCAGTCAGATTCATGACAAAAATAAACATTGAGGGCTCCTGAATGATTTCCCAGATTCATTATTCATTATTCTCTCCCAGAATGTATCGGATTGGTTCAGGGTCTACCGCAAATGCAAATTAGGGTAAAGGTCCCGGGGGCAAATATTTTTTGTTGAAAAAAAAAGAAGAAAAAAACGATGAATCGCCGAACGGACGGAGGATCTCGTATTGAAATTATTTAATAATGGGGAGCCTCAGCTGGAATGCAGGGAATGTTCATCAACAAGGAGCTCTAGAGAAAGAAATGGGTCGTCGAGATCGGAATTTTTTTTTCGATGGCCATCGTGATTTAGTGGGCGATGGAAATATCATAATATGGGATTAAATACAGATCATTAGTTTATTGCAGGTAATAAAATATTTAAAAAATATTATTATTGGAGTTCTTGTCGCGATTAGGTGCTATCTGGACAAATAAATACAATTACGTAGATGATGGAGCTACTGCAACGGTGTCAACATGTTAGAATGGAAATTTCATAGTTGTCCCCCCCCTCCAATAACGTTGTAGAAAAAGCTGTATTATTTAGAAAAACACACAGCGGAACACAACACGAAACGTTTTTATTTTCATGTTTTAGCCTAAAATCACTTTTTGTTGATACGAGAAAGAGTGAATATTTTCGGAAATGTAACGTCGTTATGGAGTTGTATTTTACCAAGGAGAAAAAAGGCAACTTAACGCTATATATCGTCATATTCATTCCATGAAATACAGAAAGTTGTGGGCAGAGATCTTTTAAACTCTTTCTACTGATCCCAGTCTCAAATGGGTTTTTTTAGAAGTACTGTCAATCTCCTGTCGATGACCGCCATCGATTGGAGTTGAATGACCCAGGGATAAAATAGCACCACCTGCGATAGAATTGCTCTCTTTCAATTTGGGGTATGCAGAGTTTGCACAATGGTATTAGAAGAATAGTTTTCGGCCTCAAATAATTACTCATGATTAAATAATGTGCTGCATTTTTTGTTGGGAAAGCCGAAATTGAAGGGTCAATAACCATAGATCTTTAATGGGTAGGAGGGGTGATGACTTTCATATGAGTGTCCAGGCCGCGGAACAATTTTACAAAACTCTTTAAGAACCTAACAATCACAAAAGATTTTATTTTGAATATTTCATGGAGATCTCACACCTTCGAAGTGCTACTCCAGACATTATATGAATGCTGATAATTATAAAAGTTACGATATATGTTGCTGGACCAGTCGAAGCCCATCTTCGAAACAACTGGACCAAAGTTCAGGAAATTTTGCTCAAAAAACTAAGAAGAACTTTTGTGTCTTTGTCCTCAGAATCATTTTCAATAAACCGAAAGTAGTAAAACGTAAGGGGTAGCACTTACTTCTATATATTCAACGGAAGCATCTGTTTTGCTGTACGTTCATCTGTCACCAAACAACTGTAAATCCTTTCAAAACCAGGAGTGTGGAAAGACTTGTCGAAATGCCTACTAGCATGTTTTTTTAACCCCACAACTAATTAAATTAATTTAGTTCAATTTTGTTAGAATTCATTTTTTTTTTTCATTTTTTCAGTAGTTTCAGCATTTTTTACGTAATTTTAGTTATATATAGATTGTTTACTGGTTCAATGACTCCGTATGGTACCTCAACGAAGTTAATGAGGAGAATGCTTCTGAAGATCAGTCTTCTTTGTTTTCGACATCCTTGGTAAGGTAGGTCCTCCAAGATGGGGAGTCGATTTGTTAGTAAAGTCCATGAACGAAAACTTTCCTATAATTCGGTGTTTTCATCCAGCCTTCTGTGTCCCTTGAATTACAAAAATTATTGCATGAATTATAAGGTTCAGGTCTTTTAATAGTAGGGATTGTTAATGTTTCAACTTTTTAGTTTCGTTTATTACTTACTAAAGGTTTACAATACATTGTCTTTCAACAATCTGGTTTCTCAATTATACCGTATCCACGTCATGTTATGTCATCCTTCTTGACCAATTTTAAGGCTATGAAAGGAGCGTCTTGCCCTATAATGGCCTCTGCTAACTTCCGTAACTGGCGGACAAATTCGAACCTTCACCTCAAGCCAACTATCGTCATGGTAATCATGGTGCAAAATTATCCGAGACTCGCTGATCAAGTATATAAATCTTTCTTCAAGCGGAGACCTGAATTAATCCCTCGATTCCGGTACCTACCACTTTTGTAAGGCCTAGGCATCGGTCTAGGAAATATATAGATCTTAGATTTGGTGATGTTTGTCCTTTTTCCTGAAACCCACGTATCTTGGATATTATCGAAGGGTTAACGTTTAATTGAGATTTTAATTGCGCTCATAATCTCCTTTGTTGAATTGTGAACGGTATTTTGTGATATATTATTGGAGCATTTGTGTCCGACGACCCACGCCGCTTGGAGTTCGGCCGTAACTCATCCCTTTATCTCGCCTTCATAACTCACAAGTTGGCTACTGTTCTGCAGGAAAAGGGAAATTAACATGCAACAACATGCAATCCCCCAACGTCCGTTCAGGAACCCGTAGGAAACCTGCATTTCATACTTCGGTCGCACATATATTAGATGGTGACCATTTCCTCATCCTCTACCCAGGTCGGTACACAAGGGATGTTGTAGGCTGTATCACTGAATACATTGTATAAGTGAGCCTGCATACAATATCAACATCTGAAGCCAACCTTAGCATAAAATTTGCAAGTTGTATTTTCCTTTCTTCTGGCCTTCAAATGCGTTGTATTCTAAATAGAAATGTTCCATATTGAAAAAAATTATGTTGCCCATAATACCAAGTTCCATTTTTACCGTGCTCTTCCAACCTGGCCGATTAATGTTTGTTCTTTGTCTGTCTGTGCGGCTAGGTGTCTGAGTTACAAGCCTAGACGTGAATCCGAGTACAATATCAACATCTGTACGAAGCTTGACATCAATTTCGTAATTCGTACTCCTGAACCTTCTGTACACTAGCGATTTACTAGAATTTGATAACACCGTAGCAATAATTGCAGGCAACAATGAGTTACTTTTTGTTGGTGATCGCAATAGAGACTCAATATCAAAAATCTCAACTCCATATCCATAATTAGTTCTTAAAAATCGAAAAGAAGGGTCAAATTGAATTAGTTGGTTTTAGCAACCGAAAGATCAACATAACCTTACCTTCCACAACAACGTGGCAAGTACATACGCAAATGAAGCCAAATACTTGGGCATGCAGCCAGATGACAAGCTCAGGTGGAATACTACGTCAAGAAAAAAAAGCTGCGAATTCTTTCACTGGGATTTATTATTCAATGACTCATGATTTGAATTTCTACTAAGCTTTGGAGTGTGCGTGTTTCACAGGTGATAGAGCGATTATTGAATTTCAGGATACCCGTGTATCGGCTATAAACCCTTTTAGGAGTTCACTCCAGTATCTACATTCACTACATCAATAGGTTACTGCGATTTAAAAAAAAACTCTTGTGTTTGTTTTGATTGCAGTAACCTAGTGATGTAGTGAATGTGATGCAAATGTTGGCACCATAAATCGTGCCGTACGTGAATGGTTTGAGCTACGGTCAACAAACGAGACAAGCAACAATTGCCTAAGCCTTAGTTGACACCATTTGTTTTTTCTTTTCCAGTCAATGATCCATAACCTGATATTGATAACCTTTTCAGATGGTAGCTAATCGGTCGCACGACTATAGATACCTTTGCAGTACCCCCAAATAACCAACCCCAAGCTTGCTATGTATACATCATCCTCATCGTCATTCTGTTAGCAGTAAACTTTCATCCAAATCGTGCCTAAAGAAGATTTGCGTAAAAGTCCTGAAAAATGTAATCGGGGGGGGGGGGTGGGATTAACATTAGGTACTAGGGAGGTACTTTGGATTTGTGTTGAAACGTACACTAGATATTCTGTTTTCTATTAAGCGTCATAATATGACGGTTATTATTATTATGACGCATATTATGCGAACGTTTTAGGTTTTTTTTTTTTTTTCAGGTCATATTTACAGTGGTGTTAAGCCACATTCTGGCTTCTTTATTTCATGTCTATCCGAACTCTACGCAGTAGCCATCGTAAGATCTCATGGCTTAGCATCAAATAAGATCTATAGGCTCCACACATACTTGTCGACCACCCGAGTCAAGGGCCCTTTCATGATGGTAAAGGATGCTTCGCATGATCAACCTCAAATCGTTTCGGTAATATAAATTCGAAAGAACCACATTTCTAAAGGGACCATAAGTATTTAATAATCTGTGTGAATATCGTCAGGAGCCGCCTGGCGCCTCGAGATAAAATTGGGAAAAGTAACAAGCCTTCCGGCTCGCCTCCTTCGGAAGCTCAATGGGAAGGTCGGAAAGCGCTCACCAATACTTCAACTCGTTTTATTGGGGAAGAGAGCTCTTCGGACCTTGTTATCTATAATTAACCGGAGGAGGACTTCAATAACTCGCGATAAGAGACGGCGGTGTTGGGCTCGAAAAGAGGAAGGGAGGAGGAGGTCGGCAGTAATTTCCAATAACTCCTTGATCCGTCTTAGAGACGGTCGACCCGCTCGTTTCCCAGTGACTGCTCGCCAGTTGCGAGGTTTCCCTTGGAAATCTCTTCGCATCTCTCGGGTACAAGCTCTTTGGGGGGAGACGCTGCTTCTGTTGGTTCCTGATGAAACATTCAGCTGAAGGGCGACTTAGCTCTGAATCCTCCTTCAGCGATTGATGGGGGGAGACGGCGTACTTATGGGCCAACGTACAATGCAAATCCGGTTTGCGGTCTCATCTCAACTTGGTACTTCATCCAACATCTACAACTACAAGGCTAATACTTACCTACCCTTGATAAATACCGATACATGAAAATACTCAAAATCAATATTTGTTTTTTTCAGTTGGCTACTTTTTTTTTCGAAATAGGCCTTCCAATTACAATATTATACAGCTCAGTAGTTCATCCATGGAAACAACTGACATTGAAAACTGGCAATTACTATACAAAAGTTCATTATTGCTGTATTAGGTAACCCTTCTACCTCTACAAAACGTAGGCTACTCAACATTAGACATTTTGTTCCGTTTATATTATATACATGTGACAAATACGATGTAACGAACTAAGCGAACTTCTCACAATTAATAGGAAGAAAATTTATTGAAATATAATTGTCGTCTTTTCTCAGTACAATTGATTGAACGGAGAGCAATTCCGGTTAACCGGCTCTCTGGATCGAGACAACCTGTCACATCCAGCCGTCAAGTTAATAGGTCGGGAAGGCACGCGGGACAGAGAGGCAGGTGGTGGGGGTTAAGGGCTCACGAAGCCTGAGTTCACGAGGTGCTTGTGTAGTAGGTCAGGGGTTCTCGCCTGGAGAATGTTGATGGGAAGGGGAGGGGAGGTTGATGTGAAAGGTGACAACTACCTACTGGCACCTCCGTTTCAAAAAGAACGACGCCTGTGTCTGGAACAGGACTATCTGTTGTTCCCTTGATGCGAGGTAATAGTCGTTTGCAGCTATTATGAGGGTCGTCCCACTTCTGGAGCGGAGTGTTAGTTGATGCTGATAATGGTGTCACTACTGGAAGAAATTACTTAGATTGAGGGAATCGCTCCATTGGGAATTTCAGTTGCCTCAGGGAATGAAAATGCTCAAACCTGAACTCCCACAGATGTTATCCCGTTACACCGTAAAACAATAATCACATATTATAAATTAGGGCAAAGCTTTCTCGTCGTGCCTTCAGTATGCCGAGGACGTTCGTCTTAATGAAAAGTTGAGACTATTTATGTGTTCATACTAATATTTCTGTTAAGTCCCTTGAAGTTCACGCACAACACACACCCACACACACACTATACTACATTATACTACTATGCATATATATAGAATCACAATAGCTTTAGATAGAAACAATAACAGACAACACAAACTATTTTTAATATTTCGGCTTTCGCGTTTTTCAAAGTGAAGAGAAAACTAATTTTGGTTTTTAGAAATTTTGAAAATGATGTGCCGAGAGAAGCGTGCCATGGAGATGGGTCGTTGCCCAGCTAACGCCTGATGTTCAAACCTGGAGGATCATACGCTTTCAAAATATTTGCATGGGCCCTGTTTGATTGAAGCAGCGCCAACTTATCCTCTTTGGGTCTCATTCTTTTCCAGATTTTCAAATCGAAACAGTCAAGCGATGAGGCATGGCGGCTTATGGGCAAATCTTCGTTTTTTCTGAACACTGATGATCTGTGGTTATTTATCCTCCGATTCAGGGCCGTCTCTGCTTCTCCATCATAAAACGCTGGGCTTGTTTAAACACTAACTCATACACTAACGTAGATGTCTGGCAATCTGCCGACCCTTTGCATTTGTATGAGTTGGGGTTATTTGCGGACGTGAAGTTTTCCTCTTCCACAGCACTGGACAAACCTTTCATCTGCGTTTGCCGCAAGGACGCAGTCCTCTTGATCGGTCTGTCCTATCTGATCGTCAGTGTGCCAGAATGTTTCCGATGGACGATCCTTGTCGAAAGGAGGCGCTTGGGAGAACACCTTTTTGGTCTCTGTGTTGTCTGAGTGGAGCGGGTACAGATTTTTTTAAATTTTGTTCTTATTTTCAATGCCGAAAAACAGTGGTTGTAAGGAGAACTTCAACGAATGAATTTCGGAATGTAAGATGTTGAAAGTGTGAAGGAATCATTTTTTGTTTTAGCATTTTCGCTGCGTATCCTCTTGTATTTAATTCGTTACCAAGTTGTTCAAGCATATATCCTCATCTTACTTCCAACTGCAAATACGATGACCCCAGATTGGAAGAGTTCTCTGTATGGATTGTTGTGAAGGGGGTGGCAACTTCCATATCCATGCTGATTTAAAATGTTTTCCTCACAGTTGCCTGGTTAGGGTAGTAAATCAATCTGAAGTACTGCTATTCATTTTCCTTCTCATTTTCCCCAACATTTCGCATCATTGGGTACAGGGCTGTGGCGGATTTCTCTCCCGTGCTCGGAAAACTGTGAAGTTAATACGAAGCAAGTAGGCATGGTATTGTGGCTGTTTCATTGTTTGCATTCATACAGGAAAGTGCCCTGGCACTCACAACCTAACAGGGCTATTTCGTATCTTCAGATTGTTACCCAAAAGCCTTTAGGACTATCCATTTTATCAGTGCTGAATGATTTCTAAATTAAAGAAGTATTATCTAGCCTAAATACGTTCTATAGCCTAAGTGCAGCAGTCATTTGTTAATATCGTAAATTTGGGAACGTTTATTCAAACCTTGACATTTAAACGGAAATTTCGATCCGAGTAATTTAAAGTGGAATTTACATATAGTTACATAATCAACCCTAAGTATCAAACCACTTCAATGTTGAAGGATTGATATCGTGAAACTTGGATTGCCGCTATTCGATTGAACGGTATTTGAGCTCAATGATGTTAACCCAAAACGGGATTGTTGCTAGACTGCGTATATGACAGAGGTATAACACAGCGGACTTTTTCGTACCCAATCATTAATATTAATATATAACACACTATTTAATAAATAGTGAATAGCTTTCGCAGCTCATGCAAAATAATAACTAAAGATTTTTAACATAACAAATGTTTTTAACATACATTGTAGCTTTTGTAACTTAGTAAAAATATTGCTTTCTGCAATGTTTAAAATCGGTCCTGTAGTTTTAGAGTTTGATTCCAACATGCAAACAAACGAATCCAATAATTTATCTGTATATATTAATGTAGATATACTTTTGAAATGCTGATTTGAATTGGAAATTTGAAATATTTGTCTCTTGTTCAATCGTATTTCAACTGTGGAGTATTGCTGACAGATGCCGGTTATTCAAGCTACACTAGTCGTGAAGTACAAACAGACATTGTTGTCATTGACACTTTAAAGAACCTCTGATTTTTGAATGAGCTGGCCTTTTTGAAGACTCTCTGGTTACATCCTCCGAAGAGGCCATTTCCTAGTTTTTTCTCTATCCCTGTGTAATTATCTCTACCCCCCTCCCCCCTTCTTGTATCAATTTCCTTCATTATTCTCATTACTTTACCGCTTATTCAACAGAAACAATTTTGAGTTGGTAAATTCAATAGATTCTTTGGTGAAGCAAAATCCATTAATGACGGTTGCAGGCATTTGAGCGTCACTATTTGTCTCACCTTCCAAGGGAAGTGTGTGAGGTGATGGATTGGTATAGTTGCCCCTTCCATTGCGCAGAATGCGGAAATAATGCTCAGCCACGCTCAGAGGATAATCCAGACTCTTGAAAACGACTGATTCATCTCCCAATGCGACGGATTCAAAAATCGGGAAGGGTCAACTAACCAAATCCATCACAAGTGCAAAGAGGTCACTGAGTGAAATTTGCACATCAGGGAACGGAGAGTTTTTCCTCCATTTCACCCGATTTGGAAAACTTTCCGTTCAATCCATCAGAAAGGTAATCAATTTTGCGTTTTTGGAAAATGTATAATTTAATTTGAAGTGACTTTATTCTATTAAAAAAAAAAAAAAAAGATTCTGAAGGAATGATGATGTAGAACAACTTTGATTAGAAATCTCTCGATCGAATCGGTATCAGACATTTAGGCCTTACACCCTGTAAAAATATTAAAGTAGGACTTGTTTCAGAATGTCGCAAAACTGATTCCCAACAACAAAATTTTTGAAAACGATTATTCCAAAGTTCTTGGAACTATTTGGTATGGTTTCATTCTCGTCGAAAGCTTCCTGAAAATGTTGTCGGTCGTTTTGTCACGTATTCTGTCCGATAAAAGAACCAAGCGACAAAAAGCCTGAGAGAGGTAAAAGTGATTGCCTAATGATTATCTTCCGCAGAATGTAGTCTTTATCTTTTATATCGCTGATGTCGATCCGTTCACCGAAGTATTGATTGTGAGAATCTTCCTCTTGAAAGGTGCCTTTGACCCTTTCTCTTTCCTATTATCTCTCCCACCCCAGAGGGTTTGCTCTGTTCATCTAATCCCTTTGACGCTCCTGTAGATCGGATGTGCTCCCCCCAAAGGTATTACCAGATTTCGTGTTTTCCATCGCATCTCTCCCATGACTTCGCCTTGACGCAACGTGAGCCTCAGCGGTGATTGATTTCCGTTGTTTCGTTCTGCTGAGGTTAACCTCAGCTTAATCCCAATTGGTTCGCTTTTGCTTTCAAATTCTGATGGGATCAAATGAATTCCAAATCGCCTCGTCGTAACACTTAACCAATTTATTCTGCATTACAAGAATGAATATTATATGTTATACACGTATTTTCTGGATGATAATGTTACATATAGTACAGTTTTTTTCAGTTAGGTGGTGAGGGAATCTCCAAGATCCTAAGATAGAAGCTGGATTTCGTTATATAAACAGAAGGGACCGCTCTTCGGGTTATGCAAGGTTCCACAAGTACTAAAACATCACCTTCCATTTGCACGTTGGGACTCGGCCTGGAACTGTTTAACACATTACTTCAGACCAAGTCCTTGGGACGTATTTAACCCTCTCGGTTCATTGATAGCCTCCTCTGACCCTCCCGTTCTTGGGTGATCTTTCTCTGCTGGATGCCTTCTACGTAGACAACTAAAGGTCCAATGTTCTTCTCTTTCAAGCATTTTGGCAACTATATTCTCCAGCGTCATGTCCTAAGATGGCATTTTTAGGTCATGCTGTAGATATCTTCCTTTTTGTTTTCCACTGCTTACACACAAAGAATGTGTGAAATACATCATCATCTCCTCTATCACAGTTCGGAAAAGTTGGATCGTCTACTTTCCCCATTCTGTGAATATAGGAGTAAAATAGTCCTGAGAGGAACCTTGTTAAGAAAAAGTTCACCTCTCCATGCTTTATCTCTAACCACTTTTCAACGTGAGGTATCAAGCGTGCTGTCCACTTCCCTCTTTGCTCGCCGGTCCACGTTTCTTGCCACCTTGTCCTTTCTCTTTCTAAATACTCGTATTCGTTCTGTAGCCAAAAGTTGAATAGGAATGCAGCCAGGGAGTAAAAGTATGGCTGGCTCTGAAACTATTCTGTAGGCACTCGCATTCCTTTACGTTCCTCTTCTTAAGACCGCAACCATTCTTTTGCGGCAATAGGCTATGCCTAAGGCGTCTGCCCACACTACCGCGCCATACAAGAGAATAAATTGGACAACGCTCATCATCATCACATATTGGACAGCTTCTAAATAAATGGACGTCAATAAAAAATTTAGATCATTCAAGGTGCTCTACAGGTTTTTTATTTATTTTTTATTTCCAAAGATTTACAATACAGACAAGCAGTAACAAAGGAAAATACCAGGTATAAGTAATGAAGTAGTTATACAATTTTTGCCGGAAACTTAAGACCCCAATGTGGGTTTAAAAAAACCCGTGTATGGGGAATGCGAGTCCTGTCTTGCGAAAAATCATAAAATCATACAAGGGTAATTCAAAAGAGTAGTAGAACAAAAAAAGGTGAAAACGTTCCGCGTCCTCTGCATCGATAAACATGTGAATAGAAATAAAGAACTGAATGCAGGTTGGTAAATCACATACAACTTGTAAACACGATCACTTGAAGAAAGAAAAAAAAAAAAAAAAAAAAAAAAAAAAAAAAAAAAAAAAAAAAAAAAAAAAAAAAAAAAAAATATTATTGTCAGATACTAGGGACTTTTCATGAAAATTATTCTCATAATATTTTTGTTACACATTGTTTAATATGCTGATAAGCTTACTTACAATATTATTGTCATTTTTTATCAAAAATTTTTTTAATTAGCAGCATTTTGGAACTCATTTTAGAATCGAGCAAATTTATTTTAAAGTGATTAGTTGAAACAATTTAATCTCTAGGAAAGAATAATGTCTCTGACCAGCCACAGTAAATTTTCTAGGAACGGCCAAACAACATAGACCACTTCCTCTCGTGGTTTTCGTAGATCGGGTGAAATTGTCACTATTTTTAAGAATTAAAAAAAAAATAGCTTCTTTGATGTATAAAAGAGACAGGTTAAAAACTTCTAATTTGGCAAATAATGGAGCAGTGTGAGCAGCAAAACCACTTCTGGTCATCACTCGCATAAGCGTTTTCTGAACTAAGATTAATGGTATTAGATTACTATGATACGCTCCCGCCCACGCGATGATCCCGCAAGAAAGTAACGATTGCACCATTGCAAAATAGAGCATTTTCATGTTTTTTATACCAATAATGCTTCGGGCTCTGTACATGACGAAAATGAAAGGCTTTTGTCTTTTTATAAGTTGGGTTGTAATACCTAAATATTTTATCGAGAGAACTCTTTCCATTTAAAATCTAATTCCGTTTGCAAAGCTCTCAACGCGGTTTGGAGAGGTCTAAAGTTCGTTTTTAAAGCTCTCAATTTTGTTCAGAGAGTTTTCGGATTGGAAAACGGCGATCCAATGATCTGCCACTAGTAATTCCTCAAACAATTTTCTTTAATCATACTCTATGCCACCAATGCCTAGAAGAAGAATGGTACGCTCCTGGAAAAATGAAGGAACACTACAAAAAGTAACAGTTACCAGGTTTATGTTTCACAGGTACATGTTAAAACGGAGTAGGAATACCATCATCTCAAAATAGGAAAAGTCGTCACAATCAAGAATCGCTTCGCCATTGTCAGTTAACATTAATTTTTTGAAAGTCTTAATCTTTACCCTCTCCCCCACTTTTTTTAACTAACAGGAGATCGTCATGCCCAAATTTTTCAAAAAACTGACGAATCTGTCTGTTTGATTTGTCTTGTGGTCTATAACAAGTTTCCTCTTTTTCTACGGCTAACATTTTTATTTTTGTATCCACCTTCATTTTTTCTTCCCTCCCTTTCTCCACCTCCAACGCTTTCCACATACTTCTTGACATGGTTTCCATGGCCTTATATGGTATTTTTGAATGAAACATGGAATTGTAATGGACATGGAAATATTCTGGGTCGATGGTAGTGTGATTTGCATCTGGATCGTTCCTAGCCCATATTGGGGGGAGGGGGATCGACATAGCACAATATAATCTGAGAGTAAATAATTCGTCAATTTTCCAACAGCAGTGTTTGTGGCCTCACTGACTAATATGCTAAAACACGTCCTAAACACGATATGTAATGCAACCCAAAAAACCACTTGAACTACTGTCCAGTCGGCGAATCTTTTTTCATATATTCTCTCCCCAATCTACATAACCGCTGAATTGACGATTGCTCTAAGGAGGCTCGACAACCAAAGACCACATACTGGGGGAAAACTGTGTGCACTGCAATATGCATTGCTAATTCGTGTGTTCATGGCGGAGGAACAGGTTACAACTAAGAGAGGTGGCAGATCGATTTGTTGACATAGGTGGCAACGAGCATGATTCGTTAATTACCCTCGGAAATTAACTGGTTGCGGAGTGAGTTGGGCCCATTGGAAAACTCACAAATTCGTTAAAGCTCTCAATTTAGGCGTGGAATGTTCTCAAATTTCAGCGTGGAGAGTTGTTAATTTGTTTTGGAACTCTCAATTCGGTTTTGAAAAATCTTAAATTCTCAACCACGTGATCAAACTCTGCAAATGTACCTACTCGCGAAAACAGAAAAACTAAGAACCGACAACTACATTCTAATCACCTGATCGTTAGTCCTCCAATCATCATCGGATCTAATCGTGTGTCACCACTAATGAATACATCAAACAGTTGAGGACTTCTGCACTGCTTCCTGTTGAGAACACTAAAATACATTTATAATTACACCGGAATGTTTTCCGGAAGTTCATACGACACCATCACGTGTCTCAATAGGTGCCATTAAAGTGAGGTAAAGCTATTCTGGCAAAGTTCCTTTTTTCCCTCACCTATTTTCCACAACATTGCTATATCCAAGAACGTGAAAAGCTATCTCAAGTGTATCCTAAATATATCGTTACTAAAAGCACTCCCTATTTCTACCTAGCGAATCCTGACAAATGGATAACAAACCTTCCCGGAAAGAGGAAAATCGCTTCGAATACGGGATTACCTTATTTTCCTACTACGGAGTGAGTACAATAGATATTCCCTTTTTCGAGTGATGGGTCGATTCAAGTGTTAGGAATATTTTTCTTCCGTGAGGATAAAAACCTCTCGTCAATGCTAAATCGAACACACCTTTCTTCGACCTGGTCCTATTCCCAAAACGTTCACATTTCATTCATGTTGCTTTCAATGTTGTTTAGATTCAATTTAGGCTTCCCGTGGGCCCTTTCGATTCATTGATGGTATGTCTGTCATTACTGAATATAATGAACCTAACTAGATATTCCTGATCGGAAAAAAGAGTACATGGCTTATTCATGCATGCTCTTGTACACAGTAAGCGATTCCGTTATTTTTGTGTTCTGATGAAAAAATAATGATGTACAACACTCGAATTTCGGTTTATTATTTTCAATCACGAATCTTTGTATTTAGGTGAAAAATTGACTTCTCCCAATAACTTTCTTGGTTTACTTTTCACGATGTTTTTCCAAAACTGAATTTTATAAAATCTGCGAAAGGGTTAATAAAATTGTTTTTCTTGATCGATTACAAAGGTTTATTGTTTCAAATAATGAACGAAAATCCGCTAATAAATCGTCCAGATCGAATCAACTGCTTTATTCGCAACGGAGTTTTGTTTTCAATAGCCCCTTGTGAAACCAAGTTGTTATCACTTTGGTTGCATATTTACTGACAAGTGAAGCGTAGGTAGATGCATTATGTATTTTTGTCGAATTTTAGTTGTTGCATTCCTTACTTTACAACTACTGAGTCGGTATACAGTGTATTGTATTATTGGTGGTAATTGTAAGATTAGCTTACGTTATGGTTACATACTGAATAATTAGTAAGCTATTAGTATTTATGGAATTATATATGTGGCGAAGTCATCCTATCGTCTTTGGGTCGTGCAGAAGACAGTTACAAGAAATCTAGATACACTGAACAGTTGAAGTACGCTTGTGAGGAATTCATAGATCAGTATTGTACTTAGATGTGTTATCTAAAATAGATCCAGTGGATGGGAACTGGAGAGAGAGACTTCATCATATGCTTACCGACCAGGGCAAGAAGCCAGATTTCGTTGCCATTCAGCCCGATGGGTCTGTCATTATCTCGTCTGAGTTGCCAGTATCAGCTCGGACATGGAGTAAACTTGGAAGGCTAAGAAAAGTAAATGGAGCAAGAGATGGAAATGACCTGAGTCCAGCGGTATCTTTGCTAAAAGAAGTGGCGCCTAATGACATCAATGTAACAGCTGCAAGTGTGTGATGGTGCGGAAAAAGTGCCACGGAGTGACTCGAGAATGGCATTTCGTCAGGAGTACTGCCTTGTATCACCACCCACGTCATCCAGGGCTCTTACTTAAACTGGTGGTATCATTTTATAGCCTTCCTCCCTCCTCCGTCATCCTCTATTTTTCGATTCCCAAGGGCCAGTGTCGAGGAAACCTGGCTTCTATTTTGTTTAGTTTTTCGTTTGTATATATTTATTATTATTTAAAGAATCAGAAGATTATTTTAAAAAAAGTAAACCTTAGTGTAATTATTATTAGTGTTTCTGTCTTGCCTTGTATTTAGAGAAAGAACGTGCTCGGCTTACTAACGTGTTTGTTTTGTTTACTTATTGAATGAAATGACAGCGTTGGAAGCATAACTACCTGCCTACAATAGACTTCCTTCGAAATAACTTCTCCCTAACCAGATCATTCGATTGATCTACCGGGAATTCGTGAAATGGTTAGATATGGGTTACCAGTATGTGTGCGTAGCGTAGAGTAACATCATTAGACATTGAATAGCGAACTAGTGGAGCATAATTGATTTCAAGTCCGACCATCTTGAGTGAATTGAGGGCAAATATTAGCTAGTCGTTTGTGGAACGGACCAGGCCCGCTAGTTAGCCGTAAAGTACGAGTAGTTATATTAATTCTCAGTAATTGGCCTTTGTGTTCAAGCTTGTACTGGTTATCAATTCCCTCGTGTCCACTAGCGGTGAACAAGACTGTGCGCACTCTCTCAATTAATTTATTGAGTAACAGCAAAATTCCGTACGTTAAGCACCATCAATAATGCGAAGGGGTAGTTCAAAGTCTTAATATGAATTCGGAAAATCAAAACTGTTTTATTTCAACTTAAAAACGCTGTAGAGCTGTAAAATGGTCGTAAGTCTAAAACGAGTACAATACTCAGCCTCGCAGCATGTTTAGACAAACCTCACAAAACTTTATATGATCGTATTTGTAAAATTCCAAGCAATTATCAATATTTTTTAAAAGCAGACCAAAGTTTTTAATCGAACAAAGAATGCTGAGAGAAAATTAGCAATATTAGATGTATGACTAGCGTTTGGACGGATTGCCTGTAACCCCGTCCATACCCATCCTAACAGAAAATTCAAAATTTCCGATGCTTACAGCACAGCTACATTAAAATTAGAGTAGAAAAAAATGTTCAGAGTCAAAATCAGATGAAAATATTTCTCCATCAACCCCATTGAATAGTAAAAATTAAATTTGCTGAAAAATGTTTAAGTACTTGACCAAAATGTTAACTAAACATAAAAGCAAGGCATCAATCGGTCTGTCCAAACTAGGGTTATGAACCCAGTTAGAATTCTTTGTTTTCGCTTACTGTTAGGTTTCCAATCATAAGTAGCGTGAGAACTGTTACCGGTCATTCCTCATTTTTCTTCCATATTAACCAGTTCAACTATTTATTAGTCCTTTTATACATTTTACCAACTCATCGTACACTCGCACATAACAATACAACTTGGAAATGTTTTGCATTCAGCCAGACCCACTCCTTGCGCAACCAAAAGTTCAATGAAATCCAGGTTTTCCCCTGTGAAAATTTGCTAGATCTTGCTCTTGTGCATTACGAGTTTCTAGTGGCTCCCCATTTTACCGTCAACCCCCTTCCCGTACATTTTTGGAGTTGGAGGCGTTACCAATAGTGGCAATTTATTTGAAAAATCTAGTTTAAAGGACTTACTTCCTAGCTCTCCTTGTAAACTAATCTTCTTAAATCAAACATTTTTAAATTCCTCATTTCGATTCTTCAAGTTAAGTTAACCTGTGTTAATTATATATATAGTCTAATAGTTTGATAACTCAAATAAAGTATTCTGAAGTGTGTGGTCTCGAAAGCGGTGTTTTCTAGTGTAACCCCAACGACAAGGCTTACTCACGGTCAATTATTCTCGCTTGAGCAGCGGTTGAAAGGATTTACTACTATCCTCAAACTCCTTTTATGTCGTTACAATCTCAAGTTCCGATTTTTCGTCTTGAAATTCGAAATTTTCCAAGTTTGTTGCACAAGTAGAGTTAAATTTGGATCGAACAAAAAAGAAACACGGAAATATGTTGAGGATTGCAGATTGGGAAATTTCAGCTAAATTGCTCACGCCCACTCTTGTTCACTGACACAGACGCAAACTTCGTTTGTCTGTTTTTCACGGATTGGATTGTAGAATGATCTGAAACAGATTTGCATTAATTTTTCTCCTCGAGTTACGTCCCATACCGCGAAACATTGATTTTGTTCAGTTTTTGAGGTTTTTGGTGGGTTAAGAAGATTCCAAACAAAACTTGAGTGTATGTTTGGAATCGGTAAAAAATTTGCTAATAGATGAGTGTCTTTTAAAGAATTCGGTGACTACTGTAAAATCAGAGTAAACGTTGACTGATTATGTCAATGCTTATCCATTGAATGATCAAGGAAGAGCAGTTTAAAGTGGAATTTACATGAATATATTCTTCCTAGATCATCGGTTACTATTTGGATCGGACAAATCATTTACAGCTTATGACAAGCATAAAACGTAAGAACATGCTGCCCTACTAATTTCCCTATTCAGGTTAAAATATAGTTTTTAAATTTCGAAATTAGTCCTTCAGCCTAGATGACATTGATGGAGAATAATGATAAGCATGAATGGCTATTTTCTTTCAGGTTCAATGTTGTGTACTTTTTACTGCTAGGATCATTATGGAAATATTGCGAGAAAAAAAAAATTAACGAGACTTCCACTGGGAGTGAACGCCTCTCTTAATTTATTACGCTGACCCGTGCAACACCAGTGAAACGAGTTGGTAGATTGTACGAGTATGTTTAGAAAGAGATTGATACCTGGAGATATGATGTGGACACGCTTATTGCATTATGTAGATTATGTGGACAACTACGAATGTATTAGGTATCCATTTATTTCATGCAAGAGTTACTTATAATTCAAATTCATTAGTTATGATCGAATTTGAGAGTAGCTCGCTGACACCCATATGGCGCAGGCATACTGCTGTATAGGCCTCAAAAGGGAAATGTACATCACGCGCTTTGTATGGAGTAGTACTTGTTTGCTGGTCTCTTTCAAATTCGACACGTCCCCAACCAGCAAAATAAAATCCTACGAATCCTTACGGGTGCTCCGTGGTATGTTCGTAACTCCACTCTACATACAGATCTCAACATGCCAACAGTCCTGGAAATCATCTTTGCTTCTTATAATAAGATGGCTGCTCGCATGATCCACCATGAAAACCCAATCATTGCGGCCATTCTTGAAGAACCCCGCCCACCCATTCACCAGAGGCGACTCAAACGGAAATCACACTCAGATCTTTTGGTTCCTGAATCCTTCTAGCCCTCCAAATTACTAACTTACCGCTGGGTAGCAAGTATGCCTCAAATGCCATATTATTACTGTATAAGTCTGCCATGAGCCCACTTGATAGTGTACCCCAAAACAAAGTAACTCTAATTTTAAAAAATGATCGAATGTTACAGCATTAATACAATCATGGATACACCACAGTTATAGGAAATAACGCGAAGGCAATTCATTCTCTGTTGCAGAGAGAAGGGTTAGTTTCCGTAGATTTAGGCGGGAAGCAATCAGACTTGGTTCTGCAGAGTGGAACAATGGATGGGAACTGAGACACTAAATCATTTCAAACTCGCAAAATTCTCGTTGGCCGGAGGAAGTATGAATCTAGGGGGCCGCCCCTAATATAATCGCAATCCTACCTTATTCATGTTTTGAAAAGAGCTCTCAGAAATCCCGGGCCCTCTTGGAATCCCGCGTTACAAAAGGACTGCGGTCCCAGCGGTTAAAGGTTGGAAAGGGGACTGCAGGTAAATTGTTAACCTCTAATCCTATGGAGGTATTTATACAAATAGGTCGCTCCCCTTTCCACGGGATTAACCTTTCCGTTTAATTAATGCAACTTTCCCGGGCTGCCGAACTGTAGTAGGCTTGGGAAATCGGTTTCCAATTACACATGCTCTGTAAAAACGTGTTTGAGTGAAGAGCAGGGCCTCAAAGTGGGCCGCTGGGCCGGAGTTAGGCTTATCGTACTTACCATCTCATATGGGCCAACTTTTCCCAGAGACTGTTTAAACTAACTTTGAAATGAGCCACATACATTGATCATAGCCATACCTTTGAACTATTGCTTTTATTACTAGTCTACGAAACCCGCCATTGAAGTATATATGCAGAATACATACAGTTCGGTATATTGACTCACCAATACAGGTGAGTAACCAAATCATCAAGCGATTGTATTATCAAAGGAAAACTTTCTCATATCCTATACTGTTGAAATCGCAATTGTTGTTCATATCTATTATCACTCGCAAAAGGCCATTTTAATGAAATTTCGTACTCAAACTCATTTTGCCTTACGTGTAAAATCTGAACAGCAGTCTTTAGTTCCTTAGGTCTGCAGTGTTCTTAACCCACTCTCACTCAAGTATAAAATGTAAACTGGTTCCATCTTTCATAGGTGTTTAAAGCCATCGTTTATCACCGACATTCGCTTTTATCAGGCCACAACTAAGAAAGGTATGAAAACGATCAACTTTGTGCAACCAGCACTCACGGATTTTGCTTTACTGAATAAGCTATTGATTTTGACATTTTAAAGTCATTTTTCGTTGGAAATACCGTTGAAATTTTATTGAGGTAATGAGGAAGAGAGGCAGAGAGAGAAAACATGGAGGGAGTTGTGCGTGGAAACAGAAAAATTCAGAAAACGGGTTACGATCACATATACTGTACACTTATACTATGGTGTCCAATTCTAATACTTTAACAATGGAATGAGTCCAAATTCGGTCCAACAGAGGGTCGACATCGTCCATCACTAGTGATGGATATAAGAGAGTTGACGATTATGACAATGGAGGTTATGGAATTGTACAGTTAGCCCTTCAAGGGCTGAGGCGATATGCCTGCGACACCCAGAGGGTATCTCTGAGGTTGAAAGGAGTCAGGTTTATGCTTACTCAAACGTTGATGTTTCAAGAATTGGAAGGGGAAACTATCCATAAACATGTGAGCGGTGTGTGAAGATTTATTTGAATAAGTACCATACGTTTACATACAATCACTTTTTTATGATGTCTCTCTGCCGTTACTACAAAAGCGTTCAATTTTGCAGTATCCATAACTTAGTATGTTTTAAAATGAAGCAAAACTACAAGAGAGGTCTTCAGAGTTATAATGAATCCTGACAATCAGCTAGAATGCTATTCCCTCTTCGAACTTCGTCTTGCTCACGTTCAACGTTACAAAAACCCAAGTCGTCTAAGGTGAACATAAACCAACACTCGTTAACTCGTTACCCTACAGACTATTCTGAACGGCTTAATCTCCAAACCATTCGATAATTCTTTACTCCCCACACCTCAGTCAGTTAATTCTTACGAGGAGGTTAGGGAAGTTTGTAAATGGGGTCGAAAGGTAATTAACACCCCATCAAGCTAGACAGCCCTACTGATGCCTGACTCCTTCATAGAGAAAATAACAAGGACTGAGCTCAGGGTCAAATAATAGACTGCTTGTCACTTCACTGGTGATCAACAATTGTTGACCCAATAATGAGCCATCGCGTTGTTAGGAAGTGAAGTCATAGTAAGTAATTTTTAGTTCCTGAAATTTCCAACAAATATCGGATTTTGTCTTAAACCATCGTCTTGTTGACAAATAATTAGTGATTACCTGGAACGAAGAGTTGTTCTGTCCCATCTCTAACGTAATATAATACTTGTTTTGAAAGTACGGCTGTTATTATCTCGAAGGATATAAATGCTGTACGCGTACTTGGTAATTGTTTCCGTTTAATTACGGGGTTTGTAGGCACCCTCTCATCCAATTAGCTACGCGTTACCCGATCCTTTCATATTACCAAAGCTTTCAAGCCGTGGGGTTTCGAGAGGTTAATTGCCAACGCCCGAAGACGTTGAGTGGTTGGTTAGTTCGCTGGAAAGACTTCTATCGACGCGTCGATTAATCTGGGTTAGAACGTCTCAGTTAGAGCTGATTGGCAGCTACCGCTCGAAGGCGTCAACAGAGCTGTTGTACCGGGCTCCACGTTCATCCTACGCTGGCAAAGCCATTTCCATCGACAGTCAGATGTTCACGTGGTGACCTCAACTAAACCAAATTGAAGAAAGCTGAAATCCCTGCGGTGGTTAAGTGGGCGTTTGTACCATTTGCCAAATGTATCTAAGTGAAATCAAGATATTTTAGCTATTTGCTATGTCCTTGCTCGTTTGAACGCAACACTCTACAACTGCCACAAAAAAATTTCGTGGTTCTTTCAAGCATCATCTCTTTATGAAGGCAAAATGATGAAAATCATTACAAATATCCATTTTTTGGCAACAATAATGAAATTACACACATAAGTTTTACAAAAATTAAGTAGACAATGTAATCCAGCGATTTGTTACTCAAGTTCAGAAACAGAATAAGCCGAAGAATAAGTTCGAAAACTTGTGCTCTTCGGGGAGTTCAAATGACAATTTCAGAGAATGAACAAACTTGCAATTTTTATTAATGAAAAATAAAATAATTATAAATTACAACGATAATACTTACGCCGTGTCTTACGTGGAAAACGAACGCGAGCGAGCTGGCGACGAATGCAATCCGCTAGCGCGATCAAACAATATAATTCTATAGGAGTGTCTTACGTAATAGCGCGGGATCGCGTGGTTTGATTTTCGTCGCGCAATCTCTTAATCGCTTTAACCATTTGTGTAAACTTGGTAGGTTGTTGAGATTATACAGGGTGTCCCAGGAGTTATGCACAATCCGACTCCTACGTGTTCTACAACTCATTTCCGAACAAAAACCGCCTAGAAACCCCATGAATGCTTGACGCAGAACTGTGCAGACGTGGTAAAACGTGCGCCAAAATGTCAGCTTTCCAACGGCGTAGTCGTGTTGGTTTTTAAAAATATTTTAGTAAAGGAAAAAGTGTTTAACTGCAGAAAAAAGTGAGTTTTCTGTTAAAATTGAGGTTTTTCCAAAAGTCTCGAAGATGAATGCAACTCATCGCAGTCGGAAATGAGTTGTAAAACAAGTAGGAGTCGGATTGTGCATAACTCCTGGGACACCCTGTATCACTAAAAAATACCTAATGTTTGAAAATTGGGAAAGCTACGGAGGAGGCATTGTCTTGGTCAGGGGCAAGATATGCAATGACCCGCACGACCGCTCGGTCTTGAAGGAGGGGTTGCTTTGTGCGCCGTGTATTCTCAACCCCAATCTGTATGGCTGTACCATTGTGTGTTGCAATGTTGATAATTTGTTGTTTCTGACCAAATTCAGTTTAAGTAAAATGTTTATTGACTCGAACATGTTATCCAGTTGTTGGACAATGGTAAGATATTGGGGTTTAAATCGAGATCATACAAAGAGTTAGAGTTTGAACAAAATTGTTCAGATTTAAATTAAAAAATAAATATTTAGAAATTAAGAATGAAAATGAATTAAATGAATGACAACGTTCGTTTGTGATCAGCGTCAACGGCATTTCCAAGCTGTCCACCCAAAGTCAGGATTATCGAAGATCCGAGAGACAGCTATTGTTTGTGTTCATTTACGGTTGATTGCGATAATTTGCTTTCAGTTGAGTAGCTATACCGCAAGTGAGTATGTTGACATGATTTTTGTGTTCGGTTTTGCCAATGGTAATGCTTCTGAACCAGCAAGGGAGTCACACTCCTCCTGTGTACAACTCATGCCCTAGCGAACACGTCCGATAGTATGAGGAAAAAATATTGGTAGATAATAATGTTTATGTCACTGATCCTTCCTTATGTAGTAAACTATCTGGTTTTTATCTACTAATTGTTTGTTGTCACTAAGGTTTTGGTTACTACTGCCAGCTCTTCGATTATCCTGACTTTGGGCGGACAGCTTAGAAATGCCGTAGACGCTGTTCACAAACAAACGGGTTTATGCATCAAACAAAACTATCGTCACTTGAAAGGTCTGGCGTTGTCACCATTCGATTCAGCGAGAAAAGTTACGTATATCCCGCCAACAACCTTTTTTCGTCAAGACTTTTGGAAAAACCTCAATTTTAACAGAAAACACACATTTTCTTCCATTTCCTTAACTAAAACTATTTTTAAAAACCAAAACGACTGCACCGTTGGAAAGCCGACGTTTTGGCGCACGTTTTACTAGGTCTGCACAGTTCTGCGTCTAGCATTCAGGTTTCTAAAAACAGGCGATTTTAAGATTTTGACAAAACTGCCATTTCGCGCAGCAATCGCACATATTCAATGCAATTTAAAAAAAGTTTTCTGACATCAGATAGATAGAAAATTTAATATTCTTTCCAACGGTGTCATCAAATTTGAGCTATCTCCGAAATTGA
The DNA here is from genome assembly GCA_031894815.1 of Creontiades dilutus. Lineage (NCBI taxonomy): Eukaryota > Metazoa > Arthropoda > Insecta > Hemiptera > Miridae > Creontiades > Creontiades dilutus. Next base: position 69,779 of record JAVIWC010009611.1, on the reverse strand, counting down.
GGGAGTTATGATAGTTTTAATGACTTAAGATCGAAAACACGAAAAAAATCTTAAATCGCTAATAGCTCGAAAACGAGGCCTCTGGCAGAAAATTGTTACGTGGAATTTTTGGTCGGAAATGAGTTGTAGAACACGTAGGAGTCGGATTGAGCATAATTCCCGGGGCACCTTGTATAGCTTTACGTTGATATTTGCCTTTTTGGTGAATTATTGCCTTCGTAGATTATTTTCAGTGATAACCTACAATACAAAATGGATTTCATAGTATTCTGATAAGAGAGCTTCAACAAAACGAATAATATATAAATGTTTCCATTTTCTGAAAAATTGACCATTCATTTTCTGTGTTCTTGATGGTCTTTTTCCCTATAGTAATTTTCATAGAGACGCAGGTACTTAATTATTTTTCAGTTATAGGCATAGGTTCCCTGTTAAGAGAGGAAGGTAGCTTTGGTAGGCTTACTATGACTCATTATTACATATTACAATTATTATAATTTCAAATATGAATCACTATTAGCGTACACCTAATGTCCTTACGAGAGTGTGAGCATCATCCTTTCTTCAACTAAAATTGGGCGATGAAAATTTGTTGATATGTTGAGAGAGAATTAATCGTAAGTTGATATTTTCATTCGAGAATAAGAAAGAAATAGCTCCTTATTTTGACGGAGTTTGGGATACAAGTGGTGAAACTCGCCTAGTTTTTCTCGGAGCCGGAAAATGTCATTAACTGGGTTTCGTTTTCATTGCGTACGGGCCAAATACTTCATCTGCGGCGTCGATGAAAGGAGTAAAAATTCGGAAAAAGAAGGCATTTTCCGAATATAAATTAAAACTGGAGGAAACTAAAAGTGAATTAACTTTAGGAAAGGATGCGAAAAAGATTTAATTCAAAGTCTATAAGTTCTTAGGAATTGATGAAACTTTAGAATGTTTAGTTCAAAAAGAAAAAAACCTGAAAACATTGGGAAAAACGTTTAATTAAAAGGCAAATACTATACTTTTATGTTGTATATAATAGACCAGGGTTGTATGGAAAGAGATGACCTTGCTTTGCGATTCGGTATTCAATTCTCTGTGAATAGAATGGGCATCCAACTGACGTTCCTATTCGTATCCCACAAGACGCATCGTGGTTGAGGTCTCGCCCCTTTTCCGATGCTCTCGCCTCCTACACTTTTAGGGCAGTCGATTTTCAGTATGATGGTTCAACGACGGAGGTAATGGGATGATTTGGTTGGGTCCACAAATCCGATTGGATGCATATCGATTCACCGTGAAGAGCCCTCGACGGAGGTAGCAGATAGTGAATTCGAGATAGAGTCAACACTCCGCTCACGTACGTTCAAGAAGGTGTCCTCATTTTTCCCGGGGATTTCATATCTCGGTACACGCTTTTCCATTGTCTCCTCCGATCAAGGCCGCCGCCTGTATGATATACCTCGCATAATAAAACGAAGACAAAATCATGTTTCCTTTGTCGTTCAACATTTAGACACTTTTCTTTCGAAAAGAGAACACATGGCATTGGATAACAAGTAAGAGGCACACACATTCATTTAATGGCTCCAACGTATACAAATATCACAAAAGTGGACAACCGAATCTAAATTTTCTGACAGAGGTTTTACATTCAAATTCAATAACTAACCAAATAATTTTACAAAAATAAAATCACAAAATTCAGTTACAACACACAAGTCACAATAATGATACAACTATTCTCTTTGGAAGAATCCATCACCATAATTTCACATTATTGCTACTTGTAATTATGGGTACTTTTACTCACTAAATTAAAACCAAATAAACGGCCGTAATAAAACGTTTGCTAATATCAAAAAACTATAAAAAATCCGAGTTTATTATATTTTAATTTGTGGAATGAAAGAAATATAATTCCACCTTATTCGAGACCAAAGAAATAGGCATGTAAAACATAAATTATTATTTTAGAAACCGTCTCCTTGGGAAATGAATAAGACATTTCCAAGCGTCTCGACCATCCTCTGAGTGTGGCAGAGCATTATTAACGCATCCACCTCAATAGAAGGGGCAACTATACTACTCCATCACCTCACACCTTTTATGATAGTTCATGGATTCAATATCTTCCGTATTTCTCATTCAAACTGGTACATGTTCTGTAATTTGAATTTTCCACTCCCTTTGATCTGTTGAAAAATTCAATATTTATTCACGAGCTCCAAATTGCTCCGTGGTGAGGTTGTTTTCGCTTGAGAGGTTTTCCAAGATGAAAACAGTTCGCCGCAACCGTCTCTCGGCGATGATAGAAGAGCTAGCGAGAATTGGGCAAGATAAATGCCGCCCGCTTAGTCAGTGTCGGACAGATCGTTTTGTCGCTGGAGAACTGAGCCGGGAACGGCGGAGGTCGGCTAAATGAATATAAACCCAGTCCCGAGCGAACTCAATCCGTCTTCTCTAATTCTTGTAATGATGTTTAAATCAAGCTTATTTCAACACCCGGGAAATCCTTCAAATGCATGAATGTGCGAGGCTAACAAATGGAATTAGTACAAACGTTGTTCACTTCAAAAGGGAAATAGAGCTGCATTGTTAGAATGATTGCGGCTGTTTGGCCATAGCCAGTAGTTAAAAATAAACTATAACAATGTACGAAATTGCTTTGTAAAGAGGTATTCCTTTCATTGCTTTCTACAGAGGTTGTCACCCAATCCACCTCCTAATTTATGAATGCAAGAGGCTAATAAATGGATTTAATACAAAAGCCGTTCATTTCACAAGAGAAATAGAGCGATCAAGGCTGTAACTAACAATATACAGTATCAATGTAAAAACTTGATTTGAAAGAGGTATTCAACCAATTTTGAAGAAAATGGATGTTTTAATGCCGACCTAATTACCAGAAAACGTTACGGAATGGCGATACGAATGTCCGGTTCAAAAGAAGTTACTGAAATTCCATCACAATATAGCAGCCTTCATCGACGAACTGCATTTGTGTTCGAAAATCTACAGAGAAAGTCAGTTGTTGCCTTGAAGACCACTACAAAACGTTTCCTGGAGGATGAGCAACACTAAAGAATGTGCCACGGGAACAAAGATCTTGTTAAATATGGGAAGCTCAAAAAGCAGAAGAGGTACTTGAATGACACATTGTCTACCTTTCAAGAAATTTAAGGCTGACACATGAACTTGGGTTATTCAACAATCTACCGTTTGAAACCTTGTAATGTCGTAGAAGCAAAAGTTACAGGTCGTGACATCTGCGTCTGCATTTATCATGGAAATGTTGTCCTACAATCATTTTGTGAAAATTCAAAAATTGTTCTATTTTCAAGTTTTCTGAGCAATTCAACAGTTTTGTTGGTAATTATTTCCACAAGAACGGATACAAAGACCGAAAAATTCAAGTTTTATTTCAAAGTTTGCTTAAAACTTTTTTTTTTTAAATTAAAGTTTAGTATTTATTTCTCTTCCGAGTTAGAAACGGGAATTCGTTTTCCTGCATTTCAAATTGAGTTTCTTTTTTTTTGAAGTACCCCTGGTTTGATTTCCAAGTCCCCATTCGTTCTTGGTGTACTATACTTTCATTGGTATCTGCTATTAGTAGTACTTAGCTCGTAAGTTGACGTCATGATGTGAGAAAAAACGTGATACTTGTTCTAGCACAAAGTCAAGAATTACTGAAATCAGATGCCCGCCCATCCACACTTTTGTGAACCGTGATTATTTTGATAATTTTAATATTGGGTGGTGGTAACTAACTGAATAAATCATCTTGCTTCAACTAATTTAACTGTTTTTGATTTAAATGTATGTCTTAATCAACCTTACTTAAACATCGACTACAATTTTGGTTTATTATTCAATAATAAACCATTGTAATCGCTCTGGAAAAAAAAAATTCTAACCCCCCCTGAAAATTTCATGGTTTACGTTTCAAAGGGTGTAGAATCCGAATCTGCAATAAAAATTTTTCCGTCCGTCCGCCGTACGCCTTACGCACGATTTCTCCCAAACGGCTGGAGCAAAAGATCTGAAATTTTCAGGAAAAATCCATCTTGGTCCGACGACGCCCCAATTCTTGAGCCAGCTCTCTCACTCAATTTAAAGTGCCCTTTAAGGGCTGTCAAAGTTTTGTAAAATCCCTAAAAACCTCAAAACAAGTCGAAGAGGCCTAAATTTGTACCTATTTGAAGAACATACCATGAGGAATCGAATGAGACCCTCCCCACGTCCGTAGGTCAAACCATTCCCGATGTATGGTCCGATTTATGGTGCCAAAATTTGCGTTTTTTGGTTTATTAGGTATTGTTTGTTTGTAACCTAGTGATGCCGATAGCGTCGAGTTGTAGTGAATGTGGATACTGGAGTGATAGCCGATGTGGATACTTGTAGTTTATAACCGATACACGGGTTGAACCATTCTGACATGCATGAAACGCTGATAATATATAGGTAAATATTATTACTGGGGTTTATTATTCAATATTATTCCATGGATAAATAAGAATTCTTTCAATGGGGTTTATTATTCAATTGGCTTGTATTCATGATTTGAATTTCTACTAAGCTTTGGAGTGTGCCTGTTTTACAGGTGATAGAGCGATTATTGAATTTCAGGAGATATGCATAGACCACTTAAATCGGTTCTCAACCAAAACACCTATTTGGATTGATCAGTTGATATTTGTGTCCGTAGGTGGCGGTAAATGGAACCATAAGTCCTATCTTTGAGAGGAGTGGCGGATAGTTGTTATTACTGCTCGAAAGCCTATAATAGCAATAAGCCTCAATCTGTGGTTTCTTTTCTTGACCGCTTCCAACCGACAGAACACACACAAAAATCTTCATGCATCTCGGTCCATGGATAAAGAGCTTTCATGCCACATACCCTGAAGCTTATTTCTAACTCGCACCAACTGGTTTCTCCGTACTACATACGACTGAGACCGTAAAGCAGATGCAAACTAAACATGGGGGAGACTGAGGTTTGTAAAGCATCACCACAGCAGTGAAGTCAGTGGAAAATCAGAGAACGACTATGACTGCTTGTTGCCTTTTCTGTAATGGGAAGTTAAATTTTGGGTCAAACAATATTCTCAAATTGTCCATTTCCTCTGATCTTCGTAGGGGCGCTTCTCCGAAAATGATTTTGAAATGGAATGGCTGGGTATTGAATTTAAAATTACCACCGAATATGTTATGTGTAGATGTCAGGAATATCCACTTTTGTAAACTTTGTTCCAATAGTTAGGCACAGACTCTAAACGGATTTCTTGAAAGTTTGATATTTTGTAATAATCAACTTGAGATGTGTAAGGGTCTACTACTTCTTACATTAAAAGTAATAAGATTATAGTGAATGGAAACACGTTTTAAGAATAATAAATTCTATATATTGAGCCGAATCTCTTGTATTCTCATCTCAGGTGTTTATAGCACCAAGGTTACACAGCTGTATCCTTCAAATAGTTATAATAACAACCGCGATGTATTGCAATTAAGTCCCTACTGTATTACAAGATGTAAGCTATTACATTTTGTGAAGGGATGAAGCACCACGTTTCCTTGGTTGGTTATATACAAACATTCATTAAGGACAATAATGATTCAAAAATTAGTACGCGAATCCAACATTGCTCTTCTTGAATCAAAACCATGCTGATTCTTGATTGGCGGAATTTCAGGATTAGAAGCTACACCTTTTTATTGCGTGAAACTCAAACTCGATAAAGGTCAATGCCTACTCACGGACTGTACACGTTCATATCCTTTGCCAAGTTGATAACTGTTGGTGGGTTCGTAAGCGGTCGGAAATTTCAACGTGGAGTGTGGGCCGAATGTGGAGGGAAACTTAGTGACCGCTGTTTGCTCTGCAGTGTTGATTTTCTTCATCATATATTCGGATATTTCCTTCGAACTGTGTGTACTTACATGCTTCAGTAAAGAATTTCATTTAGTCGGCCTTTAATTTCCGCTCGAACCCTTCGATTAACTGCGAGAAAAGAGGCTGTTGAATCATCCAAATCATTCACAAATTTGGTTAGGTCTGCGGTTCGAGGGAATCTATTTCCAATCCAAGTTTTAGACTAAGCTAATATTACTCTTCAACAAGTCACGAAAATTCGCTGCGAGAGCTATTCCGATCGTTCACATTCAACTCGATGTTTTTACGTTTACTCCTTTTGCTTTACCACCTTGGAGATAGCACAATAAAGCATGAATATTTACCTAATATTGCTCATATAGGCGTGATTAATTAATTTGATATTCTGGTTCAGAATGGTTTTTGATCCAGCGTAATTGAGAATTTATGGGGCCAAAAGGCTTTCCGCCGTTATCATTCGTTTGCACGTTAGCAAATGAAATGTTCTAGTAATTATTAGGTTTGCTCCAACTATGATCATGTCGTCCAGTAGCCCTCCTCAAAAGTGCACGGCATTTTAGATTGAAGTGCCTGTGTTAGCTTCTCAATTAGCGAGTGGTTTTAATCGCCACCGGTTTCCGTTGTAACTGCAAGAAACGGAGGCCCTTGGTGCTGTTCACATTAAAATAGCAGTTACCTTACGAACCTAGTTGGTAGTCAACTCATAAACGAAATTTCTTCTTTTTTTAATGTTCCCGCAGTTGGAGTTATTAAAGCAGTATAACTAGAAACTGACGTCTAGGAAAGAGTGATTCGACATTTTGTATTCAACTGGTTTTGTACTTTTCATCACGTCAGGTCCCTCCCATCAACATCCACCTTCACATTATCTCTGAACCAGAGATTTTACTACCCCAACCTCTAATGTGTTCTAATGTTTGTGTTGCTAGTGTTCGTATGCATGAAACCAGATGTAGCACCAACTATATTAATTTTCCTTTGGTATATCAAAGATGAAGTAATGAAAATTCACCTCTTCTTCCAGGTCCAATTCAAGCACCTAATTTCAATTCGTCCAAATTCTCTTTAATCGAAAAAATAAAAACTGGATTAAGATCTGTCCATCCAGACCAACTCATAATTTAATCACATTTTTGTATTCCACTTTCCGCTACTAATAGCAAAGTTTGATGAATTTTCAGTCATAAGAACTGCTGTAATTGATTTTGACTCCTTCTGCAGTGAGCCAATAAACAGCCCAACTCATTCGAATAAAAAGTTACGATTAGCAGAACCACACTGAGATTCTTGTAAATTCTGAGAGTAATGTCTACCATTGCGCATAGGATGCTGACATTCAAAAAAGTAACATCTGAAAAAAACAGGATATTAACAAAAAAGTGTAGAGGCAGCTGTTAAAATAGGATACGATTTATTTCAAAGGGTATGTTCTATAGATAAGTACTACAATAGACAAGTTTAACCGTCTGGCTTAATTTCTTCAAATTGTTTCGCCTATTCTTTTCAATAATCAACGTGTTTTCAACCAAAATTAATTTCATTTCTATATCAGATTTTAAGGTTCCACCGGCTTTGGAAGTAGAGCAGTTAATTTAACCAAAAAAAATCGTATTGCCAAGATATAAATTTGGGGGCATCAAAAGTCTCATAACGAATCATTAGGTACCAACAAGAGATGCGGTGCTCGCTGTTTTCGCCGCAATCATATTTTCGAGTTACTTAGATTCTTAATTTGGTTCATACACACTATGCCACAATATCCATTTTTCGATTTAGGTAGATGAATCTTACTTTCAATTGGTTTAATTATCATAACGCAAACATTAACCTTTACTGGTATCATTTGAATATTTCCTTGCCTACGGTAATCCTTTCCGTCGACAGCATTATGGAACTTAGTAAAACAATTAATACTCTACGGGTAACAGCTCATTCGGACATTGTCCACATAAATACATGCTTATAATGGATTACCCGTCTTTTATACCCTTTATTTGTGGTTTATTGTTACGAATTTGTGTACATTTATGCAATCAAGTGTGTATTGTTAATAAGTTTTTGTTGCTACTATTATGCAAACTAAGTGAAGTGCGTCAAAGATTTGTGCCTTGTAGTGCTCCGTGTCCGGATATGACGCCACTCCGTCCAGCCAGCTATCATCTTTTCCCTGATGATGGATTCCTTTTGTTACCGGCGCATCCTTTCGTTTCTTCAACCTGTTGCTCTTCATCTTCCGCTCCCTTTTTTGTATATATCTTTAATGGGGAAACTAAGTAATCACCCCACCGGACCCAATACTTAAACTTACAAACAATAACAGTCAAACTGAAAATTTACTCAAGTAGTGATGAACGGTTGCAATGATTCAGGGATATCTTTGAAATCACACGAAATGAGATGAAGAATTGGGGCGGAAACTGACTGAAAATAAATGGGACATTATTCGCCGACGTCAAATTCTATTCTTATTCGTTAGGCAGGTGAGAGAGATAAAGGGCGGATTGAGAGCCTCTCAATGAGATTGATGTGCACCCGGACGTCAACTGCCAGCCTAATTTATTTCTTCGAGTATCCCCCTCTCACTCGATACCCTATCGACTGTTTCTTGACCTCTCAAAACTCTATCTATACATGGTAAGATTCATCTGTGTACAATTCATCTTGTTTTTTTTAATGAATCATTTATACTTGAGACGATATGAATATGGCCGATACTGCTATAAAGGTAGGTTGGTTAGCAGAAGTATTCCTTAATCACTGTGGCAAGAGAGGAGCAGAGCTACTTTGAAAGCTCTACATTCAACTTACCTTGAGCCCATACCTACCGATTCTCTTACCCCGAGTACCTATTATAAAGATATCCATTTCGTTTGAACATTTTATGTATAATGAAAAATCTGTCCAACATCACGGTTCTGAAAGTTGATTCAGTGAATGAGTTTCTGTCCTTCGAAATTTTTCTCTTTTTGAAGAACTTACTTGCTTCAGCGTACGTGTGTAGCTATTATTTAAAATCTTCTTCAAAACATACTTCGTACACATTTTGAAAACAATAGCTTCAAAATCTTTCATCTAATCGAACAATTTCAGCAATATTAGTTAAGGCTCTTAGCAACACATTCGCAATAGAAATAGTTTATCGTCAATGTACTAAGCCTCAAGAGCTCTACAAGAGAGGATTACTGCAATTTATGTTCATAGGGGCTGAGGAGTAAGTTACAGGATTTTCCATGACGTCTGTTGCTGATATTCAAACAATGTAAGAGTATGGACTCGAACTGAAAACATGTACCTATCTAATAGTCGGGAAAAACATCAATGCGGTGGGTTTGTTTGACAGGTAAACGTTGAACGGGTAAACTTTGGCGTTATTCAGGGAAGTACCTTGGGTCCTCTACTATTTTTGATATTTATCAATAGGATTGGAGACCTACCTCTAAAAGATCATAATTATCGAGTGTTGTATACCTGTCTTGTAGTTAGATAGTTCACCTCTGATCTCGATATCACGTGAATCCAAAACGCTCCCAACCCAGGGGAGTGAGGCAATGGGGAGCCACGAGCGAAATCGTCAGACCTAGTTCCGATCCTCTCTGAAGGACGGCTGGCGACGTCCACGACACCTTCGGGTAGTCGGACGAAAATCCAAGGTGAAATTCCTTGTTTACTTTACTTTTTACTCATAGATGAAAATCTTCGATGGGACACCCAAATAGCTCTTTTAACGAAGCGAGTTGGGAAATTTAAAAATTTATTTTATAGGTTAAGGAAGGTTGTGCCGTTCAAATTTTTGCTCTTCTATATAAATCTCTGGTTCAGAGTATCATGAGCTTTGGCATGTTAGTGTGGGGAGGGGCCTTGCCATCCGCCTTGAAGCCACTGAATACAGCCCAGAAAGCAGTGTTGAAAATAATGTCCTTCAAGTCGTGAAGATTTTCTATTGTTGAACTTTTTTCAGTGGTTCCTGTGTTTACAATCAGCCAGCTATATATCAAGTAGTCACTCATGTATTTCCATAAACATTCTTGCGACTTCCGCTACAATCGAGTTGTGTCTCCTTACTTGTTTCGTACGACTACTCACTGCGTTCTCCCAGTCCCGCCCAGTAGACTGATAAGTACCTCTCGCCATTTGTTTTTTAGTTTGCCAATCCTTCTCAGATATTTGCCCTATAACCTCATTGACCCATCTAATTTTACTCGTTCGAAGTATAAAAAATGTGTTTTCAGCTTCCTAATTTCAAAGGGACGTGAAGAATGCGGAAAATTGTGCACCAGTATTTATGTTTAGGTTTAGATTGCTAAAATGTGAGCAGTTGAATTGTAAAAGGTGGTGCAGTTAAGTTCAATAGTTTGTAATTCGGACCAAGGGCATAGGTAATTGTTAACACGCTTAGGTCTACTCCCCCACTTAGCACGGAACTGTGTTCCAAAAAGTGGGGAGTTCCGACAGTGTACTTGAATGGAAATTACCTTGTTCTTATTAGTAGAATAAACATATTTTTCATTTAATTTCATCTCTTCTTTCATGTCATGTTGCTCAAACTGCCTTTAATTAGGGCCTCCAATTACTGCTATTATACATTATTCAAGACTCCCGGGCCTCTCGCGTTCCTTGAAAATTGACAACTTGCTTTGTTAATTGTGTAATTTCATTGTAAATACTGATATAGCACAAATGTATGGTGATAAATACAGTTGAATGATGTACATTGTAACATATAACAAGTCTTTTACAAGCTCAACACAACAACAAGTCTTCGATCTAACAGCCGAACGATTTCAATGAGTATTTACCTAGTAACATGTGGAATTGCCTTCAACACAACATAATTAAATAAGTGTAAATAATTCTAGGTAATGTATGGTACTTTGACAGAAGGATATATCAAATCCAATATCCAAGTTAATATTCACGTATTTATTCCTTCACACGAATTTCCGGGGATTTATTCAATAAATTTACGTTTCCCCTTATTCCCTCTGGTTGTTTAAATTAAGCGTTTCATACATCAATTTTCTTTCAACTGCAATGATGTTGAGTAAGGACAACCTTGCATTACCGTTCGATAATACGGTATACGCTCGAGGCGTTATTTTGCGTTGCATCACAAACATTATTCCGGTCAACACCTACAAACAGGAAATTAAAGTTTAGTTGAGCTTTGCTGCTTCTCAATAGCTCTATTGAAGACAATTCTGTTTACCTCCCCAACCTATGGAAGGTGCCACGGTTTCCCGTCAAAGCTGTGCGTACGTCACAACCCCTTCCAGCTGCGGTACGTTTGCCGGTGAAAGCCACTTCAATTTCAAGTTTTCATTAAACAAGCGGGCAATTTCCTCGGGCTGGCAAAGGCCTGGAGGTGGCTCCTTTGTGACCAAGTCGGGTGTTCCGAGCGGCTTCCTTCTGTCCATTCCTGCAAAGGCGGTCGTCAACTATCTGGGTTGGGAAATTCCTTCACGAGGCCTCTCCCACCTGCCGCTCCCACTCAATTCTCCAGGTTACAGTGTCATTAACCCTTTCCGTGATGCTACCCTGAAATGTGTCATAATTTGAAAAACCGCTGTATCGCATTCAATGGACACTAAATGGTTAAAATTGGAGTATATAAATCACACTTGCCTACATCAGTAAAAATCTCGAAAAAACCAAGTTTTTGGAACAACAGCATCCATGAGTGCAGGGCGATCTGTCCTGCTAGAAGTACTCAAGATGAGTCCATTCGTTTAATGACGGATTTGTTCAATTTTACTATATTCTATGGCCGGTCAGTATTACGGCGACATTGCAGCTTTAGAATCAATATACCTTGAAAGTGAACAGAATAGATTTGAGGGAGTGATAAACAATTTTCGCTATACGATTGCAAAGGGTTATTGAAAATAATAAACAGAAAACGAAACGGAAAATTTTCGAAATTGAAGGGAAATTGTTATTGTTGATTTTAATAGTTGAAATTTCAGTTAATTAAATGAGGTTATCAATGGATGTTCACACGGTTAGTAACAAAGTTTATAATATCCCGATATCTCTCGGGCTCCACTGTTGAAGCTAGGAACTCCGTGATGTGGTGCTCATGAGAGTGTGCTGAAGGAATCACTTGCTGGTACTCCCCATTTGCCACTTTCGAATTCCAATGGCGACATAATTTTTTCTTTGTTTTTAGGTAAATCTAACGCCTAACAGTTCTTGGAAAGGTTGGTGTCTAATTCTAAATAGTTACGTTAGGAAATTGTCCCCTAAACATAGTTTTATAATTATCTAATGGGTAGTGGTCTGAGTAGGAAGTCTTTCTGCAATAAAAAGTTGTGTCATTCGTACAATTTCCAGTATTAGCCAGCCCTTACACACTCATCACTGTTTAACAATAATCAAACATAGTCAATGGTACGTTACCTAAATATAACAAATAATTATGCGGACACGGTCACGGGAAATCATTTAAATGGAACAAAGCACATCACTTCACTATTCTTTCTGACGTCCAAAAGCTGATTTCAAAGCACACTGGTACATCTGACTCTGAATATTTTGAAATAATATGTCTACGACATTAAGCATCATTTACTAAAAACACCCCCCTAAACATGGCTAGTCGGTTCGTGTAGGTACGAAAAATGTTGGGAGAAACTCAATTTCTTGTAGTGGCAACTCTAATAAAATTGTATCAGCTGATTCAATCGTCATTGTATATAAAAGGAAAGGTGTTGACAGCAAAAATAAAATGAGGTGTTTGACATATGACTGTTCGATTGAAAATATTGGTCAGCATCCGTGGTACACTGCGAACCCTAAAGTACCTCGCTAGAAACCACGTTCATACATACTTTATTTTGTTTCATGAATTCTATTTAGGTTCATGACTACGGAATACCATTGGTACTTATAATGTCCTACGACTGCTATAATTTATCAAACTTTTAACTGCAGGAAATTCAACGATGGCGAATAGATGACAATATTTGACATTACTTCCACGAATTTCCCCTTAATAGACGTGTTGAGTAAGAGTAGAGTTATTCGAAGTCTCTGACAAATGTTTTATTGAACAAATTGAGTTTTGATTGAGTAAAATACTATTGAAGTCACAAGTCAATCAGAAAACATGCAAGTAAGTATCGTACTTTCGACGTCATAAGACGTAGCAGAACTGGGAGGTGATGATGAACATAGCAAGCGTAAGGTTCCTGCAATTTCGTTACAAAATGTTGAGGAGATGTGTAGAAGTAGGTTGAAGCAGGTGGATAGTCGAGAAGGAAACAGAAAAAGAGTCAACCTGTGATACATGAGAAACGCATATTATATACGTTGTATATTACCACAAAAATGAAGAGTTATGATGTTGAATCGATTTCGATCGACGGTTAGGTCATCGTCAGTAACAAAACACTAACTGTAATATATAGGAGAAGAAAAAGGATAAGGGGACAGAACAAGGTAGTAAATTTATTTAAAAAAATTTATTTTTATTAACGACGATAAGCAGGGGCGGCTGCTGGCAGGAGCGCAGGGGCAGCTGCTCCCCTGACAAAAATGAAAACGGTACCTGATCAGAATAATTTTATAAGTTTTCCCCATGAATCCGCATTAAAGAGCAGAGAGTTTCAAATCCAAACACCCTCAGGATGAATGAGAGGATGGTGGGGTCGTGAGTTTGGTGAGGGGGTTAAGTGTTCGCTGTCCAGGAGCTGTCTGTGCTCCGAACGGGAGGTGTTTGGGCCCATCAATTCGGTGAGAGGTGCTGCTGCATAGGTTCAAGTTAATAATCAATCGCACACTCTCATCTCATTCGCTTCTTCTCCTCCGTGATTCCACGAGTAACTTATGCGCTCTCGCTACCTTTTGCTAAATATCCCCAAAATTGATTTAGTTAAAGTAGTTTCCCTCTCTTTATTTGCTATTTCCAAAGTCGTCGTAAGTGGTTTCCCTCGCAGTAATTTTGCAATAGCTTGTTTTCTATTATACATCACCGATTGTGAATATTAGAGTGTTCGTTGGGTCGGTTTGCTCCTTCAACGGCTCTTCCAGGACAGGAAGGACGTCTCCCAGGCTTGGAGAAACATACTGTGGAACATCGCCTGGTGTGTGATCCATAATTCATTATCATAATCCGCATTCATACAGTCCACTTTAAATTTATTTACCAGCCCGAGTAGGTTGACACATTTTCCGATCTATGAGCGTGTGTGCTCTGTGCGCACAAAAGGGAACACAGCGTTATTTGGATCTGCGTCCAAATAATGAACCAATGAGAGGGCCCGAAATAAAGATCGCAAAATTTCAAAGAGCTTACACAAAGGCAGACGTAGTTGTCTCCTCACCCGGTAGAGTGCGCTAGGATCACCAAAACACACTCTTATCCTATCATCAGTTGACTGTCCCAACCCTTGAGACTGAACGTGAGTTTGCTAAATTGTCGGTGGACCAAATAAGTGATTCATAGTGATTGTTTGCGATGCAGGGGAGCCAATGCCACCATCGACAGGACTGCAACGAACCTCAAAGGCAAGCAGAAATCGTTGGACGATTCGCAAGTTCAACCCTATTCTTGCTGGGCAGATATGAATTTCAACTGTTGCAAAACACGTTTCTCCAAAAATTGACAAACATTCAATTCAGTTAAAAATTTAATTTGGCCCGAGAAAACATTTTTGTTTCGCGTTCGCTTCGTGGTTGTCAATTACGGTCTTGGTCTATCACTAGGTTTCAGGGCAGGAGCCGCCGCTGATAATAGGAGCATAAGCCCAATTATAAAGGAATGTATTTTATCACACAGATCAACAGAAAGAAAAAGAAAGAGAAATAATTTTTAAATATGAAAATGAAAATGGGCAAAAAATTCAAACAAATTACATCAATAATAAACGATGACATCGCCAACATAACATCACTTCACTACAACCAGTGCTCCCAACAAAAAACAGCATTTATGATCCTTTCAAAATGAATATTTAATTGTGAATAAAACTGGGCATTAAGTATTTACCTACTTCAAAAATTAAGTCTGAGTAGGAGAATCAATGGATTGTGAACTACGCTCAAATTGCATACTAATTAGGTCTAAAGCCTATTTTATTTACATTATCGGAATTACATCGTTATATCGGTAACAATAAAATTTACATTCAATTATCAAAAATAATTCATTAACTCCGTCTTTCCATCTTTCCCTTGGTGCTGTTGGAAGGGAAATTCAGAAAGTGATGAAAACGTCTGACTACCTATATTGAGCTTCCTCTCGGAGATGGATCGTTTGAACATTCCCTTTTGCCCTCACTCGAATATTTCCACTTTTAAATTTAGTTTTTAATATTCCGCCATCTACAGAATTGTTTTCTAATAAATATGAAGAGTTCCACCTTCCCGTTCCTTGAAACCTCTGCCTTCCTAGAGCCTTTATGCTTCCAGTATTTCCTCGAGGTGTTTCAGGCTACCACCATTTCCCGTGGGAGGTGTAATTTGCTCGATAACTCTGTTTCATTACCTCCTCGTCATAGTGTTCATGAAAAACCAATGTTTTCCTCATATCGTTTGAGTTGGTTGATTTCTCTCTAGCTCTTAATTTTTTTTTAATTAGTTGATTGTAAAATGGGTTTAAATTTTCTGTTTTTGTTTTCTTCCATTACCTATCTGCATATTCTTCGAGTTATATGAATACGCATCACTTTCGTAGTTTTATCCATAACCATACAATAAATGTGTACAGATATAATTGCGAACCTGACCATAGTGTAATATGAACGTTGCACCTTCTTTCTCGTCCTCATCTTTTGTACGAGAAACAATATTGGATTACATGAGAAAAGAGAAATAATTTATCATGGACATCCTCCGGGGTAAAGTTGAAACCGGAATGTTGCCCTCACGTTTTGGCGTGTTAAATATTTGAAGCAACGTCACCTACCTTTTAAGATCCGGAAGGAATGGAATTCTTGAGTTACGACGGACGTATAAAGTGGGAAAGCAAGGTTTATACGGTGCGATTCAAGAACAAAGAGCCCGTGCATGTCTTTTGTCTCCTGAACGCAAACAGCCTGGTAGGGGAATATCAACCCGACTCTGGGGCTAGGAATCCTCTTTGTATCGACCGTTTATTTTTGTTACGCGTTTTTGAACCTTCTTAGCTCTCCAACAAAGGAAAACTTTTGATCCTGTCGTTGACTGGCGGGATCAAAGGGGCCTCGATAAGAAGAACGCTCTTTCATCATTTATGCTCAGTGTAACATTTTAGTTATTTATTTTCTTCATAAGAACGAATGTTTTGGCATCAGTGAAAGGCCAAAAGGCAATATACTCATAGTAAACCGGTGAAAATAAGTAGGCTCGTGTCGACTGTCTGTCGTTTTCGTCATAAATTTTCAACAAGCGCATAAGCATATTTATTTGTTTTTTAATTTAAATATGATATTGTATGCAGAGGAAAACTACGTGAGCCAAATAGTGGGCAGCAACCATTTCTTTCATAACATATTTATTATGTACTGCATTCTTAACGCGATAATGCACTAAGGGATTTTCTATCAATTATTTCGGTACGATAAACACAGAGTTCTAAAACCCTTGTTTTGCTATCATGAGATCGCCTGTTTGGATCGTTCCTTCGATATTTACAATTTTTGATTCTTTGAAATATCTTATACGCTAGAGCAAGTGGGTCGAATAGTCAGGATGGCCGATCTCTCAGTTAGCGGTGGAAAGCAGAACTCTCATTTCTACTCTAGTACACTAGTACCCTTCTAAGCATAACAAAAACGCTATTCTTTGCATAACTTACATTTATGACTGAGTGAATATTTTTAAACTTGAACAGCAGTTTTGAATATAAGCTTTGAACTTTTTATAAATCAATTATTGTTTTTGATTTAATTTTTTAATTTATTTAGTCGATTTCAGAGGTTCATTATTGAAATAGTAAACCAAAATGTGGTGGTTATATCCTCAATTCAAATTCCAATATAAGATAAAAATGGGTGTGCGAAGAACTTCACCGATTGTACATGAGAATTATCCCCCAATAAAAGACGGGCCAAGCCGACAGGTAGCGTCGTCCCTTCCACCCTCCTCCGAAGAGTGTAGGATAGAAGGGGGTTCCGACCCATATAAAAACGCGGCCGTCGAGCCGGGAACACTACAGTCGGAGGAAGCCATATCAGTCTTTAACTTTAAAACTGCGTTCTCTATTCTCACCTAAATATTTGAGTAATTCGACTAGTTGGTCAGAGGTTTTCACGATTTTACAGTCGCGACTTTTATCGCCAGCCCTTAAGAAGGACTTTAAATTAGCTCCTTGGTCAGTTTATCGTCGGACCTAGATCCTTTCCTTTTCCTTCCTAAATCAAATTGGGTGCTCCATTTTCTGGTATCTTACGGCGGACGGACGGCAAATTTTTTATCGCCATTTTGTGAGCTAACTCCTTTCAAATTCTACAATTTCCTTGATCAGCCAGTACAGGGGTAAAACGTAACTAGTACCTCCCTTCGGAGAGAAAGTAAAAATAGTGGTGGCATTTCCCTTAACAAAATTCACTACAGGGTGGTTTGAATTTTTTTTTAAATATTTAATATGTTATACTGATGGGGGGAGAATGTTCAAAGAAGGGCCACGATCCTATCCTACGAGATGGGAACGAGATGAAACAATTTCAGATATGAAGACTCAGCGAAAATTTAATGTCCTTTTTTGCTGGAACGCCGCCGAGGGTTGCTCGATGCCAAAGTCCTGCATGGAATGTTGTTCGGTCAGACAGACTGTCCCCCTCTCTCTTCATGTCTGACTATGTTTTTTGGAGGGACGCAATGGAGAGTACCTACAACGTCGATATAATAAGATGATAAATATGCAAAAACCCTCCTCAGATTTTTAGTGCCCTTATTTTTAAGCTGAAAATATTGGAAGTCACGAACTTGTACAACACAGGGAAAATCGACTACCGGGTTTTTATTCTAACTTGCTCAAAGCCTTTCTCTGTACTATCTACTGTGGGGTTTTTATGGTACGAAGTAATTTGTAGTGACTGCCCAAGTTTACATGAACACAACGAGCATCTAATTAGCACATGTGAAGAACCGTCAAATGTCACGAGGTTTGGTACATCGAATGGAATGTATCATGAATGTAATGTTTGAATTACATCAACGTGACATCAAATCGGATTCACCATAGATATTTTTTGTTTCCAAAGTCCACCGGAACAGTTTTCATGATGATTCGAATTTTGATTTCCACTTACTAATCGTGACCTTTATCGATGCCGTAAGAAACTATTACTTGAGACAATTTTCAGCATATTAAAAAATCAACGCAAAGACTGAAGATGAAAAATGGACTAAAATTTCTTATTCATAATCTTGAAAAATGCTAAAAATCCTTGACCATTGATTAGTATAATATTATTAGCAACAGGTTCCTTGTACAAAAGGTTGACAGGTCGCCAAAAAATTCAGAACACACAGTGTACAATCATTTTTGAAAATTCGTTCATGCTATTCTGCGTGAGAGGAACGTTTTTCTTCTGCACCGAAATAGCCCTTTTAAGCTGATGATGAGGATCAATTTTTTTTTAAGATCCTAAAAAAACAAGTAGTTGGTAGCGTTGAAACTAGGAAGATGAACACAATTTTTTGGGAAGTTATGAACATAAGATCTCGTAATTCAAGCTCTACTCATCAAATTGTTGGAAAGGCAGATTTTGAACTCCATTCTTTAGTTGTTCTGAAGGTTCTCTAAGGAATTTCGTTTTTGATGCTCCTGCGCGAAAATTACCGGGCAAAATGAATGATTCTCACAAGTTCAATTTTTTAGTCGTTACAACGGCGGTTAGATGTGAAAATAAGGAGTTGATTTACATCGGCAACTTTATCTCGAAGGGGAGAAGCGGTTTTAGATGAGCTACAGCTTATAGGAGTGACGAGAATAAAACCGTTGGGCGAGCGGAGAGTAAGTTCTAAGATGCTTCAACTTTCCGACCGAGTTTTTCATGCCGTTACTCATGTTAACGATATCATGCGGGCTAAAGGTACTACCCAGTTGTAACTGATGAAGTTAAAATTTATCGAATTTCATTGGAAAACTGAAGTCACATCAATCAAATGTTTTTCACCTGAGTTTCGTTTTTATCCATATCTAACGCCTTGTCTTCCGAGAAAAACTAACTCGATCGAGCTGGCGACCACGCGACCTGTTACCTCTATCAAACAATACAATTCTATAGAAGAGTCTTGAGTTACACCACGGCATCGCTAGTCGTGTCGCGAGGTTCAATTTTCATATCGGTTTGATTTTCATCGCATAATAACGTTAACCATTTTTACAATTTATAGGTTAACCAGCTTTTGTTGAGATTACATCGTTTTTCGTTACTCTTGCATGTTTGTTGAATTATGTCATGGTTTATTTTCAATTGAATGATGTTCAAAAACCTACACTACGAAATGGATTCCAAAGTGGCATTCCTCCAAATATATATATTAAAGCTGGAGGAAACTAGTATAAAATAACACTGGCCGTGCAGCATATGCCACTTCGGCAACAACGCGATGTTTATCGTCACGTTAGACACACGTTTTGGAAGCGTAAGCGATTCCAAGTACCTTCCTAGTTCCTTGAGTACCTTCGGTAATCAAGTTCTTCCAAGCTTTTGTTATATGGGCCTCAAACCACGGGCAAATTTGTGTAAACGGCACGCTGGACCGTTCAAAATCGTCTGACCTTCAACTTTTTCCCCTTGACTAAATACGTTTATTGATTACTCCATTGACCAATAGCAAAATCTCAGAATTTAATACATTTTATATGTTTTTTAGGGTTGAGAAACCCTGATTCGTCATTGTCATTACCTGTAACTGCATGGAGGTTCCCAATTTCGAGTTGGTTTTCCGAAAATCCAACCTGAGATTTAACATGACATGAAAATTCTCTCGTCTTTAGTTACATCTAAAAAGCAGCTGTCAACGGTTTTTCAACCCCTGCGTCATGTTTTTAATGTCCTAACGCTGCACTTTATTCATGTCACTTTTTGTCATGCCCCAAAAACAATGTGTTCCTAAAGGAATAAAACGGGAATTTTGAGGATGTTCTTGTTCTGGTGGTAGCAGTGACTCACAAGCAAGCGGTCACACCTTTGATTCGCCCTGAACGGTAGCTGGTGTGTTTTCTGATAGAACGAGAACATCTGAAAACAGGTTAGTACGTTTATTCAATGTCATTCTAATGGCCCTAGTTGCTCACCTATTATGTTTGATCCCAATATGTTCTTTCTAACCACTTATTTTTTTGGAAGGCCGCATCACGTAGCATTATTAAAACCTATAAAACGTCCAGTAGTAATGTACGAATCTCTGTTGAAAGTCCGAATAGCCATCGTCATGTAGGTAAAAACGTACCAAAATTGTCATTTTCATGACCGAAACCACAACTCAATTGGTATGGTCGAATATCAAATTTGAGTTTCGTGGAGAATAATGGGATGTCTTGAATAACTGGGCACCATAAAGACATCCAGGGAGGCCAATTAAGTGATAAATATCCAAAAACCTAGCAAAAGAAACACTTTAATTTTTAAAATGTCCGGTCCTGAAAATTGCCCGAAGTTTGAGAATCATCCATATATTTGCAAGAAGTTAAGTGTAGGTAAGCGGTATAATTTATCGCTTTAGTTTTACTTTTGCAAAGCACTCTGTAATAGTAATAATAGTAATGAAACTGTAATGAAATTGTAGTGATTTTTTACTGTAAAAGTGATGTTATGTTAAATGCGTTTGGTATAGCTCGAGACCAACTAGCGTGATATAGAAGCTATTCCGGAATCTATTGGGATTCACAAAGCCCTCATATTCTACCTCAACCAAGAATATTCTCCTTCCATTCCCACTGGGATTGCTTGCCAAGATGAGCCGTGGGGTCAGCGATGCTTTGTTGAGAATGATCAAAAGGAGTTTCCCATTGTTCGGATTTCCTATGCTTTTATACATGTTAAGGTTGAGGTTTAGCTCGGAATTCAGACGTTTTCTCAGAGATTTTCGCTCCCATTATCCGATCTAACTTGTTTTTGATCCTGTTATTTGACATTAGGCGTGTAATCCGTTGTTACGTTATATTGGGAATTCAGAAGTTACGGTTGAAAATTAGTAAGTCGCCAAATATTTAAATCTGTCGGTATTTGTGTGTCATCTCCAGGGCGTTTCATCTTCTACGTCAACAATATTCCAACTTTCTCTCTGGATAAAGCTCGTGTAATTTAGACGAGATGAAACCAGTTCTAGCGAGATGCGTGGCTTTTCTATCTCGTATGATGATAAAACGAAAAACTGAAACGCGAAATTCAAAGATTGGAGCCGAGGGAGATTACTTTTCTCTTGGTAAGAGGCCGCTAGAATTAAGAGGGAGAAAAAACTGTATTGAGTTATACACACAAACAGGATATTGTGGGCCACTACCCTTCTCTTAGATGACAAGTAGCTTCAACATCAATTAATTGAGAAACACTTATGACTTTTCGAAGATTCTTCCATATAGTGGTAATGATATGTAAGTTATTGGGGCATATTTGTTTGCCGATAAGGGATTAAGACTACTAGAATCTACAGTGATACTGTCTCCATTTCAGTTCAGGACCTCTTTGAAAACCTCTTCATTCATAAAGTGAAGGCGGTTTTCGTGCATTTCTTTTATCGGCGGGAGTTATTTCTACCTTCCAAAAATGCTGGAATAGAGAAACCCACATGTTTGCAAATCTGCCTAAATGACATTGGAGCATTTGTGAGTTCCGTTGAGGAGTTTAATAACCGGTGGGCTTGTCTCTCCTCAAGATTATTGTGCCAATGTATTCATAGTACCTTGTCCTCGAATTTCTGGATCTGTTGAGTTATATTGGTAACCCCTGGTTAAGGTCCTACTTCAATTGTGTTTGGCTTTCATCCCTTTTCAGATTTCCCCTTAACAGGGTGAATAGAACAGGGTAACTGAGGTGCAGCCTTGAGGGAGCCGAGGCAACTCCAGGTCAGCTTTGAGACTGTGGAGAAGGCAGAAAAACCAATAGCGCTGTCGGGCTGTCTGACAGTATCTAGATTTGTCCAGAAAACCATTATTCTAGGGTCACTGCATCATCACATATATTTCGGAGGCACATGCTTTTTGGTTGAACTTCTTTGCTAAAGAAACATCTCTTGTAATCAGCATGTCAGCATAACAATGTTAATTTAATAGTAAAATCATTCTCAGAAGCATTCTTTAAAGGGGCCTTGTAAAGCTACAGAACAACGATAACTATTTTGAGAACATTCAAACAAACCTCAAGGCATTACATAAAGGTTTAGAGGATAGCTCATCTTCGCTAATCACAAAATATAACGACGTAGAAGAAAGTCCCGAACGAGGGGAAATTAATTGAATTTAATAAAAAACTTCGGATTTACTAATTATTCTCTGCGTAACAGCTGTATTTTAATAATTTCAAATCACAGTCTAAGTACATTCATATCGACAATGGCACTAATTTTCTAAAAATTAACGAAATAAATAATAAAAAGTTCGTATTAATGGGATTTATTGAAAAAACTAATTCCATTTTAGATGCATCAACTGATCCTCTTTCATAGTTAACATGGTAGCGGCTGTGTCCGCATCAATTCTCATTCCCCCCCCTAACAGTCAAAAGGGTCCCTCTGCTGATCAGTATTCTTCTTGTAACTATTTCTAGATGTCTTAAATGTATTTTAAAATTCTGCACCATAGATTGATCGGAAAAGATTTGATGTAACGATTTTTTGGCATTCCGACATTTTTGTTTACAATATTGAGTACAACCGATGCTTCGTGCTTAAATGAAATAAATACATTCCTCAATGAAAAAGGCATTAATCGCCCTGGATTAGAAAACGGCAATTGTTTGTAAAAATTGCATGTCATGGCAGATTTCATGGCAAAATTCAACTAGCTGAATCTAAAATTGCAAGGAAATGGAAACCCAGTATACGTTTTGGTAGAAGAATCGGTTTGTTTCGAAAAAAAATTAACCATTTTTGCAGAATACATTCAGAGCAGTAAATTGCTCCATTTTCAATGCCTAAAGAAATTTCACGATACAACCAGTGCAACTGTTGTCACGATTTACTTCAGCAGAGTTTAAAAAAAAGCTGCAAATTCTTTCACTGGGGTTTATTATTCAATTGGCTTCCGTTCATGATTTGAATTTCTACTAAGCTTTGGAGTGTGCGTGTTTCACAGGATGGAACGATTATTGAATTTCAGGAGATATGCATAGAGCACACAAATTTGATCAACTGATAGGTATAGGTATTTTGGTTGAGAACAGATTTACGTGGTCTATGCATATCTCCTGAAATTCAATAATCGCTCTATCACCTGTGAAACACGCATACTCCGAAGCTTAGTACGAAGTACAGATTCAAATCATGAACGCAAGCCAATTGAATAATAAACCCGAGTGAAAGAATACTTATTTACCCCAGTAATAATATTGGATAATAATCCCCAGTAATAATATTTACCTATATATTATCAGCGTTTCATACATATCAGAATGCTTCAACCCGTGTATCGCCTGTAAACTACAAGTATCCACGTCGGCTATCACTCCAGTATCCACATTCACTAGAACTCGACGCTATCGGCACATCACTAGGTTACAAACAAACAATAATAAACCAAAAAACGCAAATGTTGACACCATAAATCGGGTCATACATCGGGAATGGTTTGACCTACGGACTTGGGGAAGGGCTCATTCGATTCCTCACGGTATGTTCTTCAAATAGGTAAATATTTAGGCCGATTCGACTTGTTTTGAGGTTTTTTAGGGATTTTACAAAACCTTGACATCCCTTAAAGGGCACTTTAAATTGAGTGAGAGAGCTGGCTCAAGAATTGGGGCGTCGTCGGGCCAAGTTGGATTTTTCCTGAAAATTTCAGATCTTTTGCTCCAGCCGTTTCGGAGATATCGTGAGTACGGCGTACGGCGTACGGCGGACGGACGGAAAAATTTTTATTGCAGATTCGGATTCTACACCCTTTGAAACGTAAACCATGAAATTGTCAGGGGGGGTTAGATTTTTTTTCCAGAGCGATTACAATGGTTTATTATTGAATAGTAAACCAAAAATAAAAGATGAATTTTCTGACAGATTTCAGCAATTCAAAACCACTGTAGCATTCATAGTAAATCCTCTTAACACAAATAGTGACGAAAACCACATTGAGCCATTTGGAGTTGACACTGGATCTTTAGAAATGCAATTCATCGATTCAAAAAGTGATGCTTTGGGAAGTGGAAAATTTACTGAGTTAAAAAGCAAGTTGGAACCAAAATGTGCAGCTTTAAAAGAATTGCTGCGAGTTGAGGCACTTATATTCGACGCATGGAATACTCTTCCAGATTGCTTTGGTGAGGTGAAGAAGTTAGCATTTGGAGTAATGACAATCTTCTAATCGACATGTTCGTGCGAGCAAGTGTTCTCTTTCATGAATATAATTAAGCGTAAAGTAAGAAGCCAACTAACAAATGAAAATTTGGAGTCGTATATGAAACTTAAAACAACTAGTTATCAGCCAAATTTATGAACTTTCTGAAACCATGCAAAGTCAACGCTCCCATTGGATTTGCTTGTTTTTATTTTCAAGTACAAGTTACATTGTTTACTAAAGTTTAAACGTCAATGTTTGTTTTTATTTTCACATAGACTGGACATGTGCTTGCATAGCAGCACTTCGCCAATTTCAAAGAAGTTAAAAAATGGGTTAATTAGTGGTTTAACTCGCAGGAGTTACATTCTTTTTGAATGTTATCCATAAATTACTTCAGAGATGGTTAACATGTATAAAATCGAATGGTCAATACTATGATTAAATAAATTCTAAGTAAATACTTGAAATAACGTGTTCTATTTTGCGAAAAATCCGACAAAGACCCTTGGGACAAATAGTTTGGAGACCCCTGCTCTAAGCCAATGTAATGACGGCGCCAGGTTATACAGTACCCGCACGACCTCCAGGTCTTGATGGTACTGTAGCTTCAGCTCCTTCAAGTATACACGCTAACGATGATGTTGGTTTTTTTGCTTTCTGATTTGTATTTTTGAAATCGACCAAGAAAAATAATTGTTAGGTGTACTATTAGGTGTATTGTTGTTTTAAGCTACATCTTCCAAAAGAACCGAGGAGTTGAAGGGATCCAGGAGCATATTATACTCAATTGATGAAAAAATTCTGCCAAGTTGGGCGTGGCTTTTTTTCTTGTATCGGTAACATGAATGTATAGATCTTTGATATGATTTTAAATAATATTAAATTATGAAGAATATAACATGGTGATTCACTGGGGCTGAAATTCCGCAGACGCCAAGGGCATCAAAAAGTGAGTGGACATGTACTGCAGGTCTATCGCGCTAAATCTGTAGCGGATGGAAAAATATTACGGCCGAATGAATTTAAGAGAAGATTAAACCGTCTTCTCCGTAGAACATTAAAAAAGTATGCTTTGCGGATTTTACGTTTTCGCATGGAAAAATACGCACTTTCCCTGAAAATATCATCAAAATTTGCAGAAAACTAAATAAACATGTGTAATTCAGGTAGTCGTTTCAATGCCTCCCAATTATTTGTATTGTTCGTAGTTTTGCACGTTTTGCCGCACTCATACATTTGAGTGTAAGATCGAGCCACTGTGGGGCAATTTGATAAAATTGTCGTTAACATATTTGAATGCATACTTGGAAGTAACAAATATATGTTTGCATTTTTTTAAGCTTCTACAAATTGAGGAATGAAAATTCTCGTTCATTCATTAGACTCACCCCGTATGATGACGGCATTCATTGTTAGCATATTTGTATTTATGCTCGGCGCGGTCCCAAATGTGAAAATAATGTTGTTTTAATTACTAGGGAGGAGCGCATCGGTATTGTGCGGTGCATGAAGCGAGATGGATACCGTTGAAACTGGAATATCATTAACCGTCCCCCAGACCCAGACCTTCCCCCAACCGCATAGCTCCGAACCGAGAAATGTTTTGGATCATAGACTAATTACGAAGCTGGCAGCTCGTGAAATGCTGAATTTGGCCATTGTATCCAATAAAAAGAAATATCTTTGCAATGCACAATGCTTATGTAGAATGTTGAAGGTGGAAATGCGCATTACTACACAACTATAACTGAATAATTTTATTTCTAGCTCGGGTTATGTGCTAGTGGAGAGAATTTCGGTGGTAGAGGAGTTTATCATTTTGTGATATGATGATTAGGTGAAAACCATTATTATACAAATCACATGATGACTTGTAATAAGGTTTTCCATCATATTACTCCATTCCTAAAATTGAAGCTTTCGAAGAATGTTCTATAGTTATCTTAAACATGTTCCTTTTAAATCCAATAACTACGGATCATGCACCGTTGCACCGACGAATCGTCCATCTGCTTGGACTGGAAATTCACAATTTCTCAAACCACATTGACTGGTTCAGTAATGTCCAAGATGGAAAATTAGCGAAAATTGCCGAAAAGCAGCAGACATCGGAGAACTTGGTGTACGGAAAAGTGGAAGGTGAACAATTGAATGAGAGATCCAACTACTTAAACAAGTGCAGTCCAACCACCCGCTCTCTTTCCTCAATATCAAACAAAATTGATAAGATCACCCATAACCCATCAAAAAAAGAAACATTTCTTTCTAACAAGAAAGCGGGTAAAAAAAGAAACATAAAAAGAAAGCGGGTAAAAGGGCAGAGTTGAGCACAATGAAATTGCAATTACAATTAGAATTAATTTGGAAGTACTCATGATTGTACTTGAAAGTCCGAAAATAAAATTACAAGCAATGCTGCAAATGTACTAAATTACTGGTTTAATTAATTACTGTCCAACTCTGATAACAGCCAATCCTTTCAACCGCCGCTCAATCGAGAATTCTCGACTGATTCGTGTCATTATTTTTTGTTCAATTAGGATTTCGGTTTGGTATTTAAAAATGCTTCATTCATTTGATTTTCATTATGGAAGGGATTGAATGGAGGGGCTAATAGTGATAAATCTTTATTTCTTCACTATTAGTTATTGATTAAAAAACAATTTTTTGTTCGACATTAATTTCAGCCTTGTTGTACGACGAACCTCAAAAATGTTGACAATTCTCATGGTAGGGGGAATGGAGGGGGTAATAGGCAATCCCTTCATGACCTCTTCATTTAGCTTATCCTGCCGATATTCCTGATTTTTTATGTTCAATTAAGAACTTTGGTCTTATTTTGAAACATATTTCAGATCTTTTTAATTCAACAAATTAAGGGGGTGATTGAAGAGGGTAATACGGATCGATCTTTGTCTTCACAATTCCCTTTTTTTTCTCTCTCGAACAAACATCTCTTTTGCATTGAAATTTCCAAATTTAGAATTTGGTATCTTGATTTTGGGTTGGTGAGGGGGGGGATTGATGGCCGATTCATTCTAACGATCTTCATAATTATTAAAATTCTCAGGCAGTTCTAGCGGTTTTTGTTCTATTTAGAATTCAATAGTTTTTAAAAATAATCATCATTAACATGTACACTAATGTGAATAAGTGCGATCGTCTAAAAACCGGACATAGGGACGTCTCTATAGTTCATGCATTATGTTCCAATACGTTTTCGTAAGCTCATCTCGAGACCACACATATTATATATACGCCGTAGCCGATGTGTAATTCTAAGTGGCATTCGAAGAGGCCACAGTCTTTATATAGAATGCCTTGTAATCGCGTGAAGAAGGTAACATTTAATACATTGGGTATGCGTTTTAGTCATTCTATAGAGTGACTAGGGATTGTATATAATGACGGATTTCACTCATTGCCTATACAAATGGATAGAATCGTTCATTAGACAACAGAGCTAACAGATGACGGTTGTAAGTTAATGGTCGTGAAGTTGATGGCTCTGGATTTCAGAATTACTAACGCTAGTTTCGAGATCTCTCAACCGAAAATCAAATTTAACCCGAAGTGATGGGACTCTGAGAAATGTTTGCGGAAGTTTCATGGTACATTTCAGGAGCTCGAGGCGCCTGATGGAAGGAACATTTGTCCGAAGGCGCCTTTATGCATTTTACAACAATCCCTGCATTGCGGGCCTGTGATGAAATGCCGCCCACCTAAAAGGGTTCCCGTGTCGGGGAATTAACTCACG
Source organism: Creontiades dilutus (assembly GCA_031894815.1). Taxonomy (NCBI): domain Eukaryota; kingdom Metazoa; phylum Arthropoda; class Insecta; order Hemiptera; family Miridae; genus Creontiades; species Creontiades dilutus. The sequence continues at coordinate 41,723 of JAVIWC010009611.1, read as the reverse complement.
CTCCTCTGCAGTTAGTCAGACACCTATATCACTCTGATATTGTGGCGGAACGTGTGTTTCTTCCCCTAGCGGCCGAATAAGAATCAAGCCAGCACCTTCCGCTGGCTTTCATGCGAAACACAAGACCTCAATTTAGTGTCCAACTCGTGCGGTTTGGCGTATTTAACGGCGCATGAATTCGTACTTGGAATTCTGATGGTTTAGATCTGTAGCACATGTGTTCGAACCTCACTACAACGAACCAAATACGTATATACCTTTATGGTAAGACTAGGCAAAAATTCAGAGTTTTCGATATTATAAAGATCTTGCAGCAATTTTCGTCCTATTATATTATTTTAACCCCGCTTAAGATCCAAGTTTCTCCATTTTTAACGATTTTCCTGTGTTTTCAACTTCTCCCCATGAAAACTGCCCCAAATACATATCCTATAATTTTAATGAAAATAAACAATTTTTAACTAAGTAATTTTAATCTTTCAAAATCGTAAGTACTAAAAAATACATACTACGGCATTTGGAAGAAATTTGAAAATCGATGCTTTGGTTTATTTATTCAATTTTGAACCTTTGTAATCGACCAAGAAAAAATGAAATTTAAAACCCCATCAAACTTTGTTTATTTACGTGTCAAGATTTTTAAAATCGGGAAATCAAATTTTATGAAATCCATCCAAGCCTAATCTGAAACTTGGGTAAAAACTCCCAATTGGGATTTAGTTAGCGATAAGTTCTCTCAGTCAGTCCCAAAGGGGGTAATTTAAGGGTTGACATAAAAAAATCAGAATATTGAAAACTTTCGAAATGAGACTAATGATTCGACGTTCGTTATTGATAGACGCCCAGTTAATCGAATGAGCCCACCCAGCGGACCGTTCATCCGTTCACTCTCCCTTAGGGCTAGAAGTTAGATAGAAGGTAAGCATCAACAAGAATGTGTAGGTGAACGTGCTTGGTCACAGTTAGAATTTTGCCTTGTTTCACGTGAGGGTAGAATCAAATGATAAATTGTATATAAAATTAGTTCTCATGAGTTCCTTTTGAAATCAAGTTCTACAAAACTGATATATTTGCGAATAATTAGGCGTAGGTCTTTTAATTGTATCTTGAATATTGCATTGTTCTATTCCTTGATTTCTATACGGTGTCCATACACTACATATAGCACGGTATTTTGATATCAGCTTTTGTCTACTACCAAGGGACTAGTAAAAGATGGTGTTCACAGAGTTATATTTAAGACAACGTCATCCAACGGCCTTTGGGATATTTAGAAGTTAATTACAAGGTATGGAGACTCAGTGATAACTGAAGTGAGCTTGTAGCTGAGAAGCATTGTTGGCAGTTTAGTTAGTAATATATTTTTGGACAACTAAATCGTAGGTAGTAGGTAGTTATTCTGGTTAAATTTGGTGGATTTCAAGATAGTGTCAACGTACAGTGTATAGCACCATTGTAGGAATTTTTATATCAGCTTTTGTTTGGCAGAGAGGGAACCGTAAAGGTTTGTTCACAGAGTTATATTTTAGGTAAAGACTTTGTAGGGACAACATTTATTGGGCCCCGCTATAATTTGCTTTCTTCTCTGAAGGAAGATAGTTGCTTCGTTAACTTTTCTGTTGTTGGATTTATGTGTAGATGTTTAGAAAATTAAAGGTGATCGAGCTACATAGAACAATGTTCCCTGGCGATGAGTCGCATACACCAGATCTAGCAGATGTTAGGAAGAAGTGTTTGACAGGGTGTGTAAATTCAATCGTTTCCAAGTAAGCGGAAGCTTTCCACTAAAAACTTCCTCGAACTGTCAATTTTCCAACTGAAATAATTAAAGTAAAAATTATTTGTTCATTTATGATACGAGCAAGGCCCAGTACAACAACGGAAGGTTTGAAAGAACAAAGCGTTTAAATACCAAAAATATCGTTTTATCGGTCAATATCCACGTTTCCCCTCAACTTATGTTACGTGCAAAAAATAATTTTTTATCTTTAAATCATTATCAGATCAAATAACATTCTGTCTCATTATTCTTTCATTTCGGAGAATATACTTATGGATTTTAATTCTACAAACTCGATTTAATTAGCTCATTGTATGGCAGCTCTTCGGGATTCCTTTCAACAGCAAGTTTTCAAATTGTGCTCTCGGTTATTATTAAGATGAACTTGTATTTCATAAGCTGTAATACATAATATGGTTCCATCTCTATTAGTCGTGTTGAGTCCAGGTTTTTTAAAATCAATTTTGTTAATGAATACTGTTCAGTTCAGAGAACTTGTTTATTAATTATTCGAATTTAAATTGGTGTATCGGCCAGATATGCACTAAATTCATTTTCAGGTGCTATTCCATACGATTTTTCATGTCGGTTGATTTTATTTATGGGTGAATGTCAAACTACGGGCAAATTTCGTGTCCAGGCAACTTTCTCAATACATAAGCATCCTATCCTCAAACTTTTGGTCTTGAATCAAAGAGACGGCTCTCATCTTTAAGAAACAATTGTTGAATCGAGTCAAATTGCAAATTATATCACAGTTTCGTGCATTGAAAGGTCCAATTTGTAATTACCGTGGCTGCCGCAAAATAATTTATTCCTGTCTTCAGGTATTTCTGCTGGAGCTTTCTGATTAAAAAAAAGTTATATCCCGATCACACTCCATGTAAGAGTGACCTCATGGGGAACACGACTTTTTGTGTATGCACAACGTAATGCAAAAATCGTATAACGGTCCATTTTTTATTTTGGCCCCCACATGAGTCAGCGAAAATGCTGAGGTGTTTCACATCTCGAGATAAGCAGGTAGTAGAAAAAATAGTCATACAAGAAGGAGCTTACTTCATTACTTCCGTTTTTGGCTATCGTTTCTGCGTATCTGTAAAGAACCACTTCATTATCTACGGTTTGAACAGAGGGGAGTATGCGAGGAACTGGCGTTAGCTCGTTCTTCCCCAGTACCGCTCAGAGAGACCCGTTATTCCCCTGTACACGTTTTGTTCACCGGCGGTTTTCAAGCATTTGGACCCGTTTTTCCCCAGTTCTGAGATGCTTATCGTGTTCGCCGCCCCAAAATCTATAAGGAACCAAAATTACCTCCATTTCGTAAAAAAATCGAGTTAACTCGTTCTTCCCCTGTAGTCTTCAAGTAGTAAAAGTGTTCAAGTATTTTTTTTTAAATCTGATAAAAGTGTTTATAATCCGTTTAACAGTGGTTCTGTTATTTACCCATTTTATTATTCTTGAAGTACGCCACCACTAGCCATGATTTTTAAGAGCATTTTACCATGGACCTGCCAGTAATTACCGTGGCAATATTGGTAATTACCGTGGGCACAGAATTTGAAAATAAGACATTTTGAGCTTAAAAATGGACTTTGATTTTTGCCTGGTGTATTTTCTCAACCCTAGGCTACCCAGAAATCACCATAAATTTTTGAGACCTTTTAGGAGTAGTTTCATTTTTGAAAACTTTGCTAGTTGAAAAATGCCCGTAGTTTGACATTCAACCTTATATGAAAAATATTGTTGTTCTAAAATATTCAACCCTAAAAGAGTTGTTCTTTCTTGGCTAGTTATTTTGAAGTTCTTTATTCCGTTAATTCTCTCTCGATTAATTACGTTTTAGTGTTAGTATGGTTTGAGAATCTAACAAATAAATTTAGTTGGTCGGTAAAGTTTTATGGTATCCCTAAACTAAGTCATAGAGGGACAGCGTAAAAAGAGATTTTTTATTTATTTTTTAATAAAAGGGTTTCACCCTATTCAAGTGGGCGGTCACGTCAAAAGCATGTTCCACGTCGAAAAAAAAAATGCGGGGTAGAATGAGATACGGTAGAGGACCCGGAAGACATAACAACGTTTTTCCACGCTCTCGGAGGCCCCCGAAAAGTTTTCCGACCCGGCATTTTATAACTCGTTTACAGTAGATCCGTGCCGGTCGTGCTTTTCAAGCGAGTGAACGGCCAGTTTATTGTCAGCGGTCACGTTAGAAGTGGGTCGTAAATAAAATACAAAAAGCAAAAAAAAAAAAAAAAAAAAAAAAGTAGGGTCGGATAAAGAGATTTTTTTTATTCCTCCGCAAAGGCGAGAAAGGTGAAGGATATAAAGAAGGGAAGACAGAAAAATGTAGAACAGAGGACTGTTGCCTGGGAGAGAAAGCGAACAGGGACTTTAGCGCTTGCGGGAAAGTTGTTTTTTTTTTTCGTTTTTCCGAAGATAATTTCAGGAAAAGGTTACAGCGGATTAGCGGACTCAAGTCGATGCCGAAAGGACTTTCGAGTGGAGCAATATGCCGGCCTCGCGTCCTCCAGCGCCGCTTGTGTGGGGAGATATTTAGCATATATATTAGACTTTGGTCGCTCCGTGAGAAGAACCGAGCTCCCAGTAAAAAAAAAGACCGAACTTCGGGAAAAGACGATTCCCAAGGAGAGAACCTGTCGCATACTCGTGCAGAAAAAAAAACCTCCCACGGAAAGGAGGAGAAATGAAATAAAGAAAAGGGAAAAAGAAATACCTACTTCGGTCATGCGGCTCCTTCAGTCAAAAGCCTCTTTTCGCTACTTTTTTTTCTTTTTAACTCCAATTTCCAGGAGCCATTTGTTCCCAGGTTCTGTTTCCTCGGGGTTTTCGCTTTAAATGGGGAGTTTATGAAAAATAATTTCGAGTTTGTCTCCTTTCTGTTCGCTTGTGTCGGACGTAGTGAATAAATTTGGGTTTTCTCGAAAGAGGAGGTAGGGGCCCATATTTTACTGTATGGGTGATTCTCACAAAAGGCGCAATTTACAATGCTAAAATCTTACGACAGTGAAACATCCTCAAATTTGTTCCGAAATTGCATAAGGCACATAAAGAGCAAAACAAAGAACAATACGGTGCTCAAATCACAGTTTCAAATCCAAAATTCCAAATTTAATCAATTCAAACATCAATCTTCAATTTAATGATTTCATGTTGGTAATCAAAAGGATTGATGTTTGGTAATGAGAATATCGAGTTTGTGGGCCTGCCTCTTCTTAAGAAATAGCAGGTTTCAGAACCACCATGATTTATTTTCAAAAGCCATTTTAAGGTTAACCAAACACGTGAATTAAAAACATACATTTCAGTATTAAAAATCGGTAGAGTTGTGGCAATGAGACCTACAAATGTACTCAACTGAATCATACACTCCCTTCATGCTTGCTGACAACTGGAGGGACGATAGTTGAGAAGCCTTTCCAGTCTTGCCACCCACTTCCAAGACTGCCAGTCTTGCGAAACTCCCTTAAATGCTTCCCTGAAAGAGCCATAAACCATTGGTAGGCGCTAATGATGATTTTTGTAGTTACAAACGTTCAAATATGTTTCTAGGCGTAGGCATTCACGGCATTACATTGAACAACATTTTTCAAGTTTTAAGAGATTTTTCAACAAAAAATACACGTCCCATATTCTGAGAGAGGATGTAAGGAATGGAAAGGAGATCGTAACAGATGGTGAATGATAAATTGAGCTTTTAAAGTCAAATAAAAAATGATTTATGAATTGAAAGATACCTGATTGACCATGATTAGTGTCCACATTGGTATTTAAAATATTTTGAAAGAAGAAATCCAACAGAAGGTCTTATATATCTGAAGTAATCCTAAAATAACATACCATTTGCGCTTTTTTTTTAAATCCCCCGTATAGACTATTATATGTTAAGTCAATATTCTGTTCCATTTGGATTTATCATTCTAAATAGCGAATGTTTGTCAACATTCAAGGGGAAACATATTTTCAAACATCCTATCAACATTTTCCATCTACCTGTTTCGATGAGAAAGTGTATCCTTCAAAATAATGTGTGTTGCTATTCGGCGCCACTCCTTTTAACTCAGATATTTCAGCACATAGGTCATTTCCAACACACGTACTTATCTATGCCATTCAGGTTCGATCCGTGCTACTGCCAACAAGGTCATTCAGGAATATAACAGACCCATCGAGATCGATGGCGATGATATCCGATGGCACCAAGGAAATCGGATCAATAAGCAAGCGAACGAAAGAAGGTGTCATCACCAACTTATGGCTAGTTGACTTGAATGTCGAATAAGGTTGATCAATAGTTACAGGTGGACTCATCCACTTGATGGAGTTGATGCGAGTTGAGACAAGCCCGGAGACATAGTTGTCCCGTGAATTCCTGTTGCGAGGTTCCTCCTCGATCATTGAAAGAATTACAATCCCTTACATACATGTCACTCATTTTTGTGATAAACACAAGAAAGCTGTGTGCCACACCAAATTTTTTGAATTTTTTTCCATCTAGCTCCCAGTGGTTTCCACAAATTTTCCTTCCCACTTCACAGACTTGGGACTGTTGCCACAAGAATATTGTGCCGCCCCGGTTAACAATGTACGATATTAGCAATATCGTTTCAAAAGAAAACACTACATCAAAGGAAAACCACTGCAAATAATACATAAGTTCCAATCGTCTATTAGCCCCTCCATTCCTCCTTCTGTCAGCAAAAACAAAATTTACGAAGTTTGTTGCACAACTAGACTGAGATTGAGATTGAACAACAAAAGAATCAAGGACATCGGTTAAGAATTGCTATTCCTTGACGTACCTATTCACGACAAACAGCTGCATGAAGTGTGGTGCACAATCATTTGTTGCACGAACGGACACTGCACCCTTCCCGGTTTTCTACCCCAGAGTCTAAACCTGAAGCATTGAAGCTTCAGGAATTTCCCCTGGGTGTTGCAGGTAGATCGGCAGAGCCTACGAGTGGGGCAACTAGTCATCTTGTTTTGATATATTAGCAGAGCCTGGCAACGAACCACTCTCCCGCTAGTATTGACTGTTCTGATGTCTCTTTTCTCTCGCCTGTCCCGATTGGCAAAATGGGCAATAGGTTTTAAACATCACCTCTCAAACATTAAAGGTGGTTCCCTGGCCTGCCTGAGAACTATTTTCCCTGCAAGCCTCGGGGAGTGTGATGGATCTGGATATGCTCCCCCTTCCGTTTCATGAAATGTCTAATCCTGAGCGTAAACTTTAAGCTTTTTGGCTTCACAGGTATTCTCTGGGTGTTGCAGGTATGTCGCCTCAGCCGTCGGTAGGGGTAACTAGTCCATTCCGTGATCCCATTGAAATAAGACCCCCACGACGTTTTTGTGTTATTATCCAACATTATATTACAGACATAACAAGTTTAATTTTCTTCACATGGACAATTGGAAGGTATTAGCTGTTTACGACTTCTGTGAGTCACATATTCAAATTCAACGCCCCATGAAACGTCCGCCATGATATCACGGAAATCGGATCATTAGGCGGGAAGTATGAAAGAATGTGTCCCCGCCATAACACCCCAGCTTCCCGCGGCTGGAATGCTTTTAAAACAAACAACTTCTGAAAGCGCCCATTACCGGAGTGGTCCCTTATTATAAGATTACCAGCGGAGCCCTGTGTGTCTCTGTCAGACCATTTCACTCCGCCCTTTATTTCCTTGATTATGGGTGACTCGGAAAAGGCAGGTCGTGTTTCCACGTACATTAAACAAATATAAGTATCTGAGACAATGGGTCGTACATTCAATTTGTGTTGGCATAATACCTTCAAATACTTTTTCACCTCTTTTTTCTGGAATTGCTAATCGATACCGAGGACCACATTTTAATTACACGGTGCTCATTTCAACGTCGTTTCATCATAATAAGCAAGTTTGAACCCCGTTCCGCTCCACTGTTCACTGTTGGCTCCAGTCAATAACTTTGTACACTCGTTCAAAACTTAATTGCACTACAGTACTTCTTGTAGCCGGTTCCACTCTACAACTTAGTCCTAAGGACGATCCTTTCTTGAATGGGTATCTGATACTATCATTAGAGATCTAATAATCTTTGGGAATACACAGTTCAGTAATGGCAATATTGTCCAATCCCTGAATGAATAAAATATCAATGACCTGTGCCCAGAGACAGAAAATAATGGCAACGAATAAGACCATGTCTGGGTCCGTGTCACGGCATAAACTGAGACGAGGGAAATGTACCTCGGAGTTACTCAAATCATACCATAACTTGTGGTCATTCTTGAGGAGTACATATTCTCATCCCTGTAACCTTCTTCGACCTTTCTCAACAATAAATTCCCGCATCACCCTGAGGCTAGTTAACTGGGATACGTTGTTCTTTCATTTCCACAGAAAAAAAAAAAAAAACCACCAAAATCCAAATTAATCATTAATCATGCAGAGTACTACGTTCCCAACTACCTCCAAAGTAACGTACGCTTTCATAATACCCATATCAAAATACAAGTTCCCTGCTGAACTAAACGAATCTAAAAGTGATGGGAATAGACGTGATGGCTCTAAGGTCCATGCAAAGAAATTGAAGTTTCACCTATGTATAACAGTAATGTAACAAATTATTGTGGAATTATTAATAAATTAATGTTATTTTCTGTGCAATATTATCATTAGAACTGCTACGCAAGCGCGAATGTGCTTAAGCAATTTCTGTGATGGATATGCGTTGTTCCCCCGTTCCATTTCTTGAAACTGCTATGGTAAAGCTAATGTTTTTGAACTGCAGGGTGTACCAGGCAACCAATATATTCCATCATCTTGTTATAACGTCCACAATTTTTTTGGTTTTAATGGAAAGGTTTGGCAACGTGCGGATGCATAGGATAGGCTTCTATAAGCTGAATCACTCTGAATCTTTTCATTCTGGTCGCACAAAGGTAAAATCCTTACAGCATCATTATATCATGACCTATTGGTACGATATCGTTCCGATTTTGCGGGTGGGAAATGAAGATACGATTTCTTCACTTGAGTTTGTCATGAACGTTTCATCCAGCTGCTCCGCTTGCACGAAACTACAACCCACCAACTTCCAGTTTTCATCCAATTTCCAACACTTTTCTGGAGGTAGCTAACGTTTATTTATCTTTTAGAATTATTTCATTCATTTCAGTTATCTGTTATGTTACGGAGGAAGCTATGTGCACACCTAACTTTGCTCAGGTTGTTTTCTCCAACCCATAGAAACGTGGTAGAGATCCTGGCGTATTCCTGTATTCTCGGAATTTGTTATGTTAATGCCAACGAGAAATGCCCATCATGTTGAAAAAAATTATCAACCTCAATCCCTCGGAAAAATCAATTTCGAGAGAGCAATACCGAGTATCGCCTCTTAAAAGATTAGCAAAAACCTCATTATCGCTCAACTCGTTTCGATGCCTTCGAAACGTTGGGAAGTCAAAGATGTGATAACCGGCCTCCTTTCTCCATTTTTAATTCAAAGGAATCGACTCAACTTTCATTTTATTGTATTCATTTGATTTCGCTCTTATTAAAACATGAAAACTTCTTCGTCTAATCTAACTTCTGTAACTGTGAACGAATTGAACAAGAGTTCAAGTTGAAATACCCGAGTTCAATATTCTCATAAGAGCAAATGCGATCGAGAAAACGTTCGTTTGATGTTTTACTTTTCTATAAACCCGAAATTAAAAACTAAAGGCAAGCCCTTTCATTTATTGACTGAGTTTGCCGGCCTTTGGTAAATAACATTTCTGAAAGCTACTGTTAACATATGAGTAATAACAATAAGGATAATAAAATTTTGGTTATGTATTAGCCCTCTCAACATGGAATCCCACAGCTGCCTTAGGTTATAGTTACCTGCCATATGTAGTAGCGCTTTTGAACATCAACTACCAAATATCTGGCCAAAAGCTAGAGGGTCAATTAGGATAACCGTTAGTAAATTCACCTTATACTTCGCAATAGAATAAATTATTCAAGTATCACTGTACACATCAGAAATCACTTGGTTTTCAAAGAAGAATTCCTGCCCACGATAGCGTCGTTCTACTCAACCCAATCAGCCTCTTCTAGTAGTTTATAACTTGTGCCGTTAGTGGTGTTCTGCAACCACAGAAAATAATGTGAAACAACTAGTCCAATCAAAGCGTCTCGATCCTATATTGACTGCTTTAATTCAATTTGAAATATCTCTGTTTACTTGTCAATGCATTGTACTATCACAATGACCATCAACCTCATTCAATTGTACAAATCATGGCACAGCTCGAATCTTAGAGCGTTTGTAGACCATTTCTACACTGTTTTCACAGAAATCTGGTTCATCACTATCCAATCAGCACTGCTCCAGTATATGCGAGTATTTGGTCCATGCCTCGATTGTTTTAAGAGTGGTCACAATCTAATTGGCACTGGTCGAATTTCTGAGAGTATTATCCCATCAATCGTTTTTCCATCGTCTCAAAGAAATCTGAAGTTCTGAAACATCCAGCACTTCTTCAGTATCTGAAGTTCTGAAATCCATTCCTCATTTGTTTACAGAGTAGTAAAGATCTGATTAGCAGTGCTACACTCTCTGAGAGTATTTCCCAATTCCTCCATTGTTTTCAGAGTTGGTAATTTAGATCATCAGCACCTAATCAGCACTGCTGCAGTCTCTGAGAGTATTATTCCTATTTCTCCATTGTTTTCAGACTGATCTGGTTTGTCACTATGTTCACGGCAATGAATAAATTGACAAATCATTTGTTTCGTTCATTTCATTCTACCGATAAGCGTGTACGTGTTTTCACCTATCCAAGGTTTACCTAAATGTCTTATGTGCCTGACGATACAACTCCTACTTCAGTCTCCCTACTCCCCTATCAACCTACCAGTATAGCCACTTTTTTCGCTCAATGTGCCATTTTCACTACAATTATTCGCTTTCAGAATTCATTTCTTACATAGGTCTTCAGGGTCCACTTCATACATTGGTCTTCCCCATCCATTCATATTGGGTAGTCAGCATCCCCTAATCTAAGCTGACATCTAGTTGAACAATGCTGTCACTTACATTTGCCCGTTTCGATGTGAGCAACTTGAAGTACTGATACCATGAATCATTTTGTTTCCTAACCGCCGGTTTTCCTTGCCTTTCTGAAGCCTATCTTCCTGATAATGGAAAATTTGCTTACAGGCAACAAAGACGTGCTCGGCAGCACGATCTTCATCAATAAATTTGAGGTGCATTACGGCTTTAGTCTTTTCGTCGAGATCGTTGGTAAACACTGTGATTCTTCCTCCTGCATCAAACGGTCAGAATTTGTATCATAATACTGTTCAACATTCAGCTACTAAAAGAACATTTGCCAGCTGCCTACTAAGAGTGGTGTTCACAGTAAAAATGTTCAGTTCTGTAGTTCTGTAGAATATTACCAGTACTTATGTATACATATGGCGTTCTACTATACCATAGAAGGAGTTAATCAATTTGCTTCTTTTTGTTTCAGAAATATGGTGAATAAATGTAGTTAGGGCTACTGGTAATGGGTCCCCAAAATATTTCAAACCCCAACTTTGTTAACCCTAACAAACTATCTAATCGCCACTACTCGAGTCTCTGAGAGCATATGGTCCATTTCTCCATTGTTTTCAGAGTAAAATGGTTTGTCACTATCTAATTGGCACTGGTAGGCAGATTAATTGGTACTTAATCGGTATTGAACAGTAAATATCACAAGACGATTAAGAGAAATTGGCGCATGAGATCACGTTGTATCACTGGAATTTTTTTTTATCTTCTTATAATTTAAAGTACATACTTCGCCCACATAAGAAGTTTACTTCTATTAATTTTATTTTAGGTCTAAATTTTTTGAACCAAAAACTTCCTTCTTGAAACAGTACTATGTATTCAATTCTTCATGGTCTAATATTCAATTGATTTATGTATTGCTTACCTGTCATTTCCTTAAATACATATTATATCTATCTATGTATATTACCAGTTAATCCGTGTGTATTAATCTGGATATCTAAAGTGGGGCACGTGGGATTAATTAAGAGGATTTAGGATTGGTAATCCCACAATACCCACTGATAAGATCATTAGCTACACTTCACCGGCTCATTCACGTCATATCCTATCATGAGATGATAGGATGTACATTTGTGGTGTACATCCGTCAATACGGCATTGTTTCACTCAGGATTGTTGGAAATGGGCCATGTTGTCCGGTGGATTCGTAAGTTTAGACAATTTTATAATGCTCATTATCCATTTATATTTCAATAATAAACCATTGTAATCGCTCTTGAAGAAAAAAATTCTAACCCCCTGAAAATTTCATGGTTTACGTTTGAAAGGGTGTAGAATCCAAATCTGCAATAAAAATTTTTCCGTCCGTCCGCCGTACGTCGTACGCACGATTTCTCCCAAACGGCTGGAGCAAAAGACCAGAAAATTTCAGGAAAAATCCATGTTGGTCCGACAACCCCCCAATTCTTGAGTCAGCTCTCTCACATAATTTAAAGTGCCCTTTAAGGGTTGTCAAAATACAGTAAAATCCCTAAAAATCTCATAAAAAGTCAAGGCGGCCTAAATTTGGGCCCGTTTTGAAGAACTTCCCATGAGGAATCGAATGAGACCCTCTCCACGTCCGTAGCTCAAACCATTCCCGTGTATGGCCCGATTTATGCTGCCAACATTTGCGTTTATGGTTTATTATTCAATAATAAACCATTGTAATCGCTCTGGAAAAAAAATTCTAACCCCCCCTGAAAATTTCATGGTTTACGTTTCAAAGGGAGTAGAATCCGAATCTGCAATAAAAATTGTTCAGTCCGTCCACCGTACGCCGTAAGCACGATTTGTCCCGAACGGCTGGAGCATAAAATATGAAATTTTCAGGAAAACTCCATCTTGGTCCAACGACGCCCAACTCTTGAGCCAGCTCCCTCACTCAATTTAAAGTGCCCTTTAAGGGCTGTAAAAGTTTTGTAAAATCCCTAAAAACCTCAAAACAAGTCAAGTATATGTGTACTTATTTTTAAGAACATACCTCGAAGAATCGAATGAGCCCCTCCCCAGATCCGTAGGTCAAACCATTCCCGATCCATGGCCCGATTTACGGTGCCAACATTTGCGTTTTTTGGTTTATTATCGTTTGTTTGTAACCTAGTGATGTCCGGCCGATAGCGTCGAGTTGTACTGAATGTGGATACTGGAGTGATAGCCGATGTGGTTACTTGTAGTATATAGCCGATACACGGGTTGAAGCATTCTGATATGCATGACACGCTGATATAGGTAAATATTATTCAATATTATTACTGGGGTTTACTATTCAATATTATTACTGGGGTAAATAAGTATTCTTTCACTGGGGTTTATTATTCAATTGGATTGCGTTCATGATTTGAATCTTACTAAGCTTCGGAGTGTGCGTGTTTTACAGGTGATAGAGCGATTATTGAATTTCAGGAGATATGCATAGACCACGTAAATCGGTTCTCAACCAAAACATTGATCAGTTGATGATATTTGTGTGCCTCCTCTACATAAGTTTACCTTTGGCTACATCGTTTAAATTTGGATTTGGGGAAGTTTTAACGCTGGAGAGTTTTAACGAGTGCTAAAGGACTTGATAAATTATAGATGTTTTTATTGTGGGGGGTATGAGGTTCAATAAAAAAACGCTGCAAATTCTTTGACTGGGGTTTATTATTAAATTGGCTTGCGTTCATGATTTGAATTTCTACTAAGCTTTGAAGTGCATGTTTCACAGGATAGAGCGATTATTGAATTTCAAGAGATATGCATGGAGCACGTAAATCTGTTCTCAACCAAAATACCTATTTGGATTGATCAGTTGATCATATTCGTGTGCCTCCTGAAATTCAATAATCGCTCTATCCTGTGAAACACGCACTCCAAAGCTTAGTAGAAATTCAAATCATGAACGCAAGCCTTTTGAATAATAAACCCCAGTGAAAGAATTTGCAGCGTTTTAAAATGTTTTATGAGATCTGTATGAAACTCGGAAGTCCAGAAGGGTGCATGGCACTGTAGACACCCAGTTTCTGCCTTGTATGACTTTCGTGAAAAACTAATTTCGAAAGAAATTATTTATAATTCAAACTAAACCAAAACTTTCAATTTTCTTGGTTTCTAAATTTTCTTAAAGAGTTGGTCTAATGATATCAACCTCTTCAAAGCTCGTCTGACGACATCAGACCAAAATATTGACCGAAAACTGGAAATTTCCCACTATAGTGTACTAGGTACATTGGTTCAATCACCACCACTCACCACTGACTATCACTGGCTCAGTTTGATAATGATCTAAAATGAGACCAATTAACCTATGTATAATTATTTGCAGCATTTACATATTTATTCATTTATTTATGTGATGTTTGTTTTTTTGGAGGTGAAACAGGCAAAATTCCCCCGTGAATTCGGTTAGACGACATGTTGTTTACGCGGGTGGTTGTTAGCTGCTTCTAATGATATGCGGCGGCCGCGCAATTTCGGGAAGAAGGCCGCGTCGCCAAAGCCGCTGTAGTCATTGTGAGCCTACCGTAGTCATTGTGAGGCCTCGCTCGAAGGTTTTGTAACCGTAACCCAACCCCAACCCCTCGGATTTACAAGAAAAGCCTCGGAGAGAGGAGGATCGACGCGAGGAAGGGGTTTAGACGGGAGCGCAGGAGCCTCTCAGATTCCGTAAAAACGGCGTTACGGAGATGAGGAAAAGGACGTTACTACGGGTTAAGGGGTAACTGTGACATAGGGGAGGCCAGCGGGGGCAGTAACGGTGGGTCAGAGGAGAGGTGTCGACGATCTTCTCTTTCTCTATATATTTTTTCCCTCGCCCTTCTCAACTGAACATCCGCCCCCGGGGCGGCCTTTCGGAAATGCGTAACGTGTTCGCGCCTGGACCTAGTTACGGAGTTCCGAAATTCCGTAAATATGAAAGGCGAGGGCGCGAGAACGGACTGCAAACGACCGAAAAAAACTTCGTGAAAAGTAAAAGTAAAAAACTGGTGGGACGCCTCACGCCGTTTTCCACGTTTCTGATAGTATATACTTACTGGTATTATAAAAAACGTTGCAAGAACCTCGAGAGGTAATGAAATTTCAGGGTTAGTTCCTATCAACCCTCCTGTGTAGGGTAATCCTGTACCTCTGGTTGCATAGGATCAAACGAGGACAAGATGTTTCTTGAGGTACAGCGGTACAGGTTTACTTTACTCTCCTCAAATGTGGAACGCAGCAAATTATTTCACAAAGGCTTTTATTTGTGACGGCCCCTTGAACCCCCTCTTTCTTTGTTGGCTCCCAAGTCGTCGAAGCGAAAACGCTAAATATAGGGATTTATAAACTCCACATTTACACCTGTTTTCAATATTTTAGCCTTTAAAATGTGGTTTCCTAGGTCAGATGAGCTCGTAATTTTCTAGGACCAATCTCAATTAGGGGCCCAAAATTACTGAGAAAAGACACCCTACTTGCCTATACGGGGCGAGTTTACTAGGTACGAGCTGCTAATTAACTCGCCGACTCCTTGACGAGTGCTATAGTTGACGTTTACAAGTGTCTTCCCACTTACTCACTATCCAACTAGTTGCTGCCAAATAAGTTATGCTAAAATTATGTCAGTAAAACATGTGTGCAGGTAGTAGGAACGGGACATCGATGTTTAGCTTCGATATTACGATGTTTTGCCATCGATGCCACACATTCGATATATCTATATCTAATATCGTAATAAATAAGAGTAATTGCTTACGAAAAAAATTCTAACCCCCACTGAAAATTTCATGGTTTACGTTTCAAAGGGTGTAGAATCCAAATCTGCAATAAAAATTTTTCCGTCCTTCCGCCGTACGCCGTACGCAGGATTTCTACCAAACGGTTGGAGCGAAAAATCTGAAATTTTCAGGAAAAATCCATGTTGATCCGACAACGCCCCAATCCTTTACCCAGCTCTCTCACTTAATTTAAAGTGCCCTTTAAGGGTTGTCAAAGTTTTGTGAAATCCCTAAAAACCTCAAAAAAAGTCAAGGCGGTGTAAATTTGAACTTTTTTTAAGGAACATTCCGTGAGGAATCCGGTCCGACCCCAGGTCCGTAGATCAAACCATTCCCGATGTATGGCCCGATTTATGGTGCCAAAATTTGCATCCACATTTACTACATCAAACAACAGCGTTTTTTTTTTTTTTTTTTTCGTGATCGCAGTAAATTAGTTATGTAGTGAATGTGGATACTGGAGTGAACTCCTAAAAGGGTTGACGCATGCTTCGTCTTACTTAATTTAAAATTTTCAAATCTAATAGTTTTCCATTATAATTGCTTTTGAAAAAAACGCTGCAAATTTTTTCACAGGGGTTTATTATTCAATGATTCATGATTTGAATTTCTACTAAGCTTTGGAGTGTGCGTGTTTCACAGGTGATAAACCGATAATTGAATTTCAGGAGTCACACAAATATGATCAACTGACCAACCCAAATAGGTATTTTGGTTGAGAACCGATTTAAGTGCTCTATGCATATCTCCTGAAATTCAATAATCGCTCTATCACCTGTGAAACACGCGCAATCCAAAGCTTAGTACAAATTCCAATCATGAATGCCAATGTGACAAAGAAGTTAATACCAAATGGAGTCTATGTGCGAAAGATAGGCTTTTCACGTCAGTTTTAAAGTTAACATTTAGAATATTCGCACCTTAAAACTTGAGATGACAAAGGAGGGTGGTAAAAAATGTTTGTGAAAATATAGAACAAATAACTCGTAATTTTGCTTGCACACTACTTCAGGGGAAGGCTACAGAGCTTTATCATTTATCACAGAGCAGTAGATAGCCCATCGACATCTATTTATATCAGAGAGAGCTATAACTAACTAGGCTAGTATATATCTTGTAATTCTACTCAAAATGGCAATTAGAATTTTCGGTATTTATAGAAAGTAGTCAAGATTACGTACAATCCTCAATGAAGCTTGTATTTGTTTCAATAGTATTGTGTTGCAGTACAACCGAGCCGTACCGTAGCCAACAATCATCGCCGTACGTTAACCACCTACAGGACTCATTGCCATACAATAACCGGCCTCTCCAATTGTTTTACAAGGCCCTTAACAGCCCTCTCGGCAGCTTAACGCTGCGCCTCCACTTTTTCGAGGCTCTTGCACCCTCTTTTCGACTCTTATTTAGGGCGCAACGTACGCCCGCCGTAGATAATAGTATTAGCATTCAAACAGCTCGCAATGATGTTAGGAATCTCCAAGGGGTCTCGCACTCCTCCTTTCCACGCTCCTTCCGTTTCATTCGTATTCCCTCATTCCCCGGACGTTCTCCTATCTCCCTCCCATTTTATATTATGCAGAGAGCTAAGAGAGCTCCTTCATTCGGCCTTCTCTCCCCCTATCCCTCCCTTGGCCTTTCCAATCCTTTTCAACTTTCTTTCTCTCAACCCGGACACGGGACCCGTCTCCGCTCCCATTTTAATGAAACATTCTTCCTTCTGCCAAATGAAGTTCAAACATCCAACCGTTTTCCATTTCCATCGACGAGGGCCTCTGCAAACCTCTCTCTTGTTCCAGTATTTCTTTTGTTTTATTTGCAAAACTTTTCCTATCATCTTTGATCAGATTTGTGGATTTAAGAAACGAATCTGTCAAGTTATATATTTATTTTCAATTTTGACCTATTGAATGCTGAACAAACGTCTCAGATCTTCAACGTCCTGCTGATGTGAAATCAAAGGAATGTTTCCAAAGGATAGTTCAGTTTATTCTATTGAAACATTTTAGTTTACATTAGGTGCTCATTTTAAATTAATCCAAGCCACATCTCATCAAGATCTCAAAGAGTCATTTGTGACGAAGTCACAATGAGCTGAATCGATCAAACACGAGTAGGTGCTTTCCTCACCCTCGGGGGTCAGGGGCCTCAAACGGCCCGAATCTCGGAAGTAGTGTCTCCACTTTTCACCATTATATCCGCCCCGTGGAAAGCTTTAACGATGCGATTCGGGTTCCCTGTGCGTTATGGAATTATACATTTGTTTCAACTCTGGAAAACCTAGGGTGTGTGAGTGCCCATTCAGGAGCCTTTCTTTTAACTTTTCTTTATCATCATAATTACCGTTTATTTGAAGTTTCCCACCCTTATTTTATGATTTTAAATTGATTGATGTATAATTATTTTAAGAACCCCCTTTCTAGTTCCTTTAGGAATTGTAGTTGTGGGTGTAATTTCACCAGCACGCGAGGTTTAAAAAACCACCCGCGACACATTGCTAGGTGAATGTTCGCTAGTTAACACTAGATGCTGCACAAGCACAGCTTTGTAGAATAGTTATTAAATTGATATAAATATAGTACAGACTTGAGATATCTGACTTAGTAATATATCACAGCTGCTTTTAAGTAAAGTAGCTGGGACTTGACCTAGTGTGGTCTAGATAACATGGCAATCCACTGAGGGCTCCAACCTGGACGAGGGGATCAGTAGGCTAGGTGATATTTCAAACAGTTTTGATTGGATAGATCTCTCCAGCGTTCTACCACGAGCTTCTGCACTAAGTAGGTGTAAAGGGAATTTGATGGAATGGCCTAGGTCTTCTTCAAAAGGAAGGCGAAAAGCCTACAATACCCGATAGATAACCCTGAAGGTAAAACTAGACTTCTAGGCTTTAGACTAGAAAAAGCGGTGAAAGATAGGGGGTGTTGAACGGTGTGAGGAGGAGGTTGGGGGGCTCGCAATAGTCAAGATAACTGTAAATATCAATTTTTCAGAAGTAATTTCGAAAATCCATTGCCCATTTCGCTCATGGGGCAGTGCGAGGGAAAGGTAAGTCAATATTAGAAAGTGTGTGGTTCGTAATCATGATCCACCACCGTGTAACAAAGAGGTACTGAAATGGGCTAGTTGCCCCTGAGACGATGCAACACCGAGAGATTATTTCTGGATAGCTTCAGGTTATTGTTCAGGGGAGCAGTAACAGGAAACGGCGATGGTGAACTACCCATTTCAATCATACTGGTGTCCGTTCAGACGGGGCTCGGAACCATAGGATGGACTAGAAATCGGACCATCTTTAAAAGGCAGATCACATGAGGCCGTAAGGGTACAGGTCTTAATGGACGTCAGAGTAACTAGCGATCTCACCCTGCCAGTGATCTTGCCAGATGGAGTTAGATCTATATCGTTTGTAGATGATCTAATCCACAATGAGTTTAGACACCATCACCACCTTTTTACAACCGATGTGTGTTTATTTCTTCGTCTTGTCCTGTAGGAGGGGACAGTTCCCTATCCGCCTCACCAAAACTATGGTCTTGTGTGGAGCATTCTCTGCCTTCCAATCAATTCCAAGTTCCGATCTCCTCCTCCACAAGGTTGGGGTTTCATCTGGCAAGGTTGCATACCGATTTAATCCTCTGGGATAAGAATCAAAGATTCTTAAACGTCTAGCTTTGAGTTGACATTTCGAAGAACGTATGGTGTTTCATCCTTCCGTCGGCAAAATCTGCACCTGCCTATCCACCAATCTCGTTCAGAACCACCCATTCCCAGTCACCACCCCTTTCTGCACATACATTATTGGTAACTTTGTTTTTCTAGCTATTAATATTAATCCGCGATGTGATTAGTGAATGTCTCGGTTAACATTTTAACAATTTCACCCATTCCGCGTGCTCATCTTCTTCCGGCCATAGGTACAGTACAGGAGAATGCTTTAGGACCTAACCCTAAATTAACCCCCAGTATTTCATAAAAATCTGATGCCGGATCTCTGCGTTTTACGTGGGTTTAGGGAGTGAAAGGTAAACCGACCGACAGACACAATATGCAGGCGGAAACTTTTATTTTTGTGAATGTAGGTTTTCTCTTTTATGAAGACATTCCCAAGCTTTATGACTTATTTATGGGCAGGTCATTTTATTTATCCATTATATTGTACATATTGTTGGTGCATGGACAATAAAGCTATGCTGGATCAAGGAAAATAAGCACAACTACTGGCCTGCACCCTGTACTAATTTTCCTTCCTGTTCAAGCCATGAAACAATTTTTTTGCTTCACGACATGATAAAAGCTTTAGTGGGTTGTACCATATCCATCACAAGGTAAAGTTTGAACAGAGTGTCCACCTCCCTACGAGTTGATTCCAAGCTGAATTATCTAATTTCCGATATGCCGTGTTTGAGTTCCATTAGGTGATGGCTACCTCATCATCGTATTTGCTCAGAGAAGTAATTGCCATTCACATTCACACAGAAGGTGAAGTCGCACAGTTCAATGCTTGTAACAGGATAATCCTCGCTATACATAATTAAATTAGAGTAGGCACCGAACACTCTCCGTAACGACTTAATTCAATAGTGTCATTCAATCGATTAAATGACGTTCTGTGAATATCGATTTGTATTAATTTTTATACATCTAGTAAATTCCTGTGAGATCGCATATCAATGGCTGGCTGTTAGTTTTCTGTACTGAATTGGTAGTAGTTTCTTCATCTTTCCACAAAAACTTTTCTTTTTTTTTTAGAGTAAAATTCACGAGGGAACAATGTAAATAATTGAACCCATTTAGTCGGTTACCAATTAATTGAGCCAGCATAAAATCGAGTAAAAATAATCAGTTTTATGATTAAAATACATATTATCCGATTAATCGATAATAATTGATCCACCCCTACTAGAAACCAAATTATTCCTCATCCATAAATAATCCGTTGCATTCAGCTTCTTCTCGTTGGGTGCTTTTAGCTTCAAGATTTTTAACGCGTAGTTGCTGTTCATGATTCGCTTCCCAAAATACCAAATAATTCGACTTGTGATGCTTTTACAAAATCCGATTTATCCATTAACTGTTCGATGCACTGTAGGGATTGGAAAACTGACATATTGTACAGTTTCTACTTTGATAAATGATAGAACATGTTTAGACCTAAGCGATTCCATGGTGTACAATTAACTGGTAAAAGATACTCAGACAATATGAGCAAATATTCTCTGGTCTCGGTTCCTTTCCATTAATTGTTGCGGATGAAAATTTAATACGAACTATTTATGGTTCGTTATAAAAGTCATTTTATAACAGTCATGATTGACTTTTGAACAGTTTAGAGTAGTTTACACCACTAATTTATGCAACACGGTAAAGATTTTTCCTGTTGATGACATCATGAGGATGGTTCAGTTATGACCAGTATGAATAAATCATTGATATAAATAATTTCTTGACTGCCAGTAAGAAGGCTATATTTTTACTGCCTATATATGTTGTTAACTGGCGAAGTTTCGTGTCCTGAATTTGTTTAAAAATTGGCTTGATTTACTGTTTGAAGAAAGTAATACAATGAATACGAAATAAATGTGAAGTTCAGTACATTACAATTGCACTCATACCAAGGAAAAAACTTCAAATTTTTCCCTTCAATGAAAAACGTTGAACAGTGAATATGTTTTTGAACATGCATTTTCATATCCACATTTCACTGGTTTCCCCCGAAGTGTAGAAAAGTGAGCTCTAGACTTTGAAAACTGACCGCCAAAGCTTTGCCTCGAGTATGTAGATGTAGGGAAAAAGTCTGAGGGCGGCGGTTTTGAACGCCGATTACGCGAGCAGGGTCGGCTTATTGTACTTTCCTCAGGGTTTTTCATATAATGAAAAAGACTCAGCCCCCTGGCGAGGGGGATGAGGCCCTAGTTTAATTGTTCGCTTTGAATAGAACTCCGTGGGATTTGCACCCCATAGAGTTCAAATCTGCGATGGGTGAGTGCAGTGCACTCAAAGATTATGTGGGATTCCATTTTGTTAGAGAGAACAAATGGTGGGCCGATAACATCATCTTGTTTACAGGTGGGTCGAACATGGAAGTAGTAACTGACGCAGGAATACATAGGACCAAACCCAGGCGGAATGTCCGCATTCCACTAGGCGACACAAACGAGCTCATGTCCGCATCCTATCTGACGGCCATGTATCGATCAAAGCACTAACTGCTACAACCATTTCTGATCTGGATCTGCATGCAAACCCTCAACAACCTAGCCGAACACAATCGGGTTCGCCTGGAATGAGTGCCGGGGCATTTAGGTATAACTCGTAACGAAAAGTCTGATGAGTTCACTGGAAGAAGCTCCCGAACCCCATTCGAAAAGCCTTTCAGAAGGTCCATGTCAACAATAAACCAACGGTCCAGTTTATGAAGCGCATGTCCACACTAAGCACGGCCGCGGTCCGAACCCAACACTGCAATTACTGAAGGGCTAGATAGAAAAAAACGGTAGGGAATAAAAATAATAATCGGCCTTATAACTGGCGTCGAACGCATGCGATTTGATGTACGCCGCATAGGAGTCACACTAACTTCAACTCTGTGTACACTACGTCAGGAGACAAATGAGACGAGGAGGCGGGTATTCACAATCACTTAGTTCCTCATTGTGGAGCTAGTTAACTCATCCTTCCCCAAATGTCACTGACAGTCACCCAAGCGAAGATCATCTTCCTTCAGTGACTGTGGGGAACTTTACCTCACTCAGCTAATGAAGCCCTTCATTTAAATTTTTCCTTCATATTCTAAAGAAACACATAGAAAAGAAGAACTTAAAATCAAGTCCAGAAGGATGTATTGGCTAATGGGAAGGAATTCCCTTCTCTTTCTTCTCAACAAACTACATATATATAAGTAGATCCTCCGCCCTATTTGGACCTATGGGATACAGATCTGGGGATGTGCCAAGAAATCAAATATTAAGAAAATCCAAACCTCTCAGAATAAAATACTGAGAAGTATAGTTGGAGCTCCTTGGTACATGCGAAACGATGATATTCATTGAGATTTGAGGATGGAGACAGTCTATGAAATCATTGCAAAATACCACTGGATTTAGTGGTGCTGCGTGAATAGAAGTGCAAACGAACTCAGTGCTATTTAATCGAGCTATATAATAAATGGGTTATTGCTGTATATAATGAAGGGGTTTTGCTGTGAACCTACTCTCTTGATATTGATATGTAAAATTGCTAGATGAAATTTATTTGATTTTTCAGTTGCAATTAATTAATCATGAAAAAAATGAATAAATTCTAAAGAGTCCTCATCGAATTTCAATTTAGTAAGGCGCACAGGAGACAACTTAGCTCACCCAGCTGAGGAGTCTGTTTTTGATAATTTGGACTCGACTCATTGCTATTTCTATGGAACAACTAGTCATCGATAAGAAGAGTAAAGTTGTATGAACCACTTTCAGAGCAGTTCATTATTATTTACGTTCTATCTAGTGACGTAACTTATTTTTGAATGTCGTCTCGTTGAACATGTTTCAATCAACTTAACCTCCCTAAATTTGGAGACGCAGTCTGCGTCGTAGTCCACCCCCCCCCCCTCCCTCCTGAGGGTACCCCTGCTTAATGTGCAGCGGTATAAAAACATCGTTTGAACACTTTTTTTCGTCCAATACTGTTTCATGGAGTGACTCATAACAGAAATTCGTTAACATGTGATTCATATATTTAATCAATTTCCAACAGTCATTCATCTATCATAATAAAGGAGGATTGCTTATTACTACTATGACAACATGAGGGGCTTTCCTTAATTACAAAGTTGTTTACCCGGGTGATGTCGATCGGGAGGTTCAAGTTTACGAATAGGGAGTGAATCTACAGTATTGTGATATCACCTAAAACCATCCCTGGAACTTGTACGTCAATCAAAAATGTCGCACGTCTGTTAGAATTGATCCAAGGGGAGTGTGGGACAACAGAAACATGAGGGAAAAATTATAGTTGTATAGCCGGTGTGACATGCATGACAAATTTCATCGAGGCTGGATAGCCAGCTGTTCGATTTCAATTATCATGATTCTTTTGTTTTTCAATCCAAATTTCACTCTAGTTGTGCAGCAAACTTCGGAAATTGTAAAACACTCGACGAATAACAACAATTTGAGGGAACGTTGCTGATGAAATGTTTTTTTTTCCCACAAATTGTGTCGACACTATTCAATCAATTTTCATTATTATTATTTTGTTCGATCCCAATTTCAGTTTAGCTGTGCAAAAAAAAACATCGGAAATTTCGCTTTTCCGGACAGGAGGAGGAGTGGAGGTTGTAATGGGCAATGATTTCAATCGCTGCCCAAGCGAGAATTATCTACAAAACCGATGTCATTCTTTTTTTTCAGTCAAGATATTAGTGTGGTGTTCAAACATATTTCAATATATTCAATTTTCTAAATGATAGGGGATGAATGGAGAGGAACATTGCCAAATGCCATTCCTTGACTATACCTTTTCCCAGTAAATTTCATAATTTTTTCAACCAATTTCATACATTTTATTTGATGACGTACCATCGCATATCAGGTAATGATAGATTGAAAGGATGATAAAAAAAAAAAATGAGCTGAATTATTATTAAATGAAAGGAAACAATTGAAATATAAAAAAGGTGAAAAAATGAAAACCAGAAGGTACAATTTAAATTGAAATTTGAAACATAAAGTTGTAAAATGTAAATGATAAGTATATTCGATTAAGGCGATTGGCAACAGCCGCTTGCGGCGGTGTCAGTAAAACTTTGAGCACGTAATTGAAGCAATTTTGCAGAGATGATAATGTCTGCAGGAAGTAACCTCATTAAATAAAATGTATGAAATTGGTTAGCAAAAATATGAAATTAGTTGAAAAAAATCATGAATTTCACTAGAAAAAGATTAACTCGTATTTTCTTCTAATTGTGTTATCTATTTGGAACACTTTTTTCTTTTTTTTTGGACTAAAGTTTTGACCCTCGGACATTTTGAATTTTCTGTCTGGAGGGGGAACGTATTGGTTAACAGACAATCTACTCAAACACTGCCCAACACCATACGCTATCGATTTTCTAGGATCGTTTTTAGTTCCGTTGAGAACTCATGACTAGTTTTGAAACAAATTTCAGATGTTGCAAATTTAAATATGGAAGGAGCTGAATGGAGGGGTAAAAACCGTTAACACTAATAATTTTCATCTGTATTTTTCATCCATTTCGATCCTAATGTTTTTTCTAAAAAACCGTTTTTGTTCAATAATCTTCAGAAATTGTATGAGTGTTTATAGTTATGTTTTTAATGATAGTTTAATAGTTATTATGATCATGCAAGCGATCTTACTACAACCGGACACACCAGAGCGTCTTTGTAATGCATGCATTACTTGCCTATATGTTTTTAAAATACAAACCATTTGGTTTGAAATAAAAACAATAAAACTGTATTGAAGGTGGACACAAAGTTTACTCTACACCGATTCCAACACATTTTGTTTTGTAGTGCGTCCTCAGTTTCGTTGTTTAGTTTCAAGCCCTTTCAAAGCTCCTGCATAGGTAATTCACCCGTTATTTTTTTTTCTCTCTCCCGAACGAATTTACAAAGAGCCTTTCTCTGGTCCTCTGAGCCTTTTCACGGGCCCGCTAACGCGTCGTAAGGACTTCTTATTTAAGCCAGAAAGACGAGAGAGGGCGCTATTTAGTATGCGACGTAAGCCGTTAACAGCCATCGAGAGAGTTCACTTCCCTCTGACACCACGGGAGAAAGTCTTTCCCCCCTTTTAATACCTAAAACCTCCACTTTTCGGAGCATCGGCTCCTTTTCGTTGGCGCCCCCGCTTAAGCCCTTTAGTCATTCAGAATTGGATTACGCCTCCCTTCTTTTTCATTCTCTGAATGGGAACTCAAATTGAGTTTTCACTTTTTTTCTAGATTTCCGCCGACGCGGGAGTTGAAATGTTATGTCCCATTAATATAATACCTTGAAAAGCGGCACGTCGTAAAACGGATTCTTCACACCGCCCGTAATCGCCTTATCTCATTCCACAACCTTTCAGTAATTCATTCGTCATTCAATTTACCGAGCATTCCATTGTTTATATTGGTTATTTTGCAGTCAATGCTGAAACAGTATAAAAGTGCCAATATTGAAAAAAAAAAAAACAATTTAAAATAATCTCCAAAAATGTGCTGAAACAATGCTATTCTTGAATCCACATATGTTGATCGAAAATGTTCGTTATTTTGCTTCCGAGTCTACCAAGGTAGCGGAAGCATTGTTTTCACTTTCGGAATGTGAAAATGTTTTTGTCTCCAAAATCAAAAATTCCACTCGCATTTTGAGTTTTAGACCTTTCTGAACAATTTTGGTTCCGTGTCTGTCGGTGTGTCTGTCTGTCAGCAAATCCTTGTTACGGGCAAAACTACACGAAGTTATAGTCCGATTTTGATGAAATTTTCAGGGATTGTTCGGTTTGATGTGTAGATGGTCCCCTATGAGTTTCATGACCCCCGGATCAATAGTAGCCTCTGCGCATGCGCAAGATAAAAACAGCCACTGTGCGGAGGGATGACGGCTGTTGGGTACTTTGCAACGACGCTGCAGTCAACGCAACATTATTTGATCCGTCATTGAACGATGCTTATATTTTATTTTTAGAAATGTCATACTAATTATTTATCACTTCAGTCATCTATCCATTCAGCGTCAATGTCAATTTTTATTTTTATTATTTTTAGGTATATTTTATAGTTTGTTCAATAACTGAACATGCCTACCTTTATTTTCTCAAGTTATGCTCCTGCATAACAATAAATTTACCCTAATTCAATATTTACTTCGCCTAATTGAACGAAGTTCTTTAGTCAATAATAATTTTCAATGATCTATGCAGTCATGTTATGGATACGAGGAAACTATGTGCCACACCCACTTGGCAGACGTTTTTTAAAATATATTTTGACCCTTGAAAATATGCTTTTACACGTCGATCAACAGTGGTACTGATTATTCAGTCTGGTCTAGACTCCACGTGTCACGAACTGTGGTCTACTAGCTTGAGAGAAAACCTACTCATGGGCGCATTTTAATTGGTTCGTTTTTCAAAACCTCACCTTCCTTCAAACCTAGAAATACGAAGGTAAGGGCACTGTTGAGAGAGAGAGGGGGGGGGTGAATTTTCTTCTTGGGAGATTCCAATATATTAACTTGAAATAATGAACCATCCGTTTTTCGTTGTACCATCTAACCAGAGGAGGAGGAGTTGATGAAATTAATAAATAGCTTTTCCATAACAAATTAAACCTTTTCCATATGAAATGAAACCTTGACCGAATCAAATGAAACTAGAAAATAGTTGATCCATGTGTTAGAATCGGCAGTGTTTTCCCAACGTATGTACCTATTGTGAGGAATCGAATGTTTTATCCATTCCCTAAATGTGGGATCGAGCCACTAGGCTTTTCAGCCGCTCCGAATTCCATCGTAGATTGCAATAGACATAAGCTATACGAGGTCAAATCAATGAACTGATTGGAACTTAACCACAAGCTACGCACCATCAATGGTATTTATTAGTGATGTAATCTAATATCTTCGCTCAATTAATCACAATAACCGTAACCGCAAACCCCGATCCGTTATGATTATCTAGTAAAGCTAAATCCGAGTTTACTCGTGTGGCATGATTACCGACCTATAGAATGTCATGTGAGTTCCTCACATTCAACCTCTCTTGATACGGTTGTTCTGAGACAGTTCAAAGCTTGCGGTAGGCTGCGGTAGCGATCATTCTGGACAATGTCCCTCAAACCACATCCAGTCACAAGCACGGGCAGATGCTTTGTTAATCCAACGATTGAATAGGTCGAGCGGTCGTTGACGCTAATTAATGAACGGGAACCATTTCTCGCTAACTCCAGATACTTTATCCAACTCCATTACCGAAGGGACCCGGATGAAACACTGGTTCATGCTCACACAAGTTTTATTCAGTATCTCCACTACAACTAACTTCAACATCCTAAACTTCTAAACAAATTTTATTAAGCGAACACATGGAACATACTTTAACGTTGGAGTGACGCTTCGATTGCGAAGCTGTGAAGAAATTTTGAAATGATTTGCACTTATAACCAATTTACACGGAATTCTACGGATCTTCGCCACTTATGATCCAATAAAATCGTTCACCTTGTTCATCCGTTAATTAAGGTTTATCATGTACGTGCTTATTCCACTTTAAATTATTTAGTCGGGACTTTTCGTTTAGAAGTTATGACGGGTATAAACATTCTCTGGGTGAGTAAATTTTCAAGTTTTAACTATTTGTCCTTCGTTTAGTATACATATATTTAGTACAATAATTTACGGAGGTATTAAATCGTTGGCTTATAATAACATCTAGGTGACTCAAAGCGAGCCAATTTGAGAGAATGACTATAAAAGTATTATTCATGTTTTTTAACCCTAACAGTAATTGTAAGTGGATCCTAATTCAATTTCTGAATATCGTATCGTTTACCTATATCCTCCCTTCAACATATATACACCGAAATCGACTTGTACCATGAGGTGACGTTCAAAATTATCTTTCATCGAAGTGTAAGAGCCACCTAGTAGTTGCACGTGGTAAAACCTGAATTCCTTTCATTTGGATATGGCTAATCGACTTCTGAAGTTGACCATTGTCACAGTAAACCTAAAGATTCTAATTAAGTACGATACTTTTGAATAAAATAACACATTTGCCAAAATTACAGCAGGTACCTTCGTGCTTGCGTTATATATTGAATTCACGGTTATAAAAAGGAAAACTTCAAGGCTGAACTCTTGAGGATTTGATCATTTTCCAGGTTATAAAATGATGTGGCAGGTATGTATGTAAATAATCTCACTCGTTGATTTGGTTTCGATCATTTCTAATATCAGCACTTGTATTGGTGCCCTTTTGTGATTGTACTTCTACTCTTAGACTATTATTATCTCGCAGGCAGAGGAGTTACCTTGTTGTTGTTTCTTGTCGTTGAGTTTCACGTTTCAATATTGTTTCCTCTTATTTTGTTAACAGTCAGTCGGCTGCAGGCTACACGGATAGAATGAGCTTTGAGCCTGTTTAATATCTTGAACATCTAATTTCGCGTATACTCATTACCTTTCCTTTTATCAGATAGTTTAATACAAAAGTTAATTCATCTTATCTGGAGTTTTTATACATGCGCAAATTAGAACCCAGGACTCAGACTTACATGTATACATGAAAATCAGTAAAGTTACTAATTGAAAACGTTATTATTATAAAATATCATGTCAGAAGGCTAGTATTATTACTTAACAAACAATGCTCTGTAAACGACCCACCAGCATTGGGCTGTCAATAAAATCGTACCTAAGTACTTGAAACTTCGTATTCAGGTGGGAACAGCATGAGAGAAATTCTAGTTACCTATTCGTCCAATTGAGCATTTCGATATATTTCTTGCAACCAAATTTGGAAAAACTAAATTTCGAGTTACATAGTTGTTGCTTTGAAAATATTGTTTTTTATTTGAAAATGAATCATGAAGAAGTGCGCATGAGCTAAAACTATGGAGACTGTATATATGCAAATTGCATATTGTACTCCTAGGTATCAAGACATTGGGTTTTATTGCGAACATAGGTTCTGGTAAAGTGCTCACGTTTAGGGAGTTATAATATTCATGATCAAGCCATCCTATTTTCACATAAATGAATGAATGAATGAAAAAAATGTGTATTAAAAAGTTTAATTACAATACAAATATATGATGCACATGATATGGCAGTGGGCTGAACCCGTCAGCCATAAATCTGCCACCAATCCATGAACTTACTTCCTTTTTTTTATAATAATAATGAGTTTATTGGGAAAGATAAATTAATAATATATTGTAACTTGTTCTTTTTCTGGGTAAATGTATCATGTTAACGGCATTACAAGCTAAAAATTTGATGTAAATCAACTGTTCAATGTCTGGCAACTAAAGCCGTTCTTCTTGATATCGTGAGGTTTGATAACGTTGTATGTTATGATTTCCTCCTCTTTTCTTTGAAAGAAACATCGTCACTATCAAAATGTTGGGTATGATAATGTTATTAACGGTCAAAAATAGATCCACACACCCGTTCGATCACATCAAATGTGCTTGAAAATACACGTTTTTTTAAGTGAATTCGTTCCTCCGAAGCTAGAGCTCGTGCCAAGATCTTTCTGTTGACCATAAAATTTTGTTTCAAAAACTGTAAAAATTGAATAAAGATTCATAGGGCGTTTGTTTACAGAATTATATGTGCTCCATTTCATAAGTAATTCTAAAATCTTAAATTCAAATTCGGCTGACATTTTTCTCATTTGCTTCCCATAATTTTTATTTGCGGTAACGCAGGCAAGTGATGTTTTCCTATGGAAACGCGAAGTAACTTGACCAGAGATGCTGATAGTTGAGCTGGGAAGTGAAAGGCCTGTCTAGCATCATAAGATGACGGTGGGGAAGGGGTAGAGAAAATTAGATTCGGCGAAAGGGTAACGGGAGGACATAGTAATGGCAGATACATACTCGCTGTATCCGAACAGGAAAGGCACACGGGCTATTGGGTTCATGTCCCGTATAAAACGGAAGGGCCGCGCCAGATGACATCCGATGCTTACTGCCGTGAAACCAAGGTGCTATATAGGAGGTATCGCAATACTCTTACTGAATAAAAGCTGTATCCTGTCGAACAATCACGAGGCGGCCGGGCCTGGCGATGAAATGGGTCGGGAGTCGGTTCTACACCCGTAAAAGGCAGAAAACATAAACTTGGTGAATAAAGGGTGACGTTTCCTGGGCAAAATGGTTTTTATGATTCTATGTTTCAATAATAGGAACTCGGTTTCAGCGGAATAGGAAGATGTGTTTCCGATTTCCCATGTATTTTATTGTGTTCTTAGTATATACTCAAAATGGTTTCATTGCATTTGGATTAATGAAAGTTTAATTTAGTTTAGTCTCTAGCTAATGTACAGGGCGGATGGAGGGAGTGGGACTTGAAAATTCAGATTCTAATGCACATGAAGTGGGGCACGATGCCATCCACCGCAGTTTCCCATCTAAATCGACTCTCGACATGTGATTTTATTAAAGGTTTTCGATAGAAAAACCGCTTTTTGCCATAAAAACATTTTTACCATTTCAAGAACTTTTTTCAACTTTTGTTCCTATTTTTGGATTCAGCGTTAACCTTCCAGTTGTCGCTTGGCGCTCACAGGTGCATAGTGAACGATATTTCACTCCCCTACCGGAAATAGAAGAGTGTGGAAGAGTGAAATCTTCCTCAAATCACTTTTCCTAGACACAGTGCGAGTTTGGGCTCCGTGGCGTGTGCCAGTAGGTAGATAGACACCAAAAACACCTCACAGGTGCTTGCGACCGTCGAAGTAGGTAAATTAGATTTCTATTTTTCTAAATTTTTTTCTTGAATAATTCTCATTTTTTTGGGTTTGTACTTGTGTACCTAACGTGCAGCAATAATTTGAATAGGGAAACACCAAAGAAGAACACAGAGAAAGAGCTCCAAGTACTGTCTGGTGCATATTTATCCCCTGTGCGGTAAATGTTTTAGCAAACCGGGGGAGGGGGGGGGGGGAGAGAGATGGTTCAACTGGTTCAAGTGAAGATGATTTTCTTGACACGATTTTTCATATTTTTCAAAAGCCTGATGCAGTTATTTTTCTTGATTCCTGCGATTTTATTAGGTTTTTTCTTCCTAGTCTTTTTTTATGGGACTGATATAATTATGCCAATGCAAGGGTTACACTGATTTACATACGCTTACGTTATCCAGATTACTAATGTGTTACCAACCTAACCAAAATTTACATGGCGTTGGGAGCCTTTTATTTACAAAAATTTTAAATCCTTAAATTTTAATGTTTGTTATTAAACTTGGGATTTTAAAAACAGTTTAGCCAGCACATTTTCTTTCAAAAACACCATGTTACCTTTCCCCATTGATATTTATCATATTTTCGTTATATCTGGCCAATAGGGTAGTCGTGAGTTATGAAAAAGTAAGGATGCACCTCACAGGTCAATGCGACTATCCTTGTGGAAAAAATATATGCGACAAATGGAAGGTTAAATTTGGTATACGCCTAGTGCACATTCATAATCAGTAACAAACTTCCAAGGTTAGCAATTGCAGTTTAAACTATGGGAATTTAAAAAAAAAATCTGATTTGTATCCCAAAAAACATGCTAGAAACTGTGGAATTCCAGGAAAATTTGTAAACCCACCTTTCTAGTGGTGTGGCCAACTTTGCGATTCCTTTTCGATTTAATGAAGACATTCAAGTTTGAATTAGAAAAATAGTTCGCACTTTCACAATTGCGTTGTCTACAACAAATTTGGTTGCCTCAACAAGTTGTTCGGTTCACCATTGTGAGGGTGCAAAAACCCCTATTTTTTGTACATCTTCCAGCTGGCAATTAGTTGGTGGTGTTTTTGGAAAATAATTCGAACAATAACTTTTTTGTCAAGCCCAATTCGATACACATTATTGAAATACATAGTTTAGGGAGAAATGTTAACATAACAATTTTCCCCAAGTTTCGTTGAATTCGAGAAAATGCCCTACAAGGAGAATTAGTCCTATACTAATTCCACAATACTGTTTGCCTTTTTTGCAGGCATACAGAACCGAGACACATTATCCAAAAACCCTAATTTCGTTATGTGGTTCGCCAGGGTCTCTTCCCCTGTTAAAGATCGACGCACATTAAAGCGTGGAGGGATCATATCATTATATAAAGACGAAAAAAGAGCTAAATTAAAAAAGTGAGAAAGACACCTCGGTTTACCCCACCGACCCAATTGGTTAAGGTAATTGAGGAAGTTGCTGAGGGAGGGAGAGATGAAAGGAAATTCCCCTATAAAATTCCACCAGTTATAAAAAAAACCCCAAGCGTGTGGGTATACTGGCTGGTTCACCCGGTCTTGCCCAGGTTTGTGTAATGCAATAGGTGAGGGGTTTACACTTATCATTATCAATCAAAAGTCCAGCTGAAGTCCCATTATTCTTTTATTTCTTC
Source organism: Creontiades dilutus (assembly GCA_031894815.1). Classification (NCBI taxonomy): domain Eukaryota; kingdom Metazoa; phylum Arthropoda; class Insecta; order Hemiptera; family Miridae; genus Creontiades; species Creontiades dilutus. The sequence continues at coordinate 8,995 of JAVIWC010009611.1, read as the reverse complement.
TTTTACTGTAATATTTTCGTGATTGCTAGTCGCATAGAAGCGAATACAATAAAACACTCTGAATATCGGCATCTTTTGTGAACTAAAAAGAAATTACGTGGCTCTCGTAGCACATCGGAGATACGCCAAGTCTCAGCGTCATTACCCAAAGTTAAGTAAAAGGACTATCAATATTATCAGTCTTGAAAGATTGATTTTCAATATTGAAAACTATTATGTAAGCTGAATACGTAAACTAGTATGCTAAAACCCTGAAATGTTCCTTACTTGGACATATTTTGTACCCGTCATAACTCGTAAACGAAAAGTTCAAACCGAATAATTTAAAATGGAATTTACTGCTTTAATTATTACAATTAAATAGATGAGGATTAATATTATGTAACGATTATTCGATTCTGCCGGTATTCGAACTTGATAATTTAATCAAAAACTGTTATTGTGGCTCAACTAAATTACAAGGGCTTATATTTATCGCGGACTTTTTCCTGATGATTTTCAGGAAAATCGCGCGTTACATTCTTCCATTTAAGGTACAGATCTCCAATCTTGAAAAATAATAGGTATAATCATAAATACAATACAACTTATGCTATTCAGTAAAGTTGTAATTTTTCAATGACGAGAGAATTTTTAAAATCTGTCGAATAGTTCATGAATTACACCATAACAGATCAAATTAAATAACTAAAAATCAAACCATTCCTATGTACAATTTTAGTGTGAACCGGTATACTGATGTGAAACATTGGGAATGTGCGCGTTCCACAGCATTTTCAGAGAAACAATACTTATCTTCAATTTGACAAAGACTACGCCAAAATATTATTAGTTGTTTTCGTTGTGATTCTTTATATCTGTTAGAGATTTTCGTGAACTCAAACACTCACGCACTATCTAAAAGTGATGCTGTGTTTTTTTTTATTAAGTTTATGTCCGTTTTCAGAAATTATCAGTACTTGCAACTCGTAAAGATTGTGATGATTTTAAAAATTATTCTATTTCAATGTTTTGTATCTCAATTTCGATAATGCTCACTATCTACCTATTATTATAACGGAATATACTCGTAAATTTGTTTAAGTACGTTTGACATTTTTACAGTTTAATGAGAACAATAATTGTTCTTAATTAATTATTAATTCCTATTGTACCATGAAATAAAATATATTGATAGGCAATAATGTGTCAAAAAACCAAATATATAATTCAGTTCGTTTGTGAGAGTTTTTCAAATGATTTTAACTGGAAAACATGAGCAGAAAAGCTAATTTTCTGCACGTGTCTCCTTGAGTGAGTTTCAAGACGACGTTTTTCACCGACTTTTTGAGGTGAGAAAAATAAATGAGAGAAACTAAATTTAGTGCAGTTTCTTACTCATTAATAAGTGTGTCTTCTTTTCAACCGCCTTTTTTTTTCTTTTTTTTTTTTTCTTTTTTCTTTGAGATACGAATCAATACAGGTCAAATGGGTCCATTTCAAGTAAATTAGGACGAACTCGACGAAGTCTGAGGGCAACTAAGAAGGATCTACTAAAAAAAACTAAATGAATAAACCACCCTTAAAAAATACTTAAAAAGGAACCATGAATAAAGAAGGCGTATCCTTTCTCTATTCAGTAACGGTTGTCTCGCTAACAAACTCAAGAAGTTTTTCCATGTCGATAAATAAAATGGACAAAAGAAAGAACAGAGGCGGTCAGAAGCTGAAAAGACCAAGCTCTTTCCCTCAGTTCCGCAATAACAAACTTTTTACAGAAGACCCTCTGAAACAAGTTACTTGACTCAACTTCAAGGCCTTACGGAATTACCGTACAGCTCCGTTCGGTTGGTTCCACGAAACGGCAACGTGATCGTGAATATGTAAACATTTGGAGAAGGCTACGGAGCGCTCAATGTAAATACTGTTGTTCATATCCCATGTTGTTACATCCGTTTTCAATTCAGGACCCCTCACAGTTTCCGTATGAGATGTATTTAGTTTCTGTTCATTATGGACGCCAGTGTGTACGCAGTGTATATGGACACACTGAGAGTAAAACTACATTCTTTGAAACAGACAACCCCAGTTTAGTGCTGTGGTTGGAGTTCAACGTATTTCCTAAAACATTGTGGGTTATCTTACTTCCTCGGATTGGTGGTAGTAGTGTGGAGAAAGATCAGTTATTTTCGAAAGCTAGGTCTTGTATTGGGAGCCCTATCCAGTCCGATAGGATGATATTCGATGAATGAGAACAAAAGGGAATTTTGGCTTTCAGTTCAAGTACCGCTTCAATTCTTTGAGTAGAATAATATTTCTTTGATACCATGATCGGAAATAATCATTGATTTGAAACAAGGAGGTGATGGAATGTATTAGTTGCCAGTTCCAATGGCTGAAGCGATATGTATGCAACACTCAAATTATTTATGAACCTGAAAGTTGGATCAAGAAAAGTAGAGGTCCAGAAGGACTCCTAGGAGACCATGACCGTGTCATGACCGTTCCAGATACAGTTATGTAGAAGATCTGATCATCAATGAGTTTTGGCACCGTCTATTTAATTAATCATCAATGCGCCTGATGATTCCTGAGCCTTTCTGAGTCCTACGAGGGGCCAGTTCTCTACCCGCACCCAACACATTGTTTATTATATGTAGCATACTCTGTTGGATCGAGTTGGCAGGATGGGGGAAAGGAAGACTCGCAATAGGCAGAACAGAGGTAAATCTTGTTTTAACGGATGGCCCATTTTGCAGGGGGCAGTGGCAGTGTGAGAGAAATGGGTATGAGGACAGTCAATGCTATGCTAACACACAACAAGGATGAGATGGAATGGACTGGTTGGCCTGAGGCGATATGTAGCAACACCATATATAGCAATGGCAGTTTCCAGAAATGGGGAGGAGGATCCACATTCAGCACAAATTCTACATAGCAAAAAAGGAGGAGATCCTGGGAAAGCTCCATCTTAATAGAAATGTGAAGGATCGTTCCATCGCTATGTCGAAAATTCTTCACTGGTGAAAAACTTTCTAAGAGATTGAAAAAATGCCCAGCAAACAGATAATCGGACGATTCCAGGATGAGCACGATTAGGAACGATTTCTAGGGAGTGTAGAAGGGAGCTCAGAAGCCACACAAAAATATCTTCAAGCAAGATTGAAGGATGGAACAACTCAACCCCTAAATGACTTAATCTACTGGCAGCATCACAAAAACAACGCAACCGTAATGTATCTGCTTTCTAAGGATTGTAAAAGAACTGGACAGAGATATCAACCATTTAAGAATCACCCGCAGCAGCTTGATACACCAATTTCGCTCTTTCTAGCAGTTCTTTACTCGACCTGTTGGATTTGGAGTTCTGGCCCTCTTGAACCAAAAAACGGAAATAAGAGAAATGAAAAACTGTCTCAGAGAGAGCGACAGAAATCAGAAATGCCGACGTTTAGGGTAAACGCTTGAACTCGTACGAGATCCAATGATCTACCTGAACTGAAAAAATGAAAGAAGAAGGTTGGAAGGTACAAGGAGTAAATCTATTATCTAGAAGCTACCTTCCTACGACCTATAAAAACAGACAAATACGATTGTTTGATGGAAGTTGATGTAATATTGAGAATGGTTTATTCAAAGCCCATTACCTCGAATCATAAGCATTACGGTTCGAGAAATACAATGCTTACCAGACGCATCGTTTGGTCATTCATGCTGAAATTTAATGAGACACGGTCGTGCAGAAGTCCGAGGTAATGAGGTGGTGTGTGGTGTGTGAATACCACTTGGACACCATTGAATTTTCCCTATCCAGGGTGTCTACACTTGTAATAGGCGGAAATCCAAGGGTCGATTCTACAACTAATTTGCAACATTTTTTGTCCTCTAACTTTTTTTTTACTCCGCTAAAAATCCTACTTTTTTTATTTCTAAGACTTTTTTCGTGTTTTCGACCTTTCCTCACTAAAACGGCTATAACTCTCTTGTTCTGAAAGCAATCTCAAGTCTGATGATACCGTTGGAAAGAGCGTAAAATTTACTAATTGTTTAATGGAAAACGCAATTTTTGTATGTATTTTTAATTGGTAAAAAAATAGGCCAAAGTCTAAATTTTAAAATTATTTCGGAAATTACCATTTTTCAAGTTAATTGTTTGCCTGTAATTAATAGAGGTATCGTCGGGCACTCTTCAGGAAAAACTTCCTCAAACTGTCAGCTTTCTAACGGTATAATGTAAAAAAAATTTTATGGGGAAGTTTTGAGAGAAAAACTGCTCTTAACGCAAAAAAACGTGGTTTTGTCGGTCCAAATAAGTACACGTTTTTCCTCAGATATCAGCTTCATACGTTGGAAAATTTGAAAAATTCAAGTACTTGATGTTATAAGATATAAGGGGTGGCAATGAAAATGCAGTTGTTTATGTCGAATCTTTTGTATTATAAAAAAAAAATTTACTTCTTAAAAAAAAAAATTTTTTTTACAAAGCCATAAATAAAAACCAGATCGGCTAGCTCCTGAAAAGAATATAACGCCATCTCAATGATAGTCAAGTGCACAATGAGATGACTCACTTTTATCTTAGAAATAATCACAAGTTTGATCCTTACTTTTAGGAAATGGAATACACTACTTACCTCGAGTTAAGAGGATCAAACTCCATAGGCCCATTCCTCCGAGACGAGAGAACAATGAGACCCAATGTTATTGGAACTGAGAGTGAATCCATTATGAAAACAAAAAGGTCGCACCGATTTTCCAACGTATGAAGCTGATATCTGAGGAAAAACGTGTACTCATTTGGACCGACAAAGCCACGTTTTTTCGCATTTAACGCAGTTTTTCTCCGAAAACTTCCCTGTAAAATTTTTTTTAAAACTATACCGTTAAAAAGCTGACAGTTTGAGGAAGTTTTTCAAGAAAAGTGCCCGGCGATACCTCTTTTAATTATTAGCAAACAATTAGCTTGAAAAATGGTAATTTCCGAAATAATTTTAAAATTTAGACTTTGGCCTATTTTTTTACCAATTAAAAATACATACGAAAATTGCGTTTTCCATTAAACGATTAGTAAATTTTACGCTCTTTCCAACGGTATCATCAAATTTAAGATCGCTCTTAGAACAAGGGAGTTATAGCCGTTTTAGTGAGGAAAGGTCGAAAACACGAAAAAAATCTTAAAAATAAAAAAAGAAGGATTTTTTGCGGAGTACGAAAAAAATGTTACATGACAAAAAATGTTGCAAATTAGTTGTAGAATCGGCCCCTGGATTTCCGCCTATTACAAGTGTGAACTAATACAGGCGTGGGCTCCGCTAGTTTTGATACAGGACGGATGATACTAATAAGATTGATATTCCAATAACTAATGCTTTTACGAATCCCACAAAGTTGGTCGAAATGCTTCCCAGGGCAAGCAAAAAGATGATAGAGCAGTGAAAGATATGTCACCACAAACAATTTTGACAGAAGACGTCCTCCACAGAGAGTTCAATTCATTCCCACTTCGGATGCCAAATACTCCGGAAGAGGAATGCTTGAGGTCTTCGTCTAAGGTAACCGAATGGGTAAGGGTGAAAATTCAATTGGCCGTAATAAGAGCCGGTACTCCGATTGAGAGAGCCTCAGAAGGTTAAGTGTCTGGGGACGGAAAATGGAGCTCAACTTCCATTTTAGCACTGAGGGCAATGAAATGTCAGAAAGAATGAGGAACGAATGAACGCCACCAGCCACCCGAATGGTTTCATTCCGTTCTTGATTGTAATATCCATCAAATAGGACTAAAAAATTAAATTAAAGTCACATACTGAAAGTTTTCTAAGCGCTGGCTTTCTGATATTTCAACTCTTCTATTTATCCGATGGAGCTGATCAAAAGTGATGCCAAGGATTCAGGGACAATTAGATCGCATTTACTTTTATTCATCCATTTCACCCAATTTTTGTACAGTAGTTGAAAAAAAGGCGGACTACATTATTTTCTTCCAAATTGATGATCTTAAAACACGAACCAACAAATTTCGAGCATTTTACTTGGTCTATTAGGCACAAGGTATTCTGACTGAAATTTAATAAACAATAATAAGATTTAAAACTTTCCAAAAAAGAATTTTCCGCATAATTTTAATTTGGAAGTTCTTTAAATCATCAGAAGATCAAGAGTAAACCAGGTTTTGTTCTAAGCAGACCTATCAGTTTTCCAACTGCAATTGTGAAGACGTTAGTTTCCAAAGAACCTTTTTCACTTCTGTGGACCACTGAATAGCGTAATTGAATGGTTCGTAGAAAACTGAATCCACTCGTGCTCTCTTGCTACCAAAAGTACCGAGGAGTTGCCGGAGAATTCAATCCTTTCTAAAATACTAAGCTCTGCAAGAAAACTTTGACTTCCTCCGCAGACATCTAATCCCAAGATTGCGGGCTCCAAAGATCCACCAAGTAGTGCTCCGACCTGTATAAAGTGAGAAGGGAATTATGGAAAGTCAGATAACTCCAAAATCTTTCACGTCCCTCCCACATACCCAAAAAGTCTGCCAAGGTGAATAAGTTGTATATTTCCCACTCCTTATTTCTACTTCCACGAGTTGAATTTATTCGATACGAAGTAGATTTGTAACAGATGTGTATACGTGATAATATGAAGGAATTATGATGAAATCCATGTTTGGGCTTCCGAATACCCTATAATCAATCCACTGACAACGGATTATGAGTTCGATTTCATCAATATCAATATCTCAATCCCCTAATTTTGTTTCGTACGATGAATTGCAGGTTAGGAGACATGAACGCTAACGTAAAAACCTGCCGCAATAAAACTCAAAGGCTGTACTTTCAACCTCCCAGTTTAGAGGAAATCAAACTGACAGATCCTAGGAAATTCTTATTATAATAAAAGCACGTTTGAATATGCGCTCACGTTTCTATTAATTCAAGTGTAATCAAATTTGAAGAATTCAAAAATAAGTTAAGAGCACGATCCACACAAAAATCAATAACACAGGATCAAAAGTTTGTAAAGTTTCAGGTGTGACGAGGAATCGGAGCAAAGAAACACACATAGACAGATAGATTCCGCAAAATACAAGGGGATATTTTGATTTTTGGAGGATAAAATGTTTTTCAACTTCATGTACAAAATAAGTTTTCCCCCTTCAATAGCGAGAAAGAAAAAGGTGTCACAATTATTGTATCTATCTTCCGTACCCCCAACATCTAAAATATCCACATGGGATACATTAGAACCGTAAAGCACATTGACCAATGTAAACCTGTGTTGGTTTTTGACGTCTAAACAACTTGAAGGATCCAAAGAATAAATACATTATGTCTGAATATCCACAAGACTTATGAGGTTCGTTTCACTTCACAACATCGATGCATTTCATGTGCTGAAAGTTTTCACCAATATGTTTTTTTTTGTTTCCATCAATTTGAGCGTTTCCATTAGCCAAATTTCTGTTCATTTGTATCCTCACCGTTTAGTACTAGTGTTGAGTATCTTGGGATCATTTTTGATCACCACCTCAAATTTGATTTACATATAACAACTCTTATAATGAAACTACGCAAGCTTTGAACCGAATAAGACACGAGTCGCTAAAATACAAGTTGTTGTGTAAAACACGTTACAATATTACTGATAGTTTTAAATAAACATTCTACGTTCTCTACTGCAGCCTTGTACAGAGAATTTGGGGTGCTCAATATTAAGCAGATTTTGATGTTGAGTTTCTAGTTGCATATCTTCAAGACTGGGGTTCTGCGGGAAAAATTGTGTAACGCAAGTCAAAAATGATCATTCCAGGAATCCAGTATTGGGTTAGCGATCAGTAGAACTGAATTTTAAAAAAGAAATCCTTATAATGGAGAGCAAAACAAATAAGTACATAAATAAATCAAATTTGGGAACGTTCAGAAGATAATCCTTAAAGAATATTCTACGTTTACGTATGGTCGGAAAAATGTTTCTCAGGGTAACAGCCAACTTATTCGTACCACTTTATCGCGAACCAGGTGAATGCACGTTTCCTAGTATGTTAGACATGTGGTTGACGGAGAATAATACCAAAGTAATGAAAATACCTGAATATCATAATACCTAAATGTTAGCCTAGTCCCTACCTAATCTACGAGTACTACCTAATCTACGAGTTGTGTTGCTTATAATTACACATAATAGGTAAATAAAATACAGTAAACCAGCTCAAAAAGTTTCCTTTTAATCCTAATAAAAAAGCCGTTTCCACCAGTTTTTTGACAGAATATGTACAGAATGGTCTGGCTCTGTACAATTTACACTCGTGATGACAGTCTTTGTATAAGTAGCAGTAAGAACATGTGTTCTTATCATCAACAAAACAATTATCAAATTCAATTCGTTTGAGAACTACTGGGATAACAAGTCATTTATCAATGAAGCTTGAGGAAGCTATGAAGAAAAAGGCTGCAAATATGGGTCGATTGATGCACAAGATGACACCAATCGTGGTAACGTGGGTTGATGGGGGCATTTGCATGGGATGATGGCGTTAACATCTTTATCGAACTCAGTGGGAGCGATGTTTTCTTCATCTAGTCCTCTTGTCGATAAACCTTCCCATCACATTTTGCAGTCATGCAGACAGCAAATTGAGTTGCAACCCCGAACATCCGACGGCAGTTTGCCTATTTTTCGAAAAACTGTCTAGCCAATTTCTTGTCTATCCTCAATTTGACGATCTATCGTAAATTGACGTATCTGTCATAATTCCCCTTTCACCGTAATGCCGGTATCGCACGATATTCGTTGGCTTGAACGGTGTTTTTTTTTAACGAAACTATCAATCAGATTTGAGAGAGTCCCAGTTCGAAGTGCCTCATCAGTTTCCTCATCAAGAGATCATTCGATCAATGGGGTGGGTAAAGAAGTCATCTTCACTTTCATATTTCTAAAGTAACTCAGTTTTTCTTAATAAAATGGAGTTATGATCCCATGCGATTCATTAACTTGAGGAAACCCAGGAACGCTTGACCGTAGG